>JAJHZJ010000833.1:0-1387688 GCA_023548195.1 Bettongia penicillata ogilbyi | reverse complement strand
GAGTATGGAGAGAAATTAAATATATTATTTTTAATTTAAAAATAAAATACAAAAAATTAATCAAATTTATTAAAAAATTAACCTAAATTAACCTATCAACCTATTAAACTATGATAAATAAGAAGTAAAAGTAAAACAAAGGGGAAAAAGGTCCATCTTTCCCAGAAACAAGGAATAAGCTACAACACAGGACTTTGCTACCACCCAGTGGAGTGATATGGAAGAGGATTCCCCAATTGGGTAGTATTGCCAAGCCTCATCTCCAAGCATCTTGATTCTCACTAATTAGAGATCTATGCTTCCCTTGAGGCACATGTATAGCTTCCATTAATGTTAATGGGATTTATGTACGTGAAGGAAGAGGAGAATCTAATGCTAAATTTACAGTCTAGACTTTTTCATACAACAGGAGTCAGTGAGTTAGAGTGCTACCTTATCTTACACTTAGAATCTCAAAATTATTGCATTTGGAGAGGGAGAAGACTTAGAGGTCATATGGTCCAGTTTCACATTCAATGAAGAAATAAACCTTTCTATAGCATGCCTGACAGATGGCCAACTAAGATCTGCTTAAGTACTGTCCGTGAAGGGAATGGAGCTCACTATCTCCCAGGGGCAGTTTATTTCATGGAACATCTGCTCAGGCCAGAGGTTGGAAGCTTGCCCTGGTTAGTCAAAAACACCACATCAAATGAAAAGTAGCTCTGGTACAAACTGGAGAACATTTTGTAATGAAAAACCTGAAGCCAGGTGAGTTTTACTTACATGAAGTATGATTATTATGAAATAAAAAAGTCAGTCTGATACCTGAGATAAATAAGACTCATCTCAGTGTCAATGGTTGCAATTTATGAAATTTGGTGAGAACCAGAACTAACTCAGCTGTTTCAGCTGAACTTCCCTGAATATTTTCAGGTTAAATCTAATGGGGTATAAACTGAAACCTCAGAAAAACTTGTCCAACTTTTCTGAAAACCCAAACCACTTGTAAGAGGAGTTTAAATAAATAGAACATAGGTCAGAGCAAAGGGCCTCCTGTCTTGAAGGCTCTAAAAGACCACAGAAAGTGTGATATTTTTGGGAAAGATGTCCCCAAGCACCTTGCCTGAAACAGTAATGGATCGAGGCAGCTTTGTTTCTCTTTAGTGGGGACCCTATGTCAATTAAGTCAAAAAGTATTTATTAAGCACCTAGTATGTAAACAGGTATTGTGCTAAATGCTGGAGACATAAAGAAAAGCAAAAAGAGCTATAAATGAGATGTATTCAGAATAAATCAACAAGGAGGGCACTGGTGTCCAAGAGAGTTTGGAAAAGATTCTGCAGAAAGTTGGACTTTAACAGGAACTTGAAGAAAATCAGAAAGCAGAGAAGAAGAAAGGGAATTTCCAGGCATTGGAATTCAAGCCAGTGAGAATGCATGGAGCTGACTCCTGAATCATGGGATCAACATGATGGAGTATTAGATATCCACATTACCTCCCAAACCTCTTCAAAATAAGAATGATACATGACATAAACGCAATTTTAGCTGTCCCTATGGATTTGGATACTAAGAATCCTAATGAGGTAATGTTCCCCCAATGAACTAAAAGCAAAAGAAACTAATTCAAATCCCTAACTCACCTCACCCAACATGCACACACACACACATGCACGCACACATGCACGTATGCACACTGCCATGCCTGCTCTGGAAGAGCTACATAGACATATAGGCTCACAAGAGAACTCAACTCTAACCTCTTCCCGCATCCATCCCATCTCATCCACTTTCATACTGAGGAAAACCAACAGGCAGAAGTTAGGTTCTAAATTTGTGCAGAAGACATCAATGAATCAGGGCTCTGTGCTGCAATAGAGTATAGCCAAAGAATCTAGTGATAGAAGGAGCTGAAGCAGGACACAAGTATGACATTCCAATAACCCTGAAGTAGAGAGCCCCAGCATCCAGGTGGGGTCAGATATGTCACTCAAGAAGTCACTTGAGGACAGAGAGACTGATGAAGTTACCATGTCATAAAAATTAATGATAGGAGAATATAAAGGAAAAAAATCACTGAGAATATAGATTGAAGCATACTATTTTCACTTTATTTTTTTGAGTTTTTGTTTTTCTTTTGGGCTATTTTTTCTTTCACAACATGACTAATGAAAATGCTGTTTTAACATGATTGTACATATATTGTGTATGTCAGATTGTGTAGTATCTTAGGGAGAGGGAATGGAGAAAATTTGGAACTCAAAATTTTTTTTTAAATTAATATCAAAATCTGTCTGTACATGTAGTTGGAAAAAATATATACTGTTAAACATTTAAAAAAAACTGAAATTACCATGAATCTCAAGAAGAGGAAAATGAAATTAAGCAGTTTGAGGATAAAATATGAAACAACAGGAAAGATATTAATAGCCAGAGAAAATACAGCCTCCAGATCAGCTAAATAAGTCCTGATATCTATGAATAAATGTTGCAAAATGAAGAAATATGAATCAACACATGAGGAAGCAGAGATCCCTGTTGGTTCCAAAGAGAGCATAGAATATGGCCTGAATATTTTAAAAAGAGTACTATTCAGAACTACAGAAGCAGAGTTTATGACCTACACAGAAATAATTGGCAGAATAGAAAAAACTTAAGTACAACATGGCAAGTATTATTAAAGAAAATGAAAGAAAATACTTGATTAGAAATTCAAATATACAGAAGTGAAGGATAATCTGGAAGAAACCAAAGCAAAAGCAATGTCATTAAGGGAAAAACATGGTTTCCATTGCAAGGAAAGCATATTGATCTTGAAAGCAGGATGTGTAGAGAAAACTTAAGAATTGTTCGTCTCCCAGAAGCATACAAGTAAAAAAAAAAACAAAAACCTGAATTCCATGCTGGAAGAAATAATCAAAGAAGACTGCCTACAATAGCTGAGCACTACAAACTAAGGGACAATTGAAACAATCCATAGATCACATCCAAAGAAAAGGAGAAAAAAAAAAACATACTGCAAACTCCAAGATATGCAGTAGTTAAATTAAAAATTCCCATGATCAACAACAAATTCTTCAAATAACCAAGGGAAAAAATCCTTCAAATATAAAGGAAAGTAAATTCAAGTAACACAAGACTATTTTGAATCCATCAAAAGTCACTGGAGGTTATGCTCTAAAAAGCAAAAACAACTCAAAAAGCAATCCAAGGTGACATGTCCTTTCACTTAACAATTTAATAAAAAAAAGGAAGATAGACATTCAATATAAAAAGTCATTTAAAGAAAACCTAGAAAGAAAACCAGACCTGAACAAAATATCTGCTTTAAAACAAGCTAAGCAACAGAAACATAAGAAATTAATACAAAAACCAAGGACAACAACAAAAATAACAGAAGACACTAGAAAGTAATCTCTTTTTAAAAGTACAGCAGCAGGGTGGAGCCAAGATGGTGGAGTAGAAGCATGGATGTGCTTGAGCTCTCCTCCAAAAACCCTTAAAACACCTGTAAAAAATGACTCTAAACAAATTCTAGAGCAGCAGAAGTCACAAAATGACAAAGTGAAACAGATTTTCAGCCAGAGTCAATCTGGAAGGCTGACAGAAAGGGTCTATTGTACCAGGTTCAGAGCATTGTGCCAGAGTGGGCCATGCTGGCATAGTTGGGACTGAAGCAGGCTTCAGGGTCCTGAATCACAGGCAGCTGCTGTGGTTTCCAGATTTCTCAGCCCACAAATGCCAAAAACAGTTTCAAAGGTCAGTGAGAAAGCTCTCTTACTTGAGTCCAGCCCCAGCCCCAGGGTGGTGGCAGCCACTGTACCAGCAATGGCCACTTCTGGATTTCTCAGCTTAAGGATGGTGGGGGAATCAAGCAGCTGATCTGGGTCTCAGTCCTGAGTGGCAGTCCTGGGGTGAGGATGAACACCCCATGTTGCTGTGCAGAGGCAATTATACTTGCAGTTCCAAGGCAGAAAAGCATGCTTGTGGTTGCTCACAGACCAGAGTGCAGGCCAGGAGAAAAGTAAATATCTCTCCCTTGATTACACCACTTTGGAGGAACTGAGAACTTACAGGTCTCCAGAGATATCTTGGAGAATAGCTGCACAAAACCTCTGAAGTTTGGGGGGTAGCATAACCTCCTCTTGACAAAGGGCTCAAAAGCCAAGTAATTGGCTGGGAAAATGCCCCTAAAGGGGAAAAAGAATAAGACTATAGAAGGTTATTTTCTTGATGGGAAGGTATTTTCTTCCATCCTTTTGAATGAGGAAGATCAAAGCATACAACCAGAAGAAGAACAAGGTATACAACCAGAGGAAGACAGCAAGGTCAAGGCTTCTACATCCAATGCCTACAAAAAAACCCATATGAAATGGTCTCAGGCCATGGAAGAATTCAAAAAGGATTTTGAAAATCAAGTAAGAGAGATGGAGATAAAATTGGGAAGAGAATTGAGAGTGATGAAAGAAAATCATGAAAAACAAGTCAACAGCTTGCTAAAGGAGACTCAAAAATGCTGAAGTAACACCTTTAAAAATAGACTAACCCAAATGGCAAAAGAGATCCAAAAAACCAATGAGGAGAAGAATGCCCTAAAAAACAGAATTGACCAAATGAAAAAGGAGGGCCAAAGGCTCACTAAAGAAAATAATTCTTTAAAAGTTAGAATGGAGCAGATGGAAGCTAATGACTTCATGAGAAATCAAGAAATTATAAAAAAAAAAAAAACCAAAAAAATGAAAAAATAAAAGACAATGTGAAATACCTCATTGGAAAAACAACTGACTTGGAAAATAGATCCAAGAGAGATAATTTAAAAATTATTGGTCTACCTGAAAACCATGATTGAAAAAAGAGCCTAGACATCATCTTTCATGAAATTATCAAGGAAAACTTCCCTGATATTCTAGAAGTAGAAGGTAAAATAGAAATGGAAAGAATTCACCGATCACTTTCTGAAAGAGATGCCAAAAAGAAAACTCCTAGGAATATTGTAGTCAAATTCCAGAGTTTCTAGGTCAAGGAGAATATATTACAAGCAGCCAGAAAGGAACAATTCAAGTATTGTGGAAATATAATCAGGATAACACAGGTTTTAGCAACTTCTACACTAAGGGATTAGAGGGCTTGGAATGTGACCTTCCAGAGGTTAAAAGAGCTAGGATTAAAACCAAGAATCATCTACCCAGCAAAACTGAGTATATTATATCTGGGGAAAAATGGAATTTCAGTGAAATAGCCGACTTCCAAATATTCTTGTTGAGAAGACAAGAGCTGAATAGAAAATTTGACTTTCAAATACAAGAATCAAGAGAAACACGAAAAGGTAAACAGGAGAGAGAAGCCATAAGAAACTCATTAAAGTTGAATTGTTTACATTCCTACATGGAAAGATGCTATTTGTAACTCATGAGACTTTTTTTCAGTATTAGGGTAGTTAGAGGGAATATACACACACACACACACACACACACACACACACACACACATATATATATACACACACACACACATACACACATATGTATGTAGGTATGTATATGCATATTATATATGTGTATGTATATGTACAGGTATGTATATGTATATGTGCGTATGTATACATAAATGTATGTGTATATATGTAGATATATGTATATATACATACACATATAGACACAGGGCACAGGGTGAGCTGAATATGAAGGGAGGATACCTAAAATATAAAATTTACTGTTGAGTGGAATGTACTAGGAGAAAGAGAAAGGGACAGGTAGAATGTAGCAAATCACTTCACATAAAAGAGGCAAGAAACAGCATTTACAATGGAGGGGAAAAGAGGGGAGATGAATGAGAAGTGAGTCTCAATCTTGTGGGGTTTGGCTTAAGAGGGAATAACCCACACTCAATGGGGTATAGAAATCTATTTTACCCTACAGGAAGGCAGTGGAGAAGGGGATAGGAGAGGGAAGATAATAGAAGTGCCAGCAAATTGGAGAAAGATCATCAGAAGCAAACGCTATTGTGGAGCAACAGGCCAAGGGAGAGAATGGAATAAATGGAAGGCAGGACAGGACAGAGGGAAATGTGGTTAGTCTTTCACAACATGACTGTTATGGAAGTGTTTTGCACGGCTATACATGTATGATATAAATTGCTTTCTTTCTCAATGAAGGTGTGTGGGGAGGGAGGAAGGGAGTGAATATGGAACTCAAAGCTTTAAAAATGAATGTTTAAAATTGTTTTTGCTTGAAACTGGGAAAGAAGATGTACAGGCAATGGGGCATAGAAATCTATTTTGCCCTACAGGAAAATAGAGGGGAGGGGGATAGAAGAAGGGGGGGTGATAGAAGGGAAGATGGAGGGGAAAGGGTGGATGGGGGTGCATAATGTCTTGGGGTGGGAGGGTAGGGAGAGATGGGGAGAAAAGTTGGAATACAAATTTTTGTGGAAGTGAATGTTGAAAACTTAAAAATAAATAAATTACACACACACACACACACATATATATAAAATTACAGCAGGAGGAAAGGGTGAAAGCAGAAGTCAAATAAACATGGTGGTGGAGAAACAGTCTTGGACCATTACTGACTCAGCCTTTGTTTATAGGTACAACAATGTTTTCATGGAGTAAATTACAGAATGAGAGGATACATCTAAGGGAAAAGGTGAGGAAAATAGAATCCAATCTGTGATGTACTATAATCAAGTCAAATGTTAAAAATGAAGGGAAAATAATTCCTGTAGTCTCTCAAGAAGAAGAGATCTTACAGGAGGTCATGGAGGCAAATAGTAGGATTAAAGAAGATGGAAAGAAAGGGAGAAATTTTGTTTGTGGTAGGGAGTATCACTAATGAACATTGCCATAGAGGGAGAGAAATATTCTATAAAGTAGGATGAATATAATGAATATTACATTCATTATATAATATATTGTTATATGTTATAATTATATATATAATTATATCATTATTAATTATAATGAATATCTTCTGAAAGAATTTAGTGTTTTGAAAAACCACCCATCCTGCCTCAGGAAAAGAGAAATAACATCACCTAGGGCAACTGAAAGCAAGAAGAGTGAGAAGTCATGGGTCCAAGAAACAGATTTCATGGAAAATGGGGAAAATGATCTTCAGGAATAAAATGTTAATATAAAGAACTACAACTGGAGATACAGAAAAATTCCTATCATGGTACAATATTTCCTCTGCCACCTTTTGGAATTAGGATTCATAAGAGTGAGGCATAACAGAAAAAAAAGACTAGGAAGCAAGATCTCTAGAGCAATAACATAGAAACTATTGAGAAGAGGAAAGAAAAAACAGGTACCACAGAAGCTTTGATTCCATGAGGAATACAAAGAATAAAGGACTAAATATGCAGAAGGACTGTGAATCAAAGAATAATAGTCTAGAATAAACAGAAAGAAAAGACAAATAATGAAGAAAATGAGGGGAGAATACTTTTGAGAAAAAAATGTAGAAAATAAAAATTGAAAACTAATGAAAAAACCAAGTTGGACAGGAGGAGGAAGAAAATTTCACTTAAGTAATTTTCTTTTTTTCTTTCTTTTAATATAAATATCTTTATTCAACTTTTTACATTCATTTTCACAAAATTTTGGGATCCAAATTTTCTCCCCATTTGTCCCCTCCCTCCCACCCCAATACACCGAGCATTCTAATTTCCCCTATCACCAATCTGCCCTCTCTTCTATCATCCCTCCCTTCTCTTGTCCCCATCTTCTCTTTTGTCCCATAGGGCCAGATGACTTTCTATTCCCCATTACCTGTATTTCTTATTTCCTAGTAGCAAGAACAATACTCAACAGTTGTTCCTAAAACTTTGAGTTCCAAATTCTCCCCATCCCTCCCTCCCCACCCATTCCCTTTGGGAAGGCAGGCAATTCAATGTAGGCCATATCTGTGTAGTTTTGCAAATGACTTTCATAATAGTCATGCTGTGTAAGACTAACTGTATTTCCCTCCATCCTATCCTGCCCCCCATTGTTTCTATTCTGTCTTTTGATCCTGTCCCTCCCCAAGAGTGTTGACTTCAAATTGCTCCCTCCTCCCATTGCCCTCCCTTCACTCATCCCCCCCAACCTGCTTATCTCCTTCTCCCCCACTTTCCTGTATTGTAAGATAGGTTTTCATACCAAAATGAGTGTGCCTTTTATGCCTTCCTTTAGTTGAATGTGATGAGGGTAAACTTCATGTTTTTTTCTCAGCTCTCCTCTTGTTCCCTCCACTAAAAGGTCTCCTGCTTGCCTCTTGAATGAGATATAATTTACCCCATTCCATTTCACCCTCTCTCCTCCCACTACATTTCTCTCTCACTGTTTACCTTAATTTCTTTTAAGATATGGTCCCATCCTATTCAATTCACTCTGTGCTCTCTGTCTCCGTGTGTGCATGTGTGTATGTGTGTGTGCACGAGTGTACGTGTGTGTGTGTGTGTATATGTGTGTGTGTGTAGTCCCACCAACTACCCAGATACTGAAAAGTTTTAAGAGTTACAAATATTGTCTTTCCATGTAGGAATGTAAACAGTTCACCTATGGTAAGTCCCTTATGACTTCTCTTTGCTGTTTACTTTTTCATGCTTCTTCTCATTCTTGTGTTTGAAAGTCAAATTTTCTTTTCAGCTCTGGTCTTTTCATCAAGAATGATTGAAAGTCCTCTGTTTCATTGAAAGACCATATTTTCCCTTGAAGTATTATACTCAGTTTAGCTGGGTAGGTGATTCTTGGTTTTAGTCCTAGTTCCTTTGACTTCTGGAATATCCTATTCCATGCCCTTCGATCCCTTAATGTAGAAGCTGCTAGATCTTGTTACCCTGATTGTATTTCCACAATACTGGAATTGTTTCTTTCTAGCTGCTTGTAATATTTTCTCCTTGACCTGGGAATTCTGGAATTTGGCCACAATGTTCCTAGGAGTTTCTCTTTTTGGATCTCTTTCAGGCGGTGATCGATGGATTCCTTCAATACTTATTTTGCCCTCTGGTTCTAGAGTCTCAGGGTAGTTTTCCTTGATAATTTCATGAAAGATGATGTCTAGGCTCTTTTTTTGATCATGGCTTTCAGGTAGTCCCATCATTTTTAAATTGTTTCTCCTGGATCTATTTTCCAGGTCAGTTGTTTTTCCCATGAGATATTTCACATTCTCTTCCATTTTTTCATTCTTTTGGTTTTGTTTGGTGATTTTCTTGGTTTCTCAGAAAGTCATTAGTCTCCATCTGTTCCATTCTAATTTTGAGAGAACTATTAAATTCAGTGAGCTTTTGAACCTCTTTTTCCATTTGGCTAATTCTGCTTTTGAAAGCATTCTTCTCCTCATTGGCTTTTTGAACCTCTTTTGCCAGTTGAGTTAGCCTCTTTTTCAAGGTGTTATTTTCTTCAGCATCATTTTGGGTCTCCTTTAGCAAGGTATTGACCCCTTTTTCATGCTTTTCTTGCATCTCTCTCATTTCTCTTTCCAGTTTTTCCTCCACCTGTCTAACTTGATTTTCAAAATCTTTTTTGAGCTCTTCCATGGCCTGAGCCCATTGAATATCTATTTTGGATGTTTGGGATACAGAGGCCTTGGCTTCTATGTCTTTCTCTGATGGTAAGCATTGTTCTTCCTCATCAAAAAGGAAAGGAGGAAACATCTGTTCACCAAGAAAGTAACCTTCTATGGTCTTATTTTTTTTTCCCTTTTCTGGGCATTTTCCCAGCCAGTTACTTGACTTCTGAGATTCCTGTCCACCCTCACCTAGATCCACCCAGCTAGTGCTTGGTGTCTGAGATTCAAATGCTGCTCCCCCAGCCTTAGGGCCTTCAGTGGTGGGCATGGCTGCTATTAAATGTGAGCTTAAGTTCTGGCACTCAGGTGGGGGCAAGGACACCTCCCAGGCTCAGTTCCCTCAGGAGGTTTATATGGAGACCTTCAGTAATGGATCTGAGCTCCTACATGCTCTGGGAGATCCTGGAAGCTGATGCCTCTGCTGCTGCCTCCCAAGGGGGCCTGAACCACGGAGACACCCCTCTCCCCTCTCGGCCAGCCCAGAAGTCTCTCTCACTGACCTGGAGTGCCTGTGGGTGGAGGGACCTTCACGGCCTTCCGTCCCTGAAGCCTGCTCGGATATGCTCCTCTCTGGGCCGCACGGCCAAGGCAGGGTTGGGCTCTGTTGTCCGGTGTGTGACCGACCTTTGGTGCTGGTTTTTCAGGGCTCTCTGGAACAGAAATCTCCTCCATTGCATTGCTGTGTGGCTTCCACTGCTCCAGAATTTGTGAGAAGTTCTTTTTTCAGGAAATTTATGGGTTGTGGGTTCGGAGGTAGCATATGTGAGTCTTTCTATTCCGCTATCTTGGCTCCTCTAGTAATTTTCTAAAAAAGGGACAGAAGCATTGAAAAACTGATATAAACAATGAAGATAAAAAGGAACTAATAAATTAAGCAAAACTTGAATATTAGGGAAAGAAGTAACAAATGGGGAAGGGGAAAGAGGCTCTTGTGAATGAGAGGGGGAAAACGTCATTGGGAATAGAATTGCTTTAAATCAGATTACATTAAAAATAATTGAAGAGACACAGTTGTATATACAGAAGAAAATAGGAAAAAAACCTTAATTTGGAAAAAAACAGTTTTAGAGACAAATGGAAGAAATGATAAGTCTCTCATTACTTTAAATGTAAATGGATTAAAATCTGATAAAATGAAAAATAATAAATTGTATACAAAAAAGAAACCTCACAATCTGTTTTTTAAAGAAAAAACTTTAAATATATACATATATATAAAACAATAAAATTAAGGTCTAGAAAAATATTATATTCATGTGTGTGTTTGTGTATGTGTGTTTGCATGTGTGTGTGCATGGATGCATATATTCCCAGTCTTAAACTGCTAATGTATCCTAGAGCAAAACTATGATGAATGAACTTCAGCACATAGGTTGCTTCACAATGGAGTGAACATTTCTTCAGTAATACATATATATATATATATATATATATATATATATATATATATATATATATATATATATGACATAATCATTTTTTAAAAAACTGTAGACAGCACAATAATTTTCTTCTCACTATTTAACAATGAATGATATCTTCAGAATGGACAAGTTGTGACATATTTGGCAGTATTTCAAGTAGGGGATGGAACTGTTTGAATGATTTCTTCAAAGAAAGCAATTTTTCTGACCAAAGTGATATATTTCAATGTCTTCTGCATATTTCCTAGTATAGATAATTATATTAAACTGACTCTAGATTAAGCTTCATATTCATCCACCCTGGACATTTTCTCATCTGTCCTGCAGTTACACTCATCCCTCTCCTCATGGAAAGATGTCCTCCTCTGATACTCTCTACCTTTGGACTAATGCTTCAGAGATCATGAAAGAATTAACTGATTCAGTTTTGGAACTTCGCCTGGATCTAAGCCATCCTCATTAGTAAGTGAGTGTAAACTCACCTAATACACTATATTTAGCCCATCCCAGATCATGTTTTGTATTTCTTCAACTGGAACATCAGGGGAATCTGCACTGTTTCTCCTTCTCCCCACCCCTTTCTACCTCAGGTTCTGGGAACAGTAATCAAGTCAGTACAACAATTGTAAAAGGAGTGAAAACTGACTGCCAAATAATTCATTCTTTCCTGACCAAAGCTTCCCAACCTAGCCACCACTCCCCTAGATGTATTTCCCTCTCTATTAGAATGAAATATCTTTGAGGTCATGGACTTTCTCCCTTCCTAACCTGTATCCCTAAATACCTAACTTAGTGCCTTGCACATAATAGCTACTTAATACATCATTTTCATTCATTATTCAAGAGTCTAAAAAGATTCATGAAGAACAAAAATAGAGCCTGATTCCTCAAGCATAGTTCTGAATTGTGGAATATAGTGGTGTAATGTTAAAAGATGGCAGAGAGAAGCTAGCAATACTTAGTTCCTATCTTCTTCCAACTCTAGCAATAAGATTGACATAAATTTGAAAGGGCCAAATGAGCATTATTAAGAGATGATTGGAAGCAAAAGCAAGTGAGAAGACCTTTAAAAAGCACCTAGTTTAAATGAAACAAAATCTTTAATACAGGTGAAGTATATTTCAGGATGCTAAAGTAATTTTTGGTATAATTATAGAACAATCACCAAAATTTTTTGAGAGAAATTATGGTGAATGTGAAGCACCACAAGACTGAAAATATCAACCTATGAATGATGGATAATTAAAGGTTCAGATTTTCAAAATATTTATTAAAATATATATAAAATATATAAAATATAAAATATATATTCTGTACCAGGCCCCATGGTAAGTTCTAGGAATACAAAGAAAAGCAGAAAGTCACTACTCTCAAGTTGTTCACTTTCTAATGGTTAGAAACCATTCTAATGGTTAGTTAACACTGCAAAATCCTTCCTCATAGAATGTTTTCTTGGGTTTTCAGGATATAATCCATTGAGGTCTCTACCATTTTGGGGGCATGCACAAAGACTAGCATTTATATCTCTGAAAACTGAGAGTGAGTTGTCAAGGTTATAGCAAGTCCCACTGAGTCTTTAACCTGGACACATGCTTCAGTCGGACATACTCTTGACATCATATCACAGTTTTAACATAAAGTTAAAAGTCAAGAAATAGGTTGGGAAGTGAACAAATAACCACAACAAAAAAGAAACTGACCATTAAAAAGCTACTATAGTAACAGACACAAACTAAGAAGATAATGATGTCAAAATAACACAAACAAAACCTCAAAGAAGAAAACATGAATTAGAAACAAGCTGAAGAAGAATTCCTAGAAGAGATAAAAATTATGTTAAAAATCAAATAAGAATGGTAGAGGAAAAATTGGGAAAAGAAACAAGAACAATGCAACAAAAGTATAAAAATAATTAGCAGCTTGATAAAAAATGGCACTAAAAATACTAAAGAAAACATCTCCTTAAAAAGAAAAATTGGCTAAATGGAGAAAGGTACAATAGCTCACTGAAGAAACTCATTCCTTAAAAATTAGAATTGGGCAACTGGAAACTAATGACTCTATGCAACATCAAGAAACAAAGTCAAAAGAATGAAAAAAATAGCAAAAAAATGTGAGAGATCTCATAAGGAAAAACAACAGATTTGAAAAATCAATCCAGGAGAGATAATTTAAGAATTATTGGACTACCTGAAAGTCATGATTTTAAAAAGATCCTAGAAATAATATTTCAAGAAACTATCAAGGAAAACCATCCTGGTATCCTAGAACCAAGGAGTAAAATAGAAATTTAAAGAATCTACTTATTATCTCCTGAAAGAAATCCCAAAATGAAAACTCCCAGAAATATTATAGCCAAATTACAGAGTTACCATGTCAAGAAGAAAGTATTGCAAGAAGTCAGAAATAAACCATTCAAATAACACAATCAGGATCACAAAAGATTTAGTAGCTGCCACATTAAAGGAAAAGAAGCCTTGAAATATGATATTCCAGAAGACAAAAGAGCTAGGATTGCAACCAAGAATAATCTGCTCAGCAAAACTTAATATAATCTTTGGGTGGGGGGAATGTATATTTAATGAAATAGAAGACTTTCAGGCATTCCTATTATTATTACAAATAATACACAGAAAACTTTCTTTCATATATAGGACTCAAAACAAACATAAAAATGTAAACCTTAAAGAGAAATCACAAGGGACTCAAAAAGGTTAAACTGTTTTTATTCCTAAATGGGAAGAGGATAAATATATCTCCTAAGAACTTTATCATTATTAGGGCAGTTAGAAGGAGTCTACATGGACAGCTGATATGGGTATGAGTCAAGTATATTGGAATAATCTAAAGAAAAACTAAGAGAAGGGGGAAGGGAGAAGAATGGGGAAAATGGTCCTGTGTAAAAGAGGCATACGAAGAAGAGCTTTTAAAGCGGAAGGAAAGGTGAGGGGGGCCATGTTTGAGCCTCACATTGGAACTGGTTCAAGAGAGGAAATATGCATGTGTGTGTGTATATATATATATATATATGTATATATATATATATATACATATATATACACACACTCATTTGGGTATAGAAATCTATCTTGACCAATAGGGAAATAGGAGGGGAAGGGGGTAGAGAAAGGGGGTAGTGATAAAAGCAAAACAGAGGAAGAGAGAGAGAGAGAGAGAGAGAGAGAGAGAGACAGAGAGAGAGACAGAGACAGAGACAGACAGAGACAGACAGAGAGACAGAGAGAGAGGAAAAAGAAGAAGAAAACAGGATGAATAGAAATGCACAGTTAGTAACCATAACTATGAATTTTATGAATGGGATGAATTCACTCATAAAAATGGATCACAGAATTGACTAGAAATCAGAATCCAATGATATGTTGTTTATAAGAAACACACTTGAAATAGACACACAGTTAAAATAAGGGGATAGAACAGAATCTATTACACTTCAGCTCAAGTAAAAAAAGGATAGCAATCATGATCTCAGAAAAAGCAAATGCAAAAATAGATGTAATTAAGAGATAAATAGAGAAACTACATCTTACTAAAAGACAGCACTGTATGCACCAAATAGTATAGCATTAAAATTCTCATAGGAAAGGTTAACTGAGTTACAAGAGGAAATAGGCAGTAAAATTATGTAATGGGGGACCCCTCTCAGAGCTAGATAAATCTACTCTTTATAAATAAAAAGATAAATAAGAAACAAATTAAGGAGATGAATAAAATTTTAGAAAAATAAGATATGATGGGTTTCTAGAGAAAATTGAATAGGAAAAGAAGGGAGTATAACTTTTTCTCAAAAATTATTATTACTCAAAAGTGTATTAGGACATAAAATACATCTAGCCATGTACTAAGATACAAAAACCTCAGAAACAAATCCAAAAGAAGCAGAAATATTAAATGCATCTATTTCAATCCACAATGCAATAAAAAATATATTCAGTAAAGGGATATGGAAACTAAATCGTCTCATCCTAAAGAATAAGTGAGTCAAAAACAAATCATAGAATCAATAATTAAATTAAGAACAATGAAAAGAATGAGACATAGCAAAATCGGTTAGATGTAGCCAAAATACAATGCTTAGTGGGAAATTATATCTCTAAATACAAACATCAATAAAAGAGAGAAAGAATGAATCAATTTATTTAGGTATGCAAAAAAAAAAAACAAAAACAGAAAAAAGAGCAAATCAGAAATCCCCAATTGAACCAAAATAAAAATTCTGTAAGTCAAAGGATATATTAATAAAATTGAAAGTCATAAATAAACATGGAACAAATAAAGTTAGAATATGACTTTGTGAAGGAAAAAAATAATAAACTATTTGTTAATTCAATTAACAAAACAAAGAAAAAACCAAATTACCAGTATGAAAAATGAAAAGGGTGAATGCAATACCATTGAAGATGAAATTAAATCAAATACAAGAAGTTATTTTGCCTAATTATATGTCAGTAAAATTGACAATCTAAGGGAAATAGATGAATATTTACAAAATGTAAATTGCCCAGATTAATGGAAGAGAACATAGAATACTTAAATAACTTTATCTTAGCAAAAGAAATTGAACAAGCCATAAATGAACTCCCTAAGAAAAAATCCCCAGGACTAGATGGATTTTAAAGTGAATTTTACAAAACCTTTAAGGAACAATTAATTCCAATTACTATGTAAACTATGTTCAAAATAATAGGTAAAGAAGTCCCTACTAAATTAGTTTTATGATACAAATGTGGTTTTGATACCTAAACCCAGGAGAGCAAAAATATAAAGCAAATTATAGACCAATTTCCCCAATGAATGCTAATACAAATATTTTTAAATAAAATACTAGCAAAGAGATTACATTAATGTATTTTGAAGACCATATACCATGACCATGTAGAATTTATATTAGGAATGCTAGCTGGTTCAATATTAGGAAGGCTATTAGCATAATTGACCATATCAATAACAAAACCAACAAAAATCATATGATTATGTCAATAGCTGCAGGAAAAGCTTTCAATAAAATACAATATTGAATCTTATTAAGAACACTAGTTAGCATAGGGATAAATCCTTTCTTAAAATGATATGTAGTATTTATTTAAAACTAAGAACAAGCATTACCTGTAATGGAGATAAGCTCAGAAGTGAAGCAAAGATGTCCATTATCATCACTATTATTCAATTTTATATCAGAAATGCTAGACATAGCAATAATATGAGAAAAAATTGACAGTATAAAAATAGGCAGTGAGGAAACAAAATAATCACTCTCTGCAGAAGACATGATGGTATACTTAAAGGACCCTAGAGAATCATGTAAGAAACTAGTTGAAACAATGAACAACTTTAGCAAAGGTACAGGATATAAAATAAACCCATATAAATACACATTTCTTTATGCTACCAACAAAACCCAGCAGGAAAAGACAGAAAGAGAAATTCCATTTAAAATGGTTATAGACATTATACAATTCCTTAGAATCTACATGAAAAGACAAATCCAGGAATTATATGAACACAATTACAAAGCATTTATTTTCACACAAATAAAGACAGATATTAACAACTAGAGAAACATTATTTGCTCATGTGTAGGCCAAACCAATATAACAAAAATGACAATTCTAATGAAAACAATTTACTTATTCAGTGCCATATTAATCAAACTACAAAAGAATTATTTTGTAGAGCTAGAAAAAATATTAGCAAAATTCATCTGGAAGAGGAAAAGGTCAAGAAGATCAAGAGAATTAATGAAAAATGTGAAGGCAGGTAGTCTGGTAGCATCAGATTTTAAACTATATTGCAAAGTGGCAATCATCAAAACAATCTACTACTGACTAAGAGACAGAGTGGTAGGTCAGTGGAATTGATTAGGTAAATGACATACAGTAGTAACTGGCAATACTGATTTAGTGTTTGATAAACCCAAAGATCCAAGCTTTTGGAGCAAGCACTCACCACTTGAAAAAAAATGTCTAGGAAAACTGGACAGTATTTTGGTAGAAATTAGACATAGTCCAACATTGTACTTTAACATAAGACTAAACTTAATATATATATTTATGTATATATATGTATATGTGTGTATATTTGCATGTATGAATATATAGATATGTGTATTTTGTATATATACATACATGTGCACATATATATAGATGTGTATGTATGTGTATGTTAGCTCTTTTGTGATGGCAAAGAATTGGAAATTGAGGGGATGCACATCATAGTAGAATGACTGAATGAGTTGTACTACATGATTCTGACAGACTACTGCTGTGTTATAAGAAATGAAGAGCAGAATGGTTTCAGGAAAAAAAAATAATAATACATATAAACTGATACAAAATGAAGTGAACAAAACCAGGAGAATATTGTTTATAGTAACAGCAATATTGTAATGATTATCCACTGTGAAAAACTTAGCTACTCTGGTCAATAGTGTTTCACAATATTTCCAAAGGACCTATGATGGAAAGCAGTTATCTTTCTCCAGAGAGAGAACTGATAAAGTCTGAAATTGAAATTATAGATTGAAATACACTTTTTAAAAATATATTTTTATAACTGTTATCAAAATATGTTTTGCATGTTGTTGTTATGCTGATTTTGTCATGTTTGACTTTGTAACCTCATTTGGGGTTTTATTATCAGAGATACTTGAATGATTTGTCCTTTCCCTTTCTATTTTGTTTTACAGATGAGGAATTGTGGCAAACAGGGTTTATTGACTTGCCCATGGGGTCGTACAGTCAGTAAATTTCTGATTCCAGAGGTGATCTCAGGAGCTCCTGACTCCAGGGCTGGTGCATTATCCATGCACCACCTAGTTGCCCCTTGTTTGCATGACTTCCTATGTATAATCAGTATCATCTTGCAAGGACCAAGGAAGGAGGCTTTGAGGCAGATGGGAAAGGAGGGTGACCAAAGGTAGGCTGCATAACCAGGGATCTAGAGTGGGGTAGATCTCACCAGATAAAATACTCTTCAGGAGTAAAATCATATCTCTACAAATATACATTAACAAAATGGAGAAAGAATTAATGAACAAATCATATATTGAAAAGTTAAAGAGCCACAAATAAACCTAAGAGACAGTGAAAAATAGAGGCGAGTTAGATAAATTTTAAACCAAGTAAACCATAGAAGTGGTAATTAAATATAATTATAAATATAATTAAAATTGAAAACTGTTCTTCAAAAAATAAATAAAATTGATACAATTTTAGCTAACTTGATTAAAAAGAAGAGGGCAGAAATTAAAATCAATAAAATATCAAATGAGTAAGTTGAAATCACAACAAAGCCAGGAGAAATAAAAGGAATAATCAGAGCTCATTATGCACAGTTATTGGATAATATAACTGAGACATGAAAGGAAAAAAGGGAATACTTTCAAAATCCAAAATATCCCAACTATCAGAAGCCCAGATAGAGATCTTAAATCACATAATCCTAGGAAAGGAAATTTAATTATTTGGAAAGAAACTACTTAAGCAACAACAAACACCTTGTCCTGATGAATTCACAGGAGAATTCTATAAAACTTAAAAAAGTAATTAGTACCCACATTTCACTACTTATTCTCAAAAATAGAAGGGGAAAGCACCCTCCCAGAACAGTTTAATGACATACAGAATCCTAAAACCTAAACTAACAACAGATAAAGCACTGAAGGAAAATTGTAAGCCAATATTAATAATGAATATTGACTCAAAAATTTTAAACAAAATCATGACAGAGTACAGTGATTTATCCCAGAAATCATTTATTATTGCCAAGTTAATTTTTTACCAGAGATGCAAGGATGGGTCAAAATTAGGAAAATAATCAACATAATGATATTAAAAACAACAGTGGTCAAAACTTCATGGTCAGCCAAACAGATGTAGAAAAATCTTTTTGACAAAATACAGTATTCATTCATGCTAAAAACAACAGCAACCCTACAAAGCTATAGGCATAAAGTGACTTTTTAATATCATAAAAACTTCTATTTAAGACCAAAAACAACCATCGTATACAATAGGGATAGACTAGAACCTTTCCCAATAAATATTGGAATATAGCAAGGATGCTCACTCTCCCCATTATTATTTAATGTAGTTCTGGAAATACTAGGAACAGTAATAAAACAAGAGAAAGATATTAATGGCATAAAATAGGTAAAAGAGAAGATAAAAGTATCACTGTTTGCTGATGCTATAATGATATACTTAGAAAATCTTAGGAAATCATCAAAGATACTAATCAAGACAATTAGTTGCTTCAGCAAAGTGGCTACAAAATGAAGCCTCAAAATCAACCACATTTTTATTACTAACAAAATCTAAGAGACAATAATGAAAAGTGAAATCCCATTCTCAATAGCTACAAAATGTATAAAGTTGCTGGGGATCTATCTGCCAAAACACACAAAAGGCATATGGATTTAATTATAAAATGCTCTTCAAAAATAAAGAACAACTTAAATAATTACAGGAATATTCAATACTCATGACTGGACCAAGCTTATATAATACAAATGACAATGCTACCCACATTAATTAGGCTTTTAATGATATTCCAATCAAATTACCAAGGGGGTACTTTATAGAACTTGACAAAATAATAATAAAATTCATTTTGAAAAAACAAAAGATCTAGAATGTCAAAGGAAATGATAAAAAAAAGAGGTAGAATGAAGGGTTACTTCTAGACCAGCTGTATTATAAAGCAGTAGTCATCAAGATCATTTATTACTGGTTAAAAATAGAGTGGCGGATCAATAGAATAGGCTAAACAAAGGAAATCAATAACCCAGTGTTTGATAAAGCAGAAAACATGAATTACCTAGGGAAAAACCTCCTTATTTGATAAAAACTGCCAAGAAAAAAATGCAAATTAGTCTGGCAGAAATTAGGCTTACAACAACACCTTACACCATATTCCTTAATACATTCTCAGTGGATGTATGACCTGAGTATCAAAGACCATACTCTAAAAAATAAAAATAGAAGAGAAGCAGATCATATATCTAGCTCACAGATATGAGTAGGAGATACATTCATAAGCAAACAAGAGATATAGAGGAAATCACTGAAGATAAGGTGAATGATTTTGCTTACATGGAACTGAAAATCTTATTCATGGACCTACATTAAGAAGAGAGAAGGTAGTATGGGGCAAAAATCTTTGTGTCAGATTTCTCTGATAGGGGGTAAGTATCCAAGATATAGAAGTTATACACATACACACACACACACGTATGTATACGTATACATACACACACATATATATATATATATATATATATCAATAATCTGATAAACATTCCTTAATAGATAAGGGATCAAAATATATGAACAATTTACAAAAGAATTACAAAATATCCATAACCATATACAAGAATGCTTCAGATCATCAATAATAAGAGAAATATCAATCAAAAGAACCCCAATATTTTACCTTACTGAAAACTGTCAAACATAACCCCCCAAAATGGCAATAGACAATTTAGGGAGAGGTTGTGGAATAATAGACTTACTAATACATTGTTGGTGGAGCTATTAAATGGTACAACTATTTTGGAAACCAATTTGAAATTCTGCAAGTAAAGTGACTAAAATATCCATATCCTTTAAACCAGGGACTCCATTACTGGGCTTATCCTCCAATGAAACCAATATTAGGAAAGTTTCCATATACACCAAACTACTTATATTAACATTGTTTTGTGTGATAGCAAAGAGGGGGACACAGAGTACATTCCCATCAATTGACAATTGATTAAACAGATTGTGATATGTGAGGGTAATGTAATAATACTGTGTTGTAAGAATTGAGGTATGTGATGAATATAGAGAAGCATACAATGAAGTAAGGAGAGCTAAGAAAACTTTTTACATCATGGCTACAACAATGGAAATGGAAAGAACAGGTATACACACACACACACACACATAAAAAGTTAATGTGACAAAATCATAAATATCAAGTATGGCTTAAATTAAGAGATATTAGAGCACACCTCCAACTCACCCACCAGTAGGTCTACTGGCATTATACATTGCACATGTTTTGGACTTTTTTCAATGTATTCATCAGTTGTATTAATTTGTTCTTCTTTCTTTTTGTCTTTAAAAAATGTTATTGTTACTTTGAAAGGGCTCCCCGAAGGAGGAGAGGAAGGACACTACGGATGGCTACGATAATGTAAAAAACAAAGGCATCATTAAAAAGTTACTTAAAAAAAGAAATTTACCTAAGAAATAGAGATAAATATGCTTCCCTGTGGGCTGGAAACACACGCAATTTAAAGCCTAACCATGAACTGTTCTATAATTAAGCTAAACTAGAAAAAAAGAACTGTTCACTTAATATCTAAAGTGGCACATATCTGTTTCCATATTGAAAAATTTGCAGCTTTTAAAACAGTAAGAGGAAAGGGAATTGAGCCCTCATATCTCTTTTGAACTTCAGCCTTGCTGCCTTTTGGATGCTTTTACCTGGTTATCCTATAGTCAGTCAATAATATTTATGAGATACCTACTATATGCCAGGTGCATGCTAAATCCTGAGAATTCACTGAAAGTCTTTGCTTTCCAAGAGCTCACACTGTAATTGGGGGCGGGGGGAGAGGGAACATGCAAATAACCACAAGGATAAAACAGCATAAATTTCCTTAAACTCAACATATATATATATATATATAAACTGAACCTCTCCCCAAACCTATCCAAAAATCCTAATTTTCTTATTTCTGCCAAAGGATCTACCATCTTTCTTGTCACCCAGGCTTGCAACCTCAGAATGATCCTCAACTCATCATTCTCACTCATCCCTCCAAGACTTGTAGATTCTATTTCTCATATGTATTCCTCTTCTCTACTTATATAGCCACTACCCTAGTTTAAATTTTCCGTCACCTCTCCCCTAGATGATCACAAGAGCCTTCTAATTGGTCTCTCTCTAATATACTCTCCCATCCCCATTTAATCCTCCACAAACTGTAAAATTGATATTCTTGTAATACAGGTATGCCTTTGTCACTAACCTGCTCAAGAAGCTTCAGTGGCTCCCAATTGCCTCTAGGACAAAATACTAACTGTTTGGCATTTCAAGCCCTTCAGAATCTGGTATTGACATATTTTCTAGGCTGATTACATTATTATTCATCATATACTCTACATTTTAACCAAATTGTCCTAATTTCCATTCCTTATATACAACATTCCATATCCCTTTTCCGAGCTTTTCCTCTTGCTTGAAATCTCTTGTTCCTCATCTGTGCCTCTTGTTACCTAGAGCAACTTTGGAGGTCCAACTAAAGTACCATTCCTACAAGAGGTCTTCCCTTGTTCCTTCAGGTATTGGTATTTCCCACCTCTCTGAAACTACTTCATATTTATTTATGTATCCATGCATGTGCATATTCTTCTCCTTTCCTCTCTTCTCCCTCCCTCCATCCCCAATATGCACTAGAATTCAGATCTTGTTTAATTTTCGGGTTTGAATTATCAGATCCTGGTATAGTATATGGTGCTTAGTGGAAGGCGGTTAATAAATATTGATTTATTGTTGGATTAAATAACTTAAGATAGCAGAGTTAGTGCCAAAATATAGAAAATACATTCAAAAGTTCAGAGACTATTAGAATTGAAGTCTTCTTGAGAACATTCATAAATGATAGAGGTTTGGAGCTTTGACTCAAACAATGTTGGGATTTGTATGGATAACAAAAAGGAACTGCGGAATTGGAGTACAACCCAGCAAAACACAGAGGCTAAAGTGAATGTGACCTGTTTGGGGAGCAAAGGGGAGATAACCTTGATTGGAAAAAAAGCATTCCTATTGGGAAATAGAAAATACATTTAATTTCATAAATTACCATTGATTGTGGAAGACTTTAACTACCTTGGCCTACAGTTTAGATTTGAACAAATAAGTAATGGGGAAATGTTGATATTTAGTCATCACTGATTTTAGCTTGATATGTTTAAAATTAGTGTTTTAGGAATGCTAATATGAACATCAATATGCAAAATGAACTGGAGGATGGTCAGAGGCAGGAACCCAGTTACGTGATTTGCTGAAGTAACCCAGGCATTTTCAACCTTCAATCTTAAAGTTCCTCTTACTTGTCTTAATCCTTTCCTTACAATCCTTAATCCATACAAGTCTCTCATTTCACTGAATACTTAGAGCAATCAAACACAATTTATTTTAGTTCCTTGTTCCCCGCCTCCACCCCAAGGCATAACTACTTCAAATTCAAGGTATTCTGTTGATTCCATACCTTAAAACTATACCTCATGAACCCCCACTGATGTATTCTAGTAGTATCGAAATATAATTAACAAAGCAAAGGCATTTATTATCTTCCTATAAAGTCCTACAAATAATAATCTCCACCTGGGATAAACTCTCCCACAAATACACAAATGACTAGCATCAGAGGGGTGAGCAATTACAGATAAATATCGCAGTTACGGAGGCACACATATAAGGAACCTGTGTAACTGGGGTATATATAGGTGGTACATATAGGTAAAGGGTATGTACATAAGGGATATGTGTGGCCCAAGGCATGTGCAAGTTGGGCAATTCTTGAGTTTGATGTTAATATCTTCTGATGTACTCATGCAATTCTCATTTATCTTGGTTTCACAATTTCTAGAATATGAATAACTGAGTGTAATTTTGGGAAAAAAAAGGATAGGAAAAAGTTGATATTTCAAATACAAATTGTTCATTTCCTTTCAGAGACTTTCTGGGCCAATTTTACTGTGTACTGTACCAGAAACCAAAATCTGTTACTTTAATTCTGATAAAAAAGTACTGATCTTTGTCAGAAGTGAGTAAATTTATGTCTTAGTAAAATTATTGCAATAGATCAAGACATGGAATACAAAAAAAAATAGCTGTTACAGGAAAAGATAGGAATTCACATCCCACTAAAAGAAAGCTAAACCCTTCTTTGGCAGCATGATACAACCTAAATGTCAATGGATTTGGAGTCAGAAGACTTAATTTGAAACCCAAATCTGGGCATTCATTATTGGTGGGACCTTCAATACTTCCTCTTTCTAGGCTTTTATTTCCTATCTTTAAAGTGAGTGAGTTGAATTCTATGATCTCTGAGGTTCCTTCAAGATCTAAGTCTTATTCATTTTAGTGAAGGAATGGAAATTCATATAGCTGAAGGGTATTTCAACATAACTTACACACTAAGGCTAGGTAAGATAATCGACCTGATTTGAAAGATCAGGCTATTCATTGTCAGGGTTGTAATTTTGATTTGATTAGTTAGTATTCAAAATCAAGATGATACACCATTTCTAATTTAGACTCAAAGGAAATAACTGAAAAGAAAATGCTCTTTATAACTTTCACTGAACAAATGAGGTTCTGAACAAAACATATATTTTTAGCAATCTTTAACCTCCTTCCCAAGTCTGTTCTACCTAGGTAATTATTTAGTCACATAAACAAATATTGGAACACTCCTCTCACATGCATGACTACTTTTCAAAGTTCAGTGTACTTTGAGTGTCAAAACCCTTAGCTTATGAGCTAAGTGTTTACTTTTTTCTAATTAACCAAATGACTAATTTGGCAAAATAACCAAATTATGCCAATTAATTGGCATAATAATTAAGCATTTTAAAATCAAAATGACTTAATGTTTTTTTCTGAGATTTAATCTACAAAACACCAAAACAAAACTTAAAAATATCCAGCAAAGCAATTATTTTGTGTAATACCTTCAATGATAATTGGAATGGATTGAATATTTTTTTAAAGAAATTTGTGGTACCAGGTCAATTCACTCAAAATGATAAGAGCCATTATTCAGATATATAGCTGCACAATCAACTTCATTGACTGAGTCCATTAAAACTAGGCAAAATTATATTATCCTATAGTTAATTCCCTATATATGTGCATATGAGAACCCACATACTGGTCAAAGTACATACAGTACAGAATCTTAGAGATTGAGGGGAACCTAGAGTTCAGGAAGCTAACTTGTTTGAGAGAAGTTGTAACCAAGATTACAAAATTAATTAGTGGCAGAGCCACAGATTTTAACCTGGGTCTTTTTTTTTAGATTCTGCTAAATCTAAGGCTAGTTTTCTTTTTCATTAGGTCATACAGGAAAACCATAATGCCTAACAGTAAAGAAACTTTCAGGAGAACTGCAAGAAGCAATACATAGGAATAAAAGAGAAGTTTCAATATTTGCCTGAGTCTCTTGGGACCTCAAGTTTTCATCTTGACTTTCTAAACATCTATATTTTCCTATAAGTTTCATTTTTAAGGATGATTCAACTGCAGATGCAATGTGATATAGGGGATCCTTCTTGGCCCTGGTGTGAGAAAAGTCTGGGTTCAAACATTCCCTCTCATACTTACTAGCTATACTACCATAGGGATATCACTTAATCTTTTACAGTTTCAGGCATTTTTTTCTAGAACTGAAACTCAGTTTTCTCCTCTGTAAAATGGAGATAACCCTATCTGTAGCATTTACCTCACAGGGTTGTCTGCCTAGAGGACTCAAATGGGACAATTTATGTGAATCACTTTGCGAACTTGGAAGTGCTGTATAAAGTAAGGAATTATCTTAATCTTTAAATAGCATTATCATATTTTTATAGAGCATCTGCTAACAGATGGGTCAAAGGTGAAATATTAATTATATTGTATATTAATATAATATTAAATATATTATTATGCTAAATATATTTAATATTGAAATAGTAAATATATTATTATATATTACAAACAGAAGAATAGAGCTGATCTGCTCTTCAGTGAAAAAAAACCTTCTAAAATTAACAATTCCAGAAGGGATCAAGTCCACATAGAAAGTCCTTGGGTTTGATTTTAATAGGGGTGGGGGGTTTGGAAGGGCCCAGAGAAGGATTTGATTATGATGGTGATGGGCAGATTTGTCATTTTCCAAATGGCAGTGTTTCCTACGGCTCAAGAGAGTTTTTATTCTTGCCTACTTAGGGGCACCTGACTCCTCCCATTCTCTCTCACACACATGTGTCTCCAGTCAACAGAAGGCAGCTCAGGCCATACCCCTCGCTGGGCTTGTTAGCCCTCTGTAATGCCTGCCTGCTGTAGCCTGCTGGGGCTGAGGCCAAACAAATGGGCAGCACATCCTGATGAATTTAAGTGGTGATTTCCTTTGGGTTTTGCACTCAAGTGCAGCTGTGGGAAAATCACGGCAAGAACCTTTCAGAGGGGAAGTGTTCAGCTGGAATTCCTGGAGAGTTTTAAGGACAGAGAACTTTTCCTCTTACCTGAGAGCATCCGAGGTTAGTTAATTAACAGAGGGGAAGCTAGGCCTCATGCTAGTTACAGGAAATGAATTACATCCCTCTCCCGCCCTTCTCCATTTTGTTCTTCTATAGAGAGAACAAACACAGGGCTTAAATTAAAAGGGATGGAGCAGAGAAGCAAGCTCTGTTGCAAGGGAAGTAAATACATGCACTAACATCCTATACAAATGGCATTGGCTGCTTTTCTCTGATTAGTCAAAAAATAAAGGAGCTTAGTCTAAAGTCTAAGCCACTACTTTGGGGGTTAGCTGTCTTTTTTGGAGCGTAGGATTGGGAGTAGGAGGCAGAAGAACTGCCAGAATCGGTGAGGATTGCCAAGGGATACAGGATACCAATGAACGGAACCAGTGGAAATGGGTATTAAGAATTGTTGTCAATATCGACCAATCAATAAGAATGTATTAAAAGCCTACTACAATTATCTCTTCCACATTGTGGGAGTTGGGGCTCAGCACCGTTGTGATATGGAAAATCCATGGAAAAATTTTTGGCCCTCCTTTCATACAAAAGATGTGATTTTTTTTTTTCTTTTTCTTTTATAGGACATTTACAACACCCAATTGTAAAATTTGTGTTATGTATTTGGTCATAGGCTCCGTGTCATCTGTTGCCTACCACATATTGTCTGTGGCTTCTGCAAAATTCCCCCCAAGTTCCCATTTAATTTCTTATGCCAATCTGTGATATATTGAAACTGTCATGAGGAAAGTCATGCTGTGGAAGGGATAACTGTAAACATTAAGGACTAATGTAAAGACAAAACAGGAACAGCTCCTGCTCTCTAGAAACACATTCTTTCAGGGGCAAACAGCATGTGCATATGCAAGTAGATTTATATATCTGAGTATATAATATATAATACACACAGAAAATTATTTATACATAGAGATACACATATATTATACACACTCAAATACACACACACATACACAAGGTAATGGAGGTGGGATGTAAACACTAACAGCTGGTGTGATTCAGAAAGGCCTCATGCATAGAGCTTGCCTTCATTTGAGCTTTGAAGGAATCTATGGATTCTAAGAGGCAGAGGTAAGAAAGACATGTGTTCCAGGCATTTTGCACAGCATGTCCAAAGACATGAAACCAGGAGATAAATACTAGGACTGAGGAATAGCAGGAAAGACTCTTTAGACTGGAGTACGGAATTGGTGAAAAGAGGAGAATATTGTTAATTAGCCCAGAAAAGTAGCCTGGAATTAGATTCTAAAAGGTTTTGAATGCCAAACAGAAGTTTTTTTCTCTTATTGGCCAAAAGGAGACACTAGAAAATTGAAATGGTCAGACATTTGTTCCTTGAATATTACTTTGGTGGCTATGTGGAGGGTGGATTGGAGAGGGAGTGAGACTTGAAGTGGGAAAATTACTATAAGGGGAGAGAGAGACAGAGTCAGAGATAGAGAGACAGAGGGGGAGACAAAGAAAGACAGATACAGAGATATGCGGAGAGAAAAGTCTATATATGAAATAATAATAGATATATTTATATTCATTATTGGTTGAGAAATCCGTATATTCTATTTCTTAATAACAAAGAATCTCAAATATAGGGAAAAATAGTCATTTAAAGCCATGAGATTTGAAGGACAAAAAGCCCTATGCAAACATCATTGAAATAGAAGGCTGCATCTATAAAAATCAGATAAGGATAGAGACAAGGTTAGATGTTGTATGTGTCATTTGTCATAGGGTGAGGTGAGGAAACTCCTTGTACTGTAAAGACTGAAGAAAATAAAATAATCCCCCACTCAAGCAAAAGACATTCTTCCTAAAATAAAGAGTTGTATATTGGCTAAGGTACTTACGCTGGTCTAGACTAAGAGTGCAGAGGTTAAGTCGTTATCTGATGAGAACTGTTATAATTGCCTTAAGTACATGGTTTATTGTTCATTTAGTGCTTCACTGATAGCTGAATAGCAGGAAAGGCTACGTCTAGTGTGTTGTCTTTGACACCGTCTCTCCCAGACAGTATTAGCCATGCCTTCTTGTGTCTGATGTTCTGTCCCTGGTGAATTCACCAGGTGTGAGGAGCCCATGTGACCCTGTCAGTTACAATGTTGGCTGTGTTTATCTTCAAGGTCAGAGCTGAATGTGTCAGCAGGTTAAAAAATGTTAGGGCACAAATGCTTTCATTAGAGTAGACCTATAAACCCTATCTCATGACCTGGAGCAAACAGGATGAATGACTCTGGAGGGAGGGAGTGGGGCAGAACTGGAATGAAATGGAGGAAGACTTTCCTTTGGAAAAATTACCCACAAAACAATGCATTTCACATTTTAAAAAACTGAACAAGGACATTGAATGGTCAGAGAAATAAAAATCCAAAAAGAAAGATTTCCAGTTCATTATCCAAATTTCAATTTAACCTTTGAGATGCCGCATGGTACACTGAAATATGGATTGAATTTTTTTTTTACCTGTGTGGTCTTGTCAAATCACTTACCTTCCCTAAGCCTCAGTTTCCACAGCTGTAAGATGAGATGGTTAAGTTAGATGACCTCCAAAGTCCCTTTTAACTATAAATCTATGATCTTGTGATCTGCATGTGTGCTGGATACATTGACAGTCAGGTGATGCAGTACACCAGACCTGGGGCCAGGAAAACCCGAGTTCAAATCCAGTCTCAGACAATTACTTAAGCTGTATGACCCTTAGAATGTCACTTACTCTTTCTGCCTCAATTTCCCCATTTATAAAATGGGGAAAATAATATCCCCTACCTGCCAAGGTTTTTTCTGAGAATAAAATTAAATAATAGTTATATTCTTTAAATCTTAAAGTACAATATAAAAGCCAGCTTTTGTTAATAATAATTATCAATATGTGTGTATTATACATATATACACATGCGCATACATATATAATATATATTCATACACAAATATGCATGTACGCATGTATATAAATAGATGTAGAGTAGCTAACATTTATATAATGCCTACTATGTGTGAAGCGCCTCACAATTATTATCTCATATCATCCTTACAACAATCCCGGGAGGTAGGTACTATTATTCTCACTTTACAGATGAGGAAACTGAGGCAAATAGTTAAGTGAGTTGCCCAGGCTCACACAGGTAGTAAATGTAGAAGGCCCAATTTGAACTCAGGCCTTTCTGTCTCCAGGTGTACCACATTCAGAAGTCCCCCTATGGTACTGGCTTGGATGACTACCTTCTCCTATTTCCTAACACCTCATTCCAGACACTGGAGCTTTGCCACAAAGTTCTCCTAAGGGTCCCAGCTGCAAAACTGCTTTAGAGGAATAACTGTATTATGAAAGTCCTTTGGGCGTTTTATTAATTGAACCTACTTGGATTAGTTCCAAAACAGAGCCCCCTCTCCTCCTCTTTGGAATAAATACTGTCTATGTCTGCAATGTCCTATCTGTTTTATAGAGCTGCCTACAGATAAAATGAAAAAAGGTGCATCCAATCTTCTCTACAATTCCCTTTCAAGTTGCAGGTTTGAATTCAAGTCCTCTTAACTTTGAAGCCTTCGAGGTTAATTGCCTTATTATATCTACTGAGATTCTTCTTTTTCTCTGCCTTCTTACATGTTTACTTTCAAATAGTCTTTTGATTTTTGCCTTTCCTCAGCCTCAATGCTATCGGGCCATTGATCACGTATCTCTCAAATAGAGAGTATCCTTTGGGCTATTATTCTTTATTCCTTTTTTTATACTGGATGTTAGAATTTAAAATAGGCACATGACATTATTGAGGAGTGATTTTTATATTATAAGAACAAGGGGGCTTCCTGAAATGCCAAACTGTGTGTCCAGGACTATGCCAGGCATGGTGAGCTTTAGAACACTACAAGTCCTTAGGAGTCATATAGTTCTGCCTTCTTATTTTATAGATGAAGAATGAGACCCAGAGAAGGGAAACAACATCTCCAAGGTCATATAGGTGATCAAGCCAAGATTTGAACTCAGTTCCTCTGATTCTCTGTCTAGTAATCTTTTTGTTCTATCATGGAAATACAAAGTTGAATGGAACTTTACTTAAAGGGCTTAGCATTTAACTATAGAAATGAGATACAGCAATGAAACAATTAAAGAGCACAAGGCCAGCTTGTATCTAAATGTCAGCAATTCTTGGGCAAATTACCATTCACATGTTCAGATGTTGCTGTTTCAGATACCCGAGTTGTTTTCTTGTACATGCCAGCACCCAAAAGAAAAATCTCGGGAAAATGATGCCCAGCATAGGTCTGGTTTAAAAATTCCTTCTGATTTCTCTGGACATTGCAGTAAGGTTGCTATTAATTTTCCATTTCTTTGACTCTTGCTCTTTTGGTTGAGATTTCTAGCAAGATAAGGAGGATGTGATTGATTAAAGTGTCTTGTAGCAAAGAAATGAGGGCACTTGCTGCAGCAGCTGCATTCTGATGCCCCAAGTGAGACTCACTTGTGTCTATAATTCATCCATCCTCCATCCACATGTTATCCCAGAAGTCTTCCTTGTCAATTTTGCTTAAACCACACTCTCCTTGTGTATGTAAGTACTTTAGTGAAAAAATAAACATCATTTAATAAATATGTAATTTCAATGCTATAAATTATGGTGGCTGACAGAGCCCTCCCCTTCCTCTTTCTTCCAGCCTGTGATAGTTGAAAATGAATCATTGTTGTGCATTGTGTGTGTCATTTCATGACCTAAACTCCTAAACTTCGCTGTTTAGTTCATGAGAATATGTATACTCAGAATCAGAATCTTTCAGAGAGGATTCATTCAGATCTTCTGATTCTTTTAATGTTAAAGGTCTCATGGTGCATTCAGACAGTTATCTGTCTCTGATTCCTACTATAGAACTTGTTCAACTCCTTTTGAGTCTTTCATGTCCTTATTGAAGTCTTGAGGAAGTCATAAGATCATGATATCATAGCTAGTTTGTGCTGAAAGGTGCCTTAGAGGACATTTAGTCCAACCCCAATATTTTACAGATGAAGAAATATAGTCCCCCCAAAAATGTTCCTTGCCCAAGGCCATACATTTAAGTAGTAAGTGACAGAAATGGAATCATAAAGGTCTTAAATTACCTTAATATATTTATGTAATAGTAGAGGAAGGAAGGAACAAGCATTTATTAAGCATCTAATGCATGCTAGAAACTATGCCAAGCACTTGTCTAAAGCTAAAGAGTATAGTTATCCCTTCCACATCACAGAGGTAAGGGTAAGGGGCGTGGTGCCCATGTGATGTGGAAAACCTACATAAAAAAATTTAACTCTCTCTTCGTATCAGAAAAAAAGTTTTTCAGCTTAATGGATTTTCTTCTCTTTTTTTCTTGATATTATACAACTATATGTATATATATACACACACATACTGAATTTCTAGAGTTTTTCTGTGTTGTTTGCTGGCCTTTGCATGTTATCTGTAGCTTCTGCAGAACTCCTCAAAAATTACCGTTTAATATCTTATACAGACCCATGCTATATCTCAAAGCTGTAATGGGGACAGTTGCAATATGGTGGGGATGGCTATAATGTTCTTTTATCTAAATTGATGCAAAATGAGACTGTAAAAGAATGGAACATCTGTAAACCTGGGGGGGTGAAAATGGGATCCACTGAAATGTGGTGGGGGAGTTCTTCCTTTTACTTTCATGAGGAAACCAATCCCTGAAGTAGTACTATGAACCTGGAAAAATGTATAAAGTTATGGAGGGGATGGCATCCACTAGAAAGGGGAAAAAGAATTATATTTATTGTTTATGGATTATCATGAGTCATCTATGTTTTCTTTTACATTTCTTTCTGTATTTATTTGGGATGAAACAAAGACTGTCCTACCTCCAATGCACATTGTTACCTTTAGTACTGTTATTCAGGTCAGGGAATTGGTTTAGCTAATTTGTGGAGACTTGAACTCTAGCTGTATTTGAGGTATATTCTAGCATTTTCTATTGGGAACTCTGGGTAGGGTCAAAATTAGTATATATTTTTTTCTTTTTTCAAGACACAAGTTTGAACTCATTCCCTGTAAACCTAAAGCCTGGGGGTAGGAAGCAGAACTGGGTCATAGGTTACATTTGTATACATTTCTTACTGTTCTTCTAGCCTGTAAGCTCCTTAAAGGCAGGGATGCCTGGCAATTCTCTTTGAATTCCCCCCAATGTTTGACTCAATGTAGTAGATCTAGTAGAATTTAATAAATATTTGATGAATGAATGGAATATTGAATTCAAGTTTTAAAAATACCTTTCTGAATCCTCTGCTTCAATCAATGAATCAACCACCTAGAATTTTTAATGTGCTTTTCATATGCCACATGCCACGGTAGGTAGTAGGAATACAGACACAAAAATGAAGCAATACCTAACCTCCAAGAGCTCATTTATATTAGATCAGGAGATACATGTACAATATGAAATACATGTCCTGAACCATGAGTTCAGAATGTTTTTGTTCAGTTGTTTCAGTCATGTCTGATTCTTTGTGATCCCATTCGGGTTTTCTTGGCAAAGATACTAGAGTGGTTTGCCGTTTCCTTCTCCTGCTCATTTTACAGATGAGGAAACTGAGACAATCAGGATTAAATGACTTGACCCAGGTCACACAGCTAGTAAGAGTCTGAGGCTGGATTTGAACTTGGGAAGTTGAGTCTTCCTGACTCTTCACTGTGCCACCTAGCTTCCTGAGTCATGGACACTTGGGTTCAAATCAGACTGATACTTTCAATCAAAATCATTTCACTTCCCGAAACTCATAAAAAAATTTAACTCTCGAAACTCAGGTACCTCATCTGTAAAATGAGGAGGTTAGATTTGCTGAGCTCTACAGTGACTTCCAGCTCTACATCTGTGGTCCTGAATCTATGACCCTGATTTGGTCAGGGGCATTAGAAGTACCTCACATAGGAAATGGTGTTTGAATTGATCTTATAAGGAAATTAGGGATTCTGAGATTCAGAGGTGAAGGAGCACAAAAGGTACAGAGATGAGAGATGGAATATCATGTGTAAGAAACAGCAAGAAAACCCATTTTGGATCAATCATAGGATGTGTGAGGAGAAGTCATGTATAAGTTGCTTCTTCAATGTATGTATGAATGCATTCTGTGAACTCCAACGTGATCCTGTATGGTAACCAGGGTAAGACATGAAGATACGTTTGTCCAATGGAGTACAGACAGAGGGGTGCAGCTAGGTGGTGCAGTGGATAGAGCATCAGTGCAGGAGTCAGGAGGACCTGAGTTCCAATCTCACTTTACACTCACTAGCTGTGTGACCTTGGACAAGTCACTTAACCCCAATTGCTTCATCCTGGGTCCTCTCCAGTCATCCTGATGAATATCTGGTCACTGGATTCAGATGGCTCTGAAGAAGTGAGACTGGTGACCTACACAGCCCTCCCTCACTCAAGATAAAGTCAAGTGCAAGTCATGTCATTATTTCTCTGATGGCATGGTCTTTGGCAACGAAGGACGAACACACACACACACACACACACAGGCGCTTTAGAGAATGTGTAATGATACACAACAAAATAACTTGTGTCCTGTAGAGCTTTTCAAAAGCTCCCTCTTAACGTTTGCTGTGTATCATCAGTTATCCAGTTACTTTTATCATATGGCAGTATTGTGAGGACTATGTAAGATATGTGCTATAAAAGGTGATTTTGTTTTAGTCAGGCTCCCGGAAAACAACCTACATCGACCAGCAAATGCTGCTATTTTGTATAGCTTGGAGAGTAGGGTAATAGGATGTGTAAAGAGGAGTCTTGCCTAAGTTACTTCTTCAATGGATGCATGAATGCATTCTGGTACATGTTGTTTACTGAGGCTGTTTTCTGTGATGCCAAATGCAGCTTCAGTTTTTATTGTGTTCCTGGTCATCTCCATTTCTTTTGGGGATATAAAGAGACATTTATTACGTGGGCAAAAGAAGCTGTTTTCTGGTCAATAACTCAGGCCACAGAGGTCAATGGCTTTAAGCCAAGCCTGTCTGAAAGCAGCCATAAATTTTCAAGGGTGGGGGAGGAAGATTTAGGGACTGATGCACACTATCTGAGTAGGAGGAAAGACACTGGGCATAAATGACCCTCTAAAAGAGAGTGGACTATCAAGTCCCATAAAAACTACAACAGTCTATACAGTGTCCCTGGAATGGGGAGAATTTTGCCCACCCAAGTTTTACTATTCAGCAAAGACAAATCAAAAAAAAAAAGATCAGAAAATAAATCTCTTGTGTCTGTAACCTGAAGCCTTTTCTTTCCCATAGCCCCCGATTTCCTAATTCATAACCAGTTTAGTTCTGATGTTCTGACTCCAGGCTTGATGTACAGTCCTATAAAAATCTCCATTTTGCTTGGTCTTAAACTTGCTTTATTGTTTTTTTCACATACTGCTTCAAGAACCACCCAAGTATGAAAATCAGGTGCTTCAAATGATGAAAAATAATCAAAGGAAATCACCAACAGCACAACAATCTTTTGAGCTGGTTTATTTTCGAGGATTTTCTTTTCTGTGGAGTCAGCTGGTAGGATGCAGGAGGAGGTAAATGAGTGAAGAGGCCAAAGGAGAAATCAACTTTACATATTGCAAGTTTGACAAATCCAAAGTGACCAATTATATAGGATGCCTTTATATTTATTTATTAAATTTCAGTTGTGTCCTGTGATTTGGAATCTCAGTAGGAAATTTCCAATGTGGAAGGTTGCTTCATCAATCTAGATTCACAACTGATCTGTAACTTACAGTCTCAGAGAGAAGTCTGAAGACACTGAGAGGGTAAATGATTTATCTAATTTGTATTGGATCTAATTTGTAGAAGCAGGACTTGAACCCAAGACTGGCTCTGTTCACTGCACCACTACACTCACAAATGGGGCAGCTATGTGGTGCAATGGATAAAGCACCAGTGCAGGAGTCAGGAGGACCTGAGTTCCAATCTCATCTCAGACACTTGATACTCACTAGCTGTGTGACCTTGGACAAGTCACTTAATCCCAATTGCCTCATCCTGAGTCATCTCCAGTCATCCTGATGAATATCTGGTCCCTGGATCCAGATGGCTCTGGAGGAGAAGTGAGGCTGGTGACCCGCACAGCCCTCCCTCACTCAAAACAAAGTCAAGTGCAAGACATGTCATCATTTCCCTGATGGCATGGTCTTCTTCGGCAACAAAGGACAAACACACACACACTCACGAACATGGTATACGTAAAAGAGATAGAGGTTTTTATAAAGTTTAATGAACTTTGAGACTTAAAGCAAAAGTTATTACCAACTTTCAATGACCAGTTATTCACTTCTGTTGACCTTTTTCAAATTATCAAATGAACTCAAATATATGTTGTGTTGTATTGCATTATATGTTATGTTATGCTATGTTATATATTATCACATGTATCATTAGTTATATTATGTTCCATATTGTTATGTTTATATATGTCATTATGTACTGTAGAAAGATTTTATATTTTTAAAATTTTTGTGGTTGTTGTTGAGCAGCAAACTATTTCAGCACACCACAATTTTATAATTTCATTGGATAAGAGTCTGGAGAAAGACAATACCTCTACCCAAATCACTAATAGAATTCTTTTGGCTGTCCTTTAGTTCTGTCCCACAATATCTTAAATTGTGACCTACAGGTTAGAAAAAGAGAATGTATGTGCCTTACTAAATACATAATACCAAGAAATGATTTGGATAGTACAGAATATAAAGTATGAAGTATAAGTATAATTGAACCAAAAGTATTTTGTCTGAGATGCTGTCTCTGGGCACAGGTGAATATGGTAATTTATTTGCTTAGCATAAAATTCTCTTTCGGGGAGGCAATAGCTCTAGATTAGCTTTCTAGAGAAATTCCCAAAGTCAGTTCCATGGAGTAACTTTTCAATATCCATTATTGTTTTTATAAGAACAATTAAACCTGGAATTTCAAGGACTTCTCCCTATAATTATTTTCTGCCCTGAGAAATTAATGCCAGATTCTACTGGCTACCTCTTGGGACCACCTCCCTGGAGAGGACTTGCAAGTAAAGGAACTATTTTTTTTTCAATCATATTCTCCCCCACCTCCATTTTCTGAGTTTTTTTTTTTAGGGATGGGGTTGTGGGGGATCAGAGGGGACTGCCGTTGTTACAATTCAGTCATATAGTTTATTGTTTTAGGCTACTTAGGAGTCCCACTTCCCTTTAAAGGACATTATGGGTTGCTAACTTGTATGACCCTGAAACAAACCTCCTAACTGTACTCTACCTTTTCTGTGAAATGGGCTAATGTAACACTTTGCAGATAAATCTCCAGTCTTGAACTTCGATTATAAAATGAATCATAGCCATATACTTCAATATAATTTCAGCTTTTATGTAAGTTACTTAATATCTTAGGGAAGATGACATTAAAAAAAAACTTTTCAAAATGCAGAGACTACTTGGCATTTCTATTCAGGGCCATTTAAAAGTTACTAAATAATCCATTACCCTACGAAATAGGACTATGAATGTTGGATTATTCCAGAAAAAGAGAGTAGAAATCATAGGAAAGGATTTAGGTTGAATCAATTGAATTTCCAATGGAATATGACTAGTAATAAAAATATTTCTAGAGTTACGGGATGCTATAGCAGATAGAATGGGAGTATTGGTGTAGTCAAAAGAGACTGAGTTTAGACGCGCAGCGAGAAGAATGGGATTTGAATGACTGGTTCAGTCATTTTTCAGTCTCGTCCAATTCTTTATGACCTCGTGTGGATTTTTCTGGGATGCTGGAGTGGTTTTCCATTTCCTTCTTCAGCTCATTTTAAAGATGTGGAAACTGAGGCAAACAGGATGAAGTGATTTTCTCAGGGTCGTGCAGCAGATAAGTGTCTGGGGTCAGATTTGAACTCAGGAATCTTCCTAACTCCAGGCCTGGTGCTCTATCCACTATACCACCTAGCTGCCTCCATCTGAATGCTACTTTGAAAAAAATTATTTTTAAAAATTAAAAATTCTCTTTCTCCCTTTAGCTCCTCCCCTATGCACTGAGAAAGCATTGAATACCACTTTGGATACTTACTGTCTATGTTACCTTACCTTAATTTCTCTGAGTTTGTTTCCTCATGTGTTTCTCCATAAAATGGGGATGGCCCATAGCACTTACCTCGCCAGATAATCATGATGACCAAATGAGACAATGTATGTAATTTGCAAATTGTTGCTATTTTTGTTGTTAAAAGTCCTGGGTTTAGAGTTAGGCAAATCTGGGCCCAGATCTTAACTATTACACATATTGGCTGATCATTACCAAGGCATTTAATCTTTCTCAGCCTCAGGTAATTTTAAGGCATTTGCATGAGACCTGCTTCCTTGAAAGGAGATTCCAAACAGATGAAATCACAGAATCTTGACTTATTAAATTTGTTCAATAGAGGATCAGTTATCTACTCTATAGAAAATTTTAATCCATAGTAAAAGCTTGTGGTCATTCACAGGAACATACGTAAAACATTTATTCAGTCATTCTCTAATCTCTTAGATGTGACCTGCCTTCTTTAAAATTTTAGCTGTATTTTCTAGCCAGTAAATCAAATGATAATTGTAGCTCACATTTATATGAGTTCTTTAGGCATACAAACTCCTTTCCTTACAACAACCCTGTAAAATAGACAGTGCAGCTGTTATGATCACAATTTTTCAGATAAAGAAACTGAGGCTCAGAAAAGTAAGTGTCCAGGGTCAATCAGAAAGCATGTACATTTGCCAGGCATTATGCTAAACCCAGATATTCTGCTGGTAAATGTTTAACAACCATCTCCACGGTGCGGGGAGGGGAGAGATAAAACATATTTTTAAGTTTAATCTGCATGAACATTTTCTTAGGTCTAGACAATCAATGGAATCAAGTCAAGTCCTGATTTGAAGGCTTTGCTGATTTCTAGGGTGTAGAATTAGGCAATTGACTCTCATTAGCAGTTGGAGCACACTCCTGGCCATCAGTATTCATTTTAGTCTAACTCATCTTTTGGCACTCTAGGCTACACTAGAGTTTAATGTCATGACATTAAAATGACATTTAAACTAATGTCATAACTGCTTTGTTAACTTTTATATATTATTTTGTTCTTAGAAATCTTTCCTATTTTTTTAATCAATTAAAGAGGGAGACTACTACAGTTTACTGAAAACAGGATCTAGTCTGATTTTGATTTATGAAACATATAAAAGTCAGTTGCCATCTCATTCCCCCCACATGCCCATCTCCACTCACTAAGCCTTCGACAGAGGAAGGACCCTTTATGGAGAAAGAATGTTTCAAGAAGCTTGGCTGCTTCATTTTGAATTAGAGCCAGAACATCAAAGTCGGAGGAATACAGTGTTTGGCAGAGCATTAGTTGTCAAAAAACCAACCTAGGACATTAAATTGTGGAATTGGGTCAGGAGAATTTTGTTAGCAATTTCTCTGAATTGTACCTGGAATGCTCCCCTGCTTTGTCAAAGCAGCTTGGACTGAGTGCTAGAGGGGCCACATTTGGCTAGAGACACAGAAGTTGGTAGAGGGAGGAAGAATGGCAGATCCTGAAGTGAATGGTTCACAAGCAGACAAGAATAATCACTCATATCCTACTCCTGTCAATCCCTGGGCCAAACTCTCTGTAAATATTTGAAATCTTGATGTCTTCTTGATAGGAAGACCTTCTCAGGAGTTAAGATCTCACTTTGATAATAGCTTTTTTTTTAAATTTGAAAAACACTTTTCTTACAAAAATAAAGCGAAATCCTTTGAGCTAGGTAGCACAGGTATTATTAAACCCATTTTGCAGAAGAGGAAATGAAGACTCTCAGGGATTAGATAGTTTGCCCATGATAGAAGCACAGACATAGAGAGCACTTATTAGTCTGGGAGTTCTTAACCTTTTTTTTTTGCACCATATCTTTGTAAGTTTGGTCTTTAAATGCATAAAATAAAATACATAGGATTACTAAGGAACACAATTATGTCCATAGAGACAATGGGGCAACAAAATGGATAGAGTGTTGGGCCTGGACTTAAAAAGATCTACCTTCAAATCCATACTTGTGAACTTATTAGCTGAATAACCCTGGGCAAGTCACTTAACTTGTGTTTACCTCAGTTTCCTCAACTGTAAAATGGAGATAATAACACCATCTGCTTTGCAAGATTGTTGTGAGGATAAAATAAAATAATGCTTATAAAGTGCTTAGTACATGCCTAGCATGAAGTAGACATTATATAAATGCTTATTCCCTTCTTCCTTCATATTTTAAGTTATTACAATTTTTTTTTAAAGTTCAACAACCTCGGTTTAATCAACTCCAATTTAGTCTAATATCCACCATCTATTAATGAAGAAACTGAAATCCATTGAAATTAAGTAGATTGCTCAAAGTCCCATAGGTAATAAATAGCAGAGACAGAATTCGACCCCAGGTCATCTGACTTCAAGTCCAGTGACCTCTACTCTTTCCACACCATATTGCCCTTCTGTGATCCAGACATTAAGCATGAGAAACAGAATTTGAAACCAGGCCTCCTGATTCCAGGTCCAGGATGTTTCTGTTATCCCTTTCTACCTTTATTTTTTTTCAAGTGGTAACTTTTGACTGTCTAGAAAAAATATTTGAACAGTATTTTGACAGTTTTGGAGATTTTTTTTTTTATGGTAAAGTTGGAAAGATATTGGTTTGGCCCATGGTTGGATTATAACATTGGGTGATATGGATGGACTGAGAATAATTCACAGACAAAAATCAATTAGGAATTTCGAGAGCGTCTTTTTTAGTCAAGCTGGCGGCTACCTCATAGAGAGACCCAGAGGAGACAGTCCTGAACTGAAGTGGGTGTGTGCATTTTAAGTATTTCGGTGCTACTCGGTGCAACCTTGTGGTTTCCACAATAAACAGAGTTCTGACAGAGTAAAGGCCGGGAGGGGGCTTGTTGTTAGGCAAGAGCCTCCAAACAGAAGGGGTTGTCAGGGTACTGTTGAGCACAGGACCCCAACAGAGAAGAGGTGCCAGGAGAGTGATCCAATCAAAGACTGGTTGTCATTCAACAAAAAGTAGTTGTCAGGAAGTGGGGTGCTCAGCAAAAGGTAGTTGCCTGGCAAAAGGCATCTAACATTAGGGGGGCACAGGTTGTTACCATGCAAAGGGACTAAACAGAAAATGGCTGTTAACAATTCATCAGATATTTCACAACCCAAAGGGGAATAACGTTTTGACAGGGGCCCAACAAAAACCTGTTACTAGGCAGGTTATCCAACTCTGCCCAGTAACCTAACAGATGTCTCTCAACGTAGGGGCCCAGGGAGGAATAATGTCCATTTCATGGACATTCAGGTATTTGCCATGGGGGCCCACAAGCAGACCCATAGGTTTCCAATGGGAAATTTAGGTCCTATGGGCCAAGATTGCCTAATCAATGACTCTTGTTCTGTCCACTGATTTGCTGGTAAACCTAAGAGTATAGTAAACCTCTTTGTCCTTATTTATCCCCTGCTGAGATAGTACATTCATTTCAGTAGTGGAAAGGTCCTCTGTAATTTTATATACATGGAGTTTTCTGCATTTGGGCCAGTGTCTTACCTGAGGTCAAATTTTTGCATTCAAAAATTTAGTTTGTGAACAATTTGTTAAAGTCAATAAGGAGTAAAGGCATAGATGGCATATTTATCAAATTGAAAGATAACACAAAGCTGGGAGCCAGTATACTGAATGACAGGATCTAGAAAGATTTAGAAAGATTAAATTAATAAGAATAAATATTATATTTTAAATTTTGGCTCAAAAAATCAATTTTGCAAGTAAAGGATAGAGGAGGCAAGATTACGTAGCAATTTTTATTAAAAAGAGCTGGGAGTTTTAGCAGGCTATAAGCTCCCTTTAAATGATCAGTGTGATTTGACAGCCAGAAAAATCAGTACGCTTCTATGAAAAAGGAGGAAGTAGTCCTTTTGTACTTTGACTTGATCAGATTATACCTGCAGAATTGTGTTCAGTTCTCAGTGTTGTGGTTTAAGAAGGGCACTGATAAAATAGGGAGCATCCAGAGACGGTCAAACCATAATGCCAAAGGCCTTAAGTCTTCGAATGAATGAATGAATGAATGAATGAATGAATGAATGAATGAATGAATGAATGAATGAAAAAGTATTCTTAAATGATTACTATGTGCCAAGTTCTGTGCTGAGAGAGATACACACAGAAAAATCAAGGCAATCCTTGATCTCAAGGAGATCATACTACAATTATGGGAGACAACTTATAGAAGAAAGTTCAGCTACAGAACACAGAGAAAGACCCAAGGGTCCTTAAGTTTCACCACTAGGTCAGCTGATAGTTCTGGGGGTCTGGAAGTGGAAGGGACAGGGCTTCTGATAAAGTCTGGAGGTCTTTTGAAAACAATGGCAAGGAAAATGGCAAGAACTGGTGACCCTCCTTCTCATTGGAAAGAATGGAGTTATTAATAGCTTTCAAGCAGCTTGGATGGGTTTTAGGAGGCTCTGGGAAGGAGCTGAGAGGGATGGGGAAGGGAAAAGGAAAGGGAGCCCCTAGCGATAGCAAATCTTCCAGCCACTTGGCCAGCCTGGCTGAGTTCTAGGAGGCAGGAACTAGGAATAACTAACCTGGAGAAGAGAAGACTCAGTAGGGATGTGATAACTGTTCAAATATTTGAAAGCCTATTATGTGGACAAGGACCATATGACCCACTAGGAGGAATTGGGTAGAAGTTGAAAAAGGGCAAATTAATTTGAGTTGGAAGGTGGGTGGTGATGGAATTCTTAACAACTAGAACTTTACAAATTGAAATAGTCTACTTGGGAGGTGATAAGTTCTCACTATTAGGAGGTCTTCAGGAAGAGGCTAATAACCACCTGTAGGATATATTATAAGAGGGGTGGATTCTTTTCAGGTATGGTTTGAACAAGTTGACTACCAAGGTCCCTTCTACCACTAAAATTGTGATAATACTTTCCACCACTGGGACAACTCCCTCTCCTCCCCAATTTGAATAGTGGACCTCCATTTATGAAGAGGTCCCATGCTAGACATCTCTTCATCCCCCAACCCCCAGACTTAACTCCTTTGGAGTTCATCATGCCTCTTTAACAGGTACCTTTCCTCCTCCCTCAATCCCTTTTCAGCTTCTTTTCCTGCGTTGTTCTGCCATTCCATTGTAAGATCCTTGAGGTCAGAGGGATTCTCTTTATGTTTCATATTTGTATTCTCTGCTCTTAGCTCAGTGCCTGGTCCATAGTAGGCACTTAATAAACGTTTATTAACTGATTCTGTGCAGAGGCTTCCTGATACGTTCTGAGTTCAACTCAAAGCTTAACCACTGTTTCCCCACAAGTGTCACTGACCCATTTATTTGACAGTGAAGCAGCTCAGATCAACTCAATATTGAAGTAACCAGTTTGAGAGAACAGTATTCTGTCATCTCCAGTAGATGGCAGCACTTCATCTTCTTAGATAGGAAAACCCTCAGGAGAAATTGAGACCACATTCAGCTTTCTGGCATTTTAAAACAGCAGATAAACCTTCAGATTCTACTTCCTCTCTCTGTCCCAGGCTATATACTCCAAAGGCTAGATAATGAAAGCCAAAAGCAAGGATCAGTAAGAATGGTGAGGTGCATTTGTTTTTATTTTTTGCGTTTAGAAGGGATAATCACAGGATGTCTCCAGTTGGAAGGAGACTTGCAGATAAGCTCATCTCACACCTCATTTTACATCTGAGAAAACTGAAGCTCAGAGAGTTCAGATGATTTGCTCAAGGTCTCAAAGTTCTAAAATTCGTAGCATATGTAATTTGGACCTCACTGACTCACCAGCGGGCAAATGAGCCCATGAGTTAGTACTTCTTTATTTTGTCAGTCCTACAATCAATCAAAGGACCGAATTTTGGAGAAGTAGCTCATTGTTTATGGAGAAAGTCAGAATGAATGTATTGACCCCGATGTCTGCAGGAGTTCCATTCATTTCCTGGCAAAGAAACAACCTTAGGAGTCAATATATGAACAGAAGCCATCATTTAAACACAATTGAAAACCTGGCATTAGAAATGACCTCAGGGATAGTCTAAAAGAGGTTCTACATCCTACTTGCATGAAGATTAAATGCTTTTCATTTCCTATGGAGTCAATGGGAGTATGTAACTGACCAGTAACTGTATAGGTGACCTGTGGTGATAATGATAGCTGAAGATAAGTAGTGGCATCATTAATGAGAGGCAGTCTGATAATACCTAAGTTTGAGCCCTATCTCAGATGCCTGTCAGCTTCATGATCTTGGGTAACCCAAACTCTCTGAGGTTTAGTTTTCTCATCTGGAAAATGGGAATAAAATTACTCAATCTGCCTCTCTCACAAAGTTGCTGTAAGGATTATTGGAGATTAATTAGTATGAAGTATTTTTTGACTATAAAGAATTAAATATAACCTATTATTTGTCTTTATTATTTCCTTAAAAAAAACCTTTAAGAAAATGAATTTTGCATTTCTGGCACTCATATGAGACAAAAATATGAGACAATACCTGAGCCTTCTGGAAACCAAAGTTTGTTGAATAGGTGGAAAGTTGGAGCAGTGTGAATTTCTGTCTCATCCTACTCTGTCCCTGCTTCTCTTCCCTTCTTCCTTCCCAACCCTTGCCCTAGGACTATTTGGTCTCTGTGTTCAATTCCCAGGTCTGTGGGCTGAAAACAAAAGCAATAAATAGTCTCTAATATAAGCCATATAAATGTACTAAAGCAATAGGACTTTCCATTATATTCTTGACTTTCAGACAACTCATCCATGATTTCTGGTGGGGAAAATGAATGTACCCTATGCACTGCCTTAATCTAAACGACTCTAAATTGTTAGGATTCAGGCAATGAGATCTCCCTTCCTGTCTTCTAAATATGAAAACCTCAGCCTGTGTGCTACCCTTTTCTGACTTCTTCCCCATCAGGGTTGCCCTAGTTGTCTGTTTTAAATTGATTTCAAGCCCGGCTTAGGCATACATACCTTTCACCCCTGCTACTGGGTGGCTGAGACTGGTGGATTAGTTGAGTTCCAGCGTTCTGAGCAGCCTAAGAGCCAAAGTCAAAAGGGAGTCTGCACTAACTCTGAGTCCCTAAAAGCTGGGGGCCACCAGGCTGCCTAAGGAGAGACAGTCTGCTTAGGTCCGAAGCAGGTCAAAGTTTCCATGCACATCAGCTGTGGAGTTAGAAAGACCTAGTTTCAATAATAAAAAAAAATAAATGACTAAATGCATGCATGCATATAAAAATATATACATATGTATGTATCAGCTGATTTCATATGTTCAAAGATATTCTGAGAGAGTGTGGTTGTAGTGGGGTAGGAAGGGGTAATTGTGTGATATTCTTTAGATCCTACATTAGTCACTCCAATTAAGGCACTTATTTAGAGAAATCCTTTGACAATCCATTATAAAATTTTTATTATAAAATAAAAAATCTTTTGGTAAACCCCTCCTTTGATTTAAATATTTTGAAAGCTTTTTTATGCTAACTTTACTTAACGTGGGACATATCTAGATCATGATCTAAATAAACACATCAATGATTTTGATTTTTTTTAAACACATTTATTGTGCAAAGCAGGAGTTAGATGCAATAGAGAAAGCAAAAAGGAGTATGCTATTATCTTACTTCAGATCATTCAGAAAGTATGGGATTTGGTTGTTTATCCTTCATTCTCAAAGACAACCAATGACATCAAGAGGGTTATGTCTTGACTTGCAAGGGAATTGGATTGAAGTGTGGTAGGGCTGTGCACTCATCATCCTCACTCTCACCGCCAGAGTCATCAGAGTCTGGTGGCAAGACATAGATCAGGATGACTGGTGATAGCCTGGATGCAGTGGGAAACATTGGCCTTTCTAAGCTAAGGTCCTTCGCCATCACAGTTTGTCTGAGGCAACACCCATTTAGTGGTTTAAGATTAGGCAAGAATTGGGGTAAAAGATGGCCTGGTTTACCTTCACAAAAGAATCAGCTTGGCAGAGGAAGATCCACAATTTCTGGCCAGAACAGAAGCAATTATTATTTATACTCTTTCTGAGCCATGAAAACCCAAACAATGAGCAAATGAGGCTAGGGCTCAGACCTATTATTGGCCTATAAGTGAGAGCCAGAGTGATTTGGGTTTCAAGGCACAGTCAGGTAGCTCCATTTGAACCTCAATGAATTTTATCAAAGCCTGGTTTTCCACAACTATATATTTTTAAAAAATATTTTTATGATTTCTTGAAGGGACTATGTGACTTATTTTAGAACAATTAACTCCATTTTCTAATTTATCTTAGACTCAACTCATGTGAACCAAAACTGCAAATTCTAGGAATTGATTGTTTGCCTTGATAATCCCCATTCCACATAGTGCTAATAAATGCCTCTTGATTGGCTGCCTGATGAGGTGTTGATAAAATGCATCAAAGGCTAATTTCAATAGGGTACTCACTGCCTGACCATAACAAATCTAGTTCTAAAAATGGCAATCCTCAGGACCTCTTCCTTTTTTACCTTTGAGGTTTCCACCTTCTGCCAACCCAGGAGACGAGACAGATGGATGGAGCTATGTCTATATACCAGAGCCCTGGCAAGGAGGTTAGTATGCTTGCTTAGAGATGATTCCCCTGTGTGACTGGATAAGCCTTAAATGCTTACCCAGAATTGGTTACACTGTAACGCTTAATCTTCTTTTTAGCTATTTCTTAATGCTATAGGCCAATGGAAATAAAATTCTTAATTCTTGCCTACTTGTGCTGTGTAAAACTATATACAAATCTCATGCCCACTGTCCTTTCTTTGGATGGTAGGTGTGGGATTTGACCAGGATTGATTGAACATTCATTCCTGAGCTGTACTTGGCAACCACCCAATTGATTAAGGTTCTGATAACATTGGCATGGCTGAGTTTGGGGATCCTGGGACCTAGAGGTGACTAAATAACAGATGCTACATGTGTCCTTGTAGGCCTTTCTCTGGCAGTGAGCGTAGCAATATCTTCCTTAACTTGAATCCCAACACCTGAGAAATGTCGGCCAGACATACGACTTTCCCTAGAATTAAAAAGGATGAGTATCTTATCCTAAAAATGGTATTAAAAGGGAGAAGAAAAGACCTATCTACATAAAAAAAATCATTCAGATCAGTTTCCTTTTTAATAGGGAAAAAAAAAACCTTGAAACAACCCATATATATTCAAGTATTGAGGAGTGGCTGAAAATTGTGGTAATATGACATACTAAATTAGGAATCAGAAAGATGAGTTCAAATCCTATGTATGGCACATACTAGCAGTCCTGGGCAAGACATGTAGTATTTTGGGGCCTCAAGTACCTCTCCAAGACCTCAGACACCATTCTAAGTTAAAGATAAGAGTAAGTTCCCATCCCATTGATATAAGTCCTTGACATATGTCATTAAACATAATAGAATTTTACTGTCCCATAAAAAATACCAAATATGAAGACTACAGATACAGAAAGACTTATATGAGGAAGTGCTAAGAGACAGACAAAATCAAAATATGCATGCTGAAGACAACCAAGCAAAAATAATACTTCTACAACTCCATGAGGTGATAGATCTCTGCCTGGGAATGAGGACTACTGCGTCTAGAATGAGGTGGCCTGTGATGAGGAAATTTGAATAGGGTCATCAGGCACAGAACCCATGACAACATTCCTTCCTCTCTAGGACATTGCCCAGCCCAAAATTGAATTATTAGAGCTCCATCTCTTTAGCTCATCTTTGATATCTGTTAAAAAAAAAAAAAAAAGTACCCCTAAGTCCCACTTCCTAGCAGTTTGTGGCTATCGATCATTTATATCTCAGTGGAAATTTTTATGAGAGGGCAAAGCCTTGATGGATTTGGGGCTTATGAGGAGACTCATGCTGTCATATTGTTTAGAAGGGGGTAAAAGTGCGAAGCAGAGAAAACATTTTGTGAGCTAAGAACTTCCATTGGCATTGACCCTGCAACTCCTTCAAGGTTTATAGGAGAAGCCACCCTCTGACACTTCCAGGCCTTCAGCACTCTGTTCACAACCTGATTTAATCAACAACTCAGAGACCTCTGAAAGACAGAACACAAGGCACTAGGATAGACAATGCCAGACAGGGAATGCTCTTCTAAGTCCTCTGTTTATACTGCCATGAAAAGGCATCCGTCTGATGAAGGCCCTCAGAATCTAAACAAAACACCTGGGAGTAGAGCTGAGAATGAAGTCATTTGTCTCCAGCCGCACGGAAGAGCATTGTCAGGAAACTTATCCATAACATAGCTTGTGAATGAGGAGACCCCTACCCTTGCCCTTTCTACAGAATTTATCTATATCTTCAATAGGAGTTCCCCTTTCCGAAGTGGGTTACAAAAGAATTTAATTAAAGACAAACACAACTCCATATGGAATCTGTTGATCTTTGGTAGGCATCAGGCATAAATTTAAAATGGAGAAAGCACTGTCTAGATTCCTTTGATGCAAAAGCTTGTTTTCATACACCCTTGTTGCCATAACTAGTCTGTGCAGAACATCAAGCTCTAAAGGACTAGGAAGCCTCTTTATTGTATGCCTGTGAGGAATCAAGTAAATTTCTACTCTTCCCTAAATCCTCAGGCTCAGGTCCAAACTCCATACAATGTATCCAAAGCCTTTTTATCACTTAATCCAGTTCAATCAATCCACAGCATTAAAGCTGTCTAGTTAAGGGAGGTCATTGAGTCCAAACCCTTCATTTTACAAATGAGGAGATTGAAACAGTTAAGTGACTTTCCTAGAGCAACACTCTGAGGCAGGATTTGAACTCAGGTCTTCCTGATTCAAAGTCCAATACTCTTGCCACCTGGCTGTTGCAATGAGTATTTGCTGAGTATCTTCTTGCGTAAGGACAAGATTTCTTCCTCATACACTTTATGCCCCACTCTTTCCACTCAATTACACTTTCCCTTGCTTCTAGTCTTTCAGTTTCCTCCATCTGCTTCTGCTAAAGCTATAACTTACTTCATGCTGTCTTCTCTAATTGGAGCAAGCTGCCTCTTTTCTCTCCCAAATTGATTGGGTGGAAAGAAAAAGGAAATTACTGCATATTTTAAAAATATTCTAAAATGGTAAAGTTAAACATTTAAAGAGTTGCTAATCCTACTCTTTAAAAAAACAACCAATCTAACATATGAGTTCTTAACCTGGGGTCTATAAAGGTCCAAAGGGTCAGTCCATGGATAGATTTTTTTTTTAGGGGTCTGTGAACTTGGTTGGGCAAAAAATACATTTTTATTTTCATTAATCTCTAATTGACATCTAGCATTTCCTTCAATCACTTAAAAACTTTATTCTTGTAAAGGAAACTACAATCTGAAAAAGGGGTACATGATAGAAAAGAGCTGAGAACCCTTGATCTAAAGTGGTCCTAAAAGGAGGGAAACCTAAAGATCTTCCCTTTTGAATGCTGGGTAAATCTCTTTGGGTGTATCCCTCCTCCCAAACTCTGTCTAACCTCTTTATAAATACTTAATAAACCCTGGGCCATCAAATGAAATTTTTCCTTGAATTATCATGTTATTCCCCTCTGTTTCCCAAAGTAGAAATGCTGACAAGTTGTTTGAGATCCTCCTGTCTCTCAAAATATTGAAAGAAGGAAATAATAGTAATCCAACTTTTGGAAATTCAGATTAAATTTAAGCAAAACCTGGGAGGCTGGAGTTCTTTATTTCTGGAATCTTTTGTAATGTCTTTGGGGTTCAAACATCTTTCTAAGATCTCAGATACTATTCTAAATTAGAGATGAGAGGAAGGTAATCCATATAATATATATATTATATAATATAATACAGCATGCTGTTACACCTTCCTGACCCATCAATACTACACTCACCCAGAATAAGTTTGAACAAATGAAATTGGGGTTTTTTGTCTATGTATGTATGTATATATGTATGTATGCATGTATGCATACATACATATATACCTACATATACATATATACACATATACATAGTATGTGTTTGTATGCATATATATACATGTATATACGTATGTATTCATTCATTTATTTTCTATTTTTTTTATTTATTGAGACTGAGTCCCCATCTCTTTCAGGATGCAGGTGGAATAGTTAAATCATGGTCCTGATTCCACTTCTGATCTGCATGGAAATTGTTATCTGCCTTACACCTAGTTCTCTTCTGGGGTAGCCTGGTAGCCTCCAGCTCTCTTGGGCACTCTGATTCTGTGCAGACTCCCATTGGCTTTAACCCTGATGTATGATGCCTGAAGCTCAAGCTATCTACCAGCTTCAGCTACCCCAGTAGCTGGAGTGAAAGACAGGCACTCCAAATGCTAGGCTTGAGATCAGTTTAAAATAACTAGGGCAGAGGTGGGGAACAAGTCAGAAATAGGTAACATACAGCCTGAGATTTCCACATGGAGACAGGAAGGGTAATCTTATTGCCTTATCAAGGTTATGGCAGAAAAAAAAAAACTGTGAACTTGTACTGTGAACGTGTAAGAAACTTAAGATGTTTGCATTTTTACTCAATAAACATTTCATTAAAGACATACAAGAAGTTGCTCTAAGTAATGAAGATACATTGACAAAAAGGAAACAGTCCCTGACCTCAAGGAGGTTATAATCTTACCAACCTACAGAATTCCACCTCCCCTCTATGCACTATGCCTAAATGACTGCTCAGCTGCCAATAACACAGATTCCCCCAAAAGTGATTTCCAGGACAATCACTCTGCTTTAAGAGGGCTCTAACGGCATCTTTATCTCCAATGCATTTAGAATATGACTCAATTTATAAAGATTTCATTTACACAGTTTTTCAGGAGCATATCCATTGTTTTAAAGTGAGCTATACCAATAGTTCTAAAAATCATCAAGTAGTTGTCATATTGATCAATTAATATTTTTAATTCCATTTCCCTCAAATCATGGTTCTAGGAGTGGAATATCATTCAGAAACTGTATAGTCCAATGCTTTCAATTTATGAATGGGAAACTTGAGGCTTAAAGAGATTAAATTATATTCCCAGATCATAGTGACCAGGCTCTCTGGGTCAGAATTAGTTTTCCATCTCTTAGTTCTTTGACCTGTCCTGAAAACTATATTTAGTAGTCTGGCATCACTGAAGGATTTTTCCAATCTGTAGTGTGTGTGTGTGTGTAAGTGTGTGTGTGTACTGGAGGGCATGATGTCACCTTATTTATAAGATATTTGAATACAAACAGTGAATTCTTTATTCCTTTTAGATCTATTATTAACTACTAGTACAGAATTCTGTACATATGATCACTATGAAAACCGATTAACTGACTAAAGAATGTTTGGATTTAACTTGGAGTACATCTCCCCATCCTGCTATAGTAGGAAAAATGACTTTAAATGAAATCCCTCCCTGGAGAGTATTTTCAGGGTAATTTGTTGAGACTGGAAGGTGTTCATACATACATTTTAATCCTAGGTTCTCCAAGTTGAGGCTTTTGACCTTGGAAAGAAACTATCTTCTATCAAGAAACCATCAACCAAAATTCAGAGAAGCCATGGGAAAGATAAAAGTCTGGGCTCTAGCACAGTGAACTGAGCTGAGGTCTCTTGGTAGATGCATGAAGGCAAAAAAAGAGATGAAAAAAAGAAATGTTTGGGCAGACCAGCTGCTGTGGTGCTTGGTGAGACTACCAGAATCTAGTTTCACAACACCTATTCCCACCTCCTCCCCTGCTCTGATTTCCTATCTTACTATTCATTTCCTATTTCCCTTCAGAGCAGTAGAATGGTAGGAGGTTCACACTCCTGGTTATGGCCTAAAAGTGGAAGCCTGTCCTTTAAAAAATTTTTTTGACTTTTCTGCTATTTAGAATTGTTTTTAAAGTCCATGGCCATTTTCAATGATTTGTGTCTAAAATGACAAATGCATAGTTTGGAATTAAGAGAAGAGAGATCTTCCCAAAAGGAAGATGAGATTTTCTTTAGCTCAGATTAAGCTAGAGGCAAAGAGAGTAGAAAGAATATTTCTCTAATGTCAGTAATCTTTGGAAATTCCATCCCCCAGCTGCTTGCAAATCCAGAAACAGATATAGTAAGGAAATGAGCCAGTACCTGTTAGAAGTAGAACTTTCTGTGTTTGTAATAAAACTTCACCCAGTACTGGATCAAACACCTAACTTGATTATACATACATTTGGCATGACTGAAGGTGAAATGGAGTCATGTAATGACTTGGAGTCAGGAAGATGCGAGTTCAGATCTTGATCACTTATTGGCAGTGTACATGCCACTCAACCTCCCTGGTTTCCATTTCATTATCTGTAAAATGGAAATGATAATAGCACCGAACCCACAAGATTGTGAAGATCAAATCTACTTAGATAATATATGTAAAGTACCTTCCAAACCTTAAAGAACTGAACGTTATTTATTATTGTTAGGATGTTAGCTAGGGTACTACAATAACTAGGCTACTGTGATTTCTACAAGGTCAGACTTCATTATTTATGCTTGCAGAGGTATTTCCAGTAAGAGACACAAAATAAGATTTTGATCTGATTGTTAAAAGCATCCAGCTTGAAAACTAATGGAAACAGTTGACTCAATTATTAATTTCTTAAAACTCATTTTAAATATTTTAAAATTTTGTATTTCTCTTAAAACTAGTTGTAGAATTTTAGGTCTAGAAAAAGCATTGTAAATCATCTGCAAACCTTTCATTTTTTCCAAAGGAAATTGACTGGCAGAAGGTCACCCAGGAAGCAGAGGGCAAAGTTGGGCCTTGACACAAGGTCTTGTGACAACCTATTCAATGCTCTTTTCACTTTACCATTTTGCTTATGCTTCAATTTGCCAGTGGGTCAACAATCATATCATTTTCCCAACATTCCATCTCCTAACTCATCTCATCCGTCTATGTCTTGCCATCAATCCATCACTGGCAGTCCATCCAATAATAGCTATCATTTATATAGACAACTAGATGGCACAGTGGATAGAGTGTCTGGCCTGGAGTCAGGAAGGCTCATCTTCCTGAATTCAATTCTGGCCTGAGACACTTACTAGTTATGTAGCCCCGGGCAAGTCTCTTCTGTTTGCCTCAGTCTCCTCATTCAAAAAATGAGCTAGAGAAGAAAATGGCAAATCACTCTGGTAGCTTTGCCAGGAAAACCCCAGATGGAGTCATGGAGAGTTGCAAGTGACTGAAATGACTAAAGAATAACAAAGCACTTATACAGTACTTTAAGGTTTACAAAGTGCTTTTAAAATGTCATTACATTTCATCCTTACAATAACCTTGGGAATTAGGTGCTATTACTATACTCATTTTACAGATGAGTAAACTGAGGAAGATAGCAGTTAAGTGATTGCCAGGGTCACAGAACTAGCAAAAGTTTATGGTAGGATTTGAACTCAGGTTTTCTTGATTATACATCCTGGTGGACTTTCTTTTTGATTCTTTGCACTGTGTGGATTACAGTGGAACTTGTGGGCTGCCCATGGATTATCTCCTGATATCCAGTCCATTTGTTTTTACATAATGGACCTGTGTTAGGAGAATTCATTTCCTTTCCCTTCCTGGGCCATATTTCCCAGAAGATTGGAGATACATTACACCTTAGTAATTTGCCCTAGGGGTGTTGTGACATGAGCCAGTCCCAGTTTTTCTCAGTCTTCTCACCAAGATTGACAATGGGCATGTTCTCAACATTCATGGGAAGACATATTTAAAATTTCAAACAAAGTCTTCCCCCGTGAAAATTTATTAGGTTTCTTGATGAACTGTCTATACCTCTCTCTGATAACATTTTGTAATTACTGAATATTTTCAGTTGTGAAAGTATTTAAAACAGTGCATTCTCTATTCCCTGGCAAGGAAATAACATGCTTTAGTAGAAAGCTAGCAGAACAGAGAGAAAAGAAATACTTAGGGTAGGGGCTTTTATATTTTAAGTGGCACACAATTGCTTTAAATAAGCTCCATCTTAAAAGACTACATTAACGTGACACCACAAAGCTGCAAATATGATAATAAAAGTTTTGTAATGCACATTTCTCCAGACAGTCTTCAGGCGCATTGTCTTTCGTGATACTTGTACCTTATACTCAACTAAAGGTCATAAAAAGTTTCGTCTTCTTCTAAACAATCTTATGGTTTCTAAAACGACTACTTCTCTACTGAAATCTTTACTCCTCAGGGCAGGCAGGGTAGGTCAGAGAATCCCCCTTATCTCTCCCCCAACTACTCCCAGAACAAAATATTTCACTCTTCTCTCCCCTCCCTTTCCCTCTTTGCCATATATAACCTTCAGAACTTAGTTAAGTAATGTTGACCAGAGATCAAAGTTAAAATAACAGTTTCTGTGAAAGTCAAAATAATTTCACTTTTCATTGTGAAGAAACTTTTGAGGTCAAACAATCTCTCTCATTCTATATATAGAAGGAAACTAAAGTCCAGAGGAATCCTATGAAATGCTGAAAGATTACATAGGTATGAGGAGTAGCACAGGCACTAGAACTAAGTCGTCCAATGGAAATTCCAATCTTTCTCCACTATAACATGGCTGCCTTTGTCATGCTCTGAGTCCCGTACTTAAATAGAATTCTTCTTCTTAGAAGAGCAATTTCCCCTTCCTGCTCTGTGTCTGCCAGTCTCTCTGTTTAAGAGATGCAGATGTGGTTGATGCCAGAGCGGGACCATTTTGGCCCAGCAGTCTCCTTAGTCCACAATGCCAGTAGGAGGCTTAAGCAATGCCAATTTATAGGTCTTACTTTCAGGCTTAAGGCTGAGGCAGAAGAATCAAGAACAGGTAAAAAAAGAAGGAAAAAAAGTAAGGGAGAAGAAGAAATAAAGACAAATGAGCAGAACCAGGAAAACATTGCACACAGTATCAGCAGCATTGTGCAATGGCTATTCACATCCAGAAAAAGAACTATGGAGTCTGAACGCAGATTGGAGTATACTATTTGCTCTCTCTCTCTTTTTCTTTTTCTTTTTGTTTCTTTCTCTTTCATGGTCCCTCCCATTGACTCTAATTCTTCTTTACAACATGAGTAGTATGAAAATACGCTTAATATGAATGTATATGTCGAACCTGTGTCAGATTGCACACCTTCTTGTGTTGGGGGTAGAATATTTAGAACTCAAAATCTTATGAAAGTGAATGTTGAAAATTAAAAATTGATTAGTTTTTAAATGGAGATGAGAGAAGAGAAACATGGATTGAGGAAGAGGAAAGGTAGAGAGGAAGAAATGAAGAAGAGAATGGCAAAGAGGGAGAAACCTAAGCATCTGCTAATGTGGCAGGCATTATGCTGGGCATCAGAGATCCAAAGGCTAAGAGAAAATCATCCCTGCTCTAAACGAGCTTGTAGCACATTCTGTTAAGGATGAGAAAATAAGAAATAGGAAAGAAGAAGAAAAAAAGGGAGGGGGAGAACAGGCGAGTGGAAAGGGAAGGCCAGCAAATTCATCCACTAATAGTTGCTTCAAATGCCATTTAGTGGTGCTGGAGTCATGGACCAGCCACTACTTTATTTTATTTTATTTATTTTATATTTTATATATTATATAATAATATAATGTTATTTATTATTAATAATAAAATGTCACCTTTTGTATACTTCAGGTGTGAATTAAGTTCCAGATAAGAGTATTAGTCAATTACTAAAAGTCTGTGCTCCATTAGAAGGATTCCTGATTACTTGAGAGCATGCTTGTGACTAAAAGATGTGGATAGATGCATTCAGTGACTCAATGCCAGAAGTGAGATTGGGGAGGGGGAATGTTTTCCAAATAAGTGTGAGGCTGATTTTGGAAGCCTAGAAACAAAGAGAGAGGGTAAGGTGGCCTCAAGAAACTGGAGCTAGACAGAATAGTTTAGAAACTTAAGTGCCATTACAATATGTTCTGGATGGTAACTCTAATGTACATATTTCTGATGACCTTATCCAGATGTATTTCTTCTGACCTGATATCCTCTTTTTTTGCCTTATAAATAAATAAATACGATTGTGAAAATGTTACTAATGAAGATTCAACATAACAGTGTGTCATGGTAACTCTGTGTGTGTGTGTGGAGGGGGGTTGTGGGTGTGTCTGTGTGTCTGTCTGTCTGGTGAACCAGTTTTTATACTTTTACCAGAGATCAAACAATGAGAAGACAGAAAACCTCAGGTCTTTTGATACAAATTAAAAAGATTTAGGGAATTAACATTAGGATTCTCCCAAGAAGCCTGTTAGCTGTCAATTTCATATCTCTTCTAATATTAGAGGAGAAAGTTATCTAGGTGATACAAATTTAAAATAATGGACCATACATTTTTTTCTCTGAAATTTCCATTAAGAAAGAGTAACTAATTTCAATGTAGGAATTATCTTCCTATACAGGATAGAGTCAAATCATTTGAGCTGAAGTTAGACATCGTAGAGTCCAACACCCTTATTTCACACGTGAGGAAATCTGAGGCATAGACAAGTGATTTTCCCAAATTCATGTAGCTAGTAAGTGGCAGAGCCCATATTTGAACTCAGGAACCTTGAAACTGCCAGATTCAGTTTTCTTTTCTGGGACTCCACTGCCATTGTAATGGAGTGAAATTTAATTAGAAGAGTTTAAATATATCTTAATGGCTCTGGACTATGGTGTCATTAAGGTCAACTTTACTTATATCACTTCGCAGAAGTTAATCATGTTAGGGCAGAAATCAAGATTTTAATTAATTGTTGACCAGATTAAAAGTATTTATTGGCAGATTCGTAGCCACTAAGCTCAGAGTCGTCCCTTTCATTCTTTTCTCTGCCTCATCCCTCAGATCTTGTAATTTGCCAGATATTTTCAATTCTATCTCCACAAGATCCCTAATATCTGTTCTCTTCATTCTCACAGGCCCCTACCCCATTTCTGACCTTTACTCTTACTGTCCTTGCCTCCTAATTGCTGGTCTCCCTGTCTCTTGGCTTTCCAGAGCTACTCTACGGTACTGCAGAGAGACCTTCCTGAGGTAAAGATTTGATCACTTCACTTCTCTAATCATCAGTCTTAAAGATTGGCTAGTTTCCTCCGGAATCTTGACAACACCCAGGCCAGTCAGGTCATCCTTTCTCTCCAGGTTGCATCCCTAACTCTCTGGACTTTCTCTATCATGCCACCCCCCACCCCTACTCAATTCTTTGTAGTTCAACCTTCATACTCCAAGAGGACAAATGACATCACAATGTTGTGGACAAGGTACAGTGTGTTCAATTGTGGCTGATCAGTCCAATACAAGCTTGGAAGACCCTACCTCAGGTCAGAAACAAATAATCCATATGAACATTTGGAAAGGAGATGTTTCTAGATTTGAACATCTCACATTTCATTTGTGCTACTGTGATTCTGCCTTGCTCATAGAGCACAGTGCCTTCTTTGATGGGGGCACAGCATACTGGGTAGTCTTATGCCAAGGTCTCCTGTGTCTTATAACTAACGCAAAGGTTCTTCAGAGAGACTTTGAGAGTGTCCATGTAGCACTTCTTCTGACCTCCATGTGAGCGTGTGAGTTCTCCATAAAATAGTCTTTTAGGTAAATGTACATTTGGGCTATGTGGCCAGCGCATCACAGTTTCACTTTCTGTAATAGGGTATGAATGCTTGGTGGTGCAGCTTGAGAGAAGATATCAGTGTCTGGTACAATTCAAATGGAAGTGCTTCGATTTTCTTGCATGGTGCTGTGAAGATTTCACAAGCATGCAACAATGAGGCCAGTACAATAGCTCTGTAGACTTTCACTTTGTTATACAACTGAAATCATCTGTGCTATATGGAAAGAAAAGGTTATCTCCTAGGAGATCAAAGATGCCTCCATTGTCCATCTCTGTAAAGGTAAAGGAAACAGGTTGTCCTGTGAAAATCCCTCTTTTAGTTATTGCTTACTAGATTCTTGCCAAAGTCTTCCTTAAGTGTGCCTTCAGAAAGGGTCAAGGAATGGTGAACATGGTGTTTGCTCCCAAATCGTAGGTGGTCAGTGGATAGGATGTTAAGCCTGGAATCAGGAAGACTTGAATTCAAACCCACCCTCATAGTCTTTACATGCTGTTTGATCCTAGGGAAGGCACTTAACTTCAGTTTACTCATCTGTAAAATGGAGATAATAAGAACAGTACTTACCTATTAGGGTTGTTCTGAGGAATGAATGAGATAATATTTGTAAAGCACTTAGTACAATGTCTGGCACATAGTAAATGTTATACAAATATTAGCTATTATTATTCCTCTTATGTATTGTCATCTCCCTTTAGAATGTAATCTGAGGACAAGAACTGTCTTTTTTTTCTACTTGCATTTATATTTTCAATGCATAACACAAAACCTGACTCATAATAAAATGCTTGTTAACTTGGTTCCTGTTGCCAATGAATTAAAATATCCATTCTGACATTTGAAGCTCTCTGCAATCTGGCTCCAAGCCATCCTTTCAGACTTACTTCAAACTGGCCTTCTAGCTATTCTTGAATTCTACATGCCATTCCTGATATTTATCCCTTGATATAGGGTCTATATGGGGTGGGGTACAGTCTCTGAATCTGAGATACAACGAAGTATGGATCCTTTCTTTGCTGCCTGTGCTAATTTTGGCCTAACAATTAACCCCAAGGAAACACAGGTGCTCCATCAGTCACCACCACACCATCCATACATGGAACCATCAGTTACAGCCAATGGAGAAGTTTTGAATGCTGTAGATAAGTTCACTTACCCTGGTAGTATACTTTGCAGGGATGTACACATTGACAATGAGGTTGACACATACATTGCTAGAGCTAGCTCAGTGTTTGGGAGACTCTGAAGGAAAGCATGGGAGAGAAGAGGCATTAGACTGACTGCCAAACTGAAGGCCTACAGAGATATTGTGCGGACCTCATTGTTGTATGCCTGTGAAACCTGGACAGTATACTAATGGCACACCAGGAAACTGACTTGCTCCCATTTGAACTGTCTTAGGAAGATTCTAAACTGGCAGGATAAGGTATCAGATGCTGAGGGTCCTTACTGAAACTAAGCTGCCATGCATTCAAACTCTGCTTTAGAGAATGCAACTCCAATGGACTGACCATATTGTTCAAATGCAAAGCATATGCTTGCCAAAAAGACTATTTTATGGAGAACTCAAATGGGGCAGGTGATCACATGGTGGTCAGAAGAAGTGATACAAGGACATTCTCAAGATCTCTCTCAAGAACTTTGGAATTGATCGTGTGACATGGGAGACACTGGCACAGGACCACTCAGCATGGCATGCTCATATCAGAAAGGGCGCTGTGCTCTATGAGCAAAGCAGAATTGAGACAGTGCAAAGTAAACATAAGATGTGCAAATTTGGGATATCCACCCCAAATATTCACATGGACTATCTGTGTTAGATCTGTGGTAAGGCATTCCAAGGCCATATGTGGCCCTCTAGGTCCTCAAGTGCAGTCCTGTGATTGAATCCAAACTTCAAATGGTACCCTTTGAAACCAAACTTCATTTCTGTGAATTCTCCAATTGATGGATATCTCTGATTTCCAACTCTTAGTCACCACACAGAAAAAGAGCTGCTCTAAATAATTTAGTATAAATAGGTTCTTCCTTCACCTTCTTTTTGTAAAGTCTTTGGGATATAGACTCAGAAGTAGTATTGTTGGATCAAAGCCTATGCATAGTTTTTAACCCTTTGGGCATAGATCCAAATTGCTCTTCAGAACGGTTGGATCAGTTCACAACAAGTGCTCTTTTGAGTGATTACTGATCTCTTCTAGAGATCTTACAAAGCCTCTTATATGTTACAGAAGCTCTGCACTGCTCTACTGACTTGATGAAATCAGGACAATGTTGTCTGAAAACAGAAAGAGCTGAAGATCTCACCATTTTCAGAGAATCCCTGACCTGGGTTTTATTCTGGATTTTTACCATAATGTAGCAAATGCCATTTGAGAGTATACTTTTTTAAATGCCTCCTGGTGTTGAGTAATATAGGGTTATTAAATATGGTTATTTCTGGGGTTTTATCTTTCAAGAAATCTAGAATGAGTTTGATGAAAATATAGGACTTTTTTGATATACAGATGAATGAATGAGATCTTATTCTAATGGGGGAGAAAACACATACAGGAGAATGTTGGTCAGGGAGTTATGATATAGGAAATTACAGAGGTGGTGAGTGGACCTGTAAGGCACTACATAAACACACTCTTTTGAGTGACAATGTCATTAATGATTCGAATATGATTCCAGAATTGTAAAGGGGGATGATACATGTGTAGGATATGGGACGTGGAGGTTGAATGGATGAGGTGCCCCAGGTGACAGAAGAGAAAATGTTCAAGGAGTAAAATGAAGCATGATTGGAGACTGCATAGACACAGTGGGTTATATAAGATATTATATGATCAGTCAGGACAGTAAGTGTCCACAGCAGAAGTTCCAGACATAAAATGGTTAAGTATTCCAGTGAATGGTGGGATAAAGGAATAAATAAGGCTATAGATCAGAAATCAGAGAATATGATTTTGGAAGAGAAGAAAGTTAAAAAATATAACAAGACAAAGATAAAATTCTTAAGAAAAGGGGCAGAGAAAAGAAACTAACAAACATAAGGAATTAGAAGGGAGAAGAAAAGGAGAGTTATTTCACTAAACTGAGGTGAGGAACCTGCAGTCTGGAGGCCACATGTGGCCTTCTAGATCCTTCATTGTGGCCTTTTGACTGAGTCCAAGTTTTATAGAACAAATCCTTTTTTTCTCCTTTTTTCGTTCTGTGAAGTTTGGATTCCATCAAAGGGTGATACTTGAGGACCTAGAGAGACACATATGGCCTGGAGTTCACAGGTTCCCTACCCCTGCACTAAACACTTAATGGGGCGAGAGGGGGCGTTGAAAGAAAAAGGATAAAAAGGAAAGAGATAGATAAAATAAAATAAATAAGCCAGACTCTAAAAAAGAGTTTCTAAAGAAACACATTTGATAAGCCCAAAGATCCTAACTATTGGGGAAAGGACTCACTACTTGACAAAATCTGAGAGAACTGGATGATAGTCTGGCAGAAATTAAGTTAAGACCAATTATATGTCAAGACAAGCTTCAAATGGAAATATAATTTAAATATGAAAAGTCATATCATACACAAATTAGACAATCAAGGAAGAATTACCTTTCAGACATGTAGACAGGGGAATTTTATAACCAAATAACCAATAAAGTGGATAATAAAAGGTAAAATGGACAATTTTGGTTATGTAAAATTTTAAAGTTTTTGCACAAATTTAATATAGTAAAAATTAGAATGAAAATAAGTAACTAAGGAAAATATTTGAAATGTTTCTGTGATAAAGGTCTCATTTCCAAAATAGATTATACATACATGCATAGATACATATACATATAAATACACACACACGAAACTGATTCAAACTGATAAGATTAAGAACCCACATGAACGGGAAGTTTTTCAAAGGAAGAAGTTTAAGTTATCAACAATTATATGAAAAATGTTCATATAACTAATAATTAGACAAACGCAAATGAAAGCTACTTTGCAGTTCCATCTTCTATCTACCAGCCTTGCAAAAAGACAAAAGAGAAAATGACAAATGTTGGAGGTGCTGTAAGAAATCAGGCACGGAAGTACGCTCTTAGTTGAGCTGTGAATTGGTTCAGCCATTTTGGAAAATGATTTTGAACTATGGCCACAAAATTACCAAACTGTGCACATTCTGACCCAATTGTACCACTACTAGGCCTATAACCCAAATAAATCAAGGAAAAGAGAAGGGTTCTTTATGTGTAAAAAATATTTATAGCATCTTTGTTTGTGTTAGCCAGAAATTGAAAATTAAGGAGGTACCCTCCTATCGGGGAATGGCTAAATAAATCACAGTTCTGAATATTATGGGTTATTATTTATGATAAGAAATTATGAAATGGACAATGTCATAGGAAATTTGGGAAACTTTTATGGATTGATGCAAAATAAAGTGAACAATTTATATGGTAACAACATTATAGAAAAATACTTTGGAAGATTTTAAAACTCTGATTGATGCAGTGATATATGAAAGAATATAAAAGGATGAATTTAAAGTACACCACACATCTCCTGTTAGAGAGATAATGGACTTAAAATGCATAAAAACACGTATTTTTGAGTATGGTGAAGTTGGGAATTTATTTTGCTGGACTATGTAGATACTTATTGAAGGATTTGTTTTTGTTTGCTCAGTGGAAAGGAATAGTAGGGTGACACATCACTAAAAAATGACAACCAAATTTTCTTGGAAAATAAAAAAAAATGAAAGAAATGAGTGGAGAAAAACATGAATTTAACTTACATAACCTTTAGTATGAGTGGATAAAATTAATCCAAAAGAATGAAATAAAAGTAGCAGAATGGATAAAAAGATCCTCTCATAATCAGTTACTTACAAGAAACTTATCTAAAAGTGAAGACACATTTGACATCAAAGTGAGAGGTTGGACCTAAGTTTACTCTATGTCAAGTGAATCCAAAAAAGCAAGAATTGCAGTCATGCAATCATTTTTATCAAAAAGAAATGAAAATTCTTGCCATCAATGAAGATAAAGGAAATTATATTATTAAACTTATATGCTCCAAATGGAATATCACCTAAATTCATAAGGGAAAAATTAATTGAACTGTAAGAGGACATAGATAGTAACACAGCATTAGTGGCAGATTTCAGTGCTCCTCTCTTCTATCTGGATAAATCTAACAGAAAGAAAAACAAAAGGAAAAATATGGAAGTGAGCCAAGTTTAAAGCTAAAATGTTTATGGTATCTTTTGAATGTAAACATCAAAGGATATACATATTTTAAAGTACTACATGTCATTTTTTCAAAAACAGATCATGCATTAGGTTACCAACAAATTGCAAATAAATGTTTTTAAAAAGCAGAAATATTAGTGATTTTCTTTATAGATCATAATATAATAAAAATAGTAATCAATGCAAGAGAACACAAGTGAAGGCCAAAATTCTGAAAAAATTGAGGGAATATGAAAACAAATCAGAAATAATTAAAAACTGTATGAAAGAAATGACAATTTTTAAACAACATACCAAATTTTTAGAATTCACTCATAACCGTCTTTAGAGGAAACATTGTATTACTAAAAATATACATTTACAAAATAGAAAAAGAAAATCAATGAACTGAATGTTCAATGTTAAAAAAAAGCAAACTAATAAAATAAGCAAAGCCCAAAGAAGGGTAAGACAGTCAAAGCTGTCTGCAGAAAAGGGGAGGAAAGGGGAAAGCCATCAGATCTTAAATAGACTTTTTCCATCCAAAAAAGGGTGGAGACATGAATACCTGTATGAAAAGTTTAACAAAACAATAAATCTGCTTCCAAGGACATAGACTATATAGTCTGACCCTTATCCCTAACCATTCATCTAGGAGAGATTTCCAAAGACCTATGGGTGGTGAAAATTATTGGATTGAACCTAATCATCCTAAAGTAACATGGAATAGTGTCAGGAAGGAATGGATTTTGAGCAAGGAAGAACTTTTCAAAAAGATAGGCAAGGCTTCTCTCATTTGCTCCCTGGAGATGACAGCCAATCTCATAGCTGAGGTTCTATGGGGTTCAAACGGAAGAAATTTCTGTCAATTCTAATCTCAGAGTTGTTACCTTAGCTGAAAGAGTTTTAAAGCAATTTAGATGAAAAAGCTACTAGTTACTGAAAGCATAGTACTCACCCCACTCTTTCTCAATAGGAGGCTGAAAGTGAAAGAAAGAAGACTGCAGCTGTCCATCAAAGAACAAGTCCAGGAGGCCAGTGGAAGAATCTATCTAGCAGAGAATTGTGCCCTGAGAGGAGTCTAGAGTTCTAAGCCATGTGCCTAACCCAGCCTGACAGAAGCTGTCCAGAGGCAGAGAAGCCCACCCTGAACTCTCTGCAGATGCTCAGCAGTCTGTCCCATACAGAAGCTGGTGCCTGACATCATCCAGCAGTAGCACAGTCTGGTGAAGATCCAGAATAGCAACAATGACTTGTGACCTATACCAGCAACACACTGGCCCATTTGGTGAAGATACCATAACCTAGAAGCTCTCCTGAGATTAAGATACTCAAGAGAATAGTGTGCCCTTTGAAGAACAAAGTCTACTGAACAATGAAGCGCCTCCTAGTAAACTTCATGAGGACCTTTAGAGAGAGTCAGGACATCAGTACATCACAACTATTTAATTTCAAGTCCACTTTTATCATATCCTGACCTCTAAGATATACAATCTCTTTGTTTGTCTCCTCCATTAGATTGTGAGCTCCTCAAGGACAGAGATGTCTTTGCCTCTTTTTGTACCCCCCAATGCCTAGCACAGTGCGTGGTACACAGTAAGGGCTTAATAAATATTTGCTGATTGATTAAAAAACATTTAGCACAGTGCCTGGCATAAAGCAGGTGATTTGTTAATGTTTATTCCCTCCACCACTCTCTTTCCCTCCCTCTATCTCTATGTTTCAGTTTCCTCATCTATAAGAAGAAGGGACTGAGTTTCATTACCTTATAGGAGTCCTGAAGATTCTAAATCTGTGATTCTCTAAGTGGCAGAGGTAGATTTTGAACTCAGGTCTTCCTGATTCTAAACCTAATGTATTACTTTTATTTTAGTATTATTCCAAGGGTGGTAAAATATGCTGAAATGCAGCATTACATAGTATAAATACATGTATAAATATTAGCTATTTTTAATTATCATTATAATCATCATAGTATAATATCTGGCCCAATATAAGAGTAAAAAAATTCTAGGATTTTGACATGAAATCTAAACATATTAGTTTTTAAAAATGGAATCTGATTTCTTCTCCCATTTTTTCTTCTAGGAAAACAAAAGAAAATGGAAAACCTCCAGATCTATGAAAAAGAAATTAAATTTTAAGATCAATGAAATTTTGATATGTGCTAAGTCCAAGCTGACTTGTACAAATTCCCTTAACTATTTGACTGACCTGGTTTGTCAAGTCAATCAAAAAAGTTAAAAAAAGCAAAATAAATAACAAAAAGTCCTTATTGTTTTGGTTCTTTGATTAGGGTATCAACCTGATCAAACCATTTCAAATATTTTTGTGATCAATTTGATTATTTTAGTTTTTCCAAAATGATGATCAGTAAAAAAAAAAAAAAACCCTATCAATTCCATCTCAAACATACACAGTGACAACCTATTTTGTTCTACTCTTTCCCAAAGTTTCCCATGTCTGCAAATTACTGCATCTTTCATTCCCCTTTTCCACTGCCAAGTCATTGATTCACTCCTTTCTCCTTAGGTTGACTTTGCCTTTGTTCCAATTGATGAAGGTGTAACTCCACTAATTATTATTGACCTTGATTTTCACCATTTTCATTTTCATTTCTGCCTAGATAAATGCTCGGGGCTAATCCCCAGTCTTCACTTGGCTACTAAGCCAAGTGGGGTCTTCGCCCAATATTCCAGGCGGTAATCTAACACAGGGCCCAATTCCTTACCCCAGACTTCGCTTGGGAATTCTTACCCTTATTCCAGGTCTTCGGACGTCTCCGGTCCCTGCCGTGCGACCGTATGGCCTAGCTGTGCGACAGGGCTATCCCCTCCTCCACGGAGGGAACAATGACTACACGCCCACCCGAGGATGTCTATGCTCTTCACTTTATTGATGGCGTCCTGTACAACTCTGCCCAGCATCCCCTTATATACCCAGCCAGAGCTCCTCCCATGTTCCTCCCTGGGGGTGGTTACTTGGCCAGAGCTCCTCCCATGTTCCTCCCTGAGGGCGGAGCCAGCTCCCGTGTAGGCGGTCCCAGCACCCGAAGGCGGGTTAACACCCGGGCGTCTTCCAGGCTCCTCAGGGGGCCACGGTCCAGAGCTAGGCCCCTAACAGATAAACAGACTATTGGCTTGTCCCATAAAAGTTTTGTCCATCCTTTTACCCCAATGAGTCTAACACAATCAATACATTTATGATTTATACAATGTCTCTCTGTTCAATAAACTCCTAGATCTACATAGGCACAATCATGTTAAAACTACCATTCCTTCAATGCAACTCAGTGTGAATTAATTTATTTTGTAGACCCAGGAATTGACTCTTCCAATTTCTTTTTTTTTAAATTTTTTTTCTTTTTAATATAAATTTATTTATTTAACTTTTTATACTCATTTTCACAAAATTTTGGGTTCCAAATTTTCTCCCCATTTATTCCCTCCCCCCACCCCAATACACCAAGCATTCTAATTTTCCCTATCACCAATCTGCTCTCTCTTCTATCATCCCTCCCTTCTCTTGTCCCCATCTTCTCTTTCGTCCTGTAGGGCCAGATGACTTTCTATTCCCCATTAACTGTATTTCTTATTTCCTAGTAGCAAGAACAATACTCAACAGTTGTTCCTAAAACTTTGAGTTCCAAATTCTCCCAATCCCTCCCTCCCCACCCATTCCCTTTGGGAAGGCAGGCAATTCAATATAGGCCATATCTGTGTAGTTTTGCAAATGACTTCCATAACAGTCGTGGTATGCAAGACTAACTGTATTTCCTTCCATCTTATCCTGCCCCCCATTGTTTCTATTCTGTCTTTTGATCCTGTCCCTCCCCAAGAGTGTTGACTTCAAATTGCTCCCTCCTCCCATTGCCCTCCCTTCCATCAGCCCCCTCACCCTGCTTATCTCCTTCTCCCCCACTTTCCTGTATTGTAAGATAGGTTTTCATACCAAAATGAGTGTGCATTTTATTCCTTCCTTTAGTCGAATGTGATGAGGGTAAACTTCATGTTTTTTTCTCAGCTCTCCTCTTGTTCCCTCCGCTAAAAGGTCTCCCGCTTGCCTCTTGAATGAGAGATAATTTACCCCATTCCATTTCATCCTCTCTCCTCCCACTACATTTCTCTCTCACTGTTTACCTTAATTTTTTTTAGATGTGGTCCCATCCTATTCAGTTCACTCTGTGCTCTCTGTCTCTGTATGTGTGTGCATGTGTGTATGTGTGTGCGCACATGTGTACATGTGTGTGTGTATATGTGTGTGTGTGTGGTCCCACCAACTACCCAGATACTGAAAAGTTTTAAGAGTTACAAATATTGTCTTTCCATGTAGGAATGTAAACAGTTCACCTTTGGTAAGTCCCTTATGACTTCTCTTTGCTGTTTACTTTTTCATGCTTCTTCTCATTCTTGTATTTGAAAGTCAAATTTTCTTTTCAGCTCTGGTCTTTTCATCAAGAATGCTTGAAAGTCCTCTGTTTCATTGAAAGACCATATTTTCCCCTGAAGTATTATAACTCAGTTTTGCTGGGTAGGTGATTCTTGGTTTGAGTCCTAGTTCCTTTGACTTCTGGAATATCCTATTCCATGCCCTTCGATCCTTTAATGTAGAAGCTGCTAGATCTTGTGTTATCCTGATTGTATTTCCACAATACTGGAATTGTTTCTTTCTAGCTGCTTGCAAGATTTTCTCCTTGACCTGGGAATTCTGGAATTTGGCCACAACGTTCCTAGGAGTTTCTCTTTTTGGATCTCTTTCAGGTGGTGATCAATGGATTCCTTCAATACTTATTTTGCCCTCTGGTTGTAGAATATCAGGGCAGTTTTCCTTGATAATTTCATGAAAGATGATGTCTAGGCTCTTTTTTTGATCGTGGCTTTCAGGTAGTCCCATAATTTTAAAATTGTCTCTCCTGGATCTATTTTCCAGGTCAGTTGTTTTTCCCGTGAAATATTTCACATTCTCTTCCATTTTTTCATTCTTTTGGTTTTGTTTTGTGATTTCTTGGTTTCTCAGAAAGTCATTAGACTCCATCTGTTCCATTCTAATCTTGAGAGAACTATTTTCTTCAGTGAGCTTTTGAACCTCTTTTTCCATTTGGCTAATTCTGCCTTTGAAAGCATTCTTCTCCTCATTGGCTTTTTGAACCTCTTTTGCCAACTGAGTGAGCCTACTTTTCAAGGTGTTATTTTCTTCAGCATTTTTTTGGGTCTCCTTTAGCAAGGTATTGACCCCTTTTTCATGCTTTTCTTGCACCTCTCTCATTTCTCTTCCCAGTTTTTCCTGCACCTGTCTAACTTGATTTTCAAAATCCTTTTTGAGCTCTTCCATGGCCTGAGCCCACTGGACATCCACCGCAGATGTCTGGGGTTCAGAGGCCCTGACCTCCATGTCTTTCCCTGATCAAGCATTGTACTTCCTCATCAGAAATGAAAGGAGGAAGAAACATCTGTTCCCCAAGAAAGTAGCTTTCTATGGTCTTATTTTTCTTCCCTTTTCTGTGCATTTTCCCAGCCAGTTACTTGACTTCTGAGATTCCTCTCCACCCCTGCCTACATCCGCCCAGCTAGTGCTTAGGGTCTGAGATTCAAATGCTGCTCCCCAGCCTCAGGGCTTTCAGCTTCAGGCATGGCTGCTATTCAATGTGAGCTTAAGTTCTGGTGCTCAGGTGGGGTCAGGGCCGCCTTGCAGGCTCAGTTCCCTCAGGGGGTTTATGCAGAGACCTTCGGTAATGGATCTGAGGTCCTGCCTGCTTGGGGAGCCCAGGTCTGCTGCTGTCCCTGTCTCCATCACTGCCTCCCGAGGGGGCCCGAGTCACAGAGACACCCTGCTCCCCTCTCGGCCAGCCCAGAAGTCTCTCTCACTGACCTGTAGCACCTGTGGGTGGAGGGACTTTCGTGGCCACCAGAGGTTCCGTCCCTGAAGCCTGCTCGGATCTGCTCCTCTAGAGCCGCACGCCCAGGGCAGTGCAGGGGTGGGCTCCACTGTCCTGTGTGCGACGGACCTTTGGGGTTGGTTTTTCAGGGCTCTCTGGAATGGAAATCTCCTCCACTTCATTGGTGCGTGGCTTGCTCTGCTCCAGAATTTGTGGGGAGTTCTTTTTACAGGAAATTTATGGGCTGTGCGTTCCAGTGCTAGCATATGTGAGTCTTTCTACTCCGCCATCTTGGCTCCCAGTGCCTCTTCCAATTTCTTAAGAAAGAAAATCAAAGTATTGAATCTCTAATTGTTGAAATTTCTGGATTCAAAAGTTTCCAGTGCACCAACATTTTCTCTCCATCATTTTAGAGGTCAAATAACAATATATGAAGGGCACTTTACTTCAGGTCAGAGACTAATTGTTTTTCCTTTTTTCAGCACTTTACCTTGTACGTATAATTAATACATTCATATTCACTCTCCTTTCTTTGTATAAATGTAGTGAGCATGATTGTAGGACTTCATTTCCTCCAGTGCAAAGGCTGGACACAGCATGAAAACATCAGTAGGTGAGGAGTCTGTCTGGTGAGTCACACTTTAAGAGGGAGGAGGTTTTAAAAGCAAGGTTACTGAATTGCCAGGGTGGTATAAGCAGACACAAGAGAAGCAAAGAGCAGGGCCGCAGTTAATGGGAAGAGGAGAGTCCTAGAAATAGTATGGCCATTATACCTCCAAACCTAGAGGTTACAGCTGTAACTTTTTAACTCTTGTTCAATTGTTCAGCCTTATCCAATGCTTCATGACCCCATGGACAGTGGTTTGCCATTTCCTTCTACAGTGGATTAAGGCAAACAGAGGTTAAGTGACTTGCCCAAAGTCACACAGCTAGTAAGTATCTTGAGGTCACATTCGAACTCAGGTCTTCCTGACTCTAGGTCCAGTGCTCTATCCACTGAATCACTTAACTGCTTCCTTTGTAACTCCAGAACTGAGTTAAGAGCAAATATTTCAAATATTCACTAGACTTGCCTCTCAACATTTCAGAATATAGATAACAATACACCCTAAATGTTTAATACAAGGGACATACTTTCTGAAGTATCTATACTTTTCTTTCACTATTCCAAATAATCGAAAAGATTAAAGCTGAAATAGATTAAAAGTTAGCTAGATGGTACAATGTGGGACTGAAGTCAGAAAAACTGAAGTTCAAACCTTGTTTCAGGATATTCATTGCCCTGTCACCTTTGGTAAGTCACTTACATGTCTACTCACTTTCCTCAAGTGTAAAATGGGGGTAATAGTACCTACCTCACAGTATCATTCTAAGGATCAAGTGAGATATGTGTGAAGTGCTTCACAGTGCCTGACACAAAATAGGTGCTTAAGAAATATTTAGTCCTTTTCCTTATAAGCCCCTAGAAATAGAAGATATCAGATTCATTTGCTTTTATTACTTGATTCTCTTCCTTGTTTTTATCTTAATGAAAAGTGTTTGCAATTGATTTTCTGTATCTAAGGAGTTTGTGGGGTTGTACAGTGGTGTGTTATCCATGAAGATTATGTATTTCCACATGCGTCTGTTGAGATGTGGTTTGTGTGAAGAAAAGACTATATTTCTAGTGTCTTAATGCCACCTCCATGCTTTTCCAGTGGGGACTTTGATTCCTGTCAGAAGGAAATCAGAATGTTGGGGCCAGAGACTAGCCACTGCTCTCCATAGAGAAAGGGAGTAGCAGGCTAGAATTATATATGTCTGATCTCTTAAATGTTGCTAATTTAGTGGAAATAACTTTTAGATTCAATCCTTTAATGCAGAAGGAGTACCCTGAGCTACATATCCAAAGAAGTAGAGGTTTTGAACATGGGCAGATTTTTTGTTTGTTTGTTTAGGTTCACCCCCATGAAGAGTTTGTTTGAGAAAGGGGAGACAGATATGGTTATGGTAGGGTCTAGAGAAGGCTTTGTTTTGTTTTTAAAGGATAGGAGAGACAGATGTTTTAAGGCAATAGAGAAGAAAACAGTAGATAGCCAGAGTTTGAAGATTTAAGAGAGAAGGAGGATGATTGAAATAGCAGTATTCTGAAGAAGATTGTAGGCGGGGATCAAGGGAGTATGTAAATGGGTTGGCCTTGGCAAGGGAAGGGTCACCTTATTGTAAAAATACCAAACAAAAAAATGGGAAATGATGAAATTGTAGGGGATATTGTGAAGGAGTTTTAAAATGAAGGCAAGGGGAAAAGAGGGAGCTCATATGGTCTCATTTTTTTTTTTCAGGAAAATAAGGTCCTCAGATGATAGAGAAGCAAAGGGGAAAGTATGGAAGGCTTAAAGTTAGATGGAAAGATATGGAATGTCTTCTATGGGAGATGAGGTGAAGAGTCAATTAAGGAAGAATAAAAGGAGTACCTTGCTGCAGTGAGGGCCAGGTTGATATTGGGTAACATGAATTTGTAAAGTACAGAAAAGCATTATTGCATGCGACTTCATCCAGATATATTCAGGAGCATGTGAGAAACGAAGAAAGAAGAGAGTGGAAATAATCCAGAATTGAGGTTTGGCAAGGGATAAGTAGAAATTCGATTAAGGAGAGTAAAGGACAGTTAATAGGTTAAGCCTAAGTATGAGACTAAAAAGGAAATAGAGTGAAGTAGGGATGGTCACAAAAAATACCAAGGAATGGAAGGATTGTAGTTCTTGGAAGAGTGAAGAATAGTTTTAGTAGAGGTAAGTCTAGTTTCTCTACATCTATACTTGAAGCTGTGATTTCCTTGGTACTCTAGATGAGGAAATCCTCAATCAATGTATATCACCACTTCTTACATAACATACTGTAGTCTTAGAGAGTTCCTTGGAGAATCAAGAGGTTAAAGTGACTTGCCCAGAGTTACATAGGCAATATATGTCACAGGTGGGAGTTGAACACAACTCCAATGGGCTGGTCATATTGTTTGAATGCAAAATGTATGCTTTCCAAAAAGTCTGTTTTATGGAGAACTCATACAGTGCAACCATTCACATGGGGGTCAGAAGAAGTGATACAAGGACACTTGAAGTCTCTCTTAGGAACTTTGGAATTGATTGTGTCACATGGGAGACACTGGCACAGGACCACTAAGCATGGCGTGCCCACATCAGAGAAAGTGCTGTGTGTGCTCTATGAGCAAAGCAGAATTGAAACAGCTCAAAGGAAATGCAGGATGTGAAATTTAGAATATCCACTCCAAATGTTCACATGGACTGTGTGTGCCAGACCTGTGGTACTCTGAGCTCATATTGGTCTGATCAGCCTTAGCTGGAGACATTGAAACTTGACTCTATCACAGTGATGTCATTTTGGTTCTCTTTGAGAATGAAGGACAATAACTAACTGCCCTCCATATTCTTGAGTAATACGGAATGCAACATTTCAATTCCCTCCACTATGCTTTAAAATCTCTCAAACTGATTCTCCAACTGCTGAATGGATAGAATTTCTCCTTCTTGGTAAAGTAGCTCCCAGAGAGGGGAAGAAGAGAGAAATTTCCTGCTTTTCCTTGGGGGAGGGTTCTCTCCTACAGAAAGCTCCAGGCTTGCACTCACCTGAACTGTTGAGTTGCCTAGGGCTTAGCTGTTTAAAGCTCTAAAAAGACACATTTTTTTTTTTTTGGTAACCTGATAATGAGGTTGCTTCCTTTACTTGGATCAGAGAAAGGTGTTTATATTTCATAAAAGGATCACAGGATGTCAACACCTTATTTAGCACATTAACACCTCATTACCCCTGCTTTTAGTGACTACATCAGCTATGGAAGGAGGGAACTTCTTTTACACTCATAATAATTGCTATACTTCAGGGGACTTCTGGTAGCTTCTGCCAATTTAGGCTCTTTCCCAGATAAAAGTAGGAAAGCAAAAGGCCTATAATCTAATGGAGAATTGCTAAAGAAAGATAGCTAAGAATTCTGATTCATAACTTCTATTTTTCAAAGGCCAGCCTTCTTTGGCTTCTACTTTTGTGTTCTATTATTTCCTATAATCCAAGGAGGTCAAAGAGGTCTCATATGTCAAACATTCATAGCAGCACTTTTTGTGGTATCAAAACACCAGAAAGAAAGAAAGTGCTGTTGACTGAAGAATGGTTGAACCAGTTTTGGTGTATGTGCCATATATAATGAGTTGTGATTATGCCATAAGAAAAGGGAGGTATTGGGATATAAAAGATGGAGCACAGAGACAGAAAGACCCAGGCTTAAGTTCTATTTATGTCAGATAATGACTATATCACCCCTAGCAAATCACTTGACCTCTTGGCACGGCAACTCTGAGACTTAAGCCATAGAGCAGGTGGTGACCTTCATTAGAAGTAGTTAGGTAGAACAGTGGATAAGAAAGTTGGAAATGGAATCAGGAAGACCTGAGTTCAAATTCAGACTCAGATACCTACTAGCTATGGGACTCTATGCAAGTCATTTAACCTTTAAGTTTTTCAGTTTCCTCATCTGTAAAATGTGGATAATAATAACATCTAACTTCCCATGTTGTTGTGAAGACAAAATGAGAATTTTATTCTACTTTTTAAAAAAAATGTGAACATGTGTACAGTTATTTTCAAGGAATAGAGGAAGGGAGAGAGAAAAGGAAGGGAAGGAGGAAGGTAGAAAAGAAGGGGGAGAAAGGGAGAAAGGATGGGAGGAATAAAGAGAGGGAAGAAGGAAAGAAGGATGGAAAGAAAGAAAAATAGAGGAAGGGGAAATTCTGACAAGTTGTTTGCAGGGTAAAATAATTATAACCAGGAGATATAACCACAAATAATGACCATATTAATGTAAAGGAAAGTAATTCATAAAGCTACCAGAACTCAAATCAATACAACGACCAAGCTTCCTTCCAGTAGAGAGTATAGAGACTACTGATGTGGAATGATAAGATTGTGCTCAACTGGGACAGGAGAAATTATTGGGAAATGTCAGCAACATAAAGAAAAGAAAATATCATTTAAAAAAACAATTTTCTCTAGATAATCTTATCTAAATCTGGAGATATGAGTGTTGTGCCCATTCAGAACTCTTTTTAACTTCATTGTAATTCTTTTTTAAAAAAAACATTTATCTTGTATTTATTTTTTGACTTATTACAGTAAGCACAAATTTACAAGTCATACTTTCTGGAAATAAGTAAAATAAAAATAAATAGGGACTACAAATGATAGTACCTGTAGCTATTTGTTAAAAAGAAAAGAAGATTATACTTTAGCTCTTACAAGATGATAACATCCTACTGCCTACTGAGTTTAACTTGAGTTTCGTTGTTTATTGTCTTTTTAAAATTAACATTTTCTAAAGTTAACAGAAATCTGTTTCCTTTCCTTCCTAGCCTCAACCCTCCTTTTTAATTCTAATAATAAAAATCTAATAAGCATATATGTGTTACACTGGCATTTCCTAAACTGACTTCCCAACCTTACAAAGTATCTGGAATGCACTGGCAAATACCACATGATCACACATTTATTTGATAGCATGTTCAACAAAGGAAACCTGAGTCACTTAGTATTATGTTGATAAAAAAAAAGAATGTTACTATAAGTTCAAATGCACTTTTCTTTCCTGGAAACAACTGAAAATCATTCTCAATCTACCTCCTTGAGATAAAAAAGAAAAACTTTTGTTTGTACCAAAATAGTTATAGCAGCTCTTTTTGTGGTGGCTAAGAATTGACAACTGAAGGGATATCCATCAACTGGGAAATGGCTAAACAAGTCATGGTATATGATTGTATGGGATATAACTGTGTTATAAGGAATGACAAGTAGGACAATTTAAAAAAAATTGGAAAGATTACATGAACTTATGACAGAACCAGGAGTACACTGTACATAGTAACAGCAATGTCTTGGTTAAGAGCTATGAATGACTTAGCTGTTCTCAGTAATACAAAGATCCAAGACAATCCTAAAGGACTAATGATGAAGCATGCTATCTGCCTCCAGAGAAAGAACTGATATTGTTTGAATACAGACTGATGATTGTTATTTTTCATTTTCTTTCTTTCATTTTTTTCTTTTATTCAAATCTTCTCGTAAAAAAATGATCATTATGGAAATGTTCTGCATGATTACAAATGTATAACCTATCTCTGATTGCTTCATGTCTCAGGGAGGGAGGGTCAGAATTGAAGGAAAGGAAGGATAGAATTTGGAACTGAAAACTTTAAATAAAAATGTTTAAAAATTGAAAAGGAATTTTGTTTAAAGTGCCTTATGAGGAAGTACCATAAAAAAGTGAAAAAAAAAAGATATGAGTCTACTAGGAGCCCCAAAGAGAAGAATTTAGAGTTCCAGTGCAGTCAATGTCATAATTTTCAGGGCTAATTCATTGATAATAACAAATGAATCATTTTAGTTAAAGATGGAATAATGTAGTCAGTCTCTAAATGTCTGACTACTCAGCAGGAGCAGAGCCAATATGGTGGAGAAAAAGCATGGACTTCCCTGAGTTTTCCCCCAGAGCCCTCCAAATACCTGTAAAAAATCACTCCAAACAAATTCTAGAGTTACAGAACCCACAAAATAGCCTAGTGAAACAAATTCTCAGTCCAAGACAACCTAGAAAGTTGACAGGAAGGGTCTTTCGCACAATGCAGGGAGCAGAGCACAGTCTGGCATGGGTCACACTGGCACAGACAGGCCAAAGTGGACCTCAGAGGACTGAATCATTGGCAGCTATGACAGTTTCCAGACTTCTCAACCCACAAAAACCTAAAAAGTCAGTGGGAAAACTGTGGGACCTGAATGAAAAAGGAGCATGCAGTCTGAACTGGTTTGGCCACAGCCCCATGGTGGTGGGGTATTTAGAGGATAATACAAAATCCCTCAAGCCTGGGAGAGTACGTCCACCCCTACTCCTCCCCCCCCCCCCACCCCCCAAAGCAGAGTTCTACCTTGACAAAGAGTTAGAAAGTCAAGTGTTTGGCTGGGAAGATGAGTAAACATCATAAAAGAACTCAGACTATAGAATCTTACTTTGGTGATAAGGAAGATCAGGGCATACAATCAGAGGAGGACAGAGAGTAAAAACTCCTACATCAAAAGCCTCCAAGAGGAATATGAATTGCTCTCAGGTCATGGAGGAGTTCAAAAAGAATTTTGAAGATCAAGTAAGAGAAGTAGAGGAAAAATTGGGTAGAGAAATGAGAGTGATGCAAGAAAATCATGAAAATTGAGTCAACTGCTTGCTAAAGGAGACCCCAAAAATACTGAAGAAAATAACACCTTAAAAAAAGACTAACCCAAATGGCAAAAAAAAAGTCCAAAAAGCCAATGAGAAGAATGCCTTAAAATGAAGAATGGGCCAAGTAGAAAAAGAGGTCCAAAATTTCACTGAAGAAAATAATTCCTTCAAAATCAGAATGGAGCAAATGGAAGCTAATGTTTTTATGAGAAACCAAGAAATTATAAAATAGAATCAGAAGAATGAAAAAATAGAATAGAGTGTGAAATATCTCATTGGAAAAATCACTGACTTGAAAAATAGATCCAGGAGAGATAATTTAAATATTATTGGACTACCAGAAAGCCATGATCAAAAAACCAGCCCAGATATCATCTTTCAAGAAATTATCAAGGAAAACTGCCCTGATATTCTAGAATCAGAGGGTAAAATAGAAATGAAAAGAATCCATTGATACCTCTGGAAAGAGATAGTACAAGGAAAACTCCTAGGAATATTGTAGCCAAATTCCAGAGTTCCCAGGTCAAGAAGAAAATATTATAAGGAGCCCCAAAGAAACAATTGGAGTATTATAGAAATACAATAAGGATAACATGATATCTAGCAGCTTCTACATTAAGGGACTGAAAGGCTTGGGATATGATATTCTGGAGGTCAGAGGAACTAGGACTAAAACCAAGAATCACCTACCCAGCAAAACTGAGTATAATACTGCAGGGGGGTGGGAAATGGACATTCAATGAAATAGAGGACTTTCAAGTATTTTTTGCTGAAAAGACCAGAGCTGAATAAAACAACTGATTTTCAAATATAAGAATCAAGGGAAGCATGCAAAGGTAAACAGGAAAGAGAAATCACAAGACTTATTAAAGTTGAACTGTTTATATTCCTACATGGAAAGATGATATTTGTAACTCATGAAACCTTTCTCAGTATTAGGGTACTTGGAGGAGATAGATAGATAGATAGATAGATAGATAGATAGATAGATAGATAGATAGATAGATAGATAAATGGTTGAACTGAAAAGGGTGAACTGAATATGAAGGGATGATATATGAAAAATAAAATTAAGGGATGAGAGACAAATATATTGGGAGGAGAAAGGGAGAGATAGAATGGGGTAAATTATCTTACATAAAAGAAGCAAGAAAAAAAATTTTACAATGAAAAAGTAGAGGGGAAAGGTGAGAAGGAATGAGTGAACTTTACTCGCATTGAATTTGACTTAAGGATGGAATAATATACATACTCAACTGGGTATCTTACCCTACAGGAAAGTAGGGGGGAAGGAAATAAGAGGGGGAATGATAGAAGGGAGGGCACATTGGGGAAAGAGATAGTCCGAAGAAAGGGGACAGGGTCAAAGGAGAAAATAGAATAATTGTGGGGCAGGATAGACTAGGGGGGAAATATAGTTAGTCTTTTACAACATGATTATTATGGAGGTGTTTTGCATAACTACACATGTATAAACAATATTGAATTGATTGCATTTTCAATGGGGTGTGTGAGGAGGGAAGAAGGAAGAGAATTTTGGAACTCAAAATTTTAAAAACAAATGTGAAAAATTATTTCTACATGCAACTGGGAAAGAAGGTACAGGCAATGGGGTGCAGAAATCTATATTACTTCAAGAAAATAAAGGGGAAGGAGATAAGAGGAGGGGATGATTAAATGGAGGGTAGGCCAGGGGAAGGGTTAATCAGAATGCATGCCATCTTGAGGTTGGGGGGAGGAGGTGAAAGATTGGAATAATATTTGCAACTCAAAATCTTGTGGAAATGAATGTTGAAAACTAAAAATAAATAAATTTAAATCTAAATAAAATAAAATAAACAAAAAAATGAATGTTTGGCTACTCTACTTCCTTCCTTTCATCAACTTACCAGAAGGCAAAATTCTGAGAATTTAAGGCAATGTGATGGCATGCAATGGGGAGGTACTGGACATGTGATCTCATTAATAAAAGGACTTTCCAGGTGAGGAAACTCCATCTACTAACAGAATTCAGCAACTTCTCTGCAACTTCTAGTTTTAGAGAGCTACCTGGAGTAGATGAACTGATTTTCCCAACATAACAGAACCAGTACAAATCAGTCAGCATTTACACCCAAGTCTAACTGACTCTGAGGTTCATATTTCTTCTCAATATGCAGAGACATTCCCCAAATTACCTAGATTGTGATGAAGAAAAAGAAATCTTTTGGCTCCTGAAGTGAGAAAGGAAACTAGGAGACAAGCCCTATTAGAGAAGGAGGAAAAGGAGAAGAGAGCTGTATATACAGTTACAATGAGTGATTGAACCTGAACTTATTCACATGTTGAAAAAACATTGCAACATCCTGGCATTCTTCAGGCAGGAAAGTCTAATTATAATCACAAATCAGAAAGTGACAGCAAAAGTTGAAACATGCTCAAAATGTCTAGTGGGTATTTCATTTTTTAAAAAAAGTGGTACTATGTTTCTTTTTCTAAATATTAGTGAAGGACAAGGAGATGAGATAATGATGCAGGTGTACTACATGTAATTGAAATATCCTTTTACCTGGCAGATTTTCAGCAATTGAGATTAGACCTAACATGACTTGACCAGCCTGCCAAAACCTGGAGGGGTCTTTTTGGTTGCCTATACACACAGATCACATTTTTTCTGACAGGCTTTAAAAATGAAAGTAATGTCTGTGCAGTATCCCCACATAGCAGCCTCTGTGAAGGCTATCCTCACAACATTGGGTATCCTAGATAATATCATTTTCCTTTCGTTCATGGTTCCAGTAGGCAGTTAAGTGGCATAGTAGATAGAATGCTGGGCCTGGAGTCAGGAAGTCCGAAATTCAAATCTAACCTTCAACATTTGCTAGCTGTGTGATCCTAAGTAAGTCACTTAATCTCTGTTTGCCTTAGTTTCTGCATCTATAAAATTAAGATAACAATAAAACCTACCTCACAGAGTTGTTGTTAGGATCATATGAAAGTGCTTAGCACAGGGCTAGGCACATAATGAGTGCTATATGATTTAGTGGTGTCTTACTGGTATCAGTCCTCTGAGACAATAACTACAGTAGCTTTGGTTCTTTGTCATAGTCCTTACAATGGGTAACAAAAATGTTGACCATTCATTAGAATACGTCTGTACTTATAAGATAGATGGGAAGGAAATAAAATAGCCTTAAGTGTTAATTACGTGTCAGGCATTATGGTAAGCCCTTTACAAATATTTTTTCATGTGATCCTCACAACTCTGGGAGATGGGTATTATTATCCTCATGTTATTGGTGAAGAAATTGAATCAAATTAAGGTTAAGTAACTTCCGTAGAGTCATATACTAAGTATATAAGGTTAGATTCAAAACCAGCTGTTCCTAACACTAGATCCCCTATACCACCTAGCTGCATATACTACCCATGTCTATGTGCATATGTTATGATATGTGTGTATGTATGCATATGTAAATGTGTGTGCATATATATGTATACATAATATAATGTTTAAATATATATGTATATATGTGTATATATATATATACATATACATATACATACACATACACACACACACACACACACACACACACATATAGTTATGATAGAAAGCTGGCCTGGGAGTCAGGAAGACTTGGTTTCGTCTCAATTCTGATACATACTAGCTGAGAAAGTCATTAACCTTCTCAGTACAAGACTATGAAATGTAAAAGAGTTACTGATCAGTGTGGTTAGAAGTTTTCCACACTGATAAAATAACAGGTGTGGACCCCTTCAAAAAAAAGAAAGTTCATTGCCAGTTTGTCTACAAAGTGAGGATTTTTTTCCTGCCACAGTAATTATATCCTACAAATGCAGCAATCTACATTGATGCTGACTCCAAACTGACAAAATCATAGACCCCTGAAATATTGAAATTTAGCAAATATGCACTGAATGTTTTAAAATTCAATTTTATTTCATTTTCAAATTCTCTCCCTTCCACTTGTTCATTCCCTTCTTCCCCAATGAAAAAGCAAGAACAAAACCTATTGAAACATATATAGTCATGCAAAACAAATCTCTGCATTGGCCACTTCTCCTCCATCAAACCCCCTAAAATAATATCTGCAATCTGAGTCATTTGCCTCTTTATCAGGAGGTGAGTGGCATGTTTCATCATAAGTCCCTGGAGTTACAGTTGGTCATTTTGTTGATCAGAATTACTAAGTCTTTTTAGTTGTTTGTCTTTACAATAGTGTTATTGTATTAATTGCTGTCCTGGTTCTGCTCATTTCACTTTGCCTTGGTTTATACAAGTCTTTCTGAATTTCTCTGAAACCATCCACTTCATCATTTCTTACAGCACAATAATATTCTACCAATGTCTACTGAATTTTAAAAATCATTAGCTAATTTAAAAAATCTGTACAAATCCATTGTTGTGAAGGCATGGCTAGAAACTAGAACATATGAAAAAAGAGCTAGAGAACTACAAGGTCGAATATAGTCAAAATCTAACAAGGCATACAGAAAAGCTAAAAGAAACTCAGGCTGAATGAATGAAATCATGGTACCCAGAATGGGGGAGGCATTGTATTCTGGGCTGCTCAGGTCATAAGTATCTAGAATGTTATGACTGGATTTGGCAGCCATATTTTTGGAAAGACATCAACAAACTGAACTTCATAGAGAAATGAGGATAATTAGTAGGAAAAAAAGACCTATAGGATATCTATATGCTTGAGTATTTGAATGAGGCATAATGTGGAAAATGGATCATACTTATTTTGCTTGGTCACACTTGCAGTGTTATAAACTAAGAATAATGTGTAAAAATTTTAGATTGAAATAGTTTGTCTTGATCTAAAGAAACACTCCCTAAACACGAGTACTAGCCAATAAGAAGGATGAGCTGCTTTGGGAGGTGATAGGTTACTTATCACTGGAGATCTTAAAGTAAAAGTTGATTGTCTACTTGTTAAGGATGTATATAGGAAATCCCTCTTCAGGCGCGGGTTGAACCAGAGACCTTTTCAAACTGACATTCTGATTCAGAAAAGTCTGACACATCAATACTTTCAGCAGATGATAATTGTGCACTTTTGGATAGATTTTTACATTTTATGAAACACTTTACACACAGCAGTTCTATAAGGGAGGGTAGAAAAAGGATTTTCATTCCTATTTTAGAGATAAGGAAACTGAGGCTTAGAGAGTAGAGGTAACTTGCCCATGACCACAAAGCTAATACGTGGCAGAGTGTGGGACTTGGACACAGATCATCTGACAAACCCACTGAGTGCATTCCACCATTTTTTCTCCAATAATTTTCTCTCATTCAATTTAATTCATTTTATTTCAATTTAATTCAACCAGTGCCTACTATGTGCCAGGCATTGTGCTTGGTCCTTGGAACATGAGTTTGTTTATCTGTATATGAAAGGCCAAAGAATGTGGTTGGGCAGATAGAACAGACTTGCCCCCTGGACTCTGTTTTTTTATCACTGTGACTTTTCTCTTCCTCCTTTTCTTTATGTGGGACTTGAAGAGGCTTGGAATCCATAACCTGGGCAACCATGAACCCCAGAGTTGTTTGTGCATGTAAGTCTTGCATGGATGACAAGCAGGTGGAGTCTATTCTTCAGAGATTAAAATCAAGAGGCACAGGAGATGCTCACCATAAACTAGGATGAAGTTCTTGGCAGAGAGCCACTGGACTGGAAAATTGAAGCCAAAACAAAATAAAAAAAAAAGATTAAACCCACAGGTATTAGCTAGCTAGAAGGATGTTGCTCTGTATCCAGATAAAGTTGGTAACTGGGAAAATGAGATGAAATACCTCCTAGCCTAGACACTGTGGGAAAAGAACAGATAGTCAACTCTAAAAAAAAAATATTTTAAAGGCTGAAAAGGATTTTTTTCAAATTCTGTCACTGGCCTTATAACACTCAGACAAGTGTAGCTGCTTTTCTAAAAGAGCAATAAAAAAGCTTTTGGATTTTGAAATGAAAGAATGTTGTTGACCTAGCCCTAGAGCCATAGACTTAACCTGATACCAAGATCAGGAAATAAAGAAAAGTTCCACAACCATGTTCCTAGTGCTGTGGTGCCTGGCAGTAGGAGGGTGAGACTGAACACAAAACAGCATTCCGTAGAGTAGCACCCAGGAGAGATCAAGGAAAGCAGTCTTGGAGAAAGCAGAAATGATGACATCACCAGAAGACCTCAGCAGTCCTGCAGCTTTGCAGGGGTGGATGTCATTCTACACATATGCTCTAGCCACATGTTTTCTTCCATGGGTACCTACTCCTATTACTGGTTCATGTACTTGTGGGCACACTTCAGTGTGCCCTAAGATTTTATGGGGGCAATATTTTATAGCTACTTTTTCTCACTATTCCATTTCATTAAATATCTCTGCTTTGATAATGGTGTTATCTGACTGATATATCTCTTAGCTGTGGGGGCTTGTGAATTTCAAGATTGAGGGGGATGCTGACCCCTTGGAGTAACCATCTCTTAAGGAACCATTTTGCATCTTGTAGGATGCCCAAAAGAAAATTGTTTCTTTTCTCAGAAATCTTGCATTCTGCTGAATTTGGGCTAAGTAAGGATCAAGGAACTTTTGACTTGTTTAAGAAAACACAGAAAAATGATATTCAAGACAGAATAGTTCTCAGCTGTTCTGCCTCTCAGTAGAGTCCCATGTCCATTAGATCACTTGGATGTATAACAATTAGATCACTATTCATGCAAGCATTCTTCTATCATTGGAATTAGATGGGGGTACAAGGAGCATATATTGAGTGAAGGTAGCAATTCTCCAATTGGCTTTCTCACCCTCTAAGGGAAAATTATTTGGTTTCTCTCAGAGTTTTAAGTAAATTTGCTTCTGTTCCAGACAACATGACTGAGTTGGATAGGTTTTATTGCTGTCATAAACCAGGAATCCTTCGAGGGAAATCCATATTCAGAGCTACAAACTCTCTGCATACTCTCCTCACCCTGCCAATCCCATTTTTGTTTTGCTAAGTCACAGTTGTCCCACCTTGTTCTGTTCCAAAGTCCAAAAGGGACACCTCTCCCCTCCCCCACCCCCAACCCCCTGAATCAAGTCCTAACTTGGAAGTGCCCCTGACTGAAATGAGCACTTTGGAAATTTTGCCATCTCCATAAGTTGTACTTGACCCCACATTCGCCCCCCACCCCCCACATGCTTACACCCTGCATACTTAGAATTTGTGGAAAACATTAATTTCATTCAAAATTATAGCCCTTCTGCAAAAATTATGTGAAAGTAGGCTTAAAACTCATGAAGAAACCAGTAATGAGCTTAGGGAGATTAAGGGATTTCTTTATTTAAAACTTTCTTTTTTAATCCCCTCCAAGATTTCTGGGATAATTTAAAAAGACAGAAAGTTCAGAGGAAACGATGGGCAGAAATAGGCATGTTTAGGACCTAATACCCTTCCTTATTTCTTGCAATTCTCTTCCTCTAGAAATCCTGATCCATCCCTAGGCCATTCAGACAATCTCACCTTCTTTTCCGCTGAGGTTCACTGGAAACCAGCTCCTGGAAAGTTCTCCCTGTGCTAATTTAATTATATCTTTCTCATTTTGCCTTTGTAATTGATTTAGTGACATACAGTGTCCCAGATGGTCAGTCTGGGAAGCAGACACAAGCTTTTTCAAAGAGACAATGTTGATTCCCTCTAGACCCACAATGACCCCTTTTTTCTTCTTCTTACCTCGATTCACAGATTTTTAATCCTCACTAAGCACAACATTTAAATATGGATTGGAGGATGGCCTGCAACATGAAACTGACTGTGCCGATCCAGGGAACCATAGCTGGCACTGGCAGAATTTCATTAAGCCGAGTCTGGTACCATTGTTCCCAGTAAGACCTTCACCAGCTGGCCTTGCTATGCTTGACTAAGAATCAGACAAGGGAGGGAGGATCTGGTCTGAATAGGAAATGATACAAGTGCTGTTTTTTAAAAAGGTGACATGCTCCAGACAAGCTTGAAGGAACTAAGCTGGGGATGCCCTTCATGGGAGGTGTGGATACTCAAAAGGAAGGACAAAATCAGGCAGGAAAAGCAATGCCTGTTAACATACATTTATCTTGCTCTTAAACAAAGCGAATATCAAAACTGCATTTAAACCAGTCATTCATATTCATCTGGGTCCCTTTGGCTAGGAGCCTAAAGGAAACCAGCATATGGGCCCATAAAAATGAAAATCTGTATTACAACTTCAACCCCCACAGGAGCCTGATTCTCATTGCCATCAGAATGGCACTGGTAAATAGAGGCAAGGGAATTTTCATGGGCTGACAGGATTGGAGAACTTCTCTGATATCCTGGACTTAAAATTCACATGCGAGAATCTTCTGACTGCATCGACATGAGCAATGTATAAATATTTGAGCCCCTCCTCTTTGCCCAATATTGTGCTAAAGGATATGAAAAATAGATAAGGATCTTAAGACACTCTTCCTTCCAGGAATTTATAATCTCCCTTTGGGATTATAAGCAACGTGAACATAAAGCAATTTGACAATAATTTCTTGTTCATCTGTGGAATACTGCCCATACTGTCATTCAGATGAGGGAGATTTCATTATGGGATGGAGCCATTTCAGGGAAGAGATGACTTAAGTTGGACATGGAAGTATAATGAAGATTTGGCAGAGTAGATAGGAGGCAAAAGGTTATTTCATTTAAGGGCAAAGTAGCATGTGCTTTAGTGCTTCTGTTTATAAGGAAATAGAACTTTGGTTTCAAATACCCAAGAAAATGACATGATGACTTTTCATCTACAGGTTGTCCCAAAATTGGACCCTCCATCTTATTCTCCTTAGGACAAGTTTCAAGTCTCTTCTTCTCTCCAAGTCCCCTTTGCCTTCAATTCCATGCCCCCACCCTTACTCAGAAGATGATTTTGCTTCCTATTTTATTGAGAAAATCAAGGCCACTCATCATGAGTCAATCCATTTCTCCTACTCTACACAGCAAAAGCCCTATAAATTTTCATCCATGCTTTCTCTTTGGCTCTACTTTCAGAAAAAGACGTTGGCTTTCTTCTTGTCAAGGCTAACCCTTCTATTTGTGTCCTTGCTATCATCTCTTACAGAACTTTGCTGCAGCAAACGTTTCTTACTCCTTCAGTATTGTGCTTTCTATTGGCTCATCTTCATCTTTCTTCCCTCATTCTCAGCAATGTCCTTTCTATTGACATTTTTCTGTTGCCTACAAACATGTCCTTAAAACAAAAACCCAACAGAATTAATTGACCCTGGTACCCCCTTACACTGTCGCCTTGTTGCTTGTCTCTTGTCTCAAAAACTCTACCTCTTCACCATCAACCCATTTCTCAGTCCCTTATAATCTAGCTTCTGGCTACCCCAAGCTACCCAAACAAATTCCTCTAAGGTTGCCGATGGTCTCATTTTACTAATAAATCCAATGGTCTTCTTTTGCAGTTTTCATCCACTTCCCTAACCCTCTATGTATGGTTGAACACTGTGGGAAACAAGGAAGTTCTGTTTCCACAGTCATGACCTAGGATGTTCAGGTAAAGGTCAGAAGCTACTCAAACTCCATGAGCTGTTTGAGGAAAAGCCTATCAAAGAGGAGAACATAAAGACACATGACCAGGGGATGGTGTCATGAGAGATCCAAATTTCGAAAAACAGTATAAGAAGCTCCATTTGTCTGAAAGTGTGTAGTCTTCCTATAACCTTACTGGGGAGGCTGCTCATCCATTCAGGGGGAATGGACATAAAGATTAATAAAAGCTTTCCTGATTTCACAACAGGTGTTGTTCTTTGTTTAAGATAAGTGTGTTTCTCATAGTTAGGAGCTTATTATATGGGCTCATTTCTCATAACTCCTTCTTCTTGGACATTCTCTCCATCATTGCCTTCCATGATGCTGCTTCCCCTTGGTTCCCCTCCTACCTAATTCACCACTCCTTTTAAATTTCTTTTGCTCATTTCTCATTTATTTCCAATCCTCTGTGAGAATTCTTCAAAGGCTGTTTCTCTCTTCTTAGTTTAAATTCTCTTCTTTAGTAATATTATCAGACCATAAATTCAATTATTGTATTTCCTCAGATGACTTCTGAATTTTTACCTCCAATTCTCCTGAATTCTACTTACTGTCCATGTAATCAATTTACTGGATTTATTGTCATCCGAAAAGGTAATGTGTCCAAAGTGGAATTTTCCATCTTAAATTGATGTGCCCTTAAGTATATACCTGCTCCAAACCTTCCTACCTCTATTGAGAATACTCTAAGTCACCAAAGTTCACAATTCTAGAGTCATCCTCAGCTATTCTCTCTTCCTCATCCCTTGACTTCAATACATTGTCAAATCTTGACAATTATTCTTCCATATCTCTTGAATTTTCTCCCTTCTTACCATTCACAAGACCAACATTCAAGTTTAGGAAAATTACATTTTCTATCCAATAGAGTAGAATATAAGAATAGAAACTCTTTGTAAGTATGGAGTATCCTCTTTTGTCTTTTAATCCTCAGTAGCAACTGTAGTGCTTTATGTGTAATTGGAAATTAATGTTTACAAATGAGAGAAATTATTATTAAATAACTAATTGCTAATATTGGGGTGAAACAAGATTTATCCCTCTCTGAAACTTTATTCTTTACTAGGCTAAACCAGTATCTGAAAGACATTGGCGATAAAGAGACGGTATTAACTTTCTCTTTAATCTTTCTCAAACCTTACCCAGGCAGGGAAGTCCATTGTGTTCTACACTAGTTTGGGTGGGGATAAATTCTTTGATTTAGCCCAAGGCTAGGGGTGTGTTTTTTCTTTTCATTATTAAGGTAAAGAAGTCATTCTCCACCTCATTTCTTTAATCATTGAATGGGTGTTGCCTGACTTAAAGGCCTTACTTGAAAAGGCCAAGGTCATTCACTGTATCTTGGGCCATCTCCAGTTGTCCAGATCTATATCTGGCCACTGGACCTAGAAGACTCCAGAGGAGAAAGTGAGGCTGGTGACTTTGCAAAGCCCTCCCTTACATAAATCCAATTCACCTGCCTATCATGGCATCATCTCCCTGATGTCAAGGCCCTCTTTGAGAAATAAGGACAGACAACCACAACAATGGCATTGTCAAAGTCACATTCCCTGGCCCCTCAACAGAATAAGTCCAGCTCTCATTATAATATTCACCGTCTCATTGTTAACCTATCAGAGTTGATTTCTACTCTCAGGAACACCCAGTCTTAAAGGGCACAGAAGCAGTGTGTTCTATGATTTGTCTTTGGTCCAAGACAGTCAGCCAAATAACCATCCTTTTATTAATAATATGCTAACATTCATTAATAAAATGCTTAATTACTCAAAAATGATGTCTCAAACTTTTTATATGTCACACTGGGTTGCATTGAATCACCTTTCAACTAGCTTCCTAATTGGGGTCTCTCCCTAATTTTGGTCCCTTCCTTCTCTAATCCATTTCTTGTATAGCTGCTAAAATGATCTTTCTGGGGTATCAGTGTTATTCCTGTTTAAAAGCTATCCTCCTTAAGTTCAAGCAATGGGTGATAAACATTTGTTAAGAATTTACTATGTGCTAGGTAAGCATTAGGGGTATAAATGAAAAGAAAAAGAAAAATAGACCTTGTCTTCATGGAGCTCCCATTTTAATGGAGGAAGACAACACATAAAACAGGGCTGGGGGTGGGAGACAGAAGAAAACACCATCACAGGGGTTTGCTGACAGGAGGGGAATGAAGTACGGCCAAGCTTGGATCCATCCCCATCTATTTCCCCTCCTCCTATGCAATTCAGCCTTTTGCGAAAGGGGCTGGCATGGCAGAGGGCTAAGAAGGTCCTATGTGCTGAGAGAAGTTCTATGGTAAGGATATAGATGAGTTATGGTGGTGAAGCATGGGACAGTCAGAAGCACAACAGGGAGGAGAATGAAGCTTGGCCAGTCTGGGACTGTTCCCCAAATAGAGTTCACTCCCCCTTCCAAAAGAACTTACCAATGTAAGAAGGGAAGGAGCAAGAATTTTGTTTTATATTTTACCTTCCATGCATGATGATACCTTACAAACAATAAATGTGAAATAAATACATGATTAAACAAATGTCTTTAATAGCTAAATCTAAATATGAGAAGATAGAGGAAGGAGATAAAAGTTTCAAGATGAGAAAGAAGACAATGCAATTTCCTGCATACCAAATGCTCAATTATGAGGGCTATAATAGCCAAAGGATTCCTCTTGGCAAAGGGAAATGGAAAGCATTAGCACTGACAGAAAGAAAATTGCTCCTCCACACAGCAGAGTAAGTGTGGGAGCCTAAAATGATGACTTCTCTCCCTTCCTTGACTCTGAGTCATACAGATTCCCCAGTAGAGCATAGCGGATTGGTTTACATTTGAATGTGATGGGCACCTGTGGCACCAGCAGCTGCAATGTTGTTTCATTTTGGCTTCATAGTCTGTCTCAGTCATGGTGGTTTAACTAAGTCATTCCATAGATGGAAAGCAGACAAGTTGACAGAGAAACCTTGATTCTATTCAAAGCATCACTTAACTTCCTTGGATGGGAGAAATCCCAAAGGGTAACTGGGTTTTTGCCCAGTGGTTTGTGGGGTAGCTTATATTTTCCAGGGTTTGTATGTGTGAAGAAGGGGGTTTTTTACAGCCAGCTGTTGAATTCCATCTTTAGCCTGTCTTTAGTTCTCTATCCTTAGCCAGGACGTTAGCAACTTCCAAATCTCTGCCCCGCAAGAAGCACTTTTTCCTCATTGCCACTGGATGGTATCGGCACACACTAGGCCAGTAAAAAAGGGCTTATAGCATAGGACCATAGCATTTACTACTAGAGGAAGATCTTAGAAATTATTCCAGTCCAGTCTTCTCTTGGAATGGATGAGAAAACTGGTGCTCAAAAGGAGGAATGTCCTCCCAACAGCACGTATATTTTAAGTGGCAAAGACAGGATGTGAAGCAAAGTCCCAGGTCTGTTGTTAGGTGGTACAAATGGAATTAGGAAGACCTGAATTCAGATCTGACCACAGACACTTACTAACAGTGTGACCCTGGGCAGGTCACTCAACTCTGTATACTGCAGTTTGTCTTCTAAAAAATGAACTGGAGAAGGAAATAGCAAATTGTTCCCTAAATGGGATCATGAAGAACATGACTGTAATGACAGAATAACAGCATATAACTGCAAATTCAGAATTCTTTACTCTGGTACCTCTCTAAAACATCTGGTACCTCTCTAAAACATCTTAGTATAAAGCTTCAGCATCCTGATCCAGAATTAAGCTTCTTCTTCTTCATTAACCTCTATGACATGCCTGGTCTTCTAAGGAAGTAAAGACCAGGATTACAAAAACACAGAATTTAATATCATAATTATTTTATAAGTTTCATACTCTCCCAGTAGACTCTCAGGGCCTAGAAATAGTTTTAGATAGCTTAGCTTGGAAATAGTTCCATATATATTCAGACGAGGTCCATTATTCTCGCTATCTAATTACAAAACATCAAAGTAGCTGAGCTTCTCTGGGGTTAATGCTGCGTAGAGGTAGACATCATATAACACTTCTTACACCTCTCTTGCACAGAATCTTCTGTTTAGTATTCAGAACCCTTCATAACCTACTCCCTCCTTTCCAGTCTTTCCAGTATACCTTACACCCCCAAACCTTAAGTTTGCTCCACTGAAGTCTGAGGGAATTGGACTCGACCTTTCAAATTCCTTCCATTTCTAAAAATTCCTTTGTTAATAGATGCTTAACAGATGCTCATTAAAAAAACAAAAAGCAATACTCATGGCCTTTTGGTTATTTCAGCTTTTTAGGGAGCCCAATTTACAACTGTACACACAGCCTAGTGAGAGATTTGTTGTTATTTAAGACATTTTTCAGTCGTGTCTGACTTTCATGACCCTATTTGGGGTTTTCTTGGCAGAGACACTGGAGTGCTTTGTCATTGCCTTCTTCAGCTCATTTTACAGATGAGGAAACTGAGGCACACAGGGTTAGGTGACTTTCCCAGAAGCATACAGCTAGTAAATATTTGAGGCCAGATGTGAATTCAGGAAGATGAGTTTTCCTGACTCTAGGCCCAGAGGTCCTTGGGAAAAAAAATCTTTTTTTTTTGTTTGTTTCACTATTTCACATACTGTGGCAATTCCCCCATAACCACATGCTATTTGGTAGGGTTAGTAAATTTCTTTCAATTCCCATCATGGCCCTTGCAGTTAATAATTTGGCTATGTAAATTACCCTGAACCTTCACTTAACAAGACTAGAGACGGTCTCAAACTTTTTTTTTTCAAATATGGAAGGCTTCACAAATTTGAGTGTCATCCTTGTGCAGGGGCCATGCTAATCTTCTGTGTATCATTCTGCATTTTGACTATGCATTGCCAAAACAAGCATGGGGTCTCTCAAACTTTGCCTTGCATTCTATAACTACCCAAATCACTGCTCTCCTTTTACTAACACTGAAAATTATACACCAAAACCTTAGAACTAGAAGATTGCCTCATTCATCTTCACCTCTTACCTTTTCTGTCAACAGCTCCCTGGTTTTTTTGCATTCTCATTATAGACCACACATTTTCCAGTAAAATTGTGTTTCACAAATATCACTCATTTATTTTTCAAGAGCATGGAGACATACTGTACAAGTAGGTTTCCTAAGCAGTAGCGAGTCATTAGCCAGAATTGTCATAAATGTGGAATAATCATTTCTGAACAAATAAAATTGCTGTTTTGAATTGGGCAGACTGGAATGTTAGTTCTAGAGGCTTATCCATGGTTTACTTCCTTGTCATTCCTACCTTTTACGAGACTTGTGAAATGTTTAGTTCTCAGTGGGATATTTCTTTGTTACTGTATTTCTCTTCCTGCCAATGGGGCTATTTTCATTAGGATTAAAATGACCACCAATAAATATTAAAGTTCATCCCATGAAAAGAGTAGCTTTCTCAGAAGCGTACCAGGATTAGTATGTTTAAGGAGAGCCTACTAAATATGATGACTCCTCCTCTAAAACTTTTTGTGTACATGCACATGGGTGTGCTTCCAGCATCAATTGAATTTGGTGTTTTGCTCAGATTGGCTCACACTAATTGTTTGCCCATATTGCTCTGTCCTTCCCAAGCGACTGAGCCTGAGAAAGTAGAATCTCACTCCCTTTTGCCCAGGGAATTCATATTTCCTGTGCTTGATCTTTGTTGGTGGTTAGATGAAAATTCTCACTTTACATAAGTGGCTTTCATCTTGCCATTCTTAGATGACCTCAAATATCTATAACAGAGCCACCCATGTAAGCCCTGGCAAACAACAGCAAGAATTAAACTAGATGAAACATGTGTTTAGGGGGCAGAAGGGTGGGGTTCAGGGAGAGGGCTGGGAGAGAAAGTGAGACTCAGAATGTCTGATAAAAAAAATTAGAAAATTCACTCTCCTTTTGTGTTCCCTCCTTCCTTTACCATCTTTTTCCATGATAGTTTACCAGAGGGGAAAAAATAACCGCAGAGGGCAAGAGGCATGGGTCTAAATAGGTTGGCAAATAATTTACTATTTATACAAATAGATACTCCAAACAGCGTAATATTTTCATGTAGCACATCGTGGTGACTGTGGTTGAGTTTGATCGATTATCCATGGGCTTCATGAGCCTATATTTATGTGTAAAAGAGACATGAAGGTAGCGGTGGTCTTAAAGTAGTTGCTGCTTATTATTTTTAAAATAGTTTTGCTATGGTCCAAAAAATCAGTTAGTTATTTTGTGTGTTTGCTTAGGTAAACTTGTCTTCAGAAAGTGGATGCAGCTTCATTGGGATGACATGGAGTATTTTAATAGTTTTCAACTTAGTAAATTATACCAGCGATGATCTTTCTGTCATGGTGTAAGGGTGAAGGCAGTGCCCACAATGATGAGTTCACAAATCCACTGAAGCAAGGAGGAGAATTTTTACTATTGTTACTTCTGGCTTGACTCTGACCTTGGTATATCCTAGTTACACTTAAAACAACTGATCCATTTTCTAGGTTAGTATAAGGAATCCTTTCAGTACCACAAGCAGTGGGGCATTTGCCTGATATATGGTTAGCAACCCACAGTGACTAATGATTTACAGTAAAATCTAGAGCAAAGAAAAGCCAGGGTAAACTCTATATTTCATCTTCCTGGCAGTGAGTTACAAAAGGTTTGTATCTTAAATCAACCGGTGGCTGTACTCTAGAAGGATGTGGGCTAAATAGATTTGTATGACTGTGTAATTATTCATAATAGAAAAGTTCCTAGCTGTCATCATGGCTTCTACAAAGTAGTAAAAGCAGAGTTAAAGAGTTGGCCTCATGTCCACAAGCACAGATGTTTCCCGAGGCCAGAAAGTGAAAAGGAAGATTTGCCTTATATTCTTATATAAATGTAGTTCTTATATTAATGGAGTAGAAAAGTGGAAATAGGGGGTCTGAATTTGGGTTCATATTATATTTCCCCAGCCTGTAATCTGGGTACCAACTTATACATTAACTCATTGATTTGCATGTGGATCCTTTCTACCATTTATGGAAACTATAGGTTGTAATAGGGATAACTACATATCTTACTATTGTCAACATTATTCCTTTATTTCCCTAGTACCTAGCACAGTATGCTGCAAATAGTTGAGGTGAAATATTTATTGAGTAACTGGGAATTTGAGTACTTGCCATGTATAAGCTGTTTTGCAAACTCTTGGAATGCAAAGGTTATGAAACAATCTTCTTGTCCTCTATAATCGGAGAGATATGACACAATTATTTGTGGTATAAAAACTTCAGTTCTTAACTCAAATGGACTCAGTTAAACTTGATTGCTTTTCAATAATCATACTGTTTGGCTTACACCCCACCCAGAGCTTCCTCTGGGAACCTCAGTTTCTATGCAAGCACACAGGCCAACAAAGCATCATGTATAGGGTAAGGTTTATTTAGCTTGCCAAAAAAAAAAGAGAGTGACTCATACCTAAGCTCATAAACAATCAAAACAGCTCCCCGTTTTGGTAGGTATGGGAAGGGCCTCCACCTTCCCCAGAAACACATACCATTTCCCTGCCCACCCCACCCCCTCTTACAATACCTCCTTTAATAAGGAAAACAATTTGAATTCTGAATCAAGCAATTATACTTCCCTCAATGCCTGAAGAGACCACATGACTTATAGTATTTTCCAAAGGTATATATAAAGATTACAGTTCCTTATTATGAATCTTTGCATATTTGACCTTCTGTTTTATATCTTCCTTTCTTGGTGACTGTTCCTTCTCTATGTCATACCCCAGGAAGACATCTCTGGGTCATCTTATATCCTCTCCCTTCATGTGCTCTTCTTCTGTTCTATATGCATATAGTTCCTTGAAGAGACCTGTGGTTTCCTGGAGGAATCATGTAGCTACTGATACTTCTTTTCAGGGAACTGAGAAAACTTTTAGCAGTTTTTTTGTTTTTGACCCACCTCTCTTCTAAAGTCTGAACCCAGGACTTACCTCAAGTAAGTGAACTAACCATGAACAAGGCAAAGACTTGATTAACAAAGATCCCATGCAAGGAGAATTTATACCTCGTCTTATGAATTCACACCTCATCAAGGAGACACATTAGGAAATAAGAGCTTATTGCATTCTTCCTGGAGCATTTCTGGGCACATTCCATAGATCAGACCTGCACAACTTGGAAGTAGTTAGTCTCCAAAATGAAAATAGAGACTAGAGACAGACTGAGGATGGTTGGTTGCCGTAGGTCACATGACAAACAGGAGAGTGTGAAATGGCAACCCTACATTTGTCATGGGCTGACCAAAATTCTATGGGCCATATGTTGTGCAGGCCTGCCAAAGATGAACAAAAAATAGAGATTAGGATAGGCTAAGCACCCAGTGCATGGTAGAGACTTCAAGTGGGATTGTAGGATTATAGGGAGTAGATTTAGAGCTTAAAGGGACTTTAGAGGCAATGTGGTCTAATGTCCTGGTTCTACAGGATTTAGGCTAAATGGTCAAGTGCCATTCCAAAGAATTACGTAGGAATTAAATAACAGAACTAGGATTTGAACTGAAATACACCCATGTGACTCCAAACCTAGCCTGTTTTTGCTTTTGGTTTTTTTTCACTGCACCGTAGGTGTTCAGAATAGAGACTTTTTAGCTCTGATTTTGCTCTCTTCATTTCTCTCAGCACATTTTCAATGTCATATTTTAAAGGGCCTGGAATCAAGAAGACTCTTCCTTCTGAGTTCGAGTCTGATCTCAGACACTTCCTAGATGTGTGACTCTGGGCAAGTCACTGAATCCCATTTGCCTTAGTTCTTCAAGAGTCAAATTCACTGGAGTATGAAATGGAAAACCACTCCAATGTCTTTGCCAAGAAAACCCCAAAGAGGGTCACGAAGAGTAGGACACAACTGAAAACTGAACAGCAATATTCACAGAGGGAAGATAAATATATTTATATTGACCCAAATCACATACTGTCCCTTGTACCACATGCTCCTCTTTGTAAGCCTACAGCCGGGTTCTATTTCAACATGCAAATTGAAAGTCCCCTCCTCAAAAAGAGGTGGGGAAAAAATGTTCTAAAGAAAGGGTCCTGAAGATGAGGAACAGGACTGAGCCAACGTACTCAATTAATTTTCCTGTCCTACTTAAATAACCTTCACCATGGTCTTTGTCACCAAAAATAATCGTAACTGTTTCAATGAGGTCAAGGCACTGCCTCCTTCCTACAAATAATGTAGCAACCGGGAATAGAGCCATTGTGCAACTCAGGAAAAACACATAGCTAGATATACCTCTGCCTTAAAATGTCCTGATCAAAGGCATTCTTCACCTCTGTCTCCTTTATTAGGGACTTGCTTTTCTGCGCAGCGATGTGATTATGAAACATTTCTCTATTGATTCTTTAAAGATGCGCTCAATGAGAATTCTGATATTGTAAAAATGTAGATATTGCATGTATGTTCTCTGAGATAAGAGATCCCTTTCATAACGAAATGGTGGCTCATAAGAGGCTTGCACACTTTCTTGCAAAATTGGAATGAAGAATTCGGTAGAGAAGTGCTTAAGAATCACTTTGGGGACAGGTCAATCAATACTGAAGTCAGCAGTCCTGTCTTCCAGTATAAACATTCTAATAATAATCACTAAAGAGCATGTTTGTCTGGAGGTAGCATTCATTTATATTGGATTGCTAAACAAAAAAAAAAGTAAGAGAGGCAGCTCTATTCATTGCAATATAGAAATAAAAACAGTAGGAATAACCTTACATAACAGATGGAATGCTGAACTTGGAGTCAAGAAGACCCAGGTTCAAATCTCACTTATTAGCTACATGACACAATCAACCTCAGTTTCCTCATTCATATGGAAATAATAATACCTCTGCTTTTTACCTGATGGGTTCTTACCTGTTGTAACAAAAACATGAAATAATGGATGCTAACTTTAAAGCACTATATAAATGTCTGTTATTAGTAGTATTACATGGCTCATCCAAATACTTGTATCTGGAAGAACTTAAAGGACAGATTTGTTGCATCAAAAAGGTAGAAAGGCATTAATTATAAACAATTCATGTAACTCCAAAATTGTACCACAAATGAGAAATCCCTTTTTTAAGGTTTTATTGGTATATTTTATACCTCAGACAATCCCCAAAATGTATACTGCTCCTATAGAGTCTTCCCTCAACACATAAAAATAGTTAAGGGAAAAACAATCGACACAAAGACTATATTTAACAATGGCATATACAACATTCAGCACCTGAGGTTCCACTTAACCCTAACATCTCTGCCTATAGGAAGGAAGAATGCTTTTTTATCTATTCCTTTGAACTAATGTTGAATTAATATTAATTCACTAATTTTAATTCAGCTACCTTTTAGCATTATACCATTGTAATTATTGTGAATATTATTCTCCTGGTTCTGCTTTTTTCTCTTTAAATATTCACACAATTCTTCCTATGCTTCTCTAAATTCCTCATCTCTATTATTTATTGTGGTACAATAATTTAACATTATGTTCATATTCCACAATTTACTCAGTCATTCCCCAGGGAACCATTTCCAAAATTAGACTTATTGTACCCTAATGGTACAGTAAATGGTGAGTAAAAATGATCAAAATGTTGTAGCACATATATTTGGAAAAATAGAGTACGATGCCCACCTTCCATAGGAAGCCTTCCCAATCTCCCTTAATTCTTCCCTTCTTTGATTATCTCCTATTTATCTTGTGTATAGGTTATGTGTATATTTATCTTGCATATAGGTTATTATTTGTACATAATTGTTTACATGTTGTTGTCTCCATGAGGTTGTGAGCTCCTTGAGAGTGACCATTGTCTTTTGCCTTCCTTTATATTACCAGTGTTTAGCACCATGCCTGGCCCATAGAAGGCACCTAATAAATGTTTTATTGTCTGACTGACCAAACTATAAATTCAGGTACACAAAGAGAAAGAGCATCTTAGCAAATGCCCAGTTTAGTTTGGATTATATGGTTTCACACTTTTTGTGGTTGCAAGAAACTGTCAGTTGGTGAATTTCAGAACAAAATTATGATATATGAATATAATGGAAATATTCTTGCACTTTAAGAAATGAGACATCCTGAACTTAGAGAAACATAGAAAGACCTATAAGGACTGATACAGAGTGAAGCAAACAGAGCCAGGAGAACATATGCACAATAACTACAATATTGCATGTGAGAACAACACAACAAAGCAGCAGATCTCTGAAGAATTGACGTGATCTGTCCTAGTCTAAGGGAAATCACAATGAAATGCTACTTACAATCATTCAGGCAAGCATTTGTTAGCACCTCCTATGCCCCTGGAACTCTGGCGTAAAATGGAGAGGCAAAGACAAAGTGAAATAATCCCTACCCTCAGGAAGCTTATGTTCTAGTGGGAAGAGATACATATACATATGTAGGTACATACAAAACACACACCAAGAATGTATAAGGTAACCTTGATGGGAAAGAATAAGAGTTAGGGCCCCTAAGAAAAGTCTCAAAGTGGCACTGAAGCTGAGGGTCTTGAAGGAAGTCAGGGATTAAAAAGGTACAACTGAGGAGGGAGGACACCCCAGACATGGTGAGGTATGAAGGCATGGAGATAAGAAGCGACATGTCAATTGTGAGGAAAAACCTGTATGACTGGACCATAGATCGTGGATGAAAATAATGCATAAGATGACCAGAAAGATAAAAGAATTCAGATTGAAAAGAAATATAAATGCCAGATTGAAGAGTTTGTGTTTTATTCTAGAGATGAAAGGAACTGACTAGAGATCATCAAGAGTGGCATGAAATGGTCATACCTGTGCTTTAGGAAATCACGTTGGAGGTTGGCTGTAGAGAGGGGGATAGAGAATGGCAGGTCCAGTTCTATTCCTGTACAAAGTTTATATATATATATATATATATATGGGATAATGTGTATGCATGCATTCATGTATGTATATTCACACATGCACAATACACATATATCCTATAAAGGACCATAAACTTCATACATATGTATATACACACATAAAACACGTATAATACATGTTATCCACATGTATGTGTGAGTGTATATATACATACATACACAACACTGCACGCGCACACACACACGTCTTGTTTGTTCAGTTGTTTTAATCTTGTCCAAGTCTTCAAGACCTCATTTTGGGGTTTTCTTGGCAAAGATATTGGAGTGGTTTGCTATTTCTTCTCTGGTTCATTTTTATAGATAAGGAAAAGAGTCACAAAGCTAGCAATTGTTTGAGGCCAAATTTGAACTCATGAAGATTTTAATATCAAGCCTAGTGCTTTATCTAGTGTGCCACCTAGCTTCCCTATATAATACATATATACTCTCTTTTTTCTCTCTCCATACACACACACACACACACACATACACACACACTGTCTCTCTGCATATATATACACACATACATGCATGCACACACGGAAATATATGCACATACATGCATATATGTTTATATATATGTGAAACATACATGCATATGTTAGGAAAATGATTTCAATGAGCTAACAAACAAAAAGAAGCAAAATCTGGTTAAGGAGGAGAAAATCTCTTATTCATCACCAAATCCCTTCCATGAGAGAGAATAAAATTCAAAAATTACTTAAAGAGATTGCTAATTTCTTCCTCCCCACTCTCCATTATGTAGCGGACCTGGAATCGGGAAGATCTGAGTTCCAATCATGTTCAAATACTTATTAGCTGTATGACCCTGGGAAAGTTATTTAATCTTTGTTTGCCTTGGTTTCTTCAATTATAAGATGTAGATAATAGCAGTACCTACCTCAAGGTACTGTTGTAAGGGTCATTTGAGATATTTGTGAAGTGCAGTGCCTGACACATAGTATGTGCTATATAAATACTTATTCTGAAGATAGATTAATCTACACACAATTTCTATTCTGTGTATATATATATATATATGTATATATTTATATATGTGTGCATGTGTATATGTCTATGTGTGTATAATATACTGGACTCTTTATTCCACGTATAGCCATGCATGTTTGACTTTTGCACACACCCCCAGTTTTTGGAAGAATAAGAGGATCTGATCACTGCTTAGCTGGGTTGCAGCTTACTGTGGATACTAAGGCTGTTTCCCAGGACAGCAAGGCATAAGACAAACCACACAAAAGTCTTTCTGAAGCTTGGGTGGAGTGTGGTGAGGGAGAAAGTGATAACAAAGAAAGTTTCTATCAGGAGAGAATTGAGTGAACTGTATGTTGTTATGAACTGTAAACTGTATGTTATGAATTTTTCAAGCTAATAACTGAACATAAGCTAGGATGAATTTGTGTCCTAGGACCACCTGCCTAAAAGACTTTTATTTGCTTGGGTTTTATTGAGCTGCAGGGTGGTCTCCATAAGTATGTTTCACTGTACATGGCTTTAGTCAGCACCATTATTGCATTTAAACATACTGAGCTGCTGTTATGTAGGGGCTTTGTCAGCCATGAATATCAACTTTGGTACGTGGGTTGGTTATCTCATGAAATCCACAAGAATGAGGGATTATACTAAGATAAAGCGGAGGCTGCCTTTTTTTAGGCAGATCCAACAATGCAAAGTGGATGATGTGTTTTTCTTTTTCTTCCTTTGAAAGGACATAACTGAACCTGGGTATCTTTAAAGAAGATTTCTGAATAGAAGAAAACTTGAAAACAGAATGGGGGTGGGGAAGAAATTAGCAATCTCTTTCAGTTATTTTGCGTTTTATTCTCTCTCGTTGAAGGGATCTGGTGACAAATAAGAGATTTTCTCCTCCTCACCCAGATTTGGTTTCTTTTTGTTTGTTAGCTCAAATGAAATCATTTCCCTAACTGTTCAAGTTATTATATGTTGCCATGGAAATTCCTGTTATAGGCCCCAATTTGAGCATGGTAACTTGACTATAAAATAAACAAGAAGAAAAAAGACCTGAAAAGAAGTCCCTTTGAATTTAGTCTGCATACCTCAGATAATCAGCAAAAATGAGGTAAATTGTTACCATTCCATAAATCCACAAGATAAAGTAATTGATCACAAAGTGGGGCAAATCTGGAAGCAATCTTGTCTTTCATACAAATTGTGGGAGGTGTAAAGGGATTGAATAGCAAAATGAGTTAAGTACAGCCTGGCAGAGATGGGCAATAGAAATTTAAATGCTGCTCTGAGCATGAGGTAGGGAAAGATTTTGGCAAAGCATGATGATAAGAGGCAAAGCTGGAGAAAATTGAAGTTTGTGTGTGTGCGTATGCGCATACGCACACACACACACACACACACACACAGGGAACAGAGTGAACAATTTTTAAGATAACAAAGCAGGGAATGGGAGGAAGAATTTCTCCAAGAAAAGCTTTATGGAAAATGGATCAGTTGAAGTCAACTCCAAAGCATGCCAGGAGAAAGAGGAAAATGAGTCTATGTAATTGGTGGACTATAAAATTCTTTTTTAAAACCAAGGCCTAGTAATTTAACCAGGAACTTAAGGGAAAGAAGGTAACCAAAGAAGAGGTCGTTAAAAGGACAGTCCACTGTGGAGCTTAGAACTGGAAAGTACCTTAATGGTCATCTAGTCCCTTGGATCTCAAAGTGTAGTCCAGAGACCAGGTATCCCCATTACCCTTTCAGATGGTTTGTGAAGTCAAAACTATTTTCATAATCAGTTTCTAATATGGTAAATATTGATAGATGTAACCAACATAAACAAAAGTTCTTTGGGGTTCTCAATGATTTTTAAGAGAGAAAAGAGTCCTAAAACTAGCTAATCCAATCTGATCCTCTTATTTTACAAATGAGGTAGCTGAGCACCAAGGAGTTCATGTTTGTCATAAGAAGAGCCAGGAATGGAAGTCCTAACATCTGACTCTAAATCTAGCATTCTTTCATCTCTTTCACTCTCTCCAGGCCCTGGCCTCCAGAGTGGCAATAAAACCATAACATAGATCTATTATATAAAAAGGTACTAACTTGTTCTGCTTAACTCCAGGGAGCAGAACTAAGAACAATAGGTAGAAACTTTATAAGGGCAAATTATGTTTAATGTGGAAAACCTTTCTAAACTTTTAGAGCTGTCCAAAAGTTAAATAAGTTACTACAAGAGGTAGCAATTTTCCTATTCCTTGGGTTCCTCGAGCAAAGCCTGGTTGATCACTTGAGTTCAAGTAACACCTCTGACACCAGCTATGTGACTATTAACAAGTCCTGCGCTTAGTCCTGCAATCTACTTTCTGAAACTAAATTACAGTAAAGGTGCCAATCTGCGTTGGTAAAGGGAATTTTCTCACACTGATTTCCCTATAGCAATGAAATCACAGATTCATTCCCTTTCCTTAACCCTATGAGCACCTTAGACACCTCTGAGATCTTTTTTCAAATCTGAATTTTGGAAACGCTGAGTTCTAGAAACAGGTCACAAAACTGTCACAGAAACGGGTTGTTGTTTGCCTATAGCAATAAGCATTTACTAGATATTTATGTCAATTGATGGATTGATAAAATACAATGGTATTTGTATTATCTGGACATCTGTTGAGGATCTTTGTTAAAAAGTAGAGAACTGAGAGATTCTTGACTTTCCACCTCAGTTAAGTGGATGAAACAATATGGGATGCTGCTATCCTGTACCTGCTGAGCAACATGAAATAATTGTTTGTCAAAGTAGAAATCATCAAAAGTTTGTTTGGGGACAGAGAACCTATGCCATCTAAATGTTTATGATGGAAGTTGATGAAGGTGAGGAAATATCTGAATTATCTCAGGGAACTAAAATAGTGTATGGATATAATCTTTAAAGAATTGAGATAAAAATGAGAGGTGTCTCAAACTGGAAATGAACAATGCCATTCTGCTTTCCAACAAAGGTAGAATTTTCAAACTCTTAAGACAGCAAGCTTAACTTTGATTACTGAAAGAATTTTTAGAACCTATTATTAAAAGGATAATTCATGAGCAATTAGAACATGGTGGTGTGAATGCTGTATGTATTCATCAAGAGCCAGTGATGACAAATTAGCAATTTCCTATTTTGAAAATAATAAATAGATGTAGATAGTTCATTTATTATGTTCAAACTGTGTGCCAGACACTGTGTTTAGCACTGAAGATGAAGAATCTAGAAAACAAGGCAATCTCTACTCCCAAGGGGTTTATATCCCAATAAGAGAAGAGAAGATATAAAAAGGGAGTAAAGGAAGAGAGACATGGAGTATAGGGACAAGATAGCGAGTATAAAGGTAGGATAGACTAAAGAGTTCTAAAAATATGGTGGTTATGTTTTGGATTTATCAATTAGGAAAGATCTCTCAGGGCACTTGAGGCAGGTAAAGTAACTCATAGGGAAGTGAAGAAGACTGTAGAATGAACATGCATTTATTAAGCACCTACTATGTAGCACCAACATGATATTCCCAGAACTTACAGCAGTCATGAATATGCCAGCACTATTCTGAATCCAGACTCTCCACATGGAAGACAGAACCAAAACATTTATTCAGACACCAGAAAATCAAATCCCAACGCCAGAAAGTCAAAACCATCATAGTAATAAAGAAATCCATCATAGTAACCAAGAAGTCTATACACATTATCAGGCCTTCTCACAAACACTTACAACTCTAACTGTCTGCCTTTCTCTCTCCCTCAATTCTGACTGCTCTGACCAATTTCCTCTCAGCTTTGCTCTAGCTCCACCTCTTCCTGTTCCATGTGACTTGACTTATGTGACTCAGGCTTCCCTATAACCGAGGCAGATCACATGGGCCTACTAATGAGTGGGAAAGATCTTTCCATTTAAATTACTATTACGTGTAGCCCCAAGAGCTTTCATATTCATTACATAGGTTGGTGGGACAACTGGTATCAACAGAATTGTAACAGGGATAACAGAAAATAATCACATAAAACATTATCTTAGAGTGGGTCTTAAGCACAAGCACCCTACCATTCCCCCATTGAATAAATGGGGCCCCAAATCTTAGGGAAAAGGTCTCTTCTTCCATAGCTCTTCCCTCTAAAATTGGATGTAGAGCTGTCCCACCATAAAAGGTCCCATTCAAGGGGACAGTTCTTTAACTGGCATCTGGAGCTTGGTCGACGCCAGGTCCAGGGGTGACATATCACAGTCCTGGACGGGGTATAAGTGATCAGGCATCTGCAAGAAGAGTATATTAAGCCTGCAGAAAACAATTCTGACAAGGTGAACAGCCAAAAAGAAAAAAGGAGACAATAACCAGAAGCAGGGTAAGTATAGGGTCAGCCATGCTTCTAGAGTCCATGAACCCATTATCATAGCCTAATTCACTGTTGTTTACTGTTTTCCAATTTTCAGTTTTGGAGTCATCATTCTGTCTAGAGGTATACTTTCTTCAATCTGAGCTCGGGCCTGACCAATTTCTTATTCTCCCTGCAAGTGTGATGAATTTGGATACAATGTTTCGGGATTCTCTTCAGGGGGCAGTTCTTCTTTTCCTACTCAGTCTTATATCAAGCGCCTTTTCTCAATACATTTTCTATAGCTCATTAGTTGGAATAACATCTATTCTTTCAAAATCTACCCATTCTCAATAGCACAGTAAACAATTCTTTTCTTGTCAATCTATTCTGACTTTGAATCTGTTGGTGATTTATTCTTCTCTCTCAAAAAAATTTATCTTTTTCACTGATTCTCACTATCCAACATATACTAATGATTCTCCCATCCTTTGGATAAACTGACTCAAAATGTCTGTGACCTCCTACTGTGTAAAATCCTCAATTATCTCCCCAAACACTGTGGGATCCCTCTGATTCTCTTGCTGTGCTTCTGCCTGAGAAACCTCCCATGCATCCTTTCTCTTGTTACTTTTTTGCTTCTTTTTGTTAACTAAACTAACAATAGCTTTTTCTTTTACCACTTGAGACTTTCTAGCTTGCTCTTCTAAAGGAGAGTTTGAACACTGCAGCACAAATAGCTTCTCTTGCAAACTAGCCAATTCCCTTTCCATCTGAGCTTTCTCTTCCAGTAGCTTGTCTCTGCTTTTACACATAAGGTGATAACTCATTAGCAAGACCCAACCTCTCCTACATACCCCTACCAGTTCTTTTCCTGGTTCTATTGGTATTCCTTGTAAACATATTTCTAAATCTTTGGATCCTCCTTTTAGCACCCTTGGCTCCCAATTTTCACAGAGCCCTGTGATTTTAGCCCTTTCTCTTGCTAGGGAGGAATAAGGTAAATCCTCCCATCCTGAGATACCCATTTCTTCCTCTAAAGCCCTCCTGTCTCCAAATAGAGAGGTCTGATATTTCATGATCCCATCCTTATTGCCATTTGTAGAGCCAACTCAATATTCATAGAGCTTACAGCAGCAATGAATGTGTCAGCACAGTTCTGAATTGCAAAATACACTAGACTCTCCACATGGAAGACAGAACTAAAACATGTATTTAGATACCAGAAAACCAAATCCCAGCAACAGAAAGCCAAATCAATCATAGTTACAAAGAAATCCATCAGAGTAACCAAGAGGTCTATACATATTAACAAGTCTTCCCACAAACAAACATTCACTAGCCTAGCTGGTTGCCTTTCTCTCTCCCTCAGTTCTGACTACTCTGACCAATTACCCTCTCAGCTCTACTCTAGCCCCATCTCTTCCTGTTCCACCCTTCCTGCTCCACCTTTCCTGTTCCATGTGGTTTGACTCATGTGACTCAGGCTTCCATGTGACCCAGGCAGGTTACATGAGTCTATTAATGAATGGGAAAGATCTTCCCATTTAAATTACCATTATAGCCATGCACTGTTGAATACAGAATCAGGAAAAAAATGTCAGATATTTATAGGTATATGCAGTTTACCTAAATTTCAGAGAGGTATTTGACAAGGACTTCCATGAGCTCCTTCTCAACAAAATGGAGATATACCATCGATTCTGAAAGGGGTATCAAAATCTATCTGGTCCAACCTTTCATTTTAAAGTTGAGGAGACAGGACTAAGAAGGCTAGGGATTTGAACTCAAATTCTGTGACTCTAAGCCAAGGTTCTTTCCATTTTGTCATGCCCTGATATGGACACAAGGTGTATTTGAAAGGATAGTTAATTTCTTGGCTAGTAGAATCAAAATTCAAATCCACTCAACAAGCAAGAAGGAGAGACTAAACCTATTAAAAATGTAATTGAATATCAAGGATTAATGAGTTTAATAAATCAACAATATAAGTAAAGGATGGGAGAGATTAAAACTAGGGAACAACATGAAAAAGATTCAGGGCTTTCATACACAGCAAACTCAACATGGATTTTCAATGTGATGAAACAGTTAAATGCATGAACACATACAGATACTTTATATGGACTTTATAAAGAGCTTAGATTTGAATTCTGGCTCAGTTCATTACTATGTATGTAGGAGACTTCTTTATTAGTATATAAGTAGACTTTAGCTATATCCCATAAGTAGTATATATGTATATTTATGCATGTAAACACCTGCACAGATATGTGTGTACATGATCATACACACATGTACAGGCACAAATGTGTATAGGACCATATACATAGGGATGTCTACAAGGTGTTATGTAAATTATGTACATGTATATGCACACATGTGTATATACATCTCATCGCAACATCTACTTATATGTGCACATATGAATTATATATGTGCACACTTTCATTTGTGCAAGGATGCACATATATGTACAAATGTCTGCACGTATATGAATATCTATGTACATATACATGTATATATTCTGTGTATCTATGTGTGCACATAAACTATGCTCAACATAGGCGTACGTATACATGATATATACACAACATATGCATTGATGCATGTAAAACACATAAATACATGCAAAAATTATGCGCACACACACATCCTAGGAAGTATTAGCAGAATCATCTGGTCCAGAATGATGGAAGTCCTGGGGTATTCCACTTTGTTAGACCACATCTGGAGTTCCCACATTCTAGGTGTCATATTTTAGAAAAGTTGTGTACAAACTCAAGTGTATCTAGAGAAGACTGAGCAGAATGGCAGGGGGACCTCAAAACATGGACCATGAGCATCCATTCAGAGGATGAGGGGTTTTTTAGTATCATGTAACACATGATAGTTGACTTCAACTGTTTCTGAGGCCATCACACGGAAGAGGAGTTTGGTTTATTTTACCTTCTCCAGAAAGAGAAGCTAGAAGCAATGATGGAAGTTGCCAAGAGGCAGATTTTGGCTCACTATGAAGGCAAAACCCCCAAATTATAGTTATAAGAGGTTTTCAAACAAATGGCTGGATGGTCAGGAATGTTGTATAGAGGAATTCTTGCTAAGGTCTGTACTGACATTGACTGTTTGATAGTTGAGGACTTTGTCCTAAGACATTCTGATAAAACTCCAGCTGGTGTCTACCCCTCCCCCCCAAAAAAAAACCTTTATGCATACCGCAGCAAAGTTACAAATGTGCTAAATCATGAAAAAGACTAAAAACTCTGGAGTAGTACTTTCAAGCCTATGTGGGGAGTATGGAAACCAATCCCAAGTGGATCTTTGTTTGGCTCAGCTATGTAATCCATCCTCTATCTTAGAAATATTATACTTCTCTAGGGATGAATTGCTCATTTCCTAACTTAATTCTCTTGTATATATAAAGGGATCAGATCAAACACTATTTTAGTTGAAAAGGCTGGATTCTTTTAGTTACAATCTTATTACTGGGGGAAAAATTAAAATCTAATAAAGATACCCCACTGACTGCCATAAGCAATATCTACTCCTATGACATGGAATATAAAAGTTTCTAGTCAAGACGTATTTATTGATAAATAATAAAGAAATCAGCTACTGAGTTCAAGCTGTTAAATGCACTGCATATGTAATATAGTTTCATCAAGCCCTGGGTGATTTTCTTAATATATCCTAGAACTATGCAAACATTAAAGATAAATAAACTGTAAAATATATGTAATGCTTTGTTATTATTATCCAACTAAAGCTGTTTAAATATTTTTCTTAACAGGAAAATATTTCTAAATCATAGGGAAGTATTGGATTCTAACTTCATGTTTAAAAAACAGAAATATATAATGTAATAATAATGATGGTAAACCAATGACTTTGGCTACCAATTTTAAAATTGAGGGGGACAAAATGAAAGTAATTCTGTCAAACCATATCACATACTAAGCTGCATTAAAAAAGATATTTTTATACATGAAGCTTTTATAATATTCTTAGCCCCAGTCATAATTCCTTGCATATTTCCATGGCAATGTATAGATCATAAATTTACCAGTCATGGAAGTCCATAGACTTTTGTGGTTACAAAAATATTAATAATGTTAGATATAGTTTAGCTCTGTGTATATACAAAAATATGTATATGATAGTTGAGACAAAGAACCACCGTTGGAGTCAGGAAGACAAACTTAAGACTTGTCTCTGAAACACATTAGCTTTGGAAACATGGACAAGTTCCTTAAACTCTCAGTGTTCTAGGCAGCTTTTAAAGACAATAATTTATAGATGAATGGCTGATGTACTTTGGTGGTGAGGGTTTCCATGCTTGGATTTTCTCAGAAATCATGAGTTTGTATCAGAATACACACACAAACACACACACACACACACACACACACACACACACACACACAGAAAATAATGGTAATTTAAATGGGAAGATCTTTCCTATTCATTAATAGGCCCATGTTACCTGCTTAAATCACATGGAAGCCTAAGTCACATGTGGTGGGAGGAAGGGTGGGGCAGAGCTGGGAGGAAGTTGGTGAGACAAATAAGAGAGGAAGGAGGAGATAGAATTGTGAGTGTTTGTGGGAAGGCCCTCAGGGGTTGGGGGAAGGATTGGAAATGACTTTGTCCCCTGAAGTGCTAATGTATATTGACTTCCTGGTTGCTATGATGGATTTGACTTTCTGGTGTTGGAATCTGGCTTTCTAGTGTCTGAATAAGTGTTTTTCTTCTGTCTTCTATATGGAGAGTCTGTTACACTTTGCTATTCAGAGCTATGCCAGCATATTCATAGTCACTGTTGGTGCTATGAATATCATGCTGGTCATACACACATACACAAAGGTATCAGACCTCATACTATTAACTAGTTCTAGAAAAACATAAATTTAGGCAAAACAAATACCAATGAGGATGTTAATTCCATAGTAAAAGTGTTACAAATGAAAGATACTGTTACTAGAGACCTCCAAAGAATTAGGACTGGAAAGTATCTTAGAGATCATTTACTCCAATCCTCTCATTCTATAGGTGAGGAAATTGAGTCTAAGACAAGTGAACTTCCAAAAGTTAGCCAACAAGCATTTGTTAAGAGTTTACTATATGCTAGACACTGTACTAAGAGATAGGTCTATAAAGAAAAGGGAAATACATAGTTTTGGCCCTAAAGGACCTCACATATTAGTTATGGAGACAACATACAGATAACTACATACTATAATAACAGTGTACTATACATATAGACACACGGTCATATATATATATTTATATCTATATATTTAGATGCACATGTGATAGCTCTCTATATACAAATAGATGTGTTTGTATATATGATGCATACATTATAAATATATGTATGTTTACATGTGTGGATATACATACATGTATCTCTCATATATACAATTATTACTTACTTGTATATATAGGGATGCTATCCTCCAGATGTAGCATGGAAGTGTAATTGCGCAGTTCGAAGGGAGGCAGAATAGATATTTATAGCCTCTTCTCCCATCACCTTGAGAGAAGGAAACCCAGATCTCTCAAAGGGGAGATTTTCCAAATTCTCTAGTATAGCAAGTTGGGGATAGGGACATGATGGAGACTGCCAACTTCTCTCATGCTGATTTCTTCCCAGAATCTCATTTTCCTTAGCAACTTGAAGTCAGGTTGTCATTTTACACTGGCTCTCTTGAAGCTGGCAACAGAAATGTCCAAAGAAACTACTGTGTCTAAAAAGCCAGAAAAGATCCAAAAGAATCTTGAAGAGATTTGAGCTGAATCTTAAAGAAAGCTTGGGTAAGGGAAACAAGGAAGAACAAATTTCAAACTGGGCACTAGCCAGGGTCAATGAGTCTGGGGAGGAAGTATAGTGCATGAACTTCAGCAAGTAGCACAGAGTTGGGTTTTAAGAGCGTGTCGATGGGTGCAAAGTGTACAAAGACTGGAAACATAGCATTAGCCAAGTAGTAATCAGCAGAAGCAGAATTTGATTCTAGATCTTTTCCCTCTAAAGCTTTGCTCTTTCCACCACACTAGGCTATATGTAGTTCTTTTTTATTGCTATTCCAAGTCATGATAATATTTTTAAAAGCTTGTTTTGCAAAACGTAGGTAACCACACGAAATAAAAAATTCCATAAAGATTTCTTCATTTTTTAAGCTCCTTTGAGCTTCATGTTTGATTGTATGTAAATGTCTCTTTTCCCCTTCCCAAGAAGGTGATTATATAATTTTGAGGAGATATCTAGTTATGCAAGTTATGAGTGCAAGGTCTATAAGTCTAAGCAATAAAGGAAGAAGGAGGACCTATATGTGCAAAAATATTTCTGGCAGTTTTTTTTGTGGTGGCAAAGAACCAAAAACAAAAGGAATGTTGGTCATTTGGGGAATGTCAGTGTGATGGAATGCTATTATACTCTAAGAAACGATGAAGAGAATGTTTTCAGAGAAATCTAGGAAAACTTGTATGAACTCATAAAGAGTGAAGTGCATGGAACCAAAACAATTTATACAATAACAATACTTAAACACAAAAAACTTGATATGTGACAGGCATTGTGCTAAACAAGGGAGTCACCAGATGAAAACAAGACCATCTTTGCTAACTAGTAGGTTGCATCAGGGAGAAAAGGCACGCTAACCTGTTGGTTACCACTGTGCTTGGAGCCGTTGTCCAAAGATGGTGAAACTTATCACCTCTCCTGGAGAGTGGCTTCCCTCTTAAACCTAGTACAGATTGCCTTCTGGGGAAAAGGAAAAATGTCTGCCTTTCAACTTTGCCTTTCCAGAATGATTTTTTTAAAACGCTACAGAGAGCCAGAAAAAGAAACAAAATATTTGAGTCTTTTTCAGATCAAAGGCAAGTGTTCATATCTAACATGTGAACTACGCTGGCTCATGATTTCCTTTGCTCAAATAAAGAAAATAAAATATTATAAGGATATTTTGGGCTTGAATACTTTGAGTACTGTTTGCCAGACTTGTGATAGTCTAATATTAGTCCTCCTCCTTCCCCCACCCTCATACTGCCATTTTCCCACTTTGAAACCAAATGTCTCATCTCTAAATCAGGGAATACATACTCTCTCTTATCAACCTATCGATGTGACCATTAAGTAACAATTTAGTGTTCTGTATAGATTTGAATGATTTTATTATTTATCTTACAGGGTCAGTTGTGAGAGTGAGGAATTGGGATGTGAACAAAGAGGAGGGATGCATTTGTTTTTAGCCAGTATCATGGGGGGGTGGGGTTGGGAACAAAGAGTTGTTCATATTCTCTATGAATAAGACTTTTTTTAAGTGTGGTGGTAAAATCTTTGCAATATTAAGTATGGTGATGAAAAGCAAATGTTTTGTCAGTTCCTGTGCATGCTGGGAATGTAAAACATCATTTAAATATAAAAAGATACACTCCCTTTGCAAACTTCCTTAGAGTCAGAAATATTTGGTCTTTGTAAATATTTACCTTGAAAGAGGGAAGAACCAAGGATGGGGACTTTTATTTTGGATTGCATTTTGTGGAACAAAGAGACATTGGTTGTTAGGGCTGAGATGATAGGGACCAAGTCTCCCAGAAAAAACTCTCACACAACGTGGTCATTGCTGTGCAAAAAGTTCTCCAAGTTCTTCTCCTTTCACTCAGCATCAGATCGTGTATGTCTTTCCAGGGCTCTCTGAAGTCTTTCTCTTCCTCATTTCTTATAGCACAACAGTATTCCATTGCATTCACATACCATAATTTATTCAGCCATTCCCCAATTGATGGGCATCCCCTTGTTTTCCAGTTTTTAGCCACCACAAAGAGTGCTGCTATAAATATTTTTGTACATGTGGGACCCTTTCCCATTTTTATGGTCTCTTGGAGATACAGTCCTAGAAGCAATATTGCTGGGTCAAAGGGTATGTATATTTTTGTAGCCCTTTGGGTGTAGTTCCAAATTGCTCTCCAGAATGGGTGGATTAGCTCACAGTTACACCAACTACACCAATTAGTGTTCCAACTCTCCCACATCTCCAACATTTATCGTCTTCATGTTTTATGACGTTTGCCAATCTGACAGGTGTGATGTGGTACCTCAGAGTTGTTTTGATTTGCATCTCTCTAACCAACAGTGATTTACAGCATCTTTTCATAAGACTGTAGATAACTTTGATTTCTTTCTCTGAAAAGTGCCTGTTCATATCCTTTGATCATTTATCAATTGGGGAATGACTAGTATTTTTGCACATTTGACTCAGTTCTCTCTATATTTTAGAAATGAGGCCTTTATCACAGACACTAGCTGCAAAAATTCTTTCCCAGTTTTCTGCATCCCTGTGAATCTTGGTTGCATTGGGTTTGGTTGTGCAAAATCTTTTCAGTTTAATGTAATCAAAATTATCCATCTTATACTTCATAGTACTTTCTCTTCTTTAGTCAAAAATTCTTCCCTTCTCCATAAATCTGACAAATACACTATTCCTTGCTCCACCAATTTGTCCATAATCATTATTACCTAGATCTTGTACTCATTTGGACTTAATTCTTGTGTATGGTGTCAGGCATTGGTCTATGCCTAGTTTCAGCTAAAGTGTTATCCGGTTTTCCCAGCAATTTTTGTTGAATAGTGAGTTCTTATCCCAGAAGCTGGGGTCCTTGGGTTTACCAAACAGCAGATTGCTATATTCATTGCCTACTGTGTCTTGAGTACCTAGCATATTCCACTTATCTATCCCTCTGTTTCTTAACCAGTACCAAGTGGTTTTGATAATTGCTGTTTTATAATACAATTTGAGATCTGGTAAGGCTAGGTCACCTTCCCTAGCATTTCATTAATCCTCTTGATATTCTGGATCTTTTGTTCTTCCAGATGAATTTTGATACTATTTTTTCCAGCTCTAGAAAATAATTATCTGATAGTTTAATTGGTATGGCACTAAATAAATAAATTAATTTACGTAGAATTGTCATTTTCATTATATTGGCTCAGCTTACCCATGAGCAACTGATGTTTTTCCACTTACTTAGATCTGACTTTATTTGTTTGAAAAATGTCTTGTGGTTGTGTTCATATAGTCCCTGAGTTTGTTTTGGCAGATAAACTCTGAAATATTTTATAGTGTCTGCCCTAGCTTTAAATGGGATTTCTCTTTCTATCTCTTGCTGTTAGGCTTTGTTACTAATATGTAGAATTGGAGAAGATTTGTGTGGGTTTATTTTGTAACCTAGAACTTTGCCAAAGATTTTTATTATTTCAAGTAGTTTTTTACTTGAATCTCTGGGGTTTTCTAAGTATATCATCATATCATCTGCAAAGAGTGATAACTTAGTTTTCTTTTTTGCCTATTCTAATTCCTTCAATTTCTTTATCTTGTCTAATTGCTATAGCAAACATTTCTAGTACCATATTGAATAATAGTGGTGATAATGGACATCCTTGTTTCACCCCTGATCTTACTGGGAATGCATCTAGCTTAATCCCATTGCATATAATGCTTGCCGAAGGTTTTAGGTAGATACTGCTTATTATTTTGTGGAAAGTTCCCTTAATTCCTATGCTTTCCAATGTTTTAAATAGGAATGGATATTGTATTTTATCAAAAGCTTTTTCTGCATCTATTGAGATAATCATGTGGTTTCTGTTAGTTTTGTTGTTGGTATGATGAATAATGCTAATAGTGTTCCTAATATTGAACCAGCCCTGCATTCCTGGTATGAATCCTACCTGATCATAATGTATTATTCTCAGGATAAGTTCCTGTATTCTTTTTGCTAAAATCTTATTTAAAATTTTTGCATCTATATTCATTAGAGAAATTGGTCTATAATTTTCTTTCTCTGCTTTATCTTTAGGTATCAAAACCATATTTGTATCATAAAAAGAATTTGGGAGGACTCCTTTTCCCTCAATTTTCCCAAATAGTCTATATAGTATTAGAATTAACTGTTCTTTAAAAGTTTGATATTATTTGCTTGTAAATCCATCTGGCCCAGGAGATTTTTTTCCTAGGGAGTTCATTGATGGCTTCTTCAATTTCTGTTTCTGAGATGGGTTAAGTATTCAAATTTCTCTTCTGTTAATCTGGGCAATTTATATTTTTAAAAATACTCATCCATTTAGATTGTCAAATTTATGGGCATAAAGTTGGGCATAGTAATTTCTAATTATTGTTTTAATTTCCTTCTCATTGGAGGTGAGTTCACCCCTTTCAATTTTGGTATTGGTAATTTGGTTTTCTTTTTTTTTTTTTAAATCAAAGTGACCAAAGGTTTATCAATTTATTAGTTTTTTTTCATAAAACTAACTATTAGTTTTATTTATTAGTTAAATAGTTTTCTTAATTTCAATTTTATTGATCTTTCCTTTGGTTTTCAGTATTTCTAATTTTATATTTACTTAGGTATTTTCAATTTGTTCTTTTCCTACCTTTTTCAGCTGCATGCCCACGTAATTGATCTCCTCTTTCTCTATTTTATTCATATAGGCATTCAAAGATATAAAACTTCCCCTAAGAACTGCTTTTGCAGTATCCCATAAGATTTGGTAGGTTGTCTCATTATTGTCATTCTCTTGTATGAAGTTGCTGATTGTTTCTATGATGTGTTGTTTAACCCACTTCTTTAGGATTAGATTATTTAATTTCCAATTAATTTTTGGTTTATCTTTCCATGTCCTTTTATTACATATAATTTTTATTGCATTATAATCTGAGAAGAATGCATTGACTATCTCTGCCTTTCTGCACTGCATTGTAAGGTTTTTACTCCATAGAACATGGTCAATTTTTGTATATGTGCCATGTACTGCTGAGAAAAAGATATATTCCTTTCTATTCCCATTCAGTTTTCTCCAGAGATCTTTCATATCTACCTTATCCAGGGTTTTATTCACCTTCTTAACTTCTTTCTTGTTTATTTTGAGGTGAGACTTATCAAGTTCAGAGAGAGGGAAGCTGAGGTCCCCCACTAATATAGTTTTGCTATTTCTTCCTGCAATTCCCCCAACCTCTCCTCTAAGAATTTGGATACTATACCACTTGGAGCATACATGTTTAGTAATGATATTGATTCATTGTTTATGGTGCCTTTTACAGAATATGATTTCCTTCCTTATCTCTTTTGATTAGATCTATTTCTGCTTTTGCTTTGTCTGAGATTAGGATTACTACCCCTGCTTTTCTTACATCAGTTGAGGCACGATATATTCTGCTCCAACCTTTTCCCTTTACCCTGTGTGTATCCCCCAGTTTCAAATGTGTTTCTTGTAAACAACATATTGTTGAATTATGGCTTTTAATCTATTGTGCTATCTGTCTCCATTTTATGGGAGAGTTCATTCCATTCACATTCATGGCTATGATTACAATCTGTGTCTTTCCCTCATCTTCTTTCCCACAGTTTGTGCTTTTAGTTCTCCCGTCTCCCTTCCCCTGCTCAATAGAGTTTTCACTTTTTGAGCATCACCTCCCACAGTCTTCTCTTCCTTCTTTCAGACCCCTTCCTTTTTACCCCCCTTTACCCTTACTATTTTTTCCCCTCCCTTTTAGCTTCCCCTTCCCTTCCTTTCCCCTTCCTCTCCTACTGCCTATAGAGCTACTTAGATTTATACACTTAATTAAGTTTATTGTTCCCTCCTTGAACCAAATCAGGTGAGAGTACTCAAAGAATGCTCATCTCCCTCCCCTCTTTTCCTCTACTATAGTATAATTTTGGTACTTCTTCATGTAATGTAATTTACCATTTTCTGCTTCCTCCTTTTCATATCTCCCATTACAATCCCTCCACACACTTAAATCATATTTTTATCATCATATCATTTATTTTATACCCATTCCCTCTATCTATGTGTATTCCTTTTATATTTCATAATAGATGTACAATTCTCAAGATTACTACATATCATCTTCCCTTATAGGGAGGTAAACAGTTTGCCCAAATTGGAGTAGCAAGTTTTTCTTTTCCCTGGTTTACCTTTTTATCCCTCTCTTGAGACCTGTGTTTGAACATCAATTTTTCTATTGAGTTCTGGCCTTTTTGTCAGGAAGGTCTGGAAATCCCTTATTTCGTTGAATGTCCATTTCCTTGCTTGAAATGTCATGCTAAACTTTGCTGTGTAATTTATCCTTGGTTGTAGTTCCAGCTCCTTTGCCTTATGGAATATCATATTCCAATTCCTTCAGTCTTTTAATGTAGAAGCTGCAAGGCCCTGTGTGATCCTGACTGTAGCTCCTTGATATTTGAATGGTTTCTTTCTGGCTGCCTGTAGTATTTTCTCCTTCACTTGATGATTCTGGAATTTGGCAACAATATTTCTGGGTGTTTTTAGTTTGGGATCCCTCTCGGGAGGTGAACAGTGGATTCTTTCAATGACCATTTTGTCCTCTGGATCTAGCACTTCTGAGCAGTTTTCCTTGATGATTTCTTGGAAGATATTGTCCAGACTCTTTTCTTCATCATGGCTTTCTGGTAGATCAATAATTCTTGAATTTTCTCTCCTGGATCTATTATCCAGGTCAGTTGTTTTTCCAATTAGATATTTTACACTTTCTTCTATCTTTTCATTCTTTAGATTTTGTTTGACTGATTCTTGATGTCTTACAGAGTCATAATTTTCTACTTGTCCAATTTTCATCAAATTGTTTTCTTCAGTTAACTTTTGCATCTCCTTTTCCATCTGTCCAGTTATTCCTTTTAAGGAATTATTTTATCCAGTTAGTTTTTGTACTTCCTTTTCCATTTGTTCAATTTTCCTTTCTAAAGAGGTATTCTCTTCATAGAATTCTTTTTTCATATTTTTAAAATCACTGGCCAGTTTTTCTTCTATTTCCTTCTTCAGCTGTCCCAGGAGAGTTCTTTGGGCATGTGAGCAGTTCATAGTCCTTTCTGAAGTTTCAGATTGGAGTACAATCTCAATACTGACCTCTTTGGTATTCATGTTTTAGACCTTGTTGCCACAGAAAGATTCTATGGTTTTTTCCTTCCTCCTTTTCTTCTTGCTCATGATGGTGGGGCTTTGTGTGTTGTGGCCTCTGGTTCTTTCAGTTAGAAGCTGGAGAACCTGATGTTGAGCTGCTTGTGTGAGAAAACAAAGGGCAGGTTCCCTTTCTTCTTTTTGTTTTGTGTTTCCCCAGATTAGCCCTGGAGCTGGCTTATTAAGTGTGGAGAAGGGGTGGTCTGGTCACAGGAGATCTCCTCAGCTGAATTGGAGCAAAGGCAAACTCAGGGGTTGGTGATCCCAGCTGCTCTAGTGTCTTCCCATTTCCCCTGGAGTGCTGAGGAATGCCTGAGTCCTAGTTGAGTTTCCACCCCTCCTGGAGATCCTCACCTTCTGGTTTTCCTCCACCACAGTAAGAGTACTCCCCCTTAGCGATTTTCCTAGTCTCGGGTGCTACGAGACTGTTTGTCCCTTCTGCTGATCCCACTGATCCAGGATTTTTCTGGTGAAATATTTTATGGTTCTTTTGAGGTCAACAAGGGAAGGGAGAGAGAGCATTTACCAATCCCTCTGCCATTTTGGCTCCCAGAAGTTCAAGTAGGTGACTTATTGATGTTTAATCTGTGGGCTGATAGTCTCAGGAGGGCTGCGACTGATACCTAGGGCTCAGCAGCTATCACTCGGCTCCACTGATCTCCCTCCCTGAGCTGCTGCTTCCTCATGCCACCCCTAGGGTTTCCTGCTTGACTGCACCATGGTGGAATGCACTGCACTGTGTGTGGTAGGCTCACTCCCATGAAACAGATCCTTTCCATTGACCTTTCAGTCTGTCGTGGTCTATGAATCTTCCACAGTCTGTCTCCTATTGGATTCCATATCTCCAGAATTTGGTTAAATTCTCTTTTTAGAGGTAACTGAAGGAGTCTAACAACTTAGGTGAGTAGTTGCTCTCACTCCACCATCTTTGCTCTGCCCCCGATTTTCAAGAGGAGCAGAGTTTATAGACTATAATGTAAGTTTACTTCACAACCTTATTTTAGTACGCTAGAAAAAATGAGAATAAAATTCATTTGGAAGAAAAAAAGTCAAAAATATGAAGGTAACTAATGGAAAAAAATATAAAGGAAGGAGGCTTAGCAATACTGGAACTTTAATTATATTATAAGATAGTAATTATCAAAACTACCTGATATTGGCTAAGAAATAGAAAGAGATCTATGAAACAGAGTAGGCATACAATTTACAGCATCAAATAAACATAGTAACTTTATGTTCGACTAGTGTAAGGACTTAAGTTTTGAGGCTAAGAATTCATTATTTGGTAAAAATTGCTTGGAAAACTAGAAAGCAGTCTGGTAGAAACTGGGCATAGACCAATATCTTATACCATTTACCAAGAAAATGTCAAAATGGATATATGACCTAAACAAGAGAAATACAACAATAAAATTCGAAGAACATGGAACATATTACTTGTCAGACATATAGATAGGCAAATAATTTATGTATAAAGGAGAGAGTAGTGTGAGGTATATGATGGTTAATTTTGATTACATTGAATTTAAAAGGTTTTGTACAAATAAAATAAATGCAGCCAAGATAAGAGGAAAAGAGAAAATTGTGGGGAAAATTTTATAGAAGAAGGTCTCATATCTAAAATAGATAAAGAACATTGTTAAATTTGTAAGACCAACTGATAAATCATCAAAGGAAATGAACAGGTAGTTTTCAGATGAAGAAATCAAAACAATTTGTAGTCATATGAAAAAATTCTCTAAATCATTATTGATTAGAGAAATGCAAATTAAACCAACCTTGAGATATCATTTTACACCAACTAGATTGGCTAAAATGATTGAAGGGGAAAGTGACAGATGTTGGAGGACATATGGAAAAACTAGGGCACTAATTCACTGTTGGTGGAATTGTGAACTTCTCTAACCATTTTGGAGAGCAATCTGGAATTATGCCCAAAGAGTTAATAAATTGCCTGTACCCTTTGACCTAGTAATACTACTACTATTTCTAAAGATGATAAGGGGAAAAGAATCTACATGTTCTAAAACATTTATAGCAGCTCTTTTCATGATGGCAAAGAGCTGGAAATTGTGGGGATGCCTGTCAATTGGAGAATGACTGAACAAGTTGTGGTATATGATAATAATGGAATACTATTAGGCTATAAGAAATGATGAGCTCATTGATTTTAGAAAAACGTGGATTGACTTGCATGAAATAATAAAGAGTGAAATGAGCAGAACCAAGGAAACAACGTATGCGGTCACAACAATAATGTTTTAAGAAAAACTTTGAGCAGTTAAGTAATTTTGAGTGTTATAAATAGTCAAATTAACTGCAAAGGACTATGAAGGAAGATGTTGTCTATATCCAAAGAAAGAACTGATAAACAGAAGTATGTATATGATTTTACACACACATGCACACACACGTAAGTATATGCATATATACATATTTGTGTCTAATGGTAGACATCTCTGGAGGGAGGAAAAAAAGAAAGCTACATGATAACTTTATTATGTATTTAAATAGAATAGCAAGTTGTACATAATAGATTTGCAGCTTCTTATGCAATCATTTTTTTAATTCCACTATGTTATAGAAATGTTTGTTTTATTTCATAAATAAATGATACATTTTAAAGTGTCCCCCTCCCTCATTCTTGAAGCATGAGCAGATACTCTCTGTCATCTCCCAGTTATATATTACTTATTATTGGACTGAGTCTCTGCTTCTCCCCACATCTTCCCCCATTGGCTTCTGATGACTCAGAGTGACACACTAATTAGAACAGAGTCAGTTTCCATCTGGTAGAACTCTTGGATTCTCCACTCCAGGCAGTAAGACGTAACTTAAGGGAGAAGGAGGAGAAAAGGCGGTCCTCTCTAGCCCAGCTTAATGGCAGCTGTTCCCCACAACTAGCCAGGCTTGTATCAGGGCCCCTGGCTATCTCTGTCTCTTTTAGTGTTACATTGCTTTAACAGCAACCTTGTGAGAATGGAAAGGTTTTGGAAGCCCTGGAAGGAGGTAGCAATAACTACTGAAATGGTTGCTAGTTCAGCAACAGTGGAACTGGCTGGCAGCAAGGAAAGCATCACCATCATAGAGAAAGCAAGGTCACTAGGAAGAAAAACTTGCACAGTATTTGATCAGACATACTTAGGAAAGGAGAAGTGTAAAATGACTAATTATCAACTTTTCAAAGAAGCCCCTGCCAGTGAGGCTTGACGAACAGCCTCTCTATTGATTGTTCTAGTTTCAGTGTTAGTGGGTTCTGTTATAATCATTCTATGATTTTATAATTTTTATTGCATAGTGTTTTCTTCACATGTGTACATTTTTGGGTAGCTTTTTTTCCTAACCTGTCACACCTTTTTTAAAGAACAGCCTACACTACGAGCCCATAAGCATTTCTATAACCAATTACTCTATGACTAGGGATTTTTCTTGGGGATTTGAGATTGGGATGGGGTATGAGGGAAAGGAAATAAAGAACTAGGGATATTAATTCCCATATTCAGAAGACAAGAAACTCCAGAGCAATGAAACCAAGGGAAGCCACAATGACAAGGAAAGGATCAGGATTAGAATGGGTTACAAGCCCTGTGGCCTTAGGCAAGTACAATTATCCCTACCCCATCTTGGGGTTCCCCATGATCTGGAAAAGCTGTATAAATTCTTATGTCATCTGCAGCTTCCACAGAACTCCCCCCAAATTCCCATTTAATTTCTTATGCCAACCTGTGATCTATTGGAACTATGATGGGGAAAGTAGTGATGTGGAAGGAATAGCTATAGTACCTGCTTAGCTACTGTGTTAGAGTTTTATAAAGTATCTCATGATCTCCTTGCAGAAAAGATGAAGATATGTGGGCTAAATGAGATCAGATTGGAAAGGGTAGAGTGACTAAACTGAAAGAACATTAATTAGGGTTCAATGGCACCCTGATAGGGTGTTTCAAGTGGAATACTTCACTTAATAACCTCATGCTACTTGAACATTTCAAGCAATAACTTGAATAAAGATATAGATGCTTGTTTACTAAATTTGCCAAAGTTTCAAAGCTAGGAGGGGTAGTTTATACAGCAGATGATAGGATGCAGGAAGAACTTAACAGGTCATCATGCCTCAGTTGCCACCTTACTCATTGCTATGGGCCCTTCTTCCATTGGTGAATCCTTCCTGGGACCTCCATTTTGAGGAAGGATCCAGACTAGATATACCTCATTCTGTGGACTTAGCTAGCAGGAGCCCACATGGGTACTTCCTCCTCCCCTCATTTCAAGGTCCCCTTTGATTTTCTGTCTTCCTTCACTAGAAGAAAATTAATTGAGCACAAGGATTGTTTTTCTTTTTTGCTTGTATTTGTGTTCTGGTACATAATAAATATTTGTCTACTGAAATGCTTATTGACTGACAGACTGGAATATTGGACTGATTCTGAGATGATGACCTTTAAAAAGTCTTATACTTGTGTTTAAAAAATCAACTACTGTATTGCACAATGGGGGAGAAACAAATAGGTAGCAGATCATCTAAAAATGCTGGGAGTTTTGGGGGGGCATTCATACTCAGTAGAAGTTAACAGTGTGAAATGGTCCAAGAATGCCAATGTGACCCTAGACTCTCAAATATCCAAGACCTATTTTACTCTGTCCTGGAATCTTGTGTTCAGCTCAAGGGACAACTAAGTGGCACATGCTTTGCCTGGAGTCCTGAAGACTCATCTTCCTAAATTCAAATCTGGGCCCACTTGCTAGCTGTGTGACTGTGGACAAGTCATTTAATCCTGTTTCTCTCAGTTTCTCATCTGTAAAATGAACTGGAGAAGGAAATGGCAAATCACTGCTATATCTTTGACAAAAAAGAACCCAAATAGGGTCATGAAGAGACAGACATGATTGAAAAATGAACAACAATAATCTGAGAGCCATATTTTTGGAAATTAGTACCTTGATAAGCTGGAAGCATGTAGAGGAAGGCAAACGTGAAGGCCAAGGGTCTTAAGATCCTAAAATTGAAGATCAGTTAAAGGAAATGGAGAAAGACCAGAAAAGAAAAAGAGAGGAAGAACATGCTAGCTTCCTTGAAGTGTCTAAAGGGCAGTTATGTGATAGAGAGATTAGGCTGCTCTACCTCACTCCAGATGACAGAACTAGATGCAACAAGTTGTTGTTGAAAAAAGGCAAATTTTTTCTTGATAGAAGAAAAACAACCCCAAACTTCAAACAATAAAAATGAACTCAAAGTGGAATGAGCTACCTTAGAATGCAGGAGATTTTATGTTTTTGGAAGTCTTGAAGGAAAAGTTAGATGATCACATATTGGGGATATTATAGAGGACATTCCAACCCTGGGATTCTATAGTTAATTAATCAACCAGTATTTATTAAGTGCTTACTATGTGTCGGGCACCATGCTAGGCACTGGAGATGCAAGAACAAAAAATTAAACTATCTCTACTGACAACAAAGTCATTTGAATGGAGACAACAACATGTGCATATACAAAAGTATATGAATCAGCAATCTAATATACTGTATATAATAATAAACATATAGCAGACATCTATAAATATGCTATACACTAAATTATTTAAATACAAGGTAGTTTGGGATGAAAGGTAGGAAATTAGGAAAAGGCTCATGCAGATGATAATGCTTTAGTTCTATCTTAGAAGAAGGGAGGAATAGGGGTGCTGGAATCTTGGTGCTCTCTATATGAACCTTTAGTTTCTCCCTATTTTGGTTAATTATAAGTAGTGCTTTTCAAGACACCTAGGCTTGCAGCCTCAGTGGCATCCTCAATTGCTTGCTCTCACTCACGCCACGTATCTTGTCAAACCAAGTCAATCACATTTCTTGCAGACATCTCCTTCTCTCCACTCATACCACCACCATCCTCATTATGGCTCTTATCACCTCTCACCTCAACTTTTGCAATAGCCTTCTGAGTTCTCAGCTTCAAGTTTTGTATTTTATTATATATTTAAAAGGAATAGCCTATCTACATGATAGATTTGCAGTTTCCTGCGCAATCATCTTTTTTATTATATTATGTTTTGAAAATGCTTATTTTATTCCATAAATTAAAAAAATAAAAAAAATAGCAAGTACAATTATTTCCACTGGATCATCCAGTGCATGGGCTGGGGGGAGGGGAGTACAAAGGGGGCAAAAATACAAAAAGTCTGAAAAGGTAAGAAGAGTCCAGGTTGTAAAGAGATTTAAAAGCCAAGTAGAGAACTTAGTATCTTTTGATACTAAATTGATATGATGAGACATGCATTTTAGAAAGACTATGTTGGGCTCCTAACTCCAGTTCTGGCTCTATCCCATGAGCTACCTGGGTACCTAATTGTTTATGTGCTCTCTCCTCCTTTAGAATGTAAGTTTCTTGAAGGTACTGGTTTTGGTTTTTGTTTTACTTCATATCCTTCTTGCTTAACAAATGTTTGTCGGCTGACATATAGGTCCTCCTCTTTGGGAGTCAATTGTTAAATTTTCAGTGTGGGCATTTACAGCTTAGAAATTGGCAGGGTTTAGTTGACTGTTTCGTTGATTGTCTAAATTTAAGAAAGTGATGGGGAAAATGTTAATAGTTCAGATTAAATTTAAAAATATGTTGTGCATATATTATTTTTTTATTCAGAGAACTGGTTGTTAAACATTTACCAGCTCACCACTGGCTTATTGAAAACATAAGAGAAGGAAATAATGTCACAAATTCAGTGATGTTCTAGAGTCATTTGGTGGTGCAGTATAGAGAACACTGACTCTGAAGTCAGGAGGATCTGATTTCAAATCTGACCTCAAACACTTAACTATTTATATGACCTGGGCAAGTCACTTAACTCTAATTGCCTCCCCCACAAAAGAGGAGTTATTGGACTTTATAAAAGCTATGCCAAACCAGTTTTTAATGGTTACCCCTAAACATTATAACATATCAAAATGAAATTGTTCTGGATCAGACATAAAATCTTAGTACATTAAAAGGTATCTATTTAACCTGTTTGCTTCTGATACAAGGATGATTCAACAGCATAGATCGATTAGATTCATACACAAAGGAAGGGTTGCATATGTTGGTTTTTAAAGGAAACTTCATAGATATCATTGTGTATTCTTATAGGAACACAAAGAAAATAGGATATTCAGATAAGCTGAAGGAGATAATACAGAAAAGAAAAAGTTATTTTGGTTGCTGTTAATAATTACCTGGGTAGCTATTACCACTTTCAGAAATTACTCAGTCTCTAGAGTTGTCACCTTTGTGAAATCTGCAAACCTAATATTTCTATATGGCTAGAAAAGAAAAAGATTTCATAATTTTCCTTTAAAGTCAATAATGACCTGAAACCCCAGACATTTTTCAAATACTTTAACCTTAAGGAGAACCCATGTTTTTATAAAGTAACATAATTTCCAACGAAAATGAAGCCAGGATGCATGTTCCATAAAAATGGAGCTCCACAGGGCATGAGAACATGGAGATGAACATGAAGAACTGTGGAGACTAAAACAGATTTTGGTTTTCTAGCCTTGAAGGAGTCATCTACCTACCAAAAATATTGGTATTTAATATTTAAACAGTATTTTAAAATATTCAATTTAATATTTAAACATTTAAAAAAATAAATTGAATTGATGAATTCGAAAAAATTCAGAACATGAAAACAATGTTAAATAATGACCAGCACTTCTCATTTTCTTGGTTGATCCCATCAATTTCAGGTCATTCAGCCTTCAGGTAGAGAGAGGAAAATAACAAGCTTTTACAAAACAAGTGACTTGTTCTCATTTATCTTCATGGGGTTTTCATTTCAACATTTAGTCATGGGAATGCTTGAAGGAAAACAAATCAAAACAAACCAGGACAGTTCCTTTTTTGCTTGAAAGCCTTAAGAATTTATGGCATGAAGGTCCAAGCATAGATCTAAGCGGTGCTGAATGAGAGAAAATACAAAGAACTGAAGAAAATCAAGTGTCCCAATACACATACAAAGCACACATGGCAATTTAATGGAATAGCAATTTAGGAAAATTCAAATGGAAATCACATTGGGTGAGACACTGAGATTACCCACTGTGACTTCTGAATATAGGATATCTTTTTTTTTTTTTATTAGATTTGCAGCCAAGCCTCAAGAAGGCTGATAGTTTGTACAAAGTCTTTGCTTCCTTCCAGTTTTATTGATTTTTGTTTTCTGAGGGTTGAGAATCATAAAAGTATCTCAGACAAGAGAAGCTTAAGCATTGTATGTCAAAGTGCAACAGGTTCTCCATACCACTAGTTCTAATAACAAAGTTATTAAGCAGAATTTAAAGCCAAGGGAGGTCTAATTTTAAAAAACAACAGCCACAAAATGAGAATCAATCCTTTAAGAAGAGAACTTAATCTAGTTATTAGCCTGAATATATATGCTAACTCATTGGAGTACATCTGGGGAAGGGAGGTAGCATCATCATCATCATCATCATTATCTATCTATACACATGTGTGTATGTATATGTACTCACCTATACATGTATGTGTATATATGTATATATCCCACACCCTCTACTGTCTATGTAGCTTAGTCTGAATATTTAACTTTTCTAACATTTAGTTTGGATGAATGAGTGATGTTCAATATTCAGGATAAATCAGAACACTGGAAAATTTCCCCTAAAGAATGTGAATTGTTGAACTTACAAAACCACTTAGGAAAGAAAGGGTTTAACTGCTGGTTCAGCAGGTGAATTCATACAGCAAGATATTTGGTTGGTGTTGTATTTGACAGTGACTATAAAGGAGGTAAGTACCTTATGGAGGTAAGTACCTTATGGAGGTAAGTACCTTATGGAGGTAAGTGTTGGGCATTACTTAACATTGTTCTCATGTTCTGAATTTTGTCCAATTCATCAATTCAATTTATTTTTTTAATGTTTAAAATTAATTTTTAATATTTACTTCCATAAGATTTTGAGTTCCAAACTTTCTCCCCCTTTCTTTCTTCTCCCTTCCCCAAGATGGCATGCAATCTGAAATAGGAATTCAATTTAATTTAGAAAGTGGGTACTGATCATCTACTATGTGCAAGGCATTATGGTAGGTGGCATTGGAGGAGAGGGGGATACAAAGGTAAACAAGTTATGTATGTGTATATCTGTAAGATATGCACACAAGTAAACATAAACATCAACCATTTGTACTTCCCTGTTCATTGCATTCATCAAAAATTAAGGGTCAGGAAACCTAGCTCATTGCAAGACATGAAAGACATCATAAAACATTAGTGTCTAGATCTTCCTTTCACAATTTAATTCAAGAAATACTTCCTATGTGAGATTTTTTCTTACTCCTGAATTTAATTTCCCACCAAAAATACTTTTTCTTCTGTAGTGGTAAGTATAGGACAGTGAACATTTCTGCTTTTCTGCATTGGATTGTTAGATTTTATTCCCTTATTTTTTGTAAAAGTATTATGCACAGCTGAAAAAATATGTATGTTACTTTCTAGCCTAATTCTTTAATCACCAGAGAGCTTAAATTTTCTAAAACTCTATTCAAGTCCTATTTCTTATTTTTCTTTTTTGTTATATTCATTTAGTTTGAAAAGGCACACATTGAGGAACCTATTAGAATTTCAATGTCTATGTCTATGTCTATGACATTGAAATTAATTTGATTAGCATTTCCTTGAAGTATTTGATGCCATTTGTTACATTAATATTAAGTATTGATTATTTCATTATTGAATGTGACTTTCAGCATAATTTAGTTTTCTTATCTCTTGTAATCATGTATTTTTACTGTTTTGTTTGAGACTATGATTTCCAGCTCTGCCTTTTAAGTTTTCTTTAATTATAATAAATTCTGCTGTTAATCTTTATTTCAAGTTTATTTCTTTTACACAATACATTGTTGGAGTCTGCCTTCTAACCCATTTTGCTACCTTCTTCTCTTTTATAGTTAAATTCATTCCATTCACCTTGGACAATTTGGATTGTACTTCCCTCCATTAAATAATTTTGTACTTTTTCTCCTTTGTTCTCCTCTCTACAGAGAAAGTGATGAAAGCAAAGTAATATGATCAACATTTGTTGAATCATTTCAATCATGTCTGACTCTTTGTGACTTCATTTGAGGTTTTTTTGGGCAAAGATACTGGAATGGTTTGCCATTTCCTTCTCCATCTCATTTTACAGATGAGGAAAACTGAGGCAAACAAGGTTAAGTTACTTGATGAGGGTCACATAGCTAGTAAGTGTCTGAGACTGGATTTTAATTCAAGTCTTCCTGACTCTAGTTCTGGTACTCTACTCACTTTAAATCTACAATTGAATTTATCAGGTCCCTTTCCTTTGGCCTTCTTTTCACCAAATCTAGATCCTAAACACTGATTTCTTTCTCTCTTTTTAATTCCCTCTTTATGACCCACCCTCCAAAATCAAGGTCTGTTTCCCTTGTGACCATTCCCTATGGAGAAGAAACTATGCCCCCACTCTTCTCTTTCCATGCAAGGTAGGCTAATTTTTCCTTAAAAGGTATAGAGACTAAATTTAATTTTTACTTAAAAGCTCAGGGATGTTGACATCACTCCCTTTTCACCTGAATAATTATCCTTAGCGCTAATGGGGCCTGGATGACTTTGTATTGTTAATGGCCATCATCACTTATTTGATTGACACCTAATGAATAAAAATTTCTGACTTGTTTGTGTGAACTGTTTTTGAATCGCCTTTTGGAAATGACAGTGGAAGCAGTAGTTATCAATATTATAATTATATATGTCCTCTTAGGGATGGTATGAGGGACCCCAACAGAGAGAATACAAACCAAGGATGATACCTGGTATTTTAGGATTATCTAACAACTGCTTAAAAAATGGTTTGAATTTATTCTTTGCTTGTTTTTCATTTGGAATTTTAAAGATCAAGCCAGATTTTTGCACATGGATTTTATTGCGATTCTTTGGTACAAGCCACTGGAGGAAGCACTTCAAAAGACAATGCTAATTATCCCCAAGAGCCCAGAGATATTTTCTGGAATTGGGGATATGGACAAATGTTTCAAATGGACTGCTATTTAGTTACCTGAAGATAGGCAGGGGTGATGCTTCAGTTTGCAACTCTGGGCAGGTCTCTACAAAAGGAAACAACCTTCATTCTCCCCTCTATATGCCATTATGATGCTATTAGTTAAATAGAAAATGTCTACAGAACTGTAGTGAGATCTTCAGCTATAAGTGAAATTGGCCCAATGAATCAGCTACATATTTATGCATGACCATGTGCACACACACAGAGTTGGTCAATTAATACATATAGATTATGTATGTATGCGAGCACACATGGATGTATGTGCAAACATACATATACACATAACTTTTTCATGAATATATATTTTCTGGTTTTTAATTTTGTATTATTACTTTTTCTTTTTACATCTCAGTAATTTCCAAATATATCTCTACTCTATAGAAATATTGGTGCAAGCCCCTGTCCAGGTCAGAGCAGTGTAGAGAAAAAGAGAAAATATATCCTTGATCTTCTTATCCCAGCTAGAGTTGTTAATAGTACATTGCCATGCCAAGTGTAACATTTTAGTTTCCTTAGAACTATTTGTTTCCTTAGAACTATTTTCAAAAGAAAAAATAAATTGTCACAGAGTTGTTCCTTTCATCTATATCTGTTAATGTTTTTTTCTCTTTCTGTGGTCTTAGATAAGTCAATAGAGAGAATTAGTACATTACCTGAAAGCCTTGTTCCATAGTTCTTTCTAATATAATTATCATAGCCATTCCTAGAAAGCAATGAATTTGGATGTCATGGAGTTTCATCCCTCTTCCCCCAACTCCCCCCAAAATGCCTATCCTTTCCATCACCCCCCTCACCTCCACACCTACTCCATAAAGCTTCAGTGAGGAACAAATAGGCAGCAATTCCTTGGAAACATTGCTTTTCAAAATTTCTTCCAATCTTCATTTTAGCTTGATATTACAACTACAAAAAGGGGGAGATATATTCTTTAGCATAAACCTAATAATAGTAGTTGCTTACAGGTCCCAAATGGACAAAATAATACCCTATTCTGAACCTGAGGCCTGATTCTAGGGAAGGTAAAGTACTGTCAACGATTGAGAAGCAGTGAGGTATCATGCTACACCTGGAGACAAAGAGCTAGCTTTGATTCCTGCCTCCTGCAGGACCCTAGGCAATTCTCTTCTATGGTCTCAGTTTCTCCATCTGTAAAATGAGACTGTTGTACTTAATGACCTTAAAAGTCTGTTCCAGCTCTATACTGATGATACTACGAGCCAGTCTCTGCATATATTCTCCCTGACACTGAATGGAAAGATCCCTTCAAGTGTAATAAATAAGTCTGTGTCAGCCTGGGGCACACCTGGCACATCTCTTGAGTATACATCCTCTGGTCCTTCCCCTTCCTTTGATTTCTGTCTTTCATAAATCTTTTACTACATTTGTCAAAGGGCTGGCAGATTCCCAAATTCTTCCCTGATAGGATTGTTTCCCTTTAAACAACCTGGCAGGACTTCTAAGTGAGAAAAAAAAAACCCTAGAATAAAATACACTGTGTTTAGTCTCTAAGGTCATTTCCTGGCTTTGTCCTGTAGTTTCTGTTTCCTCTAACTAATTATCAAGTGGCAGTTGTTGATTTATTGGGTACTCCTCTAGAAATTGAGGGCTAACCCCTTAAGCTAGGCACCTCTCTCCTCTCTCTCTCTCTCTCTCTCTCTCTCTCTCTCTCCTCTGTCTCTGTGTGTCTCTGTCTCTGTCTCTGACTCACTTTACACACACACACATACATACACACACATACACTTTTTCTCCAGCTCCCAATTAAATCATCATTTATTGGAATTTAGTGTAAAGACTCAGTGTACAACCACAGCCAAAGTCACATCTTCCAAATTATTCTCAGAGAGGGAAGGAAATGAGACGGTGTAGATAGCTGGCCACGTATATATATATATATATATATATATATATATGTATGTATGTATGTATGTATATGTATATATACATATATATGTATATATACGGATATATATATGTAAATATGTGTGTGTATATATATCAAGAGTGATAACTGGCAAGTGAGGAATTATACATCTTGGTGTGCCAGGTGATACTAATTTTTACTGACCATTTTGCACTGTGATCTGATTAGGCAGTTTCTCTAGTTGGGAATTCATATATATATATGTACATATATGTATGTATATGCATATGGTAAACGCGTACATGTGTATATAACAATTCAAAATTTGCTAATGACTTTATATTATATATAACCAAAAGTTCACCAGTGCTTATTGACTTGAGAGAGCTATGAGAACTTGAGAGAGACTCGGAGAGCTATGAAACTGTGATCGAAAGTTCATCTTTCAAATCCACCTTTGGCAGGAAGCCTTTCCCAGTCTCTCCCATCCCTCTCCACAGCTACTGCTTTCCCTTTGAGATTGTCTCCAGAGCACTCTGTTCCTTTATGCATCCTGCAGTACACAGTTTACATGCTATCTCCTCTACTAGAATGTGTGCTCCCTGAAGTCAGGAACTTTTTTGCCTTTCTTTGTTTCCATGGCACTTAGCACAGTGCCTGCATCACAGTAAGGGTTTGTTAACTGACTGATTCTTCTTAGAGCAATAGGAAGAACAGAAAATATCTCTGAGTAGCAAAGGAGTTGTGTTCGTCCTTCATTGCCAAAGAAGACCATGCCATCAGAGAAATGATGACATGACTTGCACTTGACTTTGTTTTGAGTGAGGGAGAGCTGTGCAGGTCACCAGTCTCACTTCTCCTCCAGAGCCATCTGAATCCAGTAACCAGATATTCATCGGGATGACTGGAGATGACCCAGGATGAGGCAATTGGGGTTAAGTGACTTGCCCAAGGTCACACAGCTAGTGAGTGTCAAGTGTCTGAGGTGAGATTGGAACTCAGGTCCTCCTGACTCCTACACTGGTGTTTTTTCCACTGCACCACCTAGCTGCCCAGCAAAGGAGGTGATTACAGAGGAAATACAAGTTTACTGGGGGAGGTGGGGGGGCATGGGAAGCCCTGGGAGCATTCTGCCACTGCACAGAGATAGAGCCCAATGGTAATATGATATAAATCTTCCACCTGCCCTTGCCATAGTCTCTGCTCCCAATTCCAGATATTGAAGTTGCTGGATGTAGGGGATGGAAGAAGAGAGAGAGAGAAAAAGTGAGTTCAGCTCCACTACTGCTCCTACTGAAAAATGATTGTAGGTATCTCTATTTTCTGAGAGTTTACAAAGGGTGAAACTCCTCCCTTTGCATTTCCACATTTTTCAACAAAGTTTTATTAAGTACTTATGATTCAGCAACAATGTGTAAGGCCGTGTGCTAAATGCTAGAAACACAAATACAAGCAGAAAAGGGAAAGATTGTCCCTCTTCTCAAGGAGCAACCCCACCACATTTGAACAGAGGGAGACATCACAAAAGAGGGAATTAAAAATGAATGGAAGAAGGGAATCATGAAGAACTAGGAGGATGGGTCCTGAAAAAGTGACTATTTTGCTTTTTGGATTATGGTGGTAATTCTAATTGCTGAATTTATAGTCAGGAGAACTGAGTTCAAAATTTGAATCAGACACTCACTGGTTAGTCAGCTTTCTAGGACTGTAAGATTCCAATGAGTATATTTACATATAATCTACATATTAACATTTACATATGAAAGTGCATATGCCCTTCCTTGATTGGGAGTGATGTCAGCCAACTCTACTCAGTTTTATTTATTTTATCAGTTTTATTGAGGTACAAAGTATCAACACACTTAGGTATTATACAAATGCAAGTTATTATTGTCTTCATGCATTTGTTCATCAAGTTAGAGAGTGGTAAATATGAGGAAAAATTCAGATTTTGTCAATCCTCAACACAGAGTTTCAGTAAGCAGAAAACAAAGTTCTAAAAAAATGTGAAAACAAAGATATAATAATCATATCCCACATGTAGATATACTCCTGACTTCCACCTCCCCACCTCACTTCTCAAAATGTCTCTAAAAATAATTAATAATAATAATAAAAATGTCCCTAATTAATAACATTAATAATAATATATAATGCCTATATAGGTAATATCTTTCCCCAAATGTTTCTCTCTATGGTGTTGCTGTGGTTCAACTTTTTTTCATCATGGCCCATTCTTTGTGACTTCATTTGGGGTTTTCCTGGCAAAGGTACTGAAGTTGTTTGCCATTTCCTTCTCCAGTTCATTTTACAGATGAGGAAATTGAGGCAAACAGGGTAAAGTGACTTGACAAGTAGTGTTACCTGTGTGGCGGCATTTGAATTCAAGTAGGTGAGTCAAAACACTGGCAAAATCACATGGCCTTAATTTCCTGGATATCTCAGGCTAAGGGTTTCTTTGGCCTCTTATCATCCCAATAGTTTGCAGGTGTAATCCTGATTTATCATGATTTTCAAAATGTTTTCTCCATGCGTGATAGTACAATTTTCTGCTTTTTCAAAATAAAGTGGAAACAGTCACGCATCCCAAATTTACTCTGATCAACATAATTTCACCATAACATTGTTAATACAGTATAACCAAACCCATCCCTAAAGTTGTGTTCCCAGCTCTTTGCTCTTGGACCAAAATCCAAAATCTGGTAAAGCTGAGCCCTAGTGCCCATTTTAAATTTAAAATATCTGTTTTATTAAGAGCTTAAAATTTAATACAAACCTATGCTCATTTAAAAACTATACACATTTAAAATAACTTATTTCAACGAATAAAGTATCAAAGCATTGTCTCAGTTCCTCTTCCCAATTCTGCTTATGGATGCTTGGTCCGTTCATCCTCTTCTTTTTGTTCATATGTTAATAGTGAGCACTCCATTTGACTCCCTATATATAATCATACCCTTTGACTCAGTAATTCCTTTGTTAGGAATATAACCTGATAGCATTCTAAAAAACAAAAACATGTATCTATTCCATGATGTTGGTAACAGCACTATGAGTAATTGCAAAAAGAGAAGCAACCTAAATGCTCAGCAAAAAGAGAAAGAAAACTTCATATGGTTCTACTTTTAAAAAAATTTATATTATTCCATAAAGATCTTTACAAGCTTTTTGTAAAATCCTCATATTTGTGCATCTTAATTGTTTTATAGTATTCTATTACATTAATATAGGACAGTTTTTTAAATATCTCCATTGTTTGGATGCTTTCAATTTTTTTATTGGGTTGTTTTCAATTTTTCAGTTACTATAAAAATCTTACACACTGCTCTATTATTTGCTGTATTTTGATAATACTTTCAGTGTCTATTTCTAACAAGGGGATTATTGAATCAAAAAAGTATGACTATTTTTATAACCTTTTTTCCATACTCTTATATTGTTCTCCAGAAAGATTCTACAAGTTTGCAGTTCTAACACAATAAATGGATACCTTGTTTGCCTCAGTCTCCACCTTCATTGGATTTTGATAATTTTAATAATTTTTTATTTTACTTTTAATTTGTATAATAAAACAAACATTTCTATAACATAGTACAATAAAGGTTGCACATGAAACTGTAAATCTACTATGTACCACTTGCTATTCCTTTCAAATATACAATAAAATTATTATGTAAATTTCTTTTTTTTCTTCCCTCCCCCCTATGGCTACCATGAGACACAAATAAATATACATATGTAAAATTATTCTATTTATACTTCTATTTATCAATTCTTTCTGTGGATGTAGATAGCATTTGTCTTCATATATCCTTTATAATTAATTTGTCTATTTATAGACAAATTTATAGACAAAATAATTTATTCATTCAAATTCATTCTTAAAACAATATTGCTGTTACTTTATAGTGTTCTCTTGTTTCTGTTCATTTTGCTCTTCATTATTTTGTGCAAAACTTTCCATGTTTTTCTAAATTCGTTGAGTTTATTGTTTATTATAACATAGTAATATTCCATCACAATCATATATCACAACTTGTTCAACTCTTCCTCAGTTGGTGGACATCCCTACATTTTCCAGTTCTTGGTCACTGCAACTAGAGATACTGAAATATTTTAGAAAGTAGAGGTTCTTTTCCTTTTTCCCATATTATCTTCAGAAATTGACCAAGTAGTGGGATTGCTGGGTCAAAGTGTAGTTGAATAACTCTTTCAGCATAATTCCAGATTACTCTTCAAAATGATTAGATCAGTTCATAATTCCACCATGGAATATGAATTAGTGCCCCAATTTTTTTCACATCTCCTCCACTTGTCACTTTCCCCTCCTATCATTTTTTGCCAATCTGGTATGTGTAAAATGATATCTCAAGGTTGTTTTAATTTGCATTTCTCTAGTCAATGATGATTTAGAGCATTTTTTCATATAAGTATAAATTGTTTTGATTCTTTGTTTTTTTCTTCTTCAGAAAAATCATCCATTCATATCCTTTGACTGTTTATCAATTAGGGAATGACTCATACTCATAGATTTGACAAGTTGCTTATATATTTTTGATATGAGAACTTCATCTGAGAAATCCCCCCATACTTTCTTACTGATCTTGACTACATCTTTTATTTCTACAAAACCTTTTTAATTTAATGTCATCAAAATGATCCATTTTATATCTAACTTTGCTCTCAATCTCCTGTTTATTCAGAAATTGTTCACCTATTCATAAATCTAATAAGTAATATGTTCCATGTGCTTCTAATTTTCTTGTAAAATCTTTCTTTATATCTAGGTCATGTATCCATTTTGACCTTACTTTGGGAAATTGAATAAGATATTGATCTGTGTCCAGTTTCTGCCAGACTGCTTTTCAGTTTTTCCAACTTTTTTTAACCAAATAATGAATTCCTATCACAAAATTTTAGTTCTTTATACTTGTTGAATGCAATATTATTATGTCTATCTGCTGCTGTTCATTGTATGTCTACACTATTCAATCTATCTACCTTTCTATTTTTTAGCCAGTATCAGATAGCTTTTATAATTACTGCCATATAATATAGTTTAGGATCTGCTACTGCTAAACCTCTTTTCTTTACATTTTTTCATTATTTCCCTTTATATTCCTGACTTTTTGCTTTTACAAATGAATTTTGTTATTATTTTTTTCTAATTCAGTAAAAAGAAATTGGTAATTTAATTAGGATGGTACTGAATATATAAATTTGTTTGGATAAAATGCCATTTTTATTATATTTGCCCTGCCTAACTATGGACAATTAGTATTTCTCCAATTATCTAGATCTGATTTTATTTGTATAAAAAGTTTTTTTTATAATTTATAATTATTTCTGCCAACATGGTGTTTGTTGAGCTGACACCTCAGAGTTCTTATAATTTGTATTTCATATTTGTGAAATTGAACACTTTTTCAAGTGGTTATTAACAACTATTTTTACTCTTTTGAAAGTTTTCTATTCATGTTCTTTGACTTTCCATTATGGGATAGGAGTTGTTATTTTTGTTGTTGTTCAGTTATTCAGTCATAATTGACTCTTCATGACTCCATGGACCAGCATGGCAATAATGTCCATGGGGTTTTCTTGACAAAGTTATTAGAGTGGTTTGCCATTTCCTTCTCTAGTAAGTTAAAACAAATAGTGGTTAAGTGACTTGCCAGTGTAGAAAATGTCTAAAAAAAAGATTTAAACTCAGGTCTTTATAAGTACAGCCCAATGCTCTATCTACTGAGCCATATAACTGCTCTGGAATGGAAGTTACTATTGAGTTTTCTAAAATAGTTTCTTATGCAACAATAGCAGTAAGGAGGTAACATATATCTGAAGTACTTGCCAGGAAGGTGCTTCCTCTTAAGTCTAGATCCACAATTGCACAGAATAGTTTTAATTGTAGGAGAGCTCTCTAGCTCTCTGGAAGGGTCAAGCACTTTTTATTGTATGTGTATAATTAAATATATATGTATATATACATACATACATATATTCATAGATTTTACTTTATAGTTTTACTATGTATATACTTACACACATACACACACACACATACTTTTTATTGAACTCATTGGTTCATTACATGTTTACCCAAGGGAAAATTAATTAAGGCTTGTAATTGGCTCATATCTAGGGATTATCCATAAGAGGGGAGTAGTAAGATACTCCAGGTACAATGTAAATCATGTATAAGATAGTTATTTATTTTATTCGCACAAAAGAAATGCTTAGCAAAAAATACTAACAAGTATATATTAACAACAAAATCCCCCATAAACATACATCAATAATAATATAACTACCGTTATACTTTCCTGAAAAGTTGAAACTTAAAATTATCAAAACATAAAGGGTACTGCTAAGTAGGGATTGTTGCACATCACCTAACCAGATTTGTTCTGTGAAGTTTGGATTCAGTCAAAGAACCATACTTGAGGACCTAGAGGGCCACATGTGGCCTCAAGGCCACAGGTTCCACACCCTTACATTAAACTAATCTATACTATCTTCCTCCAAGTTCATGCCTTCAGTCAGTCAGGCCAGGATTGAGGCCTTCCTCTTGTCTGTGGTCATGTTCTCCAAGAAAGCTGTAGCTGCCAAACACTCCTTCTGCTGTCAGTAATCTTCAGCTGAAGACCCTAAGATCTTCATAATACTCAACCTCACAAGGATTCCTCCAAGTATGGGAGCATCCACCTCAAGATCATTCTTCTGTTACTTGTGCTTAGGGAAAAAAACACAAAGGTCAACACAAGTGCTTTGTTTACCATATGCTCACAGTTCACCATTTCTGGTAGGAGAAGGGAATGGTAGTTCAACCCCTACCTGTTATTTGAAGCCCAGGAAGGGAGAACTATTTCCTACTGATATAACAACCCGTCTTCATGATGCTGTCATGGGGAAAGGAGAAGAAAAAGAGACTATCCAGGGTCTGCTGATCTTACCAAAGCAATAGACCTTCCTTCCTTCTTTCTTTCTTTCCTTCCTTCATTCTTTCCTTCCTTCCTTCTTTCCTTCCTTCCTTCCTACCTTCCTTCTTTCTCTTTGTTTTCAGCATTATTCACGTTTTCCTGAAAGCGATCAGGGCACAGGCTCAGTCCTCTATGAGATGTTCTCTAATTCAATCCATGCTATACATATATTTTGTTCTTTTTTCATTTTCAGTCCTGTCTGACTCGTGATCCCATTAGGGGTTTTCTTGGCAAAGACACTGGGGTGGTTTGCCATTTCCTTCTCTAGCTCATTTTACAGATGAAGAAACTGAGGTGGAGTCATTTGACAAGGGTCACACAACTAGTAAGCTTCTGAGGCCAGAACTGAACTCAGGAAGATGAGTCTTCTTGACTCTGGGTCACTGCACCACCCAAATGCCCATTTATTTGATAGCCATTTTTAATGTCTTACATATATTATAAATATTTTCCCAGTATTATTTTTCTTTTATCAATATTATTTTTGTTGTAAGAAATTTTTGAAGAATTATAATCCAACCTACATAACTTGTCTCCAGAAGTTCTTTTCATATTTTGCAATGAAAGAAAATAATTTCCCCTCAAGAACTGATATAAGCAATTTCATTTCCTACCATCTTTTCTAGAATTTGTTCTTTAACGTTTAAGTCTCATCCAGCTGGAATTCACAGAGTAATAGAATAGAAGATATGGATCCAAATTCCATTCCTGCCAAACCTACAACTATTTTCCCTCAGTATACTTATTAAATAATGAATCCTTTCCTCATTTTTTATTTTCTAAATGTTCAGCCGACATCTTTTGTGTAGATTTGGCTGGACATTGGGGATATTTATTCTCTTCCATTGATCTAGTTCTCCACTTTTTTGCCCAGTATCAAATAACTTTTAAAATAACTTCTTTGTAGTATGCATTAAAGTCTGGCAATATAAGGTCCCCTTCATCAGTTTTTCTTTTCAGTATACCTCTTACTATTCTTAACTGCTCGTTTTTTCTTATACATTTCATTATGGTTATATTTCTATAAGGAAGAATTTTTGTGCTTTAATTGATACTACAGAAAATGTAACAATTTCTGGTCAAGTTAATCTGACCTATCAATGAACTGTGATTATCTCTTCTGCTCTTTGGGTCCTCCTTTATTTTATACATAATTTTATAGTTTTCCTTATGTTTTCTAAGTTAAGTTCATGCTCAAATACTTGATAGTTTTCATTGTTATTGTAAATGGAGTTTCTCTTTTTATTATAGTTCTTTAATTTTTATTGTTAGAAGAATCAGAATGCAGAAGATTATTATGGATTAATTTTGTATTCTGCAACTTTGAGGAACTCATTTGCTGTTTTCATTAATTACTTTGGTTGATGCATTAAGGTTTTTTAATTATCCTATCTTTTTATATATTAGATCTATGATTTCGTTGCTAGAGAGAATTTCTGTTGAGAAAACTCATATTAACAGTGTAAGTCAGCAATTTATCCACAATTTATACTCTTAAAAAATTATTTAGGAGCACTTCAAGAAATTCAGGTGATGTAGGACCACATGGCCAATATGTCAGAAGATTGATCTAAGCCCAGTTCTTACCTATTCAAAGGTTAATTCACTTTTAATTATATCATGATGTCTCTATTCTATCATTTAATCTAGAAATAGTAATATTCTGACCACTTCATTTTCACTGTTAATTCCTTTAGTACCTTTTTCCTGTCTTATTTGCAAGGATTGGAATTTCCTTTGTGAGGTCAAGTAAAAGTGGACAGAATAGACAACTTTGTTTTATACCTATATTTGTAGTAATACCTCTAATGTTTTTCATTATATAGCATAATGAGTCTTTGTAAGGTCCTAACATTGATTATGTTGAGGAAAAATCCCTCTATGCCTACTTCATTCAAGTGTTTTTCATAATGAATGATTGCTGAATTTTCTCAAAGGCTTTTTTTCTGTATCTATTAATCCCTTTTTTTTTTTCCAAAAAAGCTTTTTTGGTTTACATTCTACAATGCTAGTAGTCTTTCCAATGTTGAGCCAGCCATATATGCCTGGCCCAACACTTCTTGGCCAAAATAAATACTTTTCATAATGTAATTACATAATCTCTTAATTAATATTTTATTCAGTATTTTATATCTGTTTTCATTAGTGAAATTAGACTATAATTTTCTTTTTTAATAAATCACCTTGTTTTTAAAAATCAATACCATATTAACCTCTTAAAAGGTTAATATTCCATCTTTTTCTATGTTTATGAATTATCTATATAACAGGGATTATTTTCCGTGGAAAGGCTGAAAGAACCGTTATAAAGCTATCTGAATCAGGTGTCTTTTTTTGCACATTAATTCTTTGAATATTCCTTTTGTTCCTTCCTCTAAAATTGGTCTATTTAAATAATCCTGTTCTATCATTTTGAGAAATTTGCATTTTTGTAGATAATCATCTATTTCCTTTAAATTCTAATTCATAGTTTCTTTGTATTTGATATGAGCATTTCTTTTTCAGTAGCAATTTTACTGATTGGCATTTTTCTCTCTTTTAAAAAATTAGATTTGTCAACCTAGTTGGCTTTTTTCCAAAGAACCTGCTTTCATTTATTAATTCAATTCTTTTATTTTCTGTCCTGTTTATTTTATTTTGAAGAGCTTTTTATAAAATAAACTTTCTTTCACATAACTGCTTTGCTTTTTTACCTCTAGGGCTCTTAACTAATGACGAAAATAACATAATTTCTCTTTTTCTTTCTCATGGACACAGGTACCAAGACACATAAATTTGCTGCTAAGAAATCCTTTGATTATATCTCTTACATTTGGGCATATGGTATTATCATTGTCAGTGTCCTTTAAATTTTCTGTTATTTCTTTGGTTTAATTCATCCCAATCTTTATTTAATAAGTACTTTTCAGTTTCCATATGGCTTTATATATATTTTTGAGGCAGTGAGGTGGCACAGTGGATAGAACATTGGATCTGGAATCAAGAAAGCCTGAGTTCAAACCAGCTTCAGGTACTTATTAGCTATGTGATAAGTCACTTGATTTTTATTTGTCTCAGATTCCTCAATTGTAAAATGGGGATAATAAGAGCAACTACCTCACAAGGTTATTGTGAGGATCAACTGAGATAATATATGTAAAGCACTTAGCACAGTATCTAACACATAGTAGGTGTTATATGTTTCTCCTACTTAACTCTAATGTCCAAAAGTACACATGGATAATTTCTACCTTTTAAAATTAATGTGGACCTTCTCCATGACCTAGTATTAATTAGCTTTTATGAATATTACATGCACATTGGAAAAGAAATATCTATTGCCTACTTCTTCTACTTTATAGTTTCTAGGAGAATGTTATTTCTAACATTAAATAAATAGTGATTTCCATATTATTAATGTTTTTAAAAGTTTGTCAGTTCAAACAGTGGAGTTCTGAATTTTTTTAGTCTTAAAATGTTTTGCTCCATTTCACTGTGTTATGTCTGTAAGTCTTCTCAGTGGACACTGCTACATTCTTGTTGTTTGGTAGCGTCTGTCTCTTCATGACTCCATTAGGGGATTTCTTAGCAAAATACTGGATTAGTTTGTCATTTCCTTCTCCAGCTCATTTAACAGAGGAGGAAACTGAGGCAAACAGGATTAAGTGACTTACTGAGGCAGAATTTGAATTCAGGAAAATGAATCTTCCTTACTCTAGACTGGGTGCTCTATCCACTGCACTACCTAACTACCCTACATAGAACCACACAATTAAGAGTCAGATGATGCCTATGTATTCCAACCTCTCCACAACCTGTCCACAAAAAGATTCCTCAATATAGCAAACCCAACAAATGACTATCCGATAACTGCTTAAATACCTACAAGACTGAGGAGCTCACTACTCTTGAGATAGTACCTTCTACTTTTTGGACACTTCTAACTGTTAGGAATGTTTTCCTGAGGTTGAGCCCAAGTTCACCTCTTGGTAGCTTCTACCAAATGCTCCTGGTTCTACTCTTTGGGTAAGGTCTGCTAACCAACTCTTTCTAGATTGTGAGAGAAGATTAAATTTCAGTGTGAGCATAACACCTCAGAAATCGACAAAGGCTACAAATCCAGGCTTGACTTACTGTTTTGCTGATTATTTAGATTGTGGAAAGTGATACAGAAAATGTTAATAATGAAGATTAAAATTAAAAACATGTCCTTCTGCACACACCACACCCCACCATTCCCCCAGAGAATCAGTTGCTAAAAATTTATCAGCACTCCCTTGCCTCTGGGACTAAATATAATAAATTTAAACCCTCGTCCATATTACGGTTTTTCAAATACTACTGAACCACGATGTCTTCTCTTCTCCAGGCTAAATATTTGCAGTTCCTTTACTCAATTTTCATATGATATAGACTCAAGACCCTCCACCATCCTAGTTGCCCTCCTCTGGACCACTCCAAGATGATCCTTATTCTATCCTTTTTAGAGCGATTTACATTGTTCAATTGTGTCCAACACTCCATGATCCCATTTGGGGTTTCCTTGGTAAAGATTTTGGAGTGGCTTGCCATTTCTTTCTCTAGCTCATTTTATAGATGAGGAAACTGAGGCAAACAGGGTTAAGTGGCTTGCTCAGAGTCATACAGATAGTGTGTCTAAGTGTCTAAGGTTGGATTTGAACTCAGGAAATTTAGTCTTCCTGACTTCAGGCTGGACACTCTATCCACTGTGCCACCTAATGTAGTACCCAAAGGTAAATACAGTATTTCAGATGTGGTGTGATTAAGTTCTGGTAAAATGGGTTTGTCAACCCCCTATTACAATAAGATAGGTCTCTGTAATACAGCCTAAGAATTCATCAGGTTTGGAGTTTTTTGGTAGCCACATCACACTGTTATCTCATACTATGTTTACAATACATAGATAGCCCCAAGCCTTTTTCATAACAACTGCTATTTAACCGATTTTATTTTCAAACTTAAATATAAGATTTTACATTTATACCCATTTTATACCTATTTCTTAAAATTGGCCCAATACTCTCTCTCATCAATAACTTTTTGAATCATTACTCTAAAACTCACCATCTTAGTTACCCTTCTCAGATGATTTTCATTTGAAAATTTGATAAGCCTTACTTGAAAAGTCCTGACTATTCCCTCTAATGCCCTCATCAGGAATATCCTCAGTCAGTGCATAGATTATCCTAATAATTGTTGCTATTGTTCATCCTTCATTTTTTTTTTAGGGTTATTTATTAATTTTTAGTTTTCAATATTCATTTCCACAAAATTGTGAGTTCCAAATTTTCTCCCTATCTCTCCCCTCCCCCTCACCGTAATACCTTGCATTCTGATTACCCCTTCCCTCATTGTCCCCTCCCTTCTATCACACCCTTCCCTTCCTGTATCCCTATCTTCTTTCTTTTTTTGTAGGGCAAGATAGATTTCTATACCCCATTACCTGTATTTCTTACTTCCCAGTTGTATGCAAAGACAATTCTCAACATTTGTTCCTAAAACTTTGATTTCCAATTTCTGTCCCTTCCTCCCTCTCCACCCTTCCCCACTGAGAAGGCAAACAATTCAATACAGGCTATATATGTGTAGTTTTGAAAAAGACTTCCGTAATAGTCATGTTGTGTAAGACTAACTATATTTCCCTCCATCCTATCCTGCCCTCCATTTATTCTAGTCTCTCTTTTGAACTTGTCCCTACCCAAAAGTGTTTGTTTCTAATTACTCCCTCCTCCCATTTTCCCTCCCTTCTATCCTCCCTCCTCCCCACTTGTCCCCTTCTCCCCTACTTACCTAGTGTAAGACAGATTTTCATACCAAATGGAATGAACATGTTATTCCCTCCTTAAGTCAAATGTGAAGACAGTGAGCTTCACTTTTGAAGACAGTGAGCTTCACTTTTTCCCTCTCACCTCCTTCCTTTTTCTCCTCCACTGAAAAATCTTTTTCTTGCCTCTTTTATGAGAGATAATTTACCCCATTCCACTTCTCCCTTTCTCCTACCAATATACTTCTGTCTTACCCTTTAATTTTACTTTTTTAGATATCAACCCTTCTTATTCAACTTACCCTGTGCTCTCTGTCTACATATGTGTGTGTGTGCGCATGTGTGTATAATCTCTCCAACTACCCAAGTACTGAGAAAAGTCTCAAGAGTTACAAATGTTATCTTCCCATGTAGGAATGTAAACAGTTCAACTTTAGAAAGTCCTTTATGATTTCTCTTTCCTGTTTATCTTTTCATGCTTCTCTTGATCTTTTGTTTGAAAGTCAAATTTTCTATTCAGTTGTGGTCTTTTCATCAAGAATGCTTGAAAGTTCTCTGTATCATTGAATGAGCATTTTTTCCCCTGAAGTATTATACTTAGTTTTGCTGGGTAGGTGATTCTTGGTTTTAATCCTAGTTCCTTTGACTTCTGGAATATCATATTCCAAGTCCTTTGATCCCTTAATGTAGAAGTTGCCAGATCCTGTGTTATCCTCATTGTATTTCCACAATACTTGAATTTTTTCTTTCTAGCTGCTTGCAATATTTTCTCCTTGACCTGGGAACTCTAAAATTTGGCTACAATATTCCTAGGAGTTTCTCTTTTTGCATCTCTTTCAGGAGGTGATCAGTGAATTCTTTCAATATTTATTTTGCCCTTTGGTTCTAGAATATCAGGGCAGTTTTCCTTGATAATTTCATGAAAGATGATGTGTAGGTTCTTTTATTGATCATGGTTTTCAGGTAGTCTCATAATTTTTAAATTGTCTCTCCTGGATCTATTTTCCAGGTCAGTTGTTTTTCCAATGAGACATTTCACATTCTCTTCCATTTTTTCATTCTTTTGGTTTTGTTTTACAATTTCTTGGTTTCTCATAAAGTCATTAGCTTCCATCTGTTCCATTCTAATTTTGAGAGAACTCTTTTCTTCAGTGAGCTTTTGAAGCTCCTTTTCCATTTGGCTAATTCTGCTTTTTAAAGCATTCTTTTCCTCATTGCCTTTTTGGACCTCTTTTGCCATTTGAGTTAGCCTATTTTTAAAGGTGTTATTTTCTTTAGCATTTTTTTGGGTTCCCTTTAGCAAGCTGTTGACTCACTTTTCATGATTTTCTCTTCCCATTTTTTCCTCCACCTCTTACTTGATTTTCGAAATCGTTTTTGAGTCCTTCCATGGCCTGAGACCATTGCATATTTATTGTGGAAGCCCCTGGTGGTAAGCATTATTCTTCCTCATCCAAAAGGAAGGAAGAAAATATTTGTTCACCAAGAAAGTAACCTTCCATAGTCTTATTTTTTCCCTTTTGTGGGCATTTTCCCAGCCTGTTACTTGACTTTTGAGTCCTTTATCAAGAGGGGGATATACTCTGGGAACCTGTAAGTTCTCAGTTTTTCCAGGGTGACTCAATCAAGGGAGAGGAGTTTACTCCTCTCCTGTCCTGTGCTCTGGTCTGGAAGCTATCAAAGTTTTTCTGCCCAGGATCTGTGAGTAGAATTCCCTTTCTAGAGCCTCCACCAACTCCACTATGCCAGTAGTCTTCCTCACCCCAGGGCCACCACTAAGAACTGAGACCTAGATCCCCCAGGGGCTTTAGGTTGAAGGCTCCAAAGCAGCTGCCACAGCTGCCTGAGCTTGGACAGGACCCTGCTCCCTTCTCACCCAGGAGAAAAAGCTTTTTCACTGACCTTTGAAGTATCTTTGGCATTTGTGGTAGAGGGGTCTGAGGGACGTTGCTGCTAAGGATTCCACCCCAGAGGCCTGTTCCAGTCCTGTCCCTTCTGCACCCTGTGGCCAAAGCTGGACTGGGCTCTGTAGGCTGCACTCCGCTTCATGCTCTGAGCAACAGACCTTTCTTGTCGGCCTTCCAGGCTATCTTGCGCTGGAAATCTCTTTCACTCTGTCGTTTTGTGGCTTCTGCTGCTCTAGAATTTGTTTAGGGTCATTTTTTTTTTACAGATATTTTCTGCATTGTGTGGGAAGAGCTAGAGTATGTATGTCTTTCTACTCCACCATCTTGGCTCTGCCGACCCCCCCTCCCGCCCTGCCATTCTTCATTTTCAAAGAGGAGCAGTGACATAACAGATGGTGTCTTGACTTGAGCATGAATTGGATCTAAGTGAGGCAGAGTTGCACAAATTCATTGAAATCCATGGGCAAGGCAAAAGTCAAGATGAATGGCTATGGCTCAGGATAGAGTGGATGACCATGGAGTCTTTGATGATAATCATGACTTTAACTAAGTCACTGATGAGAAATCTCCAAAAGCACAAGACCAAGGTCAAATCTCTGGAATACTCCACCGGAGACCTCCTGCCACATTGCCATTTGATCATCAATAGCTACTCATTGTGTCTGTCTATCCATCATAGTTGTACTATTGTCAAGTATTCATGACCATCTTCTCCACAAGAACAGTAATAGATAGTTTATTAATACTCAATATTCTCAAGTGCATCTGAGAGCTCCCTTTCTAATGATGCAACCCATCCAAATCTGCCCATCCTACGTTGCCTTTGTCCATGTTCTTCTAGAATCTGGAAACAAAGGTTCCACCCAGTGTATTATAGAGGCCTTCCTTGTTTTGGTCTGACCTTGAGGAGATATTAGTGGAGCATTCTGGCCCATACACCTGTTATCCCTTGCTCAGTGATACATAATCATTCATCTTCTCCTCCTGACATAAAATTCCTTGACATCTATTATTTCTGTATTTCATAATTCCTTACTGGTTATGATGTCTCCCACCCCCAAAAAAATAACAGTGCAATTTTAAGCTTTGATAGCTTAATTAGATAAAATAGCTTTCGTGGTTGTTTCATTTTCTTTCAGATAAACTTATAATTGAATTAAGACTTTTGGGACATCTTCTGTATTGCTCACACCTACCACTTTTACTCATTTTTAATTATTTACAAATAGTGGTGTTCCACATTGCAAGATTAATAAAAATATTACTTTGTAAAAGATGAGTCTTTAAAAACAAGCTTTGCATTCTTCTGAAATAATAACAAGAAACAACATTTTTATAACACCTTAAGGTTTGCAGAATTATATATATAATCTCATTAGATCCTCAGAACAACACTGTGAGGTATTTGTTATTATTTTACAGATGAGAAACATGCTTCGTGTGTTCAAGTGACTGCTGTGCTTGAGATAAGATTTTAACTGAAGTCTCCCTGACTCCAACATTTATCCACTGTACTACTTAACTGCCAAAAGCAATCCAATCTGCTCTCCTACTCTTTTTAAACTCTGGGACCAACTCATTTTCTATCTATACTGTCATAGTATTGAATAAACTTTATGAGGTTTCCATCTAAATTCCTGTAGAAAACTGGGCAAAAGACAGTTTCTATTCATTTTGGTCTTTGCTGTGTATGTGGACAGGCCAAAATCTTTTACATGATTATGGATCTTTTCCAGGAGATTCTGAAATATCATGGGGAGTGATGCAAGCATAACAATGCCATCCATAAGCAGTAATATCTGAAGGACCTCATCATCCACAGAGAGAACTCCTCTTGAATCAGGCCTCCTTTATCACTATGTTGAATACTTTTTGTGAGTATTTCTTTGGGGAGCACATAAGAAAGTGATTAAGAAAATACTAATAATAGAAATAATAGAATATAATAGAAATAATAATAATGACGATAGAAATTAAACTGTCTCCATGTTATGATCTTTCAAATATTCATAGACTCTCATAAAGGAGGTCCTCAATTTAGGCATGGATTACCCTCATAATAAAACTTCAGAGTAGGAATATAGATTAATAGCTATTGATATATTGTGTTTTCCTCATTCAGCATTAATAAGGTCAAAGTGTATAAATATTTTACTAATTTTCAGGACATTGTTCAACCTTCCTATTTTTAAAAATTTCCATAATTTATTTAAATAATTTAAAGTTGTCTTTTTGTTGTATATTATATCTTTCTTTCATTATCATTCTTCTTGTTTACTAAAAATTCTTCTCTTAGATCTGATGGGACTATGGTCTGACTCTGAACAGATAGCTGACTCAGGAATAGCTCCTATGTGTAGAATAATTCTTTCCTCACTATCCAAAAGTGGAAAATTTTCACTTTTAATTATTTTATTTGGTGCTTGCCATGGCCAGAGCTTAGTAATTCTTTTTTTTTAAAAAAAATGTTGATGATGTAGCAATGTGGAATTTGATTAAAATCTACAAATTTTTTATTTCTTTCTCCTGAACCATGCTTTCCCATACATCTCTTCCCATCTTCAATTTTTCCCCACCTTTGAGTTCCCATTATATATCAAAATTAATGTTGATTTGATTTGGAGGATCTTATCATGATTTCTGTAGGATTTCTGTCTTCAGAAACATAAGTTGCAATTATTCTCATGGTTATATTTTTGCAAATAGCTTTCATGATTATTGCAATACAGAATGACCAAAAGTCATAAGAAAGTTTCATATAATCTTTGGACATACAATGAAACCCACTCACAACTTCTTTATTTGCCTTGCCAAGGATTATCTGGCATCCTTCTTTTCAGGTAGCTGCAACTTCCTTCTTTCTTCTACTTTTGTGTATGGTGAGACTGTCAAGATTGATGTGGTTCAGCTCCTTAAGCAGTATACTCAAGCGTGGACATTGGACAAGGATCTTTCCCTTGAAGTACCAATCAACTTGATGTTTGTTGCCAACTTAAAATCTGGGTGATGCTTAAGCACCATCTGTCCCCTTTCCCACCACTCTGCCACCATCCCTGAGGAAGTAGAAGTGGGTTGAGCAAGACCAAGGAGCCTTAAAAATTTTTTCTGTTTCATGTTCATCACCAGGTGGCCAATCTACAAGTAGTGTACTTCTTCATGACTAACTAGATTGTTCCTTACAAAACAAACATCCTCTCTTCCTGGGACCATACTCAAAGCCTTTCCAGCATAGTAGTGCCTGGTGTAGTTTGTGCTCCACTGCATAGCCTTGGAGAATCTAAGGTTACGTTACCCCATAATAAGTCACCAAAGTGAGACTATGTGAGATAATTTATTAACAGTCTGGTTAAAATCTAGATAAATGATGTCCATATAGCATCCTCTTTACTTACTAGTTTAATAATCTGGTCAAAAAAAGAAGTAAGGTTAGTTGGTTATGACCTGTCCTTGATGAAGCCATGTTGATTCCTTGTAATCATTACTTCTTTTTTTTTTAATATAAATTTATTTAACTTTTTACATTCATTTTCACAAAATTTTGGGTTCCAAATTTTCTCCCCATTTATCCCCTCCCCCCACCCCAATACACCAAGCATTCTAATTTCCCTCATCACCAATCTGACCTCTCTTCTATCATCCCTCCCTTCCCTTGTCCCCATCTTCTCTTTTGCCCTGTAGGGCCAGATGACTTTCTATTCCCCATTAACTGTATTTCTTATTTCCAAGGAGCAAGAACAATACTAAACAGTTGTTCCTAAAACTTTCAGTTCCAAGTTCTCCCCATCCCTCCCTCCCCACCCATTCCCTTTGGGAAGGCAGGCAATTCAATATAGGCCCTATCTGTGTAGTTTTGCAAATGACTTTGATAAGAGTCATGTTGTGTAAGACTAACTATATTTCCGTCCATCCTATCCTGCCCCCCATTGTTTCTATTCTGTCTTTTGATCCTGTCCCTCTCCAAGTGTTGACTTCAAATTCCTCCCTCCTCTCATTGCCCTCCCTTCCATCATCCCCCCCACCCTGCTTATCTCCTTCTCCCCCACTTTCCTATATTGTAAGATAGGTGTGTAAATGAGTGTGCATTTTACTCCTTCCTTTAGTCAAATGTGATGAGGGTAAACTTCATGGTTTTTTCTCAGCTCTCCTCTTTTTCCCTCCACTAAAAAGTCTCCTGCTGGCCTCTTGAATGAGTGATAATTTACCCCATTGCATTTCACCCTCTCTCCTCCCACTACATTTCTCTCTCACCGTTTACCTTAATTTCTTGTAAGATGTGGTCCCATCCTATTCAATTCACTCTGTGCTCTCTGTCTCTGTATGTGCATGCATGTGTGTATGTGTGTATACGTCTGTGTGTGGTCCCACCAACTACCCAGATACTGAAAAGTTTTAAGAGTTACAAATATTGTCTTTCCATGCAGGAATGTAAACAGTTCACCTTTGGTAAGTCCCTTATGACTTCTCTTTTCTCTTTACTTTTTCATGCTTCTTCTCATTCTTGTGTTTGAAAGTCAAATTTTCTTTTCAGCTCTTTTCATCAAGAATGCTTGAAAGTCCTCGATTTCATTGAAAGACCATTATACTCAGTTTTGTTGGGTAGGTGATTCTTGGTTTTAGTCCTAGGTCCTTTGACTTCTGGAATATCCTATTCCATACCCTTTGATCCCTTAATGTAGAAGCTGCTAGATCTTGTGTTATCCTGATTATATTTCCACAATACTGGAATTGTTTCTTTCTAGCTGCTTGCAATATTTTCTCCTTGACCTGGGAATTCTGGACTTTGGCCACAATGTTCCTAGGACTTTCTCTTTTTGGATCTCTTTCAGGCGGTGATTGATGGATTCCTTCAATACTTATTTTGCCCTCTGGTTCTAGAATCTCAGGGCAGTTTTCCTTGATAATTTCATGAAAGATGATGTCTAGGCTCTTTTTTTGATCATGGCTTTCAGGTAGTCCCAAAATTTTTAAATTGTCTCTCCTGGATCTATTTTCCAGGTCAGTTGTTTTTCCAATGAAATATTTCACATTCTCTTCCATTTTTTCATTCTTTTGGTTTTGTTTTGTGATTTCTTGGTTTCAGAAAGTCATTAGACTCCATCTGTTCCATTCTAATCTTGAGAGAACTATTATCTTCAGTGAGCTTTTGAACCTCTTTTTCCATTTGGCTAATTCTGCTTTTGAAAGCATTCTTCTCCTCATTGGCTTTTTGAACCTCTTTTTCCAATTGAGTGAGTATTTTTCAAGGTGTTATTTTCTTCAGCATTTTTTTGGGTCTCCTTTAGGAAGGTATTGAACCATTTTTCATGCTTTTCTTGCATCTCTCTTATTACTCTTCCCAGTTTTTCCTCCACCTGTCTAACTTGATTTTCAAAATCCTTTTTGAGCTCTTCCATGGCCTGAGCCCACCGGACATCCACCTCGGATGTCTGGGGTACAGAGGCCCCAACCTCCACATCTTTCCCTGATGGCAAGCATTGTTCCTCCCCATCAGAAATGAAAGGAGGAAACATCATCTGTTCCCCAAGAAAGTAGCTTTCTATGGTCTTATTTTTCTTCCCTTTTCTGGGCATTTTCCCAGCCAGTTACTTGACTTCTGAAATTCTTCTGCACCCCTGCCTAGATCTTCCCAGCTAGTGCTTGGGGTCTGAGATTCAAATGCTGCTCCCCAGCCTCAGGGCTTTCAGGGGCAGGCAGGACTTCTATTCAATGTGAGCTTAAGTTCTGGTGCTCAGGTGGGGCAGGGCCGCTTCCCAGGCTCAGTTCCCTCAGGGGGTTTATGCAGAGATCTTCAGTAATGGAGCAGAGCTCCTTTCTGCTCTGGGAGCCCCTGGCTGCCGCTGGCCCTGCCGCTCCCTCTGCCACTGCCTCCTGAGGGTGCCCAAGTCATGGAGACACCCTGCTCCCCTCTTGGCCAGCCCAGAAGTCTCTCTCACTGACCTGTAGCACCTGTGGGTGGAAGGAACTTTGCAGCCACTGGAGATTCTGTCCCTGAAGCCTGCTCGGATCTGCTCCTCTGGGGCCATGGGCCAGGGCAGCCCAGAGATGGGCTCTGCTGTCTGGAGTGCGATGGACCCCTGGGGATGGCTTTCCAGGACTCTCTAGAATGGAACTCTCTTCCACTGTGTTTCTGTGTGCCTTGCACTGCTCCAGAATTTGTGGGGAGTTCTTTTTACAGAAAATTTATGGGCTGTGGGTTCCGGAGCTAGCATACGTGAGTCTTTCTGCTCCGCCCTGTTGTCTCCTCCCCCGTAATCATTACTTCTGTTTCTAAATGTTAACCAACCATCTCTTTAACAATCTATTCCAAAGTTATTTCCAGAAAACAAAGCAAAACTTCTAGAATGTAGTCTATAGACTCTGTTCTCTTCCTTATTTTTTTTTAGAAATTGAGTCTGCAGTTACCCTTCTTCAATCATATGGTACCCCTCCCATTTTCCATGATATTTCAAGTATTCCTATTAGTGCTTCTGCAATTACACCTGCCAGGTTTTTTTTTTAGTTTCCAAAGATATAATTCACCTTGATTTGAATTTATCTAAGGAAACTTGGTAGTTCTCTCTTTCTCTTTCCTTAAAGTGACTATCAATTCCCTAAGTTCTCATTCCCCACTTTGCCATAGGCAGAGGAGATTTCAGAAAATCTGGGGAAACATTTTGCCTACTCTTGTTGGTGGAAGAAGTAGAAGGGTCTCTGGGCAACAGGAGACTTCATCCTATTTCTTGGAGAGTGATGAAGATCTGGGAGAGGATGGGATAAGATTTTTCTTCCTGTTGGAATCCTGGGAGTATAAAGTCCCCACCAACCTTCCTGAGGGTGGGCAGAGGGACAAGGTCTCTAGGAACCAAAGTCAACACCCCACCTTCTTTGTCCAGCTGGGAGGGTCTGAGCTGGGGAACAGGGTCCTTGGGCAGTTAGAATACTTCCCAAAAGGCAGAAAATTCCTTGAAGACTGCACTAGGTAATGACCCTAGCTAGAGGCAAGTGGGGCCAATGATCAGGGAAACAAGACAACTTTTCAGGGGACTACTTTGGGATTGTAACACTAGAGAGAAAAACTGAGAGGTGAGTTTACCCACTGAGTCCAGAGGGTGAAGATCCTAGTTCGCCCACTTTATAAACAATGGACTGACCCAGTGAGGGATGTACTTTCTTTCCTTTGCTTCATCTTTCATGCTGACTTTGAGAAATGGGTTTTGGGTTGTCTGTTCTTGTTCCCTGTTGACTGTCCTCCTCAGTTTCAGGTCCTGGAGATGATCCTCATGAGATCTGGGAGTCTAAGCCATTACAGTCTTGGAACCAAGATTGCAGGCAAGATAGTGCAGCCTACTTGCCTAGTATGGAAGCCCTGAGAAGTCAGGGTACCTAGGACTTGAACCCAAAGGGGATTTTGGACTTAGAAATGAAATTGTGTTTTATAGGAACCGAGCTAAACTCTGAACCTAAACCCCTTCTCCTCAGAGAATGAGGAGGTACTTGGGGGTGGGGGAATTGTATTTCTCACATTCTGGGGTAGTAAGCTTATATATTTGTGATTATGTCTTTTGAAGTAAATATTTCTGTGTAAAAGCTAATCTGTTAATGGTTAAATAGAACTGGGATGCTGGGACATACCCCTTACACTTGAGGTAACACCATCCATGGAGGCTGAATCCAGTGGCAAAGAACATAGGCCCCCCAATCCTCCTTAAGGGTACAGGAGAACCATGGGAGTGGGATAAAATTTTTGATGCCTGGCCTATAGGCAGTGAATGCCACAAAAGTCTATATTGCAAATGATTTTCTCTTCATTGACCCTTCCCCACTTTGGACTCTCTGTTTCCCCTTCTCGGATACAGGGAGGGAACTGGGTGCTCTTTGTAGATCTGTGAGGGTATTACATCAGAAATAAGTTCTTTGGATTCTCTTTACCATCCCCCCTCAAAAAAAAACACCTCTAAAATGCTTTTAAACAAACTCTCATATGAACCATAAAATATTCAACAAAGTAGATCCACTTTAGACATGCAGTGGTAAATAACTTGCCCATCCTAGTATACAGTGTTCTTTGTGTGACAGCTTAGAGCCGTCATAGAACTACTATGAGGTGGAAGGCTTGTCTGGTACAGTTGAGAGCTAGGCATATGCAGAATTTGGTTCTAAACTGCCTTCCTACTTCTGCCTCTTCTGCCTCTTAGAATTTCTTAGTTCATTCTAGACTCAGCTCATTGGTATCTGCTACAGGAAACTTGACCCTGCACATTTCCTGCTTTCTCAACTCCCTAAGTTCTTACCTCATTTTCCTATGGGAAGAAAATTAGGCCATGGAAACAGGATAACCTGAGTACAAATCCCACCTCAGATGCTTATTAGCTGTGTGGCCCTGGCCAAGTCACTGTCTGCCTCAGTTTCCTCATCTATAAAATGGCAAGCAATGGTAGCACCTACCTTCTCGGGTTATTGTGAGGATCCAATGAAATAATATTTGTAAAATACTTTGTAAACTTTGAAGTACTGTATAAATGCCAACTATTTTCCCTATTCTTCTTGTTCAAATTATAGTATATTCATCTGTTCACATTCAGTTGAATGTAAACCCTTGCCCAGTTGGAATTGTTTTCCTCTTGTCTTTCTATCACCAGCTCCCAGCTCAATGTCTTTCAAACAACAGACTTAATAAGTGCTTGATGGCTTTTTGGCTTGAATTTCATCTTTATGTCTACAACTCACTGTGGGACTTGGAACAAATTTCCTTATTTGTAAAGAGTTTAGGGTTCCAGCTCTGATTCTGCCTCCCTGCCTCTGCCTGTCTTGTCGTCTTGTCTGTTTCTCACTTGTCATTACTTTGTGCCACCAAAAAAGACAAAAGAGTAAAAATATCTCAATATTCATGATATAACATTTTTCACACAGAGTGGCAATTCTATTGACCCATGTGGGTAGAGCAGGAAACTTCCTTTAAGGGGAGTGGATTTTGCTAATTCATGTATTTTTACTTTCTGGACCAGCACTGTTTGTGATTCAAGAGCACTAGTCTGTGTGACCACTGATCAAGATTGTGGGTGCGTCGGGTAGACACAGAACAGAGTGTTCACAAAGCTAATTGGTTCATGGATCCATGACCTCATTAGCACCATGTGCTAGCCAGCTGAAGACTAATGAAAACCAATCAAGTGTTTTTATAGGATAAAGGGTCCTGCCATCGTAAGACCAAACAACACGTTCTTTTCTTAGTCTGTCATTCTCCTAGAACATTTCATCTATTCCACTGTCATTTGATGTCCCAATTAAAGAGGTTTGTGGGTAAAGTTCCATAGAAGCTTAGAACAATTTTTTTGTTTGTTTTATTTAGCTAATGTAAGGCAAATATATTGAACAGTATTCTGACAAATTTACTTTGGGAACTCCAATAAAATTTTCTGCAAACAGGAAAGGCCTGGGTTCCTCTATAAAAATTAATGTTAAAATACTATACTCCTTTCCTTCCACTAATTCAAAGCCTCCCTGTATTTAATCAGACAGAAACTATTTATCTTATAAATTAAGCCCCAGGCAATCAGGCCATCAACAAAATTTGCAGGGAAAGACAGGAAGATTTTTGAAATGCCAATAATAAATTATTAATTCATAATTAAATTAAATAATTACTAGAGATAAATTTTAATAAAAAATTGAGTTTTCTACTTAATCACTAAGTAAATTATATACAATTAGCATTTTGGTCTTTTTACTGTCCCAGTGTTCAACAGATAAATACCATAATTGCCTATGTTCTGTATCATAAGCATGGTAAGTTTATGATCAGATAAACTATACATAGGGACATAAATAACTCAGCAGGGTATTTATTATGGATGGGACATGGAATGTAATGGATAATTTGTGTTAGTTAAGCATTTGTTAAGAGTTTTCTCTGTGCCAGGTGTGCTAAGTTGAACACAAGAGTGGTATGCCGGTCTCTACTCCCACAGTATAATGTTTATTTGGACACTAATGGAATGGTGGATGACATGAAATGAAATCTATATAGTCAAAATAGCCACAAACCATAACATCCAAAAATGGAACCTTTACCCACTATTTCTCTGGGTTGGCTAGATCATTCCAAACTGCTCTCACTATATTCCCAGAGATAGACCACCACTGAATAGTTACATTCAAACTCTCTCAGAATCCAGGGGTAACCCTATTGAGGAGAAATATACTCACCAATCTAGCTTTTAAACTGCCATATTTTCTATCAATATAACCAATAACTTATAAAGTAACAAGTCATCATAGTGCATGATATTTACACAATCAGCCACTCACAGTAATGATGTTTTTAGATCTTAAACAAAACAATTTACTTAACAAAAAGACAATAATAATACATCTTTTATGTATTATTGCATAAAAATTAATACATAAATATGAAAATGCATCACAATATACAGATAGACCTGAATCACACTCTCCTACCAATGCACCCAATATACCTTTAGGGAAGAGTGGGTACACACGGGAACTGGGCAGGTGTACATAAAGAAGAAAAACTCATGTACTTATTGTAAAGCACAACTCTGGACTCTAGACTTTGATCTGTCCCATTCTAATCTCTTTACTTCTCTACTTGAACATAACATTTGCAAACTTTTTTAAGATACCATATACCTTAAAAGTACGTTTAGATGATAGATGCTCTTAAAAAGCTATTCTTCAGAAACTCTAGATGGAAACATTTAGAATTTTCTGAATGCATATGAACAGAAGGAAAACCAGTCCATGTCTAATATTTGTCCATATGTCAGTGATTTCTCTGAAAACTGATGCAGAATTAAAAACAAACAAAAATTCCCAAATGCTGTTTTTGATATTTGCTTTCTTAAATAACAATGACAATGTTCTGAAAATAAATTATCATTGTAGAATTTTTTCTAAAGTGCATTTAAAAACTATTACCTCAGTATGAATAGTAGTTTTCTTTAAGCCAGAGAAGGGCAAACCTCATTAAACTGACTATTTCTGAACTCAACGTCCAGACCAGTCAGTTATTCACTTCCTCTGATAATGTGTTGTCCACAAAAACCAAAATAGAAACAAACAACAAAACCCCAGAATTCATAGTGATGTAACTTAGGTCAAGTCTTTAAGACAAACTTATCCAGCTTGCTCAAGAGGCTACAAAGTATTTTTTTTTCTTTTCCTTCTCAATCCAGAGTTGGAAATAGAGAGCAAAAGCTTCACCTCTCTCAAACTCTATGTGGCTCTGAAGGTCAATGGTTGTCACTAATTGGTCAATAAAGTAAATTTTCTCTCTCCTACAAATCAGGAATCACTTAGATGAAGACCTTCTTTATACTTCTAATAGTCAAAATTCCAATAGAATATCTTTTTTAAAAAATTAATCAAAAAATACACATAAAAAATTTTAACATTTTTTTTTAATTTTGAGTCCTAAACTCTCTCTCCATCCCGTCTTCTCTTCTCTTCCCATTGAGAAGGCAATCAGTTTGATACAAGGTTATACATGTCCTGTCATGAAAATATATTTCTGTACTAGTCATGTTGTGAAAGAAAACACAGCCAAAAAAAAAAAAACAAAACAAGAAATAAAGTGAAAAAAAAAGTATGCCTTAATCTGCATTCAAACTCCATCCGTTCTTTCTCTGGATATGGATAGTCAGAGGAGTTTTAATGCCCCCACTGTCTCCAAATGTCAGATCATTAAGTTCCTATAACTAGATCCTATCCTTGGTTCCCTTGTCTTCAATAGCTGAAATGAAGCACTTCTGATTTTCAGTCACTCACCTTCCACTTAAAAAGCTACATCTCTTCAAACTTCTTCTCAAATCAACATTCCTTTTTTAAAAAATTGAATTATTTTATTTGTTTTCAGTGTTAAATAATCACTTCCATATATCTTAGATTTTTTTCTATTCCCTCTCTGAGACGGTACACAATCTTATATAGATTAGACATATACATCCCTATTAAATGCATGGTGCATCGAAAAATTAAAATGAATGGGGGAAACCGTAAAACAAAACAAAATATAACATAATACGAAAGAAAATGATCTGTTTCTGTCTGTGATCCAATTCCATAATTCTTTCTCTGGATGTGGAAGGTGTTTTGCCTCAAGAGTCCATTGGATATCTTTTAAGTCCATGCATTTCAATGAAGCACTAAGTCTATCAGAAAAATTCCTCACACACTGTGGTTCTTGTTGTGTACAAAGTTTTCCTGGTTCTGCTCCTTTCACTCAGTATCAGTTTCAACATTCCTTTTAAAAGCTCATCTCAGTCTCCAAATGTTAATATGAATTCTTATATTTCAGTTTCATCATCTTAGATATAATAGTTACATGCGAATGAACTGATTTACCATAAGGCTCTGTAGCTCTAACTACTTCCACATGTTCCAAACATTCTGAGTTTTTTAAAACTAATATTTCACCAATTTGCAAAAAATAAAGGATCATTTTTGCTTCTTTACAACATTGAATTGTTCCCATAGGCATTATTATATGGAGCAAGCATGCCAGCCTAAGTAGCAAGACTTCCTATGGGAGAGAGAAAGAAGGTGGCATGTGCCAGGTATGTGAAACCACCACCATCACCTCAATATAACCTCCATGAAGACCCTGATGGAGATGCAATAGAACCTTGACTCATATACCAACTTGCCTTACCTCATGCTTAGACTATTGCTGTAATCTGATTAGTCTCCTTGCCTCCTGTCTTCCCACTCCAGTCTATTTTCCCTCAGGTCAAAGTGATCTCCTCAAAGCTCAGGTCTGACCATCAGACTCCCTTACTCAACAAAATAAAGTGGATCCCCATCACCTACAGGACTATCTATCATCTATCTATGTGTCTATGTATGTATGTATATATGTATGTATCTATCTATCTATATATATATATATACACATATATACATATATGTGTGTATGCATATACATATACATATACACAGGGGCAGCTAGGTAGTCCAATGGATAGAGCACCAGTGCAGGCATCAGAAGGACCTGAGTTCAAATCTCACCTCAGACACTTGACATTCACTGGCTGTGTGACCTTGGACAAGTCACTTAACCCAAATTGGGTCATCTTCAGTCATCCTGATGAATATATGGTCACTGGATTCGGATGGGTCTGGAGGAGAAGTGAGGCTGGTGACCTGCACAGCCCTCCCTCACTCAAAACAAAGTCAAGTGCAAGTCATGTCACTATTTCTCTGATGGCATGGTCTTCTTTGGCAATGAAGGATGAACACGCACATACACACACACACACACACACACTATTTGGCTCCTCACAGTCTGTCTTCTTCCTACCTTTGAGTGTCATTTACTCACCCCCACATACTTTATCATCCAGTACTACATATTACTATTTCTAGTATTCCATCTCTCAAATCTGTGATTTTTTTACCTCTGTGACTGAAATGCCCTCCCTCCTGACCTCTGCCTCCTGGTTTCTCTAGTTTCCTTTAAGACAGCTCAGATCTCACCTTCCATGAGACTGTTCCACGGAATTTCTCACTCCTCCATCCCTAGAAGCATGCTCCTTCCAAAATTGCCTCTAATTTAACTTGTATATATGTTGTATGTGCGATTGATTGCATATGGTCTCCCCATTAGACTTTCAGATCCTTGAGAGCAGACACTGTTTTGTATATACTTTGTGTGGTTATATGTTTGTGTATGTATATGGTATGTGCACATATACGTATATATACTTACGTGTATCTATGTAAATATATACATACATATATTTACTTTCTCTGTACGCCTAATACTTACCCTTGTGTATTGTTATTGTTGTTGTTATTATTTTTGAGTCATGTCTGACTTTTGTGACCCCGTGGATCTTCCCGGAATTGTTTGCCATTTCCTTCTCCTGTGGATTAAGGTAAACAAAAGTGAAGTGACTTGTCCAGGGTCACACTGCTAGTAAGTGTCTGAGGCCAGATTTGAACTCAAGTCTTCCTGACTGAATGCTTTATCCACTAAGTCATCTAGCTGCCCCACTTCATATATACTAAGCCCTTAATAAAGACTTATTGGCTGGTACTAGAAATATTAGCTGTGGCAATAAGAGAAGAAAAAGAAATTGAAGAAATTAGAATAGGCAAACAAGAAACTAAGTTATCACTCTTTGTAGATGATATGATGGTATACTTAGAGAATCCCAGAGAATCAAGTAAAAAACTACTTAAAATAATAAAAAACTTTTGCAAAGTTGCAGGTTATAAAATAAACCCACACAAATCTTCTGCATTTCTACATATTACTAACAAAGCCCAACAGCAAGAGATAGAAAGAGAAATACCATTTAAAGCTAGAGTAGGCACTGTAAAATATTTGGGAGTTTACCTGAGAAAACAAACTCAGGGACTATATGAACACAATTACAAAACACTTTTCACACAAATAAAATGAGATCTAAGTAAGTGGAAAAACATCAGTTGCTTGTGGGTAGGTCAAGCCAACATAATAAAAATGACAATTCTACCCAAATTAATTTACTCATTCAGTGCCATACCAATCAAACTATCAGATAGTTATTTTCTAGAGCTGGAAAAAATATCAAAATTCATCTGAAAGAACAAAAGGTCCAGAATATCAAGGGAACTAATAAAAAGAAATGCTAGGGAAGGTTCTGTTCACGTCACTCAGTATCAGTTCATGTTAAATCTTTCCAGGTTTTTCTGAAACTTACCTGCTCATCATTTCTTGTAGCACAATAGTATTCCATTACATTCATATACCACAACTTGTTCAGCCAATCCCCAGTTGACGGGCACTCCCTCAATTTCCAATTCTTGGCTACCACAAAAAGAGCTACTATAAATATTTTTGTACATGTGGGTTCTTTTCCCATTTGTATGCCCTCTTTGGAATACAGACATAGAAGTGGTATTGATGGATCAAAGGGTATGTACAATTTTATAGCCCTTTCGACATAAGAACTTGTTATTTCTGAACTGAACTGCTAAATTTAACCACTATGTTTTTGGTGGTTACAGCCTTGTTTTTTGTTTGTTTTGTTTTGTTTTCTAGAGGTGATCCATGAATTTTTTTCAATTGGCATTTTATTTTCTACGTTCAGAAGTTCTGGGCAATTTTCTTCTTATTTCCTCCCTTAAGTTGATAAGGAATTTTCTCCTGTTATGTTCTTCTGCAAGATCTACTATCCTTAGATTGTCTCTATGCATCTTGTCTTTGAGATCAGTATGCTTGCTCACATAGCAAGAATATTTTATTTGAATGTGATTGTTTTTTACTCTTCTTCTAGATTGTTCTTTATTTCTATATGTTTATATATTCATTTATATATATTTCTATTTATATATTTATATATATTTCTATTTCTATATATTTATACTTCCAGTTTATTACTCTCTCTCTCTCTTTTGTGCAACTTGCCATTGCAGATAATAGTCTTTTTATTCTTTCCATTATTTGTTATGCATCATATATTATACTCTCATAATTCTAATTTCTCTTTCAAACTACCCAGGAATAGTGTATTATGATTCTATGTTCTCAAATTTCACAGAGTTTTCTGTCTCAAGTTTTGGATAATTTTCCTTTGTTTTGCAGTTTTTCATCATAGATACCTGAAATCATTTCCTTTTGCTGTCAATGTTTTCCCTGTTCATTTATCTGTTTATATTTAAGGTTTTGGTTTTCTTTTTCCCAAGCTCTTTAGGTAATTTTGTTCTTTTATTTTCCTCCTTATTTTCTCTTATTATTCACTTTCTGACTCTCTCCCTTCTGGTGGTGGTGTCCTTGTGCTCTAGATTTCAAAGCATCACAGCCTCTCTCCATATTGGACAATTTCTGGCTCACCAGCATATGTCTCTAGCCCAAGTGACTTTTGAGGGAGACAGAACTGACACCAGATGAATTCTTGATTCTATTTCTCAGGTTTAGTGGCATGCTGTATAAACCTGAAGCTCATCCCTACCCCACACATGGTGTCTTGTCCTGCTGTCTCTGTTCTTCAGGTCTCTGGACAGTGAGTTCAGGGCATTGCTATACTGGTAGCAGTGTGGTACAGGGTGATTTCTGTCATTTGGTTCTGGAAGAAGGTGGGGTTGAGAGGTGAAGTTGAGCTCTATTTCAAGCCCTGATGCATGCCCTATCCCTTTCTCTCAATTTCTCTGCTCTGGAATCTTACTACAGTGGAGCCACAACTTCTGCAAACTTCTGCAGCCAGGAGCTCCACCTCAATGGAGAGGGCATGTGTGTGTGTCTGTGTGTGTGTGTGTGTGTGTGTGTGTGTGTGTGTGTGTGAAGGGGGGACCAGGGTGTGGTGCTAGATTTTGTTGCAAACCCTCGTCAAGTCCTAAGATCTGTGAGTGCAGCCTTTCTGTCTAGGATGTGGAGGAGGAGTACTGAGCAAGCTCTGGCTCAGTATGAGTTCATAGTTTGTTTTTTCTTTTTTAAATTCTTTTGAACTTCAGGTGATCTCCAGCACTTCTTAAACTGGGGGTTGCCACTATGGTGTTGTGAAAAATTTGTCAACAGTAAAAGGTTTCTGAACACACAATAACCAAAAATTAATTAAAAATCAAAAGAGTAATAAACCAGAGGTGTTTCAGGCAACTTTGGTTCTGAACACAAAGCACATAAACTTTGCACTGCTCGTGCCCTCCAGCCGCACAACACCAGTGAATTCTGCCAAAATGCAAAAAAAGGATTGTGAGTGGAAAAAGTTTAACAAGCCCTGATCTAGATCATGAAGAAAGCTGAAGTTGCTTTGCTTTCAGGACATCATTTCTGTTTTAGAAAGTTCTGAAAGATTGTGAAGATCAGAGAAAAGATCTAGTTCTCCCTCTTGTTTGTTACATAACCCAATGAGACTTTACAGAGCTATTTTTAAAGGACCCCCAATAAAATGTTTCTTTAAAAATAGTATGGGGTAACATTTCATATGATGCTTTAAGGTTTGCAAAAAGCTTTAAATATATTATCTCATTTGGTCCTCACAACCACCCTGTGTAATAGGTGTTATATTTTTACAGAGGAGGAAATTGGAAGAGGTTAAGTGACTTGCTTAGGGTTACACTGCCAGTAAGTACTTGAGGAAGGGTTGAGGTCTTTCTCACTCCAAGTCTAGTACAACTCTCATTCACTATGTGTCATCTGGATACCTTCAAAAAAATATGTCCTCATTTGAATCAGCATAATTTTTGTAATAGCAAGATATTAGTCACATTCATCTTCTTATTTAAATATATCAGTAGGGCTATGGGAGGGCATATGTTTTCCCCATGCAATAGCTATGTTCCTTCTTCTACATTAGACCTAGGGAAAACACTAGAAACAAAAATTTTGACCATGATAATATCAGGGGTGACTCAAAAATGTCCAGTTTTCCCATGATTTTTAAAATGAGAAAACAAAAGTGAATGTACAATAAGGTGAAAAGTAGACGGATTGTAGTGACATCAATTATAAAAGGGGTGAAGAAACCCAAAACTAGATACAGAAAAAAAATGTATATTCCTAAGAAGGAGAAATGAAGCAAAGAGAATTAGAATAAATCCAATTAATTCAATTTAATAAAAACATATTAAGCATTTAATGTGTTGAAATCAATTGTAAGCAATTGGTAAATGATATGCCAGGTATTGTGCTAAGTTCCGACTCAGCAAAATAAGAGCAAAAACAGCTATCCTCAGGGAGGACATTATGTTTTTTAATGAATTCACTTTTTAAAAGCATTTTTATCTTTCCCTTCCATTATTTCCCAATTACATAATGTAAAAAATTAAAAAAAAATAATCCAGCAAAACAAATTCCCACATTGGTCATGTCCAAAGTTGGTCTATCTCAAAAATCTTTCATAACTTAGCCACATCCTACTTTCCCACTATTCTTACACCTTCCTCCCCAGCATATATTCTTCAATCCAGTGACAATGGCCTCCTGGTTGTTCCATGAACAAGACACTCCAATTCTTGACTCCAGGCATTTTCTTTCATTGTCCTCCATGCCTTGAGCATTTCTCCCTCCTCTTGCTCTGACTACTAACCTCCTTGGCTTCCTTTAAGTCCCAAATAAAATCCTATCTTCTATAGCAATCCTCCCCAAGAACCATGTAATTCCAGTACTTTCTCTCTGTTGACTATCTCCTATTTATCTCGTGTATTGTTTGCTATGTATGTTTATTGGTTTGTCTGTTGTCTCCTTGTTAGGTTGTAAGCTCCTTGAGAGCAGAGACTCTTTTATCCCTTTTTGAATCCCTGCACTTAATACATTGTAGTAATTACACATTGCAGTAATCACCTAATAAATGCCTATTGATTGACAGGCCTCAGTCAGGAGGTGGGTGGCATGTTTCATCTTTAGTCCTTCAAATGCATGATTTATCATTGCATTGATCAGAGGTCTAGAGTCTTTCAAAGCTGTTTTTCTATATAATGTTGTTGCATAAATTATTCTGGTTCTACTTATGTCATTCATCATTTCATAGAGGTCTTCAAGCTTTTCTGAAACTGCTCATTTAATTATTTCTTATGGTATGATAACATTTCATTACATTTATTTATCACAGTTTCTTTAGCCATTCCCCAAAAGGTGGGCACTCTTACTTTTTAGGTTTTGGCTACTACAGAAATTGCTGCTAGAAGTATTTCTGTACCCAAAGTTCTTTTCCCCTTTATTTGAGCTCTTTGGAGGTATGGTAGCAGTATAGTTGGGCCAAAGGGTATGCAAAGTGTATTAACTTTGATGGACAGTTATTGTTTTTGAGAATAGCTAAACATGTTAATAGCTCCACCAACAGTACCTATTTTCCCACAGTCTTGCCAACACTTCTCATTTTTCTCTTCTGTCATCTTTGCCACTTTGATGGGTGTTAGGTAGAACTCTGGGTAACTTTAATTTGCATTTCTTTAATTTGGAGCATTTTTTCATGTGGTTGTTGATAGCTTTTATCACTTCTCTGAAAATTGGAACAGCCTCTGAATATTTAAAGCAGGTAATATTCAAATGAATTAGAAAAAATATATAAATCCAAACACACAAAATAAATACAAAGAAGATGAAAGTTAATTTCAAGGCTAAGGTACCAACAACTGGAAGACCCACAAAGCATTGAGTTATACACTGAGGAGAGACAAAATGAGAAACAATTCTTACGTTTGAAAGGCATATATTCTTCTGGGGGCATGGGTACAGCATTTAAGCATATAAGTTAAAATATAATTTGAGGCAGGAGAGAACAGCTGAATTAGGGGCAAATCAGAAAGAATACATGCATTAGATGCCACATGAATTGAGCCTTTGAGAAATTAAGAATAAATAAAGATGAATATTAAAATTTATGTTAAATTTTGAATGTAAATGAGGCAAAGAAGCAGACTAAGGAGAAGAATGAAAATTATTTCTTAAAGAAAAATAAAGAACGGATCACAAATAGAGATTCCAAATGTCATGGATATCACAGAAAAATTAGTCTAACAAAAACCAGATGCTAAAAAAATTTTTTAAGTAAAAAGTGAGAACAAAATGCACACAAAAGAAAAAAGTAGAGAATGTGAAGGGAAAATTCAGGAGATCAAACAATTTATTATTTTAAAGAAACTTTGGCACCAAAATATTGCAATGAAATACACCAGAACTTTATTTTACATATCTGGAAGTGTCAAAGGAATGGAAGGAATATCTGAAAGATCTGCTTCCTCCTACATGCGAAGCATAAGTGCTCTATGCCAACATACAAATCCAGCTTTAGGGTGGGAGTAAAATCATTAAACGTATTTTGGCAATGTTGCTGTAATCTGAACTTTGGGGCTCACACAAGGGATTAGAGTTGTCTTCTCAATGTAAACTGAATAGGCATCCCCCAATTTCTTTGATCTGCACCTGTCCAACCCCCAGTCCTGTTCAAGGCAAAAAAAGGGAGGAGTATTTAAGACTATTTTATGAATCAGCTGTTTGATTTACAAATTAGATGTTTGTCTGCTGGCCCCATTTTTAGTCTTGTTCTGAGTGGCTTAATGGAAATATATAAGGTCCCTTTTGAGATTTCTTAAGTAGATATAGAAACTGCTTGTTTTGATCTTTCTCCCCACACAGACTTTCACTGATAGGTGAACAAGTTGTTTGGATCCATCTATCAGGGAAGTTCCAATTAAAACAAAATATTATGGCTCTTAACTTTTATGATTGATATGATTAATAAGAGAGAAAGAGAGAGAGAGAGAGAGAGAGAGAGAGAGAGAGAGAGAGAGAATGGTAGAAAGACAAGGATAGAGAGAGAGACAGCAGAGAGAGATAAATGGATAGATGGACAGACAGAGATAGAAGTGAAAGGGAGAGGTTGCTGTAGGGAGAGAATATTAATTTGTGAGAATGATGGAGACAGATATGGAAATTGCTTTCTGTCCATTTGTTTCCCCTTTTATGTTGTTAAGCTGGACAACTCACTTCTTTTCATTTCAGTCTAATCCACGCACATGTAAAATAATGACTTCTTCCTGTAGGAAGTGGCAGATCTCCAAGCAAAGAATAAAAGGATACAACATATGTTACCAACACATGTTTTAGCTAGTCTTGTCACTGTTCTGCCTGCTGTGGCAATCAGCTTTTGCAAATACTGTCACTTACCAAATACAAAAAGCATGTGAATGCCCAGCAAATGGTCCGGGATAAACACAAACAGCCTCTCCAACTTGGAAACATCCACTCAGCACAGAGGCTTTGTTTCAAAGGGAACAAAATGAGCCCTTGTGACATCTCATCAATATCATTAGGGAGAAGGAAAAAGAGAAGTAAACAGACCAAACTCAATCTTTTCTATACAAAAAGCCTTAGCTCCTATCTAGATGGCTTGCACATTAGAAAGAAAATTGATGTTATTTGATAGTATTCACACTCATTCCAGACCATCGAAGGCAATGTGAAATGGGCAGGCTAAGAAAAAAAACAAAACAGTGCAGAAAGTTTGGTAGCTGTCCAGATTTCTTAGTAGCCAGTTGGGGGTCTGAAGAGCACATGTGCAGGGAGGCACCCAGCCTTTATTTTTTGGCAGAGTGCCTACCTGTCAAACTCTTCTGGAAGTGGAGTTTGGCAATTTGGGAAGGCTCCTGTTCCTGGAAGACTTTGACAGGTAGATGTGTTGCTGAGAGCTTTGTGCAGAACCCCTGTGGAGGTGCCAGACTCCCCCTTCCATCCAACCCCTCCCCCTTGGCTTCAATATCTCAAAGCACCACCTCCTGCAAGGAGCAGCAGTCTGGCATCAGAGGGAGAAGGGGGCCTGCCTCTTGGTGGTGCATCTGTTCGGTACTCCCCCCTGCCTGTGCTATGGTGTGGGTGAACCTGGCTCTTCCTGAAGATCACTACTTTGCTGGTTGGCATGGTCCTGAGAGTACACAGCTGGGGGATCAGCATTGAGCCACTGGTCATCTGTTTCCCATAGTACAGTCCCTAGGCAGAATTGGCCAATCCCCAAAGACAAACTGGTGACTGATTTTTGGAGTGTAGTAAAATGGACCGGATGGCAATGTTTAGAGGAAATAAGAATTTTTCTGATTCTTGTTCCCTTTTCTTTTCTCAGAATTAAACCATGCTGCTAGCACAAATATTAGTAGTTAATATGAGCTTCCCGAACAATCAACAGTGCACAAATTGGTTATTACTGAAAATTGCCTATCCTTTTCTTAGATTGATCTAGCACAATGCCAGGTTTATCAAAAGTTAGTCATTGAATACTCAATAAATATGTTACCCAATAAATATAGAAATCAGTAAATATAGTACCCAATACATGTACAGGTATAATATAATATGTAAATATTGACTACTCAAATAGTGTACTTGTTTCTTACTCAACAAATCTGAGTTATATTCCCCACTTGCTCTGAGAAACTAAGGCCCTGAGAACTGAGAATTAATGATAAAATACCCCAGGTCTTTTTTGTCCCTTTTTGTGTCCCCATGGTGTATGGGTAGTGCTTTCCAAGCGTTGGCATCAGGAAGCTCTTCTGCAGAAAGACAAAGAGTCAGAGAAACAGGGAAACAGAGACAGAGATACAGGGTCAGAGAGAGACAGAGAAGGAGATGGAGGTGAGAAGGGGAAAGAGATAGTGAGAGAAACAGAGAGACAGACACAAAGAGAGACACACAGAAAACTATTTAGAGAAAAAGGCATATAGATAAAGATAGATTCAGAGACAGGGATTGAGAGAAAGAGGGAGAGACAGACAGACAGATACATACAACCAGAGAGACAGAAAGAAGAAAAGGAGGGAGGGAGAATATCCTGAAACTTAAGGTTTTTGTGATTTTTCTGGTGACTTTGTGCTACAAAGTGACAAAACATTTATTTTTATGTGTGGTGCTGCACCTATAGCTAAAAGGCAACATGAAGGTTTCCTTTTTCAGGACTACATAAAATCAATTGTCAACAAAAATGTAAATTGCACTCATCTTTGTCTTGAAGTCATAAGTCCTCTACTATAAGCTCAAGATTTTCATCCAGAAAAGGCAGCTCCAAGTTCGTACAACTACAGCTGCTAGAACAATAATGTAGCAAACAGTAGAGGGGATGGAACAACCAAAGAATTAATACAAAAAAATCAAATGAACTTGAGGCCCTATTAAAGTGAATAAAAGGGAGCCTATTTTGTTCGAAAGATGGGAATCTAACAAAAGACCCTTAGTGACCAGACAGTAATCATTTCCATCACTCCCCTTCCCCACTAACACAGTCTCCTCCTCTGTAATTGGATTTTCCAGATTATCTCTCAACCTAAATTTCCTAAGTGATACCTAAATTTCCTCTCTATTTGATGGCAATATTTCTTCTCGGTGAGTCTACCCCTAGGTCCTCAATAAACTAGATGGTGCAGAGGGGTAGGACACTGGGTTTAGAAAGCTGGAATTCTGGCTCAGATATGTACTTACTAGCTGTGTGATTTAACTTGCTAAGTTTCCTCAATTTTCCTCAAAATTCCTCAGTTAAAAAAAAATTTCATTTAGGAAATAAAACAGACATTTCTATAATGTGGTACAAATAAAAAATTTGTTAAATGAGGGAGTTGAATTTGATGACTCTCAGGGTGCCTTACAGTTCTAAACCTATGATTTCATGACTCTTCTTTCAACTAAAAACCATATGACTAGCTCTCACCTTTTTATTGTCCTTGAACACCCTTGTTAGTCCTCATAATTACATGTAAGTAGAACAGAGGTCTGAGTATAACTGTGGGAATTGCAAGGCCAACTTTGGTAGTTCCAACATTGCTCAGAGCCTCCTGGAGTCTCATCAAAGGTCCAGGATAATTTACATGGGCTCTAGAGCTAGCTGACCAGGGAGAGCAAAGAGAGTTGAAAGGAGAACTGCAGATTGAGTGATGTCAAGGAAAGGATGCCACACGGAACAGCAATAAATGTCTGGTGACATCTCCTGGGAACAAGAGAGAGTTGCAGGACAAGCATGATAGGGAAGAGGAAGGTGATACTGGAGAAAAGTGACTGGAAATATTTCCCAAGAGCTAAGGGTGTATGGGTGGCAGGTCAAGTGATGCAGGGTAGCAGGAGAACTCCAGAGTTGGGGGTGGAGGCAGCAATCAAGAACATCTTCTAGGTTGTTTTTCGGTCACGTGTTACTCTTCATGATCCCATTTGGGATTTTCTTGGCAGAGATACTGGATTCCTTCTCCTCATTTTAATAGATGAAGAAACTGAGGCAAACAGAGTTAAGTGACTTTTCCAGGGTCACATAGCTAGTAAGTGTCTGAGGCCAGATTTGAACTCAGGAAGATGGGTCTTCCTGATTCCAGGCAGTACTCTATCCACTTCACCACCTACCTGCCCCATCTTCTGGGTGCTACAGTAGGAGAAAACTGGTGCATAAGTGGACAACCAGAGGAGTCGTGGAAGGAAGCAGCCAGGTGGAGGTTTGCCCTCTGCTGGATCCTCAGCAAATGCATTACAGTGAGGAAAAAGAGACTGGGATTCTGCAGAGGGTTGTCCCTTGGTGGATGCTGCTCTCTTCTATGGATTATATTGTAGTTTTTGACCTGTAATTTAATTCTTCGGGCTCTGTGAACCATATGTTTCTAAAGATAATGGTGATGACACACTGGGTAGATAGGAGCTCCTAGATTAGTTATGGGAGGTAAATAAGCCACAGAAGCCAGAAATCTCATCAGAGAATACACTTAAGTCATGGCTGCCTCAGCAAACTAAAGGTTCAGGCTGCTGACATCCCTTCTTGGTCACCTGAGTACATAGCAGCCACAAAGAGCTCTAGGAAGGACTCTGATTCTTGACATATGATAATGGGCTACTTAAGCAAAGGAGCTTCTATTAACTCAATCAACTCAAGACATCATCAATGTCCATCCATGTTGAGTATCCTTCCTCTGCTATGGCTAAGTAAATTTTATTTTTGTAACTGTTAAAAGACCTACTAGTATCTCATTTTGGTCCAATTTGAGGTGGCCGTCTTGAGTCAGACTCAGAACCAGAATTATCATGATCTGGAAGAAACTCCCAAATTAGTGAGGTTATAGGAGCTATTACTGGATACAGTTTCTATATTCAGAGAACATGATTTGACCAGTGGTTTATTTGAATGAATGGCAAAATAATAATGAAACAATGTTAAATGCCTTCCTCTGCTTTCTCTACACTCCAATTTACTCTATCCAAACTGATCTTTCTAAAACACTCTTTGCATGTGATATTCTCCCACTCAAAACCTTTTAATGGCATTTTATGATTCATAGGACAAAGTCCAAAATGTTTAGTCTAGTGTTCATGGATCTCAAGAATTACTTCATTAAACATTGAATGAACAGTTATTGAGAAACTACTAGATGCCAGGAATTGTGCTTGATGCTGGAAGACAAAAACAAAACTCAATCTACCTATATACTTTGATTAAAAAAAAACCCTCACATTTCTAAAGCACCACAAAATTTCTCCACTAAATTTCCATCAGACTGACTGACATACCCCAAATAAAATATGGATATTACTTCTTCTACGTTGCTACTTCCTCCTCATTTATCAAAATCCTACCTACCCTTCAAAGCACAGATTCAGTTTCATCTCCTTTAAGGTTCCTCTAATTCATACCTATAATGAAAGTCAGGTGGTGCAGTGGATAGGTTAATGGATCTAGAGTAAGGAAGATGAGTTCAGATTTCACTTCTGATAGTTACTAAATATGTGACCCTAGCCAAGTCATTTCATTTCCACTTGCCTCAGTTTCTTCATCTGTAAAATTGGGATAATAATAATTCCTGGGTTGTTGGGAGGATAAAATGAAATAATATTTGTGGAGCTCTGTGCAGACTTTAAAGCCCTATATAAATGCAAACTTTTATTATTATAATAGCACTGGCTTTCTGTCTCAACCACTCATTTTATCATTACTTTGTGTTCTTAGGTAAATTTATGTAACTAAAAATAATTTCTAACTCTTTAACAAGATTATAAGCGTCTTGAGGGCAGGGTGCCATCTCCCTAGTTAGATTTCCATATTCTATTATGCATTTCATTTCATGTAGTAGGTGCTCAATAAAGTTTGTTAATTAGCTGATTGTTAGTAGTGTTCTACCATCGGTATCATAGTGTGAGCAGACAGATAGCTGGACTCAGAGTCAGGAAGACCTGAGTCTGAAACCCACCTCTGACATTGACTATCAAGGCAGCCCTAGGGAAGTCATTTCGTCTCTAGGATCTTCTGCTTCTTTATTTTTAAAAATGGGGTTGATAAAAGCACCTACCTCAAAGGTTCTGCAGATCAAGTGAGATAACACATCAAAGTGTTTTGCAAAGTTGAAAGCACTTATATGTGTGAGGCATTCTTCTTCTTCTTAGCTATGTCTTTGGATAATAAATGGATTTCTTGCAAGTTATCTTTTTGTACAAAACACTGAATTTTTTTCATCCTACAAATTGAATGTTTCTGTAAACTTTTTCCAAGGCACTGAAGCAGGTGTACTTTAGGGTCTAAACAGTCCATCAAAGTTCATCATGGGAAGCTTTGTGCACTGGCCATGTTACCTTTCCATTTTGCTCTGGCACTAAAGAGAACCAAAAGAGCCAAAATGCCAAAGGGTATGTGCAGTAATTGCTTTGTGTTTTAGAGGCACTCCCAAATGTGAGACTGAAATACATTCTTCTTGGCAACTGGATTACAAAGCAATCAAAGAAGACCTAATTCAAAACAGGATGTGAACAGCTGAAATTGGCAATGCAATTGGTCTAAAAGACAAGATAACTCCAACTCAGTAGGGAAATGCTAATTAGAGAGACAGCCCTGAATCAAAATAGAGGAGAATACAAAATAATTTTATCATGTTGCTTCAACATTTCTAATGTGATAAAAATGACTCATCTTTATTTTTATAAATGGAGAAACTGATGTAACAAAAGTCTCCCAAATCAGGATTCTTTCCCTAGAATAATACTTTAACTATTAAATAATAATATGTTGGAATACTACATGTTAATGGGGTGATATGCCAGATTATTGTAATAATAGCAGTAGCTTGCATTTGACTGATAGGTCAAGATATCTAACCACATTTTAGAGAGGAAGGAAGAAGAGAAGGGAGGAAAGAAAGAAGAAAAGGAGGGAGGAAGGAAGGGAGGAGGAATCTCATATCAAGCAAAGCAAAATATATTCCCACATTGCTCATATCTAAAAATGCATTTCTTATTCTACATATCAGTCAATCATCTTTTTATCAGGAGGTAGGCAACCCTCTTCTTTAGGATCATAGTTTATCATGTAATTGATCAAAGTTAAGTCTTTTAAAACTGTTTATTTTTATGGTATCAATATTATTGTATAAACTGTTCTGCTTCTGTTTAATTAATTCTCCAACAATCCATAGAGTCTAGCCATGGATAGATTTATTTGAAACCAACTTATAGCACAATAGTATTCCATTGCATTTATATAGCACAATTTGCATAACCATTCTCTAACAAGAAGCTATTCCCTTAGTTTCCAGCTTTTTGCAATCATGAAAAGAGCTGCTATAAAAAGATTTTTTTTTATCTCTTTGGGGTGCAAGTCCAGAATTGATACAGCTGGGTCAGAGGGTAGTCACTCTTTAGTGACTTTTTACACATAATTCCAAATTACTTTCTTGGTTGGGTCCATTCACAGTTCCACTAACAATGGATCAATATGATCAATTCTCCATAATCCCTCTAAGAGTTGTCATTTTCTTTTTTTTATAATATTTGCCAGTCTGATAGATATGAGAAGGAACCTCAGAATGACTTTAATTTGCACTTCTCTAATTATTAATGACTTGGATCATTTGTTCATAGGGCTATAAATAGCCTTCCTGTTCATATCCTTATTCCATTTATCAATTGGGAAATGATTCTTTTTCTTATAAATTTGAATCAATTTGTTATAAATCTTGGAAATGAGATTCTTTGTCAGAGAAACTAATTTCAAAGATTTTCCTTCCCAAACTGTTTTCCTTCTAATATTAGCAGTATCATAATTATTTGCACAAAACTTTTACATTTTATGTAATCAAAATGTTAATTTTATCTTCTGTGATTCTCTCTCTCTTGTTTGATCATGAACTCTTCCCCTACCCATAGATCTGATATTAAGGAAATTAGAAGATCACCAGGGATTGGGGTGAGAGTTCAGCATGCTGAGTCAATCCAGAGAAAAATCAATTCAAGAAGGGAGAGAGGAGTTTCTGGGTGAACATAGATATTTTTCCCATCTTGCTCCTAGGTGCTCTCACCTTCTGCATATAGGCAACACACACACAGACACACAAGATGGAATAGAATCCTTGCCAAGAAAGATTTTTTTTTTACATTTTTGCACAAAGAGGGGAAAAGTACTTTCCTGTAGTATTGATGTATATAGGAGTAGACTTAGAAGAAACAGGAAGGGGAGTAATATCGTCCCCATGCTAGGAAGTAGACTGGGAAAATGGCAACAACAGACTAAGAAAATGATGTTGCATAGAACACAGTAGCTGGACCTCATATAACCACTTTTCTAGACAAGCTCTAAACCTGCAGGAAAAAAACAGAATGCCAATTCCATAGAGCATCTCCTTCAGCTTAGAGCTAAGGTATCTAACTATCTTATAACTCTGATAGAACCAAAATTTTCCAAGGAACTATGACAATGGCAAATGTTAATTTTTGGGTCATTGGAACATTGGATTATCAGGATCCACCCATTGCATTATATATACTAGTAGTGCATTGCACTTTAATAATCTTTTCTCTTGATAGAATTTGACCAGCATGCTTATAAGTCCTAGTGATATTGGTATCACTCAGCTGAACAATCCAGTTAAGTTCTCAGCTTTCTGGATTGGTACAGAAGGGTCTAGGATAGCAAGCACACTGACTCCATCTTGTGACTCGGTTCTAGAGTTGGCCCATTTCTCTTTCTATTCAATGATAGGTCTAACTCAACTTTTGTCTTCTGAGAAAATTTTATTCAATTGTGGATATTGGGAGAAAATCTTATTGCATTGTTTGAACCTAGACCTGCTTGACTGGGAAGCTGGACCACCTTTATCTGCTGCTTAGAGACCCTTAACTAAGAACCTAGGTTATGCTAACCAGAGACTCAATGAGATCCAAAGATTGATGCAAGGAATTTTCTCACAATTGCACTTCTTAAACAATCCATATATCTTATGTGAAAACTAACCCTGTACTGATAGATCAGTTATTGTTTCCATGTTCCTTTAATTATCCACAGACAATTGGGGAAAATGGAACACTTTGTTTTCAGAATTCAGGGAATTGCACCTGTTCACTCTCCCCTTCCCAAACTGTAAATTTCCTAATCTTTCCTCCAATTAGAAATCAGGTTACCTAATGTTGTATTGTTTCTTTTTTGTTACTAGGCCTTATTTCATGATTTTTAATGTATAAAAGTGTGTGTTCCTCTTTCTTGGGGGGAGTGTCTACCTAAAGATGAAAAGGTATGGTCCTGGTTTGTTGGGTCATGCATTGTTTAATGAATTGATATGTTTAGAATTTTCGTATCCTCAATCATTTCATCTTCTACCTGCTACAGTTTTCAAACTGGTGGGAGTTTTTGTTTGTTTTTTTCCCTGAAAGGTGATCCAAACCCTATTTACCAGAGGAGTCTCTGGCATAAGAGTTTCAGTACTATATCACCCAAGAGAGACCCCTTTTATCCTTTCTATGGAGTGAGAACTGGAATTGAAGAGCAGAAGAATGAGGGAGGGAGAGAGGGAGAAGAAACAAAAGATGGGATGAGTGAACATTAATTCCCTCTCCCAATAACATTCCCATTGCCTGTAGCAATTCCTCAGCAATCTTCCTTGTTCTTTTTGTTCTAATATAGCCAAACATTCTCTCATTGTCCTTTAAAAAAAATTCCCATGACTGTTATATTCTATGTAAGCAGTTATATTATCATTATAAAATGCATTATACTCAGGGAGGAAAGAAACTCTGTCCAGCTAACATTAGATAAATTGGGGAAGGTGGAAGAGATTTGAGTTACAAATATTTTCTAAATGCAAATTTTGTGCCTAGATCATTAAATCCTTACTCTCCTAATATCTTCTCCTTCCCTCTTCCTCTCTTTCCTGCTATCGGCATATTTTGCTTGTTTATAAGTTCATATTCACCATCCTATCTTTTTTTTTGTTTCCTTTTCTTCCTCCTTTCCCCTGTTTTCTGGTATTTTCTTTCAGAGATGTTTTTATTCTTTGGTTTTCTAATAGATATTCTTATTGCAATATATTGGAAAGATGTAAAAGATATTTCTACCTAATAATCAGAAAACACACTTTGGCAACTATAAATCCCCATTCAGAACTTCTGGGTTTAGCCTTTCAGATTGAATTGTGAAGAGCTTGGGTAATTCAAATTTGTTTACTCTCTGAGACTTCCTGGTTCTTCAGAAATGGCTTAAAGGGATTACTGAACACACAAAGCTTCCTTGACATCCAATAACTGTGCACCAAGACACATTTTGATGAGTTAAGTGTAAATGAATCAGAAACATATGGATTACATTTCCCATATAACACACATGAACTTTTCTTTAAGAGTACATTGGAATTTTTCTGAATCCAAAACATTTGAAAAAGTCCCTAAAGTACAGGCCAAAACAACACCCTATAGGTAGGTGTTTTCATTGTTTTTCCTTTCTTAGAATGAACTTTTCAACATTTAATTAATTTAATTTTTTCACTCTTTTGTTCCCTTGACCCAAACATTTTCTTATGTTTTACTTTTCTCATTTGAACTCTTATGTTTTGTTCTTCTTCACCTTTTGTTCCTTCTGTGACTCATGCAAGTTGGAAAGTGAAAAGGGAGAGAAGGATGTTGTTATGTGCCTTTTGCTGGGTATTTGTAGAATGTCCCAGAAACAAGTATGTCAAAACTTTCCCTAAGGGATCCATGATAAAGGTGTGATATAAGGGAAATTAACTCAGGAGGTGAAGTATCAGTAAGATTTTGACAAGGATTCAATAGAGACCAAGCAATCCTGTCCAAAATGGACAGAGCTCAGAGACCAAAGGATATGACAAAAAAAAAGGTAGGACCTCCTCTGGGCTCCCCACCAGCTCCCATTGTCAGATTGGGTCCCATGACTGGTGACTACCCTATATTCAAAGTATTTTGTGAATCTACAAACTATAACTAATGAGCCTCCATTGGTTCCTTCACCTTTAATAGCCAGCCAGTTGATAAAATTAACTCAAAGCAAAGATATTTATTACAATGGCATATGTACAATGGCACACAGGCAGTAGTACTACAACATTGCCCCTATAAGCACTGGGTACCCTCTCCCAGAAAATACACATGGTGTATGTGAGGACTGTGAGTACATATAGAGTATACTAGTTGAGAGGAACATGCATAGGGAACACACATGGCTAGGGCAACATACAATTCCAGTACTGCAAATGCCCAATGTCTTTTCACTTCTGATATCAATAAGATGACTGCCTGGGGGTTATTGTTTCTCCTGGGGACTGTAGGACTCTTCCTTTTGCCAAATCAATTCAATGCAGTAGCTGGATATTCTGAGTCTCTTCTCTGCTATATAATGCTTCAGACTGGACAATATGCTCTGTTGTAAGAAACCATCACTGATACAGAAGGAGAAGAGAGAAATGTCTCTCTCTCCAAGTGCTGATTGAGTGTCTCCACTAACCTTGATATTATTATGGCAATACTCTAGGAATAGGGACTGGTGGGACCAGGTTGTCTTAGAAGGGGAAAATTCTTTTATTGTTAAGCCTCAATGAGATATATGATCCAGTTTTTTTAAAAAAGATTATATTATATAGTTGCTATTTAAGTCTGAATCTTTTCATCAAATTCTTATTGATTATAATTTTTATTGTGTTGTGGTAGTAAAGGATGTATTTAAAATCTGATTTTCTGCATTTTATATTTTGAAAAACCTAACACAGGGGTCAGCCTGAAGGTCAAATCCATCCCATTACCTATTTTTTGGCACAATTTTTTAAAGAAAGCTGTATTGTACTTAAGTATGTAGACATGTTTCATAATTCATAGACCTTACAAAAACAAGTGACGGGTCAGATTTGGGTCATAGGAACTAGTTTGCCAACCCTTGCCCTCATATGTGATTGATTTTTAAGGTGCCACAAAAAACTGAGAAATATGTATGCTTCTTACAGTTCTAACTCAATAATCATCAGAAAGCTAATAACTAATTTTTCTAAAAATTCCATTCATATACTAAATCTTTTCTTAAGTTTCTTTTTTAAAAAAAATTATATTTGTTTAAGTCTGAAAGGGACATATTGAAGTTCCAAGCAAAAATTGTTTCTCAGTAACTCAATTAGTTCTTCCTTCAAGTACTTTTTATGCTATTCCATTTGGTGGATTTATGGATGTATGTGTTTGTATACCTATATGCATACACATATGTATTCATATATATATTTCTATGTACACACTTATGTAGGGTATTGATATTGTTTTGTTTTCTATGACAGTGGTGTCACATGCAAATAAAAATGGATTCTTGGAGGGAGTATATTCACCTAGAAAATATTATCTGTGTTGTATTGTGTTTGCATTTATATTTATTTTGTTAAACATTTTCCAATTACATTTTAATCAAATTCTCGCTGTAGTGAGAGTTTTGTTGACTACATGTGGCCCATGGGATATGTTAGACATCTTTGATTTATGAGGCATAATATAGCTGACTTATTGACCTCTTTTAACTATGTCTATTTGTTACTATTTCTTTGTTTAACCTCAAGTAAAAGGTTTTGGTTTTTTTTTAGGATTCACCTGAGGTGTAATAAATTTTGTCCCTACTCCTCATTTTAAATCCCTGTGAATCTTTATGTTTCAAGTGTGTTTTGTATATGTATGTATGTGTGTATGTATAATAAAAATAACATTGTTGGATTCTGCTTTCTAATTTATTCTGATGTCTTCTTCCATTTTTTGGGTGAGTTCTTCCCATTCACATTCACAGTTATGATTTTTAAGTGTGCTTTTTACTCCATCAAACCCTTTTAAGTGTTTCTCTCCCCTCCTTTACTTTCCACTTTATTAACAAAGTGAAGAGAGAGGAAAAATGGGATCAAAAAGAGTAATGCATAACTGCAGGGGCCTGACCCTACTCCACTGCTCTTTCTGTCTTCCCCAGACAATACTCAGTTCACTGGGTCTTACCTTTCATTTTCTCCTTTTAATTCCATTATATAATCAGCCCTCTATAATTAATGTTTGTCTGACTTAGGATTATTCCCTTCCTAGCTTTTTCATTTCTCTTAATTCTCTCTCCCCTTTCCCCTTTCCTTATTGTTTCCGTTTGGGATATAAAGTACTTCATCATTAAACTCTTTGTGGGTAGGTATGTGTTCTACTCTCTTTTACTTGATGCAGAAAAGATTGAAATTTGTGAGATTCTCATTTCCCCCACATCACCTGCATGTTTGTATATTGTTCTTCTGATATACCCTAATCGTGAGAGATAATGAGTTCTTCCCTCTTTTTCCTCATTTCTTCTCCCCACCCAGTATATTCCTTTTCTTTACTGCCTCCAATGCAAACAAAAGCATAGAATCATATCCATTCCCTGAGTTTTTCTCTCTATTCTGAATACAGTAGGATTCTGAAAGAAAGATGTTCTCTTTGTCCAATATTAATATGAATTGATAAATTGAATTTACTCTTGTAGGGGTTTTTTTTGTGCTTATTTTTTAAAGACTCTACCCAGCTCAGATTTCCTCAGCAGAATACTTGAAAATCCTCTATTCTTATAAAGGAGTTATTAACATTTTAGAGGCTATCATGGACACCTTTGTCAATACAGTGAAGCATACAGAATGATGCTTTTAAATGAACAAAATACATGGGGTTACAAAGAAAATACATTATATTGAAATCAAATCATCAAATCTTAAAGAAAACTTGTTAATAAATTCCCCTAAAATCTGTCCATGGTCCTGCAGATACAATGTTAAGAACTCATATTAAAAATAAAAGTTCTTTTCCCTCTGTAGAATTATACACAAGGAAGGTTGTTCTCATGGACCCTTTTTTTTGCTATTTTAAAATATTGTATATTATGGTTTTTTTCACTTATTTATGGTAATTGCTGTATAATCTTGTGTGGATTTAACTATGGCTCCTTGGTATTTGATCTCTTTTTCCTGGCTGCTTATGGTATTTTTTTTTTTTACTTTGAATCTAATTTTTTTTTAATTCTATGTGTGCTCAATTTAGGGATTCTTTCAGAGGGTGAACTATGAATTCTGTTTTTATTTTCCCTCTAGCTTTAATAGTTCTGGGAAGAATTTTTTGTTTGTTTGGTTTTTCTTTTTTAGTATGTATAGCCTATATTTTAAATTTGGAGCATTTGCATAAGACTCTCCTCACTCATAGAGAGAATGACTACTTGACATTGTGTGCCTGCAGAGTTGATGGGAGAGTTTGAAGAGAGATAACCGTTTTCTTTCAGGCTTTGACAGAGAGAGTCATACATGGAGAGAGAAAAAACTGCTTTGAGAAGTGGCAGACATGCAAAGGAGCTGAAACCTCAACATGTTACTTCTTTCATGTTTGTCTGCCTAGAAATTCTGAGGAATTTCGCTTTGGTTAAGATTGGGGCTTCCCTCTTGGTTGAATAAGATATCAATTTATTTCTATCCAAAGAGTTCATTGATTCTTTTTTGCTTTCTGGTGTATTTTATGGTCTGCTTTTAATATGTGCTTTATTCATTATTTATTATGATTTGTTCCATAACTAGTATTCAGTGGGAACAAGTCAAACAATGCAGAGGGAGGTAAGCTTCCCTTTGAAAGAACCAGCAAAATGGCTTAAACTTAAGAAAATATGCCCCTATATCTATAATATTTGGAAGGGAGCAGGGAATATAGACAGTATTCTAGTCTCATAGCCTCTGTTTTAGAGCAGAACAAAGTAGTTAGAATTGTGGCTTCTTCTCATGTTCTTCTGAAGGCAAGAATTAAACTTGTCTTTGGAGAAGGGTGGGCCAGATTTCAGACATTAGACAACCCATGGAGATATGCTTTTGTACATGAGCTACACACACCTTACATATGATTTCTTGAAATATGATGTCCAGGTCATTGTTTTCAGGAATTCCAGTGACTCTTTTCACCCTGTTTTCTACGTCAGTTGTTTTTGTTAGCAGCTACTTCATGAATCCTGTCATTTTTCCATCTTTTGACTTTCTTCTAATATTCTTGTTGCCTTATTGAATCAGTGATTTCTATTTGCTTCATCCTATTTTTCAGGGTATCTACTACCTGGAAAGTATTTTCCACTTTCTGTTCTAAGATGTTTATGTTCCCTTTCCAAGTACTCAAATTTCATTATTTAGACCTGCATAAGAAGGAGGAATTTATGGATGTTACTCTTTACAATTAATCTCTGCTCCCCCCCACCCCCAACACACCTGAAAAATAGTTCCAGTATTATTTTATGGTGGAAAAGACTTACCTGAAAACTTTTGTCTCAGCCACCTTTAACAGCAGCTCACTGCTCTAAATTTCAGCACCTATTGGTAAAGAGTATTTGCTCTGCCCTTATTTATAGCTTTGATTGCTAGAGAATGTTCTATGCTGATAGTCTTTGAGAATTCGTGGTTATTTCCACATCAAGATGACACATCAGAAGAGAATTTGCCCACCAAGCAGAATGACAGCCTAAACAGAGGAAGGCTGTCCCACCGAGCCAAAACTCTGTGAAGGGGTGTATCTGTGAGTGCCTGTCAGCAAAACCTAGTGCCTTAGTGCTGATACAACACAACTCAGCACACATAGGCTAATGGAAGTGATCCTTCATTTACATCAGGAATGGTGAGAAAAGAAATATCTGGGAACAAGGGAGCTTTCTGTATTTGGCAATTTGCCCAATCTTCCTTTGCTTACTTAGCTTCCTCTTAAGCGTGAAGCTTCTCACTGAGTCTTCCCCCCCCAATCCTATTTATAGAGTCTAAAGGGGAATGTCCGTATGCCTGATGTGAAGAAAGAGAAGAATGATCACCAAGATGCCTAGTAATGATGATGACAATAACTGGCATTTACATAGCATTTCAAGTCTTACAAAGCACTTTATATCATTAGATCATTTGATTTTTACAACTCTATAAGGTAGGTGCTCTTCTTATCCCTATTTTATAGATGGAGAAACTGAAACTAACTTGGACAGGGACACACAGTTAGTAAATGTCTGTGTCTGGATTTGAACAGATCTTCTTGACTCTAAATCCTGCACATTGTACTCCCCGTCACCAAGTTGCACTGGTTTCCATTTCTAATCTGGGCAGCTAGTGGGTGTAATAGACACTACCCCTACACAGTATATTTATAATATACTGGGGAGGGTAAGAAATGAGCTCTGTGAGACATCGTATGCCTTTTGGAATCTCTAGTTTCCTTTGTAGGGCAACATGATAATACCCAGGGTGGGCAGAGTATAGAGACCAAATGATGCAGAATGTAATCACTTTTATATCAGTAAAAATTAGTCTTAGACACCAGAAGATGTATTTTTTAGGGGGTTTACTGATATAAGTACTTGATCACATGCTGAACTCTGGCATATGTCTCACACAGGGCTCCTTTATTACTGTCCCCAGTATACTGCAATTCCTCCATGTAGGGATGGTGCCTAATATACCCACTAGCTGCCCAGACTGGTAATAGAAACCACTGAAGCTAGGTGGCACTGTGCAGGCTGGCAAAAGGGAAACTTGAGTTCAAATCCAGTCTCTCAATTCTGTCCTTTCTTCTCCTACCCTATATTAATTCCTTAATACACCTGCACTTTCCTCCTAAAAGTTGTCCTCATATTCTTTCTTTACAAGAATGTATAAAGGCAACATGGAGTAGGAGAAAGACTTACCAGTTACTCAGGGGAATGAAGGATCTAGTTTTAGCTCTGCCATTTTCGGAATGTCATTTTCTTCCTCTGAGCCTCATTTCTCTTATTTGTAAAATGAGTAGGGTGAACTGGATGATTTCTATAGTCCCTAAGAGGTCTTACACTCTATGATTCTAGACAACTGAGATGACTGATTTGAATTTTAATAGATCTTAAATTGCAATGGGGACCTGGTCTTTTTGCCATAGTGACAAGAATGTTGATGTTCCCTCCTTCTGCCAGTGTTTCTAATGTCTTCTTGAGGCTTATCAGAGCTTCAGGGCAATTTTCATAGTCTGGCAATAGTAAATTGGGATAATCTAGGAATTGAAAAGGCAAATGGAAAGGGTGTGAATGTTTATGAGAAGTGTGCTAGAATTAGCTCAAATCTCTTCAAAAAAGCAAATTGTTAGGATTTAAGTGTGAGCATTTACACCTCAGAAATTAAATGCTACCAATCAAGGAGTGATTAATTCTTTTGTTGGTTGTCTTGACTTAAGAAAGTGATGGAGAAAAATGTTAATAATGCTGATTAAACTCAAAAGTGTGCCCTAAACACTTCCCCCTACTCTAGCAACTTGGTTGTTAAATATTTACTGGAACAGTCCTGAAATCATCATTGCTGTTCATTCATTTCTGTCATGTCTGATTCATCATAATCTCATCTGGAGGTTTTCTTGGTAAAGATATTAGAGAGGTTTGACTTTTCCTTCTCCAGCTCAATCTATTGATGAGGAAACTGAGCCAAACAGGAAATTGAGGCAAAACCCTGATTTGCCCAGGGTAACACAGTTAATAAGTGTCTGAGGACAGATTTGAACTCAAGAAGATGAGTCTTCCTGACTCCAGCTCTGGCATTCTATCCATTGTGAATCCTCCCTGCCCTTAATTATTTCAAACCTCAAAAAGACTCAGCAAGAAGTTTTTGGCAATGCATGTTTGAACACTGGGGAATAGAAGAGGTAAATGTGATGCAGTCACCCTAACGACAAGCAGTAAGGGCTAGTAGCTTTATATTCAGAAGAATCAGACTTGAGGTCTTGCCTGGTACAAGAGTGGTCCATAGCCTTTATGTGTGCAGGAGGTAGGGCTGTAAGGCTGACCAACAACAGAAGAGGAAATGTTTTTTCTATCCCTTGGGCACATTGGTCAAGGCAATCTCATTCTAAAAGAGTGAATGCAATTCCCATAGGTGTTCATAGAGCATGGACCAGCATTCCACCCAACCCATACTCTATGTATATTTATGGACATTCCCCTGAAGAAGTAACCTTAGCATTAACAGCAGCAGCTGAAAAAAAAGACAGCTTTCGAAACAGAGTGGAATAGCAGCCAGAGTAGACTGTTAGATTGTCAAAGCCTCAGTAGGAACAGATGTCAAGTAAATCAGGGATGTGGGGAGGGGTCTGGAGAAAGATCCTGCATCATTCCAAGAAACTTTTGGAGCCAGAGTCAAGCAGCATGGCACAAATCCATGATGTGAAGGAGCAAACCCAGATCTCAGGCATCTTGGTGGTATGATGGATAGAGTCATAAAGACTTGAATTCAAATTCTGCATCAGATACTTATTGGTTATGTGACCCTAGTCAAGTCACTTGACCTTGTAAGTCTCAATTCCTTAATAACACCTGATTTATAGGTTGCTGTGAGAATTAAATGAAATAATGTGTGTAAAGTGTTTTGAAAAATGTAAAGTGTTATATAAATATTTATGATTTTTAGTATTATTTTGTCCATCGCTAATTCTGTGAGTCAAGGATTAGGAAGGTGAAACCTTTTTGAGGGGATGATTGACTATGGAGTAGAAACCCTGAGATTTTCCATGCTTGAGAAGACCATAGTCCCAGATGGAGCCATAAATCTGGAGGGAATATGTTGATCCCTTGGGAAGGTAGAGCTCACCAGAGGAAAAAGTCTTCCTGATTTTGTGCAGATTCAGATGTCTGTTCATAGGATCTTAGATCTAGAGCTGAAAGAAATATTCAAAAGCTGTCTAGCCCAACAACCTCATTTTACCAATGAAGAAATAGAGGCTGAAAGAAGTTACATTACCTGTAAGGTTGCACAGGTAGCACACATCCAAAATGAGATTCGAATCAAGGATGTGGGATTTGAAAAGTCACTGCTCTTTGTTGCAAATATATTTGTTCAATGTTGCAAACCTTGTTAACTTTTTATTTACAAGATAACAACTATAGGTGTTTCATGTTCACAAGATAAAAATTAGAAATTAGCTGAATTCTGACATCTCTTGGGTTCACCTGTCCTCAATAGACACAAGAGACTGAGATTCCAGATGAAATCAGTGAAGTTTTTAACAATAGTGAGGAGGTTTTGACCATGGAATTGTAGATATCAAGAAAAATTTTCTTGGCACCGTCCCATATTATCCTGTCCCTCACTATAACATATATTTTATGACTTATTTGGCACACACTTCTCCCAAGGACTTGAAGCCATTTGCAGAATTAATAACAACAGCAAGTAGAATCCTCTGATAAAAGGTCTATGTTCAGGGATTGGCTGGTAAATGTTTAACAAACAGCTCTCCCCGTCCCCCTGCCCCAAATGGATGTCCAGCACACTTTCAAGTTTAATCCCCATTATTAATATTTTTCACCATTACTTTTTTAAGCCTAGATAATCACCAGAAGAATAAATCAAACCCCAATTTGTAGCATTTGCCAGTTTCCAGCTCACGCTGAAAATTTATAAATTGTTTCTCACCAGCTGGCACAAAATAGCTCCAGCACATGCCTGCCTATACGTCAGAATTTTTCAAGCTGAAAGTGATCTGAAAGATCATTTCCTCCAGCATCTTCATTTTAAAAGTAAGGAAATTTAAGGCCCAAAGAAGACAGGTGACTTCTCCAAGTTCACAAATAAGTAGGAGAGCCAAGACTCAAAACCAGGTCTTTTGATTATCAATATTATCTCCAGTATAAGTACCATGTTTATTCCTGATGCTTTATCTGTGGACTAAAATTTCAGGTGGGTCCTACTCAGGACCTAAGGTTATGCTTTGTTAGCAGAATACCAGCCCAGCTAGAATGGCTTTTCACCAAAAGACTAGGTGGTGACATTTAATGAAATCATCTCCTGAGGTACAGAAGAATTTTAATTTGTGTCATTAGAGGATACATAATCATTGATTTTTGTTTGTTTTAAGAAAATATTCCAATTCAAAATAAACAGAATAACTATGGGGGGTGGAAGGTAGGCAGAGAAATCAATGTTACCAGGCACATGGGATATGATCGTATTTATTAGTATAGTAGAGCCTAGAATTTATGTCTCAGATTCCTGGCAGCCAAGTTAAAAATTTGAAATCTAATTACTTGAAACAAAAAAGCATATACATTACTCTGGAGACATAGCTCTTTTCCTGGCATTGACTTCAAAGAGAATTTTATCATTATAAAACTTTGTATATCAAATATCATAATGAGTAGTGTTTTCAATGATGATTTTGCAGAAGACAACAAAAAGAGGTTTCTTATCTTGACTTTCTACAAAAGAAGGCATGTGAGGCATAACATATTTTAAATTGATGGAGAAATTGCTATGGTATGTGAGGAAAAAAAATAGCTCTGGTACACTGTTTCTTGAGGGATTTCATTTAATCATGGGATATAGTTTAGGAAAAACTAGAAGAACAACTAATTAACATGTTCAGAGATGGTCTCTCTCAAGTGTCAAATGCCTCAGGTCTGTCTTGGCAATCCTTCATTTTCTCCTCCTTTGCTCCAGTCTTAGAGGATGAGGTGTTCCTTCTAAGCAAGCCCAACCACTCTACTTGTACCCTTGATCCCATTTCCTTCAATCTCCCCCAGGAGTATGCCCTTTAAATCTCTGAATAATTTTCAGCAAACCATTCCTTACTTACTAGCTTTTTTTCCTGCTACCTACAAACATACTAAGATCTCCCCCATCCTAAAAAATAATCCCTTCATTTTACCCTTAAGTGTTCACCCTGTATCCTTCTCCTTTTTTTTTTTTACAGTCAATCTAGAGGAGGTGGATAGGGAGGATCTTGTCTATATTCATTTTCTCTGCTGTTTCACTTCCCACTCATTTCTCAATCCCTTGTTATCCACACCATTATACTGAAACTACTATATGCAAACTTGCTAATGATTTCTTTATTGGTAAATAAAACAATGATTTTCTCAGTTAGCCACCCCTTCATTCTGGACAATCTTCCCTGGATTTTCACGACACTTCTTTCCCCTGTTCTCCTCTTCCCTGTTTGGCCAAGCCTTCTCAGTGTCCCATAAATAATCTGCATCCATTCTCCAGCTCCACTTCCCTCCCATCTCCACACCTACATACCATAAATATATGTTCTGCACCCTCTCCTCTCCTCTTCTTCTTCTAATCCTTGTCAGCTTCTTTGGACTCAACTATCATCTTTATGCAGATGACTCCCAAAATGACACTTGAGTATCACAGTATAGTGGAGAAACCCCAAATTTCAATATTCCCCACCCCCCAGTAGACAGCCTTAGAACAGCAACATAGAATCATACAATTTAGTGCTGGAAGAGACCTGTAATTCAACCCCTTCATTTTACAGATCAGGAAACGAGGACCATGAAATATTAAAAGTGACTTGATACACAGGTAATTAAGAAGTAGTAAGAAGTAAAGCTGTAATTCACACTCAGGTCTCCTGATGGCAAATATAGGGTCTGCAATAATTAATAAGGAAAGGGTTAAGGATGCAAGTGAACTAAGGGAACTCCTCTATCCCCCATGAGCTGAGGTTGGGTCAAAATCCAGTGAAGGCCCACCCATCCAAGATGGATGGTTTGCTCTGTACTTTGTGGAATGGACATCCTTAGCCCAATTAGTTCATAATCTACCCTCTGAGCCTCCAATCTCAGGGAATGAATCCACTAGGAGATGCCTAGATCTTCCAGGTTCTTAAAATACTTGTGGGTTTTCATAAGCCTAACCTTAACTAATCCTTTACCTCATAACCAGAGACCCAAGGGAAGGTTCCTGGAATTTTTCAGTGATTTTGCATAGCACAGTGTGTATGGCAGCATGTCATTAAGACTAATGAAAACCTATTACAGCATGGAAAGTTACAGACCAAACTAAAAAGTAAATAGTAAGCTTACCACAGATACAAAGTAAAGGAAAGGTCACTGTCTATGATTAATATTTCTTCTTATCCACTTAACTATTTTTCAAGACAGGAGTGCCATTCTTAAAAGGACAGTATCATCACTCATTAAAAAAAAAAAGTCAGGAAATAATTGTCAAACTGAAAATTCTTTCATTTAACAACTTAAATTAAATAGTATCATTACTATTCTTCTTTTACCACCTTTTAAAGTACTATCACATGGACAAATAAATTCTATTATAGGGCCTGCTGGTATTTCCACAACTCACAGGGCAGGTTTCCCAAAGGATGGCTATGCTAGATTGAAAATTCTCTGTGGGTCCACATCCACTATCTCCACAACTTGTAAGCTTTCACTAATATATTTACCATTAGTGGTTAATAAGAACATACAATTAAAAACAGAGGCAAGTATGGACAAAATAGAGAACATTCATGGAGGAGCACACAGGTAAGGAATACATGTGCCCAGGGAACATGTGTCAAAGGGTATCCTTGTAGAGGACTTGTCTAACCAGATTAGAGTCACTTTAATTCCATCCCACAGCCACACTCAGGAATAGCCCTGTGGGAAGCATTCTTTTCAAAAGGAAGACAGTGGGCAAACTGAGTCAGGAGGATCCCATGAAACCCCAATAGTTTTTGGTGTCCTAGAATTGAACTTCAACATAAACCTCTTCCAGTTTTCCACTTATATTACAGTGCATAAAAAGCACAGAAACAAACTAAATCCCAAGGACAAATCATTGTTTCTTTTACCTGTGTGACCTCAGAAGTATATATTCCTTTTTTTTTACAAGCAATAAAAGGTGACCTGTTAAGTGGTTAAATGAAACTGGTATTCTGGAGAACTTCTAAAATTGAGGGAAAACAATTAACAGGAGGTTAAAGCCTCAGAGGAACTATCTGGCCACTCCTTGTACTAGAATTATCAACCCTAAGGTGGCAGGCTGCAACAATCCCCTTCCCCAACAAAACTTGAGATCAACCGAAACTAGATTAACATAGAAACATGAGGTGTTTAACAAAATAAATGAAAATACAATATAGATCAGGTTAATGTGTGGTTTTGAAAGGCAATACACAAGCTGGCTGTGATCTGTTTCTATTTGACTTTGACATCATTGCCTTACACCATTTTGGGGGTGACATTCAAGTTTAATTTAATGGTAAAGTTGAAATTTACCCTGAGAAAGAGTTATGGATTCAGGTTTAAATCTGGCCTATACAACAAAATACCTATGAGACTTCATGCAACTCACTTAAACTTTTCCTGGATTGTAGTTTCCTCATCTGTAAAATCCCATCTTTCCCAGCCTCTTAATTCTCCCCTCTTTTATTTTTTTAAATTTATTTTTAACATTCTCCCCTCCCTCTAGCTTCCTTTCCATCCACAAGCAACATGATATCAATTATATATGTGAAATCATACAAAACACATTTCCATATTAGCCATTTCACCCCCATAAAAAAGAAAAGAATGAAAAAAATTGTTCTTCATATTCCTTCATCAGTTCTTCCTCTGACAGTGGATAGTATTTGTCATCATAAATCTGTCAGAATTGTCTTGGATCATTGTGTTGATCAGAGTAGCTAAGTCTTTCACAGTTAATCATCATTACAATGTTGCTGTTACTTTGTACAATGATCTCCTGATTCAATTCGCTCTGCATCAGTTCATACAGGTCTTCCCAGGTTTTTCTGAAATCATCCTGCTCATCATTTCTTATAGCACAATAGCATTCCATTAAAATCATATGCCACAACTTGTTTAGCCATTCCTCAATAGATGGGCTTCCCCTCAGTTTCCAGTTCTTTGCTATCCCAAAAGGAGTTACTATAAATTTTTTTGTACATAAATCCTTTTCCTTTTTCTCTGATGTCTTTGGGAAACAGATCTAGTAGTGGTATTATAGGGTCAAAGGATAGGCAGTTTTATAACTCTTTGGGCATTGGTTTCAAATCGTTCTCCAGGATGGTTGGGCTAGTTCACAATTCCACTTTTATTGTCCCTGTTTTTCCACATCCTCTGCAGTATTTGTTATTTTTCTTTTCTATCATGTTAGCCAACCTGATAGATATGGAGTGGTACCTCAGAGTTGTTTTAGTTTGCATTTCTCTGATCAATAGTGATTTATGTCATTTTTTTCTATGACTATAGATGGTTTTGATTTCTTCTGAAAGCTGCCAGTTCATATTCTTTGACCATTTATCAAGGGGAATGACTCTTATTTTTATAAATTAGATTCAGTTTCCTATATGTTTGAGAAATGAAGTCTTATCATAAAAATTTGCTGTAAAATATTTTTTATATGTTACTTCATTGTCTGTGGTATTTTTAAAGTGAAATGTAATTTCCCTGATGACCTCTTTAAATTAGGTTTATTTTTGGTTTTGCTTTGTCTGACATCATGATTGCTAACCCCACCATTTTTACCTCAGCTGAAGCATGATAGATTCTGTTTCAGGCCCTGATTTTAACTGTGTGTGTGTGTATATGTTTCTATTTCAAGTGTATCTCTTGTAAACATATTGTTGGATTCTGGTTTCTAACTGATTTTGATATCCACTTCTATTTTATAGATTAGTTTATCCCATTCATATACACAGCTATGATTATAAACTATATTTCCCTCTATCCTATTCTGTTTGTACTTATTTCTGTTCTCTCTCTCTCTCTCTCTCTCTCTCTCTCTCTCTCTCTCTCTCTCTCTCTCTCTCTCTCTCTCTCCCCACCTCTATCTCTATCTCTTTGTCTCTGTGTGTCTCTGTCTCTGTCTTTCTGTCTGTCTCTCTGTTTCTCTCTTCTTATCCCTCCTTAAAAGTTGTTTTGCTTTCAACCACTGTCTCACTTAATCCACTCTCTTCCTTTTATCATCCACTCTTCTTTTTCTCATATCCCCTTCTCTTCCTACTTCTCTACTGGGCAAGATAAATTTCCATACCCAACTGAGTGTGTGTGTGTATGTGTGTGTGTGTGTGTGTGTGTGCATTCTTCAATCTCTGAACCAATTCTGATGAGAATGAGACTCAAGAATTGCCCACTTCCACATTTTCCATTCACTGTAAAAGCTCTTCTTATATACATACCCCTTTTATGTGAGACATGTTCTTCTCCCTTCCCCCTTCTCCTACTGCATCCCTCTTTCTTGCCTCTTTATTTTATTTTAGATCATCCCAATGTAATCAATTCACACCTGTACCCTCAGTCTATGAAGACTCCTTCTAACTGTCCTAATAATGATAAATTTCCTAGGAGTTATATGTATCATCTTTATCATATAACAATGTAAATAGTTTAATATTATCAATCAGGTAGATAGAATGCCATGCCTGAAATTAGGGAAACTAATTTTCATGAGTTCTTGAAAGTCCTCTATTTAATTAACTATCTATTATTCCCTGAAAGGGTTATGCTCAGTTTCACTGGTTAGGTTATTCTTGGTTGTAATCCTAGCAAATTTTACTGTCCAGAATATCATGTTCCTAGGAGTTTTCATTTGGAGATTTCTTTCTGCTAATAATTGCTGCATTTTTTTTCAATTTCTATTTTACCCCCTGGAACTAAAACATCAGGACAATTTTCTTTTATAATTTCTTGAAATATGATGGCTAAGATTTTTTTTTTTTTGATCATGACTTTCAGGTAGTCCAATAATTCTTAAATTATCTTTTCTTGATCTGTTTTCCAGGTCAGTTGTTTTTCTGAAGAGATATTTCACATTTTCTTCTATTTTTTTGATTTTATTGTTTCTTGATGTTTCATGGAGTCATTACCCATTTAACCAATTCTCATTTCAAGGAATTTTTTCTTCAGTGAGTTTTGTATTTCTTTTTTTTTTCCATTTAGCCAGTTTCATTTTAAAAGGTTATTTTCTCCATTATTTTTGTACCTTTTTTTAACCAAACTGTTATTTCTTTTTTCATAATTTCCTTGCATCACTCTTGTTTCTTTTCCCAATATTTCCTCTACCACTCATTTTTTTTCAGGGTATTCTTGTTAGACTTGTATTTAGTCTGAATTTTTCTTTGAACTTTGCTTGTAGATGTTTTTATATTCTTGTCTTCTTTTGTATTTGTGTCTTGGCCTTCTTTGACACTGTAATAGATTTTTATTGTCAAGTTCTTGTTTGTTTGCTTGCTCATTTTCCTACACTATTTCTTGACTTTGAACTTTATGTTAAAGTTGGGCTCTGCTTACCTGGACTGCAGAGACTCTGTCCTAAGTTCCAAGATTTTTTGGTGCTGCTGTTCTCAAAGTTAGTTCTAGGTATCTGCAAATTTTCAGTACTTTTAAAGTAGTATGCTTTGGGAATAGTTGTGGTCACTGCTCTCCTGGTCTGCACTCTGGTCTTAACCCAGGAATGGTCCCTGCTCCCATGGAACTGCAAATACTGACTCTCCTCTCCCTTCTGGAATGGTGATCAGTTCCTTTCTCCCCTATGACCCAGAACAGTGCATGGGTAATTAAACTGGATCTTGTGCTCAGTGTCAGCTCAGGGACCGCTGTAATCTCTTTCTGACCAGTTACCAAATCTCCTTACCATCTCTGGGCTACAGGCTCCTGAAGCTGCTGCTGCCGCTATGGCTGTCACTTCCAATATCCACAGCTCATGTTGACACCAGGTGCTCTCTGGATTGGCTCCCACTTTATTGTCCAATGACCTCTCCTAATGAGTTCCTAAATTGTGTTAGGCTGAAGAGATGTCTCACTTGACTTTTTGTTGCCTCTGCTGCTCCAGAATTCAATTTGAGACACTTAAGGTTTTTTGGAGGTTTTGTCAGAGCTCACCTCAGTTGCTGCCTCTACTCTGTCTTTCCTCTCTTAATTATTTCCTATTTATCCTGTGTATAGGTTCTTTGTATACATTTGTTAGCTTGTTGTCTCTCTCATTACACTGCAAGCCAGTTGAGGACAGGGACTGTCTTTTGCCTCTTTTTGTATCTCCAGCACTTAGTACAGCATCTAGCACTTAATAAGCACTTAATAAATGTTTATTGATAGATTAATGATTGTAAAACTTACTGAGTTAGAAAGATGTCTACCTCAACCACATGAAGACCTTTCTTAGTGGATTGGGTGGATGAGAACAATCTGTTCCAACAGACATGAAGTTGGCTGAAGCAGACATTATGGAATTCTTAAAGCTTGTTCAAGTACTGAAGATGCCAAGGTCATCCACTGCATCCTGAGCTATCACTAGTTGTCCTGACTTTTGCCCTGCCACTGAAGTTTTATGACTCAGGAAGAAAGAGGGAGGTTGGAAACGCATCATTATATTACCCATGATGTCATCAATCCTCTTCAAAGACAAAGGACAAACACTAGCAGTGATTGTAAAAATAGACTTAATCTGTGTGGATCTAAGAGTTCCCTCCTGGATCAAAATATCTATGATCTGTGATCCTTTTGTCCAGATTTTACAGGCTTGTTCACCAGTGAGACAGCTGCATGTCATGTCAAATATGATATATAGGTAACTGAATAATACAGGGACAAAAAATCTAAATTATTTAGTAGGCTCTCCAAGCTCCTTCCTGGTCACATTATTAGGTCAACTCAACTCTATCAATCTCTAGACTGAAGGTCTGAATTTGCTAAGAAAGTTTCCAGCAAGACAGAAAAAAGTGAGGAAATAGATTTTTATGGCATAATAATTTTTTTGATTCACAGAATTTTAAAAGGATCAATGAACCTGGAGGAGGGAAATGGGCCTGAGGAAAAGAGTAAAAAAAGTTAGTTTTAGGAAAAAATAGCTGGGTTTTGATGAAAAGTTTAGAAATCATTCAAGAAAGTCCTACTAGTCATTTTTTCTCCTGAATCTAAACCTTTGTTTACAAAAGCTGGTCAGCTGGCTAAAGTCAAGGTGAACAGAAATGTGTCCTTACTTCTACATAGAGAGGTGGCTCGCCATGATTCATAGGTATATCATCATCGTCATCAATATCATCTATCTCAGGTTAAAATTGCTATTTTCCTTCAAATTAAAGCATAAGGTACATAGGTACTTTATAACTAATGTTTAGTAGTTGATTTTATTGTTTCCAATGCTCATCACTGAAAAATTAAAAATATCTTAGCACATAGTATCTGGGACATAGCATGCATTTCATAAATAATTGTTGCCTGACTGATTAATTGATCAGAAACGTAGATAATACCACATAAGCCCCAATTAATTAAAACTGGCCCTTCATGTTCTTCTGTTTGACTGCAGATTAGTGGTTCGTTCCCTAGAGCTGGGGTTTTTGCGAACAACCAATTTCTTCAAACACTATATATGTCTTCCTACTCTCTCTGTACTTTCATATGTCCTTTCCAGCTTCTCTTCCTATATACCTTTCCTCAAAACACCTACTTGTTATAACAAACTCTGGAGGGGAAACAGGATTTTAAAAGGGAAAGACTACTGGTTGAAACAATAGATACAAGAGCCTATCACTCAAATATTTTTCTAGGACTGCTATTTTAAACTTCAGAAATACAGATTGGTGAGTCATGGATTGTTAAAAGTTCATGAAAAGAAAATAAGGTTGAGGGCTGGGAATGGCCTGAAACTGAATACATAACAATAGTGTGATATCACAGCTAAAAAGAGCAAAGGACATCTCTTAGACTTCTTTCATGGGGCATAATGTTCAAAAGGAGGAAGATGAAATCTTTTACAATCTGACTCCAGCCTGCCATCCTGGAGACAATTCTAATTATGTTATGCCTCATAAGTAAACAAAGCTCTCAATGTACAACAGAAATGGGTATGGATCAAGTGATTTATTCCTACACACAAAAGGAATGATAAAGATAAAGAACTCTAACACCAAATATTGAATTAACAGGTTTGATAGCATCCAGTAACAACATATGTAACTATAGTTACAATCGTTTAGGATATTGATTTTTAATCAGAACACAGACTCATTCGGAAAGACCACTGATCAGATATGTTACATTTCACCTCAGAACTGCACTATCTTACTGTTCTTGGAACTTGTCTGCTGGGAAAAAAGCTGGTCAGACTTGAACTTGGTAGTACTCTGTTTGTTCTTCATAGTTGTTTGTTTTGGTCAATGGCTATCCTTTTTGAATCAGAAGCTTTCTCTGCTGTCAGCCAATGCCCCCTCAGGCCACATCAGCCACTGACTTCAGAGACCTCCCAGGACCTTTGGAATAAAGTTACCACCACCAATTCCAGATAGGTACTATGGAATGAATACTTATTCATCTAAGATTAGGAAACAGCAAACATAAGAGAAGAAGACAAAGAAATGATTCTTTTCCCCATTCAACAATTTGGACACAACCTAAAAGTGTCATACTTTGACAAGAAAGAAAAGAAGAGAGAGGCAGAGAAATGGGTAGCTTATTTAATTACATCCATTGGTTCATTGACTTTTCTGGTCCAATAACCAATTAGGGGAACTCTTCATTGTCTCAAAGTTTGAGGCCTTTAACCTTGAGTCATAATTTGGAATTATGTGAGTAAAGCTATGAATCTTGTCATTCCATTAATCTGATAGTGATTCCACTCGTAGGTAACTTCATGTAGGTCAAACGCAGAAAGAAAAGTTCCATATATTCCAAAATATTTGTTGCAGCATCATGTTTTATAGTAGCAAAGGAGTAGTTGGGAAGTAGGTGCATATTAATTGGGGAATAGCTAAACAAACTATAGCATATGAACTTGTCCTATAGGACAATACTGAGAAACATAGTTAAGATTTTATGTGAAGCAATTCAGAGTAAAGTTAGCAGAATTGGGAGAATAATGCACACAATGTCTCCATGCTTCATAGACACAGGAAGAATAAGGTTGCCTATATAGATGCTGTAAGTACTGAAACAGATGTCCAAAAATCTCTCTAGACATAAACATATAAAAGCTGGATTCTCTCATCTTAAAATTCTAAACTAGGTTGCATTTTAAATTATTCAGTAACCTCCCTGCCTTTTCCTCAATATAAATTGATATAGTGGAAAGAACGCTTATGTTTGGTTAAGGGACTGGGCAAGTCACAATCTCTCTGAGGTTTAACTTCCTCATAAACAAAATGAGGGTAATTACATTTTTCCCTAAGAATGTCACAGGGCTGTTTCAAGGAAAACACTTTGTAAACATTGAAGCATTAATATTGTTGTTGTCAATTACAAAGATCAGATCCACAGATTTTCAGCAATCATACTGTTCTTTTTTTGTTCTTATTAATTTTCTTTTTTCAACAATCACTTCCATAAGTTTTAAATTTTTCTCTTCCCTTTTCCCTTCCCACGATGGCATGCAATTTTATATGGGTTATCCACATACGTTCTTATTAAACACATTTTCACATTAGCCATGTTGTATAGAAGAATTAAAACGAATGGGAAAAACCATCTCCAAGCCACATACTGATTTTTCAATTATGCATATGAATTTTGATACCTCCATGGATCTGTGATCTCATTGATTTGGGCATTTCCTCCAGTGATGTAGATTGCAGTTCATCCATGTAAATTATGTACTACACTGAAAGCTGTTTCTAATTTGGGGTTAGGGTGTTTGGGCACTTGGTAATTCTGAAACAACTCATGTGATCTCTGTTTGCTCTGCTACACTCAGCCTTCCTTAAGTCTAGTCTCATTTAGTCTCATTAGTCTCACTTATTTGAGAAACAAAAGATAAACAAGTAAGTAAACAAATAAATGAATGAATTAGTGAAAGAATGATTAAGGACCGCAATCTTTATTAATGAATGTGTGATATTGTCTATGGCTAGCTATTGAATGCTAAAAAGTTTGTTTTTGGTTTGGTTTTGTTTTCTTACTCAAGGATCTATTTCAATTGGGGATCCTTCAGACACCCAGGTCCACATAGCCTGAAACACTAGAAGGGCTAGGAACAATGAGCTCCTCTGTTATCTGGGAGCCATGGAGCTGAACCAGGGGAAAGAGTGACATGTGAGAGCTCCTCTCCCATTCATTCTTACTCCTCTCTCTATTCTATTTTCCCACCTCCTTAGTCATCCTTCTAACTGGAAATGGATTCAGAAGTAGCCAAACAAGGGCTATAAAGCTACCAAAAAAAAAGTAACCTTACAAACTAAAACCTACAGTTTTAGGGAATGTTATTCTATTTTTAATCTCTTGAATTCTTTCTTGACTTTGAATTGTAGACTCTCTTACAAGTTAGAAATGAAAGTGCCATGTCTTTCAAAGATGAAATTAAATGGGAGTTATATTTCTTACTCCTCTGTCCTCCTAATTGAACCTTGAGATTTAAAATCCATTTAAAGAGAAAGGTCATTCATTGGAGCCTTTTTCTCCACACATTGTTTCACCCTACCACTTGTAGTGTATGTACATTTTAAAATGACTATTAGTTCACTCCAATGCAAGAATAGGAAGTATTTGAGATTTCAGGGAGATTACATCTTTCTGTCTCATGAAGTTTTGATGCTTTGGTTCGCAACTGCTGAAGGAGAGAAGAGCTCATTCATTTCTCAATATCCGTATCTGCTGATAATTTTGTGTGGGGCCTTGCTGGTCTGATCCCTTGAGACTCTTCCAGGTATATTAAATAACAGAGGAGTGCATTAAGTACTCACAGGGGAGAGCTCTGTTGATAGAAAAATAACATTTCTGACTAGAAAGAAAATTCTCACATCTCAAAGATGTGCATAAGTGTTCTTATCCTCTACAATACTTCTGGTTTTTTACACCCCATGGATCCAAAAGACATTTTTTTACAGCTGGCAAAGGATTGCTCTTGGGCAACCATTTCTGAAGCAGAAGTTTATTTTTCTTTTATGTGTTTATTTGCAGGTTTATTTCCTCTTGCCATCATTGATATCCTTCTGAAATGGCACTATTGGCAACATTCTATCAGCTTGGCTAAGTGTGACCGAAGTTTATCATCAGATTGTAAGCTCCTTGAGGACAGGTATCTTTTGCTTATTTTTGTACCCCCAGTGCTTAGCATAATGCTTACAAGAAAGTAGGAGCTTAATGAACTGACTTAATGAACATTGACTGACCAAAAATATCAGTATATGAGCAGCCATCCCTTCCACATTGGATGAATAAACATGGAGCTTGTATTAAACTTATTGTCTGACACCAGTCTTTGCTAGGTCTGCCACTCAAGGCCAACTGTATGAATAAATTGCTCCAATCCATCGTGGAAATATTCTCTTCTTAGCAATCTTGCCCAGTGAGAAGGGATTGAGCATGTTCACACACATACACATGTACAAAAATTAGATACAGATATGTAACCTTTGCACTTCTCCCTTTTGTATTGTGCTCCATGTCCTCAGGCACCTGGGAACATAAAGACATATCACACAGCCTCCTGAGTGCCTTCCCCAGAGGCATAGCAGGACCACATACCACAACATAAAAATTCATATCATCACAGCCAAACCATTCCAAACCCCTCAGAACCCACTCAAATACCACATTGTAATTCCTAGGGATATTCTGATGATGAGGGTGATGTTGCATGCCTGTAATCCTTGTTACTAGGGAAGGCTAAGGCTTCTGAATAGCTTGAATTCATGAGATCTGAGCCAGAGGAGGTCTAAATTCAATCAAATGTCTGCACTAAGTCTGGCACCAATATTATGAGTCCAGAGAGCAGAAAGTCATACCAGGTTATTGAAGGAGGGATAAACTTTTTCCACCCTGGAAAGTTAAAAACCAAAAAACAGTAGATTAAAGAATTCAAAGTGATCAGCATCTGTGTGTGGTCATTGTACATCTATTCTAGGTGAGGTAGGGAGACCCAGTCTCAAAAAGAAAAAAATGCTGGCATGGTCAGGGTAACACCAGCTGTGAAGATAATGTAAAGCTTCCTCCCCTACTAAGTGTCAAGAGAGCTTCTATTACTTGTGTCTAGAGGAATCTCAGCTGCTATCTTCAACCTATATCCTCTTGTTTGCAGCCAATCTTTAATGGTGACACTGATGCTTACCGCTGGGAACTCTTCGTAGCTGGGCTCTTTCTATAATACCTTTTGCCAATAAGAACTGTGTAAGTTCTAGGGTGCCAAATCTCCCCTTGGGCTAAATGATTCATAAAATTAGAGCTGTATTCCTTTGGTAGAAAGCCTAATTAAAACATAAATACCATCAGGAGCAGGGGTGAACTAGAGCCAGTTTGAATTCAGAACCAATTGTCAAATTTTCAATATAAGCATTTATAGCTCATAAATTAGTGAACGCTACAAATCAGGGCTTGATTGACAACTTTGCATATTGTCTAGACCTTACAAAATGATGGGAAAAATGTGCAGATTAAACTTAGAAGTGTGTGCTGATCAATTCTCTACCCTCACCCCCCACATTGTGGAATGTTGGGAATGTCGTGGAAAATTTATCAACATGACCCTGCTTAGGAGGGATAATACTTTAAGTCTTATCAGTCCTTTACACCTCAGTATGATTGTGTTTAGACTAGAGACAGCTTTGAATAATGGAAAGAGACCTAGAATCAGAGTTGTTAATGCACTCATCCACAATGGAGGAGAAACTATTTGGAAGGATAATAAAACAATACTTACCAGTATTCATTTATTGTACGAATTTAACCAATGGGGCAGCTAGGTGGCGTAGTGGATAGAGTACTGGGCCTGGAGTCCGGAAGAGTCACCATCCTGAGTTGAAATCTGGCCTCCGAAACTTCCTTGCTGCGTTAATCCCTGGGCAGGCAAGTCACTTAATACTTTTTGCCTCAGTTGCCTCATTTGTAAAATGAGCTGGAGAAGGAAATGGCAAACCACTCCAGTATCTTTGCCAAGAAAACTCCTAATGCGGTCCTGAAGAGTCAGATATGCCTGAAAAACGACTAAAAAACAACAAATGAATTTAACCAAATTCATTCAAGCCAATCACCAAAGTCCATTCTATTAAGTCAGAGATTGTTGACCTTTTATGCATCATGAATCCCTCTGGCAATCCGTATTATTCTCAGGATAAGGTTTTTGAGTGCAATAAAATAAAATTAAGTAAGGGTTACAAAGGAAATCGTTATACTGAATATGAATAATATGAAAATATTTTTAAAAAGAAATTCACAGACTCTTGCTTGAGATCACCTTATTAAGAACACCTTGAAGGTAGAAATTGTATTTTATTTTATTTTGGTGTCCCTGCAATGTGGAGAGGTTTGAAAAATCAGTTTCTGCCCTGTATAAAGAAACACATTAGGAAGAGCTTGTTCCTCATGCTGTCCTCCAGACCTCCAATGGCAAAGTTGAAGGGTCTGGGGAAGTAGTTAGTATGAATCAAGGCTTAATGAAAGCCAGAGAGGAGAAAGGAGAGCATTCCAGGCACTGGGCACAGCAAAAATGCCTGGAGCTAAGAGATGGATTTTCTTGTTCATGGAACGGCCAGGAGGCCAGTGTCACTTGTGGGGAGTAAGGTGTGTGTTTGTCCTTCATTGACGAAGAAGATCATGCCATCAGAGAAATAATGACATGATTTGCACTTGACTTGGTTTTGAGCGAGGGAGGGCTGTGCAGGTCACCAGCCTCACCTCTCCTCCACAGCCATCTGAATCCAGTGACCAGATATTCATCAGGATGACTGGAGATGACCCAGGATGGGACAATTGGGGTTAAGTGACTTACCCACTGTCACACAGCTAGTGAGTGTCAAGTGTTTGAGGTGAGATTTGAAAGGTAGGAGGGGATTGAGTTATGAACAGCTTTGAATGCCAAACAGAACACTGGATCAAACACAGAACTCTGTTCTTAGAGGCAGTAGGAAACCACTAGAATTTATTGAGTAGGTGAATAACATGATTGGACCTTTGTTTTAAGAATATAAAAGCCATGCTTAATGGCTGAATAGAGAATAGATTGGAGTGGGAGAGTAGAGGCACACAGAAAACCCTCCAGCAGGCTATTGCAATAATCCAATTACAAGACAATCCCAAAGGACTAATGATAAGCATATTATCCATCTCCAGAGGAAGAACTGATATTGATTGAATACAGAATGAAGCTTGCCACTTTTTACTTCCTTTCTTCCATAGTTTTGAGTTTTGTGCAAAATGACTAATATGGCAGTGCTTTACATAAATTACACATGTATAACCTATATCTTATTGCTTATTGTCTGCTCTAAAGTGGTGGCGGTATCAGAGATGGGGCGGGGCATATTTGAGAGATGTTGCAAAGGTGAAATTGGCAGGTCCTGGTAACAGATTAGATATGTTGGGGAAGGGGGATGAGAGATGGAGCCCAGGATGATCTCTAGGTTGTGAGCCTGAGAGATTGGGAGGAAAGACAGGAGGGAGAGGGAGAGGTTTGAGAGAAAGATAACGAGTTCAATTTTGAACATATTCCATTTAGGATGTGTACTGGATATCCAGTTTTAGATATTGAAATTAGAGGTAACAACGGACATTGAGGTAGGAAAGGTAGATTCGAGAATCATCAGCATAGAGATACAACTAAATCCATGGGAGCTGATGAAATCACCAAGTGAAGTTGTATAAAGGGAAAAGAGACAATGGCCTGGAACAGAACCCTGAGGGCATGATCTGGAAGAGGTCTCCAACAAAAGACACTGGGAAGGAGTAGTAGGATAGGTAGGAAGAAAACCAGAAAAGAGAGGTGTCCAAAACCTAGAGAGAAGGAAATATCAAGGAGGAGAGAGTGATCCACCATGTTAAAGACTGCAGAGATGTCAAGTATATCGAGGACTGAGAAAAAATCGTTTCTTTTGCTGTTGATATAATCATATGATTTTTGTTGTTTTCATTTTTAACATGATTTGGTCTGCTAATTGTCTTCCTAATATGTAGCTATCCTTGTATTTTAGTGGAAGACTAACTTGGTTACAAGGAATAATTTGAATATAAAATCTATTTGCCAATATTTAATGGATAAAAATATTAATTACATTATATTGATCTATAGTCTTCCTCCTTATTTTTTCCAGGTTAGATATTAGGATATTTTTCTCTTAGAAAGAATGAGAGAGAACCATTTTTCTCTATTTTGGAAACACTAAATTCATGGCCATCTAGTTCAAACACTTTTTTTCATGTGGCACTTCATTTATAGTCCATTTGTTTTTTATTTTTATGATTGGGTTGTTTGAAATCTATTATGAGATTCTTTTATATTTTAAAGATGAGTTCATCTCCTTTACACTCTTAGTTGTAAGAATTGGTTTTCCCTCCATCATACTCTGCTGTGTTCTTTTAATTCAGTAAGTTCAATTCCCCTTTTTGCACTATCACTTCAAATCTAGATTTGAGGTGGGGAAGAAAGAGAAGAGAGGGAGAGAGAAAGAAATAGAGGAAGAGAAAGGGGATGAAGGAGGAAGAGGAAAAGAGAGGAGGAAGGAAGGAAAAAGAGAGACAGAGAGACACATCATATCAGAATGGCAAATGTAACAAAAAAGGAAAATATTGGATGTGGGAATGCAAGGGATGTGAGAAAACTGGGACACTAATGTTGGTGGAAAGGACCTATTTGTACAAAAATATTTCTAGCAGCTCTTTTAGTGGTGGCTAAGATTTGGAAATCAAAGGGAATGGCTAAACAAGTTGTGGTATATGTTTGTAATGGAATATTATTATGCTCTAAGAAATGACAGAATGATTTCAGAAAAACCTGGACTTACATGAACTGATGCAGAGTGAAGTGAACAGACCTACGAGAATGTTGCACACAGCAACAACCATGTTGCTTGATGAAGAACTGTGAGAACAGCTATTCTTAGCAATACAATGATCCAAAACAATCCAAAAGGACTAATGATAAAGCATACTCTCCATTTCTAGAGAAAGAATTGATATTGATTTGAATACAGTCTGAAGCTTGCCATTTTTCACTTCCTTTATTTCATATTTTTGAATTTTGTGCAAAATGACTAATATGGAAATGCTTTGCATAAATCACACATGTATAATCTATATTTGATTGCTTTCTGTCTCTGGGAGAGTGGAGGGGAGAGAAGAGAGGGAAGAATAGAATTTGGAACTCAAAACTTTTAATAAAAATGTTTCAAAAATTAGGAAAAAGAGAGAGAAGGGAGAGAAAGAGGTGGGAGGGAAGAAGGGAGAGAGAGAATACTTTCTTCTCCTTCCATAAACACAGATCATAGTTTATTGAAATAAACCTTTAAAAGTTTCCCTGCAACATCTCCCCCAAATCCCACCCCCTACATACATTAGATAGGTATGTGGCTCAAGATGCCCCTCTCCATGACTCCTGTGTAACCTCTTCCTCCTTATAAACTGTTCTGATGCTTCTTATATTCAAGGTACAATAATTCTCCCCTTCTTCCTCACTCAATCAGTACCTAGTCATTTTCACCTTATAACTCTCTTGCATGCTGAAATCTCAAAGAGGTGATAGCCCTTTTTTCTCCAAAATTCTCCAAGCTTTCATATTCATTCATTCATTCACTCATTCAATGAGGCATGCTTGCATGTATGCATGTTAACCTTATTAAGATTCTACTTCATGGATACATTTCAAATCAAAGGCCCAAGTTAAGGTTCAAAAATTTCTGGAAGAGGTCTAATCAATTATAAAAATATATACTTATTTTTTTCTGGTAGGGAATTTTGGATTTCAAGCATCTACTTCATTTTTTGACCAATTGTATTTCATCCTTTTTAAAAGATTTTTTTTAAAAAAAGTTTTTTAAAACAGTTTCCTGAATTGATGGCATTTCGGTTCTTTTTATTCATATTTTTCTGGGAGACTAAGAATTCTGAAAATAAAATCCAAATGTATCATTTATTTGTATTACTTTTCTTTATATCATAGATTAAATGTTCTTATGATATATTGATTACAATAAACATCTTTAAAACATATGAGCATATGGAGATTCAAAGAAAAAGGTTGGAATATTTATTATTCCTCAACTGCCAGGAAAACTAAAAATTAAAATGAAACATGTGAGTATCTACAGTATCAAAATATAAAATATGTATATTGAAAAAAACAGAAAATAGATCAACTTAGCACTTATCACCATTTCTAATAAGCATAGTTCTAGAAATGGTAGTTACAATAATAAGAAAAATAAATTAAAGGGATAAATACACAAAAAGAATAGACTCAATTACCTGTTTGCTGATGATATAATTGTTTACTTATTTTGTTTATTCTGTTGTGTTTTCTAATAATAGCTTTAGCAGATGCAAGATGCAAAATAAACCCAGAAAACTAGCATTTCTAAACATTACCAACAAAAATAAGAAAAAAATTAGTGGAAAGAGAAATAATACTTTAAAATAACAGTGCATTGTTAAATATTTCTAAGATGCACAAATTCATCAATAAATAATTTGATTTTACATAAATAAAGGAAAATTTAACTAATTGGAGAGAGAGATTCAGTATTTATATGTTGACTGGGATGACACTAAGAAGAAGTCATTGGAATATTTTCAAAGCATGACAATAACAAAATTCAATTATATGACCAAAAGTCAATAACATGAAGGGAAATATTGGGGCAAAGGAAAAGGAAAATGAGTGATTAGAGTTCAAATTATACCATAAATCAAGAATTATCCAAATAATTTGGTACTGGAAAAAATAGATGTGCAACAGCTTAGATAAGTTAAATTTAGAACCAAAGGTATTCACAAAAATCTGGTAAGAACTAAATTCATGTGACAGAACTGATTTTTCAATAAAAACTTCTGGAAAACTAAATAAGTTTTGTAGAAAATGGAATTAGATCATTACCTAATAAAATGTATTGCAATAAATTCCAAATGGATCAGCAATCAAAATTTTTGATTGTTTATATTGTTTAAAAACTAGAAGAGGACAGAAGGTCATATGAACTCTGAAGAGGAAAATAGTTCTTACTAGTCATAGTGCTGAGGAAATAGTAAGAGATAAAATATATGATTTCAACTGCAGAAAAATAAAAGCTTTTTCAGAAACAAAGGCAATGAATAATGAAAAAAGAAAAAGATAAGGATTGGCTAAATAAATCTGTTCATTAAATGTCTATGACACATCTGTCATACAAATTCTATAGTAATTTATAGTAATTAGAACTTTTCTTCAAAATAGATAAATGACAAAAGTCTATAAACATGCAGGTATCAAAGAAGGACTACAAACCATTAGCAATGACTTGAAAAATGGTTCAAAATGAAATTCAAATTAAAACAATTCGGAAATATACTCTGTGGGACTCAAGAACCTAAAAAGATCACAAAATTCAATGTTAGTGGGATATGGGGAAACAGTCATGATAACTCATTGCTCATCAAACTGAATTGATTTTATTTTTACAACAAATATGTAATTGTAAAATAAAAGTTAATAATAATAACTAGTTCTTATAGAGCATTTTAAGGTTTGCAAAGCTTTTTGTATATGGTAACTCATTTAGTCCTCACAATCATTCCATGAAATAGATATTACTAATATCCCCATCCTATAGACACAACTGATGTCCAGTAGACATTTTAAACTCATTATGTTCAAAATGAAACTTATTAACTTTCCCTCTAAACCCTCCCCCAAATTTGACTTTCCCTGTTATTATAGAGGACAGCATCATCCTCGCAGTCCCTCCAATTTACAACCTAGATGTTATCCTGGGTAACTCATTGTCACTCACTGCTCCCCACACCCACCAATACCAAGCTGTCACCACGGCATGTCGATTTCACCTTTGCAGCGTCTCTCAAATTCCCCCATCTCTCCTTGGACGCTGCTGCCATTCTGGTGCAGCTTTACCTCATGGCTCGATTATTGCAATAGCCTGCTTTAAGTCTTTCCCCATTCTAATCAATCCTCTATTCAGCCACTAAAGTGATTTTCCTAAAGCACAGGTCTGATTATATCATATCATGTCTCACGCTCACCCCATAAACTCCAGTGGCTCCCTATTGCCTCCAATATTAAATAAAGAATGATCTATTTAGCAAGCAAAGCCCTTCATAACCTAGTCTCCTCCTAGATCTTCAGTCTTACATCTTACTCCCAGTCAATTACACTTCTATTCTATTGGTCTCCTGGCCAAGAAGATAATTCACCTCTCCATTCTAGGCATGCCCTCTTTGTCTGGAATACTTATTCTCCTCTACTTGGGCTACTGGCCAACGTGGCTTCCTTCAAGTCCCAACTAAAATTGTATTTTCTGTAGGAAGTTTTCCTCAATCTCTCTTATTTCTAGTGCCTTCCTACTTTTAATTATTTCCTATTTATCCTATATGTAACTGGTTTTGCACATATTTGTCTGCTTGCTCTTTCTCCCCATTAGACTCTGAACTCCTTTGAGAGCAGGAACTGTCATATGCCTTTTTGTATCCTCAACACTAAGCACAATGCCTGGCGCAGGGACTTAACACATGTTTATTGATTGATTGAAGAGGGAACTATTAGAATATTTTGAGCAGGAGACATTTGCTTTAGGAATATAACTTTACAACAACAAAAAAAGAATCTAACTTTAGTACCCATGTGGAGGCTGAAATGGAGAGGAAAGAGACAGGAGTCAGAGAAGCCAATTAAGGGACTGTTGAAATAAGCCAGGTGAGGGGAAGTGAGAACCTGATCTAGGATTATAGCATTCAGTATAGAGATGGAAAGATGGTTTGAACACAGAAATGACAAAACTGGCAACTATTTGAGTGTATGAGGTGAGAGAATGATGAGCCAAAGATGACTATGAGATTGCAAGCCTGAGTAATAAGAATGGGGGTAGGAGGAGGATTTTTTTTTTTTTTTTTTTTTTTTTTTTTTGCTGTTTTATGATTGGAGGTGAATGAGAAATATGCTTGGCAAAAAATTCAAACAAAAAGGGATACGTCATAAATTAATGAGCCCCCCATGCCTGATTGTGTAGAAGCAGGAGCTAGATGACCACTTTTCAGGAATTCTGTGGAGGGGTTTCCTATAGAAATGTACAATGAGAAAAGGATTGAATCTGGGCTCAGACTATCAGTTCTATCAATTAATACCTATGTGACCTGGTACAAAGCACTTAAGCTCTCTGCTTTTATTTCTTCATTTATAAAATAGATGGAATAGATGACTTTGAAAGACTTGTCCAGCTCTAAATTTATAAGACTGGATGATTTCTGAATATTTCTCTTCCAATTCAGATTTCATTACTCTGAATCATTCTTTTGAGACTTTTGAGTGCATCACCTTCCAAAGGGGCATCTAGGTGGTGCATCGGATTAAGTGTCAGACCTGGAGTCAGGAAGATTCATCTTCCTAAATTCATATCAGACCTCAGACATTTATTAGCTGTGTGACCCTGGGCAAGTCACTTAACCCTATTTGCCTCAATTTCCTCATCTGTAAAATGAGCTGAAGAGGGAAATGGCAAATCACTCCAGTATCTTTGCCAAGAAAACCCCAAATGAGATCACAAAAGACTGGACATGACTGAAATGATTGAATAACAAAGTCAACAAGTATAAAAAGCTTAGTGAATGGAGCAATGCTATGTAGCATGTAAAGATAGTAGGATACAGTAGACAGAATGCTGAGCTTGGAGAAATGCCTGGGTTCAAGTTCCCTCCCTGAAACTTATTAGCTGTGTTACCATAAGCAAGTAAATCACTTACTCACTAAAGTCTTAGGCAACTCCCTAGAACTTACCTACTAAGACATTGAAGGATTGCTACCCCTATTGATGGAGGGAATTCCCACATCTAGATTGGCTTATAGATACCAGTATGTTTGCATATTCATGTACTAGGCATTGTGGATTGGTTGTTCTTCCAGAGAGAAAAGAAACAAAATGACTACACTGTGGTAGGGTCAAGGTACAGTGTGTCCAACTGTGACTGATCAGACCAATGAGAATTTGAAAGGTTCTACCATAGATCGGACACAAATAGTCCAGAGTAGAGCTCTCTCTAAATTTGAGAATCTCACATTTCTTCTGAGCTACTGCAATTCTGCTTTGCTCAAAGAGGATGGAACCTTTTTCAGATGCAGGCATGTTATCCTTTACAGCCCTATGCCAGTGTCTCTCATATGTCACAATCACTTCCAAAGTTCTTCAGAGAGACCTTGAGAGTGTTTATCTATTGCTTCTTCTCACTGCCTGTTTGAGTGCTTGCTTGCCATGTGTGAGTTCTCTGTGAAATAGTCTTTTAGACAAAAGAAAGTTTGGCTTATAAAAAATGTGGCCAGCCCATCTGAGTTGCTCTCTGCAGTAAAGTCTGAATGCCTAGCAGTTTAAATCAGGGAAGAATGTCAGGTCCAGAATCTTATTTGTCAGATGATCCTCAGAATGGAAGCAATCTGGTATCCTGGCATGACTGTTCAGGTTTCACAGGCATACAACAATGAGGTCAGCACAACAATTCTAAAGATCTCTAGTTCGGTAGGCAGTCTAAAATCTCATCCCTCTTACACTTTCTTTCAAAGCCTCCCAAACACTAAACTAACTCTGGTAATTTGTACATCAACCTTATCATCTATATGTACATCCACAGAAGGTATATTGCCAAGGTCAATGAACTTATTTGCAGTATTCATAATTTCTCCATTTGCTATAGCCAATGGCTTCATGTATGGATGGTATGGTGTTGACTAGTGGAGAACTTCTGTTTTCTTGGTGTTGTCAAGCACCAAAATTAATACAAGTAGCAGAGAAGTGATTCTTGCTGTGTTGCTTCTCAGTTTCAGGGGCTGCATTGAGTACATAATCATCTGCAAACAAAAAATCCCACTAACTCTCCCTCCACTTTAGTCTTGACTTGTAGCCTTTTAAAGTTAAGTAATTTACTATCAGTGTGCTAGCTAACCTCGATGTCATTTTCATCCTCTTTGAAGGTGTCTGACAACATCAAAGAAAACATCATGTTAAAAAGCATGAGATCAAACACACAGCCCTACTTCACTCCACTGATAACTGGGAAAGCATGAGGGTATTGTTCAATTGTTGTGGAACTGATATAAAATACTAATGAACTTCTTTGGTCAATGGAATTTTGCCATCATCTTCCACAAACTCATACTACTGACAGTATCAAAGGCCTTGGTGAGAGCAACAAATATTGTGTACAGATCTCTGTTCTGCTCCTGGCATTTCTCTGGAAGTTGTTGGACAGCACACACCATATCAACCATTCCTCAGCCCTTTCTGAAGCCACACTGGCTCTTGGGTAAGTGACCATCTTCCTGGTGAAAGATCAGTCTATTAAAGAGGACTCTAACAAGAATCTTTCTAGCAATGACTAAGAAAGTGATCCCACTATGATTTTCACAGGACAACCTATTTCCTTTCCCTATAGACAGTTGAATAATAGGAGTATACTTGAACTCCTGAGGAATAAACCCCTCTCGCCATATAATTATGAACAGTGGACTGACCCTTCCTGACTTATAAATCCCCCTGGAGTAGAATTAGCACCAGGCTCTTTGCCACACAATAGGAGTTTAATGGCATTCAAAACTTTTTCACTTGGAAATTCAGCTACAGAGGGATTGACTTCAGTCTGATGTATGTCAATGGCTTCAGCATTGGTGTGTAATGGTCTATTGAGAACATTATGAAAGTGCTCGGTCCATCTCTCTAGGATCATGCTCTTATCATTAATCAATGTGCTAATCAGCAATGAGTAGTTGAGATGCCATAGGTCTTTGGCTCATAAATAGCCTTCAGGGCATCATAAAAGTGCTTTAGATTGTTATGATCAGCATAAAATTGAATTTCATCTGGCTTTACTGAGTTAGGAATCCTGAATCTCTCTCTGAGCTTCACTTGCATGTTACTTTTGATGGAATTAAATGCTTCCTTCTTAGAGACATATGAGATAACCCTCCTGTAAACCCTGTGAAGGTCTTGTTTTTCATTGATCAGCTTCTGAATTTCCCCACCATTTTCATCAAATCAGTGTTGGTGTTTCTGAGTGTTCTGATCCAGATGAGTAAGTGTAGTGCATTTACTCATATATACCATATACACCAAATCTCTGAAGGTTTCCCACTCCTTTTCTGCTCTACTGTCACCAGCCATGTGTTGGCTCAACTTTCCTCCAAATCAACAACAAACTGTTCTCACATAGAGAAGAGCTCTAATCTGTTGACATTGCTTCTGGTAGATGTTTTGCCTTGAGACTACTGCTTTTGTTGAATGTGAGTATTTAGCTCGGAGGAAATAAATCTACGATTGGTCTAGCACTCTGCATCACATACTTTTCATCATTCCCTCATGTTCTGTCTCTCTCTTCTCCTTACAATGACACAGTCTATTAATGCCAATGTTTGCTGTGAGGGTACATCCACAAAGTTTTATTGTGCTTAGGTAAACAGAAGACAGTGTTGGTGATGAGGTCATGAGATGCATAAGTCTTCAGTAGTAAGTGATCATTGCTGCTGTTTCCAACTCCATTGCTGCCAAGGACTCCCTACCATGTCTGATAGCCTGTGCTTACCCTACTGTTAAAATGACCTAAAATTACAACCTTGTACTCTTTTGGCATATTGCTCATGCAGGTCTCCAGGTCTCCACAAAATTTTTCTTTGACTTCAGGATTGGTCATGATGGGAGCATACACACTGATGATGGTGGCATGGAGCTTTCCTGAAAGTGGCAATCACATTGTCATAAGGCTGTCATTCACTCCTTTGGGGAGGCATATAAGCTTGTTGACTAAATTAGTTTTGATTGAAAAACCTACACTAACTTCATAGGGCTTCCCATTACTGCAAACACTCCAGAAAACTGTGTATCAACTCCCAACTTCTGTAAGCTGACCTCCATTTACCAGCTTTATTTCAGTCAGGGTTGCTATTTAGATGTCATACCTACTGAGTTTTCTAACAACAAGAGCTGTTCATCTTCCAGGTCTACTGCAGTTGTGCAAAGTCATCAGCTCACTCTCTCTTCCAGAGTCACTAGAGTCCAGGGGTAAGACAAATGTCAAAATGACTGGTGATGGCTCTGGATGCAGTGGATGACCTTGTAGACTTCAAAGTTTAACCAAGCTCTAAGCACCTGCTAAATCTGCCTTGTGGCTGTTGGAACAAATCATTTTCATCTGCTTATTCCACTGGGGGAAGTTTGCTGTAGATACCTCCCCAGCTCCAACTCACTGACAAGTTTGAAACCCCTGTGGCTATCCTCAACCTAGATTAGCCCATCTTCCAGAACAGGTGTGTGACTACTGCACATGCTACAGCTTCTTGGAACCATAGATAAGAGTTTGGCGAATCAGGTAAATGCCAAAGGTGGATGAGCAGCCTTGAAAAAGGCTCAGTAGCTTTCATACCAGAGGTGCTAGTCTTCCCTGAACACATCCTATACCCTACTGGGCATTGTGTTAAGTAAATTAAGATTTAATTGCTATCATTTTGTTTGATATTATATTTTTTTTAAAAACCAGATCTTTGATAGCATTGGCAAAAAGCACTCCTGATAAAGGGAAGACCAATGTAAGTCAGCATGTGTTCTATAACTTATAGCCTTAGAGACTTGCCTGGGCCTCTAAGATATGCCCAGTGACATACTCCGGATCACATAGTCAAAATATGTCAGCAGTTGGTCTAGGTCCTCCTGTCCCTGAGGAAGCCTCATAGCCTAATATGGAGCATCTGATTACTTCTACACTTAGGTGCAGATGATGTTCAATGGACAGAGCAGTAGAGCCTGGATTCAGGAAGACCTGATATCAAATTTGGTCTGAGACACTTATTAGATGGGTAAGTCAATTAACCTCTGTTTGTCTCAATTTCCTCATCTATAAAGTGGATATAATAGTAGCACCATTTACCTCTCAGGTTGTTGTGAGAATTGAATGAGACAATAATTATAAAGAGCTGTATAATTATTAGTAATTATTGCTCTACTGCATATGAAAGAGAGAGAAGAGGAAAGGAGAGGAGAGGAGAGGGAGAGGGGGACAGGGATATACAGAGGAAGAGGGAGAGGGAAAGAGGGAGAAGGAGAGACTTTCTTGTTTACTATGCCAAGTATTATGCTAAGCACTGAAGGTACAAATTGAAGCAAGTAAAATAGTTCTTACCTTTAAGGAACTTTCATTCTAATGAAGAAAGACTACATTAAAAAAGATCTAGAAAGCAAGTGGAAGGGGGTAGAATGAGTGGAGAAATAGAATCCAAGTGTGACTGAGGTGAGGAATGACTGGGGGCCTTCCTAAAATGGTGATCTTAGGGAAGGAATCATCAATAAAAGGGAGTGTCTCAGGGCAGAGCTTTCTCCTGGACTCCTGTGGCAGGCAAGGGGAAGGATGAAGATTATGTAGAGTGTAGACATGAACGAAGTAAAGAGGCCCAGGGTCCTTTCTAAAATATAGGCAGTCAAGAATCATAAGAAGAGAGCCTCAGGACAGATAGATAGATCATCAGGCCTATTTCTGTTTGAATTTTCAATTGTTATCACTGTAAGCTTTCAAAAGTTCTCATCTAGGCAAACAAGAACTAACATAAAACATAATACCAAAGTAATAAGCATTTTGCAATCAACTCATTGATCAGAAGCTTTCTGGTCCCAATATTTGTGTGATGGAAAAGGGACAACGCGCAGGCAGTTAACAAATTGTGATGTCATTCCATTAGTTCTCCCTTCTTTTTTTCTCGATGCTTTTCTAGTTAAGATTCGGATTTAGAGTACAAAGCAATAAGATATAATCGAACAGATGTCAAACTAAAGGCTTTCAAAGTGGAGTATGATGAAACTCATACTACAGTGAACAAGTCAACCTGTGAAAAGGAAAATAACAGAAATGTTCAAAACAAACAACAGAAATAATTTCTGGTTGTAATGACTTCCAATGGAAAACAATAGAGCTATTAAGATATACATATATATATATATATATATATATATATATATATATATAAGCACAGTGAAATCAATTTTGTTGTGATTCACATAACAGCTGCACACAACTCACTACTAGAAACAAACACTACACCAAAAAGCTAGAGTCAGAGAATCTAAATGAAACCTTTGGCATTATAGAATACCTTTGGTATTATAGGAAAGATTCATTCGATGAATCTATCTATTCATCTAATATATCTATACCTAAAAGTCATAATCAAAAAAAGAGCCTAGACATCATCTTTCAAGAAATTATCAAGAAAAACTGCCCTGATATCCTAGGACCAGAGGGCAAAATAGAAATTGAAAGAATCCACCCATCACCTCCTGAAACAGATCCCAAAATGAAATCTCCCAGGAACACTATCAACAAATTCCAGAGTTCTCAGGGCAAGGAGAGAATATTGCAAGCAGTCAGAAAGAAACAATTTAAGTATTGTGAAGTCATAGTCATGATAACATAAGATTTAGCAGCTTCTGCATTAAAGGGGGCTTAGAATATGATATTCTGCAGGGCAAAGGATTAGGATTACAACCAAGAATCTCCTACCCAGCAAAACTGAGTATAATTCTTCAGGGAAAAAAACTGATATTCAATGAAATAAAGGACTTTCGAGCATTTTCGATGAAAAAAACAGAGCTAAACAGAAAATTTGGCTTTCAAGTACAGGACTCAGGAGAAGCAAGAGAAGGTAAAGAGGAAAGAGAAATCATAAGGGACTTAATAAGGTTAGACTTTTTACATTTCCACATGGGAAGATGATAATTGTAACTCATGAAAACTTTCACATTATTAGGATAGTTAGGAGCATATAGAGTCAGAGGGTGCAAGTGTAAGTTAAATATGAAGGGATGATAAAAAAATAAAATTAAGGGGTGATTAAGAGGAATGCACTGGGAGAAAGGGAAAGGGAGGGGTAGAATGGGGTAACATCTCACAAAAAAGAGGTAAGGAAAAGCTTTTACAGTGGAGGGGAAGATGGAGGGGATGAGGGAGAAATGAATGAACTTTACTCTCATCAGAACTGGCTCAAAGAAGGAATAATATACATACTAAATTGGGTATAGAAATCTATCTTACCCTACAGGAAAATAGGAGGGAGAGGGAATAAGAAAACGGAGGGTGGTGATAGAAGGGAGGGAAGATTGGAGGAAGGGATAGGCAGAAGCAAAACACTTTTGGGAGGGATCAGGTGAAAGGAGAGAGAGAAAAGAATAAATGGGGGAATAGGATGGAGGAAAATACGTTTAAAAGTCATAACTGTGAAAAAAATTGAAGCAAGTTTCCTTGATAAAGATCTAATTTTTCAAATATGTAGAGAAATGAGTTAAATTTTTAAAGAATAGGAGCCATTCCCCAATTGAGGAATGATCAAAAGATATAAACAGTTTTCAGATGAAGTAATCAAAGCTTATGAGAAGGTACCCTAAATCTGTTTATTGGATGAATGCAAATTGAAATAATTCTGAGGTACTACCTCATACCTATTAAATTTGCTAATAGGATGGGGGAGAATGACAAATGTTGGAGGGGATGTGGGAAAAATGAGATATTAATGCATTGTTGGTGGAGTTGTGAAGTCAAATGTGGCCTCTCACACTTACTAACTATGAGACACTGGTTAAGTCATTTAACTTCTATCTGTCTCCTTTCTTCAACTATAAAATATATAAAAATAACAATAATTGCACCTCTCTCTCAAGGACATCAATTATAAAGTGGTTAGCACAATGCCTAGCCCATAGTAAGAACTATATAAATGTTAGCTATTATTGTTGTTGTAATTCTATTGCTCAATATTCTTGCCAGCTGTGTGACCCTTGGTAAGTCACAACCTCCCTTGGCCTAAGTTTCTTCATCTGTAAAGTAAGGGAGTTGGACTTGATGGGAGTTGTTCTTCTAAGGTCTCTTTCAGCTCTAATCAATGATCTTACAATCTTCCCATAGAGCTTGCCTCAAGGAAAAGTTAATTAAAATCCCATCTGACTTTCTGAACCTGACCAGTTGAGTGTGACAAATGATTCTGGCATCATGTGTCATGCCTCTACTGTACCCTCACCTGCAAAAAGACATCTCTACAGGTGTTTGCCTCAAGGCCATTCCCCACAGCCAAAGTGGATATGAACTGGGGCCATTTCCTTCAGGGTCAGATTAACTCCAGAAAACAATTGAGTATTTACCAGGTAGTTGACAGAACATCAGTGACCTGGTGCCCCAGGAATTATACTTAGTTTTATGGTTGTTGGCTTGATTTGCTCATGTTGACCTAATACAACCCTGATTCCCTCCACCCCTAGAAGAGATATTAATTTGTTGTATCCCTGCCAACACAAATAGAGACCCTTAAAAGGAGATCCAACTAATTCTCAATTATTCTGTGAGTGAGGCTTTCACTTCTTTCTTGGGTGTGCTCTTCTTTCACTTCCCTTTAGTTACTAGTTAGCATTTTTAACAGAAGCTAGCATGGGTAATGGAAAAAAATGGCTAAATAAAAATTGTAGGTGAAAGGTAACCATGGCAGAGTGCTCAGAGAGTTGGCCTTAGGTCTAGAAAGTCCTAGGTTCAATTCTCAACTCTGACATATACTGATCGAGTGGCCCTTGTGAAATGATTTCACCTCTTAGTGTTCCAAGCAATTCTCTAAGATCTTAAGTTGCAAAGAAAATACTGACCTGAGTTTGTAGAGAGAGATTTCTCAACCCAGAATTCCCTATAATCAGTGGCATCACATGTCCAGTCTCTATCCCCAAAAGTAAAGTAGATGTTCTTGATAAAATGTTTGTTGGGAAAGAGATAAAAAAGTATTTGTTAATAAGGTTATTGGATTGTAATTGTTTGTACTCCGACTTTTCCCATTATCAATAATCCCTTGTACAAACAAGGTGGTCAATACATATTTTTGGATTGATTGATACCTAAGACTAAAACCAAATTCTTAAATCTCCTTCCCTTCTGAAAAGGATTAAGGTTTTACAAATTATTTTTCTCCTAACAGTGCAGTGACTTAACTAGTCTATTATTACCCTTGTTTTACAGACTGGGAAATGGGCTGAGAGGAATAAAATGGATTTTACCCATGGTCTCCCAAAGAGTATGAGAGTTAGAATTCAAAACTCAAGATGCATTTGAACTCATCTTTTTAGAGATGTAGTGTGGCATAGTGAGTAGGGTGCTAGACTGGGGATCAGGAAGATCTGAGTTCAAATTCTGCCTCAGATACTCATTAGCTATATAGCCCTGGGTAAGTTACTTAACTACTCTGAACCTTAGTTTTTTCTTTTGTTAAATAGGGATAAAACTCTGTCTACCTTTCAATTATTCAACCCATTCTTATTTCAATAAGTGACTGAGCAGCAATTTAGAGATGACCATTTCTGGGCTTGGTACATCTACAAGCATGGCAGGGTCAGTGACCCCCAGATCAATGATGCCTGCTTTCAACAGCACTTGGCAAATGGTAAGAGAAGCTTCTGCATCAAAGTAGAGAGCCACTGATAGGACTGGCCCAAGTCTGGACTATTTGAGCAGCAAACACACTTCAGAGTTGTCTGGACAATGCTGAGCTTAAGTGAAATGTAAAATGTTTAATTAAGCTGTCCTGAAAACTCTTTTCTGTTCTCAAGCATGTTATTCAATTTAATTCATAAAATATTTCTTAAGGGCAGCAATAGAGTGCTGGACCTGGAGTCAGGAGGACTCATCTTTCTGAGTTTAAATCTGGTCACAGACACTTAGTCTGTGTGACTCTGGTCAAGTCACTTAATCCTGTTTGCCTCAGTTTTCTCATCTGTAAAATGAGCTGGAAAAGGAAATGGCAAACCATTCCAGTATCTTTGCCAAGAAAACCTCAAATGGAATCACGAAGAATGAGACATAACTGAAATGATTGAATGATAAACAAGTGCCTGCTATGATAGCACTAGATATACAAATAAGAAAAAGATAGTTCCTGCCTTTAAGGAGATTACAATCCAATGGGGGAAGACAACACACAGAAGGAAATTGGAAAGGGGAAGGTGGAGTGGAAATCACTAGGGAGTATCCAATATAGGGGTATCATATTCCTTGGAGTCCAAGCCAAGCAGTGCTGTTGATGGAAAGGAGAAAGTAGAATACTTTAATTAGAATATGGTAACAGTAATTATAGGTTAAGTTGTTGAGTTTTGTATGTGCTGTGTAAAATGTGCTTTTCCAAATATCTTGTGTTTAGCATTCTTTTTTTGCATGTGAGAATAGACTCTCTGATTCACACTTACCTTGAAGACTTTCTCTTTTTATTGACCCCTTTTTGGGAAAGGTCTAAGATGTATCATCAAGCTCCTTGGGTTCCCAGGTCTGGAATTACTGGGTCAAAAGGAATCACCATGTAAAATCCATGACCTGGGGTGAGAATGGGGGACAGGGCAGAAGAAAGGGCACCTTCTCCTACCAAGGGACCCTGATTCTGGACTCACAGGGACTGGATTCATGTCCTTTGTGGAGTCTGGTATTAAAAAGGGGATCATACTTTTTTTTTCACACTCTCAGGCTTATTACACCACTTCCCTCCCCACTGCTTTAGCACCAGAAAAAAATTATTAAATAAATCTTGGAAATGGCTCATATCTAGAGTCTCTCCAAAAGTGATTAACAGGGTTCTTGCTTGAAAGATACTCAATGTACAAAGGAGACCAGATATAACAGCTTCTTTTGTCCCTCTACTACAAAAGAAATACATAAAGTATAGCACATATTGGCAAATACTTAAAATACTTAACAGTAATGTATAACTGCTATTGCTGTCTCCCAGAAGGTTAATGTCTAAAATACTAAAAGATGAAACATTTCATAAAAACTGCCGAACAAGTATTTTACCTCCATATCAGCTCAGAGAAACCCTCAACATACGTTTCTTCTGGGATGCAAGAGAGCATGGCTTGACTTCCTTCAGGAGGTAGGGTTCACCCTATTCTCTGAAACATTCTGGCAGAACCCAATTTCAAATGAGCAATAAGCAAAGCAGATACAACAGATTCTGACCTCATAAATTCATGAGGCTACCACCCCAAGAAATACCCATCTCAGGATGATTGTTCGTTCCCCTCAGGGAAATAGACACACAAAGAGGTACCTGGAGATCGGAGATGCAGGCCCAACTAGGTAAGCCCGTGAACTCATGCCACATGTGAATAGTTCCCCCAGCTGCTAGTGGGGAGAAGACAATGAGATTCCCTTCTCCCTTTGCTGAAAATCTGAGCACAAACTCAAAAGGTCCAGAAACTCTCAACAGACTGTAAGAGAAAAAAGGATAGCAGAAATATCATCCTACTTTTCCTGTTTAGAGGACAACCCTTTGATCCAATTCCATCTCCACACTCTGCCACTCTGTACCCCTTGATAATGCAAGAACCAATGGGTCAAGTCACATGCTCACCTCCATGGGAAGTACCCAGTACATAGATGAGAACAGGAGGGAGCTCTTCTGATTACTCCAGTTTCAAATATTTTAGTGACTTGAATAATTTCAAATTTTTTTCAATAACAATTGAATCAATTCACTGCTCCACCAATAACATTTAATAAGCTGAAGTTCCTCGTTCCTTTGATATTGACTATTTCTGCTTTTTACCATTTTGCCATGAAGAGGGCAGTTACTTTAGTCTGTGTTTCTCGTATCATTAGTGTCTTCATGCCATGGTGTTTTGGAGCCCAAGGTTCAGTCTCTGAGAAAGAGGATCATAAACTACTTGTCTGTAGTTTGCATGAGCATAGCTCTAGGAAGCACACTGAAGGTGACATCCGCTAGACTCAGGAGTGGGGAACCTGCAGCCTTTTGGCCACATGAGACCTTCTAGATCCTTATGTGTGACCTTTTGACTGAATCTAAATTTTACAGAAAGGGATTTCTATTAATCCTTTTGTTAAAAGGATTACCCATACCTGCTAGAGAAATGGGAGCTGGGAATACTTCCCACTTGATATGGTCCTTAATCGTTTACCTGGCCTTTTGTATTTTTACAAATATGTCACATGCTTAATTTGGGCTGTACAAAGGGAGATTCAGATTGGAGCTGCGAGCAATATTTCTATATAGGCAATGGACCAAAACAGGTTCTAGGAACCTGACTGTGGCAGGTTTCTGGTGGGGAATCATGTTAAAAATTCAAAATGAAACAACAAAAACAGCCCTCCTATATTCTGCTAAACATCCATTTAACCAGTCTGAAATATTCAAGTTCTTCACATATTGCATGGGGGGAGAAGGGAAGGGAATATTTTGCTTCCCTTTAATAATTTAAAATTCAGATGAATTAACTAGAAAGTTAATTCTGATTAATATTCTTCTTGTTTAAGGGAAACTATCCTTCACAGATGGATTACATTATGATTTTTTTAGTCCCTCAGTCCCAACATTTATTACTGGATTTAGTCCCAGGCCTCATTACCTTTTGAAGGAATTCTCACTATGACCTGAAAAATATTTTTGCTTTAAAAATCCTAGTCTGAAGTCTTCACTGAACCCCATGCTGCTTTGTTTATCCTGCACCAAGTCAATTTGTCCACAGAATACTGTACCCTCTGCCTCAGTTCTGTTCTACTCTGATTTACTTTTTGGGATATCTAACATTGATTGACAACTTTCCAGTACTGGAGGGGGCAAAACTTTTAGCCTCAAACAGAAACTCTGGCCATGTGGGCTGGTGTGGCTTGTGTGACCTGTAGTTTATTAACCCCAATGTTGTATTCGAGGATGTCGGCTTCTCAGCTTGCACAAGAGACCCAGATGTTGAAGCCTTCTTTTTTATGGGGACTTCCTCCCCACGGGAGAGGAAGGAGAGGATAGACTGGGGGAAGGGGAGGCGGCCAGCTCACAACACCTCCATCTGATCTCAATTTATTCGCTGCCTGGTTTGCACAGTCCCTAAGGAAGCATTTTTGCTGTTTTGCAGATACTCAATTCTTGTCACAGCTTTGCCAGTACTATTGCAGCTCGTGAACCCATCACCCTCCTCCTGTGAACCACTGTAGTTTTCTCTCGGCATAGATGCTCATGGGTATCACCACCAGCTGGCTGCCTGTCAGCAATGTGAGATGTAAATTTCCTTCTGTTTCTAGTTCTCTTTCCTTCTCCCTCACCCGCTTTAAAAAAATGTTTTGATAAAAGTCTAGAAGATGGGCTATAATGTACCCCTTTCCTCCAAGGATTGAAGTTGGAGGGAAGGCTGCTTCTAAGGATCAACTTAAAATTCTCTTCAGTGGTATAAATGAAAATGTAGATAGCACCCTGCTCATTTTTCCTTGCAAAGAACCACCTGAGGGAATCACGTCTTACCCAAAGTTTAACATGTATCAGAAGCAGGATCTGAACCCAAAAATTCCTGACCTTAATATTGGCTCACTACTCATTATGCCAGGAGCCAAGGCCATACTGGATCAAAATTTTGCCCTTCCCCCATATGTATTATTAAATGTCTCAATACAGAAATGTGAGAATTATAGAATATGAAACTATTTCTTTACTTTCTGGGGAACAGGCTAGCTATTTCATTGATTTAGTAAAGTGGCTGGGACATTAAACACATCTCCTGTTGGTCTCCCCCCTGGCTGTACGTTATGAGAACATGAATTCTAAGCTTTCAAAACTTTTGTATCAGTATTGAGGTATAGCATATGATCTCTACATTCTTTTGTTCCTTTCACTGTCTTGTCTTCAGAGACCAGCTTGAGCTGTTAGAGAAAAATCACTAATGAATAAAACGGTGATTTCAATCCCTCAAGTCTGTTCTCCCCCGCTTTTCCCGCCCAACCATTTCTTTTTCTAACCATCAATAAAATCTAACGGCATCTCTAACTTGCTTTTCTGGGCAGCTTGTGCTGTATACCCTGCCAGACACAATGCTCAAACAGAGATGAAAAGATGGGGCTCAGTGAGAGATTCTCTCTTCCCCACCCAGCATAGAAAGACAGCAGACGAGAGGCCAGGCAGAAGGCTAGTAGAAGGTAAAGATCAATGAAAAGGGAAGAGGAGGAAGAACCAAGACCTAGGTGGCTGGATGGGAGCCCAAGGAGAGGAAAAAGCATAAAATAAAAAATCAAGCTTAGAATGATTCTAATCCTAGCTATAGAACAGTATTATCATGCCTTCTCACATGCTGTATAATAGATGCATTAACAGCCAGATTGTCATTCAGTGGAGTCTGCCAGTGTCTGGAAATCATTTTAAATACCATTTAGGAGGATTTAGATTATTTTATGATAACATGGTAGCCACTGAAAGGATTATTAAGCTCATATTTGCAGTGGCCTGGGAAAAAAATAAAACTTATCTCTTCAAAAGATGCTTATGATTCTCCCTTTAGGAGACTCTCTGCCTGTATTAAGACCTCAGTTAAATTGGCATATGCTAATCAGGGGCTCCACTGAGGCTTATTCATTCAGGAGTTCAGCCTGTCATTACCTACCATTTGATGCACAAGATAGGGAGATCTATAATTCTTCCAGTCTTGTCACACCGTTCACATTGTTTGCTGTGATGCCTGAGTCATTTCCTCTCCTTCCCCAGTTATCCATGTGCTTTGTTTATAATGGATTTCCAATATGATCTTGAAGATAATGATGAGTAGCTATTAGCCTCTAAAATAAAAGGACTATAGTTAGAAGTGGACTCAGTTTTTTGTCGTTGTTTGTTTTTGCTGAAAAAAACACAAATACAAAAATGTAAGAAAAGCACCAGGCTGCACTGTTTGTAGGGTGTTGACCGTAAATGGTTTAAGGATGAAACATCTCAGTAGTCCAGTTGATAAGAATTGAGTTAGGTGGTACATGGGCTACTAGATGGCAGAGTGGATAGAGTGCTGGCCTGGAGTTAGGAAGACCTAAGTTCAAACCTGACCTCAGATACTTCCTAACTGTGTGTGTGACCACTTAGCCCTGTCTGCCTCAGTTTCCTCATCTATAAAATGAGCTGGAGAAGGAAATGGCAAACCACTCTAGTATCTCTGCCAAGGAAACCCCAAGTGGGGTCAAGGAGAGTCAGACATGACTCAACAATGAGGTGGCACATAGTCAAAAATGCTAGACTTCATGTTGGGAAGGCCTGAGTTCAAATCTGACCTCAGATACTTACTAGCTTTGTGATGAACCTGTGTCAGACTCTGATTCCTCATCTATAAAATGGGGATTATAATAGCACCTACCTTCCAGGATTGTTTGAGGATCAAATAACAACGCATGGGTAGTACTTTGCAAATCTCTAAGTGCTACATGAATTGGCAATGATGATGGTGATAGAGAAAAGGGAAAAAGAGGAAGAAAAGGTATCTGGAATTGAAGCTGTGTTCCCCAACTGTGAAAAATTGATATTACATTCATGATTAGATAGAATTTCAAAAATACATCTTTATTTTCACTAACCTCTAGCTGAAATTTAGCATTTCTTCCAATTCTGAACATAGGCAACAAAACATTATTCTGGACAAGGATATTTAGACTTCACCAGATTTGTCAAAGAGGCCCATGCATAAATAGATTAAGAATCCATGAGTTAGAGTAAGTGAGTAGAATATTTCCAAAGATCACAGGAACCCAGAGAAGGGTTGACCTAGGGGGCCTTCAAAGGCTACCTAGTCCAACTTCTTCACCTTAATTTTGGGGGTAATTCAACTATTTCTACCATCAGATGTTCTTGGATTGTAAATTCCTAGTCACCTTTTTCTACCTTTCTGTTTCTATTTATGAACACAAATAAGCAACTACTAATTCTGAGAAAGGGATTCTCAGCCTTGGAGATTCTATCATGAGTAATCTTTAGCTTGAGAGTTTTTGAATTCTAGAATTGGGCATTAGACCATCAAAGTGAGTGTGTTTCCTTGACAATGTACTTCTTAGAGAAGAGATCCTGTACCTAAAGAACTAAGGCTATGTTATGGATGACCAAGAGAACTACATCTTGCCAATCATTTATGAGAATTTCTATAAGTTATTCGGACAACTCTGATTCAAGGTGGATATGAAATATCTGTTCAGTCACACAAAATGTTTCATCTTCTGAAAAGAGTATAATGAATATGAGGGGTGGCTTTGGTATTTTATGTTTTTATATGTATTTATATGTTATGTTTCTATATGTATTTATAAAGGACTCCCTTTGAGTCCTTTATATTTTAGGTATTCTCTATGGTAGAAGAAATTAGAAGTAGTTTGATACCCGATGCCTATATTGTAAAATGAGTGCCTTTGTGGGTACAGAATCTATTACTCATATTGAAGGAAACCAGAAACATGAGCAACTAGATAGCATAGTACATGGATTGTTAGATGTAGAATCAGGAAGATTTGGGTTCAAATTCTGCCTAGCTGTGTGTGCAAGTCACATGACCTCTCTAAGCTTCAGTTTTCCCATCTGTAAAATGGAAATAATAAAAGTACCTCCCTCAAAGGGTTGTTGGGAGGGTCAAATGGATATTATGTAGTATGTATGTTGTATATATATGTATGCATATACACATATATTTATACATGCTATTATTATAAGTCACATTTAAGCTTTCTTCTAGAAATTTTCCTGGAGAAATATAAATAGAGGGAATTAATGAATCAAAAGGAAACTGATGACCACCCACCCCACCCGCCCAGGTCCATATAAGCCCAGAGCCTTTGTAAGAGAGCCCTGGGAGGCAAGGTACAATGACTTTCCCACCAGAGATAGGGAAGGTATTTGCCACTTACCCTGAACTCCTGACTCTCCCTTAATTGTACTTGGTTCAAGGCCAGATAAGGAACATTTAATCTTGAAACAAAGATCAAGTCCAAAGCTCCCAGTCACTGGCTGGGCTGCACTCATGAATCCTGTGGGAACTAGCCTTAGAGGAAAAAAAAGAAACAAATCCAACTCTATCAGTACTTTTCCACCTAGTCCCTGTGGGAAATAAAAACCTCTTCCCTAGGGTGGGGACCTTTGGGCCACATTGGCTCATAGTGGTCCTGGTTACCTGAGTGAATTTCCATTTGTTCTTATCAGTGAAACTCATGTTTCCCTAGTAATTGAGAGAGAGGTCCCCATTGGTGAATGACTTTCTAAGCTGGTAGTTTAGGATTTACACTAAGAGTATATATATGCTGATGGTTGATACCTATTTGTATCTGTGCCTGCAATAAACTTTTTTTTTCAATAATTATGTCTCTTCTTGCATTCCAAAATCCCTTAATTCCAAAGAAAAACACTAATTGCCTTGTCTATCAGACTAATATAATAAATAAAACCAAAGCCTACTGTTACTAATGATCTTCCTATAATGCTGGTTTTTTAGGGGAACAAAGTCTGCCAACACTTAATTCCTTTGTTGTTACTTCAAAATTGCTTTTCTTCAAGGTTACAATGCTTCTTAGTCCTTTGTCCACGGGTAATAGTTGCTGTCCAGGTATACTGTTTACCCTCTAAAGCATCTTTCTAGGTTTCCTCTCCCTCTCCCTTTCTCTTTCATTCAGTCTTCTTCTCAATTTACCTTCTTCAGGAAAAAGAGGGGAGGGAAGAAATTCACCATTTACATAAATATACCTCCAACATTGTTGTGAAATTCATTCTCGTGACATACTCGCTCTTTCTCAGAAGTACGGGACTTTCACTAAGATACTTATCTTAATGAGATAAATCATGTCACAAATGACTTTATTGTTTCCTCTGTCTCCACTTCCAGATCTCCCCAACAACTATCATTTTTGCCTGTCTTCTGCTCACTGAGTAGCTATATGAAGAAGGAGTCGAATTTGGATCTACTCATATTTCCAATTACAAACTCACTCACACTTACATTCTTTTGTTTCTGTCACATACTTCAGTTTGACCTGGCAACTCCCCACCCTCACTGTCATCATGACTCAAAACCAATGCTGTTGTGAGCCAAGATACTGGGAGAAGTCAAGTCATGTCTTAATACCCTCTATACATACACTCTAGCAAGGGCTATTGTGGTACAGATCTGAACCAGTTAAATTCCCCCAAGGGTATTGATTTAGGGTCCAGCTATCGGTCCTTTGGGCAAGAGGAGTATGGTTCTGGGGACTTGTGGAGGGGAGCTCCTGAGATCTCAGGAAACCTTTGCTTTTTGTTGTTTTTGTTTTTGTGTTTTCTAAATTGCTTCTACCTGAAGGTATTGTAATATGTTTTTAGTAAAAAGGACAGATTGAAGCCTTGAATTCTGACTGATTCATTGTATGAGATACAGAATAGTGATTTGGACACTTGTGACTCCATTCATATGTAACAAAGTTAGGGGTCTATTTGTCATTATTCTCCAATATTGGAATCATTCTATAAAGTAGGCACTAGCTTGGAATACATAATATCAATGGTTAGCTGCACATACTTGGGGGTGCCCTTCTCCCTGACTTAACCTTAAATCTCATTCTCCTCATAGACCCTCAGTCAGGATTCTCCCTGGGCTACAGAGCTGCTAAGGTGTATATCCCATCCTCCTTGACTGACCCGGTTTAACTCTACAGCAACTAAGTCTCTCCATCCACACCCACTGCCTCTCTACTATGGACTGTATTCTCTGTGCTCCTCCCTCAACACCCTTCACCACAAGCACCTTGGGGCAGGATAATACCATATAACAAGATCACCAGCTTCAAGAAAATGCCTTGTTGCTCTTTTGTAGCCTAGAGAATAATTAGCAATTCCAAATCATTCTAGAGACCCCTTTTGCCTTCCTAAGAATTATCTGTCTTTCCACCTCACCAAGCCCAATGTCAGTTTCTTCATCTGCTAATCTACTATAAATCTCTGTGATTTTTCCTCTTAAGAGAAATGTTTTCCCAGGTCACTTGCTAATTACCCTTCTGTAACAGCTATGGAATTTCCCCACAGGTATTATACAAGCTCTCTGCCTGAGTGCCTTAACCTTGCTTGGGGGGTAAGTAGAACTATCTTTTGTTCAATCTGTTATTTGTTCTTTTGCTTCATTTTTGTGTTTGCTTTCTTGTATTACCTCATGCTGAAACAAATCATTTACTTTTGGAAGGAGTTAGTCCTCTCACCCATGTGGAAGCTTGACCTATGGTGTAGAGAGTGTGCTTCATTAGAATGTGAGGGAGGGGATGGGAGGCACCAATATAGCAGATTTTGCAGAGGACATTTTTCATACTGATCATAAAAATTCCACTGGCCTGCTCTCTCTCACTCTTAAAAAGTGAGTCATTTTCAGTATCCAATTCCAAATTTCTCTTCCTGTGGGTTACTCTTTAAGACACTCCTTACTTGATGAGGAATAGCTCTTTCCTAGTAAAGCACCTCTTTAAGAAATCTCCAAGTGGCATTCAGAGATTTGCAAATAGTACCTTTCATTCTTAGAGTACTGCAGGGGTAGGAAACCTGTAGCCTCAAGGCTACACATACCCCTCTAGGTCCTCAAGTGAGGCCTTTTGACTGGATCCAAATTTTACAGAACAAAGCAAAGTTTGAATTCAGTCAAAAGGCTGCACTTGAGGACCTAGAGGGCTACACATGGCCTCAAAGCTGCAGGTTCTCCATTCCTGATAGCTTGTGAAACCACTGCTTTTCTAAAACTATGTGTCACGTTAATTAGCCAGTAGACATACCCAGATGAACTATATATATATATATATATATATATATAGACATACACACACATATATATGTACACATACACACATATGTATATGTATATATGTGGTTTTGTATGTATGTATATATGTGCATATATATATATATATAACATGAATTCCACATTAATGAGCAAATTCTTATAGCTATTCTTTTTACTATGGTATCTTACTCAAAGCCTTTGCTAAGAGCTAATTATGTCAACTCAGGAAGTTGAGAAGAAAGCCATCTATGGAGAAAGAACCCAGCACTTGAGAAGGAAAAAGCACAGTCATCTTTCTTTAGCCTTATGCCTCTTCCATAGTGCAAAGAGATAGGAAGGGAATTTGTGACTCCACCCTTACCCCTCAATCGGCAGCATCTTGCAGCCAAGCACTTCTCCTAGTAGGAAACACCTCACCCAACAGAGAGTATGATTAATAAGTCTAGCTGTGAAGTTAAGTTGAACTTCAGACAGAAACAGACCTGGGGAGCAGAACAAAAAATGTTACACTCAGGGGTTGCAACATGAAGATACCATGAAAAGAGAAAAAGACAATAGGACCCTGCAGTGCCAGAGATGTGAGTTGCCTTAGCTAAGTGTGTCCCCTGTGTTTCTCTATCAGTGTATTCTGTGCGTGTGTGTGTGTGTGTGTGTGTGTGTGTGTCCTCTCTTTTCACTGATGTTGTATTTGAGAGTGTACTCCAGGTTTGTGGAAGAAACATTTTGTAACAACTGTTATTACTATGTCATTTCTTTTTTAAAAATTTGTTATTTTTAAAATCATCAACATTCATTTTTATTCCTCCTGCCTCTACCTATAGGAAGAAAAGACGGATAAAACAGTTGAACAAAATATATTCCCACATTATTCATGTCCAAAAATGTATTTATTATTATGTACAATATAATGTCCAGCATCTGGCTATCGTAAGGTCAGCAGAATTCATCTTTTTGTAATCCCCCGGAATCACAGTTATTAATTCTTTCAAAATTGTTCATATTTATAATACTGATGGTATAGTATAAATTGTTCTGCTTCTGCTCACTTCACTTTGCATTCATCCTTTCCATGTCTCTTTGAACCCATTATTCCTGTCAATTCTTATAGCACAAAAGCATTTCATTACATTCATATACTATTCCCCAATTTATGTGCATCTATTTTCTAGGTTTTTGTCACCACAAAAAGATTTGTTTTAAACATTTTTGTACATATAGGACCTTTCCTTCTTTCTTTGATCTCTTTAAGGTATACAGCAGTGACACTGCTGAATCAGGGGCATGCACTGTTCAGTAACTATTTGGTAACCGTTTCAAAATACTTCCCAGACTGCTTGGACCCATTCAAGACTCCACTAACGCATCAGTGTTCCTGTTCTTCCGAAGCCCTTCTTTGTCACACTGGGCTATTTCGCTAAATGCCTTTGCTCTGAACTAATTATATTAATTGACTGTCTAAAATAATGTGTTAGGGTACTATAGTTTTAAGAGAGCAGACCTTGGAACCTGGGGTAGTTATCCCTGTCTGTGAGAACAAATTAAGATAGACTGGAGGGGATGCTACATAAATAACCACATGAAAATTTAAGGAACCACGAGATGACAGACTATACCTTGATATCTACTCCCTCTTGATGAATTCTTTCTTTAAATTTTATGTTTATTTCTGTTTACTCAGTTGCAGTTGATCACAATAGAATTTTATCATGGTGTTTTCTATTCTTCAGACTGATGAAACTGTACATTCTGCAAATCCTTTTCTAACAATAATCTGCTCTCAGGAACACAAAATGAGTGGAAAGTTAGGGTTCAAAAAGCTAGACAAAATGTTGCCTATTGGTTCAAGGATTTGTCTCAAATCTGGTTCCATTTGCACTTATCCATTACTCCACTTTAGGAATGAATAGTGGTCCATAACATAGAATTACATAGTAGAAAGAGCACTGACTGGAATCAGAGAACTTGAAATCAAATCTCCCTTAATTACATTATCTGTGTGACCTTGGAGAAGTCATTTAACCTCTGTAGGGTCCAATTTCTTCATCTGTAAAATGGTTATACTATATGACTTCTGAGGTCCCTTCTGGCACTAGATCTATAATCCTGCAAAAACAATTTTAGTTTTGAAAGGATAATGGTAAAACTAGATCTATACTGCTCCATGTAAACACACACAGGGGAAAGGACTTATGGAACAATACTGTGAATGGCTCTACTTATGACATCACAAGTGGTAGGTGTTGCCATGGCAACTGGAGAATAAATGTTAGTAGGCATCCCCTTCCCCTTCTTGCAATTCCCTATTGCCAGTGAATTTCTAAAGCTTTTACAATAACCATTCACATGTGATTGTATTCTTTGGGTATTTTTATGTTTTGCTGAGTTCATTTTTTTTTCATATTTATGTAATAAGCAGAGGTATTTTTCTCCCATTCATTGTAGGACATGAAAAGCACTGTTGGTGTTCCATCAATAAATAATAATGATGCTATTAACAATAATAACTCTTCTATCTCCCTTCCCACTTTTGTCTTATTCTTACACCATTACAATTACTGTATGCCTGTTTTTACTTTTATTTCAATTTCAAGTCTTTTCTCCCTGATTTCTCTATCCCTTACCATGATTTTCTTCTGTACCTTTAAGAAATATCCCCTCTTTCATTTTTCTCCCTTTTCATTCTTTCTAGAAAAAAAAATCCTTATATCTCCATCCTAGAAACACTTCAATCTACCACCCACCCTGACCACTAGGTCCTGTTTAGTAGAAGTAAGTTCATGTAACTGATGGGACTAGCTTCCCGATTTCATAAGGTTCCTCTGTCCCTCTCCAAATTCCACACACACACCCCTTCCCAACTGTACCTGATGCCCAAAATTCCTTTAATAGAGGATCAGATTTTCTTTCAGTTAGGGTTAAAAGTTAAAATGCAAGATTGAATCTGCCTGGTATTGACATCTTAATAGTACCACATGCTCTTCCAATTGGACCCTCTGCCTGAAGGGCACCAAAGCTGCTGTTTAAGAAGGGAGGGCTCAGCAGTCTTCTATTTCCCACAAGCTACACTCCTTTTGGATTTCTCCATAATGCCCCTGCATTAGGTATCCCTCTTGCCTTTCCAACAACTTGTTTTATCAGTTCTCTTTTGTATGTTGCCTTGTTAAATTTCAAGTTCCTTGAGGGAAGGAACTGCCTTTTAAAAAAAAAAATTTACTTGTATTCATATCCCTAGTGCTTAGCATTGTGCCTGGCATATAGTAGGGGTTTAATAAATGTTTGTAAACTGACTGAAATATTTTTTTCATTATCCTAAATATCCCCAACTTCTTCAGCATTTGTATCTCATCCACCAATGTAAATTGCAGGTTTCCCTTTATTCCTACTCTCCCTACAGTCATCTAGTTAAGACCTTCATCTCTTCTTTCCTAGACTTATGTTACAAGAGCATTGTAATTAATCTTCCTATCTCAACTGATCCCTTTTCTAAGACTTCCATCACACCAATCAAGCGATCTTTCTAGCAATCTACTCTAAGCATATTGCTCCTATATTTAAAAACTTTCCATGGCTCCCCATTGCCATTTGGATATATTATAAGCTTCTGATCCTGTCATTCAAAGCTTTCCACAAACTGTCTCTGGAGAGTCTACCTTCTAAGCTTCATATTTCCTTCACATAGTCTCCATTCCTGCCCTCCCCTCTTTCTCTGCTTTTACTCACATTGTCTTCCATATGTGGAATGGTATATTCCCATTCCATCTTTTTCTGGTGTGGTAGGAGCAAACACATGTCCCTCCATCAGGCTAAGCTAGTGGTTTTTTTCCCTTAAAAGTTACTGAGACATTGTTGGCACCTGATTGCAACAAAAAATGTGGAATGCACATTTGGTGCAGGACTTTCAGATTCTTGACTTATGTTAATGGGAGATTTGCTCAGATGAATCATCTCAATATGTCCTCACTTCCTATGTTTATTGAATATCCTCTTCTGGCTAAGTAAATCTCATTTCCTTAAACTGTTTAATAACCTATAAGTGTCTCATTTTGTTCCAATGTCCAACCTATCAGGGGACCAACCTCGGTCAGATCCAGTCAGAACATATGAGATCAAAGGAACATAGTGGTTAGAGATAAAATGTATATTCAAGATCATCTCATTCAACTCCCATATCTTTCAGGTGAAAGAAAAAAAAACTGGGACCCAAGGTATTTAAATGAATTGAAAAGTCCTTCCTTCCTTTTAAGTCCAATTCATGTGACATCTCCTCCATGAAGCCTTTCACTAACCCCAGCTGAAAGTAATGTTTCCTTCTTGAAATTTCTAAGAATTGTGTCTGACCATCTACTTTGCATGTATATCACCATTCTTCTTAAACACCAAAGTCTCATCATACATTCATTTAAATTTTTTTTTTGCATTCAATTATACCAGTTCAGCAAAAGAAGAGGGGGAAAATCAAAAGAGCTGTAGGAACCTCCAAAATTAAAATAGCTTTCAGTGCTTTGACCTGTCATTACATTACACTCCATGAACGAAAGATGAGAGACGTGAACCTGCTATTCCCCGTATCAGTCTCCATTCTCCCTTGTCTCTCGTGATGTGAGCATCACACTACATTAAGTATTAATACTAGAATCAGCTCTTCATTATATTCACAGAAAATATATTCCTTCTGCCTAGTCTGGTAGAGCTACTGAGGACAGCTTTATTGATCTTCTTATCATTTCTGGTTTTCTAGCATGCCCTGTGATGCCCTTTGTGAATTTCTGGTTTTCTCTCTTACTTCTTGGCAAAGCAAAAGGAAAAAAAAACTGCTAAGGATAAGATTCCCCTCCAATATCATCACCCTTATGTGAGAAGCCCTTTCAAGATATTTTTCACCTAACCAATGTTTTTGTCCATGTGTCAGAAAATCTGTGCCTCTTTTTGGTGACTGACTTTGCCTCTTCTATGTGACTGACTAGTTCCTATTTCTCTCCCTTCCTTCTCACCTCACCCTCCTTATCAATAAATTTGACAAGTATAGTGAAAAATAAAATGTACATTCAGTTGTTTCCAATAAAATCATCTCAGATTTATCTCTTCTATGGTATAAGCAGCCTTCTTTGTAAGAGACCTTAGTCTATTTGTAGCATATATGCTATAAATACATACATACATATATTCATATACATATACACACATACATATACATACATACACATATGTGTATATATATATATATATGTTTAAAGATATTGCATTTTATGGGTAATTTATAAAGCCTCTTCTTGAATGTATAAATGGGAAATATACCTCTAAATAAATAACATTAAATATTAATACTACCTTCCTTTAGAAATTACTTTAAGAACTCTTCATGGGTAACTTATACTATATGTGATATTTGCCATTTGTGTTCACTTTTTAGCATAGTCCATCCCAAGATGTGACTGGACTATTCATAGCTTTGTCCTTGTTAGATAGTAGCATCCTTTAGAATACAGTCTATCATATTTACCTTTGTACTCCTAGCACAAAGGCTTAAATACGCATAATAAATACATGTTAAATTGGTGAATTGATCACCTTCATGCCTTATTTTTAATTTTATAAATTTATTTTAACTACTTAATGATTTACTATGGCTTCCCCCTAAGAAAATGCTGACCTAACCCTCCTAATGATGAACTTCTTTTAATCTAGGCTTGTCCTTGTTCGACAGACATATGATTGACCTGTGACCCAGCCTATCCAAAGCTTTTGTAGTTTGGTAAAACTTGACAGAGTTTATAGGCTTTGACAACTCAGGGTAACCTCTCTGCCAGAATGAATCTTCAGAATTGCACTTCAAGTGAAGGAAAATGAAAATATTCCTGAATGTTTTTATACTGCTATTGACATAATTTGGTGTTGTTCAGTCATTTCAGTTGAGTCCTACTCTTCATGAATCCATTTGAGATTTTCTTGACAAATAGTCTGCTATTTCCTTCTCCAGTTCATTTTACAGATGAGGAAACTGAGGCAAACACAGTTAATCATACTAAGAAATAAATGACTGATATCAAATCTTCTCCTGGGATCAAATGTTTATAGCTCAAGGAATGGAAAGTTGCAAATGAAGTGAAGGTTGGGAGAGGTCCTACAAAGGGGAAGAAAGTAGTATTTATAATTTGCTACTTCAAAATTTTTTCTACTCTTGGCCCACCTGATAGGATTGTAATATTTCCCATAAATACTGAATCACCATTGTACCTCCTCCTCCAATATGTATCGATTGATTATGCTTCCTACCTTATAGAATAACTTTAAGGAAAGCATTTTGTAAACCTTAAAGAACTATAGAAATGTAACATTATACAAATGTGAGTTATTATTGAGTAACAATGAGGATCCTCCTCCATCACAGGGAGACTCCCTCACAAAAATTTATTTTGGTTCAATGTATTTTATGGATCAGCATCCACTCAAACCCAGAGTTTTAAGAGTTTCCAATGATGTATTTCCTTTACTAGAGTCACAAGAAGAATTCAAAACAAGACATTTAATACAAAATAATTGATAAGAAAAATATTTTCTGTGTGCATAAAGTGATCCTTTCTCCCCATGACCAAAACACCAGTGAGGAAATGGTTCCACACACAAAGATTCATATACAAAGGAACCATGTGGAGCCAGGGGATATGGCCAAGAAATGTGCATGTCTGGGGCAACTCATATTTCTAACAATGCAGAGCCACCAGCATCCTCTGTTGAGGTCACGATAATGCTTCTCCTTCCTGTCTCCATTGAGTTGCTCTCTGCCACATGTCCCCACTGACCTGTTACTGTTTCGTGCTGATCACTTCTGGTTTTCAGCCACATTGATATCTAATCCCTTAGTGGGAGAGGGTCTGCCCATTCTTTCTCTTTGATAACCCAGGTACTACTCATAGGTCTTGTGTCATGCTGAACAGCCAGCTATAGTCACCAGTTTCATCAACTAGAGCCATCTTTAGGTGTCTTTAAATTTATCTTTTGAGCTTCCTTTCTCTTTTCTGAGGCATAATCCAAAATTCTTTTTAATTCTTTTACTGTCTTTGGCTCTGCTTCACACAGCTCCATGATCTCCACTTAGCAAAATTGCAAAGGGTACTGACTAGAGCTATGGAAAAGGAATTCCTTTCAACCATATTGTGGCTTGGAAACAACAATGAAAAAAGCCCAGATTACATTGGTGGAGATGGAAACCTTTGTCCCACTTCCTACTAGACACAAAAATCACTAGATTCCCTATAATTAAAAAAAAAAAGCAAACACAAACAAGATCTCATATTCTAGCTGGCCACCATATTCTTTTTTCCCCGATGCATTTATTGTCTGTGCCTTTATTTAGGCTGATGAAAGGGGCTTTTAAAATTATCCAATCTAGCTCATTTTAGAGATGGGGAAATTGATGCCAGGAGAAGTTAAATGATTTCCTCAGGATTATATAAGTAGTAATTAACAGAGCACCAGGATTTGAACCAAGCTCCCACTGTTTGCAAATTAGTCATGTCTTTTAGTTTAGTAACACACTCAGTTATAAAACATCCTTTGTATTTTCTATTTCCTCTCCTATTGTTCACCGTAAGTTTTATTTGTTTAGCTGGGAATTTCAACTTAGATATTGTTTATATCAGGGAGAAAGAATTAACCCCTAAATACATTGCCTCCAACTGTTTGCACAAGCAGACTTTGCCGGTTGTCGCTCAGTCCTTTGGCCTTCCGTGGTTTGAACAATCAATACATCATTGTATGAACTCACTCATTCAAAAGCTTGAGCTTAGACATTTCCTGAGGCCCAGGAAGGTTAAGGGTCTTGTTCACGGTCACACAGCTAATAAATGTTAGAAGTCTTCTTGATTCCATGGTTTAAGAAGTATTGTAGAGGGGAAGGTAGAGTGTAAGGGGAAAGAAAGCCTTGGGAAATTCATGTAAAGTTCTTCAGATCATAAGAGGATAGAAATAAAGTGCTAATGAATTATTTTAAAAAAATGAAAGAAAAACTGGGCCCTCGTCTTCCCTCTCTATTCTCTAGGGAGATGTAACAGGATGTTGAAAATAAATGCCTGCTGGTAAAGAGGAAATTCCCCAGTGTTTACTACTCAAATCACTAGGGAACCGTTAAAACTTACTTTGTGACTGATAACCTAGCCCTTTCTATTCCTAAGTGGGAGGAAGAGAAGCTTGGTAAGAAAAGAAAGTCCTGAGAGTATGGGTCTAGACTAAGCAAAGGACACAGGAATGAGCCTCCTGGGAAGGGGGTGGAGGGTGGAAAAAGCCTGGGCTGCCTCCAGCACTTGTGAAAGTGGAGGCTGAAGGCTGCTGTGGCCATAGCCAATGAGTGATATCTAAGACAATAAAACCAGAACTTTGTATTCACACAATGGAGGAGCCACACAGAGCAGATGCAGAGGGACTGGGATTATTCACGCTCCTAAGAACAAAACTGATGACACCGTATTTTCCTGCCTTTTAGTCTTAACTCTTGCATTCTCTTGGAAGTGGGCTGATGTGCTGAACCTGTGTTTCCATTTGTTCTTAAGTGTTTTCTTTTGTTTTTAATGAAACTTATTTCTCTTAATCATAGCAGTTAACTATCATATTCTGGCTGATACATTTGTCTGTGCAAATGGTGTCAGGAGTGACAGCAGGTGGAAGAAAGAGACACAAAAGTGCAGGGATGGTGAGGAGCATTATTACTGCTGGAATTTATCCTGGCAAGATGGGGCAATCAGCGCTGAACAAAAGAAACTTTATTGGTTCATATTTTTATAGCTTTCCAGAATAGAGGAAGAGAAACACGGATCCAGATTATTCTCTAGCGAATAGCTTTGGCTGAGGAAGGCTGTATCTGGTATGGGAGATAGAGCCGTTGTACCACTTTGTCTTTCCATTTTCCTTTGTAGGAAAAGCAAACGCAGCCATATCAACCATACAGAAAAAAATATACTGAAGGCAGGAGCTGGGAAAGAGTGGCATTGACCACAGGTAGATGAAAGATGGAGTAACTGGGTCCCTCTTCACAATCACAATAGCCTAACTCACACACAACCACTAGAGATACATGCATGTTCAACCCATTCTCTAGCAACTTTCTTTAAAAACGTATTCTATTTAAAATAAGAAAGCATCTCTTCTGAGATACCATAAAATCTTACCTGGTATAAGTTAATCCAAGTGTGGTTATTGATTATGACTTTCATGCAGAGAAGCAAGATGGAAGATCACATTATTAATAGGAAATAGTGGTTATGCTTCAATATCACACATAGCAGAAATAACTAGAGATAGTGAAAATTAAGCCTGAGTCATGTTACTTAGTCATCAATATTGATTTTTTTACCTCTCAGAAAAAGAGTTTTGGATACATAATGAAAAATTCATATTTGAAAAGTTCCCTACAGATGGAAAGAGGTAGAAAGAAAGAAAGGCATAACAGCTGGCACATCTGACCCACAAAAGCAGTATGAAGGCTTGTTTAAAATAGTTCAATCATTATTTAAGAAAAAGTCAGATGTGCAGAATCTGGTTATACAAACAAACTTAAAGCCTCTTCCTTTTATGTTAAAAAAAAATTGTGGAAATAGGCTTTCAACTCATCATGCCTTTTTGTTCTTTAAAATTGCTCACTTATATCCTAAATGTCATTGATCAATCAGTCAATTAGCATTTATTAAGTGCCTAATATTGTGGCAGTCACTGTGTTAAGTGTTGGGTTTATAAGTACAATGAATGAAACAAACCCACTCTCAAGGAATTTTTGTTCTAGTGAGGGAGACAGCAAATATATAGATAAATATATACAGAATAAATTTTTAAAAATACAAGTTAGCTATGAGGAAGCGAGAATTCCAGCAGTTGTGGGTGTAATAAAAATAGCTAGAATTTATATAACACTTTAAAGTTTGCAAAATGCTTTACAAATATCTCCTTTGATCCTCACAACCACCCTGGGAAGAAGGGATGATTATTATATTATTATCCTTTTATAGATGATGGAACTGAGGCAGGAAGGGATTAAATGCCTTGCCCAGGGTCACAGAGCTCATAGGTATCTGAGTCTAGATTTGAATTCATATTTTCCTGACTCCAGGTCTAGCACTCTCTCCACAGTGCCACCTAGCTGCAAAAACATTTTCACGGAGAAGTAGTACTTGAGTTGCATCTTTTAAAAAAAGACTACTGTCCTCAATAGACTATTCCTCAATAGAGATGAGGAGGGAGTGCATTTTGGGACGTGGGGACAGACAAAGCAAATGAATAGAAACAGTGTTGTATGTGAGGAACAGAATGAAGGCCAGATTACCATGGGGAAAGCAAGAAGTCAGGGGGTGGAGGAGAATGGAAGAGAACAAGCTTGCTTCCTATGTGCCAGGCTCTGTGCTAAAATACTTCACAAATATTATCTCATGTGATCCTACAAGCAGCCTGCAAGGTTAGTGCTATTATTATCTTGCTTTACAGGTGAGAAAACTGGGACTGAGAGAAACAGTGATTTGCCCAGAGTCACACAGCTAATCAATATCTGAGGTTAGATTGGAACTCAAGTCTTCCTGATTCCAGGCTCAGTATTCCACCTAACTGCCTTGAAGGGGAGTAATATATATATATATTAGGTCTGGTAAGGTAGGTTGACTGAATGGAAGAATGATACAATGAAATCTATGCTTATGGAAAATCACTTTGGCTACTACATGGAGGAAGGACTGGAGTGGACAAGAGCCCTAAGATGGGAAGATCAACTGGGTGGCCATTACCACTGTCTCATGGGGGAGGTAATGAGGGCCAGGACTAAGCTGCTGTCTATGTGAAGAGTGAGAAGTTGGATGGAGAGAGTATAAATGGCAAGATTTAGCCAATGATTCAATATGTAGGGGTGAAAGGGAATGAGATGTTGAGGATACTGCTGAGGTCATGAAGCTGGGAGATAGAAAAAGAGAAGTCTGAAAGTGGGCGGAGTTCAGCATGTTACAGAGGAGATAAACTCTGTTTTGTGAATGCTGAATTAGTGATAGCTGTGGGATATTCAGTTTACAATGTTCATGGTGAGTGATTGGAGGTAAGAGGAGAAGTTGGGGATGGATATCTGTGAGTCATCTGCATAGAAATGATTAAACCTCTAGGAGCGAGTGGGATCACTAAGAAAGGGAGTCTAGCTAAAGAGCAGGAAAGGGCCCAAGACAGAATCTAAGGGAATATCCATAGTTAGGATGTATTAGATAGATAATGAGTCAATAACAGAGATGGAGAAGGAGTGATCGGATAAGTTGGAGGAAAACTAGGAGAGCCACGGAAACTCAGAGAGGTTGGGGAGGAAAAGGTAGTTAACAGTGTGGAATGTAACGCAGAAGCCAAAAAGTCTAAGAGTTGAGAAAAGACCAACAGATTTGACAATTAAGAGATTATTGTAGCTTTGGAGAGAGCATCTTCACTTGAGGTACAAGGTAAGATGTCTCAAAAGAGTTGCAAAGAATTGAGGATTGAATGAGAGGAGAGGGAAGTTGTTTTTTTTTTTAATTTGACTCAGGGGAGAGAAAAATAGCACAGTAGCTGGAGACTTTGGTAGTTTGAAGTGAACGACTTTTTTTTGAATGTTGTTTTTTTAAAACATGGGAAAGAGTTGGCCGTGTTTGAAGACAGAAAGAAAGGAACCAGTAGATAAGAGAGAGGGTGAACATTTGAAACCAGAGATAATAGACCAAGCAGAAGACAGGAGAAGATAGGACCAACAGCATATGTAAGTATGTTAGCTTGGCAAGGAGAAAACCTACATCACTATCATCAAGGAATGGAGGAAGAGAAAAAAGAGTGTGGGATGATGTCCAAGGCCTTTTGAGGAGTGGGGGAAATCGAATCGAAGTGGGGAAAGAGAGAGCTCACTATCAGTGGCCTCACTTTTGTCAGTAAAGTAAAAGGTGTGATTTTCTGAGGAGAGGGTAGAAGGAGGAAGAGTGACTGGAGGTTTGAAGGGAGAAAAGAAGGTATGGGATAACTTCTGTTTGAGGGGAGTTAGTAGTAGGATTCCATGGCTAGGATTTTGCAAGGGGAAAGGGTTTTGGTAAATGCACAGAAAACCTACGATAGAGTTACCCACATGGGAGTTACTGAATTCTTGCTTCAGGAAGACACAACTGATATATTCATATACATGCTGTGTTGGTCTCACATGTGCTTGGGAGTAGCCTTTTCCCCTGGCTACACCATTCATATCATTAAAACTACCTGACTGAGGCATAGTTGATTTCTTTTGGGCATTTGGAGTTAAGGGTGAAGGACTCTTTCCCTCACAGCAGATGATACCATACAGTAAGGTGTAGGAGAAGAGTTGAAAGTCACCTACCCACTCACCACTTTAGACAATGTGGCCCCAAAAAGTGGGCTTGGAAATTTGTCTTGTTTCATTTGCCCTTTACAATGGGAGGGGTGTCCTCAACCTGGGAACTTGAGCCATGGGGATCTTGAAACCCAGTATTCCAGACTAGGTGTTATATCCAGCTCAGTAGGGAAGTCCTCAGAAGCCAGGGTTCCAGGGAACTTTGGATATGAACTTGGTGGAACTAATACTATGTAGGAATTGAGTTAAACTATGAGCCTAATCCCTCTACACTCTCTAGAGAATGAGGTAGTATGGTTCAGAGGGTAGAATTATACTCTGTGGTGTTAGGGTAAGTGCTTGTATGTTTGTTCTTGCTTTATCTTTGGAATAAATATTACACTGTAAAAGATAATTAAGTGGTCAAATGGAACTGGAATATTAGTTATTTGGCCTCCAAAATTAAGGAAACCCAATTATCAGGGGCTCTAGTCAATAGTAGAGAAGAGAGACATTGCCCCAATGTCCTAATGGTGTCAGAGAACCCCGAAGAAGGGATAAAATCTAATAGAAATGACCCCTGAGGACTGGAATCAGAGCATGCCTACTACACAAGGGATGACCAGAGGTAGGATAAGGGGGCAAAGGATTTAAGATTAAGGGACAATGTGGAGTTAAATTGGTTGATTTATAGGAATGAGATTAGGAAGGCAGAAGGGCAAAATTAGAGTAAGGATAATGGCCTGAGAAAGTATTGAGAAGACAGAGATGGGGGAAAAAAGGTTTGATTTATAGCGAGGCATTCCATTCTGAATGATCTCACATACCTGTGGTCCATTCTAACCTACAGGTGTTAGGAGTGAAATCTGAGTAGAAACTCTGTTTCTTACCCTTCCATTGTTGGACAGATTTCTTTGCAAACGTTTTCACAACAGTTCTGAGAAGAAATATGAGTAGAAAAACTGAGAGAAAGAAGTGATTGCTGGTTATGTCCTTCAAAACATTTCCCTAGGGGAAAAAAAACAATGGTGTTGCAGTCATAAAGAGGAGGTGACTAGGGGGATAAGGGGAAGTAGATGATTACTTATATACATATTTATAAAAATGCGTATCATTAAAGTAACACCGTGGTACTTCAACATTAAGTAGGATAGAAACATCCAGCAATTACTGGGGTTTTTCCCTCTTCACTCAAGCCTTTGTAATTATGGAGTGACTTGTGAGTGCTGAGTTGTTGATACTGATCTCAGCTTTTCTGAGAAAACTATTCCTTCTCCAACCCTCTTCAGAGCTACCCAGTGACAGTCTAGATGAATGAGATGAGGTTGGCTTACATTTAACTTTACTGGACAATAAGAGATAAAAGTAATGGACTTTTAGGGCCCTCATGTCTAAAATTCTGTGTTAAATGGTGTATCCTTGCATATAGCTTGTTATATAAGACTTGTAATTGGTTTTGTCTGCCATTCAGTGAATATCTACAGGTGATGATTATACCATGCCAGCACCCAGTAGTATGCTGATAAATGTTCAGCAATTAGATCTCCAAAAATACATACATGCTTTTAAGTTTAATCTGCATTAACACTTTCTTAAGTATAGAGTGTAGGGGTAGGGAACCTGTATTCTCAAGACCACATGTGGCCCTCTGGGTTCTCAAGTGTGATCCTTTGACCAAATCCAAACTTCACAGAATAAATACCCTTAATAAAACAATTTGTCTAGATTTGTCTAGACTCAAGACAATCAACAAAACAATAATACATCAATGTCAATGTCTGATTTTTAGTGTTTGCCAATTTCTGAAGTATAAATACTCAAAATGAAAATTTAATAGTCATCTCTTACAAGCTGGTTCAAGCTGGCTCTAGTACACCCCTACTGACATTATACCTATGTTATAGGGTTGGATACATACACAGAGTGCCTCAGATGGAACCTCCACATGAAGGACACTAGAAAGGTACTTCTGGGAGAATTTTGTAAGTGAGAGACATTGTGGATATTCAGTATTTCCTCTGATTGACTAATCATGCAGTGAAGGCATAGATCTATGATTGGCTTTGGAGACATTCAAAAAGACCTTGTTAGCTTTAGTGATAGTTTTCATAGAGAGACTACATTTTAAGAGGAAAAGCTATGAAACTTACCCTACCTAGTCCCCTGGCTGAGGTCATATGCACCCCGCCCCCTGTCCCAGGAAGTGGGGCATTTTGTTCTTTTCCACTCTAAGTAAAGGGAGTGGAGTCTCCAAATTTGGCAAGGGAGAGGGAGAGAGACAGAGACAGAGAGAGACAGAAATGTAGAGAGAGAGAGAGAGAGTTGGAATCCAAATCCAGGCCAGATTTGGCAGCCTGTCTGTAGCATCAATGCCCCAAGAAACAAGGAGAAATCTTTGGGAGTGACTTTCAGAACTCCAGTCCAGCAGAAGAGTCATCCAGCAATTGCCCTACATCTGGACATGGACTTGGCCAGATCAAAACTATGTAGGAATTGAGCTAAGATATATGAACCTAATCCCTCCAGCTCTAAAGACTGAAATGAAGAAGAGGGAATTACTTCCCCAAGGATGTTGGGACATATGTTTGTACATTTGATCCATGCTATATTTTTGAAGTAAATATCACCTGATGTTAAATGGTTAAATGGAACTGGGATCTTAGTTACTGGCTCCCTAAAACTGGGGAAAATACAATAGTGAATTGAATTGATAGTAGAGAAAAGAAATACCCACAAACTCATCAAGGCTCCTCTAGAACCCTGCGGGGTAATGCAGCCTGCCTGGTCCTAAAAGGGTGAGGGGGGAGCTTTATTCATATCATGTAGCCCAAAGTCTTTTGTAAAGGGAGGCTGCATTAACCAATGAATACTTGATTAGACTAGAAACAGATATGAAGGAATTCAATTTAGTTCAACAAATACCATGCTTACTACATGCTTAACACTTCTGTGTAACCAAGAAACCTCTTTGCCTGATGAATGATAGCATCTACTATATCTTGGTCCACAGATTTCATAACATTATAGGATCATAAATTCAAAGTTAGAAGGAACTCTAGAGGCCATATAATCTAATTCCTTCATTTTCCAGATAAAGAAACTGAGGTCCAGAGAACTTAAGTGACTTTCTTAAGATCACACAAGAAGTGAGGAGCAGAACTGTGATTTGAAACCAGTTCCAGTGGAGGAGGAGGAGGAGGAGGAGGAAGAGGAAGAAGAAGAAGAAGAAGAAAAGGAGAATGTAGTCACATTGGTGAAATATTCTTAAAATAAAAAAGATTCTTAAAATATTTCAGTGACTAGAAATTGCTTAAGAAAGACTTTCACAATTTCATATTTATCTTAACTGCGCATATCCTAGTCTGAGTCAATGCCCTGAGTGAAGACCACAGTTTCTTGAGAAACACATGCTGTTCCAGAGGTTCTTCAGGAGAGAGGCATGTAAACAGAGGACATTCCATGGGATTAATAAAGGAAAAGACTCTGGAAGCTACAGATATAAGAGAAACCAATTCTTCCACATATCTCTCATAGGTTGCCTCCCTAGAAACTTCATATAGAGTATTTCTCCTTGAGTAAGATTGGGCCTATCTCAATTCCATCTGAAGAGCTCATTTACACTTGTATATTTTCTAGTACAATCTAATCACTATAACTTTTCCAATTTCTATTTATCTTCCTAAATATTGGTAGTTTAGGGAAATTATTTTTTTCTTAGGTTCAGGATGATTTCCTGGCTACCATTTTTTGTAGAGAAAGAGTTCTCCAACCTAATATCTAAGGATTTGAAAGGAAGGCTTGATCTTTGGCCATGAATTGCTAGTTACATAAAAGACCATTATAAAGAGTGTATAGTGAATAAACCCATTTATCCAAGCAGATAGCAAACAGAAATCAGAGAAGTTATATGGATTAGAATATACCAAACAAAAGGGTCGATGAACTCTTTCACCAGAAGGAAAATATCTCAGTTCAAATAAGAAAACTGGTTCCCAATATCACCTAAAGAGAAATTCTCTAATGTCTTTAGGGAGACAATTTATACATCAGAGACACAATGGGGAGCTGGCATTCCCCTCCATGTCTTCAGCTTTCCAAAACATTTTCTGTTTCCCTCCAGGTTTCTCCCTATAGAGAGTATAGAACCATAGGTATCCTCTTGGAAAGAAAGAACGTATCTCCCACTCTCTTGTGCCAACTCTTCACACAGATGTAGAGTTGAGTCTTCCTTCTCTCTACCAAGAAGGAGAGTGTTATTAAACTTCTCCAAGCTCAACCTAGCATTACCCTAGTAGCACAAACTTTAATAGTCGTACAAGATTAAAATGTTTGAGAATTTTATATGTATATGTGTTGTCTCCTCAAATGAGTGATAAGGTATTTTAAGGCAGAAACTAAGGTCTTATGCTGCTCTGTATTCTATATAGCATTTCCCATGTGCTGAGCCCATAAATGCTCAATAAGGGGCAGCTAGATGGTGCAGTGGATAGAGCACCAGCTCTGGAGTCAAAAGGCCTTAAGTTCAAATCCAGCCTCAGAAACTTACTAGCTGTGTGATCTTGGGAAAGACACTTAACGCTGATTGCCATGGCACCCAGTACCACAAAAATAAAAAGTGCTCAATAAGTATTTAAAGAATCATAGAATATTAGTATTAGAAGGGCCTGAATCCCATCTAATCTAATCCTGTAACTAATGAATAAAATCCCCCTTATGTTATCCCAGAAGAGAAGTCATCAAATTTCTACTTCTTCAATTCTAGAACCCTATTGCTATATGAGGTGACTGATTCCCTTATAGGACAATTCATATTCAGGAGGTTCTTCCTTAGATTGATCCCTAGCCTTTCTTTTGAGCTTTACGAGGTGATGAAGGAGAACAAATTGCCTGGCTATGTTAAAAGGAGACAGAAAATGCTGTTGATTAAGGACTTGAGGGGTGGAGGGGAGCAAGGAGGAGGCACTTTGTCCAGTTACAGTTGCTTCCCAAAAGTAGGTTTTTTGGGGGGCGGTGCACAGCAAATTATCATGACGAGTTCAAGTCCCACTCCTGAAACACACTATGTGACGCTGGGCAAATCACTTAAGTCCTCAACATTCTTGGGTAACTCTGCACAAGAAACTGCAAAGCTGTGTTGATGAATAGAAGAGTTTCCTCTCTGGGACCCCCTATGTTTATGAAATCACAGCTCCAAACATAACTCGGGAGCCACTGGGATTTAGTGAGTGTGACATAGTAGGCCTTTGTTTTAGGAAAATTGCTTTGGGAGCTGAGTGGAAGATGAACTGGAGTGGGAAGAGAACCGAGGAAGAAGAACCAATTCCAGATCTATTGCATTAGTCTAGGGGTGGGGAGGGCCTGCACCAAGGTGGTAGCAGTGTGAGTCAGACAAATGGGCATATTTGAAAAATGTTTTAAAGGTAAAAGTGACAAGACTTAATGACAGATTAGATAGTTTATAAGCCTGGGTGCCTGAGAGGATGGTGTAGTCCTTAGCAGAGGGATGCAGGAAAAAAAGAAAGTGCCCTAGAAAAATTTGAGGACAGAAAGAAAACTTTTACCTGGAGATGACTAGGGATGGGGAAAAAGTGGGTGGATGGGGGAATAAAAATCAGGAAGGGCATCAAAGAAGAGGTATTACCTGAGCTGAATGTTAAAGGAAAAGAGGGATTCTGAAATTCAGAGGTGAAAAGATGGCACATTCTGGATGCCATAGGCCTAGATAACCTATGACTCAGCTTTCTCCATGGGGGGCATGGGCACCTGAAATACCTGCCAACAGGTAATGGATTCCATTCATTTCCTCCAGTCAAACTGGGATTTCTCCTTTAGTATTATAAACAGGTCATATCTTGCCAATAAGATTAAACATTCAATTTGGAGCTGGGATGTTGGTAGGTTGAAGGGGGAGGAGGCGTGGAAAAACAAAGTGTCTTATGGAAAGGAATGTTCTCCCAGCTTAAAAGAGATAGATATTTCAAAGCAGAAAAGCAAATCCAACTTTTCTGCAAGACTTAACCAAATGCCACCACTCTTGACAGAAGCAAAGCTTTCATTTTGACAGAAGAGTATTTTCTTCTTTAAAAAAAATTTTTATTTTATTTATTCTGTCTCTTTCCTCTCTCTCTCACTCTCTCTCTCCTCCCCCTTTCTCTGTCTCTTTATACTTACATATATGTAGATAAATGTAGATGGATAGATAGATATCTATCAGATAGATAGATAGATAGAGAATGGACCTAGCATTTCATTGGAGGGAACTCCCAGGTAACAAAACTCTCTGGGAGTCCAGGTAGGTAAGTGGTACAGTGGATAGAGTACTGGACTTGGAGTCAGGAAGACCTAAGTTCAAATCTAACCTCAAATACTTACTAGCTTTGTGATCCTAGGCAAGTCAATTAACCTCTATTGTATCTGTATCATTTTCCTCAAACATACAATAGGGATTGTATAGTGCCTACCTTCCAGAGTTGTCATGAAAATCATATGTGATAATATTTGTAAAGCATCTTGCAAACCACAGAGTGCTATGTAAATGCTAGCCATTAAATTGGCACCATCTTTACATTTTAGAAAGTCTTAGAGAATGCACTGAGAGGTTAATGGACTTACCCAGAATGATCTAGCCAACATATGTCAGGGGAGAGATTGCCGAGAGTTCCCTCTTCCCTTCTCCAGCTTGTCTCCCATCATTCAGATGTCTACTTTCATTTGTCCCTCTTTCATCCATCTCACTTGAAAAGGTGATCTTTCTCCTTGCCAAAACAGACTCCTCTGCATTCACCCTTATCCCATTACAATGTGATTTCTCAAGCAGACTGTTCCTTATATTATCCCTACCTTCTCATTAATCTCCAGGCTCTCTCTCTTTCTAGGGGCTACTTCCCTCTTGCTTACAAACATGCCCAGCCTCAAAAAAAAAAAAAAAAAAAAAAGCATATGTGATTCAATCATCTCTCCTAGCTATATTTTTTTTTATTAAATTGAAACAGTGTTTTGATGATATCTATTAGGCCTAGACTAATCTGAAAAACAGATCCCCAACATACTAATGTCACTAATAAGAATTATAGGATCATGGATTTAGAGTTGAAAGGGACATTAGGGGCATCTAATTCAATCCACATATTTAAAGTTTAAGTGACTTGCCTAAGGTCATACAGATATTAAGGGACAGAGCAGGTGTTTGAACCTAGGGTGTGCCTGGCTAGACCACAGATAGATTTTCCTATCCATTATACTATGTTACCTTTCTGTTGTCCAACAATCACCCTACACTAAGTAAAATAAGGAACTCAGACCTCAGAACCTAGGAAATGTTCTCCTGACATAGTTTAACAAGTTAGTGCAGATGAGTTCCCGTGATAATAGACAGTTTCCAGGAAGAGAAAGCCAGTGATATTCAACCCACCCTCCAGAAAAACATTTAAGGTACAGGTAATCCCTAGGACATGGAGCAAGTGCCCGATATTCCTCCAATACAGGACAACTATCCCTCACCCCACTCCCATACATCTGCACAATCTGAGAAGACTCAATGAATCCACTTCCCAAAAAGGCTTTTTGCATTGCCTTTAAATATTCCCCTTTAGTAAATAAAATTAGAGCAACATTTTTCTTCAGAAATTCCCCCTTGCATTCCTGTTTAATCGAATCTCCTCTCTAATTTTTCCAGCTTTCAACAAGTAAAAGAACACACACGCACGCATACACACACACACACACACACACACACACACACACACACACACACACACTCTTTGAAGATACATTTGAATTTCTCATTCCCTTGAGTTAGGAAAAGCTCCGGAACTAGGTGTAGTTTTGAAAGCTCAGGAGATTTCATCAAGATCTTAGGAGATTAGGTTTCAGTCTTCCTCCATCCATCCATGTCTTCTCTCAGTTTGACAGCACAATTAAAAACACATATATTTTATGTTCATGAATGTCCTTAATTCCACTAATTATTCCTAGCTTGAACTGCAGACAGAAACAGAAGGTAGTGTGGAGGAAGGAGGGGTTGGGGGCAGGGCAGTATGCCAGGCAATAGGAGAACCTTCTTACTGATGCCTTTGCCTATGAGGCATATCATATTTTTAGGAAGTAGAGGGGAAAAAAATGCATCTGGACTAGTTTCAGTTGCTTCTGATACCAAGGGGATATCCATTCCTTAAATAGGTTTTATGGGTCTTGTCAATTGACATAAATTAAAAACATACCCATGTTCATTCAATTTCTTTTTTCTTTCATAAGCTCTTTCTACATCCCACAACCAATGTTATTGTTGTTTTTAATTTGTCTCTTTTGGTGGGGTACATCATTTCTGCTTTTTTTCCCCTAGAAGAGTTTTCTCATTGCCTGTACGCATAGGACTCTTCCCTGTAGCCAAAGGAGCATTTTTTTAGAGTCATAGAATTTACAGCAGGAAGAGACCTTGGAGGGCATCTTTCCCTTTCATTTTTACAAAGAAGGAAACTGAATGCCAGTAAGGCCAAATGACTTGCCCAAGGTCACACATTTTAGTGATAAAAAGATTGGAATACAGTTATTCTCATTTCAAATGCACTGCTGTTTTTACTGCACCACACTGGTTTTTAACCTTCTGTCCTAATAGACAATACAAAAGTGGGAATTAGACTCAGTGCTCATACTATTTGCTGTTTTTTTTATTTGTTTTGAAAATTGTTTTTACGTTTGAAATTACAAAATTCTAATTAAAATTTAGATTAGATTTAATTTCAAATCAACTAAAATTTAAATTAGAAATGTCTTCATTCTTAAGTTAGAAAACACGTATTGAGTTATACATACACACGAACACACATAATCTATAATAAATATACATATATTTAATTCTACAGGCATTTTGACAAAGAGCAGCTAGGCGGATCATCGGAGAGATCACCCCACCTGGAGTTAGGAAAACCTCAGACATTTCCTAGTTGTGTCACTTAACTATGCAAGTCACTTAACCCTGTTTGCCTCAGTTTCTTCATCTATAAAATGAACTGGAGAGAAAATGACAAACTACTCCAGTATCTTTGCCAAGAAAACCTCAAAATGGGGTCACTGAGAGTCAGCCATGACTTAACAGCAACAAGAATTTTGACAATAGCAATCTGTCAATGAGCGTTTATTAAATGTTTACTACATGCCAGATGCTGTTTTAAGTGCTTAGAATATAAAGAAAGGCAGCAATCACAGCTCCTATTCTCCCTCAAGAAGTGTTCGTTTTAACACACAGAACATGTAAATAACTAGGTAACAAGGTAAGAGAGCATCCTCAAAGCTATTAAGCCCCCTAGGCATGAAGACTTAACCAGCTATGGGGAATTTTAAATCCTCCAATTATTCAAAGATTATGTTTGGACTGAGTAACCTAAAGAAACACACTCCACTGCTATGATCCAAGAAACACTCAATCTTCTCATGTAACAGACACTGTTCTACCCACTTAATTCAATTCAATTCACCAAGCATTTGTTAAAAGCATAAGCACTGTTCGAGACATTGGAGACCCAAAGTCAAGAACAAAACAGACTCTATCCTAGGGGAATACCGTGTTGTCGTTCAGTCATTCAGTTATGTTTGACTCACAAAGAGTGGACCCTCACATGCCAATATGGTCCATGAGGTTTTCTTAGCAAAGATGCTGGAGTGCTTTGTCATTTCCGTCTCCAGTGGAATAAGGCAAATGGAGGTTAAGTGACTTGCCCAGAGTCACACCAGCTAGTAAGTGTCTGAGATCCCATCTGAACTCAGGTCTTCCTGACATCAAGCCTAGTGTTCTAGACACTGGGACACCTCGCTGCCTTCGTGGCATAGGAATATTGCATGGGAGCTTACATTTCACAATTGGAATGAGTATGGTAGAGGATATAACACTGGATATATCGCATCAGGAAGACCTGAGTTCAAATCCTACCACAGACACTTAATGATTTGTAACCCTGGGACAATCATTTATTTTCTCTGGGCCTTAGTTTCTTCATCAATAAAATGACATGGAGAGGTGGACTTAACATTCTCTAAGGTCCCTTCTAGCTTTAAATCTATGATCCTGGGATCCTTTCTGCTAATAGGTGACAATGACAGGACTGCAATGTCATTAGTCATATAGGAAAAAAAGTGCTTTGATGATCAAGTGAGTCATTACCATCAGCTAATTTGATTATATTAAGGAAGCCAATTAGTAAGTAATACCTAATCACCGGTCACTTCAGAAGATTAATCTATCAATAAGTATTTAGTAAGTAGTTACTATAGCAACGAAGTGGTGTAATAGTTATTATTAAGGAATATCTATAATAGCTCATTTCAGAAGATTAATCCATCAATAAACATTTAATAAGTGCTTACTAGCATTGTGACCCTGAGTCACATTTAACTGCCATCCGGATTAATTCTTTGCCCTTTGTGATAATTTTGACCTAACAACACCAAGAAAACACAGAATCTCCACCAGTCAACACCACACCATCTATATGCGAAACCTTCAGTTGTGGTAAATGGAATAATATTGAATGCTGTGGATAAGTTCAGTTACCTTGACTGGATACTTTCCAGGAACGTACCCATAAATGATGATATTGACACATGCATTACCAAAGCTAACTTAGTGTTTGGGAGGATCTGAAAGAAAGGTATCAGGATGCCTACCAATCTGAAGGCATACAGAGCCATTGTGCTGACTTCATTGTTGTATGCCTGTGAAATCTGCACAGTCTACCAGCACCAGGAATTTTAATTACTTCCATTAGAATTTTCTTAGGAAGATTCTGAGGATTACCTGGTACCGGACACTAATATTCTTTCTCACATTGCACTGCCAAACATTCAAAGTACCATACAGAGCACAATGCTGGTGGGCCAGCCACATTGTTCAAATGTCAAATGTGAATGCCTAAAAGACTATTTTTAGGGAGAACTCAGTTTTCTCATTTATAAAATGTGGACAGGAGTAGCACCTATCTCCCAATGTTGTTACAGAGTTAAAATAAGATGATATATATAAAATACTTTGCAAGCCTCAAAGCAGAGTATAAATGTTAGATATTATTATTAGAGGCAACTAGGTGGTGCAGTGGATAGAGTGCCAGGCCTGGAGTCAGAGAGAGTCATCTTCATGAGTTCAAATCTGACCTCAAACACCAACTGTGTGACCCTGGGCAAGTCATTCACACCTGTTTGCCTCAGTTTCGTCATCTGTAACATGAGCTGGATAAGGAACTGATAAACCACTCCAGTGTCTTTGCTGAGAAAACTCAAGAGGCTTGTTTATAGTCAGACACAGCTGAAATGACTGAACAACAGAATTTACTATTTTTATGGTTGTTTTTAGTTAACAATTACTATTGCCAGGCATAGATTAGCAGCAATATTCTCTTTCTTAGATCTGTCTGAGGTAGAAGATCCAAATTTTTAGCAATTTAGAACACCTGGCTTACTGGTTTTTTCTCTTTTTTTATTATTGACTTTGAAGCAAAATTTCAGTACTGGATACTTGTCGCTGTTTATGACTTAGCATACTCATGACTAGCCATTTTGCTATTTTTTTTACAAATTTTTCCATTTAATGTTTTACTTATGCTATATTCTTTTTTATCTCTATCACATCACCTCCCACTGACTTCCCCCCTGCTCCTAACCCTACTAGATCCCTCCCTTGTAACAAATAAGTGCAGTCAAAAAATATAACCAAGACGCTGGTCACGTCTGAAAACACAGGTCTCATCCCACACCTCTAGATCACATCTTCTCGGCCAAAAAGCTAGAAGCATGCTTTGCTATCAGACTTTCGACCTTGTGATTGGTTGCTGAATTGATCAGAGTTCTGAAGTTTTTCAATGTTTTTTTTTTTCACTTTATTGTAGTTCCTAGTTCTGCTTTCTTCCCTCTGAGTAAGTTCTTGGCCTTGCTTTTCTCATGTTTCTTTCAATCGTTCATGTCATTTTAAAAAACAGATAATGATAGACCATAAAATCAATTGCATTTATTTAGTACAATTCGTTCACACCATATAGAGAACATGCATCAAAGTCAGGAGCACCTAGGTTCAATTACCATCTGTGACAAATAGTGGCTGTGTGGCCTTGTGCAAGTCATTTAACCCTGTTTGCCTCAGTTTCCTCATTTGTAAAATGAGCTGGAGAAGGAAAGGCCAAACCACTCCAGGATCTTTCCAAAAATAAAACAAAAAAAAAAAACCCAAAACAACCAAATGGAATCCCAAAGAGTCAGGCACAGCTGAAAATGACAGCTACAACAATAAGATGACTAATAAATTGCAGAGAAGGTCCCAAACTGCTTTGGAGAAGGAGTTTCCTGTGCTGATGAAATCACAACTCCAGCCATTATTCCTAATCAGTATAAAACTGTTTTGACAATTTCTGCTTTATAGTACGCTTTGAGATCTGATGATGATAGATCATCTTCATTCTTTTCTTTTAATTTCCCCTAATGCTCTCAACCTTTTGTTCTTTCCGATGAATTTTGTAATTATTTCATATTGTTGTATAAAATAATCCCTGGAGGTAGCTTAATTAGAATGGTACAAAATGTGTAAAACAACTTTAGGTGATATTGTCATTTTTGTTATATTGATATGGCCCTAATGTGAACCATTAATGCCTTTCTAATTATTTATGTCTATTTATTTTCATAGAGTATTTTAATTATATTCTTATAAGTCCTATGTGCATCTCTATGGCTCAACTCCCAGAAATTTTCCATATTTTATATTTAGTTTCAATGAAATTTCTTGTTTTATCTCTTCCAGCTGAGTTTCATTAGTAGTATACATAAAGACTGATAATATTTGTGGCTTTATTTTATATCTTACTGTATTGGTTATATTTTTTGACTATAGAATTCCTTAAATAAACCATCATGATCATCTTCAAATATAAATAATTTTGTTTCCACTTCACTTGTGTTTGTTCTCTCAATTTCTTTTTTTCTCTAGCTAACAATTTTAAAAGTATATCAAATGATAGTGACGACAATGAACGCTCTGATCTTTTTAGTAAGGCTTGTTTGCTCATTACAAACTATGCTAGTTTTTGGTTTTAAAATAGATAATGTTGATCATATTAATGAAAATTATTTATTCTTATGTTTTGTAGTATTTTGAACACAAACAAAATTCTATATTTTACCGAAGGTATTTTCTGCTTCTATTTATTATACTGATGTGATTTTGATGATTTTTGCTATTAATATAACCTATTATATGTATGTTTTTTAGAATTAAAATTATTTATGGTCCTAATATTGAATCAATTCTCTAATCCTGATGTAAATACAAACTGGACCTAGTGAATAATCTTTTTAAAATGTTACAGTAGCACATTTGCTAATATTTTTCAATGTTTTGCATCAACATAAAATAATCAATTATTATTGGTTTATAGATTTCTTTCCCTTAATGTCACCTGGTTTTGGATATCAGGATCATATTTCTTAATTAAAGAAGCTTAAGTATTTAAATTCTGGGTCATTCAGTGTTGAAGAAGATTGATTCTATTCTAGTCACATTATTTCCTACATGTAGCAGAAATTACCCTCTATACAGGTGATTATGAAAAACTAATGATAGTTAGTTCAGCCCCTTGTTTTAATTCTGTTGGAGCTTTATATCTTCAGTATTTATTTTAAGCAATATACTGTTGAAATCTGCTTTTAGATCTACTTTGTTATCCTCTGTTTTACAGATTAGTTTATCCCATTCACATTCATGTTCATGATTATGGTTTTTTACCTCTATTTTAGCCTATTATCCTAAAGTAACATTTCTCTTCATGCCCAGCTACTGACCATTTGCAAAGATAAAGAAGGTGAGGAAAGAATAGGACTGGAAGTTGACATTAATTATTTTTAGCTGAAATGGATTGATTCATCTCCTTTCACCTACTCCTCACTCAATCCAAACCCATATCAGTGGGTCTTGACATTTTTCTCCTTTTGCAAAAATGTCTCCTTTTATAATTGTGTCTCACTTGTTGTTGAGTCATTTCTGACTCTTTGTTGCCCCATTTGGAGCAGTTCTCCTCACAGAGATACTGGAGGTTCGCCATTTCCTTCTCCAGATCATTTTACATATGAGAAACTGAGGCAAGCAGGGTTAGATGACATCCACAGTCACACAACTAGTAAGTGTCTGAGACTGGATTTGAACTCATGAAGATGAGTCTCCCTGATCTAAGTCCAGTGCTTTATGCACTCCACCACTTAGCTACCCTGAAGGTTGGCTTACTTGTGACTATTCCGTCCCCAACACTATCCTCTTCCTAAAATTACCCTCCTCCACCTCCCCAAACCTGCTCAGTTCCCTGTTTTTTATAGTTCATTATATTTGTTTGCATCCTACATTATTTTTTCTCCAACCTTCCCTTTCTAAGTTGACTAAAGAGTTAGATTCAGGAGCTATCTGCTCCCCTACCCCTACCTCCATGACAATAAATTTTTCTCCTATCATGTACCAACTACAAGAAATAGAAAATTCCTCCCTCCTCTTCCTGATGTGTTTTAGTGCATTTCTCCCTGTTTTTTCTCTCTGTAATACATAACCTAACCAGTAACATATTCAGGTGTTCACTTTGTCATACTTTGTTTCCTCTGAGCTCTGAAGATGGTGAGATTCTGATGAGACAATAACACCCCCACCAAACCCCTGTTCCCCCCCCCGCCCCACACACAGTCATTTCCCAAGTTTGTGAGCATTTGGGCATCACTTAACCCTTTCAACCTGCTCAGACTTGTTTACCTTTGTTTCTTTTCTTGTTTGCATGTCAAAGATATTATCCTACTCTTTTTTTTTTCAACTGCCATGCTTAGAACTTAGTGATTCTACTAAAAATCCATAGTACACTGGGATTGTACTCTTATCTTTGCAGAATGTTAATCTTGGGTGCATATTCTTTTTATTCATCATTCATTTATCTTATTTATTGCATTGGTACATTCATATTCCAAATTTTCCTTTTCAAACCTGTAAATATTGCATAATCCTGTGTGGTCCTTACTATGCTTCCTTTGTATGTGATCTCTCTCTCTCTCTCTCTTTCTCTCTCTCTGTCTCTCTCTCTCTCTCTCTCTCTCTCTCTCTCTCTCTCTCTCTCTCTCTCTCTCTTTCTCTCTCTCTGTCTCTCTGTCTCTCTGTCTCTCTCTCTCTCTCTCTCTCTCTCTCTCTCTCTCTCTCTCTCTCTCTCTCTCTCTCCTTCCCTTCCTCCTTCACCTGTTTGCAGTTTGTTTTCTTTGACTTGAAGTCTCTGGAATTTTTAAATCATATTTCTAGGTGTTTTAAATTGAGGGTATCTTTCAGAACTTGTGCATTCTTTCTATTTTCACTTTCCCTTTGGGACTAATAATTCTAGGCAGTTTTATTTTATGATTTATTGAAATGTGGGATCCAAATTTTTGTTTGGGTATGGCTTTCAGGTGGTCAAATGATTATTAAGATTGTTTTTCTTCTCAAACTTTTCCAGGTCTGTTGGTTTTGATAAAAGATATTACACACATATCCCAATTTTTTAGTGTCCTGATTTTGTTCCAATATTTCCTGTTATATCACTAAATTTTTGAGTTCACTTTGCTCCATTTTATTTTTCTCTGTGTCTGCTGCTTTGATAAGCTTTTCATTATCTGTTTTAAGTTTTTATTCTCATTCTAAGTTTTTTCTCAAAAGCTCTACTTTTGTTCTTTATTTCTTGCTTCATTTGTTCTTTTTGTGCTTAGAATTTTTCTAGCTAATGCATTCTTTTTTTATTATGCTCGTAATTATTGCAGAATAATTTTCTTATGCGATTTTATCTTGGGATTCTCTTAAGTCACAGCATTTCTTCATTGCGTCAGATTCATTCACTCATTTTTTGTAACCTCTCCACTAATGATGACTAACAAAGGGACCATCCTATTTCTTTTAAACTTTTCTTGGGTCTGAAATTGCTGTAGCTATTGTAACTATAATATATCAGTGCAAGACCCAGGTAGGAGTGGAGGGTTGCAAGAAACCACAATAGGTTCTCATTCCCAAACCTGGAGTGGGACAGATAGGAAGCCTCATTGATAATTCTTGTTGGCTCTGTCTCCTCAACACTTGTGGTCTGGATAACCCAAGGCAGAGGTCATGGTTCTCAATAAACTGATCGTGAGATTCTGTAGTCTACACTCTTCCCTGTCACCCAGTTGGAATCCTGGTGACACTTGGAGGTATGCCCCTTTGCTACATTTCTGGACTGGGACCCTGTGCAAAGGTCAGGTTCTACCTCTTCCCAAAGCCTTAGTGATTTTCTTCAGATTCCATATTTCACTGTAGTCCCTAACTAGGAACAGCTTTGCTAGTGCTAAGTTCTGTCCTTTATCACAGTACTTGGCTAGCACACTATGCTCTGCTACAAGAACTAAGAAGAGAGGACTAAGCCCCTCTTCACCCAGACATGTCAGAGGTCCTGGCAATTGAAGATGTCTGGACCCTGACACAGGGATTCTGTTATTTTCACAATGGCTACTCATATAATTCTGGATAGGTCTTTGGAGGAACTTATTTTTCTCCAGTTCAGACCTAGATCACAGTCATTTGCTGGATTAGTTTTTGGGGGGATTAGGGGGTACATTACATCACTGGTGTTTCTCTTCGGAATTGTTGACCCTCTGGTTCATTGGTATGCAGCTGAGTTTGGTTGGAATTTTCACATCATAGTAAGTCAGAGAGATCATGTAAAATCATAGATTTAGAGCTGGGATGGACCTCAGAAAGTCCAAGCCTTTCATTTTAGACAGAAGGAGAAGTTAAGGGACTTCCCCAAAGTCACATGGAAAGTGACAGAAAGAGGATTTAAATCTGGGTCCTCATATTCCTAATCTAGAACCCTTTCTACTGTCCCTTTCCTTTGAAATGGCACCTTTCTTATGCTTGCTTCCTTTATCTATAGTCTCTTTCACCTCCAGACCAAGGTAGATAGTGATTTTTTAAACTTGCTTTAAGTGTATGCAAAGAATCTGACCAGAACTTTCACCATCAATATAGAACCCAACTCAAGGGACCTATCTGATGCACACCTGGTCAATTGCCTAGGATCATACAGCTAGTGCCAAAAGTTAGATTTAAACTTAGGTCTTCCTGACTCCAAATCCAATGCTCCATCCACTAGGCTACTTTTCCCTTAAATGTGAAAGGTTATAATTTCTTTATAACTTTACCTTCTCACTGATGATTTATAGCATTACTGTACTAGCATGCCCTCACTTGAGAGACCCTATTAGAGAATTCTATAGTATTTACCTATCATTAGAATTTTCTATTATTCTTCTCTTTAATTTGCATGTCAGAGGCCAATTAGTTCAGTGTTTCAACTATTGCTGACTCGTACTCCTTGAAAATATATCAAATCATGAGCATTTAGCACCAAACTTTAAGTGTTCTGCCATTTTGTAGAAGGCTACAATCTCCTATCAGAAGCAAATCCTGCATTTCCACTGTACCGCAGCATGTCTGGGAATCTCAGGGCCAGAGATGACTACAGGTGTCGTGCATTGTTCCTGTTAAGGTGTCCTTGCCAATGAAGAACCTTAATCAAGTGCTGAGTGTGGATTTCTTCCTTGGCTCCAAGATAAAAGCTAACATCTCTCTGGCTGGGTCTCAGGCATAAAGAAAAGTAAGGATTTGATTTAAAGCAATCTTGAAAGTCAGTCTAGAGGCCTGAGGTTAACTTTATTTTTGGGGGGGGCCAGGGTGAAAGAGGTAATGGGGGTTAAGTGACCTGTGCAGGGTCATGCTAGCCAGTAAGTGTCTGAGGCCAGATTTAAACTAAGGTCTTCCAGGGCAGATCCTCTATCCACTGTGCTACCTAACTGCCTCATTAATTGTATTTCTTAACAAAAATCACTCCAGTTCAAAGTTTTACTTGTTTCCATCTTATGATTCCACATATATATATATATATATTTCTCTCTTTGTACTTTTGCATTTTATCTCATAGTTCTATGACAGCCCAATGCTTAGTACATGATAGGAGTTAAAAAACAACATGCTAAATGATTATCTGTATCTTTAACACCAATATTCTTCCAATGATTATTTATGGCTAATAAATAATTAGAATAACAGACATTAACATAGTATTTTAAGATTTGAAAAGGACTTTATACACATTGCCTCATACAACACTTTACATTGCTCATTTTACAGATGGGCAACCATAAGAGTCAGAGGTTAAGTGACTTCTCCATAGTCATTAGATGAGTAAATTCCACAGGGAGACTTAAAACTTAGGCCTACTCTGACTCCAGGCCCAGCATTCTTTCCCCTGCCTGCTGCTGGATCATGGAATTAAGTTGATGTTGATTTTGCCTTTGCTTTAAGTAGCTCATGAAAACAGACAATGAATTCTCAGTAGACTGCAACTCCGTAAGATTATAGTTTAACAGTTAAGTTGTGCATTGTAAAACTGATGCAACTTCTGTGAGGAAGAGCTGGGGAGCCTGACTCTGGAATAGTCATGATGGCATGTAGTGGTAGAGTATTAGAGATTATTTGGGGCATGCATAAACATTTTGTAACTGGTTCCAGTCTGCTAACCCCATAGTGAATGACAGCCTCTTTGATTGGCTGCATTTATGGAACTGGGCTATGGAACTTATGTTTTCAAAAGGCAAGAGCTCAGCCTCTCTCTCTGGCTTGGTTTAACTGCTTTGCTGATAACAATACTGTTTGGGGAAGAGACCTTGGACCTTCCTTGTCTGAGGTCAACACATGGGCCTATAAAAACTGCCCTCTGCTCTTCACCTCAGCCTTTTTTCTTTAATTTTAGCCAGAGGAATAGGAAGCTGTGACCTCATGACATTCCAAAATGCCAGAAAAACAAGCCAACTCAGTTATCTATGTGTCTAGGGAGTCTGAAAGTCCAGGAGTCAAGTCCATATCCGGTTTTGCAAATAGTCCAGCATGGGTGCTGCAGGACCCAGCTGAGATAAGGAATCATCCACCAGATATACTGTATATTCACAGCCATAAGATCATAGATGTAGACCTGTAAGACACTTTGGATGCTATGGAGTCCAATTCCTTTATTTTACAGATGAGAAAACTGAGGTCTGTCAAAGTTAAAATATAACAATACAATACTCATGTATTTCTTAATCTTCACCGTCATTATTCATATTAAAAAACCAAAAGAAAAAACCCTCAACATTATAATGCCCTTCAACAAAGGTTGTTTTTCCCCAACACCAACCTTTCATGCCTCACAGTTCAGCTGCACTGTGTTCTGCCCATTTTCTCCCATTCCAATAATGAGGGATTCCTAAAGGAAAATCCTGTATTTTTATACCCTTACCCACCTACTGTCAAGTATCCTGGGAGCCAAAGATTGTAAAGCATCAGAAACTAAGAATTGGGGTTCCATACCTGCTTAAAGGACAGCACTGTGATCACATCCTGGGGAAGAGGGTATACCACAGCAAGAATAGATTGTGGGTCCCTGACTTTCCACTTCCCCTAGATTTTCCTCACCTACCAAAAAGGGCTAGATGTAGATGAGCCAGGAAATGGAATGGGCAGCACCACGTAAGGCTGTTGTTTCGGGATGATTTTTAAAATGAAACAAATTGTCAATCATTCCTCTTTCCCCATGATAATTTCCTCATTTTAATCCATTGACCCTCCCCCCTGCCCCCAACTCCTTAGCTTTGGATCCTTTTGCTTTCAGACTCAGTTCAAACCTCCTAGCTCTCAACTGGATTCCTGTTTATCCACTTAAACTACCTTCAACCCCACCCCTTAGGGGCTGGTAAATGGGGCTATTCTCAGGCTCTTGGCAAATTCCACTGGCTCCCTAACCCTGAAAGGGGAACTGACACATCTTAAAACCTAAAAATTTTAAAAAATTACTTGTCTTCCTACACTTGGCTTCCTTTCCCTAGTTCCTGACTCCCACCCCCCTGCTCTCAAACTTGAACTTGAACTACACCCTCTTTGTGGCTTTCCTAGTCTATTTTCTCCCTCTGGCTCTGCTAAATACTGCTAATCCCAGAGATGCAGCAGTTCCTCTTCCTCACTTATATGTTCCCATGATGGTAAGGACAGGACTTTTTTGTTTTCTCATGACAGAACAGAAAAAAACCCAAACTAAAAATCCCAAACCCCAGTTCCAACAATATCAGTACTGCTTGTCATCTTGCAGGCCCTGAGAGTCACAGATACAGGTACACACAAGAAGTCACAATAAGCACTGGGTTAGAGTTGTCAGACCGTAGAAACATGGTTGTGCTCTGTGAAAACTTTGAGGGCCCACAGGAAACATAGAAATGTGTCTGGAAGTAGGTGGGGATGACAGCTCTGCTCACCAGCAGCAGCTAGTGCCTTCCTTATACCAGGTTCACCTGTGGTCATGGGTCCTCCTAGGGTTTCTAACTATTTGTACACTTTCACTACCAGAAACTCCCTACAATTTGGACCAAGGAATTCTTGCTTGGATATATCAGACTGTATAGGGCTTAAAATATTCTTCTGCAGTCTGAATTTGCAGCCATTAGATTTACTGGCTCAGGTGATGATGATGATGATGATGATGATGATGATAGTGGTGATAATGGTGATGACGATGATACCTAGAATTTATATAAAGCTTTAAAGTTTGCAGAGCATTTTACATATATTATCATATTTTGGTCCTCACTAGAACCCTGTGAGGTAGATACTGTTATTATACCCATTTTATAAATTAGGAAATAAAGCTGAGATAGGTTAGAAAAGCAAGAGATAAGTATTTACTAATGGCTTACACCTACTATGTGTCAGGCACTGTGTAAAACACTTTTTAAATTTGATCCTCATCATAACTTTATGAGGTAGATTCTATTATTCTCATTTTACAGTTGAGGAAACTGAGGCAGACAGAGGGTAAGTGACTTGTCAGGTTCACACAGATAGTATGGGTCTGAAGCAAAATTTAACTTAGGTCTTCCTGATTCCAGGTGGAGCACGCTATTCACCACTTAACTGCCAAGGTTAAATGTCTTGACCTTGATCATAGAGATTAATGGTAGATGATACCAAATTTGAACTCAGGTCTTCCCAATAGCAGGTCTAGTACTCCACCTACCAATTGCACCGCCTAGTTGTCTGCTAGGATCATGGTAGAACATACTTACTTCTTTAGGACCCTGAGCCAAGATTTACTTTAGACCAGAGGTCCCAAACTTCCTGTCTGCAGGCCACCAGGATCCTGCAAAACTCTAGAACTCTGTCTAAACCAGATTAAAATGTAATTGGCAACTGTTGAACAAAATAAAAACACAATGCAACATAGATAACGTTAATTTTTGGTTTTCTAAGCCAATAGAATAGCCTGCAGGAATTCTATTTGAGTTTGACACCACTGCCTTAGACATACAAACCCTCATTAATTATAGAACCATAGAATGTCAGTGCTATGCAGGCCCTTAGAGTACTTCCATCATTTTAAAGAGTAAGAAAACTGAGAGTCAGAGATAAAGTGAATGGCCCAAGTTCACATACTAGTAAGTTGGAAATCTAGGATCCCCACATAATTATATAATGTGTCTGTACTCTATATTTGCTTTTACAGACCATATTTTCCTATTTCTTATACTGAAAGCATCCCTGGTTTTTAATTAAGTAGGGTTCTAATAAACCAGGGTCTTAATAAAAAAAAACATTTTACAATTTACAATGAATTATCCCATATATCCACATGTATTGCTGCCCATGGTCATGTCCAAAGCTACTGTACATATTCAGCATTCTCCTTGCCTATCTGCCAGTAGCATAGTACTCAACAATGGGGTTACCTGTGCAGCTGGGGAGGGCACCAGAACTGACCTGCTCTGCCACCTGAGCCTCAGGTGCAACCAAGTATGAGACACCTGGTTCCAAGGGCAAAGGAAACGGAGCCTCCTATTCATAAGTCCCCATGGTGACCTGATCCTATAGACTCAAGGTAACCTCCATCCTCTTGCCTCTCAGAATTGTAAATTTTGGTGGACTCAGGGCCTCTAAATTTTTACACATTTGATCCTTGCTCATCACCACTTTGCTTCTATCCATATTTGTGATCTAGAAAACTAAGCTGCTTCAATCTTCATGTCATTTCCTCCTCTTCTCAGTGATTCTTTGTGTCTGTTTGATGGGTACCAGTAGAGAATAAGCTTTGACAGTTTCCATGTTGATGGAAAAACAACACTGAAAAACTTTAGCAGTTTCAATTTAGGAGCTGGGCATAGGGGAGTAGGAAAGAGCACTGGATTGAGAGTAAAAGGACCTGGTTCAAATCCTGACACAATCATTACATATGGGACCTTCAATGTGGATTATTTCTCTAGGCCTCATTTTCCTTATCTATAAAATGAGGGGATTGGATTAGATAGCATCTCTGGTTCTGTAAAACTCCAAATCTAACCTGATCTATTCAATCCATTAATGCTGAAAATTGGGAAATGGAAAAAAGTTTGGATATTGACTTTGATTGTCATAATTTCCAGCAAAAGTTTAACTGATATTCAGCCTTGTTAAAGGGTTTGGGCAAGATTTTGTTCTTTGATTTAGATGTCTATCTGATTGATTTTTACATTTAAAAAGTTAATTTTAATCCATGTCAGAGCACTAGATTTGAAGTCAGAAGAAATAGGTTCAAATTGTAGTTCTTCCATATACTAGCTTGAACAATTCAGTTAACCTCTATGGAACTAAATTTCTTTCCCTGTAAAATGAGAGATTTGGATTATGACCCCTAATGTCCCTTCCAACTCCACATTTTATGAATTTGTAATAGTCACCACAATGAGGAAGCCAAAGAAGCACAGAAACCACTTTAGCCAGCAAACATTTGATCTTCCTGCCAAACAGAGTGAAGATAGCCAAGGGCAATATTTGTTTAGAGTGCAAACCCATTTGTAAAACACTATGTAGGTGGATGGAAGATTACAAGAAGCATTACAAGCAGTACTGCTTTATAAGATGAGTAAAAAGCAGTGGAGGAAAACAATATATCGACAGAAAACTTTTCATTAAACCCAAATAAGCCACATCTTTCCAAGAGTATTTGTCTTTTGGATGATGAAACAAATTCTTGAATATTTTTATAATGGTATATTTTCATCATTACAGACAGAGAAACAATCATCTTTGGACTCAACACCTTATTCCTTAATGTGCTATGTGAAGGAGTATGAACGCTGGAAATTAAAGTTGAGAAGAGAAGCTGTAGCAGTTGAAGTATGTACACAGAGAACTCAGTATTGGAGAAAATAAAATCTTGAAAGCATTGAGGGAGCAACATACAGAATGTCTCAGTGAGTGGAAGATATCAAGAGAATCTTTGAACTCAGCAATGTGGGCATTGCCACTAACAGTGCAGTGTAAGAAACTCAAGAATAAAGTATACTATCAACTGTGAACTGACTCACTAAAAGGTTGAGATTGGGAAAGAAGGATAATGTAGCCAGTTCACAAGTTGAAAGACAGTAGTGAAAGGTTTGGAGGTTAAGGTGAGGATACAGAATAGGTTTAAGAGAAGAAAGTTATAGGGAGAGATGAAATAATAGGAAACCATGACTGGGATAAAAGAATTTCACAATTTTGGATCATAGAAGTGAATGATGGCAAGATCAAAGATACACAATCATTCAGAAGCGAGGAATAAGGAGGTATGGTATTTTAAGAAACATCGACATGTACATTAAAAATTTCCTAGTGTAAGATCAGGGCTTGGGATGGAGGAGACTATAGGCCAGGCATTGAACTCACTGAGAAGGGAGAGAGAATATCTTGCGGGTCAGTAGATAATATCCACCAAGATTGGATTGGATAGTAAATCTAAATAAAGTGAAACTCAAAGAAAGAGAAGCTGATGAATGATGATGGGCAAGCCTTCAAGTGCTGTTTGGGAAAAAGGAGTATTCTGACTTCCCCTCAAGTATCAGTGAGTCAGGTGTATGACAGAAAGTACAACCAATACTAGAAATGTGTCCTATTAATGAACTTTCTTGCAGAGGAACCAGTTCTGGAGGGAGTATGAGAGGAAGACATGAAGAGAAGTGAGTGCATGTGCATGTGTGGTAGAAAAGGCAAACAAATCTGAGGTGGGCCTTGGGAGGGATAGGGATAGGGTTTAACTGAATGAATATGATAAACGGAGCATAGGGTGGTTTAGTCTTCAGTAGTTGTGTGCGTTCATCCTTCATTGCCAAAGAAGACTATTCCATCATGGAAACAATGACATGACTTGCACTTGATTTTGTTTTGAGTGAGGGAGGGCTGTGCAGGGCACCAGCCTCACTTCTCCTCCAGAGCTATCTGAATCCAATGACCAGATGTTCATCAGGATGACTGGAGATGACCTAGGATGAAGCAATTGGGGTTAAGTGACTTACCCAAGGTCACACAGCTAGTGGGTGTCAAGTGTCTGAGGTGAGATTGGAACTCAGGTCCTCCTGACTCCTGCACTGGTGATCTATCCACTGCACCACCTAACTGCCCCAGAGTAGCTGGCTAGTCTTCAGTAGTTAAGATGGAATGAGAGGACTAGCCAATGACAGTCCTGAGAACAGGTGAAAATTGACCTCCCTGTTGTGTTACATAGAACATATGCAATGTCCTATGAGTACTACCAATCCAATACATGGAATTTCAGAAGCTGGACTGACTCAGAGATAATGCTGTGTTGTGATAAAATACCATTTGCTTGGTTAGATACCTGTAAGGACTAGAAATGCAGAAGAGGTTAAGCTGAAACTGTGTATTCAAAAAAGTTTGAGTGGATGATCTCTCTATTTCTATCTTTTTTTTCTCATTCTGTCTCTCTGTCTCTGCGCCTAGCTTCGCTTTTCTTTTGACTTTTGTGTTTATACTTTTCTGATCATAGGCAAACAAATATGGTCAGAGCTGAAACTGACCAACAGGTCAATTGTGAGTTTCAACAGATCAGAAAAGTCAGGACTAATCTCCTCAGCTATTGGAATATGTAGTAGTCTACTGGTAACCTTGGCAGTCAAGTACATTAAGGAGCAGCTGAGTGGACTTTTCTAGCTCAGGTCAGCAATGGACTGGCCTTTCAGCAGATACTTAGCCAGGAGTGCATTGGTAAATGTTTAATAACCAGCTCTCTGACAACAACAAAAGTACATTCCACATGCTATTAAGTTTAATCTGCCTAATTCTCCATTGCTTTCTTGTCAACACAAGCAACAAAACAATAAATCAAACTCTTATTTTTGTCAATTTCTGAAGTAAAAATGCTCACACTGAAAATTTAACCATTAGTTCTCATAAAAACCTATACAACTTGGCTCCAATATACTTCCACCCCCAGCCATGAAAAGAGCCAACACAGATGTGGTGGAGACTCCTTTCAGGGAGGAAAGGACTCCCAGGACCAAGTGCAACATATCCCTAGGCCCCACAGGTTCTCAATGTATATGCATCCTACTTTTACGTTTAAATTTAAGCCCAGGGACATTATTTATACAAGGCAGGATATGCCCCACTTGAGAGATATTTTTGTAATTTCTGTCCATGCTATACCTTCTGAGTAAATGTTCTCTTCTAAAAGCTAATCTATGTCAACTTATTGATCAATATTAGGGGGAGATACAGTGACTAGGAGATACTGAAAAATACTTTCAGAAGGTCCAATCATCTGAGATTACTCCCTGGAGTCTGTAACCTTCTGGGTATCCAAACTATCACTGTGAGTCATGGTTGGGAGAATGAACTCAAATAACCTGTTACAGGGATTAAATATCACTGGGAATTGAGAGAGATAAAAGGAGTAGAAGTTTGCTAACCTCTGTGGAATGAGACCAGGTGGGTTATCAGTAGAAAAAAACAGCTTTCCTGATGAAAGCAGATACGGAGAATATCATCTCTCAGTCTCAGAGTCATGGTGGTCTTAAACTAATTCTATGCCACTCAGCCATGGCCTTAAACTGTCTGCAGGGGTAGGGAATCTGTGGTCTCAAGGCTTTGGATTCAGTCAAAGGGACGCATTTGAGGGCTACATGTGGCCTCAAGGTCACAGCTTTTCCATGCCCAGCTACAGGGAATGATAGTGTCCAGCTATGTGGGCATTGAGGGAAGAGGAAATATAACTTGTTTCCACTGACATAAAAGGTCAATCTTAGTCTTGACTTCTCATATAAAACAGTCACCAACACTCTGTGATTTGCTCTACTGGGACATTTGCCTCCTTGCCTTGTTCTATACAGCCCATCTCTCTCCCTTCCCATTTTCCTCATCTTGGTTATGAATCCTTTTGCCCTCTGATTTAGCTCTCTACTCTTGTCTAGTCCTCTAGATCAGTTTATTTTTCATTTTGAGTTGTTGTTATTTTTGTAAATAATTGAATTTGACCTCAAATTGGCTTTCTATTTACCCATTTGAATCTCATCCTGGACCATCTATTCCCCCAATCCATCTAGCCTGACTATTGAAATTCCAGCATAAGTTCCTTTTTTTTTCAAAATTTAATATTTTTATTTTCTTCCCAATTACTTGTAAAAGCAATTTTAAAATTCCTTGTTCAAATTTTTAGTTGCAAATTTTCTCCCTCTCTCCCTTCCTTTTCCAATTGAGAAGGCAAGAAATATGCAGCATACAGTCTTGCAAAGATACATTATGTAGTAAAATGATAGCAATTTTTTATTTCCCAACACAATATTGAACATAGCTTGACCCTGATTACTGAACACTGATGACAGAGAAAGGCACTACTTCTGAATGAGTAGCCCTACAATGACAAAATATCCATGATTCTCCCTCATGTCCACCATTGATATTGTTGATGCTCGTCCTTTGTTTTCAGAGGACTTATGGCATCACAGTGATGTCTTGACTTGCACGTAAATTGAATTTAAGTGAGGTAGAGTTTCACAAAGTTATTGTCTCACTCTTCCTGAGTCATCAAAGTCCAATGATAAGACAAAGTAAAAAAAAAATGGTAATGGCCCAAGGTTCAGTGGATGATCTTGGCATCTTTGATGTCTGACCAAGTTCTAAGTGTTCAACAGCACCTGCTTCAGCTGCCTTCATGGTCATTAAAACAAATTGTTCTTATCCACGCATTCTGCTAAGGCAAGTCTCCACATGTTTGAGGTAGACATTCTCCTTACTCACTGACTGGTTTGATACGTGTTAGTTATCCTCAACCTGTTTTAGCCTGTTTGTCAAGACAGCTTACCAGGGTGTGGTCACTGCATTTACTACAGTTTCTTGGAGTTGTATTGTTAATGTATTTTTGCTTAAATTGAAGATCTTTCCCACCCATTAATAGGCCCATATGATCTGCTTAAATCACATGGAATTCTAAATCACATGTGGTGGGAGGAGCTTGTTGAATGGCTGGAACAAGAAGGGTGGAGCAGAACTGGGAGGAAGTTGGTGAGATCAGTTAGGGCAAAGGAGAGGACACAGGCAGGCAGGCAGCTAGGGTTATGAGTGTTTGCTTATGGAAAGACCCCAGTGGGGTTGGAGGAGGGGGCTAAGGAGATGAAGGGGGAAAGCTTGGGAATGGTGTTGTCCTCTGCAGCTATGTATTGACTTCTTGGTTACTTTGATGGATTTGGTATTCTGATGTTGGGATTTGGCTTTCTGGTGTCTGCCTTCTATATGGAGAATCTATTATGCTTTGTAAACTAGAACTACTCTAGCATATTCGTAGTCACCATCAGTTTTGTGAATATTGTCTTGGCGATACAGGAGCCACAAGTGAAAATTGGGTGGAGACAGACACCAAAGATAGATGAGCAGCCCTGAAAAGGGCTCACCAAGTCCTTGCACCAGGGGTCCCTAAATGTCTTGTACCCAACAAGGCATATGTAATCAGGAGTATAAGGCATAGCATTGAAAAATTATGAGAAGAGGGAATCAGTAATTGAAAGGAAATAAAATCCTAGAAGAGAGCCAAGAACAAAACTTGGTATATTTAATGTCTATAAATAAACACAATGTATGAGTAATAAAAAAGTGAAGATATTAAGATAAGTAATTACCTTCATTCTCATAGGTATCACTGAGATTTAATAAGATGAAAATATAATTGCTGTTCCTGCTTCTTTGTGTTTTGCTCCAATCCCTTATTTTAACTTGTGAGTTTCACAACTTTATGTTTCAAATGTATTTCTTATGAGCAAAACATATTGTTGGATTTTGCTTTCTAATTCATTTGCTAATCTCTTTTATTTTATGGGTGAACATATCCCATTAACACTCTGGTATTATAATTAACTATTTCCCTCAATTCTTCTTTTACCCTCTAAACTCATCTCTCCCCATTAGCCTTCTTTTGATTATCCCCTAAGTTTACAGTTTATTTTTACTTACAACTAACCCTTCCCTGAATCTACCCTCATTCTGATATTTCCCCTTTCCCTTCTCCCTGGTTATATATGTATCTCTGTTGATTTGGATATATTTTTATATCAAACTCTTTGACTGTATGTGTGTGCATGTGCTCTTCCTTCTTTTGAGCAGTTTAGAGGAAAATGAAGTTCAAGGGATGTTCACACTCTATTCCTTTCATGTGCATATATATTTCTATTTGTAAAACCAGATTATGCGTTTTATCAGCTTTTCCCATCTTTTCTACTTTCTTCCCCTAAAAATCCTCTCCTTCCCCTTTTCTTTTTTTCTTAAAACATAACAAAACTATTTATATAGGCTTTCTGTCTAAAATGACTACCTACATGACCCCTTGTGACATAAGGATTCTAAATGATTCCTTTAAACATTACCATTTCTCCATTAGAATATAAATAGTTCATCTTTACAAAATTACTTCTGATTGCTTACTTTAGTTACCTTTTTTAACTCTCATATTTGTATTTTAAAGTTCCTTTTCATGTCTTTTTATTTTCATTAAGGATATTTGAAAATCCTTTATTTCATTGAAGATCCATTTTTTTCACGTAAGATCACTCAGTTATTTTCAGCAAATTATTCTTGGTTGTTGGTCATTTATCTTTTGCCTTTTGGAATATCTCATTCCATCTTCTCCACTTCTTTATAGTAATAGCTACTAAATATTATATAATCTTGATTTATTTCCTTAATACTTGAATTGTCTTTTGTCTGTCTGAATACAGTATTTTTTCTTTTGTCAGGAAGCCTATGCCCCAAATAGATCAAGAAAAGAGGGAAAGAAGTATATAGGTACTATTTTTAACAGCTATTTTTGTGGTGGAAAAAAGTGGAAAGTAAGGAGATACCTATCAAATAAAGAATGGGTAAATAAGTTGGCCTATATAAATGTAATAGAATACTATTGTGCTATATGAAGTGATTTAAAAAAGACTTGTTTGAATAATGAAAAGTGAAGTAAACAGAATCAGAAAAGTAATTTATGCTAAAACATCAATATTAAAAAATGAACAATTCTGAGGACTTTTATAAACTGAACAAGAATAAAATGAGGAGAAAAATTATACAATAATAATACTATAAATATAAACAACTTTGAAAATTATAAGAGCTATTATTAATACAAGGACCATTTATAGAATACCAACACTATATAAACAATTTTGAAAGCTGTGAGAATTCTGATCAATAAAATGATTATTCATTATTCTGGAGAATCTATTATGAAACATGCTATTTGTGACAGGTAATAGATTTAGGATACAGAATAAGATATCTCTACTTTTATATACAGCCACTGGGGGGAATTTATTTTCTATGCATATTTGTTGCAAGAAATTTATCTTTCTTTTTCTTGATGGGATAGTGCATGTGAGAGAGAGAAAAAATTGATTTCTATTTATTATTGTTTAAAAAGAGAGGTGTGGAAGTATGCTTTTTGTTATCTCCCCCCACTAAAATGTAATCTCCTTGCAGTATGGATTGTTTCATTCTTTGCATTTGTATCCCCCCAGGGTCTTGCCCAGCATCTGGCACATAGTAGATGCTTAATACTTGTCAAAAGATTGATTTATTGATTTAGTTTTATTTTAACAAATTCTTTCCTTGCCTTAATGATATTTTTTTTAAATGAAGGAAGTAACAAAAGAAATTACTATCCTGAATCTGATTCTGAGCAACAAGGAGGTACTGGTTTCTGAAGGTGAAATGATGAGTTTCTTGGGAGCAATAAACCACTCTATCTTAGAATGCAGTAAAGAGGAGGGAACAACTAGATAGAGTTTAATATGCATCCTAGTTTTATAGAAATCAAACTTCAAATAATTCAGTATAAAAATATGTAGAGTCCCTGAACTAGAGCTTATTATTGCTTATTACTCTTCACCACCTCTTAGAATGTTTTCTAAATGAATGCCAACACTGCTAAGATTAGAAAAAGAAATAGTCAAATGGTTAAAAAAATCTTTTCAGAAAGTTTCTTTGATAAAGGTCTCATCTCCATGTTATGTATAGAACTAATTCAAATTTATAAAAATGGGAGATACTTCCCAATTGATAAATGGTGCAAGGATGTGAATCTTCTCTGGGTTTTCATGAAACTGCTCTCACCTGGCTCTCCTATTACTACTTTTAGGACCACTGATTCTCAGTTTTCTTTACCACATCCTCCTCTATGTCAAGCCCACTAAGTGTTGGTGTCCTTTAAAGTTCTAAACATGCCCTCTTCTATATTACGTTATGTTATGTTGGGTTGGGTTGGGTTGCATTGCATTGTGTCGTGTTGTGTTATATTATTATGTTATTCTATATTATTCTATATTATCTTGGTTGGTGAACCTATCATCTCCCATGGATACAACTATCATCTCTAGGTAGATAATTCCTAGATCAGTATATCTAGACATAATTTCTCTCCTGAGATCTAGTCCCACACAAATAGTCCCACAATTTTGGGATGGAGCCAAGATGGCAGAGTAGAAGCAGAGACTTGCTAGAGCTATCTCCCCAAGTCCAGCCAAATACCTATAAAAAATGACTCTAAACAAATTCTGGAGCTTCAGAACCCACAGAATGCTGGAATGAAGCAAATCTCCAGCGCAAGACAACCTGGAAAGTCAACAGGAAGCATCTATTGTGCCACCCTGGGAGTAGAACACAGACCAATGTGGGCCAAACTGTGATGGATGGGACCTGAGCAGGCCTCAGGGGGACTGAATCTTGGGCACACGTGGTGATTTCCAGACTTTTTGAGCTGAATACAAGTTGGAAGTTTAGTGGAAAAAACTTGTTGGACCTGTGTGAGAGAGTAGAGTGGTTTGGCCCCAGTCCCAAGGTGACAGAGGGAGTGGAGGAGCCTGAGACAGCAGTAGCAGGGGCAGAGGCAACTGTTCTTTCCAGAGCTCTAGACCCAAAGATTGTTGGGTAATTGAGCTGCTGACAGTACACTCTCTCTACCCCCTCTCTACCCCACTGGAAGCAGAGAACTACCTTAACAAAGAGCTCAAAAGTCAAGTAAATGATTGGGGAAATGAGCAAAAAACAAAAAACAAAAAGAATCAGACTATAGAATCTTACTTTGGTGACAAGGAAGACCAAAATATACAAATAGAAGAAGACAACAAAGCCAATGCTCTTGTATCCAAAGCCTCCAAGAAAAATATGAATTGGTCTCAGGCCATGAAAGAACTCAAAAATGATTTTGAAAATCAAATTAGAGAAGTAGAGCAAAAATTGGGAAGAGAAATGAAAGAGAAGCAAGAAAATCATGAAAAACGAGTCAACTGGTTGCTAAAGGAGACCCTAAAAATGTTGAAGAAAATAGCACCTTAAAAATTAAACTAATCCAAATGACAAAAGAGATCCAAAAAGCCAACGAGGAGAAGAATGCCTTTAAAAGCAGAACTGGCTAGATGGAAAAGGTGGTGCAAAAGGTCACTGAAGAAAATAATTCCTTAAAGGTTAGAGTAGAGTAGATAGAAGCTAATGACTATGAAAAATCAAAAAATTATAAAACAAAATCAAAAGAATCAAAAAATAGCAGACAATGTGTTAGGGTGTCTGGGCCTGAACTCTCAGGCCCACAGGCCTTATCTGACCAGCAGTGCCTGTAGGCCTTGGTGTAAGTAATGACTGAGGCGGGAGGCAAGATAGTAGGCAACTCTGTTTATTGTAACAACAAGCAGTGCTTTTATCTCTTTCCTGACACCAGAGCCCTAGGTGGACCTATCAGGAAATAGTTTACCCTAATAAGGAAATCCTATACCTATGACCAGGACTGCCCAGGATTGACACGTAGCCCCTAGAAAGAAAAACATCTTAGACCGTCTTTGTTCTCCCAGGGCTGGGGAAATAGCCTTGAGCAAAACAGGGGTGGAACCTTTCCTCCCAGAGCCATTTTGTTCATGCCTTACAAGTCTCCCCTCAGTTTACGTGAGTCGTGACCAGTGAATGCCATCCAAGAGGCTGGGGGTTGGCAATTCCCTTACAACAATGTGAAATATCTCACTGGGAAAATAACTAACCTGGAAAATGTATCCAAGATAAGATAACTTTAAAATTATGGGACTACCTGAAAGCCATCATCAAAAAAAGAGCCTAGATATCATCTTTCAAGAAATTATCAAGGAAAACTGCCCTGAAGTATTCTAGAACCAGAGGGTAAAATAGATATTGAAAGAATCCACGGATTGTCTCCTGAGATTCCAAAAGGAAAACTCCTAGGAATATTGTAGCCAAATTCCAGAATTCCCAGGTCAAGGAGAAAATATTGCAAGCAGCCACAAAGAAACAGATTGAGTATTGTGGAAACACAATCAGGATAACACAAGATCTAGCAGTTTCTACATTAAGGGACTGAAGAGCTATGGAATATGATATTCTGGAGAGCAGAGGAACTAGTATTAAAACCAAGAATCACCTACTCAGCAAAACTGAGTATAATACTTCAGGGGGGGAAATGGTCATTCATTGAAACAGAGAAATGTCAAGCATTCTTTTTTTTTTTTTAATAAAAATTTATTTAACTTTTTACATTCATTTTCACAATATTTTGGGTTCCAAATTTTCTCCCCATTTATCCCCTCCCCCCACCCCAATACACTGAGCAATCTAATTTTCCCTATCACCAATCTGCCCTCTCTTCTATCATCCCTCCCTTCTCTTCTCTCCATCTTCTCTTTTGTCCTGTAGGGCCAGATGACTTTCTATTCCTCATTAACTGTATGTCTTCTTTCCTAGTAGCAACAACAATACTAAACAGTTGTTCCTAAAACTTTGAGTTCCAAATTCTCCCCATCCCTCCCTCCCCACCCATTCCCTTTGGGAAGGCAGGCAATTCCATATAGGCCAAATCTGTGTAGTTTTGCAAATGACTTTGATAATAGTCGTGCTGTGTAAGACTAACTGAATTACTCTCCATCCTATCCTGCCCCTCATTGTTTCTATTCTGTCTTTTGATCCTGTCCCTCCCCAAGAGTGTTGACTTCAAAGTGCTCCCTCCTCCCATTGCCCTCCCTTCCATCATCCCCCCCGTTGCTTATCTCCTTCTCCCCCACTTTCCTGTACTGTAAAATAGGTTTTCATACCAGAATGAGTGTGCATTTTATTCCTTCCTTTAGTCAGATGTGATAAGGGTAAACTTCTTGGTTTTTTTTTTCTCAGCTCTCCTCTTTTTCCCTCCACTAAAAAGTCTCCTGCTTGCCTCTTAAATGACATATAATTTACCCCATTCCATTTCACCCTCTTTCCTCCCCCTACCTTTCTCTCTCACCATTTACCTTAATTTCTTTTAAGATATGGTCCCATCCTATTCAATTCACTCTGTGCTCTCTGTCTCTGTATGTGCATGCGTGTGTGTATGTGTGTGTGCACGTGTGCACATGTGTGTGTGTATGTGTGTGTGTGATCCCACCAACTACCCAGATACTGAAAAGTTTTAAGAGTTACAAATATTGTCTTTTCATGTAGAAATGTAAACAGTTCACTTTTGGTAAGTTCCTTATGACTTCTCTTTGCTGTTTACTTTTTCATGCTTCTTCTCATTCTTGTGTTTGAAAGTCAAATTTTCTTTTCAGCTCTGGTCTTTTCATCAAGAATGCTTGAAAGTCCTCTGTTTCATTGAAAGACCATATTTTCCCCTGAAGTATTATACTCAGTTTTGTTGGGTAGGTGATTCTTGGTTTGAGTCCTAGTTCCTTTGACTTCTGGAATATCCTATTCCATGCCATTCGATCCCTTAATGTAGAAGCTGCTAGATCTTGAGTTATCCTGATTGTATTTCCACAATACTGAAATTGTTTCTTTCTAGCTGCTTGCAATATTTTCTCCTTGACCTGGGGATTCTGGAATTTGGCCACAATGTTCCTAGGAGTTTCTCTTTTTGGATCTCTTTCAGGTGGTGATTGATGAATTCTTTCAATACTTATTTTGCCCTCTGGTTCTAGAATATCAGGGCAGTTTTCCTCGATAATATCTAGGCTCTTTTTTTGATCATGACTTTCAGGTAGTCCCATAATTTTTAAATTGTCTCTCCTGGATCTATTTTCTAGGTCAGTTGTTTTTCCCATGAGATATTTCACATTCTCTTCCATTTTTTCATTCTTTTGGCTTTGTTTGGTGATTTCTTGGTTTCTCAGAAAGTCATTAGACTCCATCTGTTCCATCTTGGCTCCATCCCCCAAATGTCAAGCATTCTTGATGAAGAGATGAGACTTAAATAGAAAATTTGATTTTCAAACACAAAATCAAGAGAAGCATGAAAGGGTTAACAGGAAAGAGAAATCATTAGGGACTTATTAAAATTTAACTGCTAATATTCGTACATGGAAAGATAATATTTGTAACTCTTGAGACTTTTCTCAGTTTTAGGGTAGTTGGAGGGATTATATACATATAGACATAGGGCACAGGATGAGTTGAATATGAAAGGATGATATCTTTAAAAATTAAAATTAAGGGGTGAGAGTAGAATATATTGGGAGAAGAAGAAAGAGAGAAATATAATGCAATAAATTATCTCTCACATAAAAGAAGAAAAAAAAACTTTTTCAATGGAGGGGAAGAGAGGAGAGGTCAGAAGGAAGGAGTGATCCTTACTCTCATCAGATTTGGCTTACGGAGGGAATAACATGCATACTCAATTTGGTATGAAAATTTATCTTACACTATGGGAAAGTAGGGGGGAATGGCATAAATGGGGTGGGGCGTGTTCAGGGGGGATGATAGAAGGGAGGACAAATGGAAGGAGGGGGTAATTAGAAGTAAATGCTTTTGGGGAGAGACAAGAAAAAGAGAGAACAGAATAAATGGAGGGCAGGAGACAATGGAGGAAATATAGTTAGTCTTTCACATCATGACTGTTATGGAAGTGTTTTGCATGACTACACATGTATAACCTATATCAAATTGCTTGCCTTCTCAGGGGGAATGGATAGGGAGGGAGAAAGGGAGATAAGTTGGAACTCAAAGTTTCAAAAAATGAATTTTAAAAATTATTTTTACATGCAACTAGAAAATAAGACATACAGGCAATGAGGTATCGAAATCTATCTTGCCCCACAAGAAAATAGAGGGGAAGGTGCTGAGAGAAGGAAAAGGTGTGATAAGAGGGAGGACAGATTGGGGGAAGGGGTATTCGGAATGCACAATCTCTTGCGGTAGGTGGAGTGGAGAGATGGAGAGAAAATTTGGAACTCAAAATCTTACAGAAGTGAATGTTGAAAACTAAAAATAATTAATTTTTTAAAAGCCAATTACTTTTTGGATAATTAAAACTGGATGTCCCATAGACAACTCAAATTCAACATATCCAAAAGAGAAGTCAGTATGTTTCCCTCCAAAAAAACCTCTCTCCTCTTCTAGACTTTTCTGTTTTTATCAAGAGTATCACCATCTTCTCTATCACTCTGGCTCAAAAACCTTGGGTCATCCTCTACTCTTCTCTCTTACCTTATATAGCAAATTCAAGTCTTGTTGTTTCTGCCTTCATAATATCTCTCACAAATATCCTCTTCTCTCCCCCTCCACAGTCACTACTTCAGTTCAGTACATTATCACCTCTTTCCTGGAATATTGCAACAGCTTTCTAATTGGACTTCTTGCTTCTATTCTCTCCAGACTCCAATGCATCCTCTGTTCAAGCTGCCAAAGTGATTTTGTGAAGTGCAGATCTGACTTGTCACATTCCTATTTAGTAAATACCAGTGATTTCCTATTACCTCTAGAATCAACTATAAAGTCCCTTATGTAAACATGAGCTCTTTAACACTTATACTAACCAATTAAATATGCTAGAGTTTCCCTTTATCATAGGGAACCAGACAATGCAATAGCACTAGAACTAGCCAATCAGGAAGACTTCTGATGCACAAGGCTGCTTGACATGCCAATAATTCCTCATTCCTCCATTTCCTGGATCTTCTTCCCTTGGGAATGGAACTTCCTACCTTATTCATTTCTAGGATCTGCTCAAATTCCCACCTTTTCTCTTTCATTTCCCTGCCTTCCTTTGTTTAAAACAATATAAATGCTTCACTCTTTCCAGCACCTCTTTGAACAGATGAGAACACTGACCCACTGTTCCTGACTATAAGCACCATCTCCTGCAATAAAAGCATTTATAATTTGTGTAAACTATGATTGGATCTGGTTCATTACAGGTCCCACTTTTTAGACCTGGGGTTTCTTCCATTTAGTTCATTGGGCAGGGGGTGATCTAATACTTATTTGTCATTTACATCCCTATACAAGATGGGCTCTTCCTATTTTTCCAGTCTTCTTACACTATGGTTCATCCTTACTGTCCTCCTTGGTATTTCTAAAAGTCTTTATTCCCATATCCATGCCTTTGTACTGTTTCCCATACCTGGAATGCCCTTCCTGCTCACCTTCATCTCTTAAAATTCTTAGATTTTTTCCAGTCTCAGCTCACCTCCCACTTTCTGCAGGAGACTTTTCCTGGTCCTCCTAGCTGTGGTACTTTTGCCCTATCCACTTTGTTACCTTGTATGTACTTCTTACTTTATATGTTTTCTCCCCCATTAAAATGTGAGTTCCTGGAGGATAGGGCTATTTTATCTTTTCTTTATATCCTCAGTGTTTAATATAGTGCCTAATACACAGTAAACATTTAATAAATGCTTGCTGACTGACTGCATGTGTGGTGTGTCTTGATCATATAAATCAAAACATAATTTGTTAATAACTTTATTTTACTGACTCTTTTTTCATAGGCTCTAAAACTGGAAGAGACCTTAGAGATCAAGTCCCACTAAACCGAGGCCCAGGAAGCTTAATTGACTTATCAAGGGTCACATTGGGAATAAATAGGCACATGTCCTCTGTTTACTGTGTTGTTTTTGTTCAGTCCTTTCAGTCCAACTCATTGTGAATCCACTAGAGATTTTCTTAGCAAAGATACTGGAGTGCCTTGCAATTTCCTTCTTTAGCTCATTTTTACACATGAGAAAACTGAAAAAAACAGGGTTAAGTGACTTGCCCAGGGGTCACATGGCTAGTAAGTGTCTTGTGGCTGGATTTGAACGCAGGAAGATGAGTCTTCCTGACTCCAGGCTGAGCACTCTAAACACCTTATCACCTAGCTGCCCCTCTTTGCAACACACCACTCTGCTTTCTTATCTGGAAATTAGGACTGTCTCATTTCCAAGTTGCTGTAGATAGAAAAGTTCATCAGGAAAGGAACTATGCCATAGATATATCTCCCCTCAGTTCCAAGAACAGTTTTCTGTCCCTTGTTGTTACTTGGCAAATTTTAGTTGAATTGGATAAAATTGATACTCCATTGTTAAATGAACTCCAAGTCATGTACTACAAAAGCTGTCGCTGACCTGGGTAATTCTATTACTTTGGAAGGGCCCTTGGCAGATATCAAATAGACTAAGGCTTGCCTCAGCCTCTCAAAATTCTCCAGACCCTTAGGTATTTAAGGCACACCTGCTGCTTGGGAAGCAACAGACTATTCAAAGTTTACTCATCCTAACCTAGCAACATGGAAACCTTCTCTGGAATTGTTAAAAAACCTCTGGCAACCAGGACCCCAATCATCATCAATTCTCCCAGCAAACAATAGGTTATTTTCTTTCTTTTTCTGCCCTTGGAGGCTCCTATCAGTTAATTAGAAAAGGGTCTCCTGAGTAGAACACATTCTAGTCTTTTGCTCAATGAATAATACAGCCCTAGAGCACCTGTAAATCTCCACAGAGACCTTCTACTCTCCGGCCAGCCAGCCTTTACTCCAGCCTATCTCCCAGTAAAACCATCTCTACAGGGTCTGTATTTATTCTGATTTTTTAATACCAAGTAATGGTTACTGAACATGCAATATGTACCAAGGCCTGAGAAGCCCTCTTCCCCCAGTGGCTCTATTTTATATAGTTTAGCTTACAAGTCTAGCACTAAATGAGTTTATTATTTCTTTTTCAGTTCATTCATTCATTCTTTTCAACAATGAACTTAAACTTATTGTTTAAAAATCTCATTAAGAGATATCACCACAGCCGTATATATTGAAAAAAGATAACCACAAGAAGCACAATGTACATATTATAAGTATACCACAAATTGTTTTCTTGCAAAATGGGGCCCATTTATCAAAGACAGTGACAGAGTTTATAGAGGACTTTAGGTATGTGGACTAGCCTAGTAAAAGCATAAGAAATTCAGAGCTGAAATGAATCGTTGATGTCAACTAGTTCAAAGCTTTTAACTTGTAGATGAAGAACCAAGGCCTGGAAGAGTTAGGCAATGTTTAGGTTACCTAAAGTCACACAGAAAGTGGCAGAGCCAGAATGTAAATGCCAATTTTATTATAAATCCCTGTACTCTTTCTTTCCCATGTAGACTGAAAACTGCCTTAAATTCAGGAAGATCTGGGTCAGAATCTTGCTTCAGACATTTATTCGCTGTGTTGATGAGGATTAGAGTTGAGAGCATTGGTTCAGGTGTGAAAAAATTCACTTAGACCTTCTCTTTCAACCAATGGGAGCTTTTTATTTTACACGAAAAAGCATCACAGGTCTCCTTAGCAAGAAGTGAGACTTGGAGTACTTTGGGGGTGTATTTGGGGTAGTTATCCATGTATAGAGTTTTCAGAATGATGATGTCATTTTAGAGGTTTTTATGGAGGTTTGCTCGGGGCTAATCCCCAGCCTTCACTTGGCTACTAAGCCAGGCGGCCTCGCCCACTATTCCAGGTGGTAATCTCTCCGGGGTCTTCACCCAATATTCCAGGTGGTACTCTAACAGAGGGCCCAATTCCTTACCCCAGACTTCGCTTGGGAAACCTTTCCTCCAGGTCTTCGGACGTCTCCGGTCCCTGCCATGCGACCGTATGGCCTAGCTGCGCGACAGGACTATCCCCTCCTCCACGGAGGGAACAATGACTACACACGCACCCGAGGATGTCAGTGCTCTTCACTTTATTGATGGCGTCCTCTACATCTCTTTCTTGGTTACATCTCTCTCTCCGATCCCTCCCCGACAGCTCCTTATATCCCCAGCCAGAGTCCCACCCATGTTCCTCCCTAAGGGCAGAGCCAGCTCCCTGAGGGTGGAGCCAGCTCCCAAGGCCGGTCCAGAGCTTGGCCCCTAACAGAGGTTGAAGATTAAAGAGAACAGGATAAGGAAACAAAGGTAATTCTTTATGGTTTAAGGACTGGGGGACACAGTTTAAAAATTAAAGAACACATGATAAGGGAGACAAAAGCAATTCTTTTGGTACAGGTTCAAGATAAGGGGGAAAGGACTTTATGGTACCTTCAATTTACAGAATATACTAGGGACTTTCCAAAGTACTGGAAAAGCAACTCTACTCTTAGGGCACCATTTGTATCCACATCAGTGGGATCCTAGGCAAATCACTTAACCTCTTTCTGCCTCAGTTTCTGTAACTTATAAAATGGGGATAATAGAACCTGCCTCACAATGTTGTTATAAAAACTAAAACAGACAACAAATGTAAAATCCTTTGGATACCTTAAAGCACTATATAAATGCTAATTTCTCAAGGAAAGGTACTGTCTTTTGCATTTGTGTCCCCAGTACAGCACTGTGATTTTAACGCATGGTGCTTAATAAACGCTTCTTATTCACTCAATTCCTAGATCAATGGGACCTAATTTCTTGCCCATTACTACTGTTATATAAGGGTCTGGTGCCAGATGTTAAACTAACAGGGTTGGATCAATTAGTTAGTAACATGCAACTGTAAAAAGTATGAGGGAAAAAAATTCATGCATGCACAGGAATATGAGTTTCTAATCACATGACCTATGACTGAAAAAAATCTGGACACACCTGATCTTGGTACCTTTTCTTTCAACTTCTAATCTGAACTCATCCAAAGACTGTTGCTTTCTAATGATGACTGGTTTTGTTTTTAAATTTGGGACCTATACAGATGTGGAGCAAACCCAACCAAATCCATTGGGATTTCTAGGATTTCCTAGGACCATTTCCCATATAATCCAGCTTCAATAAAACCCCAAACGTGCTTGGTCATTTTCTTTTTCAAAAGTAGGAAATTTAATCCATATGTTCCTTATTCATTTGCGCTTTAAAATGCAGTTTGAGATTTTAAGGGCAATTTTATTTCCCAGGAGCCCTTTGAGCTTATTTAATAAGCCTCCAGAAACTGTTTTTAAATCAAATTCCAAAACAGAAATTGTCTTTAGGAAATCTGGACTCCCAAAAAGACAGGTTTGATTCAAAATTCTGAAGCCTGGGAATTTAAATCTGATTCTAACATAAGGATCCTGGATTCTTTAATTCACTTTATTTGACATTCTATTCATTTTAGGATTACTTTAATTTCTTTTCAATCTTCATTACCTTCATAGAACTTCTGAAAGGGTGAAAAGAAGCTGAATAAAAACAAGTTCAATTAGTCTGTCCCTAACCAAGAAGGGGCAATATACTTAGGTTAGAAGAACGGCTATTTCCTCCTCATATACCATATTGGTTCAAATACAGTGGCCCAAAAGTCTTAGTGTTAAGTTGTAAAGCTACACTAAGAATTTTGGGCCGCCTATATAGGCTTCACATGTTCTCTCTACCAAATCTGTATCCTATAAAATCTGAATACATGACATATATAAATATACATATATATAAATACATACATACATATGTGTGTGTGTGTGTGTGTGTGTGTGTGTGTATATATATATACATATATATATATATATATATATATATATATATACTGTTCTTGATAACAGAATGACCACAAAAATGACCAAAGAAAAAGAAAATATTCCTAAGGAAATTATTTTATGTGAATGGAAATAAATGAAAGAAAAATATTTCACAATGTTATTTAAATTAAATTGAATTTTAATGAAGTAATTTATGTGTATATATATAAATATGTATGTGTGTGTATGTATGTGCATATATGTATATGTGATCATGGAAGATGGTCATATACCTGAGAGCCAGTGTGGCTTCACAAAGGGTCAAGGAACAGTCAATATGGTGTTTGCTGTGTGATAACTCCAGGAGAAGTGCCAGGAACAGAACAGAGGTCTGTACACAACATTTGTAGATCTCACCAAGGCCTTTGATACTGTTAGTAGTGAGGGCTTATGGAAAACTTTGTCAAAATTTGATTGGCTGGAGAAGTTCATCAATATTGTACTTCAATTTCATGATGGCATGTTTACCAGGGTTCAGTATAGTGGACAATGCTCTCGTTTCTTCCCAGTCACCAATGGAGTGAAACAAGGCTGTGTGCTTGCTCCCATGCTTTTTAACATGATGTTTTTAGCCATGTTGTCAAATGCTTTCAATAAGGATGAACATAGCATCAAGGTCAACTACCATACTGATGGTAAATTCTTCAATTTGAAAAGGCTACAAGCCAAGACCAAAGTGGAGAGAATGTTGGTGCATGATTTTCTGTTTGCACATGATAGTGTATTCAATGCAGCCTCTGAAGCTTAGATGTAACAACATATGAATCAATTCTCTGCTGCCTGTGCTCATTTTGGCCTAATAATTAACACCAAGAAAACACAGGTGCTCCATCAGTCACCACCACACTATCCATACATGGAACCATCAGTTACAGTCAATGGATAAGTTTCAAATGCTGTGAATAAGTTCACTTGCCATGGTAGTATACTTTCCAGGGATATACACATTGACAATGAGGTTCATGCATGCACTGCCAGAACTAGCCCAGTGTTTGGGAGGCTCCAAACAAAAGTTTGGGAGAGAAGAGGTATTAGACTGACTGCCAAACTGAAGTTCTACAGAGCCATTGTGCTGACCTCATTGTTATATGCTTGTGAAACATGGACAGTCTACCAGTGCCATGCCAGGAAACTGAATTGCTTCCATTTGAACTGTCTTAGGAAGATTCTGAAGATCCCCTGGCAGAATACAGTACCAGACACTGAAGTCCTTGCTCGAGCTAAACTGCCAAGTAGTCAAGCTATGCTTCGGAGAGCAGAACTCTGATTGGTTGGCCATGTTTTTTGTATGCTTGCCAAAAAGACTATTTTATGGAGAACTCACATGGGGCAGGTGATCACATGGTGGCCAGAAGAAGTGATACAAGGACACTCTTAAGGTCTCTCTCAAGAACTTTGGATTTGACTGTGAAATATGGGGACCCTGGCACAGGACTGCTCAGCTTGGCGTGCCCACATCAGAAAGGGTGCTGTCTTTTTTGAACAAAGTAGAATTGAGACAGCATAAAGTAAACTCAAGATGTGTAAATTTGGAATATCTACCCCAAATACTCACACAGACTATCTTGTTCCCAGCCTGTGGTAAAGCATTCTGAGCTTATATTCGTCTGATCAGCCACGGTTGGACACACTGAAATTTCACTTTATCATGGTGATATCATTTTGGTCCTCTTTGAAGATGAAGGACAACAACCAATGTATATTTTATATATATATATATATATATATATATATATATATATATATATATACACACACACACACAGATATATACATATATACATACACATATGCTTACATATATATAAAACAGCTGTTGATCTGCATTACTAGAGATCCTTCACAGTGTTCCCTATACAAATGAAATCACAGGTCCTATAAAAATAGTATAATTATTTTTCAATGTATATATATAAATACACACAGATAGATAGATTTTCTTTTTCAAAGGTATTTCATTATAGGAATATAACCTATATTTGGAGCTTTTAAAATAGAGAATTATGATTTCATCCACATGAGGAACTTCTAATGTACAAATTTCTACAAATGAAAACCTCAACAACGAAAATGTCTGCAACATAGTCATAAATATATATAAATATGTATGTGTATATATAAAACACACATTCAGAATACTGAAAGATATGTTATTTGCTTATGGTCACACAGGTAACATGTGTGCTGGACAGATCTTACAAGAAGCCTAAGTCTTCTAGACTCCAAGGCCACATCTCAATTCACTCTGCCCTACTTCCTTTTATTTGGATGTTAAATATCCAATTCATCATAAACTTGGTTAGGTGTTATATTCTCCCAGGGTACTTAAATTTCATTTAGGAAATTACTTCTGAGCTATTCTATATTACCTTACTAACCAGGAAGATTTTATTCATTTCACATGGAAGAGCTGTTTACTCTCAGCTAGTATTTGGATGTTGCCCAAGATTAACAACAAGTTGGATCATTCTTCATGTAGACTCCCCAAAGACCGTGTGACACCGAAGCCTCTCCCTTTTTTTTCCCTTCTGAATTCAGCTTTATTTCAAGGAAAGGAATAAGGCTCAGAAAAGAGCACAGAGGTCCCTTCTCTCCCTGTCCCCTTCCCCTCGAGAAGTTTATCTTTAGCATGAAAAATGAATTTATTCTGCATTACTAAGCACCATTGGGAGCTAAAGTTCGAAAGCTTGTGAATACATATTTATTTTCCTTACTCATTTTAAGTAGAGTTCCTCTAAATTTAAGTCTTCTAAAAGTGATGAGAAGAAATTCTCATTCAAAGGTTCTGCTATGGACTGACTTTCATATTTAAAGAGAACCAGTGTCTGGGGTGACCACAGAGAATTAAAGCATATTTCTATTCCTTAAAAAGAGTTGATCATGAGGAGGTCACAAATCTACTTGTCCAGTTAAAATTTAACACATCAGTCTATTATTATAAAATGCATCCAGATTCTGAATTATCCATGAAGGAAGGAAAAACTAAGCAGACAGTACTGACAACTAGCAGGGAGGATACATCCCAGCACAGGAGATACCTATCATTGCTCAGATAGGGATGTCTCTCATAGGAAGATATCACTTTCTTTCCTAAGTCTCATGAATGACAATGGCAGCCGGTTCTTTTGATTAAGTTACAGTCAATTGCTGATCATCATACGATACAATGAAACAGACTGAAATCCCAAGGAAGGAAGCCTGATAAAGAACAAAGGAGAGTTTATCTTCTCCATCCAGATAGTCTTTCCTTTTAAAAAAAAATGTTTATTTAATTTTTAATTTATGGAATAAAGCAAGCATTTCCATAACATGGTATAATAAAAAAAAATGATTGCACATGAAACTGAAAATCTCTTATGTACAATTTGCTTTTTAAAAAAAAAGTAAAAGAGGTTTATTTTTACATTGATACATATTTATGGAATAAAATGAGCATTTGTATAACATAGTTCATTTAAAAAGATGGTTGTACATAAACCTGCAAATCTACTAAGCATAACTTGCTATTCTATCAAATATACAACAAAATTATTGTGTAAATTTCTTTTTTCTTCTTTTTTTCTACTCTTCTTCCACCCCACCTTTACAATGGCTACCATTAGACACATTTTTTTACCCTGAAGTATTATACTCAATTTTCCTGAGTAGGTGATTTTTGGTTTTAATCCTAGTTCCTCTGCCCTCCAGAATATCATATTCTAAGCCTTTCAGTCCCTTCATGTAGAAGCTGCTAGATCTTGTGTTATCCTAACTGTATTTCTACAATACTCGAACAGTTTCCTTCTGACAGCTTGCAATATTTTCTCCTTAATCTGAGAACCCTGGAATTTGGCTACAATATTCCTAGGAGTTTTTCTTTTTAGATCTCTTTCAGGAGGGGATTGGTGGATTCTTCCAATATTTATTTTACTTTCTGGTTCTAGAAAAATCAGGGCAGTTTTCCTTGATAAGTTCATGAAAGATGATGTCTAGGCTCTTTTTATGATCATGGCTTTCAGGTAGTGCCATAATTTTTAATTGTCTCTCCTGGATCTATTTTCCAGATTATTTGTTTTTCCAATGAAATATTTCACATTGTTATTTTTTCATTCCTTTGGTTTTGTTTTATTATTTCTTAGTTTTTCATAAAGTCATTAACTTCCATCTACTCCTTTCTAATCTTTAATGAATTATTTTCTTAGTGAGATTTTGGACCTCTTTTCCATCTGGCCAATTCTGCTTTTTAAGGTAATTTTTTTGGACTTCTTTTGCCATTTGAGTTAGTCTACTTTTTAAAGTGTTATTTTCTTCTGTATTTTTTGGGGTCTACTTCAGCAAGCTGTTGACTCAGTTTTCATGATTTTCTTACATCTCTCTCATTTCTCTTCTCAATTTTTCTTCTACTTCTCTTACATGATTTTCAAAATCCTTTTTGAGCTCTTCTATCACCTATGACAATTCATATTTTTCTTGGAGGCTTTATTTTTTTTATTTTATTATTTTTTCTTTTAATGTTCTACAATCACTTCCTTAAAAAATTAAGATTTTATCCCCCCCACACCTTCCCCCCACTACCCTCCTCCCTCCCTGCAACAGCATACAATTCTGTATAGGTTCTACATGTACTTTCCTATTGAGCACATTTTCACTATAGTCATGCTATGTAGTCGCACTAAAATAAATGGAAAAAATCATATAACAAATCAAAACATAATACACTGAAACCTACACACACACAACATGATCTGCTACATTCTGTGAATGACTTCCATATTTCTTTCTCTGAGTGTGGAAGGCATTTTGCCTTAGAAAACCGTCACTGGGATTTTTTTTTTCCATTAAGTTCTTGTGTTATTACAAAGTTCCAAGTCTACCAGAAAAAACTCTCACACACTGTGGTCGTTGCTGTGCACAAAGTTCTCCTGGTTCTGCTCCTTTCACTCAGCATCAGATCATATAAGTCCTTCCAGGCCTCCCTGAAGTCTTCTTGTTCATCATTTCTTATGGCGCAATAGTACTCCATTACATTCATATACCATAATTTATTAGGCCATTCCCCAATTGATGGGCATCCCCTTGATTCCCACTTCTTGGCTACCACAAATATTTTTGTACATGTGGGACCCTTTCCCATTTTTATAATCTCTTGGGGATACAGTCCCCGTAGCAATATTGCTGGGTCAAAGGGTATGCATATTTTTGTAGCCCTTTGGGCATAGTTCCAAACCATTCTCCAGAATGGTTGGATGATCTCACAGCTCCACCAACAATGAATTAGTGTTCCAACTCTCCCACATCCTCTCCAGCATTTATCATTTTCTTGTTCTGTCATGTTTGCCAATCTCATAGGTGTGATGTGGTACCTCAGAGTTGTTTTGATTTGCATCTCTCTAATCAATAGTGATTTAGAGCATTTTTTCATATGATTATAGATATCTTTAATTTCTTCCCCTGAAAAAATTCCCCTGTTCATATCCTTTGACCATTTATCAATTGGGGAATGACTTGTATGGTTATATATTTGAGTTAGTTCTCTATATATTCTAGAAATGAGGCCTTTATCCCCAAGCTTAGCCGTAAAATTTTTTTCCCAATTTACTACATCTCTCTGAATTTTGGATGCATTGAGTTTGGTTGTGCAAAAACTTTTCAGTTTAAAGTAATCAAAATTATCCATCTTGCATTTCATAATGCTTTCTATTGTTTCTTTAGAAAAAAATTCTTCCCCTTTCCATAAATCTGATAAATACACTATTCCTTGCTTCTCCAGTTTATTCTTGGTATCAATCTTTATACCTAAATCATGTACCCATTTGGACTTTATTCTTGCGTATGGTGTCAGGCATGGGTCTATAACTAATTTCTGCCACACAGTTAACCAGTTTTCCCAGCAATTTTTGTCGAACAGTGAGTTCTTATCCCAGAAGCTGGGGTCTTTGGGTTTATCAAACAGGAGGTTGCTATATTCCTTGCCTACTGTGTCTGGAGTGCCAAGTCTATTCCATTTGTCTAGCCTTCTGTTTCTTAGCCAATACCAAGTGGTTTTGATAATTGCTGCTTTCTAATACAATTTGAGGTCTGGTAGCACTAGGCCACCTTCCCAAGCATTTCTTTTCATTACTCCCTTTGAAATTCTGGAACTTTTGTTTTTCCAAATGAATTTTGATATTATTTTATCCAGCTCCAGAATATAATTATCTGATAGCTTAATTGGTATGGCACTAAATAAGTAAATTAATTTAGGTAGAATTGTCATTTTTATTATATTACCTTGGCCTACCCATGAACAACTGATGTTTTTCCACTTACTTAAATCTGATTTTATTTGTGCAAAAAGTGTCTTGCAATTGTGTTCATATAATCCCTGGGTTTGTTTTGGCAGGTAAACTCCTAAGTATTTTATAGTGTCTATTCTAGCTTTAAATGGGATTTCTCTTTCTATCTCTTGCTGTTGGACTTTGTTGCTAATATATAGGAATGCAAAAGATTTGTGTGGGTTTATTTTGTAACCTGCAACTTTGCCAAAGTTGTTTATTATTTCAAGTAGTTTTTTACTTGAATCTCTGGGATTCTCAAAGTATATCATCATATCATCTGCAAAGAGTGATAACTTAGTTTCTTCTTTGGCTATTTTTATTCCTTCAATTTCTTTATCTTGTCTAATTGCTACCGCTAATATTTTTAGTACCATATTGAATAATAGAGGTGATAATGGGCATCCTTGTTTCACCCCTGACCTTATTGGAAATGTATCTAGCTAATCTCCATTGCATATAATGCTTGCTGAAGGTTTTAGGTAGATACTGCTTATTATTTTATGGAAAGTTCCCTTTATTCCTATGTTCTCCAGTGTTTTTAATAGGAATGGGTGTTGTATTTGTCGAAAGCTTTTTCTGCATCTATTGAGATAATCATGTGGTTTTTGTTAGTTTTGTTGTTGATATGATCAATAATGCTAATAGTTTTCCTAATATTGAACCAGCCCTGCATTCCTGGTATGAAACCTACCTGATCATAATGTATTATTCTCTTGATAAGATGTTGTATTCGTTTTGCTAAAATCTTGTTTAAAATTTTTGCATCTATATTCATTAGAGAAATTGGTCTATAATTTTCTTTCTCTGTTTTGTCTCTCCCTGGTTTGGGTATCAAAACCATATTGGTATCATAGAAAGAATTTGGGAGGACTCCTTCTTCCCCAATTTTCAAAAATAGTCTATATAGTATTGGAATTAACTGTTCTTTAAAAGTTTGATAGCATTCACTTGTGAATCCATCTGGTCCTGGAGATTTTTTCCTAGGCAGTTCATTGATGGCTTGTTCAATTTCTCTTGGAGGCTTTAGATGTAGGAGCTTTGACTTTATTCTCTTCCTCTGACTGTATGTTTTGCTCTTTTTGTCACCAAAGTAAGATTTTGTAGTCTGAGTTTTTTTACATTGCCTGTTTATCTTCCCAGTCAAATACTTGACTTTTTAACTCTTTGTCAAGGTAGTTCTCTGCTTCCAATGTGGGTGGGAGTGGGGGTCTGTGTACTGTGCCAGGCTTCAGCGGTTTTGTACCAGCCACTCAATCCCACACAATCTATGGGCCCAGAGCTTTTGAAGCAGCAGTAGCACCAGCTGCTGTTGCTGCTGCTGCTGCTACTACTTCTGCTGCTGCCACTACCACCACCTCTGCCACCCTGGGACTAGACTGACATTTATATGGTTGTAAGGGGTGAAGGAGAAAATAATTGATATTTAAAGAATGAGCTTTAAGGGTATTGTCTCATTTGAGTCTCACAACAACTCCATGTAGTACACCTGGACTTTTGTTTTTGTCGTGGGGCGGGGGGGTATTTTTAGGGCAGCAGACTTGTGATTTCACTGATGTCATTTTTCCCTTCGCAAAGAAACTCCTTCTAGCAAAACAGAACAGCCACTATTTTGTCATTTATCCCTTTGGGGAGTCATCTAGAAGTCTTAAAGACACAGCTAAATATGTGTTAGGATGAGGACTTGACCTTAAGTTGGTTTGACCTTAAGACTGTCACTCTATCCACTTTACCATGTCTACCTCTCCTATTGGCATTATTACCCCTAGTCTACAGGTGAGGAAACTAAAGGTTAAAGGATCTAAATAACTTGGGATTGTATGATGATGGAAGGAAGGAAGGAAGGAAGGAAGGAAGGAAGGAAGGAAGGAAGGAAGGAAGGAAGGAAGGAAGGAAGGAAGGAAGGAAGGAAGGAAGGAAGGAGATAAAGGAAGATAAAACACAAGGAGACACAAAAAAAAAGTTCAGCTGCTGTAGGACAAATAGAAAAGCCTCAAGAACTCTAAAGGTTCATCAGGAGGGTAGATGGGGAGGCTCATGGAGCCTTAGTTTACCTAGACTGGTCAGCCAATAGTGTTAAGGGCTCAGAAGACATAAAATCAGGGCTGGTGGACCTTAAGAGGAAGTGAGTGGGCAGAGGTTAAGGACTAATTGTCCTCCACCTCTCCAGAAAGAGCAGTCCTGGTGACTCCCACCTCAACCAAGCAGTGGCAGCATTCAACAAGCCTTAGTGGCTTCTAAGTCACTGGCTCATATGAAAGTGGGTGAGAAGGGAAGAAAAAGAGAAAGGAGAGGGATCGTGGAGGCCATAGTCCAATGGCCTTCATTTTTACAGGTGAGGAAACTGAGGCCCAGGGAAGTTAAGTGATTTTTCCCAAGGTCACACAGGTAGCAAGCATCAGAAGTTGGATTTGAACCCAGGTCCTTTAAGTTCAGAACCAGTGCTTTTCCTACTATATTTAGGTGGTACAGTGGATACAGTATAAATGGATACAGTATAAGACTTGGAGTCAAGAAGATCTCTTGAGTTTAAATACTGCCTCAGACATTAGCTATGTGACCCTGGGCAAGTCACTTAATCAGTTTCCTCATCTGTAAAATGGGATTAATAATAACATCTACCTCCCAGGGTTGCTGTGAGGATCAAATGAATGAACACATGCAAAAGTGCTTTGCAAATCTTGAAGTTCTATATTAATCCCATCTATTATTGCTATTATTACTACCAATTGTCCATTGTCACACAACTTATATAAGTAAGGGGTATAATTTGAACCCAAATTTTCCTAGCTTGAAGTCTAGCATTCTTGTGACATATGAGTGCAACGGAATACTATGGTGCCATAAGAAATGATGAGCAGGTAGACTTTGGAAAAACCTGGAAAGACTTTTATGAACTGATGCTGAACAAAGTGAGCAGAACCAGGATAACACTGTACACAGTAACAACCACATTGTGCAGTGACTAACTTTGATAGACTTAACTCTTCTCAGCAATGCAAGGATCTAAGACAACTCCAAAAGACTTACAATGGAAAATTCTATCAATATCCAGAGAAAGAATTTTGGAGTCTGAATGCAGATGAAAGCATACTATTTCCTCTCCTTTTCTTTTGTTATTCTATTTCTTCTTTCTCATAGTTCTTCTCATTAGCTCTAATTCTTCTTTACACCATGACTAATGTGAAAACATGTTTAATATGAATACATAAAGAGAGCCTATTACATGCCATTTTGGGAAGGGGGGTGAAAAGGGAGGGGAGAAAATTTGAAACTCAAGTCTTATAGAAGTGAATGTTGAAAACTAAAAATAAACAGTTTTTTTAAAAAAAAATCCAGCACTCTTTTTACATAACAACAAGTCTCCCTCCATAAAATACATGCCTAGAAAAGGAGGTAGGGACAGCCTAAATGATACGCTAGTATTCATAAAAAATTAAAGAAACTAGTGGAAGAAGAGGGAAAAGGGATCAAGCATTTATAGAGTGCCTACTATATGCCAAGCCCCTGTGCTAAGCATTTTTAAAGAAAAAAACCTCACAACAACCCTATGAGATAGATATGATTATCATACCCATTTTAAAATTGAAGAAAATGAGGTACTGAGCTTCAGTGATTTGACCAGAGTTTTACTGCTAGAAAGAGGTCAGATTGGAACTCAGATCCCCCCAATTCTAGACACAGTACTCTATCCACTATATCATCTGCTGATCCAATGGGAAGGTGTATGACATGTTGAGCAGATCCTAAATGGATAGTTTAAGGAAAACTATAAAAGCACAGGTGGGTTGTGATTTGCTCCAGTACAGGGAAGATAAATACACATTGATGCCATCACAGATCCATTCTTCAATCAGCACATATTCCTCTTTATCCTTATACCCTCCACAAAACACACATGCACACACACACACACACACACACATACACACACACCCCTCATTTTTAATAAACCATAAGGGTAGTTTCTTAGAGACAAAACCTTCCCAGCCTTACAGATCAGTGGCAACCCTCTGTTTCTTCTACACCTACATAACTACAGTCTCTATCAGTATGCTTATGTCTGAGGGCAAAATGTGAACCCAGTGGGGCTCTGCCCACCAGAGAGCTATTATATTAAAAGGAACTGGAGCTCAGGAAACAGAAAAGCACAGAAGGCTATTAGTGCTTACATTAACAGCAGTGGTAAATATACCCATTGTTTGCCTCTTCGTACGATAGAGACAGTGGGCATTCCCTGGCAATCTGACTAAATGGTCTTTTTCTATCTTGCTGTTTGGGGATTTATGTCTCTTGCTTATTAGTGGTAAATGGTAGTTATGTGTGTAAATCCCAGCACATGAGAAGAAAATACTCCCGTAAGGTACCATAAATCACTTGGATTGATTCTGAAACTGACAGAGATGTGACCAGCGTGTTATTTGCTCAGAATTTAATTTGAATCACCAGCCATTAGACATCCTTTATTTGGTGTTAAACTGCTATATTTCCTGCTACTGAAGCTGACTCAGGTGTTTGGTGGTTTATTTATTTTGGGAATTTTGCCAGTGTTGTAGGGAAGTTGGGGGTGCAAGGTTTAAATTTCCAGTACTGACTCTGTGAGTTTTGAAAGGCACTCAAGTCAAAGATGAAAGCATATTAAATTAAAATATGTCATTTATGCACCGTGGTAGAATTTTTGTGAGTGATGAACTCATGTCTTTGGACAGCTAGATTTTAGCCCATTACTAAATTTTACAGTAGAAAAATGCCTCCATGCCCCTTAAAAGGCTATGACACCAACCATTTCACCAACACTTCTACCAATCAATTTACTGCCTCCTGTTACCTCAATTCTCCTTAACCTAGGATCCCTATCCAGTCCCTTTAGTGCTGCCCTTACTAACCTCTTGAACTCCTGCCTGCCCTTATCCACAGTGTTACTCCTCAAGCTTGGATCACATCTGCCTCTGACCTCCCATTCCTGAGCCTTTTGGCTCTGACTTTCTTGTGCGGACTTACTGAGCTACAGATTTGTACATCAGATTTTAACTGGGTCCTTGCTCCTGTTTAGAAATCTTTTTATTCACCTCTACTTAATTACAAGGCACACTTCTTTTAACGGTAGTCTGTCCAAGCCTCCTTCATTCTCAAGCTCCAAATAGCCCCACTTTCTCCACTTCATTGTTAGCAAATGACAATTGGTATTACATCTTACTTTATTGAGAAAATCAGTATGAAGAGTCTCAATTTCTTTTTTTTCCCTACTTTTCAATTTAAATATTCAGCTCTTCTCCAATCCTCTCTTTCTTTGCTTATGACTTAGAGGAACACTTAGCCTTCTGCCTCTCCAAAGCTAATTCCACTATAGAATGTATGTGTGTGTGTGTGCGCACACACGTATGTGTATGTCTGTCTGCATATATATGTATACATATATAGGTGTATATGTATCTCAGTGTGTGTATATATATAATACAAAATAACTTACTCAGGAAGACTGATTATAATCCTATTGGGGAAAAATGAATCTTTAATGAAATGAAGTTCCAAGCATTCCTAACAAAATGACAAGAAGTATGTAGATACTATGACATATAAACATGGGAACAAAGAGGAGATAAAAAACTCTGTGTATATGTACATACACACACATATACACACACACACACAGAAAGAGAGAGATACATTTGAAGGAGAGTTTATTGAACTGTTTGAGATTGAAGTGTTTGCATTCTAATGGTGGAAGTAGAATGATACAAGCATCCCTTCAGAATTCTGATGTCATCAGGGGCCATAGAGGGAGTCAATTAAGAAAGAGGGCCTAGGAGTGGTTTTGTTATATTTTGATGATCACACAAGAAAAAAGAAAAGAGAGTTAGGAAAGCATATACTAGAGAACATAAACAGGGTTGCAGAAGTAGGAATTGAATATAAATGAGAAAAACAGATATTACATGAACCTCACTTTCATCTGGACTGGCTCAAAGGAGAGCAGAATCCATATATAAGTAAAGAGCTTGACATAGAAATACATTCAATTCAAGAAGAAAATAAGAGGGAAAAAATAAAGAAAAAAAGGGAAAATAAGATTCAGGGAGGGGTTTATCACAAGCAAAACAAGCCCTTAACTCAGAGTGCAGACGATGAAGAGAGAGAGAGAGAGAGAGAGGGAAGGAAGGAAGGAAGGAAGGAAGGAAGGAAGGAAGGAAGGAAGGAAGGAAGGAAGGAAGGAAGGAAGGAAGGAAGGAAGGAAGGAAGGAAGGAAGGAAGGAAGGTGTGGATGAGGGAAGAGAAGTCAGAGGAGAGGAAACTGATCATCAAGCACAGAGCACTGTTGCTGACCACAGTCATGTCCTACAACCTCCTTCTTTGTAAGGAGGGGCAAGGAACAAAGATAAGAAAAAGTATTAGAAATATAATAAAAGGAGATACACAAACAAGGAAAATAACTGTGAATATGAATGGGATGAAAAATGAAAGTAGATAGTGGAACGGCTTAGAAAACAGAACCCAATGTGTGTGTGTGTGTGTGTGTGTGTGTGTGTGTGTGTGTGTTTGTCCTTCATTGCCAAAGAAGACCATGCCATCAGAGAAATGATGACATGACTTGCACTTGACTTTGTTTTGAGTGAGGGAGGGTGTAAAGGAATTGCCAACCCCTAGCCTCTTGGATGGCATTCACTAGTCATGACTCAGGTAAACTGAGGGGAGACTGGTAAGGCATGAACAAGATGGCTCTGGGAGGAAGCGTTCTGCCCCTGTTTTGCTCAAGGCTATTTCCTGGACCCTGGGAGAACAAAGAAGGTCCAAGATGCTTTGCTAACTAGGGGCTATGTGGCAGTCCTGGGCAGTCCTGGTCATAGGTATAGGATTTCCTTATTAGGGCAAACTATTTGCTGATAGGTCCACTAAGGGCTCTGGTATCAGGAAAGAGATAAAAGCACTGCTTGCTGTTACAATAAATGGAGTTGCCCACTATCTTGTCTCCCACCTCAGTCATTACTTACAGCTCACTCCACCAAGGCTTACAGGCACTGCTGAGATAAGGCCTGTGGGCCTGAGAGTTCAGGCCCAGACATCCTAACAGGAGGGCTGCGCAGGTCACCAGCCTCACCTCTCCTCCAGAGCCATCTGAATCCAGTGACCTGATATTCCTCAGGATGACTGGAGATGACCCAGAATGAAGCAATTGGGGTTAAGTGACTTGCCCAAGGTCACACAGCTAGTGAGTGTCAAGTGTCTGAGGTGAGATTTGAACAGGTCCTCTTGACTCCTGCACTGGCGCTCTGTGCACTGCACCACCTAGCTGCCCCTGAATCCAATAATATGTTTATAAGAAACATTCCTTGAAATATAAAGATTCACACAAAGTCATTATGTTCATACAGAGTGAACATAAGAAGCCAGAGCAAAATCTGTTATGTTTCAGCTAAATTATTTTTTAAAAAGCAGGGATGGTAGTCATGATTTTAGACAAGCAACAGCAAAAATATCAACAGGGAAGCTAAATTTTGCTGAAAGGTAACAGACAATAAATTCATTTTAATACTAATATATTTGTACCAAGTGGCATATTATCTAAATAAATCTAAAATCTAAGGAGTTATAGAAAATTTAAATGTCTTTTAGAAACAGATAATAAAAGTACAATATTGGGGAACTTCAATGTGACCCTTTCAGACCTAAATATATCTAACCAAAATATAAACAAGAAAGAATTTAAAAACCTGAATAAAATTTTTTAAAAGTTATGATAAATCCCTGGCAATTACTGAATGAAAAGAGCATAGGGAATACATAGTTGGCAGATATGCAAGCACATTTACAAAAATTGACCATGTATTATTGGGGCATAAAAACCTCACAAATGCTGAAAGATAGGATATTAACTACATATTTTATTGACCAGAATGCAATAAAAATTGTATTCAATTATAAACCATTGAAGAGAGGATTAAAGTTAAATGGGCACTATACAACTTAATTCTAAAGAATTACTGGTTCAAAGCAAAAAAACATAGAAATGGTAAATAATCTGTTTAAACACAATGACAATAATCAGACAGTATGCAAAATTTTTTGAGATGCAGTTAAAGCAGCCATTAGTGGATACTTGTATCTCTAAATGCTTTCATTAACAAAAAAGAGAAAGAACAGATCAATAAACTGAATACACAACTAAATAAATTTTTAAATTTATTTTAAACCTAATTTTTTTAAAAACCTAATTAAACCCCACTATAGAAATCCTGAATGTCAAAAAAGATAGCTTTCTAAGTAAAAGGAATAATTTCATTAATAAATAAAACTAGGAACTGATTTTTTAAAATAGTTAAAACTATTAGCTAATTTGATTTTTTTTGAAAAAAGGGAAAACTAAATTGCCAATATGAAAAATTAAAAAGAATTCACCACAAGTGAAGAATAAATGAAATTATTAGAATCTCTTTTGTCCAATTAAATGAAATTAATGAATATTTACCAAAAAAATCCACTGAGATTAAAGAAACAAAACATAAAGAATTTCCAAAATCCAAACTCAAGAAAAGAAATTGAACAATATAAATATAAACTCTCAAAGGAAGAATCCTGGAACAAGATGACTTTATAAGTAAATTCTTTGAAACATTAATTAATTCTAATATTATATGAAATATTTACAAAAATCAAAAAGAAAGGAGTCTACTTCTATAATAACAATATGGTCTTTAAACTTAAGCCATGGTTAGACAAAACAGAGAAAGAAATCTATAGACAAATATCTCTAATGAACATTAGAATACAAAATTCTACATAAAATATTAATAAAGAAGCAACACACAAAAATTTACACTATGACCAGGTTATATTAAGAATTTAGGGTTAATTCAGGATTATGAAAATTATCAAAATAGTTGACTATATAAAGAGAAAGAATGGCAAAAATCATGTAATTATTAATAGATATAGCAAAAGTATTTGAAAAAATAAAATGCTCACTTATTTCTATTAAATAACACTAAGGGGGAGGAGCCAAGATGGCAGAGTAGAAAGATACACATACGCTTAGCTCTTACCCCACAGCCCATAACATACCTGTAAAGAAGAACTCTCAACAAATTCTAGAGCAGCAGAAGCCACAGAACAACAGAGTAGAGGAGATTTCTGTTTCAGAGAGACCTGAAAAACCACTGGGAAAGGTCTGGTGTGCACCAGACATGGAGCAGAGCCCAACGCTGCCTTGGCCATGCAGCACCAAGAGGAGCAGATCCAAGCAGGCTTCAGGGAAAGAATCTCCATTGGCAGGGCAGGTCCCTCAACCCACAGGTGCCAAAGGTTAGTGAGAGGGTCTTTTTGGCTGGCTGAGAGGGGAGCAGGGTGTCCCCATAACTCAGGCCCCCTCAGGAGACAGCAGCAGAGGCGGAGGCAGACAGGGGCTCCCAAAGCAGGCAGTGGTTCACATCCGTTGTTGAAGATCACCTCCTAACCCCCCTGAGGGAACTAAGCCCCGTGTGCCAGCCCTGCCCCCACCTGAGCAGCTGAACATAATCTCACATGAATAGCAGCTCCACCCCCTCCGAAAACCCCTAAGGCTTGGGGGCAGCATTTGAATCTCAGCCCCCAAGAGCTGCCTGGGAGGAACTGGAGGCAAGGTGGTCGTGGAGAGGAAACTCAGAAGTCAAGTAACTGGCCAGGAAAATGCCCCAAAAAGGGAAAAAAAATAAGACCATAGAAGGTTACTTTCTTGGGGAACAGGTTTCTCCCCCCATCCTTTCAGATGAGGAATAACAAGGCATACTGTCAGAGGAAGTCAAGGCCCTTGCCTCCAAAGGGAACTTAAATTGGGCTCAGGCAATAGAAGACCTTAAAAAACAAGTTAGCAGCTTACTAAAGGAGAACTAAAAAAATGCTGAGGAAAATAACAGCTTTAAAAAGAGGCTAACTCAACTGGAAAAACAGGTCCAAAAAGCCAATGAGGAGAAGGAGGTTTTAAAAAGCAGAATTAGCCAAATGGAGGAGAAGGTTCAAAGGCTCACTGAACAAAATAATTTGTTGAAAGAGAGAATTGAGTTCAGGGAAATGAATGACTATGAGTTAAATCAAGAAGTTAGTAAACAAAACCAAAAATTTGAAAACATAGAAGATAAGGTACAACAACTCATTGGAAAAACAACCGACCTGGAAAACAGATACAGGAGAAATAATTTTAAAATTATTGGACTACCTGAAAGCCATGATCAAAAGAAAAGCCTAGACATTATCTTCCATGAAATTATCAAGGAAAACTGCCCTGATGTTATGGAATCAGAGAGCAAAATGGATATTGAAAGAATTCATTGATCACCTCCTGAAAGAAACTCTAACAGAGAAACTCCTAGGAATATTGTGGCCAAATTTCAGAGTTCCCAGATCAAGGAGAAAATACTGCAAGCAGCTAGAAAGAAACAATTTGAGTACTGTGGAAATACAATCAGGATAACACAGGATCTGGCAGCTTCAACATTAAGGGATTGAAGGGCTTAGAGTGAGATATTTCAGAAGTCAAAGGAACTGGGATTGAAATCAAGAATCACCTACCCAGCAAATCTGAATCTAATACTTCAAGGGAAAAAATGGTCATTCAGTGATATAGTCAAATTTCAAGATTTCATGTTGAGGAAAAGACTAGATCTGTATTTAAAAATTTGACTTCCCAAAGCAAGAATCAAGAGAAGCATGAAAAGGTAAAAAAACCTTTGACCTTGAAAAAGTCAAAGTTTTAATGGTAAATTTGATTTTATGATTGCCATTTAATCAGGAACTAGAACATGTATAGAAAGGCATGTAAGTCACTTAAGACCTGTCTGAAAAGATGTTCCTTAGCCAAAGTAAAACTATAATCATATTTGAAACCTAGTTATTGGAATCTGCCATTTTCAGATGCTGTGGGACTATTAAGTGACTGTTCTTCTGAGTCTAACTCCAGGTATGGGTAGCAAGAAAGGCAATCTGAGCCTCCAATACATGATGCCAGTAAGCTGATGAGATGCTAGCATGAACTACATAAGGTGATCTCAAGGGAAGGGTGGGAGAGCAGCTGTTCAGCATGGGCTGAGGTAGGATTCTCCTGACTCAATTTCCCCACTGATACCTGGCAGACTTTAAGCCTGACTGAATGCAAGTGGATAATCTAATCCTTCCTGGAACTGACATGAAGTTGGGATGATATTGAACTCCTGTAATATCCTTACTATTGGTGGCAATTTCCTATAGTCAAAAGGTTTGTAAGCTTAATACCAGATCTATTCAATTATAGATTATGGGTAGGGGAACATTAGAGGTTGTCTAAAATTAAGCTATTAGGCATAGGACTTTAGACCAACAACAATGTTAGGGTCCTTTAATTCTTAGTAATACTATGGAGACAACTGGGTCAAGAGCTTGTGAAGTTAGCAACATAAATATTATTTGTGTCTCAGTTGGTTAATGTTTTTAAAAAAAAATTTCTTTTGTGGTCCATATTGTAAATGAAGTATCACCTGTCCAAAAGTTGCAACTGCTCTATCTGTGATAAACTGTGTTAAAAAATAAATAATAATAATAAAAAATCACTAAAATGTAGGAAGATATAGACCTTTCTGCTGCCTAAAACCAAAAATGGGCATTATATGTGATGAGGATAAACTAAAGGCTTTTCCAATAAGATTGAGGTAAAGTGAAGGTGTTCTTTGCCACTGTTTACATATAGTGCTAGAAAAAATTAGCTACATCAGTAAGACAAAAAAAATGTGAGGGAGTAAACACAGGCAAAGAAGACTCAAAATTGTCACTTTTTGCAGATGATATAATGGCATATTTAGAGAATGTCAGAGACCTAACTAGAAAAACAAAAACATTAATTGAATAAAACTAATAATTTCAGAAAAGTGGCATAGTATAAAATAAATTCACCTGAATAATGAGCATGTCTATATATTAAAAACAAAACACAACAAGAAGATATGAAAGGTAAATTCTATTGACAATAACTGCAGAATTTTAAAAATACTCAAGATAGTAAAAAATACTATCTACAAAGACACACAGGAATGTAACTCTAAAACAGCCTTTATGAAGATGATCTTTTTTTTCAAATTTTAATTGATTTATTTTTAGTTTTCAATATTCACTTCCATTAGATTTTGAGTTTTATATTTCCTCTCCCTCCTTCTCATCTTCCTTCCCAAGACTGTACAATCTGATATAGGCTCTACATATACATTCATAAACTTACTTTCACATTAGTCATGATGTAATTGGAGGAACCACAAGAAAGAAAAGGCAAAAAGAGAGTAAATCCATCCACATTCAGACTCCACAGTTCTTTCTCTGGATGTGGATAGCTTTTTCCATCATGAGTCTTTTGGAGTTGTCTTAAATCCTTACATTGCTGAAAAAAGATAAATCTAATGAAGCTAGTCATCACACACTCTAGCTGTTATTGTAAACAATGTTCTCCTAGTTCTTCTCACTTCATTCAGCATCAGTTCATATAAGTCTTTCAGGTTTTTCTGAAGTCCACCTACTCATCATTTCTTATTGCACAATAGTATTTCCTTACATTCACATATCACAACCTGTTCAGCCATTCCCTAATTGATGGACAGACCCTCAATTTCCAGTTCTTTGCCACCACAAAAAGAGCTGCTATAAATATTTTTGTATATGTGCATCATTTTACCATTTTTATGATTTCTTTGGGAGACAACTCTAGAAGTGATATTGCTGGACGAAGGGGATGCACATTTTCATAGCCCTTTGGGCATAGTTCCAAATTGCTCTCCAGAATGGTTGGATCAGCTCACAGTTCCACCAACATGAATGTGTTCCAATTTTCCCCCATCTTCTTCAACATTTATAATTTTCCTGTTTTGTCATGTTAGCCAATCTGATGGGTGTGATATAGTACCTCAGAGTTGTTTTGATTTGCATTTCCCTAATCAACAGTGATTTAGAGCATTTTTTCATATGACTATAGATAGCTTTAATTTCTCATTTGAAAACTGCCTGCCCGTATTTTTTGACTATTTGTCAATCAGAGAATGACTTGTGATCTTATAAATTTAACTCAGTTCTCTATATATTTTAGAAATGAGACCTTTATAAGAGATATTGGTTGTAAAAAAAATTGCTTCTCAACTTTTTACTTCCCTTTTAATCTTGGTTTCATTGGCTTTGTGCAAAAATTTTTCAATTTAATCAATCAAAATCATCCATTCTGCATTTCATAATGTTCTCTATCTCTTATTTGTCATACATTCTTCCCTTCTCCATAAATCTGACAGGTAAATTATTCCTTTCTCTCCTAGTTTGCTTATAGTATCAGCCTTTATAGATAAATCATGCACCCATCTTGTCTTTATCTTGGTGCACAGAATAAGATGTTGGTCTACGCCTCGTTTCTGCCATACTGTTTTCTAGTTTTCCCAGCAGTTTTTGTTGAATAGTGAGTTCTTACCCTAAAAGCTGGAATCTTTGAGTTTATCAAGTAATAGATTATTATAGTCATTAAGTGTTGTGTCTTGTGTGTCTAACCTATTTCACTGATCAAACACCATGAAGTAGTTTTGATGATTACTGCTTTATAATACAATTTAAGATCTGGTACCACAAGATCACCTTCCCTTGTATTTGTCTTCATTAATTCCCTTGATATTCTGGACCTTTTGTTCTCCTAGATGAATTTTATTCTTTTTTCTAGCTCTGGAAAATAACTTTTGGTAGTTTGGTATGGCACTGAATAAGTTAATTAATTTAGGTAGAATTGTCATTTTTATTACATCCTACCCACAGGCAACTGATGTTTCTCCAAATATTTAGTTCTGACTTCATTTGCATGAAAAGTGTTTATAACTGTGTAAAGATGATCTTTTTAAAGACAGACATATAATTAGAATATATTAATTGTTCATGGTAGGTCACATCAATATAATAAAAACTATAATACTACATAAATTAATTTATTGAGTGCCATACAAATCACATTACAAAAAGATTTCTTTGTGAAACTAGAAAAAATAACAAGAAAGTTGTTCTGGAGGAACAAAAAATCAATAATTTGGAGGGAAATAACTTTTAAAATAGTAATAAGGGGAATTAGTCCTACCAGATCTTAATCTATACAAAGCATAACTCAACGAAACAATTTGGTATTGGTAAGAGGTCTGTCAGAAAAAAAAAGATTAAGTACACATAACACTGAAACAAATTAATCTTTGAACCCAGGGTTCAATAAAACCAAAGATCCCAGCAACTAGGCCAAGAATTCGCTAATTGACCTACACTGCTGGGAAACTAAATGTATGTATGTAGTATGGTAGAAATTATTTATAGATCAACATTTTACACCATTTACCAAGATAAATTCAAATTATATGTAGTCTAGATATTAAAGTTCCATCACAAATTAGAGAAGCAAGGAAGAAATCTTTTCAGACCTATGAATCGGAAAGAATTCATGACCCAGTAAGAGACAGGGAGAACTGCAGAAGATTAAATAGTTTACTTTCATTATGTAAAATTAAAACATTTTTTGCCCACAGTTGGTTCAGCCACTCCCCAATTAGTGGACAACTATTTTGTTTCCAGTTTTCTTTTGTGACAACAAAAGTGCTGTTATAAATATTCTTATACTCCATAGATACCGCATAGTCTCTGACTCCATCTGCTGCAAGGTGGAGTTAGTGGTGTGGAGCAAATTAGTATGGGATGACACTGACTTGTTCTCTGTGGTGAAGGATCCTAGCCTTTCCTTCCACTTTTTGCTGTTGTTCAGTCATGCCTGACTCTTTGTGACCCCATTTGGGATTTTCTTAGCAAAAGTACTGGAGTGGTTTGCCATTTTCTTCTCCAGATCATTTTACAGATGAGGAAACTGAGGAAAAACAGGGTGAAGTGACTTGCCCAGAGTCACAGCTAATAAGTGTCTGAGGCCAAATTTGAACTCAGGAAGATGTCTTCCTGGCTCTAGTCTCAGTATTCTGTCCGCTGTGCCACCTAGCTGTCCCCTACCATCCCACTACTAAGAGAAGAAGGAAAAGATAGTTACCCCCTAAACCATGCACAGAGCCACCATTGGTGCAGAAGGAAGTTGAGGAAAAGTGAATTCCCTACTGCCTGAATATGGAAACATTAATTTGGCATTCATTCACAATGTTAGTCTCACTTTTGTTGACTTTAATTTTACTCTCAATTTAAAAAACGTATATTTATTCATCATACTGAAAATATTAAACAATTTTGACCATGTTTCATACTTTGCTTAAGAGGAGACACCCTTCCCATTCAGAACACTCTGCCTTATGACATCTCTTGAATTTCCATCTTGTATTATTTTTCACATGCTCTATCTTGGGTTATTTTTCAAATTTTAAATTGAACTTTCGCAATTACAAAAATCTAGTCTACCCATCTAGCTCCCAAACTCTTTCCCTGATCTTTGAAACAGACATTTGAAGATTGTACTCCTCCACAAGTTCCTGCTTTGATGATTCATTCTGTATGGAGGTGGTGCTGGGTCATGCCAGTGGAGCATAAACTCTGGCAGGTTCTAACGTGCTGGAAAGATTTTTTTTAATGGCACAGGCAATAGACCAGTTCTATGCACCAAAACCAACTTAATTAAGGAAAGAAAGACACAGCACCAGTAAATGGGCCACCTGCTGATGGATTTTTTGGCTGAGGAAACTTATAAAACAAAAGAATGATTTTAAAATGACCCTCTGCTCTACATTTTTAGACTATAAAATTCTGACCAGTAATACTCTAAATGTGAGATTCTTTTCCAACAAATAGTCTAATAATGAATAGACATTTCTAAAAGGGTTGGATCACACCAGTCAAACATTTTTGCTACAAATAAATTTTTTTGAAAAGAAGGAAGTTGCAACTGATGGAAGGATGGCTCATGTGTTTTCCTTGGAAAAGCAAAAGAGGGCAGAGAACATCTGATCATATGCCCAAAGGCAACTATCAACACTTTTATAGCTATTTGGTCATCATATATTGCAGTACTAATGATAAGTTTTTGTAAATAGACCACTGTGGAGGCAATTGCAGTATGGGTTGCTTGGGATGAAGTAACAGAGAAATTCTACAAAGATCTTAAGAGTCTCTGAATACAGTCATTGCATTCTGGAACTGGATTATTTCAACGAGAAAGTGAGGAAAGTGAGGATAGGGAGAAATGGGGGGAGGTTTGTTTTAGAAAGAAGGAAAAATGGAGGCCAGAGATATATAGATTACATTTTTATATCTTGAACATTTTCTTTAAGAAAACAATTGACAGGAATTGGACATGGCAAACAGCAAATTATATCCTAAAGACTGCAATGGAGTCTATTTTGACAGGAAAAGACTTGTTATTTATCTGGGAGTTATCCCTGAATCAATTGCCCATGTGCAGGCAGACCAGTCTGTCAGAATTAAAAAATCAGTATTAGTAAGAAGAAAAAAGCAAAAAGGAAAAAGTATTACAATGAGGGAAAGATCTCACATACAGTTGTAATACCATTAAACATGAAAAATCAGAAATGAAGAACAGAAGTTATGTGAACACCATCTATAATAATTTTATCCACAAGTTCAGTCAATGTAAATTGTATTAATTGTCACAGCAAGAAGACCAGATGAGTCCCGAAAGTACCTTAGTCATGAAACATCTATCTACTTACCAAATGGAAAGATAGGGTTGCCAAGGGCAACACTCAGTTGGACTTTAAATCAATTATAAAATCTTATTGAAGGATGTTATCAGTGATATGATGTCCTAAAGCACAGAGAAATGGTGGAGAATAAAATTATTTAAAGAAAGTTATCTAAGCAAGCAAAGTCATCCCAAGAGTATTCAAGGATGAACATGGAAAAAAAGACAACAAACAGAAGAAAAATAGACAAGATCTGAAAAATATAACAAACTTCTCCATCAATGATAGTTGAAACCACCACACTTAGACTGCAACATCACAGTTGTCAAGATAGAAATTAAGATCAACTGAGGCAACAGAGTTCTGAGCATGTTAAATTTATTGGTAAGGCCAGTAGTTACCAATAATAGGGTTCTTTGACTCTTCAGTCAAAAGACCCAAAAGTGGGGTTTACAAAGCTTCTTATAGTTTAGAGAGAGCAGATAACAATAGAACAGCATGAAGGCAGGCCATAGGATGAAATCATCTAGTTTCTATTCATGGAAAAGATAAGATTTTCTTCTTTGTTGGTAGGGAAAGGTGATGAGTTTTATCCACTTACGTTCTTACATGGACAATTAGTGGTACAGAGATAAAAGGTCTCCTTGACACAAAGATAGACAGCGATTTACAGGAAGACTGAATCTCTGAATTTATGGACTTCTGAACTTAACTCAGAGGCAAAGAAATGTAACTTAGGTAGTTTACACAAAATGTTAGTAGAAATACAGAGTGCAGTTAATTTACAAAATGGAATCAGCAGAATCCACATGATTTTCTTACAATCACAGATGTACTTACAGAGCAGTTAGACATGGCACTAAAGAAAACAAATCAATCAACCCATCCACAAGCATTTATTGGGGGCCTACTATATGCCAGGCACTAGGCTAAGTTCTGAGAGTACAAAGACAAAAGGAAAATAGTCCATGACCTCAGGAAGCTTATATGGAATAGAGGGAGGTTTCTACATGTACATAAATAAGCATTTAAATCATATAAACTAAATGGGTACAAGTTAGTTTGGAGAGGGAGTCCCACAGATGAGCGAATCAGGAAACTTCATGTAGAAAGTGATTCTTGAGCTGAATCTTGACAGAAATTAGGAATTTTAAGCGGTGGAGGGGAAGTACATTCCAGGCATAGATGGCCACTGCAAAGGTCCAGAGACTGAAGATGGAGCATCCCTTGTGCAAAATATTGAGAAAGATGTAATGAATGGATCATAGAGTACGTGAAAAAGAGTAATATGTAAAGATTGAAAAGGTAGAACTAGGCCAGGTTATAAAGAGCACTAAATGCCAAATAAAAGTTTATATTTTATACTAGAGGTAATAGGAGCCAGGGCAGTGAACTGAGTGCAAGATCTAGAATCAGGAAGAACTGAGTTCAAATCTGGACACAGACATTTCCTAGCTGTATGACCTTGGGCAAGTCACTTCACCCTGTTCGCTTTAGTTTCCTCATCTGTAAAATGAACTGAAGAAGGAAATGGCAAATCACTCCTGTATCTTTGCCAAGAAAACCCCAATTGGGGTCACAAAGAGTCAGAAACAACTGAACAACAACAAAATAGGAAGTCATTAGACTTTGATTAAAGGATGATGTAACTGGATTTACACTTTTTAAAAAATCACTTTGTCAGTTATTTAGAGGAAGAATTAGAATAGGGAAATTTTTGAGGTAGGGAGATCAATATTCCAATTTTCTATGTAAGAGGTGATGAGAGACTAAACTAGTCTGGTGGCTGTGAGATCATTTACCTCAATTTCTTCATCTGTAAAATGAGCTGGAGAAGGAAATGGTAAACCAATCCAGTGTCTTTATCAAGATACTGGCAAAGAACAAACTGTATCCATTTAAATGTTGTACACACAAAATATGGGGGTAGGCCTAACAACTGAGATTATTAGGAAAGGGTTCACAATTAAGCAGTGGATGAGTTGAGTCTTAAATGAAGCCAGGGATTGATGGTGAGGAAAGACTACATTCTAGGCATAGGGACATCCAATGCAAAGTCAAAGGGCAAGATATGTAACTTTATAAATAGAGAAGAGGGAGTAGAGCAGATTGGGTGGCATTGCAGTGTGCTAAGGGGAACAATGTGCCATAAGTCTGGAAAGGTAGACTATATGGGCAGCTGGTTGGCACTGGGCCTGGAGTTGGGAAGACCCAAATTCAAATCCTGCCTCACATATTTACTAGCTGTGTGACCCTGGGCAAATCACTTAACTTTTGTTTTCCTCAGTTTCTTTATCTGTAAAATAGAGAAAATAAAAGCACCTATCTCCCAGGATTGTTAAGAGGGTCAAATAGAATAATAATTGTAAAGAGCAGAGCACAGTGCCTGACACATAGTAAGTGTTCTATAAATGTTAACTATCATCATCATCATTATTAAAGCCAGATTGTAAAGTGATTTAAATACTTAAGAGGAGATTGGCGTTTTTTCCTTAAAGGCAGTAGGAAGTCACTGAAAACTTTTCACTTCATGTCACAGGCAAGTGACAAGATCAGACTTGTGTTTTTAAAATATATTTTGGTAGCTGTGTGGAGGATTGATTGAGGCAAGGAGACCAAAGAAAATCCTCATTTTTTACGATTTTCACTATGGATTATTAAACCCTCTATGAAAACACACACCTCATGGCCTTTCCTTCTAAACTCCTGGTAGATAGGAACCTTTCAGCAAGTGTGTGTCAAAGCCAATGGCAGTAATGTAAACTGTAACATAATTTTTTTATGTATTTAGACACCTAGAACAGCAACCTTAAACACTCAAGTGTCAGAGTAAGACAGATAACCCAATAAATCTGGAGCAGGGACAGGGAAAACAAACATTGCCTTCTGCTATATGGATGTTCGCTAACTCTACACAACTGCACGATTGGAAGCATCAGTGGGCCACACATTTTTCCTGTTAGAAGGGGTGGGGGAGGGGAGAGGTTCTATAAACTCCTTTAAAGACTCTCAGCATCTTATTTTTTTTTCATTTTGGTCTGCTTTCCTGTCAGTTTGCTGAAATGCACAGCTAGATTCATTATTTAAAGAGGTGGAAAGGTTAAGAAAGGAAGATTTTTGTGACATGACCCAGGGGATCCAGGCCCTCACCCGACAATACTACGATTATTTATGTTTAGCTGAGAGCTGATAGAAGCAGTCTGGGGAGAAGGTTCCTTGAACCCAAGAACTTGGACTGAATGCTCCTTGGAAAATTGCTTTTTCTCTACTGCTATTTCCAGACTATTGTCACTTTACCATCTCTCCTCCTCTCCCTGATTGAAGTCCATACCACTCATTTACATCACTCTCTCTCACCCTTTTCATTATTGCCTACCAGTCAAGAAAGAGTACTGAATTTGAAGCCAAAGACATGATTTCAAAAACACATGGAAAGACTTACATGAAGTGATGCAGAGGAAAGTGAGATGAATGAATCAAAACAATTCATTCTATAACATCAATATTACAAACATGAACAACTCCGAAAACTTTCATAAACTGATGGAGAATGAAATGAACAAAGCAGGAGAACAATTAATGTAATAATAACACTACAAATACAGAAAAGACGAATACAATGACTATGCATAATCCCAGAGGACCGATAATGGAACATTCTATCTAGGACAGAGAAGGGATGGATTTAGGGTGCAGAATGAGACATATACACACACATATTTGCATATGCACAAATTCATATGCTAATATATAAATATACATTTATAGCTATTGAAGTAATTTGTTTTGCTTGATAACAATGGACATATTTCTTGTAAGAAATCTGTCATTTCCCCCAATGGGATGAGTACAGGATGGAAAGAAAATAGACTTCCATTGTTTTATTTTATATAAATGAGAAAGTCAGGCACAGAAAAGTCCAGTGACTTGTAGTAAAGGTGAAGGTCATGGTTATACTGGTGGCAAAGCAGTAGCCAGAATAATGAAGTCTGAGGTTGGTTTTATGCCTCTGATATATTTTCTTCCTTCAAATACCTTGAGAATCAATCCTTCAGCATTCTCAGAATTATGTCATCTATAGTGCAGAACATCTCTGGTCTAGCCCAGCAGTTTTTCCTATATTTTCCATTCCCCTGCAAATATACCTGAGATTTTTATTTTAGAGACCAAACATGGTGGCTCCACTGTCCTTGATGAGGAAAAAGCGTTTGTTATTTTTTTTAATACCATATAGATCTTTTCTATATTTGAGGTGTTTGCTCTCCTACTTCCACAGTATCCTCATTGTGCAGTGTTGCCCCAAGGTTCTTGAAAGCAATGCTAATGGAATACAAACTCTAGTAGGCTCTACCATGTTTGAAAGATTGCTTCTGTTCTGAGGACCAGAAAACATATATTCTACATGGAAAACATATATTCTATTCAATCCAGCAGACTGGTAGATGAATTTGTTGTTTTGTTTATTAAGAAAAACAAAAATATGGTCCTTAGTCCTAGGTTTTGTTCTGCATTTTGATGGGGTTGGGGAGGGGTGGGGAGGTGAACTAGAAAGAGAGCAGAAAACACTAAGGATCACAGAGGGTTTTTTTTTAAAAAAAAAAAAAAAAAACATCCAAGCTTATTGAAGATTCAACAAAGCAAAATCAACCTGGAGGTATTGAAGGTTAGAAACTGGAGTGGTTTTCATTCATAAACTATTAAAAACAACAACAACATTTGTTTATTGATATATTGAGAAAAAATAAGATAAACAGAAAATGAGGCTGCCTAATTTTCTCTACCACTTACCTTTCATGAGCACTAGAGTACAAAGACCAGTGAGTAGACACTGTTCACATTATTCTACCAAAAAAAATTAGGGGGTAGAGGAAATGAGGAGATTTGTAGGGGAGGGGTTGAGAAACATATCCTAAAAGAGCACAAAGAAATTGCTGTTTATTGGATGAGTGGAGAAGAAGGGAAGTATTCTGTCCCTCTCACATTCCTACCCCATTTGAAACAGCTAGAAGTAAATTTGAAGTCATTTGTGATTAGGATATTACCCATAACAACTCAGCAGGCTGACTCCTAACAAGCCATAACAAAATACACAAAGAGGTCAAAAGCAAAAGTTAAATCAAAGTCAGACTGGATGGGCTTCATCTACAGACAAACAGGATCAAGTACAAGCGTTTGAAAAGTGAATGACTATTTGAAGTACTACTAGGTCTGAAAATGCAAAATCTAGAACCAGAAAGATGTGTAGCAAAAGCAAGAAGTCAAATAATAAAGCATGCAGAAGACTACAAGAATAAAACGATGTATTTATTAGGTTCAGAGTAGACACGGAGGAAAAGAGAACTGTGCTGTAAATGGGCTTCATGGAAAGTTTAATAGTGATATGAAAGCAAAGCAAACTTGGAATAATCATCCTAGGGAAGGGAGGGGAGAGGAAGGAGATATTGCTGGAAATGGATGTGATATAACAAAAGGCACTGATAAAATTTTGTGTAAAAAATGATGCAACCAAAACAGGAGGCACCATCTTTGGGATTTAAATAAAACCAAGCAGCATTGGATTAGAGGAGTGATGGACAAAAGGAATATGAATCAAAGATGTTTAGTAAGGAAAAAGATGCCTAAAGGATTCACTGGGTTTGCAGATAAAGAGGGTATTACTGAAGAACAAGGCTCAAGCTACCAGAAAATGCAGCCCTTTAAAAAAAATAGACAGGAATGGGGAAGAGAATTTGGCCAAAAAGGGTGAGATATGGACCCAAGAAGAATTATAAAAGAGAAATTATAAAAATAAAAAGCTAGTGGCAATAACCACCTGACAGACATAAAGACCACTTAATGCATATAAAGGGAAGCATTTGAAAAAGCATTGAAGTCAAAAACCATCATAAGGCCATGGGGGTAAATACAGAACTGACAAAAAACATTTGTTACAAGGGCAGGCTTCTACCAGGGGTAGGGAGATGGGTTAATAAGAAGAAAAAGACAAAGGAAAAGGGAGACAGACAGAGAAAGAGAAAGACAGACAAACAGAGAATGAAATCCTTATTTAAAAAATTCACAGAAGAAAACAAAAAGGTAAAGAAACAAATAAATAGAACAGTTTTGTTAATGCCATGTTAAATTTAACATAGATATGCTTATTTAAAAACAAATTCAGTTTCTTATAAAAGCTTTTTATGGTTGCTTGGAGATTGAAATGTTTATATTTGTTTATAATTGTTAAGTTTACAATAAAAATTTTTATTTAAAAAATAAAACTATTGGGAAAATGAAAATGAAGGCATAAATGTCCCCAAGAATACTAAGAAAAAAATAAACTTGATTCTCTTTGCTCCATTAAAATCTTGGGGAGCTTTGTAACTTTTTCAATCTTGTCCACTTAGAAACCGTGAGGTAATGAGGAATTCTTTTGTTTTCTATCGAGGGGTACATTTTTGTGGTGGGCAATGGTAGTGGAATAGTCATTAACCCTGATGGGCTAAACAAGGTATAAGATTCAGGAATTGGAAGCTGACTAGAGCAGAGCTCAGAATAAAGAGCATTTTTTTGCTCATTTGGTCCTGTTGGTGTGAGGTCTCGCAGGACTATCCCATATAAAACCAATGAAAATGAATTATTTCTTTGCCATTCAGTCACAGGTTTTCCAAAATAAGAATGAAGGTAAAGGCTGTGCATAATAAAGAAGCTTATTCACAAAAATAGATCCTTCATTTGAATTCAACAAGTATTTATGAAGCACCTTCTATTTGCCAGGCATGAGAAACAGTGTGGCATAGTGAACTCCAAAAAAATTAGTAAATTTTTACTTCCTGGAAATGCCATATCCTACAAGAGGTCTCTGAGTGAAATTAAATAGAGAGTAAAATAATGACTTTCACCTATCAATCATCCTTTTGCTTCTAAAAAATGGCATTTTGTGAGTTCTGGTGAGTTTAGTCTATAAATCCTTCCTATTTCAGCAATGACAGTGTTTAAAACCAAGTATCAAAATAAATACTTAAAACAAGATTTTAAAATTACTGTTACAAAGCACTAAGTCAAAACTGAAATAAAAATAATGAAGTATATTCAATCACATTATTTAAAATTATAATAATAAATATGTAATAATTATGTTTTCTGATATCTATAAGGTAATATAATGGTAATATAATTAATATTAATAACAAATGGTATTAATAATTTAACCAGAGCCAAAGATTCTATACCATTTGTATATAAAATAGAATTAGTATAAAATATAACCTCTAGATCACAGTTTTAGAGCTGAAAGTGATCTTAGAGGTCATGAAATCCAATTCCTTTATTTTAGAGAAGAGAAAAACAGAAGCCCATGGAAGTTAAGTGATTTGTCCAGAGTCACATAGATATTGTCTAGATATAGAGTTTGAATCAAATCTTTCTGATTCCAACTACAAAACTCTATCTTCAATGCCACTCCTTTAGGATATTCTTCTTTGACTTCTACTGTAATTTGAATTTTACAATATATACATCAGTACAGTGGAAAATTTGCCTAATTTATAAATATGCATAAATGGGTATATATGCTTAAAATGTTTACTGATTAGCTACATGATTAAAATGTTTGGAGATCATTTTTCTAGACAATCAGTGTTAACACCTCAAAAGAGAGAGGCCATAAAAGTACTTGTCATGGAGATGGGGGAAGAATTATTTGGGCTTGGGTGGCTCTAAATGGGACAGTATTCTTTTTGGGTTTTTTACACTTCTGAGGTTTAAGGAAATGTTTATATAATTATTCATTTTGACAGACCACAAAGTTAACATCACTGGCTGCTCCAGTGAGAAAACTTGAAAACTGTTTGAAGGTGCTCACTAAAACCGGAATTCTTAAGTGACAGGTTGGAAAGAAAAAGTGAGGTGAGGAAGAAAATGTACATGGAATAAGGAAGAAATGATCTTCCTTTGCAAGATAATTGACACAGCGAGTACTAGCTTCTGAACTCTCCACGGTGACATTTTCACTGAAGAGAGATTGTTTTGTATAATCATCAATGCAACATTTTATCGGATCTTTGAGTTTATGCCACCATCCTAACCATTGGGATTTCACTCCCCACCCTCATCCACCACTTGCCTTTAACTGAAGTATAATGAAACTTTGATCAGCTCGCTGGATTTTCAACACTTTGCTTGTAAAAGAAAGGGAACTCACAAGAAAACTAACTCCCACCTTGGATTTAGCCAGACAAAATACAAATAACCATCAAAGTCTTCCCATTTAAGCACCTATCTTAAGCATGCGTTCTCTGTTTTCCTACCACTTCCTTTTACATACACTGATAATACTAAAAAGTGAGAAGTAATATTCCGAATGGTAACCTTGAGGCCCTACAATACTCTCAACTCATAAAAAAATATTACAACCTATTCCCTCTGCAATACTTATTAAGGAAGGAAAGTAAATTAACATCTTAAAAGGAACTATTGAGCAAAACTTGAGAAAACTAACAAGGTCTATAGTGGAAAATATGGTTGGGAGGGGAGAGAATCAATTTGAAAAGGGGAAAGATAAACAAGGAGCTACCAGAGGTTTCCATTTTAAAAACTAGGTAACACTTGCTCTTAGAAATGAAGGATAATTTAACTGTGCCTTTGATTACTCAGCAAAGACAAACAGACAACCATTTTCCAAAATAAGGTGGATGTGAATTATGACTAGTTCATAAGAAAATATCTTTCAGATGAGGTCTGTGGCAGCTGTGGAAGCAGGATTAGAGATGGGTTGATTTAAGTGCACAGATAAATAAAGTACACATACATGAGTATTAGGAAATGTCACTTCTGCTATTTAAAAAGAATAATTCTGGTCCTCAGCTGAAATAAACATGGAACCTATCTCCCATCAAATAATATTACTCCTAACTTGAATGATGGGAAATGATGTTCTTTCCCTATATAAACATGCTACAATAGCAGTAATGGAGAAGTCACAATTTGACATGAAGAATATATGGACAATGGAGGGAAAAAACATATAAAGTCAGAAAACTACACAGGCTGCCTACAAACAGCCTAGAAATCCAGCTCCATTTAGATGTTACCCTGATGTCTGAACAGCAGTTCAGATCAGCAAAGAAGGTACAGTTGAGAATTAAACCCAAACTAGCAACAAGACAGGAGGGAGGAGAAGGCAAAGCAAAGTTAGTTTTCTCACCAGGCAAGCAATCAATTCAAATACCTTTGTGGATGTTTCCAAAGCTTCAATATCTGCCCATTCATTGTCAGATCCCAGGATTCCTTTCCTGGCCCTCCCCCTTGCCCATAGGGGAACACTGACTCCCAGGCACTTGGCACCACTACAGGGATTTCATCCTCCCCAACACACATATCATAAAATTGACCCTGATGCTCCAACCCCATGCTAGTGGTCCTCAGTGAGACATAAGATGCAGTGACAAGCTTGAAGCTGACAAAACTGAAGTGATAAGAAAGGAACTCACAGATAATTCTGATTAATAGGAATTTCCCAGGATCCCACCTTCAACTTACTCTTATACACACTGAACACATGGCACTTAACTCTCCCTGGCATGCTAGAGGAAATTAAATAAGCCACCAGAAAATGGGCTGCCATTTTCATTGGCTTCTATGCCCTGGATAAATAAAAAGTCCTTTAAACACAAGAATAAGTATATTACTTCTTTTTGTAGTGGCAGAAAAACTGGGTGATGTCCATCAGATGAAGAATTGCTGAATAAGTTAAAGTATATTAATGCAATGGAGTAGTATTGTGCTATAAATGAGAAAAAAGATGAAAAAGATATAGAAAGAGTTATACAAACTAAATCAGAGAGAAGTGAAACCAGAAGAATGTTTCTGCTACAATATCAACAGTACAAAAATGAAAAATTTTGAGGACTTTTATATACTGATCAAAAATGAAATGACAGATTCAGAAGAACAATTTATACAATAGCAACACTATAAAAACAAATGACTGAAAATTATAAGAGCTCTGGTCAATACTATGACAATTCATCTTTCCAGAGGACCAATGATGAAGCATGTTATCCATGATAGACAGATGCTTAATTTAGATCACAAAACGAGAAATCTATGTTTTTGTATACAGTCACTGAGGGAATTTGTGTGGCTTAACTATGAATATTTGTTATAAGGAATTTGTTTTCTATGGGGTAGGATTGGGAGAAATAGAAAATGGATTTTTCTCTTTTTTTAACAGAGAATAGGGGTGGTGACATAGATCTAAAATGTTGCATTAACTTTTAGATGAGGTCCTTTCCCTTTATTATTAGTTTTACTTGTTCTACTTTGTTGTAATAGATACCAAACCAAGTAGAAACAATCTGTAAACATTCATAATATAAAAATAAAGCACATCAATAAAAATTTTTGAAAGAGAAAGATACCCAATAAAAAGAAGTAAGAGAATTTTCACTGATACAAGGGAACCATTGTGTTTGCTTGGCAGTTTCTCCTATCACATTGGTTTTTGTCATTGAGTCATTTTTCATTTGTGTCCCACTTTTCATGACCTTATTTGGGGTTGTTTTCCAAGTACTAGACTGGTTTTTCATTTCCTTCTCCAGCTCATCTTGTAGGTGAGGAAACTGATGCAAATAGGATTAAGTGACTTGCCCGGGGTCACACAACTAGTATGTGTCTGAGGCCAGATTTGAACTCAGGAAAATGAGTCTTCCCAACTCCAGGTCTGATTGTAGTGGATAGACTAGCTGCCCAGTCCCATTGCTGGTGTGGTTCTATTTAGTTTTGTTTACTCCTCTCTACTCTCTCAAGGCTGTTCTTTAGAAGTGAGCCAACATGAAAAACAAACTCATTTTGAGGATGATTACTTAAAATAACTAGAGACCAGTTATCAGCATGGATTCATCTTTAGGCCTACTGACTCAAGCAGTTCTTGAGGTTCAGAGGTTCTTGACCTAGGGTCCATAAACTTGTAATAAATATTTTGATAACCGTATTTCCATATAATTGGTTTCCTTTATAACCCCATGTATTGTGTCTTGCACATCTAAAAATTTATTCTGAGTAGGGGTCCATAAGTTTCACCAGACTGCACACATTTCAACACTCTATACCTAAATGATGAATATTTTCTAAGAGTTCATCTAAGTGTAGTTGGAGTGGGGATCAGGGTAAGGGTCTAGGGTAGAAGTGGAATTAATTACATATTAACATCCCCCAATTCGGAATATTATCACTTCAAAATGTACACACACACACACACAAGCACACACACACATACACCAAGAGATAATTGATCCCTCCAATAAAGCCCTATTTCAATGTCTCATCAATGGATTGGGTTGATTCTAGGTTTTGGAATGCAATGCCAGCAAACCTCAAGCTCTGACAAGCTAGAAATGCTTGAAAATGGGCCTCCTTACAAAGTGACTATGGAAGTCATCTGAGAACTAGCATAGCTTAACTCAGCACCAAGAAGGCAGGCCTTCTAGATGGTGAATTATTTTGGCACCAGAATTCAAACATTTACAGATACAATTAAGTATCTAGCTACCTTTTTATCTGTGTGTGTATACATAAGAATGGCATGCATATATGCACATATATATATATATATATATAGGAGTGTGTGTGTGTTTGTGTGTGTGTGTGTGTGTGTGTGTGTGTGTGTGTGTGTGTGTGTGTGTAAAGCATTTCAGTGTTCTGTTCATGGTAGAGCCCTTACTAACAACAGAATCACAAAATTTCAAGATGGGAAGGAACTACAGAGGCTATACTATAAAAATTCACACATGAACAAGAATTCTCTTTTCAATTTACCTAAGTAATCATTCATCTTCCGTTTGAATAAAGAAAACCCACTATCTCCTAAGGGAACCCATTTGACTTTTGGAAAGCTCTAATTGCTAGCACCATCAGGCTTATAGCAAAGCTGAAATTTGTCTCTTTGCAATTTACACTTATTACTACTAATTGTAATCACCAAGACCAAGCAAGGATAGTTTAAACCTTCTTCTAGGTGACAGTCCTTGAAAACTTGAAGGTAACAATCATGTGTCTGCCCCTCACCCCCAAACAAATAGGGATGAGAGGGGAAAAGAAATTAAAAAAGGTACTCAGACTATAACCACCAGTTGGGTACTATAAAATAGGTCATTTTAGTCTCACAAAGAAAGAAAAGGCTAAGCAATGAAGAATTATAGAACAATTACAATGAGTTGAGAGGTTACTATTCAACTCTGGTTGGCACATTTACAACAGGGAGTCTCATTAGCTATTTTACATCTCAACTCCTTTTATAGAGTCTAGTCGCTAAGTGGGCTCTTTTCTTTCTGGTTCTTTTTTTTTTCTTCCTGTGACCTTGAGAAAGTCAATACCTACTTAGATCTCAGTTTCCTCATCTGTTAAATGAGGGGAGTACACTAGATGGACTCTGAGCTTCCTGTCACCTCTAGTTCTATGATTCTAGGAGCTACAGCTCACAAGCCCCTTACCTGGCTTGAGTCACCTACTTGGGTGACACAATTAACTCAATTCAAAGTCATAGACTGAATTGGCTTAATAAGAAGGATGACAAAAAAGCACCTCCCCCATCAACCTGAAGTGTACACTATCACTCAATGTCAGTCCAAGGATACCCATAGAGTTCACAAATGGAGTGACGTGCAAATAGGGAACACACAAGTCCAGGGCAGGAGGGAAGAGAAGCAACTCACACCTTTGAGACTATAGGTCTTCAGAATGCTGGTGTCCTTACCTTGGACCTACCAGCTTGGATTTCCCAGTCTCCATTAGATGAGACTCCCCTGGTTGTAGCCAAATGCTGCTCTGATGGAACATCTGTAGTTACCACCACCTCCAGCTTTGGGCTCAGGGACACTAAGACCAGAAGGATTTTCAGTTCTAAGGACAGGTGATGATGACAACATCCTGCACTAAGAAAGTGAGAATACCATGTTTGTTCAGTTCTGAGCGCCACATTTTTTAAGAAAGTTTTATCTAATAGGTTTTACACTAAAGTTATTATCTCCTATGCCCCTACCCCTACTAAACCATCCACTGTGGTGAAGGAAAACAGTTTAGCAACAACATCTGATAAAGCAACTACATTTCACATAGCAAAAACCACATTCCTGTGTGGCATATTTTAGAAAGGATAGAATTGGGGAGTAGTTACTTGAAGGAAGTGGGAATATTTGACCTGGAGAAGAGAAGATTTAAGGGGGATATGATTTCCCCCTCATCATTTCAAGTATTTGAGGGGCCATCAAATCGGGGAATGATTAGATATGTTTTCATTAGCCTTGGTAGGAAAACCAGAATCAGTGGGTAGAAATTGCAGAGAGTTAGATTTAGGTAAGAAAAATTTTCTAATAATATAATAATAGCCTCAAAATGAAATGTACTATCTCCCCTAAATAGGCTCTAGTGGGTTTCACCAGCAAAGGCAGAATGAATATTGCCACTGCATGTTGTGGAGGATTCTTATTCAGTTCTAACTAGAAATTTCAGGGGTTGTTTACCTTCTTTATGTCCAGAACCCCTTTGGTAATCTGGTGAAACCTATGGATCCCTTCTCAGAATTTGTTTTTAAAATGCACAAAATAAAATACTTAGGATTATAAAGAAAAACAATTATATTGAAATACAGTTATCAAAATATGCATTTTTAAAATGTTAATAGACCCCTGATTAAAAACCTGTGGTTGATAGGCTCTGGGGACTCTTAGAGCAGTGATTCTGTAATTTTTCTGTACCTTCTGGATTCCCTGGCTTCCTTCAGGTCTCACCTAAGATGTTACCTTCTGCCAACCTTAGGCAGTCCCTCTTAATGCTAGTGCTTTCCCTCCGAGATTACTTCCTATGTACCTTGTGTGTATAAACATATATGTGTGTGTGTATGTATAAGCATATATATACATATATGTGTGTATATATGTATATATATACACATACACACACACACACACACACACACACACACACACATATATATATATATATATATATATATATATATATATATATATATTGCCTGCTCCTTGATGGAAAAGACTTACTTTAGCACTTAATAAAGCTTGTTGATGGACTGAATGATTGATGGCTATGCCCTGTACTTTCAGCAAATCATTTGCTCAACTTATTGGCCAGTTCATTGATTGATTGGTGCATGCAAACCTAGCCATAGAGAAAATTCCTACTGGAATTCAGCATCTGAAAGGAATGAAGGAGAAACTGCAATGAGTTGGGTATTTAAGACTGCAAAAGGAACTATCAGATAAGTATATAACAATCCAACCTTTGGAAAAGGTGACACTATTTTTATTCCCTCATTATGTATTGAGCATAGATAATACCATACAGTCCGAAAGGGCAGCCCAAACAGTTCTATGATTTTTTATAGCTTCTTTTAAGACCAATGGAAGGAATAAAGGATCTGGCATTGGCTATTTGTTCCACTGACAATCCTTTCCTATTTTGAGTTTCAGATCTCTCCAAGGACTTTACTATTTCCTGGAAAAGCCAAAATCTTCTGTAAATCAGGTTTTCAGCTCAGGGAATATAAAAATAGGCTATGCAATGAATGTGCCTAGCTTCCTTGAATTTGCAGGCAGATGGAAAGAATAGTAAAAGAAAAGGTGTGAACTTTCCTCATTCATCTTAATGGGGTGTTAACCTCCCTGCCTCAGGGTGACCATTTGAATTCTAGAATTATTAAACAACTTGCCCAAATCCAGTATCCCTTCCCACCTCCCCCCCACTTCCCCTGCCCCCCACCACCTCCCAAAGCTGGGAGTCCCTCATCATTCCCTGAAGAAAGACAGCTGGGTCCAGTTTGGAAGATGACTCAGGCTTAAGAAAGCAAACACATACCAAACAAAACTGCCTTCAGCCCTATTCTCCCTCTGTGCTTCTGCCTGAAATTTCCAGTCTGTTTAATACGAGGAAAGGATACAGACATTCTAGAACATTTGAATTAAATGAAAACTTTTACCTACAGCCCCGTAGAGAAACTGCCAGTGCTTTCAGGATTTTGATTAGCTCCTTAAGGACTAGAACTGAGTTTCACTCATTTTGTTCTCATCTCCTAGCATCCTGTCTTCTAGGAGGCAACCCAGGACCCAGGCCCAAACCTATAACACTTGTCACAAACCCTTCACCCTGTCACAAAATCCTCAGCCTGAAGGCCCTCCATAATCTCCTTCCAATCTACCTTCCCAGTTTTATCTTGGGTTCTTTCCTTTTATACCTTCTATACATTGTAATCAAACTGAATTAATAGCAGTTCTTGGAACTTAGATTTCTAGTGTCTTTGTTCAGGTTGTCTCCCAAGGCTTAGCATTATTCACTTGCCCTTCCACCTCTTGGAATCCTAGTTTCCTTTTCTGCCATCATCGAATTTCCTCCTCAACCTTCCCCACTTCCTTACCCACTTGTTACTGCTGACTTTCCCTCTCTACTCCAATTACCTTGCATTTACTTAGTCACACACATGTATCCTGGTATGCTCCCTTTCCCCCACATAAGCTTCTTGAAGGCCCGGACTGTTCTATGTCTATCTTTGTACTACAATGCCTTTCATACACTAAAAATTAAAAGTAGTATTCAATATTTAAATAATTAAAATTACGTGTATTAAAAGATGCATAGGTAAAACAATACTGTACACATAATCCACAAATACTTATTATTTGAGAAGAAAAAAGAATGTTATCAGGTCTGTTCCATATTCTCCCTCACAAATAAACAGCATTTCTCTGGTGATGTTTTACACTAAGACAAAAATTATCCAAAGTCTGATCAACAATGACAAGAGAAAAGAATAAGGAACAGGTCTTCAAGAGGCTGGAAATTGGATTTCTACTTAACGTCATTTCACAGGCAACAGCTGAGGGTAGCTATTGTTTGTATTACGGAGTTGGCAGGAATGTACTCATTGCAGATCAAACACAGCTGAGCAAGTAACTCAGATAAAAGGCCAAGAAATCCTTAGAGAAAAGCCGGAAACCTAACTCAGAAGCCCCAGGTGCAAGGAATAGTAGGGCAAACAGACAATATGCCACAGGGCTGTTAGGGTTAGCTCCAAAAGTTAGCAATAAGAATTATCGTTGATGGAGACTTTTGCTTCTAAGAAGGAGGGAGGGTTTGGGGAATCTGCCGGTGGTCTGGAGAAATTGAATTATGGCTATGCTTCTGCTCATGCCAAGCGACAACACATCTGGTGCTGCCCACCACCTTTCAAGTCTTTTCTTTCTAGACTCTCTCAGTCCCCCGACTAGCCACTTGGGTCTTTAGAGCGACAGTTATGCTAATGACAACTCAATACGCTAGGGACAACTCAGCTGTGTGACTAATTTTCTAACTTTATAGCTCCTGAGCCCCCACCAATAGACTTCCTATGACTCATTTAACTTTTTTTCATCTTTATTTTCATTTCCAAATTGTCTCCCTCCTCTCTCTTCTCTGAAGCTAGATTTGAACTCAGGAAGATGAATCTTCTTCACTGTACCTGTACTCTATCCATTGTATCACCTAGTTGTCATTCTATTTAATGATAATGTCATTATTCTAAAAAATAAGGGGAAATTGCTATTTAGGGTATTACTCTGCCCAATATGGAGAAGGTGCTAAAGTAGAGAGAAGGGGACCCTTGAGAGAAAGTAACTAAACAGTCTTAGAGCACTGAGGCTTGAAAAGAAGGCCAGGAATATCTTGATACACTCCCTAGATTTGTGGCAAGATTTCAAAAGGGTTGTAGAATCATCTGATCTATATCTGGAAGGGATTTTAGATATTATCTACTTCTACTCTGAATTTTATTGATGAAAAAATTGAGGTCTGAGAAGTTAAATAGCTTGTCAAAGGACCACAGAAGCAGTAAGTGGCAGAGTGGGATTTGAAATCAGGTACCCTGGCTGCAATTCAATGTTTTTCTACTGCCTGTGTTGGCTTTTCCACTGATGCAGATTACAACCCATCCTTGCCTGCCCATACTATGAAACCCTAGGCTAAATTCTCCTATAAGTTCACCATAGGGGATGCCCGCAGGAATGTGCTGGTAAATGTTTAACAACCAACTCTAAAAAAAAAAAACAAAAAACATACTCATGACACATGACACATAGTTAAGTTCAGTCTGCTTTATTAATATTTTCTCCATCATTTTCTTAAATCTGGACAATCAACAAAACAATAAACCACACCTTGATTTGTAGAGTTTGCCTATTTCAAATATGTAGATGCTTACATTGAAAATTTAACAATTGACTTTTGTGAGTCAGTATGAGCTGGATCCTACCCTAGATCTACTTAAAGTACTGGGGGCCTTTTCTGATTTCTCCTATTATGAAGATAAAAATGAATAATCAATAAACAATTATTAAGTTTGTTATTTACAGGCATCATGCTAAACAGCTGGGATAATTGTTCCATAAAAACAGAATCTTTGGACCATCCATCAATCCTTTCTATATTACCATCTTTAGAGGAAGCATTCAAATTGATGAGAACAGAGATCCATTTGTATATGTTAATTTCTATACCACAAGATCATCCCAGAGTTATAGAATGCCCAAAAGAACAAAATTATAACAACACAAACTCAAACAGGAAAGAAAGTCAGGTGCTGTCTCAAGACATCGATGTAAATGCATAGGGCACTCAAGTCATTTTTCAAAAAATTGTTCAGATGACACTGAGTAGACAACTGAGAATATATGCAAAACAATGGCATATTAATGACAACTTTGATAATGACATATTGATAATACTATAAGAATAGTTTCAAAAACGCTAAAGTTCAGAATGCATTCCCATAAATGCACACATGAAAGAAGGAAGGGTTGATTTTACTTCTGTTCTCTCTACAGAGAAAAATGACACGTTGGACTGAAAAATTTAGAACAAACACAATTACCCGGATGATGAAACCCGAGACAAGTTGAGGACTTTTTTTATTCTATTTTTAATTTATGGAATAAACCAAGTATTTCCATAGCATGGTATAATAAAAAAGATGATTGTACACAAAACTGCAAATCTGTTATGCACAACTTGTTGCTGATCATTTTAAATATATAATTAAATTCAGTCATTAGAACTTTGTTAAAGCTATAAAAATAAAAGTCATTCCCCAGTTGATAAATGACCAAAGGATATGAACAGGCAGCTTTCCAATGAAGTGAGGACTTTTAAGAGAGTTTCAAAGGAGTAGGGAGTTAATGATAATGTTGCAAAAGAAAAGAGGGTCATTCAAGCAGTTATTTTAAATCCACAGAAGAAAACTATTGAGAGATGGGATGGAGTATGGTGTCAAGTGCAGGCCAGAGCTTCAGGAAAACCTCTTCTCTCAGACTGTGCCCATTATCATCCATTATTGCTCTTCTTACCCCCTGAAGTTGCTGTCTTGGTGAGATAAACAAGAGAACTACAGAGTATAAAGGATATGTAAAATAGACGGATGCCCTCTAGGCTAATGTTCTTTAAGACAATAAGACTGGCCAAATTACTAGGACTGGAGACAAATAAATTGTTGCATAGACTTGCAGTTTTTGTCTTTTTAAACTTGGACCCTCAGCTCAATCAGGTGGAGTTGTCCTATCTTCTCCCACCTGTGTCTTTCTTTTTCACCACTTCATCAAACCATGTGGGGACACCAGCTGCCCGCCACAGAAAACAGAAGGAAGCTCAGAAGGAAACACAGACAAGAAGGATAGCCTTGAAAGTAACATGGTAAACATATATCTTTTAAAAAAGAATTATATTCTCACATATAATCCTCTTTTTTTCTGTTCTACTTTGTATGTAGAAATATTCTCTTTTGGATGGTGGGTTGTTTGTAAAACTAAGAATTTTTTTAAAAAAATTTTAAAGGAAAATGGAATGTGTCCAGAAGAAAGTGAGCTTACTTTCTTTCTTACTTTCTTACATCAAAGATTATTTGATGGAACTCCAGAAGAAAAATATTCATAGGAGACATAATAACTATCTCCAAATATTTGAAAGGCTGTCAAGTAGAAGAATATTTAACTTGTTCTAGTAGGTCCTAGAAGGTCCAAGGGGGAAAAGTTGCGAAGAAGAAGATTTTGCTTTGATAAAAAGAAATCTTTCCTAACAAATGTATACAAAGTGGAATGATTCCTGATCCCCTCCCACCACAGAAGGATATGATTTTCCCAACACTGGAGGTCTCCACATGGAACTTGGATTCCACTATGTGCCAGACACTATAGAGTACCAGATCTATTCTGAATATCTGTGTGGTATGATTCATTCTACCCCTTCTCTGGGAGGCAAAGAATCACTGAAGGAAAATGTGGTCTGTCTCCACATATCCTGTTTCATGCTACTCATCCCAATGGGTTTAACAACTAGACCTGGGCTGACCCTCTGAAGAAAAGATTACTCAAGTCTCAATTAAGTCCTGACCAGTCTTCTCTTGACTCTCTTCTCCAATCCAGTGACACCATTCCTAATTATTTACTTGATCCTTTATTGTGGTTTTTGTTTGCCTTCTTTCCCCTCTTCCCTCATCTCATCCTCCTTTCTCATCAAGAATAAACTGGAGAGGAGCCAAGATGGCAGAGTAGAAAGACTCACGTATGCTAGCTCCAAATCCACAGCCCATAAATTTCCTGTAAGAAGAACTTCCCACAAATTCTGGATCACTGCAAGGCATGCAGAAACACAGTGGAAGAGATTTGCATTCCACAGAGCCCTGGAGAGCCGTCCCCAGGGGTCGTCATGCCCTGGAAAGCAGAGCACACCCCAGCACTGCTCTGGCCATGGCCCCAGAGGAGCAGATCCGAGCAGGCTTCAGGGACGGAACCGGCCGGGAAGGTCCCTCTGCCCACAGACGCTACAGGTCAGTGAGAGAGACATCTGAGCTGGCCCAGAGGGGAGCGGGCTGTCTCCGTGGCTCAGGCCCCCTCGGGAGGAAGCGGCGGAGGGAGCGGCAGAGGGAGCAGCAGAGGCAGCAGCAGAGGCAGCAGCTGTGGGCTGGGACTCCCCGAGAAGAAGTTCAGGTCTCTGCATAAACCCCCTGAGGGAGCTGAGCCTGGGAGGCGGCCCTGCCCCCACCTGCTCCATCACTGAAGGTCTCTGCATAAAGCCCCTGAGGGAACTGAAACTGGGAGGCGGCCCTGCCCCCACCTGAGTACCAGAACTTAAGCTCACATTGAATAGCAGCCGCTCCTGCTGCAGATAGCCCTGAGACTGGGAAGCAGCATTTGAATCTCAGACCCCAAGCACTAGCCGGGAAGATGTAGGCAGGGGTGGAGAGGAATCTCAGAAGTCAGGTAACTGGCTGGGAAAATGCCCAGAAAAAGGAAGCAGAATAAGACTATAGAGAGCTACTTTATTGGGGAAGAGATGTTCCTTCCCCCCTTCATTTCTGATGATGAAGTACAATGCTTGCCATTGGAGAATGACTTGGAGGTTGGGGCCTCTCTATCCCAGACATCTGAGGTGGATGTCCGGTGGGCTCAGGCCATGGAAGAGCTCAAAAAGGATTTTGAAAATCAAGTTAGACAGGTGGACGAAAAACTGGGAAGAGAAATGAGAGGGATGCAAGAAAAGCATGAAAAACGGGTCAATACCTTGCGAAAGGAGACCCAAAAAAATGCTGAAGAAAATAACACCTTGAAAAATAGGCTCACTCAATTAGCAAAAGAGGTTCAAAAAACCAATGAAGAGAAGAATGCTTTCAAAAGCAAAATTTGCCAAATGGAAAAAGAGGTTCAAAAGCTCACTGAAGAAAATAGTTCTCTCAAGATTAGAATGGAACAGATGGAGTCTAATGACTTTCTGAGAAACCAAAAAATCACCAAACAAAACCAAAAGAATGAAAAAATGGAAGAGAATGTGAAATATCTCATGGGAAAAACAACTGACCTGGAAAATAGATCCAGGAGAGACAATTTAAAAATGATGGGACTAGGGCGGAGCCAAGATGGCGGAGTAGAAGGACGCACATTTACGAGCTCCGAGCCTACAACCCATGGAATTGAGGTAAAAGGAGATCCCCATAAATTCTGAATCTCTGCAGGGGGTGCATAAACATAGGGGAAGAGATTTCCGTTCCACTGAACCCTGGAGAGCCGTCCCCGGGGTCCATCACACTCCGGAAAGCGGACCCCACCCCCACCCCTGGCCGCGGCCCCAGAGAAGCTGACCCGAGCGGACTTCAGAGAGGAAAGCTCCGGGGGAAGCTCCAGCAGCCGGGAAAGTCCCTCCGCCCACAGAAGCTACAGGTCAGTAAGAAAGAAGGCTGCGATAGGGGAGGGGAGCGGAGCACCCCCGTGACTCGGGCCCCCTCGGGAGGAAGCGGCGGCGGCAGAGACGGGGGCAGGAAGCGGCGGAGGCAGAGGCGTGGGCGGGCGGCTGAGGCGGCAGCGGCCCGGGACTCAGGAATCCCCCAGCAGCAGGTAGGATCTTCAATACTGAAGGTCTTTCCAACCTGAGGGAGCCGAGCAGAGGAGACGGCCCTGCCCCCACCCTGCTCTACTGCTGAACGCCTCTGAATAAAACCCCCAAGGGAGCTGAGCACAGCAGGCGGGGGCCCCCCACCCCGCCCCCACCCGCTCCATTCCTGAAAGTCTCTGCGGAAAGCCCCTGAGGGCCCAAGCTTAGGAGGTGGCCCTGCCCCCACCCCTGCGCCAGAACTAAAGCTTGCCGCGGGAAAGCGCATTTGAATCTCAGAGGCCAAGTACTAGCTGGGCGGATCCAGGCGGGGGTGGAAAGGAATCTCAGAAGTCAAGTAACTGGCTGGGAAAATGCCTAGAAAGGGGAAGAAAAATAAGACTTTAGAGAGTTTTTTCCAACAAATGCAAATGATCCCAACCTTCGGATCTGATGGGGAGGACGAGAACGTATTTTTCCCATCAGGGAAAGATGTGGAGGGCGGGGCCTCAGTACCCCAGACACCCCAGGGGGGTGTTGGGTGGGCTCAGGCCTTGGAAGAGCTTAAAAAGGATTTTGAAAAGCAAGTTAGACAGGTGGAGGAAAGACTGGGAAGAGAAATGACAAAGATGCAAGAAGAGTATGAAAAAAAGGTCAATATCTTGGTAAAGGAGACCCAAAAAAATGCTGAGGAAATTAACACCTTGAAAAATAGGCTCACTCAATTGGCAAAAGAGGTTCAAAAAGCCAATGAGGAGAAGAATGCATTCAAAAGCAGAATGAGCCAAATGGAAAAAGAGGCTCAAAAGCTCACTGAAGAAAATAGTTCTCTCAAAATTAGAATGGAACAGATGGAGTCTAATGACTTTATGAGAAACCAAGAAATCACCAAACAAAACCAAAAGAACGATAAAATGGAAGAGAATGTGAAATATCTCATGGGAAAAACAACTGACCTGGAAAATAGATCAAGGAGAGACAACTTAAAAATTATGGGACTACCTGAAAGCCATGATCAAAAAAAAAGCCTAGACATCGTCTTGAATGAAATTATCAAGGAAAACTGCCCTGACATTCTAGGACCAGAGGGCAAAATAAATATTGAAAGAATCCATCGATCACCACCTGAAAGAGATCCAAAAAGAGAAACTCCTAGGAACATTGTGGCCAAATGCCAGAACTCCCAGCTCAAGGAAAAAATCTTGCAAGCAGCTAGAAAGAAACAATTCCAGTACTGTGGAAATACAATCAGGATAACCCAAGATCTAGCAGCTTCTACATTAAGGGATCGAAGGGCGTGGAATAGGATATTCCAGAAGGCAAAGGAACTAGGACTGAAACCAAGAATCACCTACCCAGCTAAACTGAGTATAATACTTCAAGGGAAAATATGGTCTTTCAATGAAACAGAGGACTTTCAATCATTCTTAATGAAAAGACCAGAGCTGAAAAGAAAATTTGACTTTCAAACACAAGAATGAGAGGAAGCATGCAAAAGTAAACAGCAAGGAGAAGTATTAAGGGACTTACCAGAAATGAACTGTTTGCATTCATACAGGGAAGGACAATATTTCTAACTCTTAAAACTTTTCAGTATCTGGGTGGTTGGTGAGACCACACATACACATGTACACGCATGCACACACATACACACATGCATTCACATGCAGAGACAGAGAGCACAGATTGAACTGAATAGGATGGGACAATACCTTAAAAGAAATTAAGGTAAATGGTGAGAGAGAAATGTAGTGAGAGGAAAGAGGGGGAAATGGAAGGGGGTAACTATATGTCATTTAAGAGGCAAGTAGGAGATGTTTTTAGTGGAGGGAAAAAGAGGAGAGCTGAGGAAAAAAAAAACAAACAAACAAACAAACAAAAGTTTACCCTCATCACATTTGACTAAATGAAGGAGTGAAATGCACACTCATTTTGGTATGAAAACCTATCTTACAGTATAAGAAAGCGGGGGAGAAGGAGATATTGGGGGGGGATGATGGAAGGGAGGGCAAAGGGAGGAGGGAGTAATTGAAAGTCAACACTTGGGGAGGGACAGGATCAAAAGACAGAAGAGAAACAATGAGGGGCAGGTTAGGAGGGATGGCAATTCAGTTAGTCTTACACAACACGACTATCAGGAAGGTCATTTGCAAAGCTACACAGATATGGCCTATAATGAATTGCCTGCCGTACCAAAGGGAATGGGTGGGGAGGGAGGGATGGGGAGAATTTGGAACTCAAAGTTTTAGGAACAACTGTTTAGTATTGTTGTTGCTACTAGGAAAGAAGACATACAGTTAATGAGGAATAGAAAGTCATCTGGCCCTACAGGACAAAAGAGAAGATGGGGACAAGACAAGGGAGGGATGATAGAAGAGAGGGCAGATTGGTGATAGGGAAAATTAGAATGCTTGATGTATTGGGGTGGGGGGAGGGGATAAATGGAGAGAAAATTTGGAACCAAAATTTTGTGAAAATGAATGTAAAAGGTTAAATAAATTAATAAATTTTTTAAAAAAAGAATAAACTGGAACACCTGAGAAAAACCATTTCATTGACTTACCAAATCTCTATGAGCAATATGCCAACATCAAAACCCTACAACAAATCCAGAGAAAATAAGCAATGAGACTAATATTTGGCTTGGTTTTTCAAACACACAAATGTTTCCTGATCTATAAAATGAGGATGCAGGAGGTAGATTAGATCAAGGGTTTCTAGTCCCTGAACTTGGATGGGGGAAAACATGACATCTTTATTTTCAGTTACATTTCTCCAATTATTTAAAAACATGATCCTGAGAAGAGGTCCATAGACCTCATCAAATTGCCAAAGGAGTCCATAGCACACAATAGGTTAAGAAGCTTTGGGCTTAGCAGCTATATATGGTCCTTTCCAACCCAGCTAGCTGGGTAACTCAACTCCTCCTCTATTATTTGCCTCCCCCTCCCCTTCCTTCTCTCCAAAGGAAGGTAAATTTGAATGTCCAAAAGCTGCCCAGTTGACTTGGGTTTTACTGGCTCCTGTCCTGTCCTGTCCTGTCCTGAAACCTTAAACTTACTGCATTCTGAAACTGGAACTCCAATGGGCCCCTGCCTAAAGGCTCCTCTGGACCCTCCTAGTTTTAGAGTGATTATCAATAGTAACTGTTGCTATTTCCTGCCCAGCCTGAAGTCTTTCTTTTCCTTGACCTCATTAAAGCAGCCATGCCCTGGCTACTTCTTAAACAGGCCTATTCAATGAATGGGTGTTGCCTCACCCTAAGAGAGGACCTGCAAAGACCTTGGCCTAAAGGACCCAAGATCTCCCATTGCATTCTGGGTCATCTCCAGTCATCCTGAGGAATATTTGGTCACTGGATTCAGATGGCTCCAGAGGAGAAGTGAGGTTAGTGACCTGTACAGCCCTCCTTCACTCAAAACAAAGTCAAATTCAAGTCAGGTCAACATTTCCCTGATGGCATGATCTTCTTTGGCAATGAAGGACGAACACAAAGGTCCTTTCCAAGGGATATTCTGTGAGTAGAAGTAAAGAGTCTGAGGACTTCTGGGAACCTAAAGAATTTTTAGATGTTCAACAGTAAGTCCTTGCTGGCAAACTGATTATCAGGCACTTCTCTGCAGGTTGTTGTACAAGGTGTGAGGGATTGGATTAAATGCATTTAGAAGACTTGGTTCTTATTTCAGCACAAGAGGAGGCTGCTATTTATTCAATGAATAAAAAAATAATCAGGAAGCATCATCAAGAAGCAGGGGGTGTTCATGAGCATTTGGAAATGGTAAATGGTTGCCATGGGAGTATACCAGCGGATGCCAGGAGAGAGTGAAATGAGTTCAATGTAGACAGTGGGAAAGAATGGCAAAGAATCTGCTTAGGGGGGGATGATCTAAAGGGGAAAAAATAGTTGTAGGTTATTGGCTGAGGATGAAATGAAAGTCAACAAAGAAGTGAAGAGCAGAGTTTGATGATTTTTATGAACCAAGGAAAGGGCAGTTACAAAGTATGAGGGAATTTTTTTCTTTTAATGAAATTTATCAACTTTAGACAAATGACAGAATGGTTTCTGGGATTTTCAACTTACTTTCTGCTCTTGGCACCATTTCTTTTTCTGCTGAAATTACAAAGCAAGATGTGCTCTTGATAGCCATCTTCCTATATTTTTACTTTTCTTCCCAACTGTCTGTCACGGTAAATGTAATATTTCCACTCCCGCCCTCAAGTCCCAGAAAAAGAGCTCAAGTCAAGTGTGTATGGTTTGTTTGAGTGTTTGGGGAAAAATAATAATTGGAGAAGGGATAAAGTAAACATTTATTTGAAAAGTCTTAAAGTCACACAGTAATACTATATATCACTGGGGATGAGAAGAGAATTTAAGTATAGTAGAAACCATGAATATTACTTAAAGGAAATACAGAAAGTTTACACCCTACCCATAAGTTCTGTCAGTGTAGTGATTAGCAAACCAGCCACAAATTTTCTGCTCCTCAAATTTCTGTATTTTTTTTTGAGTTTTTGAAAATCAGTTTCCAGAATAAGTATTGAAAATGTAAAAGTGAACTACTTCTTGACATCTTGGCAAGAATAAAAAAGAGAAATTGAAAGATTTTCTAAAAAACTAACAAACATGCTTTGTTTTGCTGTCCAAGAATGGTGAAATACTACAGTATATTACAGGTGAATTCAAACCCCAGCTTACTAACAGTATGATTTTGGTCAAGTCATTTAACTTCTGTTTACTTCAGCTTCACTGTCTGTAAATCAGGGGGGTTGAAATACATAGGATGTAACATCCCTTCAAGCTTTAAATCTGTGAAAATGAAGAAATAAGCTAATCTTCTGTACAATCTTCTAATGAGGAGTGAAAACTACAGTTTATAAAAACAAATGATTTCTTCCTGCTTTTTCAAAAAGTCAGCAAGTATTTATTTGATACCTATGGTATGCTTAGCCTAACACCAGACACCTTAGGGTATTAAGAATTATAAAGCAGAATTCTTACCTGCTAGGATTTTACAGTTTCCTTGAGGAGGAGATAAGACTTAAGTCAGTAAAAAAATGTATTAAGCTCCTACTATGAGCCAGGCACTGTGCTAAGCACATAGGACATAATAAGAGGTTAAAATGAGGGCAGCGAGCAAGTGATGTAACATAAATGGGACTGGAGTCAGGAAGACTTACCTCCCTAAGTTCAAATCTGACCTCAGACATTTACTAGCTGTGTGACCCTGGGCAAGTCACTTCACCCTCTTTGCCTCAGTTTCCTCATCTTTAAAATAAACTGGAGAAGGAAATGGCAAACCATTCCAGCATTTCTGCCAAAAAAAAACTCCCAAAAAAACACACAGCCCAAAATCAGGCCACGAAAGAGTTGGAAATAATTGAAAACAAGTAAACAACAAAGACAATAATGAGCAAATAAGGAATGTATATATGTATCTAAATAATGAAGGGATGCATATAATAATAAATAAAAATGAATAAAAAAGTGAAGAATGAAATAAAACAAATGAGAAAATAAAACAGTATAAAGTCGTATGGAATCTAGGATTTTTTTTTATAATGTTTTATTTTCAGAGAACTCAGAAAAATGGGGAGTTTGATGAGGGAGGCCTGTACTACTCAGAGAAGACTTTCTGGGACAAATATAGTATTTGAGCTTGCCTTTAAAGTATAGACAGGATTTGGATTAGAGGAACAGTTTAGAATGGACAGTTAAGACAAGGAAGAATGCGGGGGAGGCCGAAAGCGTTTACTAAGCACATGATATGTGTCAGGCATTGTTCTAAGTGCTTTACAAATATTTTCTCACTGGATTCTCACAACAACCCTAGGAGGTGGGGGTTATTATTATCCTCATTTGACAGTGGAGGAAATTGAAGCAGACAGAGGTTAAATGATTTGCCCTGGATCACACAGATAGAATCTGAGGTCAGATTTGAACTCATCTTCTCTCACTCCAGGTAAAAGCAACATGGGTGAAAGCACATATACAATTGTCATGCCTTCCATAATATCTGGCGTTATAGTACTTTAAATCTTATAAAACATTTTACATGTATTTTCTCATGTGTTTCACAAGAATCTTCATTCATTCATTCATTCATTGTGATGCCATGACTTACAAGTAAATTGAATTTAAGTAGGCTGGGCAAAGTTGCCAGCCTACTATCTCCCCCAGAGTCATCTGGGTCCAGTGGCCAGATACAGATCAGGATGACTGCAGATGGTCCCATGAGCACATAGTAGGTGATTAATAAATACTTCTTCATATTATAATTGGATTGTGTGCTCCCAGAGGGCAAAGACTAATTCATAGGATTACAGATCTCATGCTAGAAGAACTTCAGAGGTTATCAAGTTCAACGCTGTCCAGTTTACAGATGAGAAAACTGGGGACCAAGGAAGTAAGTGATTTGCCCATGGTCCCAGAGGTAGTAACCATTAGAAGTAGGTTTGGGACCCAGGTCCATTCTCTTTGCATTGGGATACACTGCTTGCCAGATAAAAGCTTGTTTATTTTAGAATAACTCCATTTCCTCTTCCCTCGCCCAAGGCTGACCCAGCTAACACCCATAAGCCTCCTCCATCCCCATCCACAATGGTCCCTTCCCATCAACCTATGACCATGCCATGGCTGTTTCTCTGCTAATCCTAAAAAAGCATTGCCTTGACTTTTCTCTGTCATCTTGCTCCCTACACTCTGCCTCCACTTCCCTTATACCCATGCTTTCCTCCTTCCTTTGGAATCTGGCTCCTGCCCTCCCCTTTGGTCATTCAATACCAATAGCCTTTTCTTACCTGGTAATCTTCCTTTAAATACTTGCTCCCTGCATGCTCCTGGTGTCCCACCCTGCTCCCTGAAATTCCTCCTCTTCCCTCTTGGGTCCCCTGGGGTCCCTCATCCATGCCCTTTGGGAGCTTCCAGAGGGTCCTCTTCTTCCTCAGTAACCCCCAAGCACTCTTCAGATTTCTCCCACATCTCCATGGCTAGCCTTGATTTCTCTTCTGAGTTCGAGCACTGTGGTAGAAAGATCATTGGTTCTAAGTATTCAAAGATGCATAACTTCCATGGGCCTCATACAAAGGAATGGGACTCAGTGGCCTCCAAGGTCCATTGTAGGTCTAGAGCTCAATTCCTAGGAGGTAGATTTAAGAGGTATTATCACCCCCAGATTAGAAAACTGGGATTCAGAAAGATTAATAGGCTTACCTTGTGGTCACCAACCGAAATAAATATCAAAGATCTCAAACTGAGTGTCCAGTAGACATCTTAAACTAAACATGTCCAAAACATGTTATCATTCCTCCCCTTTCATCACCTTTCCTATAAATGTAGAAGACAACACCATAGTTCCAATCCTAGGATTCATCTTGGATTCCTCACTATCTCTCACATCCCTCCCCACCCCACCCCCCATATCTAAGATGTTGCCAGCTCCTCTAAATTCTACCTTTTCAGACTTCTCTCCCCTGACATGGCCACCACTCTACAGGCCCTCATCCCCTCACACCTGGATTATTGCAATAGTATACTGGCATATCTGCCTGCCTCAAGTGTCTCCTCACTCCAATTCATCCTCCCTTCAGCCACTAGAGTGATTTTCCTAAGACACAAGTCTGATTAAGTTGCTCCCCCATTCAATAAACTCCAGTGGCTTCCTATCATCCCCAGATTCAAACAAAGCATGTTCTATTTGGCATTCAAAGCTCTTCATAACCTAGCCCCTTCCTACCCTTCCAGTCTTCTTGTACCTTACTCTAAAATGTATTCTTCAGTCCCATGACATTGACTTCCTGACTGTTCCACAAAAAAGACACTCCATTTCTCTGCTCCATATATTTTCTCTGACTGTACCCCATGCCTAGAATGCTCTCCTTTCTCTATTCCAACTATTGACCTCCATGGGACTTCTTCCAACTAAAACACCACCTTCTATAGGAAGTTTCCCCAACTCCTCTCAATCCCAGTGCCTTCTCTCTATTAACTCCTATTTTTCCTGTCTATAGCTTGCTTTGTATATATTTATTTTCATGTTGTCTACCCCATTAGATTATAAACTCCTTGAGTGTAAGGGATGATGTATTTTGCCTTTTTTAAATTCCCCCTACTACTTAGAACAGTGCCTGGCACATTGCTTAATAATTGCTAATTGATTTTTTTTTAACCCTGGCCCTCCTGATCTGTAGACACTTTACCTATCATATCACCCTTATTACATGAAGTTATAGGAAAATATTCTTTATACTTATTGATGTGATATTATCACAAAAAATTAATAGCTTAATTGGGGAAAGGGTAGGTATATATAGTTTACTTTTGTTTTGGAGGTAATTGGGGTTAAGTGACTTATCCCAAGTCATATAGCTAGTGTCTAAGGCTAAATCTGAATTCAGGTCTTGCTGATTCCAGGGCCGGTGCTCTCTCCACTGTGCCACTTAGCTGCCTTTTGCTATGTTTAATTTGTACAACCCTGTGTTGCCCATGGGGAAAGCAAATATCATCTATCATTTATGATGGTGTCTATGAGAAGTTGAACAAAGTAGTTATGGCCATTGCTACAGCTCTTCCTCATCTCATAGATGTCATTGACCAGGCAGTCTTGGTAGTGTTCTAGAGTTATTGACCTCATCAATGCTTTTTTTCTCTATTTCTCTGACTGACATTAGTCAGGTAGTCACTTTCACTTGGGAATGATTTGTCTATTTTCACTATCCTTCTCTAAGGTTACCTGAACTTCCCTTGGTACTGCTACATTAGAAGAGATAGAGACCTCTGAGAGAGCCCCCTTCCTGAAAGCACTGATGTATGCAACCACACTGATGACATACCATTCATTGAGTCAAATGATGGCCCATATGAGGGACAATGAATAGGAAATCAGTCCTAAGAAAATCCAGGGTCCAGCCCACTCAGTCAGGTTTTGGAAAATACAGTGGTTAAAGAAAACTAAGAGTATTCTAGGCAGAATCTAGAATAAGCCATTGATGCTCACTTTCCCACAGTCTAAGAAGGAAATCCAGAGACTTATTGGACTCCAGGTTTTAAAGAAAATATTGCTCACTTGGGTATCACCCACTTACGTTTATCTTCGAGTCTTCTCCTTTCAAGTGGAGTAAAGAACAGGCTGGAGCCCTGGTAGATACAAATCAGGCTTCCCAATAGTCTCTCCCATTGGACCCTGATGTCCATGAAGGGCCAATGTTTAGGGAGGTCTCTGTCCATAAAGATCAGACTGAATGGAGAAAACACCAAGGGAATAATTAGATAAGTGACTGTTAATGCTTCCCAAGCTACAAATTTCCCAAGGCAGCCATTCACTGTACCACTTTTGAAACGTAATTGTATGACACTAGGCCTTAGCCACTACCTATCTGATCATATCGGTCATAGTCTTTGTCCAGAATTGTTTATTATGATTGAGTGATATAAGATGGTCTTATCTGGGTCCCTTTGATGTGAGTGCCCTTCACAAATAGGTTGTGACTGCTACAGAGTGAGGCCTCCAGTCCAAGCCCTGGAGCTCTATCTCCTCTTCTAGTCCAATGGGCTCACATCTATAAGGATCTGACCCCCAAGGAATGCCATTTTGCCAGGTTTACTGATGGATCCATTTGCTATAAGAAAGGCATATGCAGACCCTAACAACCTCTCATCTAGTAACAGGGAACACTCTAGAGGATGCCAAAGTAGGCCCCAAGGGCAAAATCCTGCTACTTCCTGGAGTTTTGGCCACCTGTTTTTTTCAACTTCAACTAAGAATGGTTTTTGCATTGTTAAATACAATAAAATTTTATTTAAAAATGTAAAAGTCCTTCTTAGCTCATGGGACATATGTGGATTTAGCTCTCTGAACCATAGTTTGTCAATTCTTGCCCTAGGGGATGGAGGCCCTGGCTAGTCTTCCTAGGGGATTGAACTCCTGGTTATGTGTCAGAGAAATTTGAGGGATAGGGCAGAAAAGATTTTTCAATTATGCTAATTCCTGAGCAGTGGTTAGGGGTCTAGTCAAGTAACTGGTGTCTCTAGAACACAGGACTGGATAATCAAAGGCTCTCCCCTTTGAAACTGGGCACAAGGAAGGGATTTTGTCAGTGTATCTTAATGCATACAGTTGATTGTGGAACTTATAAGTAGCCATCAGAGCTCCACTGAATTTTTTTAAATAGGTTGAAAGCTCTTACAAGAGAAGTAGAGATTGGGGAGTAGGTCCATTGCCAATATGAACTTTGGGATAATGATGTCATGTTGTGCTGATCATGGCACCATATGATCTCCATAACCAAGTATAAGGCAACTCTTTCTGCCCAACTAGAATCCTTGTGCCACATGGAGAACCCACTTACTCCAAGTAGCCTTCAACCAACTGACAAAATGGACCGTCTACCCCAAAAAAGAAATAAAAAATGATTTGGCCCCTTGCTAATCAACAGCTGCATCCTGGTTTATTTTACCATCTAGGTCAAGTATCTACTCAGAAACCATGTCTGTGATAAATCAGCACCATTAGAGGAAAGGGAAGAGTGCTCTACTTCAGCAATTTTTTGGACCCCGGAAAAGTTATAAGAATCAATTGTTTGGGGCCATTGTCAGTTCCTTATTCCTTCCTCAGCACAGAGTTACCTTAGTCTTAAGGTCCTTGGTCCTTCAGAAGACAATGTACATCCTAGAGAAATAGCCCAAATCTCCCTCAGGTGTCAGGCTTCTTTTCCTCTGGGATGGTTCAGACAACTCCTTCCCATAATGCTGGTTGAACTAAGGGGTACAACTGTTGAGAGGTGCTTTGTTTGTTAACAATACAGGGAGGTAAAATTGTGCTTATATGCTTACTGCAAAAGTATATTTACTTGAAGGAAAGGAGATCTAGATGACTTGGTGGTAATTCTTGATGAAAGTTTGTGAGAATCTTTATTTAACCCCTATATAAGAGGGCAGCCTCTCCATAGAGGCGCCTAAGGGGGCAAAGACATCATATCATGCCCCCTGATATGGCTCCCAGGAAGGGGAGAGGTTTTGTTGGTGAGTCAAGGAGGACTGAGTAAGTGGTGATATAGGAAGAGCCTTGGTATCACTTTAGCTCCTAGGCCAGCTTGCATGCAAGATGTTTACAGGACCTCTTAGCCACTTTGCTACAGATGCTCATAGTGACCTTTTGTCAAGAAATGTCAACTGCTAAGGTGTGTCATTACCCACCACATGGACTAGATTGAGATCAGAGCATTTATGCAAGGGAGGAGAGAAAAAGGCAAAGATTTCTAGCTTTGTTTTCTTTCATATACTTTCTTCTTGTTTTTCTTTATAGTGATTCCTTAGGGTGGAGGATAGAGTGCTGTTAAAAAATTATCATTGTTGTTAAGTCTTCATTTTTTTTCTCCCCTCCCCCTTCCTCTTTCCTATGCTAGTAAGATTGTTCAATAAAATCCCTAAAAATATTTAAATGGTAGAAGATATAGAAAATCCTTAGGATCTTGTCACTATGGAGTGGTATGAAATAAGACACTAATATATACCAGGACTCCTTCCTTCTCCCAAAAAAATGGATTAAGCTAGTTTTTCCCCCTAAAAGTTAACAAAACTATCCCCGGAATTTCAAGCTCTATGCAATTTCCTGGTAGTCTCTGGTCATATGTACATGGCTTTCTGATCACCTAAGGGGATAAAAAGGCTCAGCCACATGGCTTTGGGGCCCTTCAGACTTGACAAATGTCTCCAGATCTTGCAAGTCACCACACCCTCCCCTGCTGACCAGATGTGTTTCCATTTGGAGATGAGGGGGACTGGATCTATTCAAACTAAATGCTAGAGAGTATACTTGTCGATTATCCTTTGTTAAGTAAATCTCCTTTTGTTAACTGTTGAATGACCCAGGAATGTCTCCTTTTATCCCAACCTTGAACCTGAATTAATGGTGTATTGGCCAGAGATAGGCTTGCCCAGAACATCCATCCCAAACCCATCATATTTTTCTGAGTCCAGATAACAGCCTCTGATTGGCCAGTTCACTAGGGAAGAGTAGAAAAGTGACAGATCCAATGTATTCTTTATGAAATTATGGGTTTGCCTAATTTGAATTACATTGATCAAACCATGAATCACAAATCCAGAAACCTGAAAAGATAACAGGTAAAAAGATAACAAAGATGTTTGAAAACATAAAAATGAACAATAAAGGCATATATGACAACAAGCAAACTCTATCCAAATAAACAGAAATAAAAAGACTGCCTGGGGTAACTAGGTGGTACTAGATGGAGTGCTGGGCCAGGAAGACTTGAGTTCAGATCCAGACACTCATACTTAACCAGCCATCTGACTCTGGGCAAGTCACTTAACCTCTGTTTGCCTCAGTTTCCTCAGCTGTAAAGGAGGATAATAACCTAAGTCTTGGGTTGTAATAAAGATCAAATAAGATATTTGTAAAGCTCTTAGAATAGTTCCTAGCATATACTAAGCACAATAAAATTACTTATGCCCTTCTCTTCCCCCTAGTTCAGTGTACACATGAACGCACACACACACACACACACACACACACACACACACACACACACACCCTAGACATAAGAACCTCAACAGAACTGAAAATAACAATGCAGTGGGAATAGTGTGTCCACTTTCTGAAGAAACATAACATACCAGCGGCCTTTGGGTCTCACTAAATGCTGATGTGAATGAATCTACCCTGATGTCATTAAGTGAGCCAGAGAACTAAAGGAGGAAATTAGCAGAACTGATGACAATAAGTCTTATTTCTACACAACAGCACAAACCCTCACCACTACTTCTATTCTTACATTCATGGCTTTGAACAGGGCACTTCTATAAAAAGACAGCAAAGCTCTTAACATTTGCAGGTTGACCTAGTTTCTAAACTAAGCAAAGCCTTCTCATTCTTTATTTTTTCCATTCTCTGCAAATCTTCCCTGAGAGGGCTTCTCTTGATTAACAAATGAAAACACACAGGGGACAAGTGTCAAAGCCACTCAAATGGAAACTTTCTCTAAGCAGCTTTGTTTCAAGCCGTGACATTCCCTCTCTCTTAGGGATGAGGGGAAATGTATGAGAAAATATATTTTTTTTTTACTGCCACAGTTACTGCTGCTGTTACTGCTACCATTACCACCACCATCACCACCACCACTACCACTGCTACTACTACAACTACTATTACTGATAATAATCACTAACAACCACTAATATTTATATAGTACTTCAGAGTTTGCAAAATACTTGACACTATCCCACTGAATTGTCCCAACAAACTTGTGAAACAGATGCTATTATTATCATCCCCATTTTCCTTTTCATTGCTACCCTCCAGTCATTCTCCCCATTGCGCTCTCTCTCTCTCTCTCTCTCTCTCTCTCTCTCTCTCTCTCTCTCTCTCCCCCCCCCTCCCCCTCCCTGCTCTGCCCTTACTTTTCTCACAATATTGACCCTATTGGTGTCTATTTTCATTATATGGTACCTTATGTTCTTCAATTCCTTCCTCCCCCCCTTTCCTATCCTCACTCATGTCTTCTAACATCAACCTCAAGTAGCAACACCATTTGCTTTCTCCTTGACAGCTATTCACAAGCTGCTAGACAATTCAGAAAGAAGTCATACAACAATTTATGTTAACTTAACTGGGTTTTCATTATTACCCAGAAATCCTATTTTTCTTCCCTAAATGCCTGTCTGCATGCCGCACAGCACCTGTTTCAAACCTTCTCTCTTTCTCTCCTCAGGCCTCCCACATTACCATATCCCCTTCTCCCCTTCCAGGAAAGGAGCAGATTTCTCTACAGAAAAAACATTGGCCACCCACTGTGAGCTTTCTCTTCTCTACTACCCCATGTCTCAGTCCTTCAGTACCACCCACCATTTGCTCCTCTTTTATGCCAAGCTCTGATGAAAAGGTGGCCATTCTTCCAAAGGCTAACTCTTTGATTTACACTCTTGATCCCATCCCTTCCCATTTTCTCCAGTAATTTAACCATTCAATTGCTATCTTTTCTCTAATCTTCTATCTCTTTCTACCCACTGCATTCTTCCATGTTGCTTCCAGACATGATCAGTTCTTCTTCCCCACCTTTATAAATGCTTCACTTGACCTTGCCATCCTCTTAAGCTATTACATATATATACATATTATACATGATATACATATTATGTATAATGTTATACATAATATGTATATACATATATATATACAGAGAGAAGATAAATGTATACATATATATATATCCTCCCTTTCATATATAACTTCAAGAAAAAAGTCCACACTTGTGTCCACTTCCCTTCTTTCCTGCCACTTGTAATTTTTATATGAAATTATGACCCTCTATTTTTTTGACAATTTTAAAAAATACAAATTAAACAACATGATGGTAACAAAATTGACCTATTTATCTATGCTCTTTTCTAAACTTCTGCTCTCTTCTAAGTGTTGTTTAATGTTTCTTTGACACTCTTTTCATTCTTTCTTTTCTACTTTTTTTTTGCATCATTATTATTACCCACCAACTCTCCCTGGCACCATGCATATTCACTTCTCTACCTCTGACTACATCATTCAACCAAACTGCTCTCTCTAAATTTATCAATGATTTCTTAATTGCCAGATTTAATGTCATTTTCTCAGTCTTCATCCTTTACTTTTCTGCAACATTTGACCCTGTTAATTACTTAGATACTCTTTCCTCATAGAATTTTTGTAATTCTACCCTCTCCTTCTCCCTCCTCTCCCTCTCTGTCTACTCCATCTCTCTCTCTCTCTCTCTCTCCTCTCTCTCTCTCTCTCTCTCCTCTCTCTCTCTCTCTCTCTCTCTCTCTCTCTCTCCCCCCATCTGACCACTCCTCATTTTCCTTTGCAGGATCATTACCCATGTGATACCCCCTACTTGTAGGTATCTATCCAAGACACACTCTCCTGAATCCTTTTTTTCTTTTCCCTATATACTATCTCTCGTCATGATCTCCTCAGCTCCCATTATTATCTTTATAGAAGTCACTTACAGATTTATATATCCAGCACTAATCTCTCACCTACATTGGACATTCCTAACTGGATATCCCATTGCCATCTCATAGTCAACATCTGTGAAAGTATTCATTATCTTCCACCTCAACCTTCCCAAATTTCAGAATTTCCTATTTCTGTTGACAGTACCATTACCCTTCCAGGTACCATATATATATATACACACACAACCTCACTGAACCTCACTCAGGAGTAGTTATTCCATTTCTTGGATTTGTTTCCTAACTCATAGCCACCACTCTAGTTTAGGCCTTCATCGTCTCTCACTTCAGCTATTGCAACAGCCTCCTGATTTAACTCCCAGCTTCCATCTCTTTCCTCACTAATGCATCCTCCAAGTGGCTGTCAATATAAGTTTCCTTAAGCATAAGTTTCACCTTGTGACTCCCCTGCTCAAGAACTCCCTATTGTCTGTAGATTAAAATGCAGACTGCATATTGGCAGTTTTTAATTTAATTTAATAATAAACACTAATATAATATAAAATATATAGTTAATTTAATAAATAATATGGAAAATTTTTAAATAGTAAATAATAAATAAAAATTTAAATTAATTTAAATCCTTTAGAATTCAGGTCCAGTGTACCTTTCAGAGTTATTTCACATTCCCCTCATACCCTGTCTGTTCTGGTCAATATGGACTGTTCTGCAAACTCCTAAAGAGGAAAAGAGCAACAAAGGAACAGAGTTTTGGTGCATTTCATCACCAATGTTGTGAGTAAGAACATAGAACAGTAGATTACCATGCCCTTCCCAATAATGTTACTATTTAAGAGCAAGAACCAGAGGAGAAATATAGGACAGAGGAGAATTACTAGGTACATACACCATGGCCAGTCAGATGGCAATCCCTCCTCATAGAGGGAAATCTCTGGTGTTCTGGTGAATTTCTGGAGGCCATTTGAAGCATACATAATTGTATGAAAGGTAGGCTAAGTATCCAGTCTCACCCAACAAGGATGTGTAAAAAGATTGACTGGAACCCAGATCTGCTTGGCCCAAGGATCTATACTATAAGTGACTGAACTGTGAACAATTTAAATTAGCAAATGAATGAGAAGATTATTCATTATGTAAGAATAAGCACAATGTGTTTCTTATATTAGAAGAAATCAGGCTGACTAACTATGAGGATGCTTGTTGGGGAATAATAAGAAATAAAATTGGATTAGTTGGGTGATCTGTATTACAAAGGGACTTGAAAATTCTAAGGCACTCTCCCAACTTGACATTAACACTGGAGCATGTGGATTCACAAATTCCCAGAGAATGGTTATATACTACTTCCCTCAGAGTTCTAGAAATAGCCCTAAGGGACTGGATGTTTCTAGTATTGTTGCTTATGAGCCCCCACTGGTGTGTTCCCCATTAACCAATTGGCTTCAATAGGTTTTTTTAAGAAAGATACTTACTGAACATAAAAATATATTCGACATGAAACATTCCTTCCAACCTGCCCCCTCCTTTCTCTTTTATACACAAAGTCCATGAGGAGAGTGGACTCAAACTCAAAGTACAAACCATTGATGGAACTAAATCTCCCAGGCAATCCTCTTGGGAATATTCATTCACCTAAGATCCAAAAGGAATAAACACAAAGAGATAAGATTCCAATGAATGGATGGGAGACAGGGATGATACTTCTCCCTCACCTGACTCTTGGGACCAGCTCAAAGAAATTCTCTCTCCTCACAACCACAAAGGGAAAAGTGAAATTTGATGTCAAATCTTTGTATAAACAATTAGCTCTGGCTTAACAATTCCCAATTATTCTACTCTAAGACAAATTTGAAGACTTATCGTTACACATACCAATCCCTATATCACAGTTATTGCCAAAAAACTAGTGCCCTAAAGTTTCCACCTTGTTGGATTAGAATAGAAGGTTTTTAACTTTGGATCTGTGAATTTATTTTTTTAAAAATATTTTGGTAACTATTTCAATAAAATTGGTTTCATTTGCAATCTCATGCATTTTGTTCATTTAAGAACATTATTCTAAGAAAGGTCCCACATACTTCACTAGATTGCCAAAGGGATTAATGACACAAAAAAGTCTAAAAATTTCTGCAAGGATGTAGAGCACATCATTACATGTTTTAAGTTAATTGTACCAGAAAGGAGTTTAGATATGACATAGAAGGAAAACTGAATGTCATTGAAGGTTTTGATTATGGGATTAATATGATGTTGAATGAAGATTAATCTGATAGCAACATGCAGGATAGTTTGAAGGGAGAGGAAAAACTAGAGTAAGAAATATTAGCTGGTAGCTGATGAAGTATTTATGTTCTAGTGACTAAATACCAGGGTTATTGTAAGGTTCAAATGAGGTAATAATTATAAAGTGTTTAGCATACCTGGCACATAGTAAGTCCTATATAAATGTTAGCTGTTTTATTAGCTATTATTAATTCAAGTGTCAAAGATGAGATCCTGGATTAAAGTAGTGGCAGGATCCTATACTCGGAGAATAGAGAAATAGTGAAAGAGATGAAGCCCTTTCTAAAGGAAGAATGAACAGGGCTTGATTAAATAGATATAAGGATGAAGGAGAAGGAAGTATTAAAGATTATACACAGATTTCAAGTCTGTGAGAATGAGAGACCAGTAAGGCTATTGATAGGGAATTAGATAAAAAGTATTAAATCATACATACGCTAATTTGGGGATTCTTTCAGCAATGCCCCAAAAAGTATCCCTTATTATGGTAACTGAAATGGGCTGTTTTCACAAGATATTCAATCTGTAATTATACTACCTAAAATATATATATAGGTTGCTTCTGTGCTTTCTGAGAAGGCTTATCATCACTGATGATTTAAAAAGTGGGAGCTATTGTGGGAGGTGCTTGTCATTCAGTTTCTTGGCTTCAACAGAACTCATTTTCCATGAATAATACTAGGCTTTATTTGTTTAGCACTTTATACTTTACAAAGTGATTTACATATGTAGTATCTCTCATGCACTTTTCTCTTATCAACTTCTTCTTTCTTGGTTGGTTCACTTATCATATTGGCAAAGCAGGGTTTGGTCACAGAGAAGATAACTGCCAAAACAAATTCTAATCCAATCCAATAAATCCAATAAACATTTATTAAGTGCCTACTGTGTGCAAAGCACTGTGTTAAATAATAGGGATACAATTTATAAAAAGAAAGTCTCTGCTTTCAAGGAGCTTATAATCTAAAGGAAGAGACCACACAAGGGGAAGTTTCTGCCGTCTCTAAAGGAAAGCATTGTGAGTAGTTTAGTTCCACCACCCCATTTCAGCCCTCCATTCAGAGGGGAGAGGAGACTGAAGGAGTTGGTGTCAAAGACTTGAGTTAGCAGTATGGCAGTGAATTTAGAAGTGATGAGCTTATTCTGGGAGGGACCTCTTGTTCTGTGGAAAAACCAAGCAGAGCAGTAGATGTAAAGTGGAGTTATTTAAGGGTTTTCAGAGTTTCAGGGGCTTACAAGGTAGGGGGAAGGAAAGGGAGAATTACAGTCTTACTACTGTATACTCTACTTCCTGATTCCCCATTGGTGTGTTTTCCACTTAATAAATCAGCTAGCTGACCCCATTGACTCTTTCAAAAATTGTTTTATTTTACTTAATATGTTTTGTTTTTACATTAGATTTTATTTATTTTTCTCAATTTTATGTAAACAAACATTTTTAACATCCATTTTTTTAAAATTTTGAGTTTCAAAATCTTTTCCTCCCTTTCTTCACTACCCATTCCTTGACAATACAAGCAATTTTATATAGATTTTACATGTACAATCATGCAAAGTATTTCCATATTATCCATGTTGCAAAAGAGAATACAATCCCCTCAAAAAATCTCAAAATAATAAAGTTTTTGAGAAGTATTCTTCAATCTGCATTCAGATTCTATCAGTTCTTTCTCTGGCAGTAGATAGCATTTTTTGCCATAAGTCCTTTGGAACTGTTTTGGGTCACTGTAGTTCTGACAACAGCAAAGTCATTCACAATTGGTCGTTGTACAATAATATGTTATTACTGTGTATGATGTTCTCCTGCTTCTGCTCATTTGCATCAGTTCATGTAAGTCTTCTCAGATTCTTCTGAAAGCATTCTTCTTATAATTTCATATAGCACAACAGTATTCTGTCACAACCATGTACCATGTACCACAATTTGTTCAGTCACTCCCCAATTGATGGGCAATTTCCAATTATTTGTCACCACAAAAAGAGCTGCTATAAATATTTTTTTACATATAGATATTTTTTCTTTGATCCCTTTAGGGTCCAGACTTGTTAGTTGTATTGCTAGGGTGAAGGGTATGCATAGTTTTATAGCCATTTGGGCATAGTTCAAAATTGTTTTCCATAATGGTTGCATGAGTTCACAGTTCCACCAACAGCACATTAGCATCCCAATTTTTCCAGATGACACTGGTCATTTTTCTTTTCCGTCATATATGACAGGTGTTGGATGGTACCTCAGAGTTGTTTTAATGTGTATTTTTCTATTCAAAGGTGATTTAGAGCATTTTTATATGACCATAGATAGTTTTGATTTCTTCTTGTGAAAACTGTCAATTCATATCTTTTGACCACTTATCAATTGGGGAATGACTCATGGGTTTATAAATTTGACACAGTTCTCTATTACTTGAGAAATGAGGTCTTTATCAGGGAAACTTGCTGTAAAAAAATTTTCCCCAGATTCCTGTTTCCCATCTGCATTGGTTCTATCTGTGCAAAATATTTTAATTTGATTTCATCCCAATTCCATATTGCATCATACAATTCTCTCTGTATCTTGTTTGGTCATAAATTCTTCCCTTATCCATAAATCTGGAAAGTAAAATATTCTATGTTCACCTAATTTGCCTATAATATCACCTTTTATGCCTAAATCATGTATTCACTTGGATAGTACCTTATTATACAGTGTGAGATGTTGGTCTATACCTTGTTTCTACCACACTGATTTCCAGTTTTCACAGCATTTTTTGTCAAATAATAATTTCTTATCCCACAATTTTGTATATTTTGGCTTATCAAACACTAAAGTATTATGATCATTTATTCCTGTGTATTATTTGCCTAATCTATTCATCTCATCAGCCACTCTATTTCTTAGCAAGTACCATATTGTTTTGATGATTACCATGTCATGATATCGTTTGAATTCTGGTACTGCTAAGTTACCTTCCTTTATACATTTTTTTCATTGATTCCCTGGATATTCTTGACCTTTTGTTCTTCAGAAGAATTTTGTTATTATTTTTTCTAGCTCAATAAAACATGTTTTGGGGTAATTTGCCTGCTATGGGACTAAGTAAATAAATTTTGGTAGAATTATTTTTGTTACATTGGCTCAGCTGGCCCAAGAGAAATTAACATTTCTCCAGTTGATTAGATCTGACTTTATGTAAAAAGTGTTTTATAATTGTGTTCATATAGTTCCTAGATTTATTTTGGCAGGTAGATTTCTCAAGTATTTTATATTCTCTACAATTATTTGAAATGGATAGAAATGCTGATGATTTATGTAGGTTTATTTTATGTCCTGCAACTTTGCTGAAGTTAATTATTTCAACTAGTTTTTTAGTTGATTCTCTAGGATTTTTCATATCATCTGCAAAGTGTGCTGGTTTTGTTTCCTCATTGCCTATTTGAATTTTTCAATTTCTTTTTTTTCCTCATTGCTACAGCTAGCATTTCTAGCACAATATTGAGTAATAGTGCTGATGACGGGCATCCTTGTTTCACTTCTGATCTTCTTGGAAAGTCTTCTAATCCCATTTCAAATAATGTTTGTTGGTGGTTTTAGATGGATACAACTTAAAAATTTAAGGAAAGTTCCATTTAATCCTATGCTGTCTAGTATTTTTTTTCTTTAAATACGAATGAATCTTGTCAAAAAGCTTTTCTGCATCTATTGAGATAAGCATATGATTTCTTTATTATTCTTATTGTGTTTTTGTAATTGTTGCGGTCAATTGTGTTGAAAATTTTCCTACTATTGAACCAGCCCTGAATTCCTGGTATAAATTCCACCCGATCATAGTGTATGCTCCTTGTGATATATTACTGTAATCTCCTGGTTAGTGTTTTATTTAAAATTTCTGCATCAATATTCATTAGGAAAATTGGTCTATAGCTTTCTTTCTAAGTTTTTGCTCTTCCTGGTTTAGGTATCAGCACCACATTTGTGTTGTAAAACGAATTTGGTAGGACTCCTTCTTTGGCTATTTTTCCAAATAGATTACATAGCATTGGAATTCATTCTAAATATTGGGTAGAATTTGCTTGTGAATCCATTTGGTCCTGGGGATTTTTCTTAGAGAGCTCATTGATGGCTTGTTCAGTTTTTTTCTAAGGCAGGGCTATTTATGAATTCTACTTTATTTTCTGCTAATTTGGATAATTTAAATTTTTGTAAATATTCATCCATTTCACCTATATTGTCAGATTTATTAGCATATGATTGAACAAAATAATTTCTAGTAGTACCTTTAATTTTATCATTATTGGTAGTGAATTCACGTTTTTTTTGATACTGATAATCTGGGTTTCTTCTTTCTTTTTTTTAAATCAAATGGTTTAGCTCCTTTATTGATTTTTTTCATAAAACCAATGCCCAGTTTTATTTATTGGTTAAGTATTGTCTTACTTTCAATTTTGTTAATCTCTTTTGATTCATATTTCCAAGTTGATGCTAAATTGGTGTTTTTAAAATTTGTTCTTTTTTTGTTATTAGTTGCAAGTCCAATTCATTGATCCTCTCTTTCTGTACTTTATTGAAATAAGCATTTAAAGATGTAAATATTACCTTAAATACTGTTTTATGTGCTACACCCCCTTAAATTTTGGTTCATTGCCTCATTGTCATTCCCTTTACTTAAATTATTTCTATGATTTCTAATAAAAGTGTTTCTATGATTTGTTCTTTGACCTACTCATTCATTAGATTATTTAGATCTCAATTAATTTTTAGTCTATGTTTTCATGGCCCTTTGTTGAAGTATGATCTGAAAAGAATGCATTTAATATTTCTGTTTTTCTGCCTTTGATTATGAGGTTTTTATGTCTTGATTTTGGGGAATAGGGCATACTCCATTCTGTTCATATTCAATTTTCTCCAGAGATCTATCATTTATAACTTTTCTAAAATTCTATTAATCTCCTTAACTTCATTCTTGCTTATTTTATAGTTAGATTTATCTAGTTCTGAAAGGAGAAATTTAAGGTCCCCCATTTGTATGCTTTTACTGTTTTTCTCCTTAACTCATTTAAGTTTTCCTTTAAGAATTTGGCTGCTGTATCATTTGCTGTATGTATGCTATTGATACTATTTCATAGGGTAACTTTTAGCAAAATGTAGTTTACCTGCTTATTTATTTTAATCAAGTCTATTTTTGCTTTTGTTTTGTCTAGGATCATGATTGCTACTCCTGCTATTGTTTAACATCAGCTGAAGCTTAATAGATTATGTTCCAGTCCCTTATATTTATTCTATGTGTGTCTCTCTGTTTCAAGTGTGTTTCTTGTTAACAATGAATAGTTGGATTCTGAGTTTTAATCCATTCTGCTATCCACTTACATTTTATTGATGAGTTCATCCCATTCACATTCACAGTTATTGTGTGTTTCCCTCCATCTTATTTTTCTCTGCTTCTCTCTCTCTCTCTCTCTCTCTCTCTCTCTCTCTCTCTCTCTCTCTCTCTCTCTGCCTCCTGTCCCTCCTCAAAAGTCTGTTTTGCTTCTCTGATCACTATTTCCCTTAATCTGCCCTTCTATCAGCCCCCTCCACTTCTCTTGTCCCCTTTCCTTTATACTTCCTGTAAGGTAAGATAGATTTTTATGTCCAACTAAATTCATGGGGGAGGGAGTTGCCCTTTGTGAGCCAATTCTAATGAAAGTAAGGTTCAAGCACTGCCTGCCATCCCTCCCATCTTCCCCTCTATTGTAAAAACTCTTCCTTTCATGCCTCTTTTATGTGAGATAATTTCCCCTGTTCTTCCTTTCCCTTTCCCCTTCTCTTAGTGCATCCCTCTTTCTCACCCCTTAATTTTATTTGTTAGATATCATCCCATCATCATCTCACACCTTACCCTCTATGTATTCTCCTTCAAACTCCCCTAATAATGATAAAATTCTTAGGAGTTATGATTGTCATTGTCCCTTTTAGGAATATAAACATTTTAACCTTATTTATTCATTTATTATTTCTCTTTCCTGTTTACTGTTTTTTACTTGTCTTGAGTCTTGTATTTGAAAGTCAAATTTTCTATTCATCTTTGGTCTTTTCATCATGACTGTTTGAAAGCCTCTATTTAATTAAATGTCTATTTTCCTTCCAAAGGATTTACTAAGTTTTCCTGGATAATTTATCAGTGATTGTAATCTTAGCTCCTTTGCCTTCTGGAATACCATATTCCAAGTCTTCTGATTCTTTAATGTGGAAACTGCTAAATCTTTTGTAATCCTGGCTGTGACTCCATGATATTTGAATTGCTTCTTTCTAGCTGCTCATCATATTTTCTCCTTAACCTGGAAGCTCTGGAATTTGGTTAAAATATTCCTGGGAGTTTTCATTTGGGGATTTCTTTTAGGAGGTGATTAGTGGATTTTTTCACTTTTGATTTTACCCTCCGATTCTAGGATATCAGGGAAGTTGTCCTTAATAATTTTTTTGGAATATGTCTAGGCTTTTTTTAAATCATGGCTTAGTCTAATAATTCTTAAATTCTCTCTCCTTGATCTACTTTCCAAGTCAGTTGTTTTTCCAATGAGATATTTCACATTTTCTTCTGTTGTATCATTCTTTTGATTTTGTTTTATTGTTTCTTGATGTTTTATGGAATTATCAGTTTCCACTTGTCCAATTCTAATTGTTAAGGTATCATTTTCTTCAGTGAGCTTTTGTACCTCTGTTGGGGTGTAAGCTCAGTTTTCATGGGAACAGTCTCAGGTTAGGTAAAGGTGAGGGCTTCTAAACCGCAGAGCTCTCACAAGGCCCCCCCCAGGGAACAGCTGGGAATTGAGGAGTGAATCACAAGCTATCTTGTTTTTCCATCTCTTCTCAGTGGAAACTTGCTGGGGAGAGCATCCCACCCTTGAGATTGGTCCAGGGTCTGAGCACACCTGTTGTTGATTGGCTAAGGGGCTGAGAGCATGCTGTCCACAAGCAAATCATGCAGCTGGGAGAGCTTAAATGGAGACAGGAAAGCCTGAGGGTCCAAAAGGAGGAGAAAGGAGGAGAAAGGAGGAGGGGGGCACCACGGGAGAACCTGTCTTTCATGCTGTCATGTAGCTGGGGTTCCTCTCTTCTCCAGAAGGAGGAGGGGGCTCCACGGGGGAGAACTCATCCTGCATGCTGACATGTAGATGGTATCCAGAATAAAGCCTACACTTCTGTTTGACTCTGGAGGTCTCTTCTCTCATTACATTTATCAGGTTGGCCACTGAAGACCTGGAGTAGGTAAGACGACCTGGCAGCCCATGGCAGTTAGGCTGGACATACCTCCCTTTCCATTTGGTCAATTCTATTTCTTAAGTTCTTTTCTTCAGTGAAATTGTGTACTTCTTTTTCCACTTGGTAATTTCTGGTTTTTTACAGCATTCTCCTCCTCAATTGATTTTTGTGTCTCTTTTACAATTAGGTCAATTCTGTTATTTTCTTCAATATTTTTGAACCCTTTAAAAAAAAAACAAACGACTCTTTTTCTCAGAATTTTCTTGCATCACTCTAATTTTTTTTCCCAAATTTTCCTCAATCTTTCTTATTTGATTTTTGAACACTTCCAGGAATTATTTGGGCAGGGGGGAGGGGCTGTGACCAATCACAGCTCTGCATGTAGCTGTTTTGACTTAATTGTCATCTAAGTTTGTATCTTGATCTTTCCTTTCACCATGGTAACTTTCTATGATTAGGTTCTTTTTTGTTAGTGTTTGCTCACTTTTCCAGCCCACTTCTCGATATTAAACTTTCTGTTAAAATTGGGCTCTCCCTACCCCCTCCCCTAGGGGGAAGGATCTCTGTCCTAAGCTTCAGGCCTGTCTTGCTGCTGTTTTCAGAGCTAGCTCTGGGGTTCTCTAGGTTTTTGATTCTTACAAAGTGGTATGCTCTAAGGAGAGGTATAGTTACTGCTCTCCTGGCCTATGCTCTGGTCTTTAACTAGGAAGGAACTTTATTTCCCTGTAATCACCAGTGCTAGTACTCTTTCTGACTCTAGGACTATTCCCAGGTACCCCACTTTCCTACAACAACAATTTCTAACGCTCCCTTGGAATTGATGTCAGGGTTTCTACTCCCCTGTGAGTTACCAGAAGCATTCATCTTAACCCCTGAACTGTGAGAAAGGACCCCGTGACTGCAAGTGCTATCATTCCTTTTGACCCTGGGATTGTGACTTGGATGACGTGTATGATATGTATGAACAATGAACCAGAATTCTGATCGCAGCACTGACAAAGGGTCCCAGCGATCTCCTTCCCACCAGTGCCTTGTCGGTGGGTTGAGAGCTCATAAAGCTGCTGCCACCAAAGCAACTTCCCCCAGGGTATGGTCTGGCTGCACTCCCTGTGCATGTTCCCAGGGATCACCATTGATAAAACAGGCCTCTCCTGTTGGCAGCCTAAGTTGCCTTGGCCTGAACAATTGTTTCACCTGACATGTTTTTGGTTCTACCACTCCAGAATTTGATGTGAAGCATTGTCTAAGAGTTGTTTAGAAGAGAACCTGGGAGGCTTGGCTAAGTGCTCTCTACACCCTCACCTTGGCTCCACCTTCTCCTCATTTAAATCTCAAAGCATTTTCCAAACAGAAGACAATACAAAAATAAATGTAAGATAACATTTCACCAATAAACCCAAGGCATGCTCTCTCACCAACGTGCACAGTATCTGTGGAGAAGAAGAGGCATGTGTAGAGGAAGACATGTCCTAAGGTAAATTCAGAACTCTGGAACTGAAGACCTTGATGTAACCCATTGTAACCCAGACCACTCCTCCATGAGGTGCTGCCTCTTCTCTTTGGGGTAATGTACTCCTTTGCTGGGCAATTGGAAGTGGAGGCCCCTGTTCTTGGACTTGTACAGATTTTCTACTTCTACTCTCCTGGCTGGCCTCAGCTTATTTTCCAGCTTCCAGGAATCAAGAAAAATGGACAATTACTAAGAAAAGTAAAACCTCACTTTGGCCAATAAACTCTTCCAGGCCACAGGTAAAAAGTATAGAACAAAAAGGTCAATCCCTTTCCTTTTCCAGTCAGATCTTTCAGACTGATCAGGTAGCAGGGCAGAAACAAAACAAAACCTTTCTTCCATGAATTTTCAAGGTTTCTTCTTATACCTTCCTGGGTTCTTTCAGTGATAGACTTCACTCTGAGTTCACTGTGGTTCACCAAATATTCATTTCTGTTGGATAAGCCATAACTGGGTTACTTCCCCTCCATATGTAGATATTTTAGTTACTGACAACAAAGCACATTTATACAAAGCACATTGGTGTGAGAAAAGCAGCCTGAAACAGCTCTGTAGCCCCTCAGATAAATGTACTAAATCTGGAAAGCAGTTCAGAGGCAGCTGTAAAAATAGCTGTTAAGTAATTATGTTCATCTCCTCGTTTATATATGACTATATCCCTTTCACATCATGACTTTCCCTATCATGGTTTCTACATATTGCAGGTCAGCATAAAAAATTAAATGGAAATTTGGGGGGAGTTTTGTAGAAGACACAAATTACACGCAAAAGACTGCAGACAACACAGAGACTATGACCAAATACTTAACCCAAATTTTACAGTAAGGTACTGTAAACACCCCATAAAAGAAAAAGGAAAAATTCAGACTTTTCTCTGGTACAAAGGCACAGCCAAAAATTGTTATGTGGATTTTCCAGATCACAGGGGCTCAAAGCTTATAACTCCCATCATGTGGATGGACCAACTGCATTTTCAAAATTTGAAGAAAGAACTGAGAAATCATAAGTCCAAGGACTATGTTGGGGACTGTTTGGGGACTATGGGAAAATTGTAATTGTCTATTTTATTTGTTATAACAATGAATTTGGGATTTCTTAACTTGGGTTAAAAATGGGTCACTATTCATGAAAGGGCCTTTATTTGAGGAATAAGAGGTCAGAGAGGAAATGAGAATTCAGAAATTAGAAGAATGAGAAAATCCAAAGAAATAGGCCACAGAAATGGAAGCGCAATTCATCAACGCTTCAGACTGAATCAGCTGTGGGAGCTGACTGAAGCCAGCTAGGCTCATTCACTGAGCTGTTTGGATGAAAGAACAACTTGACTCCTAAAAGCTCATTGGAGAAAATAGAATCCTGCTGTATGAAGAGTTGGCTGACTAGTCTATACAGCCCTTTAGTGCCTTTACCAAGCCAAAAAGATGGAGGTTTGATTGCATTGTCCTTTCTAATCTCTCTGACTTGAGTTGGAGAAACTCCTCTGAGGTCAAGGGGCAGATCTAAGGGCCTATGAAGTCCTCCAACTTAAGGGAACTGCTTGTCACTAAAATGTCTTAAAACTGCTTTAGTGCTCAGGCAAGGGAGCAGACTTGGAAAATTGTAGATACCAGGCCACAGACATACTGTTCCACTGAAAGCATGTAGTATCACTGTTTCATCATCCTCAAAGTAGCAGAGAAGTAACTTGGTCCACCAGCAGAGCAGTTAGGGCAGAGGAGTCCTAGGCTGTTTCCTAAAAGAGTCCAACATTCAAGTCTGTTGTCAAGAATGATGACTGGGCTTATGAGTTTCCTTACTCATGCATCTCAATTTTGTAAGTGTGTACTCACCCTTCTCCTCCCATCCTTAGACATAGTGTGCATGGGTGGGAGAATATGACTCAAGTCTATTGTTGGACCACTATATTGTGGGTTGGTCACTTTTGATTCATTTCTTACTCTTCATGACCACTTTTGGGTTTGGTTTGGTTTTGTTTTTTTGGCAAAGATACTAGAGTGGTTGCCGTTTCCTTCTCAGGCTCATTTTATAGATGAGGAAACTGAAGCAAAGAAGGTTAAGTGACTTGCCCAGGGTCACACAGCTAATAAGTGTCTGAGGCCAGATTTGAACTCAGAAAGACGAGTCTTTCTGACTCCAGGCCTGGCACTCCATCCACTGAACAACCTAACTTTCCTTGTATTTTCATCATTTCTGCTTTTGCCTTCTAATGAGTAAATGCTTTGTTATGATTATGTTTCTTTTTGCCTTCTCATTTAGTAAATTGTGTTTGAGCCAATGATGTCACTAAGACTGATTAATGTAATTGAGAAGCATACTAGTGATTGCTTAGATGCTATAGTAGGCAATAGTTTGTGTGTATCCTCTCATACCAGGGCTACCCCTAAGACTCCAAAGAGTCTGGATGGTTATGGCTATAATCGGCCTCCCCTTCATGAAACCCCATCCAGATTTGTCAGCATCAATACACATTAGGATAAAGCCAACCCAGAGGGAGAGGAGTGGATGTAGGTGCCACATCAGGTAATAATAGTTATTATTATCATTTATATAGCAATTACCATGTACCAAGTATTGTGCTAAGTACTTCATAATTATTATCTCATATTATCTTTACAATAAGCCTGGGAGGAAGATACTAATATTATCCCCCTTTAACAGATAAGGAAACTGAGACTGAGAGAGGTTGACTGACTTGCCCAGCTAGTAAATATCTGAGGTTAAATATGAATTCAGGTCTCCTTCCCTGATGCCCAATCCACCATACCACCTAGCTGCAGGTGCCACACTCATACTATAAAGGCAATATATGGTTGTCTAATAATCACAAAACAATGCTGGGGTTCAGAGCTTCCCAGCTAAAATTCTCCCATCAGTCATATGAAAATGAGAGGCTGAGTAATAGGACACTGTAGTCTTCTTTATCCTGAATTTAACTTAGCTCTAAAAACTGTTTTCCTTTATTCTTCCTTCCTTTTTTCTGTTCTTAATTTTTTTAAAGGCAATTGAGGTTAAGCCCAGGATCACACAGCTAGTAAGTATCTGAAGCTGAATTTGAACTCAAGTCCTCCTGACTCCAAGGCCAGTACTCTATCCACTGCACAACCTAGCTGCCCTGTTTTCTTAGTGTTTCTTAAATGTACAAGTCTTATATTTGCCTTTATCCATGCCCACTTTTAATCAACAAAATTATAAATTTGAAAGAAGGACCCCTTTACAAACATATTTCTATGTGTATGTGTGTATACATACATACACACAGTACATGGCACAGTGGAAAGAATGCTGGACTTCGAGTCAGTAAGATCTGAGTCCAAATCCTACCTCAGACAGTTCCTTAGCTGTTAGACCCTAGGAAAGCTACTTAACATCTCTCAGTCAATAAGTAGTTATTAAATGCATGCCTACTATGTGCCAGACACTGTGGTATGAACTGGGGATAAAAAGAAAGAAAGACAAAAGACAGTCCCTGTTCTCGAAGAGCATGAAATGCACTACGTACAAATAAGATATCTATAGGATAAACTGCAGATAATCAACAGAGGGAAGGTATTAGTATTAGAGGGAATCAGCAAAGGTTTCTTCTACAAGATGGGAGTTAACTAGGATTTGAAGAAGTCAGGAGAGCCAAAAGATGGAGATGAGAAGGGAGAGCATTCCAGGGCTAGGAGACAGCCAGCAAAATGCCAGGTATCAGGAGATGGGGTGCCATGTTTGGGGCACAGCAAGTAGGCCAGTGTCCCTGGATCACAGAATGTGTGAAGGGGGGAGTAAGGTGCAAGCAGACTGCAAAGTTAGGAAGAGGCCAGGTTGTGAAGGGCTTTGAATGGTAAACAGAGGATTTTATATTTGATCCTTGAGGGAAGAGAATAGTCACTAGTGTTTGCTTCCCCAGCTGCTAAATGGAGATAATTACAGTACCTGTGTCACAGGGCTGTTGTGAGGATTAAGTAAGATTACGTACAGATAAAGTCCTTTGCATATTTTCAAGTGCTATATGTTCAGTCATCTCGTCGGTGTCCGACTTCGTAATCCCATTTGGGGTTTTCTAGGCAAAGATATTAGAGTGGTTTGTCATCTCTTTCTCTAGCTCATTTTAGAGATGAGGAAACTAAGGCAAGCAGGGTTAAGTGACTTGCCCAGAGTGTCACACAACTAGAACCTGTCTGAGGCTGGATTAGAACTCAAGCCTTCCTGACTCCAAGCCTGCACTCTATCCACTGCACCCCCTCACTGCCCAAGATGCTACTTAAGTACTATTGTTGTCACCCTTACAGTTTATATCATTTCATTTAATTATCTATCAAATTTATCAAAATAAAACCCTACATCTTAAGAACTACAAGAATTATTATCCTCATTTGAGAGAGTAGGAAACAGAGTCTTGCTGATTCAGTGATTTGTTCTAGTTAACACAGGATTTGAAACTGTCTTCTTACTTCCATGTCTACCATTCTCTCTACTCCTTGAGATGCTGTCTCTCATATACACTCCACAAACAGCCAAGATTCTTTGGTAATACTTCTTGATGCCCATGGACTCTAAACAAATCCTCTGCCTACGCTGTAATCACCCTTCAAGAGACCACTTAGTGCCCACTAAAAGAAGAAATAAAAGGTGTTATTAGTTTGTGCTCTTTTTTCCCTGTTAAAGACAAGTTCCCTGTCATTTGTGAAATTACCCTGGGATTAACTAATTAACATTGAGTATGACAACTTCATTAAGTAGATGAGGAGAAGTAAATTGTGGGGTCAGAATGGGGAAAGGGGAAAGCTGATGCCCACCCACATGCCTGGAGTATAAAACCATTTAAAGGGGGTAGGGAATGATGAAAAGAATTGATGGGCATTATCTTCCCTGTGTTACTTTTATCTCACCATTTAATCAAAGCCTATAAATAACATAAGTATTTACCCTCTTGTACACACTTCAGAAATTTTCATTAGTGTTGGTTTATGAGAAATTTTTTAAAGCAACATTATCTCTAAATGGATGATGAAATCCACTTGACATTACACGTAAGTTGATGGATGGTTTTGTTAGCAGCAGGCACAGAGGGAAGGAGCTCAGCTCCTCCTCTGAACTAAATATAAATTACAGGGTGTTAGTAGAGAGTGAAATGTCAGAAAGCCTCAGCACTATAGTAAAGCATGAAAGACTCTGGGAAAGTCCATGTTTTCACTGCAGTATTAAGGAGCTATACTACCTGTCAAAGTAATAAGACATGGCAGCAAACATCTATTATTCTCAAACACTAGTCACTCTATGGCCTTATTGCTCCCATCCTTCATGTCCCATTTATCCAATAATATCATTGGCCTCACTCTAAAATTTGCCCATCGTGTGATGTCATAGATGCTCCCCTCCAGATCTTGTCCAATTAAGTGACATCATCTATTGTTGCCACTTCCCTCAAGGCCTGTTCTCTCCATATTTAAAACCAGTTCCCATATATTCTACAGGTTTTCCTGGCTGGCTTTCTTCCTCATCTGAGTACTGAATTAAGTTTCAGCAAGGTCGGCCTGGTATCAGTTTTCCTCTTACTGAGACCAACACCAAAAGTCAAGGGATGTTTGAGACCAATGGAAAGGATGCTACACCTATCAAAGCAGTTTCCTCCCTAAAACTCCATCCCTATCTCTTTCAGGAAACTTTCAATAAATTTACACATTCATGACCTGTCCTTTAACTCTTTTGGCAGACTACTTTTCTAACACCTCCTTCTGGCCAACCTATCCAACTCAGTTTGGTCCCCCAAGAGATGGCTTCCATGAGTTGAAGATATTCTGTATTCCCATACTCTTACAAGTAAAGCTCATGAGCCCCCATGATATGTTTTCCTGTACTTTAGTTAGCCAGAGGACACAAAAGATTAAGGCATTTATTGAAATGACATGCAAAAAAAGAGTAGCATTAAAAAATGTCTTTCTTATACACATAGAATGTACTCTTCCACAACAGGGCAGGAAGTAATCAAACACATAAAGAACTCTAGCAAATATAGTAGCCACAAACCTGGGGAAGATACATAACCAACCAAGACAAACTGGCACTTCTCTACTACTTAAGGGTCTCTGTGACTTTTTCTTATTCTTATGCTGCTCTCTCCAAGTCCAACACCCCTAGGTCATTCCACTTGAGATCTCTGAATTTTCTCTTCTCTACAAATCAACCTGACTCTATTCGTGGACTTGCACGGCCTGATCTTTGTTGGGAGCATTGTCTCCTACAAATGGCACCATTGTACGATATCACTGCTAATCAGGAATCAGAGATAAATATTACCCCTCACTCCCAGCACTTTGGAAAAGAAGTGAGGGAAGGGTCTTAAGGAATAATTATTTCTCAACTGCTGGGTCTTAAGGAATAATTATTTCTCAACTGCTGGGCTCTTCTTCCATAGCTAGTTCTTTTCTCAACTTGCAGAAATGAATCCCAACTGTGAAAGATAACTGACTCCTTTTTAAGACCATCAGGGGGCATGATTGATACTTAAACCAGCCAATTAAAAGGACCTTCTTACACACCTAAAAAGAACAAAGAAAGGTATACACTTCTTTATAATTCCTTTATGGTGGTCAAAGTCTAAAAGAGGCAAACTCTTATTGCAAGGCAAATGGGTCAATTCAAAGTTTGAAAGAAGTGAACCTTTACATTTCATTGGCTCTTTTACTAGTCCTTTTTTTTAATCACAGCTATCAAACACCAGACCCTCCTGAGCACACAACCTGCACTAAATTAAAACATAATTAGGGGGCACAGAGCACTGGCCCTGGAGTCAAGAGGAGCTGAGTTCAAATCTGGTCTCAGACACTTACTAGCTCTGTGACCCTGGGCAAGTTACTTATCTCTGCCTCAAAAAGAAAATTAATTGGAAAATATTTAACTAAATTTTTTTAAAGCACAACTAAATATAGATAATGATACATATTAAAACTAGGTCAATATACATCCCCCAGACAGCCTTACATACAGATTAGTTGGTCCAATTCTGTTTGAATTTGACACCATTCCTTACATCCTGCAAGTTTCCTTCTATGGGCTGAAGAAATGCAATAGACCAAGGGTTCTATGATCAATATCCCAGTGAAGATAAATTCAATTTCTCTTCAAAAAACCCTCATTTCCCCTAGCCCTTCAGTTGAACAACTCGGCATCTGGACTCTGACGTTTCCTCCCAACGTTTCTCAAAAGAAGGTTGAAGCTGAAGTGACAAGACTTTGTTTTAACCAAAGCAGTCATTTACAAGGGAGTTTGAGCTCATGAAATTAACTTTTATGACCACAGTTAAGGAATGAAAACTATACCTAATACAGGTAAACTAAAGAAATTATTCCTTTTGGGGGGAAAGAAATTATTCCTTTTTTGTTGCTAAAATTTTCTGTTGGTAAAAATCTTTTATATAAACCACATGGACATAGAATTGTAGATTTGGAGTTGGAAAGGACCTACCTCAGAGGTCATCTAGTCCAAATCCTCTTATTTTAGAGAGGAAAAAGCCAAAGCCTAGAAAGAGTGAATGTCTCACCTGAAGTCACATGGAAGAAAAATGGCAGAGCAAGAATGCAAACTGAGGTCCTTTGATGCCAAACCCATCTCTTTATACACATCACCATGCTGTTTTGGAGCTGTTTCCTTCAGTTGAATGAAGAGCCATGTGGAAGATAGTCAAAATGAATGGTGTTTGTGTGGTAAGAAAGGGATTGTCAACAGAAACTACTATAGTTGCAAGCAAATCTAGAAATAACAATTTGGTTAAGACACACACACACACACACACACACACACACACACACTCCCCAAGCATCCAAACACAACTATAGGAAGTGACCTTCACTTGAACCTCAGGAAATTCTAATAATGCCCCTTAAGGCTGAAGAAATCTATGAGAGACCCAGAAAATGGAACATTTCATCAGAAATGCTGTCCTGATCAAGACAAAAATGTTACAAATGGCAGTAAGAATTAGATCATTATACAGACTGTTTACTGGATCATGTAGTTCAGTTGTTCCTGTCATGCCTGACTCTTCATGACCCCATTTGGTGTTTTCTTGGCAAAGACACTGGAATGGTTCACCCTCTCTTTCTCCAGCTTGTTTTATAGATAAGGAAACTGAGGTAAACAGGGTGAAGTGACTTGCCCAGAGCCCCACAGCTAGAAAGCGTCTGAGTCCAGATTGAAATTCAGGAAGAGGAGTCTATCTGACTCTTGGCCAGGCACTTTATTTACTGTGCCACCTATCTGTCCCACAAAGAATCATAAAGAATTCCTAAACAGGCCCTGTCTTCAAGTGCACAATCTAGAGGTCCATATGATTCAGAAGCCTAGACATTTTATGCTCTCTAGAAGAGACCAAGGAAGGGAATGAGTCTGCAGAAGAAATTTTTTAAAACCTTTGCTTGCTGTGAGTTAGCCAAGGCTGTGGATGATTGTATATGTATAAGCAGCTTTTCTCAAATCCTGTTAACTAATTCCACAATCACCTACACAAGTGTGAGAGGTCTAGAATGACTTATGGAATAGGCTACACACAGTTACAAGAAGGGATTTAACAACACACTCTGATTTCCAGCATGCACTGGTGACCTGTTGGCACTCATCAAATACAACTGATTATTGAAGCTCTCCCTTTATAAATGATATTTTTAAAAGGCTTGTTTTAATATCTCTATCTGTGTGTGTGTGTGTGTGTGTGTGTGTAATCAGTATACCTATATATACACATACATATATATGTATATATATATATATAGTGATCCTGACAATTCAATTATGTAAGAATGGGAAATTTGACCTCCCTATTCCCCCACTGCCCAGGCTCAGGATGTAATCACAAGTTGATGAGATTTTAACACTTCAGGAATTAAGGAGGAGTTAATTCTTTAAGAAGTTATTAATACTTTAGAAAGTGTTAAGCTCTTTATTGAATTAGAAGGGTAGTTTCCCATTGGCTGGCAGAAAATGGGCTTGCCCCAGGTAGCCCTTAAAACTTAGTATATTTGACAGCTGGAAAACTTGAGCTAGCTAAAGAAAAAACCAGAAGTCAGGGGAAAACCCTGCACCACATCCCTTCATGGAGGTTGAGGGGATTTTCTCACCTCCCCTCGCACTCATTAGACATGGTAGCTAGCAATTCACCTGCTTGCCCAGAAGACACACAGAAAACATCAGAGTAAGTTTGAGAGAATGTAAGGCATAGTTGAGGGAGTTTACACACAGATTCATACACGCATACATATTCTGGGCAGACGTGGATACAGAGAAGCAACCATCCAACGGCAGAAGCGTACCTTCTGCTAGATGAGAAGAAACACTGAAATCTATTCAAGACAAGAATTGGCCCTGATAATAGAGAGCAGAAGAGCAGAGCTGGGGAATTCCTGACAAGCAATCCACTTAGCAGAAACTTGCTGCACAAGCGTCTTGCTTTTGTAAGAGAAGGGACATCAAAGCGCTGCTGGTTCCAGAGTTGGCAATTGCAGTGGCCATGAATGTTCGCTACTTGAGTATCTTGCTTCCATTGTACTTCAAATTCTTACCCACAATTCCCATAGACGTTGTACATTTTTGTGATAGGGTACTCCTCAGAATTATATGGAGAATATTTTGTTCATACATTGCTTTCTTAGAAAATGTCTTTATTAAAAGTTAATTATAACTAATGGCTAATTTTTAATTAACCTACCAGTAGGAACTTGTGAGTTCCCATATTAGGAGTGACCACACAGAGGTTACTCTGTAATCTGAGATTAGAAGCCACCCTCCTGAGTAGCCAGTCTATGAAAACTTGTCAAAGGGCTTGCTACAAGTGGTTATGTCTGGGACAGATGCTCTGTTGAAGGAGATATATTCTAGGGGTAGAAAATCAACATGAATATTTATCAGTTACCTCCCTTTCAAAAGACCTTAAAGTGGGGAGAAAGTAACTGGGACAGGTTTTAGATTAGCTGAGTGAGGAAGATGCTTTCATTCAGAATTAGTTTCCAGAGCAACTAAAGCTGTCCCTCCAAATGTGTATACTCAGTAACAGGCAGATCTTTTGGGATGTCAGTTTTCTGAGCATGATAGGACCCTAAGCTTCTGACTGATGAGATTTCACCATTTCAAGCCCAACCTAGACCATATTCATGCCCAACTCCTGACTGAGCTTCAACTTCCACTGAAAATCCAACATTCCACCTCCTACCCTGGGCTCCTGAGTAATGAAATTTTACCATTTTGAGCCTGATCCAGATTCACCACACTTCGGCTCCCTGGATTCACGCCATGCTGCTTTACTTAATACCTTGACCCCTCCTGAATTTCCAGTTATGAGTCTTGAAACAGTAATCAAATCAACAGTAGAAATCCTAAAAATTAATTTTTTGGTATGTCAAAGTATATCAATCAATTATCCTGTTACTCCACTCATTTTCCCTTTGTTTCTTGATGGAAATACCATTCCCTATTCATCATTCCCCTATATGTTTTTTATCTTTTCCTATGAGAATATAAACTTCTTGAAGGCAAGGACTGACTGCTTGGCACAGTTCCCAGTACAAAATAAGTGCCTAATAAATACTTCTTTTTGAAAACAAATTACTTTTTCATTCTTTGTAAGTTTGTTATTATCAGTTGAAGTCATTTCAAAGTATCTTTTGATAAATCATGTCAGGAGGTGTACTGTGCCTTTGAGTCAATGCTTACTAAGCCAGTATATGTCAATAGGTCTAGACAAACTACAGGAAATAAATTTTGAACGTTTGTCAGTAAATTTTGAAAACTGGCCAAGCATGATGCCAAAGAAGACACATGAGAAGGCAACTCCTTCCCATCTTCATAGAGGTAGGGGACTATAAGAATGGAACACTACATATAATGTTGGATTTTGTTGATGTTTTAGTTGGTTTTGCTGTTTTTTTTTTCTTTTATTCTCTGTTGTAAGGGATGGCTTTCTGGGTCAGGAAAAAAAGGGATATGTTGGGAAAAGAAGGGAATATAAAAACAAAAGATATCAATAGAAAATTCCAATAGAAAATTTTAAAATTGATATAGTATTCACGATTTTGTTATGAAGGTGGAGGTAATTGAACATTTCAACTGTTTGTTGAAATAAAAGAGGGGGAATTGCTTTAGAGTTCGTAACACCTTTCCTACCCTTTGATGACACACAAGCAACCTAGAGATTCCACTTCTGCATATTCTTTAGAAGTTTTAAAAATGCCAGTAGAAATCTCAAAATAAAAATCAATAATTCTGTCTATGCAAAAGGTGACCACATGAGGGTGTCTAAGATAAAGGGGAAATCTGGACAGGGATATAAGCAGACTTTCACAAGTGAGATTTTTACAGTGCCAGATGTGATGACTAGTGGATAACTGCCTGTTTATAAGTTGACAGGCTAAGACAGGAAACAGATCATAGATACTTTTTAAACAGAGAAATTACAGAAAATATCCAGGTAAGGATACTATTTACAGAAAAGAAAAAAATTCTCCAAATCAGGGGTCAGGGTAGAACAAGAGTGTTTTCTTGGGCAGAAGGAGGGGAGGGACCTAAAAAGATTTAATAGCTAGAGCAAAGCATGAAATCTCCAGGGTTTCTAAGGATGGGATAATTTTAGTCTGAGATGAATAAATAAATATTGTCTGTGTATATATAAAGATATATCTATACTTAGGTACATATATATATACTTATGTATAGAGAGAGAGAGAGAGAGAGAGAGAGAGAGACAGAGAGAGAGACAGAGAGAGAGATTGCTCCTTGCATCTTCCTTAATCCACTCACTAGAGTGACTTTTGAGCCCTCCTCAAATTCTCCATGGCTCCTTATCCCCTCCACCTTCTCATACTTCACAGAAATATTGAAGCCATGCACTAAGAACTCCTTCTTCATACGACCTCTTCATGTCACATCACTCAGATGTCTTCCCTGTTACCTCCTTCACCATAAAGAGGTGACCCTTCTTGCCAAGACAACCCGTCTACATGTACCCTTGATCCCACTCCACCCTGTTTCCAGCAAACTGCCTTCTCTATCATATCCACTTATGAACCTTTACGCTGTCAGCTGCTTCCTTGATGCCTACAAGCATACTCATGTAAATTTCCTCCATTTAAAAAAAAAGAACTCTCTCTTGATCTGACCATCTCTGCTAGCTATCATCCCATATTTCTCCTCCCTTTCATGACTAAACTCCCTAAAGAAAGCTTTCTATAATCAGTGACCCCACTTCATGTCTTCTTACTTTCTTCTAAACTCTCTGCAATGTAGTTTCATCCTTTAACTGCAACTACTCTCTCCAAAATTATCAATGATCTCTCCATTACCAAATCTGATTGACCTTTTCTCAGTCATCCTTCGTAACCTCTCTGCAGCCTTTGACACTATTAATCACCTCCTCCTCCTTTATACTCTTTCTTCTCTAAGTGTTTTATTTTTTCACTCTACTCTCTCCAGATTCTTTTCCTGCCTGTCTGACCATTCTTTCTCAGTCACCTTTGCTGAATTTTCTTCCAGGTAATGTTCACCAAATATGTGTTCCCTAACAATCTATAATGTCTTCTCCTCTCTTCTCTCCTCTCCTCTGCTTTCTTCTTCTCCTTACTCACTACTGTTTCATTTGTTGATTTCATCAGCTCTCATGGGTTCCATTATTGTCTCCATGTAATGACTCATGGATCTATATATTCAGACCTAGTCTCTCTCTTGAGTTCCAGTTCCATAGCAACAACTTTCTTGGATATGTTGAACTATATTATCCTACAGGCATCTCAGTCTAACATGACTAAAACAGAACTCATTATCTTTCTACCTAAATCTATCCTTCCCAACTTTTCTACTACTATTGAGAGCACCATCATTCTCCCAATCACCTGGTCTCACAACCTTCATGTCTTCTTTAATGCCCCCTCTTCATACACCCCAGATATCCAGTCTGTTGTCAAACCTTATTGTTTCTTCCTTCACAACCTCCCTCCTCAGAAATAGCTAAATAGTAGTAGATAGAGAGCTGGGCCTAAAGTCAGTATGACTTGAGTTCGAATCCAGCCTAGGATGCTTACTACCTATGTGACTCAAGCAAGTCACTTAACCTCTGTTTGACTCAGTTTCCTTATCTATAAAATAGGGAAAATAACAGTACCCATCTGCCAGGGTTGTTGTGAGGATCCAATAGCAGCTGGCACATAGTAGGCCCTTAATAAACACATGTTACCCTCTTTCATTCTCTCCTTCCTTTCTTTCTTTTACTCTAATCCCCCTTCTCTCCACTAACACAGCCACAACTTTGGTGCAGATCCTACTGCCCATCACCTATATGGGTGGGGAACCTGTGGCTCTCTAGGTCCTTAAGTGCAGCTCTTTGACTGAGTCCAAACTCAGACAAATCCTTTTATTAAGGGATTTTATTATTTAGGACTGTGTAAGCTATTGTAACAGCCTCCTAGTTGACGGCTCCAAGTCTTTCCTCATTCCAATCTATCATCTACTCAGCTGCCAAAGTGATCTTACTAAAGCAGAAATCTGACCTCTTAACTATTCACTACACTCCAGTGGCTTCCCCAGGGCCAAATATAAAATTCTTCCACTTTTAAGACTTTTTACAACCACCCCTTCCTACCTATCCAGTCTTATTACAACTTACTCTTTTCTATATACTCTACAATACAATGACCCTGGTTTTCTTGACAATCCCCCCCACACTCCATCTTTGAATTTCATGCCTTTTCATCAGCTGTCCCCTATGTCTGGAATGCTCTCTTCTTGCCTCCACCTCCTAGCTTTCCTAACTTCCTTCAAGATTCAACTCAAAACCTACCCTTACTCAAAACAAAGTCAAATGCAAGTCATGTCATCATTTCTCTGATGGCATGGCCTTCTTCAGCAATGAAGGACCAACACACACACAAATGCTACCTTGTTCAACAGGTCTTTCCTGGGATCCTCCCATCCCTCATTGCTAGTGCCTTCCCTTGGAATTTACCTTCCATTTACAGTGTTCTATTCTGAGATGAACAAATATTATCCATGTACATGTGTGTATAGATATAACTATGTGAACATATATCTATATATAGATAAGTAGAAAGAAATCCTCATACATCTCCCTAATTGATTCACTATTCCACTCATGTTTACATTTTTTCATATTATCTTCCCCATTAACGTGTGAACATCATGAGGATGTCTTTGTCTTTCTTTCTATCCCTAGTACTTAGCATATTGCCCAGTATATAATAAGGAATTAAGAAACGCTTGTTTATTAGCTGACATATAACATTTCCTAGGCACACCTTTTCCCAAGATACCATATCTAACTTCACTGTGTACTTGACATATCCCTTGTAGCAGCAATGGTCATGGACTATAGGACTTGTGGAGATAAATTCACCTCTCCCAGCCCCAAACATGGCACATTGTAACTGGAAGCACCACTTTAGAAATAAGAAATGGCAATGAATACATTCACTCTTAAGAAACGTGAAAAACAAATGAGCTCTGAACTGATGCAAGACTATCCTTGGAAACAGAAAACTGCAAATTCATCAGATGCTTTGGGCTACCTAAGCCCTTTAAAAGAAAGCCACAGAGGAGAACTCTTATTGGATACAAGAAAATTTAGAGCATCAGATGGCTTTGTACCTTACAAAGTAAGCATTTTTTTTGTTATGCAGTTTTATTTTATTTTCCGTTCCAGATTCCCCTTCTCCCCAGTTCCTCCTGTCACCCACCAAGAAGGCAAGAAATAAAAAGTGCATTACAAATATGAAGTCATGCAAAACAAATTTCCACATTAGCCATGAGTAAGCTTCTTTTGTCGCTTCTATCTCCAATTCCTAGCACAGTGCCAGATGCACATTAGGTGCTTAATAAATTTGTGCTTGATTAAAACCAAGAATCACCTACTCAGCAAAACTGAGTATAATACTTCAAGGGAAAAAATGGTCATTCAATGATATAGAGGACTTTCAAGCATTCTTGATGAAAAGACCAGAACTGAAGAGAAAATTTGAGTTTCAAACACAAGAGTTAAGAGAAGCATGAAAAGGTAAACAAGAAAAAGAAAACATAAAGGACTTTCTAAAGCTGAACTGTTTACATTCCTACATGGAAAGATAACATTTGTAACTCTTGAGACTTTTCTCAGGATTTGGATAGATGGAGAGATTATACACACACACACATACACACACACACACAGAGAGCACAGGTTGAGTTGAATCAAGATTCAAGATATCAGAAGATATCTATAAAAAATAAAATTAAGGGGTGAAAGAGGAATATATTGGGAGGAGACAGGGAGAAATGGAATGGGGTACATTATCACTCATAAAAAAGATGAGAAAAATCTTTTTCAATGGAGGAGAAAAGGGAGGATGTGAGAGGGGAAAAGTAAAGCTTACTCTCTTCACATATGGCTTAAGGAGGGAATAAATAACAAACATGCTCGCTCAATTTGGCATGAAAATCTATCTTCCACTACAGGAAAATAGGGGAGAAGGGGACAAATGATGATGAGGGAGATGATAGAAGGGAGGGAAAATGGGGGAAGGGAGTAACTAGAAGTAAATACTTTTGGGAAGGGACAAGGTCAAATGAGAGAATAGAATAAAAGGGGGACAGGGTAGGAGGGAGGGAAATATAGTCTTACACAACATGACTATTAGGGAAGTCTTTTGCAAAACAACACATATATAGCCTGTACTGAATTGCTTGCCTTCTCAGTGGGGATGGGTGGGGAGGGAGGAAGGGAAGAGAATTTGGAATTCAAAGTATTAGAAATGAATGTTGAGAATTGTTATTGCATATAACTGGAAAATAAGAAATACAGTTAATTGGGGCATAGAAATCTATTTTGCCCTACAAGAAAAGAGAGAAGATGGGGATAAGGGAAGGAGAGGGTATGATAGAAGGGGGCGCTCATTGAAGAAGGGGTAATCAGAATGCAAGGTGTTATGGGGTGGGGGCAGGGGAGAGATGGGGAGAAAAATTGGAACTCAAAATTTTGTGGAAATGAATATCGTAATCTAAAAATAAATTTACGTAAAGGAAAAAAAAATTTGTGCTTGATAGCTTAACCTTTTAAAACAACAGCAAAAATAAGTGATAGTTTATGTCTACTGCTGCTTTGATGAATGTGTCAATGAAACCTGTTTTAGCTACTAACTGCTCCCACTTGTGCTGAAGAAAGTACTTAATGTTTAAGTCCCCCTATTGGCCACCCTATCCAAATATACCCTTGTCTTTCCCAGAATTTGACATAATTATCAATTACGAGGTTTGTTTCGATTTGAACAAAACCTTACCTTAAATCAGCTATATCCTCATGAAGATGGGATGGATCTAGATAGGGGAACAAATGTGTTACTGTCCAAGTATTCTGTTATTTCAGTTTTCACCCAGTTGACCCTCAGTAACTATCTCATCAGCCAAAGGAACAGTTGCTAACTTTGGTCAGATTTTATTGGATTAACACTTACTACTGAAAAAATCACACTGGTGATGCTGATGTTTTACTGGAACATACCAGGATATCATGAAGTACTAAAAATAGAGGGAGATAATGAGGCTTTTTGTAAACCAAGAATGTCTGACAAAAGTTAGCAAAAAGAAGATGCATCTGTACAATGACTTGTCTTTTCAAGAAAAGTAACTGCTAAATGCAAGGGATATAGAAATCAAGCTGAAAAGGAAGAAGAATGTCTTCTATCTAATGGTGGATGAAGCAACCCAATGGTCTCAGTTGCATATCCTTCAGTGCACTGGAGACCAATTTTCTGAATGTGTTATGTGAACTTCTGGAAGATGTAGTATTGAAAGGACAGCAATGTTTTCTTGTTACCTCAGGAGAGGCTCTATTAAGGGGGATACATGCACTGGGACAAATAATTGAGAGAAGACACAGAATGTGTAATTTGATTGGTAGTTGAGTAGATAAGAGTGAACTTATAACAGGTCTGGAAAGAGGAACTAGAGGTGAGAGAGGTGGTTGTGGTGATTAGTGTGGAAAATGTTGAGAGCAACTGGGCTTCCCTATGACCACTGCCATCATCCATTATGGACAGATGGAATAGTTTAAGCAGGTGGGAGAGGCATATTATTGGATCTTTCCATAAGACAGAACAATTACAGCAGTGAATGATATTTTTTTTTTGCTTACCCTTACTCCACTTTCTTCAGGTTGAAGAGAATATAAATTAAATACAAATGTTATTTTTTTAAAGGTTGCTTAATTAATTTGAATGCCAAATGAAGAAGTTACTGACCACAAATATTTCAGTGTGCGTGTGCTATATTATTTATGAATGAGAATTTGCAAAATAAAGAGGAACAACAGTAGTAAGAAGGTAAAGGGGGAAAAGGAGGAGGTTTGAGTCCTTTCTATGTTTAATAAATCATCAGGACTCTCCTGAACTAAACAAGAAATAATCTTATTGATACATATATCTTTTACAGTATTTCATATAAATGTCTTAAAGTAGGGTACAAAATTGTATCCAGGTTTGTTTTCCCCTTTGGGTGAAAAGTGAACCTGTTGACATTGCTGTCTGCTGGGGGGGTCTACTGAGACACACTGGCTTTTTCATTGCTATCTCTGGCCAGGATTCACGCACAGAGGGCTCTGTAGGGGTGAGGCTGAGAGCAATGACTTCAGAGTTGTTTTTCAGTAGCTTCAATCTGATTCTTTGTGACCCCATTCAGGGTTTTCTTGGCGGAGATGCTAGTATTTGCTATTTCCTTCTCTAGATCATTTTACAGATGAAGAAACTGAGGACAACAGGGTTGAGTGACTTGCCCAGGGTCACACAACTAGGAATCGTCCAAGGTCAGATTTGAACTTTGTAAGATGAGTCTTCCTAATTCCAGGCCTTGCACTCTATCCACTAAGTCATCCAGTAGGTTCTGTCTAATTGGAGGGGAAAGGCCATGGTTGGAAACAAAAAGGGAGTAGTCTTCTTCCTTTTACTCAGACATCTGAATAAACTCTCATCTTGTCTTTTTCAAGAGTCTGAGCAACAACTAGTATATATCTGGGGTATGATGAAGCCTTGCTTGTATTCAGTTCTAAGTATCTTGTGAACTGCTTGTGGATTAGAATTCTCAGCATCCCAAAAGGCAGCCAGGTCTATAATCAAGAGAATCTTTTCCCAGGGCAGAATGGGAAGTCCTTCCTAAGAAGGACATTCTAAGGTTTATAGATAATGATGTATTTAGTGGAAATGATGTTCCTGAAAACCCTATTCAACTTCAAACATTATAACATTAATTATGTGGCTCTGTATGTGGGTAGTCAATAGGCTCGCATTAAATCTTTGCCCTTGATTTTGAGGCCAGAAACTATTTTGGAAAGTATATAAACCTAGTACAGACCTCTGAGAAGCACATGAATGATTGTGAATTCCTACTGAACCATGCAGAATCCTGCCAAGGTTGTATTTTTCTCCCTTTCAGTTTGTTTCCTGGACAAGAATGCTTGAGCCTGAAGGCGGAGACATACTTTGCCAAAGCCCTCACTTAACAGTGTTAACATGATTATGTAGAGAGGATTTGACAGCGTTATAGAGATTAACCTGAGATGCAACATGCACATAACCATGGTCATGTAACAACTTCTAATCCTTTTTATTGAAGCAATCCTACACATGAAGCAGGTTCTTGTATGTTTTACTCTGTGACCATCTCCATGTGGCTCTAGGCATTTTCCCTGGCTATATCCCCATGTAGGGAATGCTCTCTCTCCTTATCTCTTCCTCTTGGCTCCTTTCAAGCCCCAGCTAAGATCCCTCCTTCTACAGGAAGCCTTTCTCAATCCCTCATAATTATCCTACATTTTGTTTGCTCTGTTAGTGCTAAGCAAAGTGTCTGGCACATAGTAGGCACTTGCTGACTGAATGACTTACATCTTCCTAGAAGACAGTTATTCTGAAGAATTGTGGGGATAGTGATCAAAGCCCTTCTAATACCAAACCTAGAGAGCATTGACTTACCATTTACCAAGTTGAAAACAGAAAGGGGGATTATATATATAATTTATAAATATATATATAAAATATAATTTATAAATATATATATATATATATATATATATGAACACTCAGTAGAAAATCCATGCTTTCTTAAATCTCTCATGGCCTATGTTTTCTTAAAACTCTCATGACTTTGAGAAAAATTCCAAAATTATTATTGTGTTTCAGAATAGAGAGTTCTAAGAAAGCTTGATTTGTTACCTGTGATTACTATTATATTTTACCTATTCCATTGCTGTAAGGACTTATCACTTAATTGAATTGTAAACATGGATCCTGAAGAGGCTGGTCAAAATGGCAAGATGGCTTTTGACAACTGTAAAGAATGAGTATATGCTAGACTAACAGGTCAGCAGCCTTAAACCCTTCATAGACCCATTTTTTGGCAAGAACCTCATTTGCAGTAATAATAAAGTGCTTCCAGCAACTAGAAATGATTTGTGTCTTGGCATATTTTTTCTCTCTGGATGATATAAAAATAGATTAAATCATTATTGATTAGAGAAAAGCAGATTAAAACAACCTTTAGTTATCATTCTATACCTACCAGATTATTGACTCAAATGATAGAAGGAAACACTGTCAAATGTTAGAGAGGGTATGGAAAAATTGGGATACTTTACTCATTGTTGGTATGAATCGATTCAACCATTTCGGAGAGCCATCTGGAACTATGAAAAAAATTATATCAAAATACCTCTACCCTTTGACTTCAAACAAAAAAGCTTCAAAAAGGAAGAGAACTTATATGTTCTAAAATGTTTATAGCAGATCTCTTTATGGTGGCAAAGAACTGTAAATTTTGGGGATGCCCATCAATTGGGGAATGACTGAACAAATTATGGTATGTGATTGTGATAGAATACTGCAGGGCTATAAGAAATGATGAGCTCCAAGATCTTAGACAAACATGGAAAGACTTGCACGAAATAATGAAGAGCGAAATGAGCAAAAACTAAGAAAATATCTGTATGAATAGCAATATTGTTTTAAGAACAACTTTGGGCAACAAAGTTATTTTGTCTATTATAAATACCCAAAATAACTATACAGGACATATGAAGAAAGATGCTATCTGCATCCAGAGAAAGACTGATTAATAGAAGTATGTATAGAATAAGTTTACATATATGTATACCTATTTGTGTCTAATAGTAACCATCTTGGGGGGGGAGGAGAAGAAAAAAGGAAATTACATAAAAATTTTGTTGTATTTTTGAAAGGAATAGCAAATTGTGCATAATATATTTGCAGTTTCATGTGCAATTATATTTTTTATTGCACTGTGTTATGAAAATACTTGTTCCATAAATTAAATTCTTTAAAAAATGACCAAAATCATTCTGTCACCTTCATCCTTTACCTCCTACATCCATTTTCTCAACACTCAAATCATGAGTCTTATATGAAGAAAAAGAATTTGTATAGCGTCAGTCAATATTTTCTCTTGAATTTTGTTCAGAGGTTAGGTGTGGATGCCACCCACATTCTTTTCAGGGATGCTGTGAAAGACATTTAGTGATGATGATTTGCCACAACTGTAACATTGGAATGACATAACCTTAAAACAGCTTAGATGTGTCTTGTGGGTAGTCCTCCCAAGAAGCATTCTCATAAAAACTGGCCAGACTTTACCAATCTATGCAGCAAGGTACACAAGATAAACTATGTTAGAACCCGATATAGCAATCACCTATATACCAATGGCTCCGAATATGCTCATGATGATGCACTTTGGGACTGTCATAATTTGTTCAAAAGTAATTCTGTATTTTTTTTTTCTGTAGTATCAGTTCACACTATCCAAGACTCCTTGGTTAACAGTGTCCCATTCTGGAACATCTGGATTTGGTAGAAATAATTTTATATCTTTTTTTCTTATTTACTATTGCAGGTATAAGCCTAGTATCTGTGAAACACAGAGGCTTATCTTCTCACCCAAATCTAACCCATCCTGTTACATCTTTAATGTCAACATCCACCTGGTGATCATATTTCCCTCACCAGCAATAGGTTTGCTCCTAAGTTGCTGCATCTGGATGGATGGCAATCCAGTACAGTTTGACTACATATTTCATTAGCAGTTGATTGAAATTTAACAACCAAAAGGACAGCTAAACTTAGCAGAGGTCCCAGAGAACTATAACATTTTTCAATGACAGTTTTAAGGGTGATACACTTATTACTCAAGCTTTTTATAAGCCTGAGCCTACTTTGAAAAAAAATTCTGCATCAGTGATGATGGCTTGACAACAATAGCTGAAAGCAACTCATTAGAATTATTGGGCAATATGGCTTTTCTCTGTTGTGGGGGCAATTATACCAGGAGTTCAGTTTTCATCATATTCACTGAGATAAGTTTACTGCAGACGGACTTTTGTGAGAACAATGAAATAGATCTAGCTCTTGGACCTCAAGAAGTTGACTCAATGTTCCCTGGAAATTGATACAACCAGCCAGTTTGGTGCAAATGTGCCAATTCCCAAACAGTATTCCTCAAATGTGGATAAATTTAAATATACCAACAGCTATAGAGTTTCTTTGTGGCATTTTGGAAACTTTCCAGAAAATATGTGACCAAATGGAATATATTTGTTGAACTAGTGTCTTGATTTGTCATTTGTCATGGGGATCTTTAAAAAGAAACATGTGTCTGGTGTTCAGGAAAGCTGCAGCTCCTTTTACTCTGGCAGCACATGCGATAATGCTGATGATATGATGATAATTAAGACTCTAAATAGATGATAAATGAAGACAGATAGATCGATTGATTATAGATAGTTATCTTAATAGGTCCTTTTGCCCTAGCAGAATGAGAGAGAGAGAGAGAGATAGGTTATATATGATAAATATTATATATGAGATATGTGGACCATTTATAAACAATGCTGAGATTTGAAATTCTGGTGGTGGATATATTTGGTGAAAACTTTTTTTGATTTCATCATTATTAAGGTCTCATCCATTACATCATTACAATCACCACAGTAACATGATTGATGGGGGGAAGCTCATTGTTATTAAATATCAAGGGGAGACCATAAAAAATATGTTTGGAAAATAGCAATACAGGCCAATTTCTGCCACACAATATCTTCCAAAAGCTAAAGCACCAACAATGTTTTCAGGAACCCAGGACTCAGGAGTATTATTGCCAAATTCTAATTTTTTTCCAAAACATGGCATGGATCCCAATCACATACATGGTAATAGACACATGAAAATGGATGTTACTACTCATTGCACATCCAAAGTCTCAGTAGCCATAAAGGAATGTTTTGAAAGTCACAGTTATGACCCATTTCTCATAGATCACATGTTGTCTATTTTTCAACAGTTTTTTTCTGTCAGTCAATGTCTCTGATCATTCACACTGCCATTCTGCTATATGATTATTTGTACAAACTCACTCTGTATAATAATAAAGCATATTTGCAAAATTCACTATAATCTCCTTGACTTTCAGAATAGTCTTTCCATCCCAAGTCTTAAAACTGTATAATTTGGAGTCAGCTAATGCCATCCATGCTCTCTTGCTGGTAATTAACTGGTCAGTTAGCTCATCTAGTTAATGAAAATCACAGAATTGATATCGTAGTACTCTTGTAAATGATTACAGAGCTTGTCAAAAAAAAAACGCTTCACTCATGAGTAGGCAGTAGTTAAGCAAGTTAGAAAGATTTTTAAGGTGCTCTATATCATGTACTTACCTTTGTTCTAGTTCCATCAACACCCAGCTCTGTCACCCTCTACAAAATCACAATATGAGACCTTCTAGGAAGGTGAAAAGACATCCTTGCAAGGTGCTAAAAGTTTCCTTATAATGAAAGTATTGGGAGGTGGATGGATGATCTACTGACTAAACTTATTCCATGATGAATTCAAAAGCCACTTTTCAATATGCTTCCTGGAAGGGTTTGCATAACTGCATTTGAGGCCAAGTTTTATACATTCTTTGTTATGGTTATCCTCTATGTATGGCACTTCCTAACTGGCTGTCTTACACCACTGGGAAAACTTGGCACTTTCCTGATTCTAGTATAGGCATACACAGATAAAGTCACTGGGTATTTTTGGAAATTTGTAGAAAATGCCCAGTTTCACAAATTTTGGTAATTCTACACCCCCTTTTCAGAGTTAGTCCATTCCCCAGTGCACCAGGTCCATTTTACAACTTTGCTCCTCATCACCATGCCTGCAGGGTTTGTGCTAATGTCTCTCCCCATATTTTCTCAAGCAACAGCTGCCAAAGCATAAAGTATACATCATAAGATTTTAAATTATGTGCAATGAATGTGAACTTTTAAAATCTGGCAGTTATGAATTTTTTCACAAACTGTTCCATGCAGCCCACACTTTTAAATTCTCACTGCTAGTGATACTTGTACATGTGTGCTGCATAAATATAATTTGTGATATGCACTGTTGTCTCTTGAATGCATTCAAAGTGGCTACATGGTATACTTTTCAGTGGGATCAGATTCTTTGATGGAACCCAGATAACAAAAGTCTGCCATCTTTTTCAACATGCATGGGACAGGTTTCATAGCAGACATTGCTTACACTTGGAGTGTTTAGAAGACACATCCGTTTAACAGCTGTCCCAAAGTTTCTCCTTCTTGCACCTTGTCTCTCTCCTGTACCTGCCAGAGTCGCACGTTATAACCAATAGGCATTTGGATGAGAAAAGATTCTGCAGTGAGAGAGCAGCGAGCAGTTCACCTATAGACAGGAAGGTGATGGACAACTCTGGAAGAAATACAGACGGTGATGGTTGTGTTGATGCTGCTATGCACACCAATCACAGAGATAGTTTGTACCAGTAAAATGCCTTTCTAGGTAACAGTCATTATAGTAGTCACCCATGCCAGCCAATCAATAAGTACTTATTAAATGCCTACTATATTGCAGAAATTGTGGTAAGTGATGGGGATCCAAAGAAAGGCAAAAGACAGACCCTGTCCTTAAGAAGCTAAGACTGATAGGCGACATAGCTGCAAACAACTAAGTATAAATTAGAGATAATCAACAGAGAGAAGGAACCAGCATTAAAAGGGATCAAGAAAGTCTTGTTATAGAAGGTGGGATTTTACCTGAGACTTAAAGGAATCCAGGGAAACCAGGACTCGGAAATGAGGAAGGACAGAATTCCAGGCATGACAAAGAGCCAATGAACATGAATAGAGCCAGCAGGGATGGGGAACCTGCCTCCTCAAGGCCACATGTAGCCCTCTAGGTCCTCAAGTGCAGCCCTTTGACTCAGTCCAAACTTCACAGAACAGATCCCCTTAATAAAGGGATTTGTTCTACAAAACTTTCACTCAGTCAAAAGGCTTCTCCCAAGGACCTAGAAGGCCACATGTGGCCTCACTCCTTAAGAGTATCTTATTAGGGAAACAGCAAGGTTATTGTCATTGGATCACAAAATGGAGGAGCACTTAGAGGGACAAAAGGATATAAGTAAGAAAACTGGAAAGGTATGAAGGGGTCAGAAAATAGAGCACTATAAAAGCTAAGGGGGCAGGTAGGGGGTGTCAGGAAGTCACCTAAGAAGTCAGGATGACCTAAGTTCCAATCTGGCCTGACACTTATCAGCTGTGTAACCCTGGGCAAGTCACTTAACCCTTTTGGCCTCATCTGTAAAACAATCTTGAGAAGTAAATGGCAAAACACTCTAGTATCTCTGCTGAAAACCTTAAATGGTTTTTTTCCAACAAAGAGTTGGATACAACTGAAAAAATGCCTGAATAACAACATTATAAAAGGCAAATAGAGGATTTTTTTAATTTGATACTGCTGGCAATAAGTATCCACTGTAGGGGATTTGAATGGTGGTGGGGGGAGGAGGAAGGAGGGAAGGGTTGAATGGGATATGGTTAAACTAACACTTTGGGAAGAATTATTTAAAATCTGAGTGAATGACTGGGTCCAAAACCTGCCTCAGATGTATGCTAGTTGTGTGATTATGGACAAGTCAAATTAAGTCTCATACCCTTCCTAACTGTGTGTCCTTGGACAAAACTCTGTTTGTCTTAATCCACTAGAGGAGGAAATGTCAAACCACTGTAGTATCTTCTCCAAGAAAACCTCATAGACAATATTGTCCACAGGGTCAAAAAGAGTTGGACAGGACTGAACAACTTAATGACAGCTTGGCTTTACAGTTATTCATATGTGTGTGTGCATTATTAAATATATAAACATTTATATACATGATGTAGATGTTAGTACTCTCCTTTAGAGAAAAAGTTCTACTTGTAGTTGTATATGGGTGTTCAGGAGGACTAGCACCTTTGGTGTGAGGGTTTACCTCATCTTTTCAGGGATGTTCATCCACTGTTGATATCTACCTGCTACTCAACTCTCACCTGTGTCTCCAAAAAACTGTAGGATATACAGCAGCCATATTCAATAAACCATTTCTGCAGATGGGCTAAATGAGGTTGAGGGTAACTGATGAGCCTCAAATCCACTGGTGAGTTAGGTAGTGTTTACCCCAAATATGTGAAGACTTAACCCAGCAGAATGGGTGAATGAGAACAATTTATTCTGATAGCCAGGAAGGCAGCTGAAGCAGGTGCTAGGGAACACTTAGAATTTAGTCAGAAATAGAAGACAACTGGCTATCCGCTGCTTTCTCAGCCATTGTAAGCTGTCTTGCTTTTGCTTTGCCAATGGACTTTGATGACTCTGGAAGAGAGAGCAAAGCTGATGACTTGGTACAACTCTGCCTCACTTTACTCCAATTCATGCACAGGTCAAGATATCACCCCATGATATTGTTGGTCCTCTTCAAAAACAAAGTACAGACAATTATTCACCATTCATAGAATGATGCTTCATGTCTTCTTCATTTACTTGTGGTAGGAACGGTTAATTCCACACAATGCACACTCACAAGATCATGTTACTCCAAATCTCAAGAGTCTGGAACTTGGCAATAGACCAAGATCAGCATCTCAAGAGTTGAAAGAGATTGCAAAGCTCAGTTCAGCCAACACCAGTGCCTAAAGAAAAGTCCCCCTACGTAAACCTCTATCTGAAGACCCGTGGTAATGGGGAACCCACTACTTAACAAGGCAATACTTCTAATAAGTCAATATTATTCTTTACTTGAAAATAAGGAACATGAGAACCAGAGAGTTAAACTAAATTCCCCAGAGTCATTAGAACACAGGTCTCATTAGTCCGTTGTTCATTCTCTTACACAAAGCAAATAGAAATCTATTGAAAAACAGAAGTTCCTTGATTTCTTCATAGACTCAAGGAGAGCTAAACATTTTACTTTACAGTTACTTAACTACTTATAGAAACCAAAACAAATTCCTTATCACTTGCAATACCAATCCAGGTGTGATCTGTAACAGCTCAAAGGACAGTGGAGACCTCCAGAGTTCTCATTTAAAAGTATAACTATTTGTATTTATTAATTCAGAAAAATGCTTTCTCACAATTCTTCAAGATAGGCAGAACAAGTATTCAGTCCATCCTTCACTCAGCTGTCAAATTAATCTTCAGAAAAGCATAGATCCTGACTTGTCACCCTTTCCCATTCCTTAAACTCCAATGGTGCCCTGTCACCTCCACAATCAAATATAAAATCCTCTGTTGGAGGACCTTTGAAGTCCTGGATAACCTAGGCTTCTCTTACCTTTCCACTCTTTCAATTCACACCTCCCTCTTCCTTCTACCCCAATCCCATCCCCCATACTCTGCAATCCAGTGACAATGGTTTCCTTGCTCTTGCTTGAACAAGATACTGAATCTCTAGATTCAGGACCTTTTACTAGGTGCCCCCTGTGCCTGAAATACTGTCCCTCCTCGTGTCTGCCTCTTGGCTTCCTTCAAATCTCAACTAAAAACCCATCTTCTACAAGAAGTCTTTACTGATTATTTTTCTTCTACTGACTCCTGCATATGTCTTGTTTGTACATACTTGTTTCTACATTGTCTCTCTCATTAGACTCTGAATTTCTTGAGATTACAATCTTCTGCTTTTCTTTGTAACTTCAGTGCTTAGCACAATTCCTGACACATAATGCTTAATGAATGTTTGTTGATTATTTTACAGATAAGGAAACTAAGACTTAGGACAACACATGATATGTTGAGGTCAAAGTCACAGAGGTTGTTTCAGAGCTGAGATTTGAATTTACATCTACTAAATCAAAGTGCACCAGTCTTTCTATTATCCTATGATACCTCTCTAAAATGCATTGATTTTTACCTACATGAAAGGGTTTGATACTGTGTTAAAGACTATCATTGACCTATTGATGTTCACAAAGTACTTTTACAGGTGAGTAAACGGAATGAGTCTGGAGTCAGGAAGACTTTAGTTCAAATCTGGCCTCAGACACTTACTAGCTATGTGACCCTAGGCACATTACTTAACCCTGTTTGGCTCAGTTTCTTCATCTGTAAAATGAGCTGGAGAAGAAAGGTAAACTACTCCTGTATCTTTACCAAGAAAACTCGAAAAGAGCTCACAAAGAGTCAGACAGGACTGAAAAAATGACTAAACAGCAAACAAACTGAAAAGGGAAAGTGATTTTGGAATTAGTGATGGTTAGTAAAAGGCAGAAATGGAACTTGAATCCAGGTTTCCTGATTCCATTTCCAGGGCCCTTTGTACTAAGATAGTAGCAGCAAGTATGGCTCACTTCCCTGTACTTTATTTGCTATAGACATTAGCAAAGTCATGGGATTGGCTGAGTTTGTTCCAATCTCAAAAGAACATGGAATTTAGAACTGAGAGAAATTTAGAGCTCATTTAATTCAACACCCTCCTTTTACAGATGAGGAAACTGAGGTACAGAGGGGTTAAGTAACATGCCTGTGGTCATACAATTCATACATAGAAGAGCCAGAATTCAAAACCCCCTCACTAAAATGGTTCATCAGAAAGAGCACTAGATTTGAAGTCAAAGGACTTGTATTTTAATTCTGTCTTTGCCACCTACTACCACTGTGATTTTGGTCAAGTGGCTACACTTCTTTGGGCATTCATTTGCTCATCTACATATTGAGAGCATTGGACAAAATTACCTCTAAGATCCCATTTTATCCCACTCAACAATCTTGTGATCCCATGACTCTAATGCTGTTCCTCTTTCTCTACATCAGGTTTGCTTCACTTTCTTTTGTGTCATGGATCCCGCTGGCATTGTGGTAAAGCCAGTAGAACCCTCCTCAGAATATGTTTTTATGTGTATAAAAACAAAATAATTAGGATTACAAAGGAACATTCTATTGTCCTATAGTTACCAAAAAAGAAATTTTTTTTTAAACAAGTTCATGAGCCCCAGATTGGGAACCCCTGCAGTTCACCAAAGTAGTTGACTACAGATGTTGTAGCCCTAGGTAGGAATACCCAGGACCAGATGTGATGCTCTGGAGACAATGGGGCATCTAGAAGAAAAAACTGTAGATTATGAGGTCATTGGCACAAAATAGTGAGAGGGAAGCATTCGCTGGGGAATTGGGAGGGGGGGGTGTAAAATATTGTCACTTTTTCTTTATCCTTGTTTGAAGTCACTAAGCTTCAGGGTTAAGCGGGAATTGTTGCTTTGATTTTATTCTTTTTGGAGGCAAGTGGCTGCTTGCCAGTGGCAGCTGCATGTGGGATCATTGGCATTGTGTGCAGTCTCTGGTTTTAAAGGGACCCTCTTCCTTTCCTTAGATCATGTGCTTCTTTAGACACAGGACCATTGCTTCACACCGATTATATTCCTCCTTTAATCTTCTCCCTCCCCCCACCGCTTTCTATGACAACTTATTCCATACAGTTTAACAAGCAGCCCAGGGACAGGGCCAAAGGACTCATCCTGATAGCTACAAAAGCCAGCCCATGGACAAAAGAGGAATTATTTGATATTCTCATGGCTGGATGCTCAAAAAGAAGCTTTGGGGATAACACATACCCTGTCTCTCCATCGCCTAGTTATTAACTCCCCTTGCCCAGGAACCCAATGGGCATTGAGACTAGTCTGCCTTTCAAACAAATCTCAGAGCATTGAAAGAGTAGACAGACTCTCATAGGTTGGCATAAATTCACTTTTGTGTGGCACATTATAGATTTAAACAGGAGAATCTTCTTATATTAATAGGAAAGAACATAATAATTAATTAAGTGCCAACTGCATGCCAGGCACTGTGCTAGGTACCGGGGATAGAAACAAAAACACAATCTAAAGCTATTCCTACCCTCAAGGAGTATAAGTTCTATTTGTGGAAACAACATGTACACATGCAAACGAATATATAATCATTTCAGGAGGTCTACTAGTATCTGAAATGGGGAGGAAATCTTGGAGGGATCAGGAAAGGCCTCAAGTAGACTGTGGCACTTGAGCTGAACTAAGGAATGAAGAATTCTTCAAGACAGAGGACAGGAGAGTGTGTACTCCATACATGGGAGATAGTCAATGAAAAGGTAAGGGATGAAATGCAATTGAAATGTAGAGTCCATGAAAGGGAACAATTTGTAATTAGTCTGGAAAGGTAGGCGAGAACCAGAAAACCAGGAAAGGCTTTAAAAGCCAAATTAAAGCATTTATATACGTTGCTGCAGAGTACAGGGAGCCACTGGAGTTTAATAAGTAGGGGAGTAATATGCTCACACTTTAGAAAATCATTTTGACAGCTGTGTGGAGGAAAAATTGTATTAAGGAAGAGAAAACAATTAGTTGACTATTGTAATAGTCCAGATGAAAGACGATGATGGCCTATACTAGGGTGGTCTTCACAGAAATGAAGGGGAAATTGATATCAGAGATGTGGAACCTGGGTAGCTTGAAAGATGGCAGTTCTCTCAAAAGAAAGAGGGAAGTTGGAAAGATGAATGAGTTCAGAGGCAAAGATAGTAAGTTTTGTTTTGACACACTGAGTTCCAGATGTCTAAAAGAAATATAGCTGAAAATGCTCCAAAGGCACTTGGCCATGTAAGACTGGAGCTCCAGAGAGAAACAAGAAAATGGGGGAATAAGTATTTATACTTCACCTACTATGTCACTGCGCTAAGTGTATTAGAAATATTATCTCATTGGATCCTCACAGTAACTCTGGAAGGTAGGTGCTGTTTCACTTCATAGGTGCTGGGTTTCACAGTTGAGGAAACTGAGGCAGACAGAGGTTAAGTGACTTGCCTGGGTTCATACAGAGCTAATTTAGCATCTAATCTGTAGATACGTATTCAATTCTAGAGGCAACTAGGAGGTACAGCAGATAGAGCCTGGAGTCAGGAAGTTCTTGTTCAGTGGTTTAGTCGTGTGTGTGTCAGTGGTTTAGTCATGTTCTTCAGTCGTGTTGGACATTTTGTGACCCTATATGGGACTTTCTTGCCAAAGATACTGGGGTGATTTGTCACTTCCTTCTCCAGCTCATTTTACATATAAGGAAACTGAGGCAAACAGGGTTAAGTGATAGCTAGTGAGTATCTGAGGCCAGATTTGAACTCAGGTCTTCCTAACTCTATTCCAAGCACTATAGCCACCGAACCACCTTAGCTGCCTCAAAGTGGGTATATATAGATAGATAGATAGACAGACAGACAGACAGACAGACAGATAGATAGATAGATATAGATACACATACATACATAGATATATATACAGATATATGTATATTTATGTTTATGTGTATGTATATATATATATATATATAAAATATATATAACCTTTTTTACTACTGATCATGAGTCACCATTAACTAAGTTTCTCCATTCCCTGTGAAGTTTAAACAGTTATGTTTGGTTTTAGTCATATGACCCAAGAGCTAGAAAAATTATTTTATCCTTTTGTATATAATCAAATGAATAAGCTCTCAACTAATAATTGTGTAGCACCTACATACAGAGAGCTGACTCTACTTTGAGAGATAAGACTTATTATACATGTAAAAAATATAAACCATGGTACAAATGGGCTTTGAGCCAAAAAAAAAAAAAGTAGACTATAAATGCTATAAAATTCAGAGGAGGGAGAAATTACTATGGATTGATGGCATCAGAGAAGGCTACTTGGATTAAATGAGATAACATGAAAAGTACTTGTAAACTTTAAAGGAATTTATAAATGCTAACTACTACTATTATTGTTGCTATCATCATTATTAGTGGATGAAAATGTTTTGCATTATTTTCCATGTATAATTGACATTATATTACTTGCCTTCTTACTGAGTGGGGCAGGAAATGGAGGCAGGAAGAGAATTTGGAACTCAGAATTTTAAAAAATTAATGTTAGAAACAAAAAATAAAAACTTTTTTAAAAGTAGTATTATTACTGGGATTTGAGGGATTGATAAAATTAAATAGGGTCCTTCTGTAGGGTTATTAAATAAGGTCATTTCAGAAATGAAGAATAACAATATCATGCTGGAATGGAAAGTTCATGTAGAGATAAGAACTGAGTTTGGGCTTGAGAGATAATTTGGGAGAAGACTAGAGTGTATATTTTCTAGTGTAGGCATGGGAGGTATTGAAGGTTTTGAGTAGGTAGGTAAAGCTCTCTGTCTAGCAACAGGCTGCTGCCAATGTGTGGCTGAGAGTTGCTGAGAGCCACTTACGCTTTAAGACTACTTTTTCAAACAGAGTCTGGACATCCAATTTTTGGTTATTCTTGACATTTTTAGAATTTCCCTTTTAACAATTACCTGCAGAGTCCACCTCATATTATTTTGGATATTCTCTTTGAAAGATGGATTTCAACCAGGGGACCGATGAGATGTCATTTTGATTTGGCAAGTAAGGTAAATGATCTGTTCCAAAGGAGGAAGCCTGAGTTACATTTATCCTCCATTCTGACCACAACCTCCAGTCCCCCTCCACCTTCCTGTTGATCAGTCACTCCTGCTCTGGCCTCTTTCCTTACCTCTTTCATAGCCTTGACCCTATATTTAATAGCTTGAACAGTGCACTGCTCTCTAAATTTGACTCCTCATCCTTCTATCACCCATGCTCTGTCTATCCTCAGCCCTGGGTCACCCCTACCCACCCAACAATTGCCTTCTATGCTCCTCCTATACCACAGAAAACCATTGGAGGAAGTCATGTAGCCATGCCACCTGAGTACACTACAAATTCATGTCATCCAAGGCCCCCACTGTTGAACAAAAATCTCCTTTTTTCATTTCCTGATTGACTGTCTAACATATTCTCCCAAGTGACTGTTTCAAACTTTCTTTTCAAGCCCTCAATGCCACTTTTTACCCTCTCTGTCTGAAAAGAACCTTATTTCCTACTTAACTGTGAAAATCAAGATCACTCATCTGTTTTATTGCACACATCAAAGCATTTCTACATCTCTATCCATCATCTCATCCTCTGCTCTAACCTTAGAAAATGAAGTCATCCATCTCTTTATCTCTTTACCCATCCTTTCCAGAAGCTTTTCTTATTGAAAATGAAAAGAAAAAGAGGAAAGAAGGAAGGAAAAAGAAAGGAAAGAAAAGAAAGAAAAAAGGAAGAAAGGTAAAGAAAGAAGGAAACAAACCAAGAAGCAATGAAACAAAATGTAGAAGAGGATACAGCAAGATAATTTTATTGTCATATTAAATTTAATACATTACATGTAATAAAAATTCATAGTTCTTTTCCTATTCTTTTTCCATCAAAATGGTCATGCTTGTTGATATTTTCTAAGTACATAATAAAAACTTTTTTTATATAAAAGCATTACAATGCAGATGGAGGGAAAATCTGCATTGATTAAATAATGGATCATTTGAAGTAAAAAAAAAAAAAAGATTATTTCTTACATTGAATAGTGGTAAAATTAACTCAAGGAATCATGAATAAATAATCCATAACAAATTGGGTTGATCTAGGAAGAGAGAAGTAATCTGAAAATCGAATTTCCAAGATTCATTTCTTGGGACATATTCTATGTGACTGGCCAAGTTACTTTAATTTCTCTGTGTCCCACTTAGGAAATGTATGTGAGCTAGTGGTTTTGGCAGGTCCCTTTACTGTTCCTTCCCCTATTACTCCCTGAGACTTTTCTCAGATGTTAGATTCTATATACTCTGCTTGGCTCAGTTCCTACTCCCTGGAAACTACTTCTATGCATATGTACCCATTAAAATTCACTTAGACTTCATGGAATGACCAAAGGGAAATGATTTAATTACATTAGGAAAAGTATAATAATATCAAAAAGCATCAGACTTAGGCAGCATGAAAAAGTAAACCCGTCACCATCCCAAATCATCATCAATCCACCGAGTCTTCAAGTGTCGAGGACTTTTGCTCCTTGCTCCCCAGACCTGCAGAACAAAGGCAGGATCCTATTATTCGCATGGGCATAGTTAGTTGTTAATCCTCCTTCTCTAGGAGAACCGTGACATGAGCGAGATGATGCCATGACGTGCAAAGTGAATTGGATTTCAGTGAGGCAGGGCTGTGCAGAGTTGCCAGCCTCACTTTCTATTCCAGAGCCATCAGGGTCCAGTAGTGAGATATAGATCAGGATGACAGGAGATGGCCCCAGTGCTGTGTGCTTTGCCTTTTTCAGTCAAGGACTTGAACAGGTCTCAGTTTGAATGAGGCAATACCCATTAAGTGATTATAAGGCTAAGTAAGAAATGAGGTGAGGGGCGGAGCCAAGATGGACTAGACAGACACACAAACACAGGGTCTCCCCACACAGCCCATAAAATACCTGTAGAGAGGGACTCTCAAAAAGTTCTGGAGCAGCAGAAGTGGAGAACAATAGAGTGGAGGAGATTTCCAGCCCAGGGTGACCTGAAAGGCCAGCAAGAAACATTGGTTGCACCAGACATGGAGTGGAGCCCAGTCTTGGCCGTGCTGGGCGGTGCAACAAGACTCTGGGAGGAGGACACCTTGGGACGGAATCTCCAGTCGCAGCAGCAGGTCCTCAGATCCCTCAACCCACAGGCGCCAAAGATCAATGACAGGGTTTTTTCAGCTGGCCTGGAAGGGAGAAGGGCCTTCCCATAGCTCAGGCCTCAGGCAGTGGCTGCAAAGGCCACATCGGGCAGGCGGCAGCAGTTTTCACGGCAGCCTGAGATCATTGTGGGATCATAAAAATCCCTGGGGGCACTGAGGAGCTGATTCTTGCCTCTGCACTGAGTAGAAGCCCGGAAATAAAATCAGGATAACACAAGATCTAGCAGCTTCTATATTAAGGGATCAAAGGGCATGGAATAGGATATTCCAGAAGTCAAAGGAACTAGGACTAAAACCAAGAATCACCTACCCAGAAAAACTGAGTATAATACTTCAGGGGGAAAAATGGTGTTTCAATGAAATAGAGGACTTTCAAGCATTCTTGATGAAAAGACCAGAACTGAAAAGAAAATTTGACTTTCAAACACAAGAATGAGAAGAAGCATGAAAAAGTAAACAGCAGAGAAGTCATGAGGGACTTATAAAGTTGAACTGTTTACATTCCTACATGGAAAGACAATATTTGTAACTGAAACTTTTTTCAGTATCTGGGTAGTTGGTGGGATTACACACACAGAGAGACAGAGAGTACAGGGTGAATTGAATAGGATTGAATCATATCTTTAAAAAATGAAATTAAGAAATGAGGCAAAGAACAGCCTCTTTGCCTAGTCAAAGAAAAAAATCAGCCTGGGAGGGGAAGACCTTCAAAGTTTCTGGCCAAAACAGAAGCAATTGCTATTTACCTTGACTCTGAGCTAATCTAGCCTGAAGAAGTGGGGTTCAGCCTGGGACCTATTGTTGGTTAATCAATAAGAGCCAGTGTGATTTGGGTTTAAGGCATGGGTCCTTAAAGAAAAAAAAGTTTCAGAAATCAAAATTACATTCCTTTGGACAGAGCACTCACAGGTAAAAAGTGTGATATCCTATGAGAATAAAAGAGAAGAGAGGAGGGAGGGGAAAGGAGGGGAGAAGAGGAGTTAGTCACTTAGGTGCCATCTCCCAGCTCTCAGGGTTTTTGCCTTTCTGTGTGGTTCAAAACCCTCAGAGTCATCCCCTAAGGCTGAAAGTTTTTTTAGATTCTGTGAGGAATGAAAGTTCACAAGGGTCGCAGTCCTGTGGGGCATTGCCTATCCAGCAAAGTCAGATGTCTTTCCTTTCTGAGTGGATTCTAAAGGTGTTCCAAGTCTGGGGAATGATACATACATCCCCATGGAAAGTGGTACTCACCAGAGTGCAGGGACACTGCTGCACTAACAGTCCCAAGTCCCTTCTGAAGGAGGGCCCAATATGATTTTGGGGTCAGCTCAGGTTAACCTACTAAATGAAGCCTTCCTGATCTCCCAGTATTTTAGGGCTCCCTTGACCAAAATGACATTGTAGTGTGTGTGTGTGTGTGTGTGTGTGTGTGTGTGTGTGTGTGTGTGTGTATTAATTTCCAGCAAAATGTAAGCCCCTTGAGAACAAGGGCTGTCATATTTTTTGCCTTTCTCTTCCCAGAGTTTAGCATGATGCCTTGAACATAGCAGGTACTTGATATGAGCATAATAAAACTCTTGCCTGCACAGGCCAGGATGAAATAACTTCAGTAATCTGCTTCACGGGGAGGAAAATAAAACTCCTCTAAATGTTGCTAAACTGAAGTGAGGAAATCCCCTCCTCCAATTTTTAATCTCTTCCCATTACTTCCTAGTTCTAGAATCCTCTCTCTCTCTCTCTCTCTCTCTCTCTCTCTCTCTCTCTCTCTCTCTCTCTCTCTCTCTCTCTCTCTCTCTCTCCCCCCCTCTCTCTGTTTCTCTGTCTCTCTTTCTCTTGCTGGCATCTTCCCATTTGGAGGGGCAAGTCTCAGAGAATTACTGCAATCTAACCTCAAGCATAGCAGGTGGGGGTGGGGAGAATAATTGCTACCTCATAGCAAGAAGGGAGTAAAACTCATAGCTCATGGAGCCCATTTATTACGATTTTCTCTTTCCCTCTAATTTTTTCCCCAATGTTCTTTTTCAAATATTCTTCCAAGAAACATCAGTATGTAATCCTTCCAAAACTTATAGGACAGATAGTCAAGCTTGGTACCATACATGTAAATTCACAAACTTTAAGAGCTGAGAAGGAGTTTAGAGATCATCTAGTCCAGAAATCACTCTTAAGCCAGGAAGGTCTGGAAAACAGCCTGTAAGTGGAGCTTGAGCAGGGGTCTAATCTGGTACAATCTATGGGCTTCACAGAGCAGTAGATTAAAGGTTTTGGGAAAGGCAAGGCAAGGCAAGGTGAAAGGCAAGGCAAGGCAAGGCAAGGAAAGGAGAAAGGCAAGGAAAGGATCTAGCCAGTAAACCCCAACTTAACTGGGCATCATCTGGCCATTCAAATTTACCTTCCTTTGTATAGGAGAAGGAAGGAGAGTGGGAGACAGGAGAGGAGGAGCTGAGTTACCAAGGGGCTGTTTTCAGGAGCCTCCTGGCATAAGAGTGATTATCAATAGTAACTGTTGCTATTTCCCTCCCAGTCTGATTTAGTTATTATCTTTTCCTCATTGAAGGGGCCATGCCCTAACTATTTCTTAAACAGGCCTATTCACTGAATGGGCATTACCTCACCCTGAGTACTGAATAGGCCTTGCACTAAAGGGGCCAAGATCCCCCACTGCATCCTGGGCTGTCTCCAGTCATCCTGATGAATATCTGGTCACTAAATCCAGATGACTCAGGAGGAGAGAAGTGAGGCTGGTGACCTGCACAGCCCTCCCTTCCTCAAAACAAAGTCAAGTGCAAGTCATGTCATCATTTCTCTGATGGCATGGTCTTCTTCAACAAAGAAGGACAAACACAACACAACAAGTCTAGAAATGGGGAGCCCATGGTCTTGAGACTTCATGTGGCCTTCTAATCCTTGGGTGTTGACTGAGTCCAGATTTTGTAGAACAAAACTTTTTATTAAGGGGATTTTCTCTGTGAAGTTTGAATTTAGTCAAAGGGTCACATTTGAGGACCTACAGTACCACATGTAACCTTGAGGCCATAGATTTCCTTGGAATTCTAGTCTAACCCTCTTATATTAGATTATAAGAAATAGAGGCCAAAAAAATTAGGTCATTTGCTTAAGATCATATAACTATAAAAAGAAAGAGGTAGAACTTAAAACAAATTATTGGGGGATTGACTTCCAGTAAAGACATTTTTTTATACTAGAACATAATGTATTCCCATCTTATTTACAACTTTCTGCCTCTATGAGGATGATCTGAGAATTAATGAGCCATTAATTAAGCCCCCTTCAATAAGTCATTTCAATTCCCTAGGCATATTTCCTTATCTCTGAAAGGAAGGAATGAGATGCCTAAGTGATATGCCACCTCTCTGTGGTCCATTAGTTGGTATTTCTACCTGAACATACAGTGTTGTTGTTGTTCTAATGCTTCATGACCCCATATGAGGTTTTCTTGGCAAGGATACTGCAGTGGTTTGCCATTTCCTTCTCCAGCTCATTTTATAGATGAGGAAACCAAGGCAAACTTGGTTAAGTGACTTGCCCAAGGTCACTCAGCTAATGTCTGAAATCATATTTAAACTCAGGAAGATGAGTCTTCCTGGTTCCAAACCCAATGTTCTATTCACTGTGCCACCTAGTTTCCCTGAACATCCTATAGACATCTCAAATTCAACATGTCCAAAATTGAACTCATTATTTTCCCCCCAATATTCTTCCCTCTTTTGAATTTCCCTGTTAATGTTGAAGGCACCACCGTTGTTCCAGTCAACTCTGTTCCCCAGTTCAGGGTTATCTGTCTCACTCACACCACACGAATAATATATCAGTTGCCAAATCTTACATTTTCCTTCCTTCCTTCCTTCCTTCCTTCCTCCCTCCCTCCCTTCCTCTCTTCCTCCCTTCCTTCCTTCCTCACTTGTACAAAAACTTTGACTTAATCTGTTTCCAACTTGGGCCAATTCACCTTTCCTTAGGCAAAACCTCCCACCACCACATATTAGTGCAGGGACTTAGCGCAGACATCTGATACTATGTGATTGACCCTCCTGAATCTCAGAACTCCTAAGCTCAAATGATCCAGCAGCAGCCTCACCTCCATGGGAGCATGTACCACCATATCCCATTGTAATTTCTTCTACATCTCTCCTCTTTGCCCCCTTCTCATCGTTCACAAAACTAACACACCGGTTCAGTCCTTTATCACATCTCACCAGGATGATTAAAGTATCCCTCTGGTTGGTCACCATGCCTCTACTCTCTTCCTAATTCAATATATTCCTCACAAAGCTGCCAAAGTGACTTACCTATGGGATAAGTCTTACCTCATGTCACCCCTCTCCCTGCTCAGTAAACTCTTCGTTTTTGTTGTTCAATCATTTTTTAATTACATCTGGCTCTTCATGACCCAATTTGGGGTGTTCTTGGCAGAGATGTTGGAGTGATTTGCCATTTCTTTCTCTGGTTTATTTTATAGATTGAGGAAAATAGGGTTAAGTGACTTGCCCAGAGTCACATAGCCACATAACTGTCTGAAGCTAGATTTGAACTCATGGAGTTGAGTCTTGGTAGCTCCAGACCCAGAACTCTATCCACAGCAACACCTAGCTGTCCTTCAGTAAACTCTAGTGGTTCTCTATTACCTATAGGATCAAGTATAATGTCCTTTGTAATCTGAAGCCTTTAACCATCTGGTCCATTCCTACCTTTCTAGTCATCTTACATTCTGTTCCCCTCCATGTATTACTTGCTGTTCCTTGAATGTTCCATCTCCCCTCTCTATACCTCTGGCTGGTTTTCCTCAATGCTTGGACATTTCTCTGAATCCCAGTCTTCCTAGACATTCACCTTCATGAGTCCTTTCCTGGCCCCACACCCCTATCACAAACACTAGTGCCATTTGATACACCTACTCTGTATTTGAATTGTCCATCATCTCCTCCATTAGAATGTAAACTCCTTGAGAGAAGGGATTCTTTTTAACTGGTTTTTTTTTTATCCAAGTGTTTAGTATAGTGCCTGGAAAATAGTAAATGTTCAATCAATATTTATTGGCTGACAATATTTGTTTCCTATTCCTGGCTTACTTGCAGTTAGATGGTGTAGTAGACAATGCAGGCATGGGAAATTAGGAAGACACGAGTTCAAATTCTGCCTCATAAATACATGATCCTGGCTACATGATCTTGAAGAAGTCATTTAGCTATTTTTGGTCTCATTTTCCTCATTTGTAAAATGGGGATGATAATAATAGCATCTGTCTCAGTTATTGTGAGTATCAAAGTGAGATAATAAATGCAAAGTGATTTGAAAACTTTAACTATTATATGAATACTATAAATATAATATTTATTGTATATATTATTTATAATATATAGTATAACAGAAATACCACAATATAGTATAATATATAGCATCATAAATAATATGATAAATAAAAATTATCATTTTTAGTCACTGCCCTTTTTCACATTCTCAATGCAGTCTCCTGAGCCTGGAGATTTTGGTATATACTAATCTGAGGATTTGCTTTTCCAGTTTCTTCTTCCAACTTTCCTGCCCTTCTGTTTCCTTGAACCAATCCAACTTGAATATTCCATGATTTTAACATTCTACTAATTTGTAAACAGTACAGTTGAGGAAGCAGATTCCTGCAAATCCCATGGTTTCAGCTCCAGTAAATGGATCTGTAATTTCTGATGTCCAGCTCACTGTTCTCTTGGAGGCACTTCCTGCACTTGAAACACAGATGCTATTGTTTTAATAAAATGCTTGGTGCATGCTAAATTTGGAGGTGCTAAAAACATCAGGGACTGGACCTTTCTGGCACATGGTAGATGCTTAATAAATGCTAGTTGACTAAAAGACTGACTGACTGACTGGCAAAGGGAGTTGTCAGGGAGAAACTCCCTCTACCCATGCAAGTCAGAACCCTTAGCCTGGAGAATGACAGAAGTTTTCCAGGTCTGCTCACTTGTCTGGGATCTGAAGCACCATTATAATCTTTTGGCCAAAGGCAGATCCACTAAGCCTGGGTGCTGCAAATTTTTTCCAGGCAGCTCCCTTGGCTGGCCTTTGAAGAGTTTCTACCTCTTAGCAGTAAAGGGAAAGAGAACAATATAAACTTTCTGACCACCAGCAAATCTTTCCCTCCAATCAGCTGTGACCACCAGTAAACAGTTTCCTCCAATATACTCTTCCAAGGAGCAAATGACAATTTAGATTCCAAGCTCTTGTTATAACCCAGATTTGAGATCACTTTTTGGACGTAAATTGGAAAACTGTTCTCAGACACATTTGGAGATCTGGTCTTGACCAATACTGCTGCTATAATGGAGAGTCTTTTGTGTGAATTGATGCACTTTTACCTTCAACAGTACCATAAACAGGCAACATAAAATAGTCTCACAGTCACAAAACAGTTCAACAGCTAGTAAGTATCTGAAGCGGGATGTGAATTCAGGTCTTTTTGACATTGTTCTGTCCACTTTGCCACCTAGTTTGATGATGGAGTGTATTATATTTATTGTTTTAATCCCTAGCACCTGATGCAGTGGACAGCACATAGCAGATGATAAGTAAATGCGTATTAATGAATTGATTTTTCATATAAGAGATAGGATACAGTTCAGTATTACATGAACCCTTATCTCACAGGATCTAAGGACTTAACATTCAGCGTAATAATTAGAAGTACTCAGATAGTAAGGCATCTTCTTGCAACAACTTGGCTAAATACCAAATATTTGTATTGTTAATTTTCAGTTTTAAAAGGAAGGGCAAATAACAGCTTTCCGTATTAAAGTAACAGAAATAAAGCTAAAACCCTCTCTCTTCTCCTGGATGTAATGGCAGTTTTTAGGGACCCACTAAATGTCCATGGGGAATGATAGCATAATAGCACTCTCCCTACCCTATCCCTAACTTTTTTTTGCTTGTAATGCTGGATGAAAATTATTTCCTTCAAGCATATCTCTGCAGGAAACCCAAATTTCCTCCTGTTTCAGGAACATCTTTAGCAGGTTCTGGCTAACAGCATATGGTCAAAACTCTGATGGATGTACAGTAAAGGGATGGAAGGGGAATGACACGGTTTTCTCAATAGCCTGAGTGTCATGATGCTGTTCTTAAAGATTCCAATTTCTCCCTTGCTATTCAGAAGTATATTTCTTGGTGCCCTTCCATGTACCTCAGAATAGACCTTGCTTCATGATAAGCTTGATTTTCTTCTCAGGAACCTCTATTCCTCCTCCACCACCAAGTTTACTTGTCTTATATTAGTGTTTTCTTCTGTCTGATTTTCTTCTCCTCTTCTAGGTCATTTTTTTCCCAAACTTATTTCCCTTTTTAATCAGTTTTCCAGTTTTTCTACTGCTTTGAAGCCTTGTATCTATTGGCAGCATAATTTGCGATGAGAGGTGGGAGGAGACATCTGCCTGCCCGTTCTTTTTACCAGGTGCAACCTGCTGGGACTCTGAGGGTGTGTGTGAAAAAGCACACATACTCTGCATTCTTTAAAATCTGCCCCTTAAAGAAAAGCACATCAGGTATTCTATATCTTTTAATGTGGCAGTGTCTTTAAAAAAAATACTCCATATGTAAACTTCAGAGAACTTGGTAGTGTTTGGAATTCAGGAAGAAATAACATTAAAAATTCTAGACAAGAAGCTACTCATGAGTTTTCTTAAATCAAACTGTCTATGGGCATTTGATGATGTTTAAAAATTTTAAATACCTTCCCTTACACAGATGCATTGAGAAGTCCACATAGAAGGTACTGTAGGAGCACAAAGTACAGTTGGTAGTACCTTGGCTATTTTATATATTGTTTCTCATAACCCAGGCAGGGCTCAAGTCCATTTTCACAACACTCTCCTCGATGGTGAAGTATGATTACTCAATGCCTCAGGGAAGCAAAATGGGCGTAAACCCTAGGTTATGTTCTTAATTCCTAAAACCCAAGCCCAAGCCTATGACATCATCATCATTGACATCTTCCTCATCACTGTTAGCATTTATATAGTATTTTAAGGCCTGCAAAGCCTTTCACATGTGCAATCTAACTTGATCCTCCCAACAATTCTGTAAGTAGGTGTTTACAGATAAAGAAACTAAGTCTGAGAGAAGCATGGGATCCAAAGGTCCTTATTTCATTACAGAGTACATAAGAGGTCTTTTTCTTTGACCCACATATTTGACATGAAAGGGACTTACAGTAAGGAAATTCTCAGAAACTATTATTACTGAGTTTGGAGTCAGAGAATTTTGGTTTGAGCCATAACTCTTCAATTCACTAATATTCTGACCTCGAACAAGTCATTTAGTTTGTCTGCTTCACTGTCAGTTTCCACACATGTAAAATATAGAATTGGATGATATGGTCTTTTCAGTTTTAAATCTATGACTCTGTAAAGTTATCTCATACCTTCCTTATTCTGAGAGATGGGTATGGACATTTAAAACCATTTTAATATGATTGTCAATGTTATGTCAAGAACTCTGAAAGAATATAAGCATGAATGGTGATAAAATAGACCTGCCTTAATTGGATCATATATTATTATTATAGTTACTAATAAAAGTACCATTATTGCTCATCGTATTTATTTACATATTTTGTATGTTGTTCAGTCAATTCAGTCGTGTCTGAGTCTTTGTGACTCATGTATTATACTGTTTGTGGGGTTTTCTTGGCAAAGATACTGGAGTGGTTTGCTATTTCCTTCTCCAGTGGATTAAGGCAAACAGGTTAAGTGACTTGCACAGGGTCACATAGCTACTAAGTATCTGAGGTCAGATTTGAACTTGGGTCTTCTTGACTCAAGGCCCAACACAATCAACTGAGGCATCTACTCTGTCTCCATATTTTATATAGTTATGTATTTATAGATTATAAGTATGAATAACGATAATAATTGTTGGCACTCATATAGTGCTATGAAGTGTCCAAATAATTTATAATACAGGATGTCCCAAAAGTCTTATTGCACTTTTAAGCTCTTGAGACACCTTGTATAATCTCTTTTGAGGTTCATCACAACCCTATAAGTTACTGGAGTCATTTATGAAACTATTTTCCTTTTTTTTCTTTCTTTATTTTGCTGCCATTTTCTGGTTTTCAGTTTAGATTTAGTTCAGTCGGCTGAGTAACTAACTGGGCTACTGCCATTTGTTAATTCTCTGATGAATTTCTGCCATTTCCTAGTCCTCCATTGAATTGCATCTGCTACATGGACTTTTCTCAGAAAAGGAGCAGTTACACATCTTACTGAGAAGCTACTCTACAGCCTCAGGGATAGTCTAGCTCTTTTGTGAATCACATCAACAGCTGTACTCAGCCAGCTGGCAAAATTGTTAAGTTAGTTATGTCCTTTGAATTACTTTGCTTCCCTTCAACTGAAACTCTCCTACCTGGTTAGGATGAGAAAATTCCTCTAATCTCCTATGATGTGCCTGGCTGCCAGTGCTGTATCCATGAAATTTTCATGGTGCTTCACTTAACATAGCAAGACTGGGGCAGAACCTGTAAGATTTACCCTATCCTCCTCTGACACCACCACAATTACTGTATCCCTGGTTGATTGGTGTCCTTTATTTTCAAAGAGAACCAAAATGATATCATTATGATAAAGTGAAGTGATGCTATTTTTTCTAATATCAACTCAGAGTATAGTGTTAATGAGATCAGAATAATGTTATGGGGTGTAGTGTTGATGAGGTTGTGGCTTTAATTATGTCCCTTCTGTGGCAATGACTTGAGTCTCCAACCTCTTTAGTCATCTAATAAATGGTCCATTCCCTGTCTCAAATCTCTCCTTTCTCTAATGTATCCTCCACATGGCTGCCAAAATAACTTTGGTAGAGGTTTGAACATGTCACTCAATGAATTCTAATGGCTCCCTGTTACTAGAACGAAACACTAATGCCTTTGATTGGTATTTAAAGTCGTTCTCAACCCAGGTTCCAACCTACCTTTCCAGAACAATTATACATCATTATCCTTCATGCACAACTAAGGTCCAGCTTAACTGGACTCCTTGTTCATCTTTACACATGATGCTCCCTCTCTGTGTTTTGCATAGACTATTTTTTATGCCTGGGATATAAATCCTTTTTATTTCCAATTAGTAGAAGCCCCAGGTCCCTTCAAAGACTAGCTTAAATTCTACCTTCTACCTGAGGCCTTTCTTGAACCCTGATGAATCTTCCCTCCCCCATATCACCTTGTATTTATTGTATTTAAAGGTTTTGTACTATATCATGGGGAGAAAGGAACACACATGTATTAATTCTTTCTTTGTGCCAGGACCTGTGCTAGAGCCTTACAAATCATATCTCATTGGATGCTCATAACCATCCTGAGAGATGGGTGCTATTATGATCCAATTTTGTAGTTAAGAAAACTGAGGCAGACAAAGGTTAAATGACTTGCCTGTAACCACACAGATAAGAAGTTTCTGAGACCGGATTTTAACTCAGATCTACCAATTGCATGTTCAGTGTATATTATTGAATTCATATATATGTATATATATGTATGTTATATGTGACATATTGCTTAATGTATTATATGTGTATTACATAATTTAAGTATGTGTTGTCTTGCCAAATACATTGTAAGATGGTTGAGGGTAATGACTATTACATTTTTAATCTTTGTATGTCAAGGACCTAGCATTTGCTTGTTGGTTGATGGACTGATTCAGATGGCTTCTCAAAAGACTGTGATAAATACGAATCCATCTGCAAAGATGGAAAATAAAATGGCAGCCTTTTATATAATCAGGATATTCGGCACATTATTGAGCAATGCTTCTGTTTTGCAGTCATGACCAAAAGATTTCCTGGTTTGTTTTGTTTCCTTGTTTAATATTTCTCTTCCTATTTTCCCCTCACTGTCTATATATACCAGTGCAATGCTTTACTGAGGGATATCTATAGCTTGAGAGATCAGATTCTCTTTTGGGAGTGACATAGTTCACCAAATCATCAAAACAGAAGCTGAAGGTGATGTAATCTTTTTTTTTTTTATTTAACTTTTTACATTCATTTTCACAAAATTTTGGGTTCCAAATTTTCTCCCCTTTTATCCCCTCCCCCCACCCCAATACCCCAAGCAATCTAATTTTCCCTATCTCCAATCTGCCCTCTCTTCTGTCATCCCTCCCTTCTCTTGTCTCCATTTTCTCTTTTCTCCTGTAGGGCCAGATGACTTTCTATTCCTCATTAACTGTATGTCTTCTTTCCTAGTAGCAACAACAATACTAAACAGTTGTTCCTAAAACTTTGAGTTCCAAATTCTCCCCATCCCTCCCTCCCCACCCATTCCCTTTGGGAAGGCAGGCAATTCAATATAGGCCATATCTGTGTAATTTTGCAAATGACTTCCCTGATAGTCGTGTTGTGTAAGACTAACTGAATTACCCTCCATCCTACCCTGCCCCTCATTGTTTCTCTTCTGTCTTTTGATCCTGTCCCTCCCCAAGTGTTGACTTCAAATTGCTCCCTCCTCCCTTTGCCCTCCCTACCATCATCCCCAACCTTGCTTATCTCCTTCTCCCCCACTTTCCTATACTGTAAGATAGGTTTTCATACCAAAATGAGTATGCATTTTATTCCTTCATTTAGTGGAATGTGATGAGAGTAAACTTCTTGTTTTTTTTCCCTCAGCTCTCCTCTTTTTCCCTCCACTAAAAAGTCTCCTACTTGCCTCTTAAATGACATATAATTACCCCATTCCATTTCACCCTCTTTCCTCTCCCTACCTTTCTCTCTCACCATTTACCTTAATTTCTTTTAAGATATGGTCCCATCCTATTCAATTCACTCTGTGCTCTCTGTCTCTGTATGTGTGTATGTGTGTGTGCGTGCATGCGTATACATGTGTGTGTGTGTGGTCCCACCAACTACCCAGATACTGAAAAGTTTTAAGAGTTACAAATATTGTCTTTCCATGTAGGAATGTAAACAGTTCACTTTTGGTAAGTCCCTTAAGACTTCTCTTTGCTGTTTACTTTTTCATGCTTCTCATTCTTGGGTTTGAAAGTCAAATTTTCTTTTCAGCTCTGGTCTTTTCATCAAGAATGATTGAAAGTCCTCTGTTTCATTGAAAGACCATATTTTCCCCTGAAGCATTATACTCAGTTTTGTTGGGTAGGTGATTCTTGGTTTGAGTCCTAGTTCCTTTGACTTCTGGAATATCCTATTCCACGCCCTTTGATCCCTTAATGTAGAAGCTGCTAGATCTTGAGTTATCCTGATTTTATTTCCACAATACTGGAATTGTTTCTTTCTAGCTGCTTGCAATATTTTCTCCTTGACCTGGGAGTTCTGGAATTTGGCCACAATGTTCCTAGGAGTTTCTCTTTTTGGATCTCTTTCAAGTGGTGATCAATGGATTCTTTCTTTCAATGCTTATTTTGCCCTCTGGTTGTAGAATGTCAGGGCAGTTTTCCTCGACAATTTCATGGAAGATGATATCTAGGCCCTTTTTTTGATCATGACTTTCAGGTAGTCCCATAATTTTTAAATTGTCTCTCCTGGATCTATTTTCCAGGTCAGTTGTTTTTCCCATGAGATATTTCACATTCTCTTCCATTTTTTCATTCTTTTGGTTTTGTTTTATGATTTCTTGGTTTCTCGTAAAGTCATTAGACTCCATCTGTTCCATTCTAATTTTGAGAGAACTATTAAATTCAGTGAGCTTTTGAACCTCTTTTTCCATTTGGCTAATTCTGCTTTTGAAAGCATTCTTCTCATTGGCTTTTTGAACCTCTTTTGCCAATTGAGTGAGCCTATTCTTCAAGGTGATATTTTCTTCAGCATTTTTTTGGGTCTCCTTAACCAAGGTATTGACCCGTTTTTCATACTTTTCTTGCATGTCTCTCATTTCTCTTCCCAGCTTTTCCTCCACCTGTCTAAGTTGCTTTTCAAAATCCTTTCAAAAATCCTTTTTCAAAATCTTCCAAGGCCTGAGCCCACCCGACATCCCCCGGGATGTCTGGGGTACTGAGGCCCCGCCCTCCATGTCTTTCCTTGATGGCAAGAATACGTCCTCGTCATCAGATCTGAATGTCGGGATCATTTGCATTTGTTGGAAAAAACTCTCTATAGTCTTATTTTTCTTCCCTTTTCTAGGCATTTTCCCAGCCAGTTACTTGACTTCTGAGATTCCTGTCCACCCCCGCCTAGATCCGCCCAGCTAGTGCTTGGGGTCTGAGATTCAAATGTGCTCTCCGCGTTAATCAATGTGAGCTTTAGTTCTGGTGCTGGGATGGGGGAAGGGCCGCCTCCCAGGCTCAGCTCCCTCAGGGGCTTTATGCAGAGACCTTCAGGAATGGAGCGGTTGGGGGCGGGGTGGTGGGGCCCGCCTCCCAGGCTCAGTTCCCTCAGGGGCTTTATGCAGAGGCCTTCAGTAATGGAGCGGGGTGGGGCAGGGCCGTCTCCCAGGCTCAGCTCCCTCAGGTTGTTTATGCAGAGACTTTCAGTAATGAAGATCCTGCCTGCTGCTGGGGGAGTCCCGGGCCGCCACCGCAGCTGCTGCCTCCACCGCCCCTGCCTCTGCCACCGCCTCTTCCTCCCGAGGGGGCCCGAGTCATGGAGACACTCAGCTCCCCTCCTCCAGCCCAGCCGTCTCTCTCACTGACCTGTAGCTTCTGTGGGCGGAGGGACTTTCCCGGCTGCCAGAGGTTCCGTCCCTGAAGCCTGCTCGGGTCGGCTTCTCTGGGGCCGCGGCCAGGGCAGCGCTGGGGTGGGGTCCGCTTTCCGGGGCGCGACGGACCCTGGGGACGGCTCTCCAGGGCTCTCTGGAATGGAAATCTCTTCCACTCTGTTTCTTCACACCTTTCAGTGGTCCAGAATTTATGGGGATCTCTTTTTACATTAATTCCATGAGCTGTGGGGTTCGGAGCTCGTAAACGTGCGTCTTTCTACTCTGCCATCTTGACCGGTGATGTAATCTTAGATAACATTTTGTCTATTCCCTATCCTTTTACTTAGATATATGTGGAGGTCAAGAGTTGCAAAGCACCTTAACAGAGTCTCACAAAGGGATTTGGGAGAGGTGGGATTTAAGTCCAGGTTTTCTGACCCCAAGTCCAAAACACTATTATGCCTGCCACTCTACTATCTTGAAACCTTACCCAGAAATCTGGAGAGAAGCAATCTGTCTGGTAGACAGACTTCCTTCAAGTCTACAGAGTATAAATGGGAGATAACTTCAGAGGAAAGGTGGGGCTTGCAGGGGTGAGGGCAGGGATGTGGTGCAGAGAAGAAATTGGAAAAGACCTCTTGCAGAGAAGGAGGAATTTGAGCTGAGTCCAGGTGATGCATAGAGGTAAAGAGGGAAGGTATTTTAGTCCTAGAGAATATCCAGTGAAAGACAACATTGTAAGACAGTGTTATGTTAGATAAATGAAAGAAGGCTGGTGTAGACACATTGTGGAATGAAGTATAAAAAGACAGGAAAGGACCAGGTTGTGATGGGCTTTAAAAACCAAGAGTGTTTTCTATTTTACTCTAGAAGCAATAGAAAGAAATGGGAGCTTATTGAGTTGAGGGGAGAGAGAGTGACATAGTTGGACGTAAATTTTAGGATGATCATTTCAGTAGCTGAGTGGAAGACAGACTAGAATGAGGAGAAACTTCAAGTAAGGAGACCAAACAGAAAGCTCTTGCAATGGTCCATGCTTGATTAGAGTCTGCCACAGAGGAGAAGTTATGTGAGTAGAAAGAAGGGAACTTATATGAAAGATGTTGTGGGGATAGAACAATGAGACTCGGCAACAGATTGATCACGTGGGGTTAGCGCAAGTGAGGAGTCAAGGATAATACCGAGTGAGGAGTCAAGGATAATACTGAGTGAGGAGTCAAGGATAGTACCGAGTGAGGAGTCAAGGATAATACCGAGTGAGGAGTCAAGGATGGTACCGAGTGGGGAGTCAAGGATAATACCGAGTGAGGAGTCAAGGATAGTACCGAGTGGGGAGTCAAGGATAGTACCAAGTGGGGAGTCAAGGATAGTACCAAGTGGGGAGTCAAGGATAGTACCGAGTGGGGAGTCAAGGATGGTACCGAGTGAGGAGTCAAGGATGGTACCGAGTGGGGAGTCAAGGGTAATACCGAGATCATAAACCTGGTGATCTGAAGGATTTTGTTGTTGTTCAGTATTTTCCAGTCATGTCTAACTCTTCATGACCCCATTTGAGTTTGGTGGTTTTTTTTTTTTTTTTGGAAGAGATACAGAAGTGGTTTGCCATTTCCTTTTCCAGCTCATTTTACAGATGAGGAAACTGAGGCAAACAGGGTGAAGTGATTTGTCCAGGGTCACTTAGTAAGTGTGTGAAGTAACATTTGAATTCAGGAAGATGAACGTGCCTGACACCCTGTCCAATGCACCATATAGCTGCCCCTGACATGAAGGTTAGTAATGTCCTAAGACAGTAATAAGGAAATTTGGAAGAGCAAAGGTTTTGGAGAAAAGAAAATTTGTTCCATTTTGGATATGTTGAGATTGAGAAATCTTCAGGATATTTGGTTCTATATGTCTGAAAGCTTTTTGGTGATGTGAGACTAGGGCTAGATAAACAGATATGAAAATCATCATTGAAGAGATGATAATTGAACCCCTTCCTTTACATAAATAGCTCTTAATGTAGGATCTCTGAATTTGTTTTTTTATTATATTTTGATAACTGTATTTTAGTATTATTGATGTCTTCTATGTATTTTATTTTATCTATGTATTACATTATATATGTATTATGTATAAATATATATATTATATTTTATTTAGAAGGGATCCATAGGCTTCATCAGACTGCTAAAGGAATCCATTACACGAAAAAAAAAGAATCTCTGCTTTCCATATATCAAAAGATTTCTGGAAATTGACCTTCAAAACAGAAAGTTTCTTTTTAATACAACTTTTATTCTCTCCTTTCCATCTTCCCCTCTCCCACATTGAGAAGGCAAGAAAAACAAACTTTATTTTTATATATGCACATGTGTATGTGCATGTGTATGTAGTTAAGCAAAGCAAATGAGAGACAGAGAGGGAAGGAAGGAAGGAAGGAAGGAAGGAAGGAAGGAAGGAAGGAAGGAAGGAAGGAAGGAAGGAAGGAAGGAAGGAAGGAAGGAAGGAAGGAAGGAAGGAAGGAAGGAAGGGAGGGAGGGAGGGAGGGAGGGAGGGAGGGAGGGAGGGAGGGAGGGAGGGAGGGAGGGAGGAAAATATGCTTCAATCTGCACCGAGTCCATAAGTTCTTTACCTAGAGGTGGGCAGCACATTTTGTCATGAGTCCTTTGCAATTATGGTTGGTCATCAAGCCAATCAGTTACTAAATCTGTCAAATAGAGACTTTGCATCATCAGTATTGTTGGGTTTGTACAGTTCAAAAGATTTTTGGACATAGTTCCAAATTGCTTTCCAAAATGGCTAGATCAGTTCATAGTTTCACAAAAAAAAAACAGTGTTCAGCAAATGTTGTTTTACCTTGCCACTCTGGTGGGTTTGGGATAGTACCTCATAATTGTTTTGTCCTTCATTTTTCTAGTTAACAGTTTCTAAAAATTTGGCTATTGCTAACTTGTATTTCTCCTTCTGAAAACTATTTATTCATACGCTCTTACCATTTATCAATTAGGAAATGGCTTTCTTGTAAATTTGACTCAGTTCCCTATATATTTTAGAAATGAAAACTTTATCAGAGACCTTGGACTGCAAAATTTTTTCCCCAATTTCCTTCTTCTCTTCTAATTTTAGCTGCATTTGGTTTTGTTTGGGCTACAACTTTAAAATTTTTGTCATCTAAATTGTCCATTTTACCCTTCTGTGATCATCTCTATCCCTTGTTTGGTCATAGACTCTCACTCATCCATAAATCTAATATGTAATTTCTTCCATGTGCCTCTAATTTGCTTATTATGTCACACTCTAAATCACATACATTTGGACTTTATCTTGGTACAGTGAAGTGTTGGTCTATACCTAGTTTCTGTTAGACTCTTTTCCAATTTTCCCCACGGTTTTTGTCAAATAGTGAATTCTTGTTCCAGTAGTTGGGATCTTTGGATTTATCAAACACTGGTTTCTGTGTTCATTTGCTTCTAAATATCTCATTCATAATCTATCCCTCTGATCAATCTCTCTATTTCTTACTCCGTATTAAACTATTTTGATGACAACGGCTTTGTAGTACTACCAGGCTCCTGTTTTCATTAATCTCCTTGATATTCTTGACTTTTTGTTCTTCCCAATGAACTTTATTGCTTTTTCTAGCTCTAAAATGTAATCCTTTGGTAGTTTGACTGTTATGGCATTGGATAAATAAGTTCATTTAGGCAGTATTAGCACAAATAGTTTCTTTAAAAAGAACTTTTCCTTTCCATTATTGATGCTACCTTATCAAGTTCATCTTCATCTAAGTCACCTAATGATGAAATAGCTGGGTAGTGCAGTGGATAGAGTGTTGGGCCTGGCGTCATCTTCCAGAGTTCAAATCCAGCCTCAGACATTTAGTAGATGTGTGACCCTGGGCAAGTCACTTAACCCTTAAGCCTCAGTTCCTCATCTGTAAAATAAGCTGGAGAAGGAAATGGCAAATTTCTCCAGTATCTTGGCCAAGAAAACCCCCAATGGGGTCATGAAAAGTTGGATACAACTGAAAAACAACCTTGTAAATGATCAATGGCAAAGTTATAGGAGTTACGTTTTAAAGGCCAGTTCATTCTGGGTAAGAATGACTAATGACCCTTTCTCTCCAGAAAGCCATTACAATAAAAGCTCCACATAACATTTTAGGCTTGTCATCAGATCAAAGTTGCTCATTGGCTTCCAAATGAAATTCAAATTCCTTAGTCTATCATCCAAGGCCCTCTCCAAAATGACTGTTATTTACTTTTTCACAGTCAGAGAATTTACACCTGCCTAGTATCCTGTAATCATCTAATCCAATCATTCAACCCTTTATTTATACTATGCATCTCTATAAGCACCACTCACCAGTCAGAACAGATTACTCCTGTTGTATTGCCAGTTGTGTCTGACTCTTCCTGACCCCATTTGGGGTTTTCTTGGCAGAGATAATGGAGTAGCTTGCTATTTCTTTCTCCAGCAGTTTTATGGAAGGGAAAACTGAGGCAAACAGGGTTAAGTGACTTGCCCAGGGTCAAACAGCTAGTAAGTATCTGAGGCCAGATGTAAACTCAAGTTTTCCTAACTCCAGGACCAGCACTCCATCCACTGTTCCCCCTATAATGACATTTTCCTACCTCTGCATCTTTCTTTGCTCTTTCCATTTTCTAAAGGCAAATTCACATTACCTCCCCACTCCATTCCTGTTTTTTTTTCTTTTAAAATTCCATGCCTTCTTTAAGGACCAGCTCAGATCTCTTTATTTCATGAAAACTTCCTTGATTTCCCTAACTGGTGATGATGTTTTCTTTCTCTGACCTCTTTCTGGAGGCTCTTGGGAGACAGAGGGAAGAAGCATTAGCCTTTCTTGGCCAGTGTAAATTGGGCTTTAAAGTATAACTCCTATGACTTTGCTATTGATCAGACACAGTCAGCAATGATCATGAAGTGACCAGGGGAAGACAAATTTGATAAGGTGGCATCACTAATGAAGGAGAAAAGCTCTTTGTTAAGAAACTATATATATAAAACTGGAATTCCTCTTAGATTCATCAATGGAATTATGACTAATGGAATTACTCCCTTCAATAGTTCTGATTGTAACCTCCTGCTGAGCTACGCCTGCTCCTGTATCAGAAATGGATTGAGTTCTTTCTCTCAAGCTTTTGACATTGTAACTAATTAATCATTGACCAACAGAAGGCATAGACTTTCATTAGTTATCTATAGCTACATGACTGACATACCTCATACATCTCTCCAACAGCATCCTTTACAATGATTTCCTTCCATAATTCTTGGTTGATAATATTTTTATGTTTACTCATATCCACCATTCACCTCTCCATTGCGTTGGGAGTTTTCCTCAACTTTAATTCATTGGAGACCACAGCATTCTACATCATTGCTAGAAGAATATATACATATATGTATATATATATATACATATATGTATATATGTATAGAAATTGTCCTTTTTTCAGGGCAATATTTAGAGTCATTAACTTTGCTTTTAGATAGAACTAAGATGAAAACCCAAATCTCTAAAATCCCAGTCCCATACTTAGTATATTACATCCCAGCACTCCCTAACCAGTCCTGTTCCTAATAAAAATATTATATACAAAAGAAATCTACCACAATTGTCTTTTGTTAGATTTTTTTCCCACTTTTACATTGCTCTAGTAATATATTATCCCTACTTTTACCTGAAAATGTCTACAATGTTTTCCCCCTGCCCTGAAACACTTGTTGGGGTGAAGTTATCATCTGAGGCCTACAGACTATCACTTAACCAAGCCAATATTTACAGTTTCCCATTGTGTACTTTGCTGTGAAGCCCACAAAATCCCACCTCCAGCATTATAGTCAATGTTTTCCCTGCTGCCAAACTCCCCATACTGAATTCTAGGTGGCAGGCTCTGACCAGAACTGAATACCAATGAGTTCGTGGAAAATGGTATTGAGTTAGGTGAAGAACAAAAGCGTTCTGGCTTCAAAGAGAAAGCCCCCAGAGTGGAATCTACAGTTGCTGCACACAAGGGGCTTAACAGAGCCTGGGTTAACAACAGCCATGACAAAAAAATGAGGAGAAAAAAAGAAAAGAGCTACAAAGAGCTGCAAAACAAGCAGTTAACACCCTTTCTGTGGCACTCTGCAAAAGCCTTTAACACTTAAAACAAGATCCAAAAAGTAGCTATCTGGTCATCATTTGGCCTATGAAGCCTGTGAGCAACCCTGAACTTTTTCTAATTTTTCTCAGTAATTCACTCAGAAAGGAGAACACTTCAATTGCTGAATCCCTAGATTGAGAGAGACACATTTTCATATGAAGGTGCTCTGGGAAAAACAGAAACACACACACACACACACACACGCGCGCGCGCGCGCACACACACACCTGCAGCCAATCTGAATTGGTTGGCTAGAAGTGAGTTCTGGCTGACTTCCCAAAGATTAGAGGCCTTGCTGTGTTTTTTTTCTTGCTGATTTTCTCTTTTTACCCATTCTAGTCAGCCACTGATGTGTGCACCTCGAGCAATGGTGACCTCACAAATGCTCCATCCCATTTTTCATGCTCTTTCTAATGACCATGTTTTCAGGGGATAGAAGCTGAGGACTTGAAAGGATGGGAAGAGAAATGTTAAGATGGGGATGGGGAGGTGGGAGAGAATCTTTATCTGATTTATTTCCCTCTCCCTAAACCAATGTGTTTTCAAGAAAAAGAGAAAGGAAAAAACTATTAGAAATACCTTTGTCCTTGATATTGAAGAATGAAGGATTATTCTGTCCATTGCTGAAATACTAAATATTGTCTCCTTTTCCTCAGGTTTTCTTATATACATCTGTTCCCCTCCCCACTTTCCATTTCTCCTTTCTTCCCTTCCTGTGCTCCTCTCTTTCTGCCTTTCTCCCATACCTCCTTCCCCCTATCCCTTTCCTGGAGAGATGCCAGTCACTCAGGCCCCCACCCTTTGCCATATCACTTGCTTTGCCAGTTGTTGATGAAAATCTGGCAGCAGGAAGAGGGACCATCTGTGGCAAAGTTGAAACCTATTTAGCTCTCCAACAAGCTGGGGAGGGTTGGGGGTGGGGAGCAGTTTTCTTTATATTCAACCAGGCTAAAGATGACAATTACAGTAGGATTAAAACCATGGAGTAAAGTGGGGGGGGGGGACTCCTCTAAAACAGCAGAAATCATATTAGCGGAATCAGAATTTAGATTAATTTAGATTAATATTAATTTAATTAATTGATTAATATTAATTGAGATTAATCAGAACTAGAGAATCAGAAATTCCCACATTTGTGTAATGTACACCTGAGACAAAATCAGACTTTCTTCACAGAGAACTATGTTAGAGCCTGCTCTGGGATCTTAAAGCATATAAGAAAGACTCTGACACTCTCAAATGAGGTGATATTGTAAAGTGCTTAGCACAGAGCCTAGCACAGAGTAGGCATTTAATAAATATTTCCCTTCGGCCTAGACCTTTCCCTTGCTGAGTGATTTTAGTGATAACCTCCCATATTTTCAAGAAACTTATTTAGCACTTAATATGTGGAAGGAACTGTGCTAGGCCCTGAAGATAAAAAGATAAAAGGAAAAATCCCTTTTCTCAAGGAACTGATATTCTATTGGATGAGCTTTTACATAAATCCAGGTATGTAAATACTAGGTATAGAAGGAATGAATAAATAAAAAAAAAATGTATTGAGCATTTCCTATTTGCCAAGCATGGTGCTAAGTGCTAGGAATACAAATGCAAAAACAAAGACAAACCCCTGCCCTCATGGAACTTACATTCTAATAGGGAAGACATTCCATGTAAGTGATTGGGGAAGAAGACTTTGATCCAAAATAAAAAGGTCCAGATAGAGAGCCGTAGGAAGAGGGAAGGAGGGAGAGAGATCCCTAAGAACTCAGGAATTTAAGTAGTTTTCTGAACAAGGATATACTATGATGTGATCAGAGATTTAGGAATGGAATGAAATTTAGGGGCCAGCAAGTCCAGATCCTTCATTTTACAGGTGAGGAAACTGAGGACAGAGAGATTAAGTGACCTGCCTAGGTTTATAGTGTCTGGGATAGAATGAGAACCCAGGTCTTTGTGATTCCTAGTTTAGTGCCCTTTCTACTCCACTGGCACTCAAGATGGCATCTAAAGTAATCCTTGAAGTAATATAAAGATTTGAAAGTCTATGGAGTGAGGAGAGAGTGTATTCCAGGCATATGGGATGGCTTGTGTGAATATATAGAAGCAGGAAATGAACTATTGAGAATTTTAATTGGAGTGAAGAGTTCAAGGAAAAGATAGAATGTGAAATAAGGCTAGAAAGGTAGATGGAGCTAGATTATGGTGGGTTTTAAATGGCAGGCATTTATCTTTTATCCTAAAAATGAATAAGAGAAGCTGATGGTTTTCAGTTAAGAAAGTCACACGGTTAGTCCTGTGCCTTTGGGAGATTATTTTGGTGGTCATGTAAAGAATGATTATAAAAAGGTGAGGAAGAAGGAAGGTAGAATACTTAATAATCTACTCCAATAATCCAGATGAGAGTGATGAGATCTTGAGCAAGGGTAATTGCCATGTGAGTGAAGAAGAAATAGGTGTGAGAGGTGATAATAGAATGAATCTATCAAATTTCAAAACATAGAATATTGGGAATTAGGGAGGAGGAGGAATCAAGAACAACCCTGCAATTACGAATCTCCTCGACAGGGAGGATGGTAGAGACCAACAAAAATCTGGCTTGCAGAGTAATATGATGATCCCAGTTTTTAATGTATTAAATTTAAAACACTAATCAGATCAGATATCCAGCAGACAATTGGCAATATAGAGATAGCTAGAATTTAAGAAAGAGATTCATCTTCAAAAAGATGGCATGTGAACCATGGGAGCAGATAACATGATGAAAACAGGGTTTTTGTTGAATCATTTTAGTTATGTCCAACTCTTTGTAACCCCATTTGGGGCTTTCTTGGCAAAGATACTGGGGTGATTTGCATTTCCTTTTCCAGCTCGTTTTACAGAGGAAGAAACCAAGGCAAACAGGGTGAAGTGACTTGCTCAGGGTCACACAGCTAGTAACTGTGCAGGGCTGGATTTGAACTCATGAAGATATGTCTTCCTGTTTCCAAGCCCAGTGCTCTATACACTGTGCCACCTAGCTGCCCTCTTCATTTACATAGTAGAATAGAAAAAGAGGAAACTGTAAATCTTTTATTATGTACAACCTTCCTTTGTAAAGTATATACTAAATTTAAACATTCGTATTATTTTGTAGGTGAGGTTATTTTCCATCTTTTCATGATGGATTTTGTTGATAATATAAAGAAAAGCTGATAATTTTATGAGCTTTTTCTTTTACACCTTCCAAATAAAAAGAAAACATAAGCTCTCCAGGTTCTACCATGGTAGAAAGACTTTACATATAATCAGGAACAGACTGAATCTGTATTCCAAGGACCATCCTAGTTCCACAACTAGTAATGAATTTTTGGAGCTGTGAAAAATTCAAAACAAAAATAAATTTTAAAAAGCTCTCAAGCCTTCAAGATCTCCCTTTCTCCTTCTGCTGTGATGGTGGCAAAGTGATGGGAAAGAGAGCAAAGAGGGTTAAGAATCACAAATCAGTACTCTATAAGGGACATCCTTATTCAGTGACCAACAAGTAGACCAAAAAGTATATTGTTGGAAGAGTTAAATCATATCAGTGAATAATTATGTATATTCCAGCAAAAAAATAATCCTTGTATTGTCCATGTCTAAAAAGGGATATCTTTTTCTGCTTTTTAAGATCATTGCCTCTCTGGAAGGAGGTGAGTGCCACATTTCAATCGCAGGCTTTTGGAATCAGAACAATCTTGTTATTTTTGCTACAAGGATCAGGAGAAAGAAGGAGCTAAATGTAGCTAGATGGAAGAATGACTCACAAATTCTTCTTGGAGAGGCAAAGAAGAAAATTTGGCAGAGTGGGGTTTATTTTGTTCACCTAGAGGCAACAAAAAAGGTTATTTCATTTGGATATTTGGTCATGACAGATTGAAACATTATTGACAACTACTTGCAAAAAGAACAACATGAAAATAATGACAGCCTATGCAGCAACACTGGTAGCTGAAGATAAAGAGGTAGAAGAGGACATGAAGAAGCTTCATAAGACCCTTACCATCACATTCCTGGTGACTTCAATGCTGAGGGGAAAAAAAGCAGGGGTGGAAAGAGATGTCAGTCAAGAAGAAGGAACTTGAGAGGTTAAAGACCTTGAGATAACAGCCAACTCTCACATCTCTATTATCTGGAATCCTTTCTATGAAAAAAGAGGGGAGGAAATCACTAGGTGCTAGGAAGGAAGGAAGGAGCATAAAGAATAAATTGGATTCTATTCTTAACATAAAGAAAAAAACTTGTTATTGATATGGGAGGTATCCCAAAGTCAGTTATCTTTATTCAGTCAGACTATTGATTCATCTATTGTAAAAACAGAATTAATAAAACACAAAAAGAAAGACAAGCAAAAGGTATGGCATCCAGTAGAAATTATGTAAGTCTGCATTATTTAGACAAGTAACTGAAAATCAAAAAAGGGAAAATGAAGAACAAAAATGACATAGACACCGACTTTAATAATTTCAGGTAGTCCCATAATTTTTAAATCATCTCTCCTGGATCTATTTTCCAGGTCAGTTGTTTTTCCCATGAGATATTTCACATTCTCTTCCATTTTTTCATTCTTTTGGTTTTCTTTTGTGATTTCTTGGTTTTTCAGAAAGTCATTAGCCTCCATCTGTTCCATTCTAATTTTGAGAGAACTATTTTCTTCAGTGAGCTTTTGAACCTCTTTTTCCATTTGGCTAATTCTGCTTTTGAAAGCATTCTTCTCCTCATTGGCTTTTTGAACCTCTTTTGCCAATTGAGTGAGCCTATTTTTCAAGGTGTTATTTTCTTCAGCATTTTTTTGGGTCTCTTTTAGCAAGGTATTGACCCATTTTTCATGCTTTTCTTGCATCTCTCTCATTTCTCTTCCCAGTTTTTCCTCCACCTGTCTAACTTGATTTTCAAAATCCTTTTTGAGTTCTTCCATGGCCTGAGCTCATTGAATATCTATTTCAGATGTTTGGGGTACAGAGGCCTTGGCTTCTATGTCTTTCCCTGATGGTAAACATTGTTCCTCCTCATCAGAAATGAAAGGAGGAAACATCATCTGTTCCCCAAGAAAGTAGCCTTCTGTGGTCTTATTTTTCTTCCCTCTTCTGGGCGTTTTCCCAGTCAGTTACTTGACTTCTGAGATTCCTCTCCACTGCTGCCTAGATCCACCCAGGTAGTGCTTGGGGTCTGAGATTCAAATGCTGCTCCCCAGCCTCAGGGCTTTCAGTGGGGGGCAGGGCTGCTATTCAATGTGAGCTTAAGTTCTGGTGCTCAGGTGGGGGCAGGGCCACCTCCCAGGCTCAGTTCCCTCAGGGGGTTTATGTGGAGACCTTTGGTAATGGCCCTGAGGTCCTGCCTGCTCTGGGTGTTCCGGGCCGCAGCTGCCTCTGCTGCTGCCTCCTGAGGGGGCCTGAGTTATGGAGACACCCAGCTCCCCTCTCGGCCAGCCCAGAAGTCTCTCTCACTGACCTGTAGCGCCTGTGGGTGGACGGACCTTTGTGGCCGCTGGAGATTTTGTCCCTGAAGCCTGCTCAGATCTGCTCCTCTGGGGCCGCACGGCCAGGGCAGGGAAGGGCTGGGCTCTACTGTCCGGTGTGTGATGGACCTTTGGTGGCGGTCTTTCAGGGCTCTCTGGAACGAAAATCTCCACTCCATTGCTGCGCAGCTTGCACTGCTCCAGAATTTGTGGGGAGTTCTTTTTACAGAAAATTTATGGGCTGTGGGTTGGGAGCTAGCATATGTGAGTCTTTCTACTCCGCCATCTTGGCTCCTCCCCTCGACTTTAATAATTTCATCTGGAAGTTTAACCAATGAAAATTAATTGATACAATAAAGAGCCTAAAATGTGCCTTAGTCAGCAAATATCTGACAATTGCCAAATGGAAAGAGATGGCTTCCAAAGGTCATCTCTAACAAAACCGTTAGAATAGAAAGTTATTTGTAAAATCTTACAAACAAGAGTAGTGGATCACTATGAATAGTATAAATTCCCATAAAGGGAAGAGGAATAAAGGAATATAAAATGTTATACTAATGCAACATTACAACCTTTCTATTAGCCTTTCTCATAGCATGATGCCTAGACATCTCTTTGGGTTATCATATTTCCTCATATATCAGTTATTTGGACATGCTCCCTTCTACCATTTTAAACTGTAAACTCCTTAAGAGCAGGGCTATGTCATACTTGCCTCAAGAGGTAATAGATTTCCCCTCATGGAAGATTTTCAGTTACAGCTTTGATGACCATTTACTGGAGATATATTAAAAAAGAGTTCTTTCTCAAGACTGGTTTGAACTAAATGATCTCTGGGATCCCTTCAAATTGAGATTCTGGGACTCTATCTCTACTTGTTAGCATGGTGCCTTGCACACAGTGAATAACATGTTCACTCATTTGAATTTAACTCCTGAGTCCCTAAAACATTTAAACATGATCGCCAGGGCTTCTGCCTATTCCTCTGCAATATTGCTTTCTTCTAGGCCCTAAATGGCCCAGCCATGGGTAGAATTCTCTACTTTCTGGACCATTAAGCCTTTCCAAACATAAAACAAGACATTTTTTGATGATCCATGCCATTCACCCTTTGTTACCCAACAGATGTGAAAAAGAAAGTTACCTGCGATTTCTAGCACCTCCATAACTAGCCCAGAAAAAGCGTGGGTTTGTAAATTTGTTTGCATAGCTCTCACTTTGCTGGTCCAGGGCAAAGGTTGTTGATTTTTTTAACTTATTGTTCTTTTCTAAAAATGTTGTTTTTAGCTCTTTCATTTGTAGTCTCAACTTCACCAGAATGCAGCCATGCTATCATGTCACTTTTAACAGTAATTGAATCCTCTAGTCAGAGAAGTGTTTATACTAGTCTAGTATACAGTCTATACTAGTTGCATTTCTAAGTTAAACAATATAACCTTGCTTATCTCATTTTCATTTGAAATTCCCATGACCTTCATCTGTCCAAATGCTGATAAATTTTCAGTTTCATTCCATTAAATGAAAATTTATTAAGCACCCACTATGTGCAGCACAATGCTAGATACCAGAAGAGATCCAAAAGAATAAATAAGAACCAGTTGCTGTTAGTACTCACTGATATAATCATTTGCAGATCAGCTCCATTTAAGTGGGTCTGACTTGAAAAGTTGTCTGAGTTCAATGGTCTATGAATATTCAAAGCATTTCCCCACTGTGCACAACCTTCTCAAAACCCATTCTTGCCCTACTGACTCTTAATGTGTACTGGACCCTCATTTAGCTAATAGGCTCCTTGTCTCTTCCATCTTAGCACTTTTGAAACTTACTCCCTTCTTCTTGCCTTAGAGACTAACTTTCTAGCAAGACTGTGACATAGAATGCTTGAGGCTTCCCTCAGCCGCTCCTTTAGAAACCATGGTTCAGTTCAGCATGTTTATGACAAGTCAGTCAGTAAACATTTATTAAGAGCCTACTGTGTTCCAGTACTGTACTAAGTGCTGGGTATACAAAGACAAAAGATAGTCAAGACAACTGACAATAACCTAGGATACAATAGATGATCTTAGGGTCTTTGGTATCTGACCAAACCCTGAGTCCCTTAGCACCTGCTTCAGCCACCTTCATGAACATCGATACAAATTATTCTTATCCACCCATTCCATCAGGGGAGGTCTTCACATACTTGGGGGAGACATCTCTCTAACTCATCAATAGGTTTGAGGCCTGTTTAGTCTCAACCTGGTTTCACCATCTTCTGGGGTGTGGCCACTATGTATGATACAGTTTTTGGAGCCACAAGTGAGAGTGGGGTGAGCAGCAGACAGGAAAGGTGGATGAGCAGCCCTGAAAAGAGTTCAGCAAGCCCTTACCTCAAAGGTGCTAGTCTTCCTTGAATGCTCCATATGCCCCTACAACTATTATAGCAAGGTCCTAAGGAAGCATGAAGGGATTGGGATCATAAGTTTAGTTGGAAGTATTAGCCATGATAAATTAATAGAAATTCTTCTTCCATGACAGGAGGTAACAGAGAAGGCTTCTGGTGAAGAAGTAGAGAAATTGGAAAAGTGGGGAGTGGAGCAGGGATTGAAAGGGATGGGATTTAAATTCAGTCCTTCTTACTCCAGAGATGGAGCTCTTTCCACAGTTCTAAGCCAATCCTGGTCAACTAGAGATCTTCGAACAAAGGCTGAATGACCACTTGTCAGATATGCTAATGTGACTTTCCTTTCCAATTCTCAAATTGCACAATTCCATTGTTCTGTGATTCTGAAACTGAATAAACTAAGTTTTTAGAGGCTGGAGATACAAAGCTTTTAAAATAGTACATTGCTTGTATTGAAGGATCTTGTAACATTTTGAGGGAGAGGGGAAATGAGAATGATACACATCTGACTGTTCCTAACCAAACTTCTATATTATTAGTAAGTGACTGATAGAACTTTAAGAAAAGGATGAACCTTGAGATCAGCTGGACAAACAGCTAGAGAATTAACTACTAAATACAAGAGATTTATTAGTATTTGTTAGAGCTTACTTAGTTACTGCTAGGTAGCAGCTAAGTGGTTCAGTGGATAGAGTGGACTCATCTTCCAGAGGTCAAATCTGGCCTCAGATACTAGGCATATGACCCTGGGCAAGTCATTTAATCCTGTTTGCCTCCGTTTTCTCATCTATAAAAGGAAGAATGAAATGCAGATAATCACAGTATCTTCGCCAAGAAAAATCCAAATGGGACCACAAAGGGTAGGACACAACTGAAAAACTACTGAACAGAAAAATAGTACCAACTATGTGCTAAGTGATGGGAATATAAATATGGGTGTACAAGACATTCTCTCCCATCAAGGAGCTTATGTTCTAATGGGGAAAGATAATGTATCAATGGCACCTGGGAGAGTTGGTGGGAGATCAGGCACAGTCCAGAAAGTAGTGCAGAGGCCTGAGCCCTACAAAATAAGTAAAAAAAACCTGCTTATCTAAATAGAGGGACCCACAGATGACAGGAATAAGGAAGAGGAGTTGGTTGTCCTGGTAGAAAAGACATGGATGGGAAAAGTCTAGGAAGTGATGTGGAGGCCTGACCCTGGAAGGATAAGATGTTTGTGCTTCTAAAATTGTCTCCAGTCTCAACTTCAGGGGGCACAGTTTGCTTTTTAATAATATTTTATATATTCCCAATTACATGTAAAGACAAGTTTTTACCATATTTTTACAATTTGGGTTCAGAGAGAGGATTCTGGGAAGATGGCAAAGTAGGTTAGAAAATTTTCTGCTCTCCAAATTTCCTCCACAAAAAAACACAGAATATCACCTCAGAGGGAACATAGAGCAGAGGAAACAAACAAAAGCAATTGTCCTCCTACGACAATTTGAGAAGACCCCAGGAAAGACTCAACCTCCAGGAGCAGAGGTCAAACCTGACTGAAGTGCAAACATAGCCAGTCTGACAAACCCTTGGGGACAGCAGGGTTGAGAGGCAGTCTTAGCCTTAGAAACTTTCATCTCATTGACAATGTGTGGAGGTTTGAGAGCTGAGTAGAAGATTGAAGGACTTTCTACAGTTAAGGGATGCCAAGCACAGCTGTGCTGACCAGATGTGTCCTAGCTATGGCTGCATGGAGAAGGAGGTAACACACAACTGGTAAGTGCAGTCACAGATGGGCAGGGACCCTGCTGGCTGTGGGCACTTGCAGGAGAGTAGAGTTCCTGGTTTCAGTTCCAAGGCAGAGAGGACAGAGCTATAGTTTACACTTGTTAGAAAGAAAGATCGAAGGGAGTAAAATAATTTGTGGAACAGCATGGATGAGGACACTTGCCATGGCTCAGGAGTGGAGAGGAAAGGTTGGGCCCTTGAACAGACCTTAGAAGATAACAGTAAGGATTTGGAGGAGCCAAGATGGCAGAGTAGAAAGACTCACAGATGCTAGCTCCCAACCCACAGCCCATAAATTTCCTGCAAAAAGAACTCCCCAGAAATTCTGGAGCAGTGCAAGCTGCACAGCAACAGAGTGGAGGAGATTTCCATTCCAGAGAGCCCTGAAAGACCGCCACCAAAGGTCCATCATGCACCAGACAGCACAGCACAGCCCTTCCCTGCCCTGGCTGTGGCCCTGAGAGGAGCAGGCTTCAGGGACAGAATCTCCGGTGGCCGCGAAGGTCCCTCCACCCACAGGCGCTACAGGTCAGTGAGAGAGACTTCTGGGCTGGCCGAGAGGGGAGCTGGGTGTCTCCATAACTCAGGCCCCCTCAGGAGGCAGCAGCAGAGGCAGCTGCGGCCCGGAACACCCAGAGCAGGCAGGACCTCAGGGCCATTACCAAAGGTCTCCACATAAACCCCCTGAGAGAACTGAGCCTGGGAGGTGGCCCTGCCCCGACCTGAGCACCAGAACTTAAGCTCACATTGAATAGCAGCCCTGCCCCCCACTGAAAGCCCTGAGGCTGGGGAGCAGCATTTGAATCTCAGACCCCAAGCACTACCTGGGTGGATCTAGGCAGCAGTGGAGAGGAATCTCAGAAGTCAAGTAACTGACTGGGAAAACGCCCAGAAGAGGGAAGAAAAATAAGACCACAGAAGGCTACTTTCTTGGGGAACAGATGATGTTTCCTCCTTTCATTTCTGATGAGGAGGAACAATGTTTACCATCAGGGAAAGACATAGAAGCCAAGGCCTCTGTACCCCAAACATCTGAAATAGATATTCAATGAGCTCAGGCCATGGAAGAACTCAAAAAGGATTTTGAAAATCAAGTTAGACAGGTGGAGGAAAAACTGGGAAGAGAAATGAGAAAGATGCAAGAAAAGCATGAAAAATGGGTCAATACCTTGCTAAAAGAGACCCAAAAAATGCTGAAGAAAATAACACCTTGAAAAATAGGCTCACTCAATTGGCAAAAGAGGGTTCAAAAAGCCAATGAGGAGAAGAATGCTTTCAAAAGCAGAATTAGCCAAATGGAAAAAGAGGTTCAAAAGCTCACTGAAAAAAATAGTTTTCTCAAAATTAGAATGGAACAGATGAAGGCTAATGACTTTCTGAGAAACCAAGAAATCACAAAACAAAACCAAAAGAATGAAAAAACAGAAGAGAATGTGAAATATCTCATGGGAAAAACAACTGACCTGGAAAATAGATCCAGGAAAGACAATTTAAAAATTATGGGACTACCTAAAAGTCATGATCAAAAAAAGAGCCTAGACGTCACCTTTCATGAAATTATCAAGGAAAACTGCCCTGAGATTCTAGAAACAGAGGATAAAATAAGTATTGAAGGAATCCATCAATCACCTCCCAAAAGAGATCCAAAAAGAGATACTCCTAGGAACATTGTGGCCAAATGCCAGAATTCCCAGGTCAAGGAGAAAATATTGCAAGCAGCTAGAACAATTCCAGTATTGTGGAAATACAATCAGGATAACACAAGATCTAGCAACTTCTACATTAAGGGATTGAAGGGCATGGAATAGGATATTCCAGAAGTCAAAGGAACTAGGACTCAAACCAAGAATCACCTACCCAACAAAACTGAGTATAATACTTCAGGGGAAAACATGGTCTTTCAATGGAACAGAGGACTTTCAAGCATTCTTGATGAAAAGACCAGAGCTGAAAAGAAAATTTGACTTTCAAACACAAGAATGAGAAGAAGCATGAAAAAGTAAACAGTAAAGAGAAGTCATAAGGGACTTACCAAAGGTGAACTGTTTACATTCCTACATGGAAAGACAATATTTGTAACTCTTAAAACGTTTCAGTATCTGGGTAGTTGGTGGGACTACACACACACATACACACACACAAGCACACACACATGTACATGTTAGCACATGCGCACACACACATACACACATGCACGCACACATAGAGACAGAGAGCATAGAGTGAATTGAATAGGATGGGATCATATCTTAAAAGAAATTAAGGTAAATGGTGAGAGAGAAATGTAGTGGGAGGAGAGAGGGTGAAATGGAATGGGGTAAATTATCTCTCATTCAAGAGGCAAGCAGGAGACCTTTTAGTGAAGGGAAAAAGAGGAGAGCTGAGAAAAAAACATGGTTTACTCTCATCACATTCAACTAAAGAAAGGAATAAAATGCACACTTATTTTGGTATGAAAACCTATCTTACAATACAGGAAAGTGGGGGAGAAGGAGATAAGCAGGGTGGGGGGATGATGGAAGGGAGGGCAATGGAAGAAGGGAGCAATTTGAGGTCAACACTCTTGGGGAGGGACAGGATCAAAAGACAGAATAGAAACAATGGGGGGCAGAATAGGATGGAGGGAAATATAGTTAGTCTTACACAACATGACTATTATCGAAGTCATTTGCAAAACTACACAGATGGGGCCTATACTAAATTGCCTGCCTTCCCAAAGGGAATGGGTGGGGAGGGAGGGATGGGGAGAATTTGGAACTCAAAGTTTTAGGAACAACTGTTTAGTATTGTTGTTGCTACTAGGAAATAAGAAATACAGTTAAGGGGGAATAGAAAGTCATCTTGCCCTACAGGACAAAAGAGAAGATGGGGACAAGAGAAGGGAGGGAGGATAGAAGAGAGGGCATATTGGTGATAGGGAAAATGAGAATGCTCGGTGTATTGGGGTGGGGGGAGGGGATAAATGGGGAGAAAATTTGGAACCCAAAATTTTTTGAAAATGGATGTAAAAAGTTAAATAAATAAATTTATATTAAAAAAAAAGAAAATAACAGTAAGAAGGACCTGAGACTTGGCGCATCATTCCCCATATCTCAGGACTAGAACATCATTACATTAATAGCTACTAAAAACAAAATAAAATAAAAATTAGTTAGCAAAGGAGAAAGAACCCAACCATAGATAGCTACTATGGAGATAGAAAGATCTGGATTGATATTCAGAGGAGGATAATGGAACTAAAAAGCCACTCCTTTTTCAGTGGGAATTGTCAAATGGTCCCAAGCATGATAAGAGTTCTTGGAAGAACTTAAAAAGATCTTTAAAAACAAAACAAGAGAGATCAAGGAAAAATTAGGAAAAGAAATAAGAGCCATCCAAAAAAATCATGAAAAGAAAATCAAACAACTTGAAGTAAAGAATTGAAAATTTAAGAAAGAAAATAATATCTTGAAAACCAGAATTGGACAAGAAAAAGGTAATGACATTCTAAGAAAGCAAAAAATAATAAAATCTAAGGAATTAAAAATAGAAGAGAATGTGAAACATCTCATCAGAAAAACAATTGACCTGGAGAAAAGATCAAGGAGAAATAATATAAAAATTATCAAACTACCTGAAAATTACAATAAAAATAATTTTGATACAATATCATAAGAAATTATCAAGAAAAATTACCCTCAAGTTGTAGAATAGGAAGGCAAAACACAAATAGAAAAAAAAATCCACCAATCACCACCTGAAAGAGATCCCAGGAGGAAAACTTAACAGGAATATCATGAAATATTCGAAACCCAAGTTTCAAAGCTCCCCAGTTAAGGAGAAAATATTGGAAGCAGCAAGAAAAAAATTTAAATCTCGTGGAGCTACAATAGGGATTACACAAGACCTAGCAGCTACCACACAAAAGGACTATAGTTCTTGGAATACTATATTTCATGGAGCAAAAGAGCTGGGGTTATGACCAAGAGTAACTTACCCAGCAAAATTAAGCATAATCCTAAAAGGGAAAAAATGGACACAACAAACTGAAAGACTTTCAGGTATTTATGACAAAAGCAGCACTTCTTACTTCATTTTTCCTCTTCCTCCCCACTTCCCACTGAAGGAATATGTATTGTTCATGGGTAAGTCAAACCAATACTTTTAAAATAGACAAATCTATGTACCTAATCTATTTAATGCCATCCCAATTAAATTACTTTTAAACATTATCTTACTGAATTAGAAAAAAACAATAACACAATTCAAAAGGTCAAAAGAAAACCTACAAGGTATCAAAGGAAAGCTGGGCAGCTTTGAAAACTATGAGCAGTATTTATTCTATAGGTTTTCTTGAAATGGGAATTTATTTTTTATATTGAATCCTGTGTTCTACTGTGTATTTGGCAATGTTTATTTTTTTCCTTTTCTAATTTAGCATTTAAGTTTAAAATATTTTTTTTTAATTACCAAAAAAAAAAGAAAAGAAAAAACTTTGAGTTCCAAATTTTCTCCCTCCTCTCACTTCCCCACTCACTGATATGGTAAGCAATTTGATATAGGTTATACATGTGCAATCATACAAACCATATTTCCATATTAATCACAGAATGAAAGAAGATACAGACCCAAAGGAAAAAAAAAACATGAAAAAATTAAGTGAAAAATAGTGTGCTTCCATCTGCATTCAGACTCCATCAATTCTTTCTCTGGAGGTGGATAGCATTTTCCATCATGAGTCCTTTGGAATTGTCTTGGATCATTGTATTACTGAGAATAGCTAAATCATTCACAGTTGATCATCATGAGTGTAGCTGTTTTTCATTTATTTTTCATATATTTTTGTATCTGCTTATCTGTTTTCCTATTGTTTCTCGCCAGTGAGTATAAGCTCGTTGAGGATAAGAACTGTCCTTCCATGCCTAGCAGAGGATGTGACATGTAATAGGAATTTAATAAATATGTGTTAAGTTGAATTGAATTAGAAATGGGAAGGAATCTTTGATGCCACTGGTTTTCAAGGTCATGGTCATCTGTGGTCAGATCATTCCATTTCCCTTTTTACAAGAGCTGTGCCCAGTCCAGAGATCATAGCCACAGAAAATGCACAAAGCAACTCTAAGACCATGAGCATGACAGAGGAACTCTTCCTGCCTCTTAAGAACTAGAGTTCTTATGAGGATCAAACAAGATATTATGTATAAAGCACTTAACACATAGGAGACACTGCATTATTCCCTTTCTCCTTTAATATTAGGCCAGTCTGAGACAATAGTGCAGAGGAGCTTGTAAGCATAAAGTTGGAAAGCAAAGTACAATCCTCTTATTTTACGGATGAAAAAACCAAAACTGAGTGATGTGCCCAAAATTATATAGTTAGCAACAGAAAGATAGATGGATACATAGATAGATGGATAGATAGATAGATAGATAGATAGATAGATAGATAGATAGATGGATAGATGGATAGATGGATACATAGATAGATGGATAGATAGATGGATGGATAGATAGATAGATAGATAGATAGATAGATAGATAGATAGATAGATAGATAGATAGATAGATGGATGGATGGATAGATGGATAGATAGATAGATAGATAGATAGATAGATAGATAGATAGATAGATAGATAGATAGATAGATAGATAGACAGATGAAGGGATGGAAGAAGCGAGGGAGGGAAGTATTTTATTAATTTTATTTCAATCTAATTTATATTTTATGTATTTTATTTTATGCATTTCTAAACATTATTCTGAGAAGGGATCTCTAAGTTTCACCAGTTATAGGGTTTCATGACACACAAAAAAGACTAAAAATCCCTGAAGAATATGTATGACCTTTCCAAGGAAGCCAGGACAACTCAACCAGAACATGGGTAAGCAATAAATGTGTTCTTTGATACTGGAGAGACAGTAACTGGTTAAAGGACATTGAGGAGCACAGAAGATGAGGCTCATGAGCAATTTTATTAAGGGAAAAAATTCAGGCTCTAAGGATTATACCAAGAGAATCCCAAGGAAAGAAGTTGGGAACTCATCCTGCAAGTTGAATAAGTCCGCAGAGTCTGTGCTATATAAAATGGCACAATTAACAAAAGTGGATAACTTAAAGAGATCAATCTTGGAAGGAGAAAATTATACAGTTTATTAAAAACTATATTAAAAAGACACCACAGTTTTAAAGAACAAGTAATTCCTATCTAGACTAATTGTAAATATGGAAAAAACTGAAGAATTCTGGTAGGCCATACCAGAATGTACATGCATTATTGAACATACTTATATTTATGTACACATATAAGACATTATATGTATGTACATATATGTATTGGACATACCTGTCTGTATGTACATACATTATTAGACATACATATATGTAGGAGTTTTTAAACTAATAAAATAGACAAACCATTAAATAAGCTGGGTTTTTTTAAAAAAGGGAAATCAAATCAGCAAAAGGAAAGAGGAAAATCACCACCAATTAAAATAAAACTTTTAAAACTGTTAGAGCTATTTCATTCCATTCTATATAAGCAAGAATGTTTGTAAAACTATGAGACTCGGATTAACATAATTGAAAGATGAAAATTTAAATACCAAAATCTTAAAATAATAGAAAAAAATGAACAAACCTTAAAGGAACTCCAGCCCTTTTTTTGCTGATTAGGTCTGTGAAAAATCAACTCCTTTGCATCAATATGAAGAGACTTCTAAGAAATGTAAAGATCTGGGCCATAGAAAAGGGACAAATCAATCCTACGGAAAATAGAAAAAAAAAACCTAAGATCAAGGAATAGATCAATAAAACGGAAAAATGTCCAAATATTTGACATTATAAATAACATCAATAACTGTTTTTGATGAACAGTTAACAAATCTAACCTTTTAAGTGGAGGAAGAAAACTCAAATTACCAAAATGAAACTGTTTCATATTGTTCAATGTTAATACACTTGTGCATGTAAAAGAAACGCATAAGTAGTTACAAAAACATAAAATGCCACAATTAATAAAAATGCTAAAGAAATCAATCTTGGAAGGAGAAATTAAACAGTTTATTAAAGGAAGTCACCAAACTTTTAAAGAACAAGTAATTTTGTATTATCTATACCATTTCTAAACACAGAAAAAAAAAACTTAGGAGAATTATAGAGGCTACCTGATTCCAGTTATAGGTAAAACTTATAGAACATTCATCCTTGAGTCAGGAACACCTAAGTTCGAATCCAACCTCTGATACTTGCTAGCTTTGTAACCTTGGGCAAGTTGCTTAACCTCTATCTGCCTCAGTTTCCTCAACTATAAAATAAGGATAATCATAGTACTTACCTCCCAAAGTGGTTGGGGGGATCAAATGTGATAACAATTGTAAAACTCAGCACAATGACTGGGACACAGTAGGTGCTTAATAAGTCTAATTTTTTTCCTTCTGAGGTAAATATGATTTCAATTGCTAACTCTAACAAAAATAGAGCATAAAATAAAATTAAAGAAAAATATCACTAATGAAATAGCTACACAAAACTGTAAAATTAAATTTTCACTAACATAACAATACATTCAGATGATGAAATTACTTCTGCATTTTTTACTTTCTAACACAAATACCTAAGAATGAATCATTTTCAAAAGAAGAAATATAATTTATCAACAACTGTATGAAAGATTGCTTCAAATCTCTTATTATAAGAGAAATGCAAATTCAAAAGACTAAATTTTTACCTAACATCTCTCAAAGTGACAAAGTTAAAAAGTAGAAATAGTAAATGTTGGAAATGTTGTTGAAAGGCAGCACACAGAGAGTGGAGGGAGTTGTGGTTTATTTCATTCATTCTGAGAAACAATTTGGAATTATTGGATAAAACCTTCTACTGACCCTTGACCTAATAGTATATGCCCCAAGGTGGTCAAAGAAAGTCCTTCTAACATGCCATATTATTAATAGCAGCCCTCTTTATAGAAGCAAAAAAACTAAAATTAAAGTGAGCGATCTTCAGTCGAGAAATGTCTGAATAAATTGTGAAATTAATATTACTGTGCCTTGAGAAATTATGAATATGAGGAATTCAGTATAATATGAGAAAAGCTGTAAACAAATATAACAATAAAACCAGTAAGATTCTGGATGATTATAATGACCCATCTCAGGCCCAGAGAAATGATGGTGAAACACACTTCACTTTTTTCCGTGGAGAGACAACTGACTACATATACGGAAAGTGACGTCCACTTGTTTTATCAGACAAAATCACTAGGTTGACTGTTTCTGCTTAAATGTTTCTTTCCTTTATTACAAAGGAAAGTTTGTAGGAGACCTGGCTTCCTTTCAGTCTCGTCTCAACCTGTACCTCCTACCTGAATCCTTTCCTCACCTCAACAATTTCCAGGGACTTCCATCCCCAGATTACCTTACATTTACTTTGTATCTACTCTGTATGAACTCACCATATACATATATGCATATGCACATGTGTGTACATGCAATACACATTTGTGTGCATGTATATACACACATATAGTATACATACACATGCATATATTCACATTCATATAAATATATACATACTGTATGTATGCATGTGTATACATAAATATATACATATGCATATACATGCATACATATGCATACACTTATAAATATACTCACATTTACATGTTAGCTCTTCTTACCAAACTAAGCTCTTTGAAATAAGAGATTGTTGCTTTTTTGGTTTTGTATTAAGCGTGGCATTTAATAAATGCTTATAGATTGATTGAGGTGGTTTAGGGGAAAATGATGTCAAACAAAAGGCATCAATAAAACTTACTAAAAATGGAAAGGAGGGAAGATAATTGTATTTGTCATCATTATCACATTTGAGAGGATTAGCGATCAGTTCACCCAATCAATAAAGCCACGCTTCAACACCATCATACAAATATGCCCCAAAATCCAAATAATTGAATTAAAAGTTCCTTGTCCAATGAATAAGTATATGTCTCCCACTGTGCAAAAATAGTCTTCTCTAACCCTGAAAGGTAGGATTTTTTTTTCATCTTCAATGGATGGAACTATTTGCTCAAGGAACTGCAGCATTAGACTTGTCAAGACACTGGCACAAGCCTTCTTTCCTGCTGCGCTGCGCTGTTATGCTATTGCAAAGGTATGTGCCTGTGATTTCTTAATTATCAGCATCTGCCTGTTTGGTCCTGCACTTAATCAAGTACAGTTAAAACTAAACGTGACCCAAATCAATGAGAACATATAGAATGGGGAGGGCGAGATGTATGGGGGGGGACATAAGCCATGTGTGTACAAGCAGAGGCAAAGCAGATCACACATGGGCAAGTAGGGATGGTATGCAGTCAGGAAAGCCAGAGGGAAGCAGAAAGAGACATTCAAAATGTGGGAACCAAACAAAGTGCTAGGTGAGGTCTGGGGAGAAAGGGAGCTTACCAGCAGGCAGAACTAGGGGAGACTTCACAAATGATTGTGTGGAATCCAACAGGTTAAGAGGGGGCAGGAAGGGCATTAGAAGCACAAGGAATACCATGAACAAAGGCATGGAGGTGGGAAAGTAGTGAAAATCCAGTCCAAAGTCAGATTGTAGAGAGTGCCAGGCTAAGAAATATGAATTGTCAAAGCAATGATTAAAAATCAGGGGAAGATATTTGACCTTGGAGACCAAATTATTTCACCTTTTATGTTCTTATCCTAGTCATTCCTCATGCCAATCAATTACTCAAGAGGCATTTATTAAACACCCTCTATGAGCCAGAACCTGTGCTAGGAGCTAGGGATACAAGGAAATTAATGAAACAATCCCTAACCTCAAAAGCCTACACCCTCTAGAATGAGGCATGTCCATATAAGCCTAAGCACAAAATATGTGCAAAATAAATACAATTGGGGATAGAAGACACAAGTCACTCATGGTCTCATGGAAGATTGCTTTTTAGCTGAGTTTTGAAGGAACCTAGAGATTCTAAGAGGCACAGGTAAGAAGGAACTATATTGCAGGTACAGGAGGCAGTCTTTGCAAAGGCTTACAGATGGGAAACGGAACACTGTGTGTGAGAAATAGCAAGAAGGCCAGTTTGGTTAGACCATGACATGTGTGAGGAGAAGTATAATGAAGGACTGACCAATGAAAACCCCATCTTCATGAGCATGTGCAGCTCCATGGGAAGTATTCTCCTCTATGGACTTTGGAGCATACACAGGCATTCTGTGACTGTTTCCTATCCATTACTATGTGTAGTGAAGAAAAGACTTTTGGGTTGGCTACTGAGTCAGGACATGTGAAAGATACCTACAGATAACCATCTCTCTCTTTTCTGCTGATGATCAACATAAGAACTACTTTAAGCCTCAGCATGAGGAGAGAGAGAGAGGTAGAAGTGGGGTGACAACAGCCTTCTGTTGCCAGCTGTCTACCTCCCCATTCAGGCTAACCTGGGCTGTGAATTTGATGCCCCTTTACTTTGCCTCTTGGCAAAGATTGTTGTGTTTGTCCTTTGTTCTCGAAGAGGACCATGACATTAAGGTGATGACATGACTTACACTTGACTTTGATTTGAGGGAGGGAGGGCTGTGCAAGGTCACCACCCTTACTTTCTCCTCCAGAGTCATTTGGGTCCAGTGACCTGATGGAGATGGAGGTGGTCCCAGATGCAATGTGGGACATTGGCCATTTTAGGTTAAGGTCTTATCAGATTCTCACTTTGAGTGAGATACACCCACTCAAGGAAAGAACTACAATTCACCCTTTGTGAGATCTCAAAAGGTCCAGGAACTAGAACCCACACCAGAATTTGCCAGAAGCCAAACTCAGTGAAGAGCAACCTTTGTGACCATAGAAATCAAGGGAATCACTCATCCATTGGCTGGGCCATATTCAAAACTGAGTTTGATGGGGGTGAACACTTTGTAGCAACCACTTAAGTTTGAGCTTACTCTTCTTAGGCCCAAAGTGGTATAGAGGAGAGTGTGTTCCTGATTCAGGAAAACGTGTTTATTCCGTTCTTGCTGTATATTCTCAGTAAACATCTTTTTATAAAGCTAATTGATGTTAATTAGTTAAATAATACTGAGGTACAATCAATGTATACTATCAATGATATGAGGGAGATATTAACTGTAACTGTGAATTTATGTTAGAAAGAACACTCCAGAATGCAGTTATCCCTTCTTCCACATCATGACTTTCCCCATTGCAGTTTCAATATATCATGAGTCAATATAAGAAATTAAATGAGAATTTTGGGGGAGTTTTGCAGAAGCCATAGATGACACACAAAGGCCAGGAGATAAAAGAGACAAAATTTAGAAACTCAGAAATGCATAAAATGTATCTATAGTATCATATAATAACAACATTTTATCATTTAATACCATGAATATACATAATTCTTTTTTAAAGTAAAAGTAAAAAGTTATTACTTATGTTGTATTTCTTTTTCATACTATATTTTTATTTAACATTGACCTACACATAGCCTATGACCAAATACTTAATCCAATTTTTGTAATAAGATAATGCAAATACTCCATAAAAGAAAAAAAAATCAGACCTTCTCTGTATGAAGGGAAGGCCAAAAAATTTTATGTGGATTTTCCAAATGACAGGGTGCCATGCCCTTAACCCCTGTGATGGGAGGAAGGGGTGTAACTGTACTGTCAATGACATTAGAAAGATACTCTCAATCTCCCAGAAGTTGAATCCTGAGGGAAAGATAGAGCCTTAGTTAGGACATCTAATTTCCTAGTGAGAGTGAAAATTTGGACAGGAACTCCAGAAGCTATAGCTAGTTGCCCTCTGGGAAATCAACTTGAAAATGAGAATGATTTGGGATGAGGATATTCAGAATTTATACAGGAAAATCCAAAAATCTAAAGCTTAAAATTGCACTAAACCTTTGGGATGTCCTGTAATACAAGAGTAATACATAAAGCTAGAAAGGTAGGTTAGACTCAGATTATTAAGGACTTTAAATGTCAAAGAAAAGAGTTTGTATTTCACTTTAGCAGCAATAGGGAGTCACTAAAGATTATTGATCCAAAGAGGAATGTAGTTAGCTTTTGGCAGCTATATGAAGGATGTAGAGGAAAAGGGAGAGATTTGAGGCAGGGAAACCATTTAGGAAACTATTACAATAGTACAGGTAATGAGGGCATAAACTAGGGCCATGGATGTATGAGTGAAGAAAAGAGGGCAAATGTGAGAAAGATTCCATGAAGGCAGAATCAGTAAATTTGACAATTGATTAGATGTGTAAGGAACCAAAGAAGACTCAGAGGTTATGAATGTTGTACTGTGTGGTACAAAGGGCAGAGCTTGCTGTAGCAATCTGACTAAAGGATTTGAGGATTCATATAAGATGTGAAGAATCTCCATGGCCAAAGGAAATCAGTATCTGATTACCAAGTCAGAGCAACAGACCAGAAACCCATAGCAAGGAAGGCCAAATATGGAAATAACAGCTCAAGGGGGCACTAGGTAGGAATCAGAAGGTTGTTCCATCTCTGAAATCTTAGAATTAGTGAATAAGAATGGAAGAATAAGATGGAAGGAAATTCAAAAATAGTCATTCTGATTATGAATGCAAATGGGATGTTTATAGTAGCTCTCTTTGTAGTGGCAAAGAACTGGAAATTGCAAGGATCCCTATCAACTGGGAAGTTGTGGTATATGTTTTTGATGGAATACTCTATGTTTTAAAAAATAGTGAACTCAGTGATCTTAGAAAGTCATGGAAAGATTTGCACAATAAAGAACAAAATGAACAGAACCAAGAACAGAAATATAATTTTAAGAATGACTTGAGCAACTAATCATAAATACACAAATTAAAAATAAAGGACATTTGAAGAAAGATGCAACCTGCATTCAAAAAAAGAACTGATAAAAAAAAGTATCTATAGAATAATTTTACATACACATATACATATATGCATATATGTGCTTGTATTTATGTGGGTGTGCATATATGCGTATATAATATACCTATTTGTATGTAATCTCTAGGGTGGGAGAGGGCAGAAAAAAAAGAAAAAAAGCAAGGGGAAGAGCCAAGATGGTGGAGTAGAAAGACTCACGTATGCTAGCTCCAAATCCATAGCCCATAAATTTCCTGTAAGAAGAACTTCCCACAAATTCTGGATCACTGCATGGCACACAGAAATACAGTGGAAGAGATTTCCGTTCCAGAGACCCCGGAGAGCGGTCCCGAGAAAGTGGAGCCCATCCCTGAGCTGCCCTGGCCACGGCCCCAGAGGAGCAGATCTGAGCAGGCTTCCGGCGGCCGGGAAGGTCCCTCCGCCCACAGACGCTACAGATCAGTGAGAGACGTGTGGGCTGGCCGAGAGGGGAGTGGGGTGTTTCTGTGGCTCGGGCCTCCTCGGGAGGAAGCAGTGGAGGAAGCCGCAGACGCAGCAGCAGAGGCAGTGGCGGCCCAGGACTCCCAGAGCAGCAAGCAGAAGTTCAGGTCTCTGCATAAACCCCCTGAGGGAACTGAGCCTGGGAGGCGGCCCTGCCCCCACCCAAGCACCAGAACTTAAGCTCACATTGAATAGCAGCCGCTCCTGCCATGGAAAGCCCTGAGGCTGGGAAGCAGCATTTGAATCTCAGACCCCAAGCACTAGCTGGGCGGATCTAGGCGGAGGTGGACAGGAATCTCAGAAGTCAAGTAACTGACTCGTAAAATGCCCAGAAAAAGGAAGAAAAATAAGACCATAGAGAGCTACTTTATTGGGGAAGAGATGTTCCTTCCTCCTTTCATTTCTGATGATGAAGTACAATGCTTGCCATCAGAGAAGGATGTGGAGGTCAGGGCCTCTGTGTCCCAGACATCCCAAGTGGATGTCCGGTGGGCTCAGGCCATGGAAGAGCTCAAAAAGGATTTTGAAAAGCAAGTTAGACAGGTGGAGGAAAAACTGGGAAGAAAAATGAGAGAGATGCAAGAAAAGCATGGAAAACGGGTCAATACCTTGCTAAAGGAGACCCAAAAAAATGCTGAAGAAAATAACACCTTGAAAAATAGGCTCACTCAATTGGCAGTTCAAAAAGCCAATGAGGAGAAGAATGCTTTCAAAAGCAGAATTAGCCAAATGGAAAAAGAGTTTCAAAAGCTCACTGAAGAATATAGTTCTCTCAAGATTAGAATGGAACAGATGGAGGCTAATGACTTTCTGAGAAACCAAGAAATCACAAAACAAAACCAAAAGAATGAAAAAATGGAAGACAATGTGAAATATCTCATGGGAAAAACAAGTGATCTGGAAAATGGATCCAGGAGAGACAATTTAAAAATTATGGGACTGCCTGAAAGCCATGATCAAAAAAAGAGCCTAGACATCACCTTTCATGAAATTATCAAGGAAAACTGCCCTGAGATTCTAGAAACAGAGGGCAAAATAAGTATTGAAGGAATCCATCAATCACTGCCTGAAAGAGATCCAAAAAGAGAAACTCCTAGGAACATTGTGGCCAAATGCCAGAACTCCCACCTCAAGGAAAAAATCTTGCAAGCAGCTAGAAAGAAACAATTCCAGTACTGTGGAAATACAATCAGGATAACACAAGATCTAGCAACTTCTACATTAAGGGATTGAAGGGCGTGGAATAGGATATTCCAGAAGTCAAAGGAACTAGGACTCAAACCAAGAATCACCTACCCAACAAAACTGAGTATAATACTTCAGGGGAAAACATGGTCTTTCAATGGAACAGAGGACTTTCAAGCATTCTTGATGAAAAGACCAGAGCTGAAAAGAAAATTTGACTTTCAAACACAAGAATGAGAAGAAGCATGAAAAAGTAAACAGTAAAGAGAAGTCATAAGGGACTTACCAAAGGTGAACTGTTTACATTCCTACATGGAAAGACAATATTTGTAACTCTTAAAACGTTTCAGTATCTGGGTAGTTGGTGGGACTACACACACACATACACACACACAAGCACACACACATGTACATGTTAGCGCATGCACACACACACATACACACATGCACGCACACATAGAGACAGAGAGCATAGAGTGAATTGAATAGGATGGGATCATATCTTAAAAGAAATTAAGGTAAATGGTGAGAGAGAAATGTAGTGGGAGGAGAGAGGGTGAAATGGAATGGGGTAAATTATCTCTCATTCAAGAGGCAAGCAGGAGACCTTTTAGTGAAGGGAAAAAGAGGAGAGCTGAGAAAAAAACATGGTTTACTCTCATCACATTCGACTAAAGAAAGGAATAAAATGCACACTTATTTTGGTATGAAAACCTATCTTACAATACAGGAAAGTGGGGGAGAAGGAGATAAGCAGGGTGGGGGGATGATGGAAGGGAGGGCAATGGAAGAAGGGAGCAATTTGAGGTCAACACTCTTGGGGAGGGACAGGATCAAAAGACAGAATAGAAACAATGGGGGACAGAATAGGATGGAGGGAAATACAGTTAGTCTTATATAACACGACTGTTATTGAAGTCATTTGCAAAAACTACAGTATTTGCCTATATTGAATTGCCTACCTTCCCAAAGGGAATGGGTGGGGAGGAAGGGATGGGGAGAATTTGGAACTCAAAGTTTTAGGAACAACTGTTGAGTATTGTTCTTGCTACTGGAAATAAGAAATACAGTTAATGGGGAATAGAAAGTCATCTTGCCCTACAGGACAAAAGAGAAGATGGGGACAAGAGATGGGAGGGATGATAGAAGAGAGGGCAGATTGGTGATAGGGAAAATTAGAATGCTTGGTGTATTGGGGTGGGGGGAGGGGATAAATGGGGAGAAAATTTGGAAACCAAAATTTTGTGAAAATGAATGTAAAAAGTTAAATAAATTAATTTTTAAAAAAGCAATTTACATAATAACTGTTGCATGTTGGGAGTGAGTTGCACATGGTAGATTTGCAGTTTCATGTGCAATTATCTTTTTTATTGTACTGTGTTATGGAAATACTTGTTTTGTTTCATGAATTGAAAATTTTTTAAAATTATAATACAAAAAATGTAAACTAAAATCAGAAAGAATTTTGATATTCACTGACAAAAGAACTTCCCTCAGCTCCTTGAATTTATCATTCTCACTGACAGCAGAAGCATAGGGATGGAAAGAAGGATGAGATCAGTTTTTATTGTTTTGGTTTGGTTTGCTTTGGTTTTGGTTAAAAGTTAGCTGTGACTCAGCTGGGCTGCTGTGATTTGCATTATACTTAATTATACACCTGTTAACACCTGTTTCACATAAGGTTCTCAAGGGCAGAAATGAGTGTGACATCATTTTTGTTGTTCTTGCACCTAGAAAATGACTTTTTCTATACTTTCCTTTAACTCTTCAAAAGTCCACAGTTTCATCTATATGTGTCTTCTAGGGTTGTAATGAGGAATTACAACCAAGAGCAAGTAATCTGAACCATATCTAGGGGCAAATGGCAAAAATTGGGCTCTGGAGAAAGCTGATTGTCCCTGCTCTCAGCAGATGTCCAGAGATCTCCTTTTCTGTTTCTCAGGGATTGTCTAATTCCTTGTATGGGACTTTCCTGGGGTCTGCTGTTTCCTTGCCCCAATCCCCCTTTCATTCTTTCTATTGCTGTGCAAACTTCCTGTAAAACTACTCAACCTACCCACCAACTGCCAGTGTCGGGAGTATCAATGTGCCTCCTGGAAAGACTTCTGGAGCTGTCCCTTCCTGAGAGAATATAATTGAGTGGGTAATAGGTCAAGCTGGGGGCAGGATTATCTCCCTTCAGGTGCTGAGTCACTGACCAGAGCAGGGACTAAGATTCTCAACTGTTGCACCTCCAGAATCAGAGACAGGCAGCCAAACTTCTATTCCTATCCATCCCAAAGAGGACAAGGACTGGATCTCTGAACCATGGATTCCAGTGTTAAGGTTGCCTGCAACAATTGCACCTCCCTCCTACCCCCAGGCTCATGAACTGTAGTCCAAAAAGGGGATTAACTCAGTCAGGCAGTTGCCCTGATGGCCTGATAAGCATGGTGTGATGTTTCAGGATTTAAAACCCAAGAACTTGGCTGGGCAACCTTGTGGTTCCTTGCTAGATCTAAACATTTCTGACCAAGGCTGAGACTAGGAGCCTAGGCAGTCACCCCAGTATCATGATGAACATGGTACTATGATTCAAGACCCAAAGGCAAAGGCCAAGGATCTTAACCCTGTGCTTCAGCAATAGAAACTCCTTTCTCCCCTTTAAATTCATGAATAATGGCCAATGCTGTAACTAGGGTACCCAGCAGTCACACAGTCATAGGTAAGATTTCTTGATTTCACTGAAGAGGGCAAGAGCCAGAACCAGAACCAAATGCCTCAGCAAAAAAAAAAAAACAAAAGAAATAAAAAAAACCTTTCTCTTCCCTCATGGTTAAAGCAAATCCAGTGCCCTCCTGGTAACACAAATGGGTTAAAACATGAGTCATACCCATGGGAAGAATATAAGGAAAGCAGGATTTTATTTTATTTTAATTTAATTAGGTATTATATTTTTTAATTCCATAACTACAGTTGTCGTATTGAACTTTATGGTCTATGGGTAACTCATTGCATTCTAATTTCAAGCTTGGACTTGTCTAAGCTAGGACTGGCCCAGAATAGCAGAGGGGTGAGGGTAGGTGGAGTTATCAGAGTTCACTTGGGGTGTGGCTGTTACAGGAAGGAAGCTCCTAGAGTTTTCTATTCTTAGTAATTATTACTGCCAAGGAGGTGCTGAGCTCAATTGTTTCTATACTACAGAAGTGCCATTGGCACCCTCTAAATTTCAACACCTTGGATCAAAATCCCAGCAACCTCTCCACCCCTATTTCAACATCTTCTGACCCCAAGAACTCTACATGGACTACAGAACCACTACTCCAGCCCTTTGTGGCTTTTGATGTCACATTGTAGCAACTAAAAGTCATGTGTCCAACATGTACTACTAACTCTACAGAGGCAGCTAGGTGGTGCAGTGGATAGAGCACCAGTGCAGGAGTCAGGAGGACCTGAGTTCAAATCTCACCTCAGACACTTGACACTTACTAGCTGTGTGACCTTGAGCAAGTTACTTAATCCCAATTGCCTCATCCTGGGTCATCTCCAGTCATCCTGATGAATATCTGCTCACTGGATTCAGATGGCTCTGAAGGAGAAGTGAGGCTGGTGACCTGCACAGCCCTCCCTCATTCAAAACAAAGTCAAGTCATTATTTCTCTGATGGCATGGTCTTCTTCAGCAACCAAGGATAAACGCACACACACATACACAATCCTACAACAAGAGTTTTGATCAAATACCCCACTGCCTATCTTCCCATCACTTAAAGAAAGTCAATAATATCAGCTCTTTATAGCATAAGAGAGTTGTAAGTCTTAAGGAAACTATGTCAATAAAAGAATGAAACCAGAGAAATTCATGACATCAGTTGGTATTTTTTTAAATGATTTGTGACACATGAGCTCCTTGAGAGCAGGAACTATCTTTTGCCTTTTTTTGCATCCTCAGCATTTAGAACAGTGTTTGACACATAGTAGGTACCTAGTAAATGTTTATTGACTGACTGAATTGTAGTATGTGAACACAGTAGAATGTAATTGCCCCATAAGAAACAATGAATATGAAGAATTCAGAAAAACTCAGGAAAACTTGTATGAACTGACACAGTGAAGTAAGCAGAATCAACAAAATCATTTATGAAATGACAACAATAGTATAAGTTTAAAAAAATTTTCAAAACATAAGAACTTTGTTTAATGTCAAGACCAGTTTTAACATCAGAAGTAAACCACAGGTGTGGAATCAGGCATACATTGACATGGTCAATGTTTGGGTTTCATTTGCTTAACCATGCTTCCTATATACTGAAAAAGAGTATTGGAACAAGAAATCAAAAAAGAAATTTCCATAAGTCCAGTTTGCCAATCTAGATGTAGCTAGGAGCCTTTAGATATTAGGAGAGGTATCCAGTTAGAAAAAACCTAGCCCCAGGAGTACAGTACACAGAAAACTTCCAACTCAAAGAACAGAGGCAACCATGAGAAGTGTGCAGACTCTGAGGGTAAAGAGATGGGGTCCCAGACCAAGGTCTTGTTGAAAAAACCTGAGAACTTAATTGTGTCACTCTGAACCCAAACTTGAGTCAGAAACCTACAAGGCTACCTACAAGAACCACAAAGGCTAGAACCACGTAAGGACATATCCTATATCAGGTGACTCTATCACAGACTTCCCCACCTCCTTCCCTGTAGACCAAGTCTGCTCCTGCACTGACTATACCCACCCCTGAGGTCAATAAAGAATACATTCCTCACTTTTTAGACCCCAGACAATATACGTCAGTACCCTACCTCCTCTCAAAAAAGACCTAAAGACCTTGCTATTCCTTCTAGAAATATATAGAGCAACATCCTAAATATAACATCTCAGTTCAGGAAATGAAGCTGGAAAAATGAATAAACACAAGAAAATAGTAACAAAAAATAGAGTCAGGAATGCTCAACACACAATTTCAGAAGAAGAGAATAATACTTCACCATGTACAAACAAATTTTCTAAAAAAAAAAAAAAAAGCACCATAAGTTCTATTGGAATTCCTAGAAGAAATAAAATCAAAGTTTTTAAATGATCATAAAAATTAAATAGGAACTCTAGAGGAAAGTATAGGGAAGGAAATTAGAACAATTAAAGAATTGAAAAGATAATAAACAGCTTAGTATGAGAGGTTTTTTTTTAAATCTTACTCAGATGGACTCTTTAGACCACACAGAGATCAATGACCCTAACATACAACAATAAATACTGGAAAAGTATCAAAAGACTGAAAAAAATACCAAAAAAAATATATAGTATATGTCCTATAAGAAATAACTTAGGTGGAAAACAGGTCAAGAAGAGTTCATCTAAGAATCACTAGATAATCTGAAAACTTCAGCCATAAAAAAGTTTAAATATTTCAAGAAGGCAAGAATGAAAACTACCCAGACCAATGAGAACCCCAGAGGGCAAAGTGAAAATAGAAATAACTCACTAGTCATTTCTTGAAAGAAGCCTCCAAATTAAAACTCCCAGGAATATCAAAGTCAAAATCCAAAGATACCACAGCAAAGAAAAAAAGTGCAGCAAGTAGCCAGAAAAAAAAAAAGGATTCGAGTATCAAAGAACAATCGTCAGAACCATACAAAGACCTGGCAGATAATACTTTAAAGAAACGGAGAGCTTGGATCTAATATTGCAGAAAGAAAAAGAGAAAAGATTTCAATAAAAAAAAAAGTAAGATACCCAGAAAAGCAGAGAATAATCCTACAAGGAAAAAATGGATCTTTAATGAAATTGAGAACTTCCAAGTATTTCTGATGAAAAGATCAGAAATAAGTAGACACTTTAAATGAAAATGCAAAAATTAAGAGAAACCTAAAAAGGTAAATACATTTGAGCAGCTGGAACAAATATATAGTCAGGAAGTATTTATATTTTAAGAAGAAGAAAAAAGAATGTTCCTTCAGAACACTAATGTGTTTAAGTTTCACAGAGAGAGTAAATAAAACACAGGATCTGGGAAAACTTTTGTTATATTTGGATGATCTTGAGAAAAAAGAACAAAAAAGAAATATTCAAGAAAAAAAGAAGGAAGGGCATAGAATTTACTATCTCAACTAATCCATCTGCATAAGAAGACTACATAAACATAGAGAAAGAGAGTGGTGGGAGCTGGTTATAAATGAACCTCACTTTCATCTGAACTAGAAAAATCAAGGCTGAATACACATATAAACACAATTACATATACAAACATAGTTCAACTCAACTCAAGAGGGCAATAGTCATAAATAAGGAAAAAAGGAAGGTGGATTGACAGGAAGAGATTAGTCATGATTAAAATCTATCATCAGAGAGTAAATACAATGTAAAAGAAAGAATAAAAGGAAAGAAAGAAAGAAAGTGTAAGAACCTGTGATCAGAAACTGGGCAAGAGGAATTAAAGAGTAATAGTGAAATGGAATCAGACTGCATCAAATGTAGATCACTAGAGCCAAATCATACTCTCTCAACACTTCCTTCTTCTCGCTAAACTGACGGGTGTGTTCAAGGAAAGGAAAATGTACAAAAAGATAGACTAGATGGATGTATAGAGTGAATACCTGTAACTGTGAGAAACACACCTGTAAAACCAAAGAAGGTAGCAGAATTGATTAGAAAGATCCAACAAAATGTTTTTTAAAAGACATTTAAAAATACAATGATTCACACACAGTTAAAATAAAAGACTAGAGCAGGAACTAACATGTTTCCAATTGAAACAAAAAAATGTAAGGGAAGCAATTATGGTATCAGACAAGGCAACAATAAAAATAGACTAAATTTAAAGAGACAAATAGTGAAACTATACATTGTGCTTTAAAGCACCATAGACAATGAGTTACTCTCAATATTACACATACATACACACATACATACATATATATTATTGTTGATCAGTTGTCCAGTCTTCATGACCTCATGGACCACATATATGCACCAAATAGAACAATATTTAAATACTTAAATTTAAAAGTCAGTTGGACTATAGGTAGCAGTGTTGGACTTTAATGTACACTTCTCAAACTAAGAGAAATCTAGTCAATAGATAAATAAGAAGGAAATTAAGAATCTGAATAGAATTTTAGAAAGGTCCTGACCTTTAAAAAGGTCTATCCTAAATAGAATTTAGAAATCACCAGATAGACTTCTGATGATTACTGAATGGAAATAGAAGGGAGTATACTTATTCTCAACTGTGTGTGGTACCTTTATAAAAATTAAACCTGTGTTAGCATAAAAACCTCACAAACTAGTGGAAAAAAGCAAAACTAGTAAATAGACTCTTTTCCAAGTAAATACAGTAAAAATGATATTCAATAAAATCCTTCAGGAAAGGATTAAAAATTAGTCAGAGACTAAACACTTAATACCAAATAACCTTTGGGTTAAAAAATAAATCATAGAAATAATTGATAAATTCACCAATAAATATGACAGCAGTAGGACAACAAACCAAAACTTTGGAATATAGCCTAAGCATTATCATTATTATTATGTAACATAGTACTAGGTATGCTAGTTGTAGAACAAAAGAAAAGGAAATGAAATTGAGGAAATAAACATAGTCAAAGAAGAAACAAAACTATCACTTTTTGCAAATGATATAACTTACTTAAAGAACCCTAGAGAGTCAACTAAAAGTTAATAGAAAGAATTAGTAATTTTAACAAAGAGGAAGGAATCAGCAGCCAGAAGAAATAGAGAAATACCATTCAGAAAATAAGAATATTTAAATAGGAATGATAGAATATTATATCTACCAAGCTACACAGAAAAATGATATGACTACTGTTAACTGCTTTGTTACAAGGAAAAGTTCAATGAGAGAAAGGAGTATGATTGGGAGATGAATGATAAAAAAAAAAATCTTTTTTTTCTTTTAATGAACAAAGGTATTTTATTAAGTACTTTATTTTCTTTTCCTTTGTCTCCCATGCCATACTGTCTCCTGGTTTAATTGCCAACCATGTGAAAATGAGTAAACCCATGGCCTGGGTTTCTGCAAAATGAATGTACTGAATCTGGCCAGAATTAGCTTCCAATACAATTGACTCATATAAGCCCATCAGAACCAAGGAAGCTTATCTTCCTGCAATAGAATAAAGATTTTATTTCATTTCTTTTTTTTTTTCTATTTTTGGTTTCCATTTTCTTCTCTCTCTCTCTCTCTCTCTCTCTCTCTCTCTCTCTCTCTCTCTCTCTCTCTCTCTCTCTCCCTCTCTCTCTCCCTCTCTCTCTCTCTCCCTCTCTCTCTTTTTCCTTTTCCCATTTGCCCCTCATCCCAAAGTAGCAGCACACTATATCAAAGAAAAGTTGGTGTAGTTCTCCAAATGGCTGGAGAGAAAACATCCTGGTGCTAATTAAAAACATAGAATTTAGCTACAAGAAAAAGTAAACATTACCTAATGAAGTTCTTTGTCTTCTGCCAAAACACTTAACTTCTTGCTTCATTCATTTGCTTAATTGCTGCCTCACTGTTGCTCTGCTTCTGTCAGCTAGGCCAATTACCATTAAGACATATATGCAAACCACATAGCCCACTCAGCCCTAGACCTTATCCTTTGAAAGAAAAGTGTGAAACGCTATCGCATGTCCCACCAGTCCCCTGCAAAGGGAAAAACTTCATTTTTATTGGATTAGGTGCCAAAAGCTTTCTTCAGTCACCCAATGGCACTTTCTTTTTTATTTGGTAAACTTTAAAATGAGGCTTATTATTCTCTACTTCCTGCAGACCAAAGGAGCCCTGCCTCGTTTTTGTTGTTTTTTTCACTCCCCTTTTTATAGCTGTTTGCCCTTACTTCCACTTTTTTCCTTCTGAAAAATGTGTGCTTTCCCCACCCCCACCCCCAAGCGCCATCAATTAATAGCCTCCTTCCCTTGTGGTCATTTTTACTCTTTCAAAGTAGTGACAAATTAAAGCTTCCCTTTCAAAAAAAAAAATCCCCATGACAAAAGCACTTGTAAACTGAAAGCTGCTATATATAACCTCTCCTATAGTTCTTCTGGAAGCTTGTGACCTGGGATAATTTTACAAGTCCAGCTATGAACCAGCTTACACGCACACACACACACACACTCACACACGCACACACACACACACACGCACACACACCCCCACCCTACTGATGTGCACAAACACACTTCTTCACTTCAGCAATGTATGAGCAAACAGGTCTGGAGTTTTATTACAAGCCTGAAACACTACTTCGTAGGCTTTTAATTTATCGTCTAAAAAAATGAAAGCTGGATAAATGAGAGTTTTGTTGTTACTGGTAGTTAATGACTTCCCTTTTCAGGGGCGCTCTGCCTTCCAGTAGCTCCCCTCCTGGGTCCATTTTTGTGCCACACTAAACCTTGGCTCTATGCCAGTGTGACGATCATTGCCTGAGAAGCCTCCTCTCTAAGAGATTGTTTCTCAGGTTTCTTTGTTTTATTGGTAGTTGGGGGGAGAAAAGGGTGGAGATGGAAAGAGAGAGAAGGGAAATGGGACAGAGGGGGTAGGGGGTGATTTCTAAACTCAAACAGGATGTCCTGCTGGCGTCTCAGGCTGGGAAAGCTTCAGTTTCACCAAAAGGGCTGTATAGGATGGCTTAAGTTAATCCAGGGTGTCTAGGCTGGTGAATTTTGCTTCGGGCTTTTCTCTTTGAGAGACTCAGAAAGAGGGGACTCCACCCACCCTGGCAGCAAAGAGAAGATAGTTTCTAAAAACAATGAACTCAGAAAAAGGAAAGGAAGGTGAAAAGGAAAAAATCATGTTAAAACATGAGCCTTTGAACATATAAAGGCTAGACACCAAACCTTGTGTGTGTGTGTGTGTGTGTGTGGTGTGTGTGTGTGTTGTTTCCACAAGATAAATAATCAAAGTAAGGGAAAAGTCAAAAAAAATAAAATGGTGGCAAATTACCTCATTTCAGCACATGTCCACTTTAATATAGGTGCAGAGAGAAGAGAGCACACTCACCAAATTGGAACTCTTAAACGCTCACTTCAGCAAGGAAGGGAAAAGGGAGCAGATGGCCCTTACCCTTATGCCAGCTCCCTGCCTTCATACAAAGTATATGCAGATCACATATCCTGCCAAATTTACACCCTTCCTTCATAAGTTTTGAAAGGGTGGCACCATTACTAAATGTCCTTAAACATCAATTTGGGCTCCACATTTTTAAAAAGTATCTCTCTCCATAATTAAATGTGAGTCCCTACAAAATCTCACCCCTTATGTTCAAAAGGAAAATCTATATCCCCACTAACTGTTAAATGCCTGATCCAGAAAAAGGAATTGTATTGGAGAACAGGAGAGAGAGAGAGAGAGAGGGAGAGGGGAGAGGGAGAGGGAGAGGGAGACAGAGAGAGAGAGAGAGGAGAGAGAGAGAGAGAGAGAGAGAGAGAGAGAGAGAGAGAGAGAGAGGGAGAGAGGGAGAGAGAGAGAAAGAGAGAGAGAGAGAGAGAGAGAGAGAGAGAGAGAGAAGAAAAATAAAATAATCATAGTTAGGAAAATTTTTCTTAAAAGTGAAATTCTTTTTCTTTGCTTACAAATCTGAAGTCAAAGAAATGTTATATGCTATTCAACAAGGTGATATAGCTAAAGTGTATCTCTTTGTATAATGTATGTTATTGAAGAGTTGTGTTATCGTTATCATAGACACTAGTTAATCTCTACTTCTCCAGGTCCTATAGATTAGGTGGCACTTCAATAAGGTACAGACTCAGGCTATTTCTGCTCCAAATTTTACTGTCATCATGATCATAATATTTCACATCTGTATGGTGACTTAAGGTTTGCAAAGTAGATAGACGATAGATTGGTAATTGGATGGATGATGGATCATAGATACATAAACATATGATAGATTGATAGATGTTAGATAGGTAATAGACAGATGATAGATAGATAAATTAGAGATAAATCTCATTTGATCCTATCATCAGAGCAATCCTGTGATGTAATTGCATCCCCTAAAAGTGAGGGTACAGATAAAGAAAGTGAAACTGAGAGAGATTAAGTGACTTCTCCAGGTTCACAAAGTAAGAGTGAGACAGAATTTGAACACAGGTCTTTATCGACTTTATCTACTATACCATCTAGTTTGATTACTTGGGCTAGTTGACCCTACTAAAGCTAATAACGTCTGTGTCACGTTGACAGCCATTAAGTCCATTTCAACAATAATTTTTAACATTTATCAAGTACCTGTTAGGTATAGAGCAGGTTCTAAGTTTTGAGTGAGGTACAAAGTTTAAATAAGACAAAGTCCCTGCCTTTGTGGAGTCTAGTAGGGGACTAGTACAAACAATAATACAAAATAACGTGAGATATATATGTGTATGTATATATATATATATATATAACATGTATATATATAATGTAACATATATATATAATATGTATATATGACAAAATATGTGAGATCTGAAAGGGAAACTGGCAGGACTAGAAGAAGGTTTCACCTTGAAAGGAACCTTAAAAGATGGGTAGAAATATTTTCTTGTCAGATGATAACTGGATGGAATGTAGAGCATGGTCTGGGACTTGCTAAATACAGTGAGTTAGTCAAGTTGGCACTCAACAATCAGATAGCTCAACCCCTGGGTGGAAGTTCCAAAGTTGAGAGGATTAACTCTCCCAAGGGGAGGGAGAAAAGAAGGTTAAAGGGTATAGTTTCTGAAAGTCCCTAAGAAAGTAAGTCAGTCTGTCTGTCTCTCTCTCTACACACACACACACACACACACACACACACACACACACACACACACACACACACACACCAGTTGGGTGTGTTAATAGAGAGATGTTCCAACTATTTCTACACTGACAACACAATTAATAAAATTCTACCCATGGAAGACATTCTACTAACTTCCCTAAGAGAAAAGTTCACTGAAAAGACAAGTGCACTGGGAAATAAGGAGATCAAACTTCCAGGTTCAGACTTCACAATAGACCTATTCTGTGGGCTCTTGGAAGTCATTCATATAACTACTGCAACCTGAGTTTCCTCATCTATAAATAAAGGGAGATATGTCAGCAGGTATTATCATCAAACTCAATGAGCAAATATTGGAGTTCCCCCCAAATCAAGGGCTCCCTTCATTCACCATTGCTTTTGTCTTATGCCACCACCAGAGCAGTTAAAAAGAATGCAAGGTCTGTCCTTTTTAGCCCAAGAGCTTGAGAAAATAGTCCTGCAATTTTTTTTAACTTGTTCCCTGTGAACAAATCATTGGTGACATTGCCTTTAGGCAGTCACTTAAGAGTTCAAGAAACTACTACTAGTGACATATTCTGTGGGGATCAGCAAATTACAGTTGCACAGTTTAGTCACAGTGTCCCACTTTTTGTCTAAAAATTTGAGATGATTTTCTTTCTGGCTAGCTCTCTGTCCATTATGACATGCTGCTTCTCTTAGAAATCACATAAAAAGGGATTCCCTGGAGATGGTGAGGTCCAGATCCTCCTATTTGTGAATGACATTATGCAAGTTGAATCAATCTCTGGAGTGCTGCAAAACTTCCTAAAAAGACTGATAACTACCATCTACTCAGGCAAGACCAACTGTCTGAGGAAACTCAGACCCAGAATATCATATGCTAGATATGGATAGATGAAATCTAGTTCGTCAGAGTGAATTGCTTTCACAACACTGAAAATCTCCTTTAGCAACCACAAGTCTTCTTGAAACTGAATTCAAATCCAGACGCAAAGGCTTATCTTTTTAATACTAGTATTCTACCTCCCTGTGGCTTCTCTGGGACCTGGAACACAACAGTCTACAAAGAACATGAAAATGAATATCACACAGGAAACAATGGAGACATATATGGTAGTTGTGAGCAGTTTATATGGAAGCCTGAATCACCTGAGTCTAAGTCACATGGAATGGGAGGGAGTGGAACAGGAAGAGGTTGAGCTAGAGAAGAGCTGAGAGAAAATTTGCCAGAGAGCAATCAGAGCTGGGAAAAGCAGCTCTCTAGCACAAGTAAGAGAGTTTGTTTGTGATTTGTTTAAGGGAGTTGGTTTGTGGGAAGTTTGAGAGGAAAGGCTTGGAGATGGTGTTGCCCTCTATATTTTATTGTGTACAGATGTCTTTGTTACTATGATGGATTTGGTTTTCTGGTGTTTGAATAAATGTTTTGGTTCTGTCTTCCATGAAGAGAGTCTGTTGTATTTCACAATTCAGAATTGCACTGGCATATTCTGTGGATATCGTGTTGGTGCTACAAAAACATATAGAAAAAACACAGACGAGTAGCACAGGACAGGAAAGCATGGCTGGATTATGATCTATATCATTGTAGGGAAAGGTGCATTGGAGCCAACTCTAACCAGCTTGTGGATTGTTAAATTTTCAATGACAGCATTTATACCTGAGAAATCAGCTATCACTATAAATCAGGATTTGGTTTATTATTTAGCTGATTGTCTGAACTGAAGAAAACATTAATAATACAGATTATACTTAGAAGTGTTTGTATATATTTTTCTCGAGAGTCCAGTTGTTAACCATTTACCAGCACACTCTTAAATTATTCTATAAACATTGCTTGAGCTTAGCAGAAATGTGGTAGAATGCTCAAGTAATAAGATTGTTATCAGACTGGAGGCCTGGAGACTAGAGGCTAAAAATGATAATAATAATAGCCATTTATATGGAGCTTTAAGGTTCTTAAAGTGCTTTACATCCATTATTTCATTTGAACCTCACAATACCCCTGATTGTAGAGAACATCCAAATCCTTGAATTCACAGATCAATCTCAGTAAGATATTTTCCCTTCCCTCAAAGAAAGGCAGTCTATTAGAGTGGTAGACATAAGGCAAATTAATACATGATGAATGCATAAGAACAGAATAAGCCAAATATCATATCCAAAATCCATGGTGGGAAAGATTATTACTTAGTAGGGAAAGATCAAAGAAGGCTTCACAGATTTGAATTGGTCTTTAAAAGATAGGTTAGAAATCAACAAGTAGAAGGAAGGATTGATGAATGAATGAATGAATGAATGAATGAATGAATGAATGAATGAATGTGATCATGAGTCAAGTAGAAGATTTAGAAGTGCCCTCAAATGATGTTGGACAACTCTACAAACCTATGCCACATTTAGGGGTTCATCTTTCATAACCCTGTTAGACAAGGGAGCATCATCTAAAGCGTGGTTAAATTTTTATAATGTTTATGTTCTCAATTATGTCTAAGCCTATAGATGCATCATCTTCAGGCTAATGTGTGTGTACAGGGTGGAGGAAAAGTAGTAGCTAACACAGGACTACCTTAAAAATGAAATGATCCTATATCAAACCAATTTCCTTCATGAAACAAATATCCATTAGTTGAAATCCTTCTCATGCTTCTGAGTTGTTTCCCTGATTCTTTTTTTGTGTGGATTCACTTTGATTTGAACCTATTATTCCAAAACTTAGTTTCTGCCTAACCCATTGGATCTGTTAGGTCTTGAATTTGTATTTGACTTTTTGATGACTTAACAGTTGCTTCTTTGATTCTTGGCTTAGGTATTATGCATGAAACATTCTTAAAAGCTTATAAATTCCTTCTCACCTGTTACAAATCAAAGTCTAATTCGTAGAACCAGCTGAGCCCTCCCCCCCTCTAAAAAGCATATCTTAGAAAAATAGGGTAAAGCAGTTTGCCAAGGGGCAAGTTACTTTCATAAGATTAATGCTATAAATGGGTCATTTGCTAAATGATATTACAGTAGGGTTTCATAATTTTATCATGAGGTTTAGTTATAATGCATTAATGAATATATTACATTGGTCAGAGTAACTTTATATGGAATATAATATAGTTGTTTATAGGATGTTACATTACTACAAATTAGGCTATCATTTTAAAACTCACTAGCTATATAACCACAACAAACCTGTCAATTCAAATGGAGCCTTTTTCAAAGAAACTCAGCTCACTTTCAGGTATCACTTCATCAATCTTCACAGTTTTCTTTCAAAAAAATCCAGTGGTCACCTCTAAAAAGATTACTCTAAAGAAATTTAAATGGCAAGCTTTTTTCCCTCACTCTGCATATCCATGTCTATTCCATCACATCTGTCACCCAGTTTCTTCTGTCAACTCAGATGGTCATATTCCATCTCCAGTGTCTGTGCGTTTACACAAGCTATCCCTCATGCTTGGAATGAGTTGTCTCCCCTCCTCTACCTCTTAGAATTCCTAGTTTCCTTTAAAGCTCAGCAAAAATGCTCCCTCTTATATGAGATGTACAATGAAAAGTTAGGAGGCACAACAAATAGAGTGCTGGGCCTGGAGTCAGGAAGATCTGAGTTCAAATCCAGTCTCATACACTTACTAGCTATATGACTCCAGGTAAGTCAGTTAGTCTGCCTCCTATTCTGTAAAATGGGGATAATAATATCTACCTGCTCAAGTTAGTGCTTCATAGACCTTAAGAAGACTAAAAATAGGGGGTGGAGCCAAGATGGCGGAGTAGAAGGATGCACGTTTACGAGCTCCAAAACCAAAGCCCATAGAATTAATGTAAAAAGAGACCCCCATAACTTCTGGGTCAATACAAGGTGTGCAGAAACGGAGTGGAAGAGATTTCCGTTCCAGGGAGCCCTGGAGACCCGTCCCCACGGTCCGTCATGCCCCAGAAAGCGGACCCCACCCCAACACTGCTCTGGCCGCAGCCCCAGAGAAGCTGACCTGAGCAGGCTTCAGACACGGAAGCTCCGGCAGCCGGGAAAGTCCCTCCGCCCACAGAAGCTACAGATCAGTGAGAAAGAAGGCTGGGCTGGACAAGAGGGGGAGCAGGGCATCTCCGTGACTCGGGCCCCCTCGGGAGGAAGCAGCGGTGGCAGAGACAGGGGCAGGAAGCGGTGGAGGCAGAGGCGTGGGCGGCGGCTGAGGCAGCAGCGGCCCAGGACTCAGGAATCCCCCAGCAGTAGGCAGGATCTTCATTACAGAAGGTTTCTGCATAAAACCTGACGGAGCTGAGCCTGGGAGATGGCCCTGCCCCCACCCCGCTCTATTACTGAAGGCCTCTGCATAAAGCCCCCGAGGGAACTGAGCCTAGGAGGCGGGCCCCCCACCCCACCCCCACCCACTCCGTTCCTGAAAATCTCTGCATAAAGCCCCTGAGGGAACTGAGCCTGGGAGGCGACCCTGCCCCCACCCCAGCACCAGAACTAAAGCTTGCTGCCGGAAAGCCCATTTGAATCTCAGAGGCCAAGCACTAGCTGGGCAGATCCAGGCGGGGGTGGAAAGGAATCTCAGAAGTCAAGTAACTGGCTGGGAAAATGCCTAGAAAAGGGAAGAAAAATAAGACTATAGAGAGTTTTTTCCAACAAATGCAAATGATCCCGACCTTCGGATCTGACGAAGATGAGGACGTATTCTTGCCATCAGGGAAAGATGTGGAGGGCGGGGCCTCAGTACCCCAGACACCCCAGGGGGGTGGTGGGTGGGCTCAGGCCTTGGAAGAGCTCAAAAAGGATTTTGAAAAGCAAGTTAGACAGGTAGAGGAAAAACTGGGAAGAGAAATGAGAGACATGCAAGAAAAGTATGAAAAACGGGTCAATACCTTCGTAAAGGAGACCCAAAAAAATGCTGAGGAAATTAACACCTTGAAAAATAGGCTCACTCAATTGGCAAAAGAGGTTCAAAAAGCCAATGAGGAGAAGAATGCTTTCAAAAGCAGAATGAGCCAAATGGAAAAAGAGGCTCAAAAGCTCACTGAATTTAAGAGTTCTCTCAAAATTAGAATGGAACAGATGGAGTCTAATGACTTTACGAGAAACCAAGAAATCACTAAACAAAACCAAAAGAACGAAAAAATGGAAGACAATGTGAAATATCTCATGGGAAAAACAACTGACCTGGAAAATAGATCCAGGAGAGACAATTTAAAAAGTATGGGTCTACCTGAAACTCATGATCAAAAAAAGAGCCTAGACATCATCTTCCATGAAATTATCAAGGAAAACTGCCCTGACATTCTAGAACCAGAGGGCAAAATAAGTATTGAAAGAATCCATCGATCACCACCTGAAAGAGATCCAAAAAGAGAAACTCCTAGGAACATTGTGGCCAAATTCCAGAACTCCCAGCTCAAGGAAAAAATCTTGCAAGCAGCTAGAAAGAAACAATTCTAGTACTGTGGAAATACAATCAGGATAACTCAAGATCTAGCAGCTTCTACATTAAGGGATCGAAGGGCGTGGAATAGGATATTCCAGAAGGCAAAGGAACTAGGACTCAAACCAAGAATCACCTACCCAGCTAAACTGAGTATAATACTTCAGGGGAAAATATGGTCTTTCAATGAAACAGAGGACTTTCAATCATTCTTGATGAAAAGACCAGAGCTGAAAAGAAAATTTGACTTTCAAACACAAGAATGAGAAGAAGCATGAAAAAGGAAACAGCAAAGAGAAGTATTAAGGGACTTACCAGAAGTGAACTGTATACATTCATACAGGGAAAGACAATATTTCTAACTCTTAAAACTTTTCAGTATCTGGGTAGTTGGTGGGACCACACATACATATGTACATGCATGCACACACATACACACATGCACACACATACAGAGATAGAGAGCACAGATTGAACTGAATAGGATGGGACCATACCTTAAAAGAAACTAAGGTAAATGGTGAGAGAGAAATGTAGGGGGAGGAAAGAGGGGGTAACTATATGTCATTTAAGAGGCAAGTAGGAGATTTTTTTTTTTAGTGGAGGGAAAAAGAGGAGAGCTGAGAAAGAAAAAAAAAAACAAGAAGTTTACCCTCATCACATTTGACTAAACGAAGGAGTGAAATGCACACTCATTTTGGTATGAAAACCTATCTTACAGTATAAGAAAGTGGGGGAGAAGGAGATATTGCAAGGGGGGGGGATGATGGAAGGGAGGGCAAAGGGAGGAGGGAGCAATTTGTAGTCAACACTTGGGGAGGGATAGGATCAAAAGACAGAAGAGAAACAACGAGGGGCAGGTTAGGAGGGATGGTAATTCAGTTAGCCTTACACAACACGACTATCAGGGAGGTCATTTGCAAAACTACACAGATAGGGCCTATATTGAATTGCCTGCCTTCCCAAAGGGAATGGGTGGGGAGGGAGGGATGGGGAGAATTTGGAACTCAAAGTTTTAGGAACAACTGTTTAATATTGTTGTTGTAACTAGGAAAGAAGACATACAGTTAATGAGGAATAGAAAGTCATCTGGCCCTACAGGAGAAAAGAGAAGATGGAGACAAGAGAAGGGAGGGATGACAGAAGAGAGGGCAGATTGGAGATAGGGAAAATTAGATTGCTTGGGGTATTGGGGTGGGGGGAGGGGATAAAAGGGGAGAAAATTTGGAACCCAAAAATTTGTGAAAATGAATGTAAAAAGTTAATTAAATAAATAAAGAAAGAAAGAAGAAGACTAAAAATACTAGCTATCATTATTATTAATGCTTTGGTAATACCTCAACTGAAAAAACATTAATTTTGTATATACTGACTTGTGGGCATATTTTCTCAATTTTATCTTTGTATCTACAGTGCCCCACACATAGTAGGCACTTAATAAATGCTTGTGGGTTGACTGTTTTGAGTTAATTTCTGATTCGGGAACAAAGAGCCTGGGTTCAAATCTTGCCTATACCACATATGACCTAGCTGCCCTTGGACGAGTCACTCTTCCCTCTCTCAGATTCTAATCTTCCAAATCTGTCAAATGAGGAGGTTGAGCTAAAAGCCCTCTGGGTTCCTACCAGCTGTTCTTTCTTAAACATATTTTATACTTTCCACCGAAGGAACTGCTAACATGCTGGGGTAACTATCAATAATATCCTGCTCACTTCCTTATCCATTATCCCTACATTCTCCTTCATTCTCTTTGATAGTCCTTTTAGCATCCAACTTGTTTCCAGTCTCCATCTCTTTAGGTAGTTTATTTTATTGAACTAATGATTAAAAGAAATTTACAAGTAATTATTATTGTATAATTATTTCATTTCAGAATTTTCTTTCTGATACATTCGCACCTGATAATAGTATAACAACATGAGTTATATATATATATATATATACATATACATATATATACACACACATATATAAATATAAACAATATCTGTATATCTTTTAAAACAACTAGAAAAAAATAATTTGTGGAAAATTTCTTTATAAAGTAAACTAGCACTAGTTGTTCTGAAGCTTGATGTACTCAAGTTCAGTGAAGATAATATTTTACCTAAAGCATTTGCCATAATCCATCTATCCATGGATATGTATGAAACAAGAGGAAGAACATAGGATTCTTAGTTCAGACAGCTCAGATTTAGCCTCAGATCTTCCCAGAATAAAGATTTCAGTAAAAAAATACATTCCTGGACAGAGCCAAGACCAGGGTTTGGTAAAGTAAATAACTGTCTAAGGGGCAATACACAGTAGGGTGCACCAAGAAAATCTTCTTAACCTGTTAAACAGTAAATATGTCTTTACACTCTATGAATGTCTTTACAATTCAATGAATCAATGTTGTCACTAATATGAGTATTTTTTCCTATAGTAGGAGCAACTGGGTCATAGGCTAAGCTAGTTTCTCCATAATAAGGCAAAGAGAGCTTCCTTGGGACTTATTTGGTTTAGAGTGGTTTCAACCACTGACGTAACTTCCCAGTTACTTAAGGTATAAAAAACCCTGCCCATGAGACATCAGCACTCCTTAGACTTGATATAATCCCAGGTACCATTCAAGCCAGAACACTCTTCTGACCCAATAAACCATAGTAGCAGGCCATAGGAGCTGTATCGATTTGATCTAGTACTGTATCCTAGCTGGATATACTTTGTATATATATTGTGAAGTAAACTTCTTTTTTGTTAAAAAGCTAGCATTTATAGAATACTTTAAGGTTAGCATAGCACTTTGCAAATATCTCATTTTATTCTTACAATTTGGGTAAGTGGTATTATTATCTTCATTTTGCAAATGAGGAAACCAAGGCAGAGGCTTAAATGACTTGTCCAAGGTCACCTAGCTAGTAAATATATGAGGCTAGTTTTGAATTTAGGTCTTCCTGACTCCAAGTCTATTGCTCTATCCACTGCACCACCTAGTTGCCTCTATGTTGTTAACTGTTAGCTGTTCTACAAGTATTCGATTTCATTCCATTTCCAACCCAGAGCCATCAGACTAGCAAGAGTCATGCCCAGACTAAAACGCTTCCATATATAAAGGCTATGATCTATCCATGCCAAAGTGATTGTCCAGTTGTCTCAAAGTACTATCCCTTGCTCAGGATATAACCTCTACTTTTACTGATAATAATCCCAAGGATATCCTTTAGGCCAATTATTGCACTTAGATCATCACTGGAAATAGATTACAGCCTATGTGCCCTCACCATATGTCTCCCCATTCCTTTTTAGAGGAGGTAGAGATGACTTCAGCCTTGATTTTCTAGGTATTGTGGTGTCCCAAGACACCAGTATCAATGGAGAACACTAGCATTTAGAAGAAAGTTAAAGTTGTTAAGTCTTTTTTTTTACTGGACTAGAGAACAGCTTGGAATCATTAAAAAACACTGCCCGCTTCTCAAATGCAACCCAGTCTTCTTTCTTCCTCCTATTCACTGCTGGGACCAACTTATTCACATTCCACAGGGACTATTTCAGATATATAGCCTGATGCTTTAACTCAATGGACCAACCACATGGTTATTTGTCATCATTTGGAAAATGGGCATTTTTCGTCTATTTAATTTTTTCTATATAGATTATTAGGTCAATCTCTTTTAAATAATTAAGGCTTCAATGAGGACATCCTGTTCTGAAGCTTGATGTACTCCATACAGTAATATCTGCCAATAGGAACCTCGGAGATGTTAAGATCTACAAGTAACCCCGCTTGCGTTTGGAGCCTGAACAAGATATCATTCATGACAGCAACAAGCACCATTGGCAAGCAAGTATTTCCTTGTTTTGTGACTTATTTGTTGTTAACAATTACAGGTTCACTGAGCAGCATTATTTTTTGTGTTTGCATTAGCAAGAAATTTTGTAGTCTCTTAATATATGCACAAGGCATCTTGGGGAAGGGCAAGTCAGGCTAATTTTTCCTTCACCACATCAAATGCCTTTTTTATAATCAATAAACAATAAAAGGAGCAGTTTTCAGTAGATTTTGCAACTATAAAGTTACTGTCTGTGGTAGAAAAATGTGTGCAAAAACTTACTTCTAATGCCAGAAAATTCCACTCTGTGTGGTAGGTTGGTATTTATTTTGGGATATCAAGTTACTTTCATCATGGCAAGAACTCAAAGCCTTTTTCAACATACAGTTCAATTCAAATCAATTCTTAAAATATCATTAAGCATCTATTACATGCAAAGATCCAGAATATTCTACTTCCATTTCTCACTGTAATGTGGAAACCATGCTGTACTCTTGAGGGATTTTTCAGCAGAACAAAGGTTCTGGCAGGTTCTACCATGCAGGGAAGATTTTATATGTGCAATATATGCTTTCAGGAGATCAATTATCGCTAATTACCTATTGGGTAGAGATATCTTAAATCTTTCTAAAACTGAACGTTTTATCTTTCCCCCTAAATTCTCTCCTCTTCTAAACATCCCTATTTCTGTCGAAGGCATCACCTTCTTTCCAGTGCCTCGGGGTCATAATCCCAGTATTTTCCTGTGCTCCTCACCTTCCCTCATCCCTTATATCCAATGTGTTAATAAACCATTTCTGCCTTCACAGCTATTCTCACATATAATATCTTCTCTCTACTCACATAGATACTACTTTAATTCAGGTGTTCCTCACCTCTTGCCAGGATTTTTTTTTAGTACAAAAAAATTATTTTCAGTTTCAAATTCTCTCCCTCCCATGACCTTACCCATTGAGAAGGCAAGAAATATGATACTCATTATACATATGAAGTCATTCAAAACACATTTCCATATTAGCCATGTTGCCAAAAAAAAAAAAGAAAAGAAAAATAAAGAAAGAGAAAAAAATATGCTTCCATCTGCACGAGTTTTCTATCTGGAGGTGGAAAGCATTTTTCACCATGAGTCCTTTGGAGTTGTCATGGATCATTGTAATGATTATAGCTTCTTGACTAAATTATTGCAACAACTTCCTCATCAGTCTTCCTCCCTTGAGCCTCTCCTGCTTCAGTCCATCTTACACACTGCTACAAAAATGTTTCCTTAGACATAAAGCTAATCCTATAACTCAGCCATCTTCAGGGGTTTCCTATTGCCTGTAAGATAAAATACAAGTTTCTCTGTTTAGCTCTTAAAGTCTCATGCAATTTAGCCTCGATCTATCTTTCAGGGCTTTATTGAATATCCCTCCTGAATTCTTCAATGAAGCCAAACTGACTTTTTCTCTGTTCTTCACACAAGATACTCCATTTCGTTTCTCTTTGACATTGTCCTGACTGTCCCCCACCCTTGGAATGTATTCCTTCATTATCTCCCTTTAAGATGCACGTTAAGTATTTTCTTCTAAATGAGGACTTGTATTTAACTACTTTCTATATATTTGTATTTATTTCCCTTATATTTGTGCTGTATACATTTTACAGATATTTGTTTCTTTCTCATTAAAAAGTGAGAGCATTGAGAGGAGGGATTGTTTCATTCTTTGTACTTGTTTTGCCATTGCCTGGCACAGTGCCTAACACCTAGGTTCATGATAAATAATAGATCAATTGATGATTGGCTAGTGATTTTTTTTGGCCATGGCTACCCATTAAAAAGGAAGGAAGGAAGGAAAGAAGGAAGGAAGGAAGGAAGGAAGGAAGGAAGGAAGGAAGGAAGGAAGGAAGGAAGGAAGGAAGGAAGGTGAGGAGGGTGGAAGGAGAGAAGAAGGAAAATAGGGGAAAGGAATAAAAGAGAGAAAAGCAAGGAAGGGGAAGGAAAAAAGAAAGGAAGGAAAAGAGAGAAAGGAAAAAAGGAAACCCTCAGGGTCCTAAGAATCAAGCAAACAGCTTTTAGGTTGTCTATAAATATTAATTTTAGAAGTTCATATTCTAAATATCAGTTCTTCGTCCAGGGATCAATGAATAGACTTATCAATGGAAGAACTGATTCATTAATAATCTGTACATTCTCATTATAAATGAAATCAGAAGATGAAAAGAAGTTACAGTTAAAAGGAAAGGTATCTCAAATGTTTTCTTTTCAGAGACAAATAAAAGGTTTGGAGGAGTTGATTTTATCATGTATCTGAGGGTAACAAGAAACATCTCAGGGGAAGCTTGGTGATTTCATATGAGAGTTTTCATGATAAACACCTTTAAAAAGATCATCATGAAAATAATTTCAGCTTACATCTGTTGCAGAGTATGAGGAGGTGAAGAAATACAATGCAAAATTTGCAAAGATTTTTTCCAAATAAATAAACATATAATTTAATGCTTGGTTACTTCAATGCAACAGTAGACAGGGGAATATTGAACTATTCCTCCTTCACTCTGACCTTTCTCATCTAACACCTGGAATTTAGATTCTAACCCCTGGGAAACTAGGTTCAAACAGATGTAGAAAAAACAAGATAGATGAAAAATTCCACAGTATGAAGAACACTGCATTGGATATCAGAGAGGCTGACTTCACATTCCAATTCTTCTATTTGCTGCCTGTTTGACTTTGGTCAAGTCATTTCATCACTAGAGGTGATCACTTAGTCTTTGCTTTATTTGGCCTAGTGGCTCAAGATAGAGCAAAGGCTTAGAGAACTTACAGATAGATAATTGGTACTTGGGAAACTAAAACAAGAGTTTTGTTATTATACAGAGGAGCAAGCAGGCAAAAATAGAAACATGTATGCATGCAAACACATACACATGCATACATAGATCCAACCACACACAGGATTAGGGTCACTCATGTGAGGGAGATGTGTACTGTGGGAAAGGTCTCAGTGAGAACACACACTGAGAGAAGTCTGGGCAGGGAAGTTTTATATCTTAAAGATGGGCTTGGTTAAGAACAGGTAATCGATGCCAGATATGGGAGGAAGCACTCCTAATCAGAACCAGATGTGTTGGGGAAATTCAGCTGGTTTGCTTATCGATACCAGAATCAAGGAAGGGAGTTTCCTAATAGGGACCAGAAATTGGGTGAGAGTCTGAACGCATAATTGGTGATCCCAGAAATGGGCGTTGGCTTCAAACGGCTACAGTCCAGGAGCATTGTCCAGTCAGGAGCCTCAATTTTCTACATCAGTGGTGTCAAACTCAGACAGAAACAGATCTCTTAAGGCTGAATATTGATGTAAAAAACCACAAATTAACATTATTTATGTTGTATTGTATTTTTATTTATTTTGTTAACTATCTCTCAATCACATTTTAATCTGGTTCCCCTGCACTTGGGTCACTTTGAAAACTCTGTTTTACTTGTTTGACCCAGGGTCAGAATAAGTCAGGATACTAGAAAATTATAGGTTATTTGTAATTGCTTATGTGTTTATGATCTTTAGGACTCCTTAGCCTAGGTGACTCTATGTTGGAATCCTATCACTTGTACCTACAACATCAAATAATATATTTCAAAAATTACAATTATCACAGTTCTTCATCTATAAAATGAAGTGTAGGGGTAGATTACCTCTTAAGACCCTTCCAACTTTAATCTATAATTCTATGAAGACTTTGTTCCAGAAGAGAACGAGGGGGGATGTAGAGAAGAGTCAGGGGGTGTTGGAGTACCATATAAAATCACAAAATGAAATGGATTCTATTATAACAGACAGAAAGGAACTCAGGAGCAGCAAGAGAGTAAAGTTGTTTCATACAGATCTCTTCAACCCCAAACCCTATCAAAATAAAGAATGAAATAAGGCACCACACATAGTATCATTAAAGCTGAATCCACAAGATAAGAGGGTAAAAACATGGTACAGGGTAAAAACTTCATGACATAACATTGAAGAATTGAATTATTTGGCACTCCCATTCAGTATCCCCAGCCTGCACCATATACAACAACGAGCACAAGCAACTTCATAGACTTAAGTCTTGGTATGAGGAGTTTCTGCTTATTATAACCAGCGAAAAGACTCAATCTGAATACCACCACACATGCCAAAAGAGGAGTCAGACGTTGATTTTCTCTAGCCACAAGAAGGAAAGAAAGGAGAGAGAAGAGAGGGAATATTGAGCAGCAAAGAGCCTGGAAGAAAGCTTTCTGTCATTCCTTTTGACAAAAGGAACAGACTCATAGAAAGCTGAGAAAACTTGCATGAATTGATGCAGAGTAAAGTGAACGAAACCAGGAAGGCAATTTATACAAGTAGACTGAGTATAAAGAAAAACAACTCTGAAATACTTAACTCTGACCATGGTAAGAACCAGGCATGACTCCAGAAGACTGATGATGAAACATGCTTTCTAACCCTTGACAGAAAAGTAATGGATTAGAGGGGCAGAATAAGATGTACATTTTCAGACACAACCAAGTGGGCATTTGTTTTACTTACTTGTTAATACTTACTTGTTAGAAGATAATGCTGCTGTGGAGGGAGAGAGGAATTGTGAAAGAGAAAGATGGAGTAAGAATGGTGATGACAAAAATAAAAGAAAAAGAGAATATCAATAAGACATTTTAAAATCCATAGAAGAGAGCAGATGAAAGTTCAGAGGAAGGTATAAAAATGCAAATTTGGGAACTATTGTGTTAAATTTGTTTTATACTATTTTTAAATATCAAACCAATACCACAAGGTCTATTTCCAAAGATGAGTAAGGGTAAAGGAGAACCTATATGTTCTAAAATATTTATAGCAGGTCTCTTTGTGGAGGCAAAGAATTGGAAATTGGAGGATGCCCATTAACTGGAGAATGGTTGAACTGTTGTGGTATATGGCTGTGATGGAATATAGTGTGCTACAAGAAATGCGTTTGATAATCTTAGCAAAACATGATTAGACTGGCTCGAAATAACGAAGGGTGAAATGAACAAAAGTGAGAGAACATTGTATACAGTAGCAGCAATATTGTTTTAAAAACAACTTTGAATGAATAAGTCATTTTGGCTATTAAAAATTAACTACAAACTAATTACAAAGGACATATGAAGAAAAACAATATCTGCCTCCAGAGAAAGAACTGATAAATAGAAGTACATATAGAATGATTTTATAGACATATACATATTTGCATCTAATGGTAGCCCTCTCTAGGGCAGTGGGGAGGGAAAAAAATTTACAAGACAACTTTATTATATATTTAAAAGAAATAGCAAACTGAACACAATAGATTTACAGTTTTATGCATAATCATCTTTTTTATTATACTACATTATGGAAATGCTCGTTTTATTCCATAGCTTGAAAAAATTAAAAAATACAATTATTTAAATTTTTTAAAAGTCAATTATAATAGAGATTCATGGTTTCACATAGCATCTTCTTCTGTTCTTTTTTATATGGAAATTATATTTTTATTTTTGTCAAGTTCATAATTATAAAAAAATTTTTTTAATTAAGAAGCTGTGAAACCTTGAATTCAGGTGGTCTCAGAATTGAGTGAAGAGGAGAGAAATTATAGAACAATATGTAATAACTAATTGGATATGGAAAAGATAGTGAAGGGGAAAGTCAGGTGAAGGCTGGAAAGATGCCTTCAACAGAAACAGGGAAATTGGAAAATGGCATTTTAGGAGACTAGAAGCTGCATGTTGTCATAAAGGAACATTCTATTTGGAGTCAGAGGACTTAAATTCAAACCCTACCTCTGTCAATTACTTCCTTGGGCAAGTTATTCACCTGAATATTACTTAATTTTCTCATTTTTAAAACGAGACTCCTTCCAGCTCTAAATCAGTAAGACTGTAAAATGTCAGTTTTCACCATGTTGAATCTGAAGTAGTGACATGATAAGATATCAAAATACTCTCCACTCATCAGTTGAAAATGCAAATGTAGAGTCCAAGAGAGACATTGGGGTTGATTGATATATAAATACAGTAACCATCTGCAGAACTTCAGTGCCTTTTGTTGAAGCTAGGAGAGTACACAAGAGCAACAAGGGAGAGAGAGCATTTTGAGAAGAGAGTCTAAAATAGGAAGTAGGAAGATACACATTTAGTTATTTGGAGGACAAATATGAACAGCAAAGGAAAAATGTGAACAAAATGAAATGCTTAAAATTTTTATTCTGAAAGTCTTTTACTCCTCTATCTATAAAACAATTTGTTTTTTATAGTTTAATGTTTTGACAGGGGGCAGCTAGGTGGCACAGTGGATAGAGTACTAAGGCTGGAGTCAAAAAAACTCATCTTCCTGAGTTCAAATCTGGCCTGACACATTTACTAGCTATGTAACTCTGGGTAAGTCACTTGACTCTGTTTTCCTCAGTTTCCTCATCTGTAAAATGAGCTGGAGAAGGAAATAACAAACCACCTCAGTGTCTTTACCAAGAAAACCCCAAATGGGGTTACATAGAGTTGGACATCACTGAAAAACAACTAAATGTAATTTTGATAGTACCAGGGCATCCCATTTCTCTGCTGTAAAAATTATCTTCCCCTGAAAAACAACAAGGCTATCCCTGAAACACCATTGGCTCCTATCTCCCTTGAAAGAGCTTCCTGGTCACTAATTGGCATAAAAGTATCACCCTTGTGGCCGTTCTGACCTGCCGGATTTTTAAAGACCACATTAGTTACCATACATTGCCCAGCTGCCCATAATTACTATGTGGAAGAGAGCAGGGGCTATATCCAGAGAAGGAAGGTGTTACTGTATTCTTTTTGCACATACTTGGTGTTTTAGGGCAAAGTAAATCTCCTTTCGTTAACTGTTCAATGACTTGCAAATGCCTCGTTTAGCCCCAGGAACAAACCTGAACAGCGTACTGGTATAAGACTTGACCTTGACCTTAACAACTTTGGTGTGAAGGGCTTGTTTGTTTTGTTTTCAGGAGACATATATTTAGATAAAACGGTGACAAATGTAAACTGTAGATTGAAATATGGTCAGATAGTAGGAAAAGGAAGGGAGAAAGAAATATTCTGAAAGTCAAGAAGAGAAAAAGTATCAAAAATGAGGAGACCGATGGTCAACAAATGTTCAATCAAAGAAAAGGAGATGAACATTAGGATGGAGAAAAGGCCATCGAATTTGGTCACTGAGTGCAAAGAATAGAGAAGTTGTACAAAAGTGGAAGCAATGAATGGAGATAACTCTCCAAAAAATAAGCCATGAAGGCAAAAAGAAAAGAATGATGATGGCTTGAGGATCCGGTAGAGCCAAGTGAAGAATTTTTATTTATTTTTGTTTTGTTTTTATAAGATCAGAGTATCATAGTTCCATAATTGAAAGGTACCTCAGAGGTCATATAGTTAGTTTAATTCCTAACTGAAGTTCAGGGAGCTTTTGTGACTTGCTCAAAGACCACAAAGGTAGTAAACATCAGGGGCAGGATTTGAACCTTATGTCCTCCAATTGAAGATCTAGTGCTTTTTCTACTGTACCATACTGTTTTCTTTTGGTTTGGGAAAGGAGTATCTGAGAATGTTTGTGGATAATAAGGAAAGAACAAGTAGAAAGGAATAGATTGAATATGAGAGAGAGAGAGAGAATGAGAACGAGAACGAGAACAGAAATGATCAATGGAGAGAGGTGGTTCTGGAATTAAAAGTAACTGATAATGATGGTGGTGGTGGTGGTGGTGATGGTGACGGCCTAGCATATATAAAGTAAACAAAGGTTAAGTAACTGGGTATGGGTCACACATCTAATAAGCGTCTAAGATCTAATTTCAATTTAGGTCCTCTGGCTCCAGGCCCAGCACTCTACCCGCTGTAGATGTATGATGGGCTCAAGGCTGAAGAAGCAAAATTGTAAACACATAGAATTCCAATTTTTGACCTTTGTCTAAGGTGTATGAATTGTCCTTCTATCATTCCTTTCATACATGAGGAAAAATAGGGGCAGATGTGTTCAATGACTTTCCCAAAGTCACACAACTAGTGACAGAACTGAGATGACAACGGAAGTTCTATTACTCTCTATTTAGGACTTTTCCTCACGACCCCACCTTTTCTTCCTCCTTATTCCCCTCTGCCTCTAAGTTTTGACTATCCCACCTTCAAAATCCAAGAGTTGTCTTCTCTTTTCCTTTCTCCTTTCAGGGACAGTGAGTAAAATAATTTCCAAGCAACAAAAATAGATATTCTACCTGTCACCTAGAATGGAGAAAAAGTGGCCACTAACACTTTGCTTTCTAACTTTCACCTTAGGAGATGACAATCATCTAAATGAGTAAATTAAGAAGTCCATAGTCACTGAACTTTCCTGTCTAAGTTTTAAATTGGGAAACTAAAACAGAAGGTACTTGTCATCAATGTTCCAATTTCTTCATTAAAATAAACACACACAAATATTAATCTCCCAAGCAGTAATCACTACTAGTCCTCTGTTACTATCTTAGTTTTATTCTGGCCACATTATAGTCTTACTGTTCTAGATAACAATAAAAAGAAAAAAAAGAAAGAAACCCCATGTCCACTAAGTGGTAAGCCAGAGAGACCTTCTAAATTAAAAAAAGCTAGAATTAAATATCACACAAGATGTCAGATTGCATTACCAAAAAAAAAAAAATGCATAGTCACTTCATTTTCCTGCCTTGCCAAACCTCTCCCCACCACCCCACCAATTTTGTTTCACGTCATCATTTCCCCCAAAATGTGTCCTCAAGAATCTTCTTTCTTTGTAGTTCCCTTTGCCAATCAATCTCTGTATGTGGAGGGATAGCTGAGCCTGGAGTCAGGAAGACTCCTTTTCCAGAGTTCAAATCTGGCCTCAGATACTTCCTAGCTGTGTGACCCTGGCATAAGTCACTTAACCCTGTTTGCCTCAGTTTCTTCATCTGTAAAATGAATTGGAGAAGGAAATGGCAAACCTCTCCAGTATCTCTGCCAAGAAAACCCCAAATGGGTGGGACATGACTAAAAATGAATGAACAACTGTATTTTTGGATTTCCTGCTTCAACTAGGCCACTCTAATGTTGTTGCTCCTAGGATCCCAAGAGTTCAACACCGCTGGCATGCGTTAGAAAGTGGTCCTTGGAGCAGTGAGGAGTCGGTGCTTTTCCTCTTCCCCTGGAGTCTGTAGAGCAACAAGCATCTTTCCAGGTTTCAGAGCAAGAAACATTTGTTTGGATTATCCATAAAGCTTCTCCCTGATACCCAAATCCCTTGTCCCTAAATCACGAAGAGTACACCACCCTGGGAATACATAAACCCTCTGCTGCCTCGAGCTGAAACCATCTTACTTGATTACTTACGCAGCTACAAATCTCTTCACTGGAACTCCCTGGACACACCAGTTACTATGGAAACAGAGTCCCCTCCACTCTTTGGTAGGGAAGGGTGAAAGGTCGCATCCCAGTGAGATTGGTTCCTACTTGGAGTCTTCTTGAGCTACTTCTTGAGTCTGGGCAGTTCCAGAGAACTGAGAGGGACCCTGAAAGAGCATCACAGGTCCCTCCGCTAGAGAACTCCACCTTGGCGGAAAAGCAATAGATCTCCCGAGTGACCAAGGTGAAAGTCAAACCTCTGCTCTAGTAGAGATTGCAGCAGAACTTTCAAGAGAGGTGAAAGAAAGTGCTTGAGCTTCGGAATTCCACCCCCTCCTTGACAGAAAAATCACAGATAAGAATTAAATGATTACAGACTAAGGAAAAGATTTTTGAGGATAATATAAAGAACACAATTGTGATTAGTAACAATGAGTCGACAAGAAATTCAAAGATCCTGGTTCATATAGGAGCATGGTTTAGATAACCACCTATCAAAATATCACTCTCTGACTAAAACATACAAAAATGGAAACGAAGAATTGACAGGTAAACCACGCTGGAAATATTTGAGATAAGGCCATTACGATTCTTCCTTGGGTCAACCAGTTCTGGTACAAATATATTTACTGCATTTCACCATGTAATCATTGCCATGCTCTTTTTTTCAGTCTAAAATTGATTTATAACCTTTCATCACTAATTGTCACATGGTATAATTCTGTTCATCAGGCCAGCTTGAAAGGTAAACAGGGCAGCAATGTATTCACCAATAGCTTAGGATACACATTTATCTCTTGCTTATTACAAGCCACAGACCTAGAATTCTCAAGGCAGGAGCAATGTTAGTATTCAATTTTAATGTAAATTCACAAGATTCTATGCAATGTAATCTTGCACCAGACAGTTTAGTAATTTTTTTAAAGCTTCACATAATAGTCACATCCCCCTATCTTGCAAAAAATTTGCCATTAAATCTGCCATTTAAATCTGTTAATTTCACTTATGCAGTGAAATGGAGTATATGGAGTAGTGCAGTATATGTAGGAGATATTGGAACACATTGTTAGAGATTGGCAAGTATTTGATCTCTGGATGGAATAGCAACTTAAAGAGCAAGCATGCCACTCCTATATCAATTTGAAGAGAGATAGAATGTGGTTGATAAACCATGTTGCATTTAAGAAGGATTTGGCCTGGTGAGCCCTAATGTTAAGAGCAAGATCAAGTATGGTCACTTTGAAGGAAAACATAACCACTTTGCTTATGCAAGGAAAGTACATGAAAGAGCTGTGGAATTCTTTGGAGATGAGAATATGGATGAAAATTTCTATGGGGCCTTTTCAAAGTTTCACTAAAGTCAGAAAGAATTTAAAAGGGTACAAATGATCTACAAATATGCCCTGGACAGGATTTCAAAGCAGAAAGCATAAGAACTCTTCAAAAATTACACAATCTTTGCAAAGAAATTTGGGGATACATAGGGTATTATAGACATCATTGTGAGCAAATGAAATATGAAGAGGTAGTAAAGACTTTTCCACACAATTATGATGCCTAGCTTTTTATGATTTGTTGTAATTGTGGAACCAAATACTGTGTGAGAGCTATATAAAGCTCTGGAAGTGATATCTATTCCTTTGGATCAGGGGTGGGGAACCTGCAACCTCAAGACCACATGTAGCCCTCTAGGTCCTCAAATGTGCCCTTTGACTGAATCCAAATTTCACAGAACAAATCCCCTCAATAAAAGGATTTGTTCTGTAAAAATTGGACTCAGTCAGAAGGCTGACCTAGAAGTCCACATGTAGCCTCGAGGTCACAGGTTTCCTACCTTGCCCTGAATCAACTGCGTTTTATGAAGAGCTGGAGGCAAAGGGTACAGAGAAGACCAGATTGGTTTATCAAAATTGTTTGCATTGATTCCTCACAAAAACTTTATGTTTGCCAAAATCTGGCTCCTGTGTGCCCAGTTTGAAATAAGATAGGAAAATGTGCCATTTGCCAGAAGAACTCTGGGAACTTCTACTGGCAAATATCTCAAAAACAAATTATTTAAAGTCTATACTGAACTGAAGCTTCAGCTTCAAAAATTTGACCAGTGTCAAAAACTTTATGAAAAGTTTCTGTAATTTGCATCAGAAAATTGCACATCGGGGATCAAATTTGCTGAGTTAGAGAAAATTCTTGAAAATATTGAGATAGACCAGACAATATATTATTTGGTCATTAGCTGTGCTTAGATATAGCATAGGCACTTTGGAAATTGAAATTTGAAATTGAAAATTGAAAATTGAAGTTGAAATTGAACAACAAAAAGTCTGAAAAACAAGAAATCTACTGAAGATTTTCACAATGAACGTGCATCAAGGTATGGATCAGTTTTGCCCAATTTGAGTGGTCTGCAGGAAATAAAGAGAGTTTAAATGCAGACAAATTTATGAAGAAGTCAACAAAACTATGAGGAATTATGAAGAGAAGAAAGGAATACTCATGTTACAAAATCCTGGCGAAAATTTGAAAATGAATTTGGAACAGAAGCTCAAAGAGAGGGTGGACATGCCAGGGAAAGTTAGAGAAAAAGACAAGTACAGGCCGGAGATGTGTGTGATGCTGGCTGGAAAGAGTACTAAGACTGCATCTTTCCAGAAGATGCAAACCAGCCCAATCTCAAACTGCTGGTAATGGCCAAATTTGAAAAGAAACAGCACCAAGAAAAGGGATGCTACAGAGCAAGAGCTGGACAAAGATGTGGACAAGAGTGAATCTTGACATTTTCCATGTTGTTGCATTTTTTATTTTTACAAATTCTTTTCAAAATGCAAAAAAAAATTGAAATGTCACCAAGAAAAGAAAGCAGTGCTCTTCCTCCTTCTCTGTCAACAGCATTATGTTTACTTTAACTTACTACCATTGGATTCAACTTCCTCTCTTTCTTCATAGAAACATTCTATTGACCTTAAAAAAATTGAATAAATGTGAAATGCCATTTCCAAGTGACTTCCTATATTCTTGCCCTGCCCAATAAAACTCTCCCTTGAAACAATGAAGCATAGCTAATTAAAAACAACCAATACATTTACCCTGTCTAACAACTTAGGACTCATTCTACACAAATCATCTACCATCTGCCCTGGAAAGGGTTATGTTATACTAACAATACTCCAAAATAAACCATGGTCACTGCATTCATCAATTTTTCAATATTGTTTTCCTTTGCATTATTATGATTTCATATAAATCATTCTGACTTTTTAAAATTTTTCATATTCATCATTTCTTGATGAGACATCTTACTGTAGTGTATTGAATTCTACCCTCACAGCCAGAGAGACTTTGGTTAAAGACCTGCCTCTAACACATACTAGCTGTGCCCCAGACAAGTTCCTTAACCTCTTAGGACCCTATAAAACTTTGTAAGAGTCTAAGTTGAAAAAGAAAAAGTGCTGACCTGCATTGGTAAAGGGAGTTTCCTCACCCATAAAATCACAGTTTCAGGTCCTATCCTTATTCCTTTGGGCTCAGTATTCCAACTGAAAGATATTCTTAATATTGAGCATATGCTTATGCTCAATAATATCCCATTACAGTAATAGAGCACAATTTGTTTACCTATTCCCCAAATAGGTACCCACTGTGTTCCCAGTTTTGTTTTGTTCTGGTTTTTGCCACTGTAAAAATGCTGCTATAAATATGTTAAATATGGAAACCTCCTTCTCTGTCTCGACTTTCTTGGAGTCTATCCCCAGCAGAGGTATCATGGGGTCAAAGGGCACATACAGTTTAATGATTTTCCTAGTTTAGTTCCACATTTTTTTCTAGACCTGTTCTATCAATCCACAGCTCCAACAACAGTGCACTGATTAAGGTCTTACTATGTGGCAAGTACTGAATTAAGCTTGAGATATCCACCAAAAAACAAAAACACTGTTCCTAATCCCACTCTAATGGGAAGATGACATTCAAATAACTATATAGATATAAGGTATACATACAATGTCAATAGAAGGTAAGCTCGGTGGAAAGGCACTGGCATCAGGAGAACCAGAAAAGCTTTCCTGCATAATGTGGGATTTGAGCTAAGCCTTGAAGAAATTCAGGGAAGCCAAGAGACAGAAACGAGGCAGGAGGGAATTCCAGGTATAAAGGATGCTCATTGCAAAGGCATGGAGTTGAGAGACAGACTGTTGTGCATGAGACAGAGCAAGTAGGCCAGTGAAGCTCTATCATAGAGGTCCTGAATAGTAGTAAAGTACTTGAGAAGACTGGAAAAACAAGTGCCAACCAGAGGACTTTACATTTGATTCTGGAAGCAAAAGAGAACCAATGGAGTTGATTGAGTAGATTTAGGGTTAGGGTTGAGTGACCAATTAGACCTCCGTTTTGAGGAAAGCATTTCATCTGCTGAGTAGAGATGGATTGAAATAGGGAGAGACTTGGGTTAGGGAGAACCAGTTAGGAGACTATTGCTATAATCTAGACCAGAGAGGATGAGGCCCTAGGGTGGTATTTTTATGGTACCCATGTGAGTTGAAAGAAGAGAACATACATAAGAGATGTGAAAGTGGAAATGACAGATTAAGGGAGGAATTCCTGAAAGAGGTGACATGAATTGGGCATAGACGAAAGAAAGGGATATCTGAATGCAGATTGGAACATACAATTTGTATTCTTTTTTTGATTTAGTTTAGTTTTTTCCTTCTCATGGTTTCTCCATTTGTTCTACTTCTTCTATACAACATGACTATTGTGAAAGTATGTTTAAAAAAAGAAAGGAATATTAATAGATGATGATGGAGATGAGAGTCAATCGCAGGCACAGGTGACAATATAATCAAAGATGTGGAGATGAGTGTGGTTGGCTCCAGAACAAGAGACAGAAAATAGTTCAGATTGACTGGAATATAGAGGAATGCTGTGAAATAAAGCTGGACAAGTAGATCAAAATGAATTATGAAGGTTCTTATATGCCTGAATCATGAGCTTGTTATACTTCATCCTTCATTCTGGAAAGTACCAATGACATCATGGATGATGTCTTGACTAGTGAATGAATTGGATTGAAGTGAGGCAGAGCTGAGCAGAGCTGTCACTCTCTCCTCCAGTCTTTGAAGTTCAGTGGCAAGACAGAAGTCAAGACCACAAGCTATGGCACAGCAAATCATGAGTTTACATTGTATTCAATGGGTGAGAGAGAACCACTTGAGGTTTTTGTGTAAAGGAATGAAGTGATCATAGGAATAAATTAGAAAGATTACTAAGGTACTAGTATAAAGGATGGATGGGAGAGAGATGAGTAAATGGGGCAATTCACAGTAGCTGAACCAACTTCACTCTCATTGACTTTTCAGTACCCACGAATCTATTCCTTGCTTTGTCCAATCATTAGTGATCTTCTAGCTGCACTTAACTTGCTGCAACCTTTCATCTGCATCCTCATTGCTATAAAATAACCCTTTTATTTCTCTTAGACCTACTCTCTATCACAATGCCCACAGAAACCAATTCAGACCTCTTTCCTCAGGTCACCTACACTGTGTCCTGCTTTACTCTTCTCAGAGGAAAACTTTCACTCTCACTGGACCTTCCTGTCCTCCTCTACCCCTCCTCATCGGCCCAAGATCCCTCCTTCTTTGCTTAAGCTTCGGTTACAAATTAGCTCTTCTTTTTGCTAAATTCAACCCCTCTGCTTCACTTAAATGCATAGGTCAAGCCATCACCCCATGGCATTGGTCTTCTTTGAAAAAGGACAAAACAACCGGAATCCTATCAATATATGGCACCATTCCCATTCAAAATTCTCCCCCTTCCCCTTGTTGTGTTTTTTTAAATCACCCTACTTTTTTCAGTATTTCCTCCAGACAGGACACATCCTAATAGTATATCTAGGGAAGAAATCAAATTGTGTGCTCTCTCTTAATTTGGGAAGGGTCAATCTCAGTCCTTTCCCCTCCACTTTTTCCCTTGCTATGCATATCTATAAGTCATATTATTTCTACCTCTACATGTCACATTTGTCTCCTCCCAGCAACTACACTAGTCCAGGCGTTCATCATCTCTTGCCTAGACTATTGGTCTTCCTGATTTAAGGTTCTCTGTTCTCTGATTCACCAGTGCTATTGCTTAGGCATGGGTCTGAGTGTCATTCCCCTACTAAATGAATTCTAATGACTATTACCTATAAGATCAAATTTGAGCTCCTCTATTTGGCATTTGTAAAGCACTTAGTATAGTTCTTGGAACAAAGTAGGCACTTAAATGGATTTTTTCCCCATTCTGCTCCTCCTCCATCACAACTAGGCTCCAGGCTACCTTTCTAGCCTTATTATACATTACTCCCCTTCACAAACTCTTCAGTTCAACCAAATTAGCCTTTTTAATGGTCATCATATATGACATTCCATCTCCTACCTCCATCTTTTGACTATCAGCTATACTGGAAATGTATTTCATCCTCACCTCCAGCTCTTAGACTGTCCAGTTTCCTTTAAAGCACAATTTACATGTCATCTCCTAGTTCCTCCTCTAGAAAATTATCTTGAATTTATTTCACACATATTTTGTATATACTAACATGTGTAAATCTCTCAGGGTAAGAACTGTTTCAGTAATATCTTTTTATCCAGAACATTGTTTGGCCCATAGCAGATACATGATAAATGTTTGAATGACTGGTTGGTTGGTTGGTGCAATCATCCAGGAAAGTTTTGAAGGGATAACGAGGTCACCAAGGGCCAGTATACAGTCTATGGGAGAGGAAGGAAAGGAAGAGAAGAAAGAAATGTGGAAAAGAATGGAAAAAAATGCCCTCAATGATAATTTATATTATGTATATTTATATTATATAAAATTAGGTTATATACTTTTATTTTATATGTAATTTATTTCATTTTTATTTATATATTTGTGCATGCAAATATATATTTCTATGACAAAATTAATAATAATAACAGAAATTGTCCAAAATTCTAACAATTGCTTCAAAAGGTATTACCCAGAGAGAACAAAAGAAAGGCTGACTCAAACCAATTAAATCCCATCAAAGAAGTTTGGATATATTTTGAAGGACAAATGGACTTGGGGCTAGAAGTCAAGAAAGCCCATTTCATTGTTTCAGAAACAACAGAGCATAGCCAAAGAACCTGACCTGTATTTTGCTACAAAGATGCTCAGGAAAAGAGTTCAACCCTGGTTTGCTATACACTGAGTCTACCAGACTAGCACTGAGAAATAGAGATGAGGGCTAAAAATGAGAGCTATCCCAGATCCTTAAATCTTTAGTCCTGCCACCAACAACTTTTCTTTTTTTTTTTTTTTAATTTATTTATTTAAATTTTTTACATTCATTTTCACAAATTTTTGGGTTCCAAATTTTCTCCCCTTTTATCCCCTCCCCCCACCCCAATACCCCAAGCAATCTAATTTTCCCTATCTCCAATCTGCCCTCTCTTCTGTCATCTCTCCCTTCTCTTGTCTCCATCTTCTCTTTTCTCCTGTAGGGCCAGATGACTTTCTATTCCTCCTTAACTGTATGTCTTCTTTCCTAGTTGCAACAACAATACTAAACATTTGTTCCTAAAACTTTGAGTTCCAAATTCTCCTCATCCCTCCCTCCCCACCCATTCCCTTTGGGACAGCAGGCAATTCAATATAGGCCATATCTGTGTAGTTTTGCCAATGACCTCCCTGATAGTCGTGTTGTGTAAGACTAACTGGATTACCATCCCTCCTAACCTGCCCCTCATTGTTTCTCTTCTGTCTTTTGATTCTGTCCCTCCCCAAGTGTTGACTTCGAATTGCTCTCCCTCCTCCCTTTGCCCTCCCCCCCATCATCCCCCTCCCTTGCAATATCTTCCTTCTCCTCCCACTTTCTTATACTGTAAGATAGGTTTTCATACCAAAATGAGTGTGCATTTCACTCCTTCGTTTAGTCAAATGTGGTGAGGGTAAACTTCTTGTTTTTGCTTTTTTTTCTCAGCTCTCCTCTTTTTCCCTCCACTAAGAAAAACTACCTGCCTCTTAAATGACATATAGTTACCCCCTTCCCTTTCCCTCCCCCTACATTTCTCTCTCACCATTTACCCTAGTTTCTTTTAAGGTATGGTCCCATCCTATACAGTTCAATCTGTGCTCTCTATCTCTGTATGTGTGTGCATGTGTGTATGTGTGTGCATGCGTGTACATGTGTATGTGTGGTCCCACCAACTACCCAGATACTGAAAAGTTTTAAGAGTTACAAATATTGTCTTTCCATGTAGGAATGTAAACAGTTCACTCATGGTAAGTCCCTTAAGACTTCTCTTTGCTGTTTACTTTTTCATGCTTCTTCTCATTCTTGTGTTTGAAAGTCAAATTTTCTTTTCAGCTCTGGTTTTTTCGTCAAGAATGATTGAAAGTCCTCTGTTTCATTGAAAGACCATATTTTCCCTTGAAGTATTATACTCAGTTTAGCTGGGTAGGTGATTCTTGGTTTGAGTCCTAGTTCCTTTGCCTTCTGGAATATCCTATTCCACGCCCTTCGATCCCTTAATGTAGAAGCTGCTAGATCTTGGGTTATCCTGATTGTATTTCCACAGGAAATACATTATTTCTTTCTAGCTGCTTGCAAGATTTTTTCCTTGAGCTGGGAGTTCTGGAATTTGGCCACAATGTTCCTAGGAGTTTCTCTTTTTGGATCTCTTTCAGGTGGTGATCGATGGATTCTTTCAATACTTATTTTGCCCTCTGGTTCTAGAATGTCAGGGCAGTTTTCCTTGATAATTTCATGGAAGATGATGTCTAGGCTCTTTTTTTGATCATGACTTTCAGGTAGTCCCATAATTTTTAAATTGTCTCTCCTGGATCTATTTTCCAGGTCAGTTGTTTTTCCCATGAGATATTTCACATTCTCTTCCATTTTTTTCGTTCTTTTGGTTTTGTTTGGTGATTTCTTGGTTTCTCGTAAAGTCATTAGACTCCATCTGTTCCATTCTAATTTTGAGAGAGCTATTAAATTCAGTGAGCTTTTGAGCCTCTTTTTCCATTTGGCTCATTCTGCTTTTGAAAGCATTCTTCTCCTCATTGGCTTTTTGAACCTCTTTTGCCAATTGAGTGAGCCTATTTTTCAAGGTGTTAATTTCCTCAGCATTTTTTTGGGTCTCCTTTACCAAGGTATTGACCTGTTTTTCATACTTTTGTTGCATCTCTGACATTTCTCTTCCCAGTTTTTCCTCCACCTGTCTAACTTGCTTTTCAAAATCCTTTTTGAGCTCTTCCAGGGCCTGAGCCCACCCACCACCCCCCTGGGGTGTCTGGGGTACTGAGGCCCCGCCCTCCACGTCTTTCCCTGATGGCAAGAATACGTCCTCATCTTCGTCTGATCCGAAGGTCGGGATCATTTGCATTTGTTGGAAAAAACTCTCTAAAGTCTTATTTTTCTTCCCTTTTCTAGGCATTTTCCCAGCCAGTTACTTGACTTCTGAGATTCCTTTCCACCCCCGCCTGGATCCGCCCAGCTAGTGCTTGGCCTCTGAGATTTAAATGGGCTTTCCTCCTGCCGGCTGTCAATCAGTGAGCTTTAGTTCAGGTGCTGGGGTGGGGCCAGGGCTGCCTCCGAGACTGATCCCTCGGGGGGGGGGGCTTTATGCAGAGACTTTCAGGAATGGAGCGGGTGGGGGTGGGGTGGGGGGCCCCGCCTCCCAATCTCAGCTCCCCTGGGGGTCCCGAGCAGAAGCCTTCAGCAACAGAGCGGGGTGGGGGCAGGGCCATCTCCCAGGCTCAGCTCCGTCAGGTTTTATGCGGGAATCTTCCGTAATGAAGATCCTGCCTGCTGCTGGGGGATTCCTGAGTCCCGGGCCGCTGCCGCCCCAGCCGCCCCCCACACCTCTGCCTCCACCGCTTCCTGCCCCCGTCCCTGCCGCCGCCGCTTCCTCCCGAGGGGGCCCAAGTCACGGAGACACCCCGCTTCCCCTCTCCTTCAGCCCGGCCTCTCTCACTGACCTGCTTCTGTGGGCGGAGGGACTTTCCCGGCTGCTTCAGCTTCCGTCTCTGAAGCCTGCTCGGATCCGCTTCTCTGAGGCCTCGGCCAGGGCAGCGCTGGGGGTCGGGTTTACTTTCCAGGGCGCGCCGGACCCTGGGGATGGGTCCTCAGGGCTCCCTGGAACGGAAATCTCCTCCACTCTGCTTCTGCACACCTTGCACTCACCCAGAAGCTATGGGGGACTCTTTCTACACCAATTCCATGGGCTTTGGTTTCGCTCGTAAACGTGCGTCCTTCTACTCCGCCATCTTGGCTCCGCCCCTCCACCAACAACTTTTCTACCTAAATTCACAAGACCCCTATACATCAGTGACACTGAAGACTAAAAAAATCCTGCTTGTATTGAACTGTGGCCCCACATGACAGTTATATTCTAGTTGTTATTTGAAGGGAATTTGCAATGTACACCTCTGCTGCTTATACAGGAATCTAGGCCTCAATGGATTTAGCAAGAAGACCTGCGTACATTTGGGTCTCATAGTGAGTCTTTCAGTAGTTCCCTAAGGGAAGTTATAGGGGAAAGTGGTAAGGAATTCTAGAGTACTGAGAAGTTAGCAATAGTAAAGTTTTTTCAGCCCTATTGACTCAACTTCCCATCCACTTTCAACATTACTACCTGAATATTCATCTTTCTAATCTATCCTACGATCACTTCACTCCTCCACACACAAATTTTAAGTGGTTCTTGGTCTACAGAAAGATGTATAAAGAAATCGATGCAGTGACAAACTAATGTCAGAGGACTCCTGATGAAACACGCCACCCACCTCCTGAGAGAGTGGTAATGGAGTCAGGGTAAAATTTCAGACATATTAAGACTTATTTTGGACATGCTCCTAAAAGTGTGCTACAAGAATTTTGTCTTTTTTTTTTTTTAAATGGGTGGGGTAGTTAGAAAGGAGAAATAGGTTTTTATTAAATTACTTTTTAAAAACTACAATTATTTGCAACTTTACCCATCTCTTCATTAAATTGAAATTTAGCTATAATGTTTCTGGGAGTTTCATTTTGGAGTCTCTTTTAGGAGGTGATAGATGGATTCTTCCTATTTTAATTTTACCCTCCGAATTTTAGATATAAGGGCAAATTTTCCTTTGTAATTTTTTAAAATATGACCTCTAGGCCATTTTTTCCATCATGTCTTTCAGGTAGTTCAATAATTCTTAAATTCTCTCTCCTCAATCTATTATTTTTTAGGTCAGTTGTTTTTCTGATTACAGATTACATATTTTCTTCTATTCATTGTTTTGACTTCTTTCATTGTTTCTTGAAGTCTCATGGAGTCATTAGCTTTCACTTGTCCAATTCTCATTTTTAAGAGTTGTCAATCAATATCAACTGCAATGACAGCAGAGGGTCCCTTGTAATCACTTGTTCAACCCCTACAAAGTTCTGAGCTAAGAGCTCCCAAATCTGCGGCTGCTGCCGTCACAGCTGTATCCAAGGCCCCGCACTGGTGCCACCTGCAGCAAGAACTCCAGACCAACCTCTACCTGACGTCATAGATCTTTCCTGCCAACCTCCAAATTGTCTTGGGCTGGGAAAATATCACACCTTAATCTTTTGTTGGCTCTGTCTCTCCAAAATTTGATTTGAGGAGTTATATTAAAATTATTGGGAGGTGAACATTTGGAGAGTTCAACTGGGTTGCTGTCTGTGCTCTATCATCTCGCTTCCATTTAATTGGAATAAACTTAAGAAACAATATAGTCATGCTGTTTTTTTTACTAAAACCTTGGACTGAGGTCTTATGAAAGTGAAAGGTTTTTCTCTGTCCAGCCTCAGGATTCTATTTGAGGGAAAGGACAACCTAGGGAATTACCTAGGGATCACAGAAGCTCCTTTGGAGAAAACCTTTTTCTCTCAAACATCTTACATTGAACAGGTTCAGCCTATGACTGGGCTGCAGTGAAAAGGACAGTAAATTCCAAGGGTTGCAGTTACATCTGCCAATGCCTAAAGAATTCATTCTGAAGACTTTTAAAAAATAGGAGGCAACAGGGGAAGGAAAATGGGTATAGGAAATGGCAATATAAATGAGATAAAGGCAAAGAACTAGAGAAAAAGACAGGCAGAAACATAAGAAAGCAAAGCTACTTTGATAGTGGTTTTCCAAATTCAAACTGGTAAACATATGGCCAAGCTATTAGCTTGCCTGTAATTACTACCTTCTCAGCAGCAAGACGACTTACATTAAAAGCCATGGATTGAAGCTCTTGGATCTTTTTGAATAATTTTGCTCCAGGCTCAGACTTTATTTTGTTTCAATCCCAGAGTTATGTTTCCTGTGGTAGGAGAGTCAATTATTCTGAATTTCAGTATTTTAAAATGTAAAGATAACAGTACAAATTAAAAGAGGGTGGGTTCACCTCTCTCCTTAGCCTGGTCTTTTATCTAAGGACTTAAAATAGGTCCCTTAGGCCACAATAAAAATAGAGAATAGGACAAAATGATCACAGGGAATAAAATAGTAGTGTGATGAGAGGCATGAAGAAAAGGGATGCTACCCCTTGCCAGCTTGAGTAGTACAATATCTCTTAGAAATGGAATATGATCAGGAAGACTCAAATGCTAATTGATCACTGTTGTTTTTCTTTCTTTTTAACAAATTACTAGCATTTATTTTCTCTCATTTCCATCTCCCCATTGGAAAAAAGAAAAGAAAAACCCTTGTGATGAATATGCATAGTCAGACAAAACAAATGCCCACACTGTCCACATTCAGAACTGTGTGTCTCATTCTGCATATTTAGTCTATCCCCTTTGTGTTAGGAGATAGGTAGTATTCTTCAGCGTCCGTCCTCGGGAATCACAATTGGCCATTGCTTTGATCTGATTCTTACCTTTCACAGTTGTTCACTTTCACAATGTAGTTGTTATAATATGTGTCATGTGTTGAGCTACTGATTCTGATGACTTAGTTAATGATATATGAATATAATGGAATATTCTTGTACCATAAGTAGGTGCTGACAAGGACTTGACACAACATGACATGAAAGCAATGGCATACTGGAAACAGCTCAAATTTTGTGTTAATATTTATACTTGGGAAATCAGGAAACACTACAAATCAAGGCGTGATTTGTTTTGTTGGTTGTCTAGACCAGAGGTTCCCAAACTTATTGAGCCTGTGTCCCCTTTTAAAAAAAATTACTCAGTCCCCTCTGGGAAATCTGTTTTCTTTAAGCTTTTAATTTTTTTTTAAATTTGCATCATTTCAAAAAAAATAAACATTTTTTTTTTAATGATGCATCTTAAATTTAATAATGTATTATAAATTTGTGGGGTTTTTCCTGCACTGAAATTTTGATGACACAATATTGCATTATGTAACCATATAGCATCACACTGTAAACAAATCATTATATGCACATATTATTGCCATTGCAATCTGGATTTCCTGACAAAGTGGGACATGCTCACCTGCCAACACTTGCTTGTTAAGACCTGTTGTCAGATTTGACTGCTTATAACTTGGATTTTGTGTTTTTATATGGAAAATAATATAATCATGACAACTTTAACCCTGTCACACAACAAACGGTTTTTCAAAATTTTCTTTTCTTATCTTAATACAAATATGACTCACAGAAAAATTAAAAGTATGTCATGCACACCTTTTTTTCCAGAATGCCTAGTCATTTAATTTACAAGCACATTCCTGCACAAAAGTCACATCAAGGACACACATGAAAAAAGATCAGTAAAACAGGGGGAATAAAGGCTTAACAGACAACTCAGGACTACAGTGGTATTCACAAAATATTAAAGAGAAACACCTCCAACATGTTAGGTAGGTCTTTTGTGGAAGATTTCTAGAAGGAAGTAGACAAGAATCACAAGGTATGGACAGTTGTGATCTGTACCAGTGAGGAAAGTATTTACTCTGGTCAGTCAAAAAACATTTATTAAGCACCTTCTGTGTGCAAGGCACTATGCTAAGCATTGAGGATATAAAAATAAATAAAAGACTGTCCCTACCTTCAAGGAGTTTGCAGTCTAATGGGAAAGCCAACATGTGAACAACTATATAGAAACAAGATATATATGGGGTAAACAGGAAATGACAGAGGAAGGCACTAAAATTAAGAGGGAGTAGGAAAGGTTTCCTGTAGAAGGTGGTATTTCAGCTGGTACTTGAAGGAAGCCTGGGAAGCCAGTAGCCAGAGTTGAGGAGGGAGCAGTTTTCAGACATGGAGGACAACTAGTGAAAATGCCTATGTCAAGAGAGATGGAATCTCTTGTGCAAGGAGCAACAATAAAGACTGAAGAATATACACAGTGTGTCAAGGGAAAGAGAGTAGATCTGGAATGATCCAAGTATTGAACTTTCAGAGCAAGAGTCCTGCCAAGGCCCTGTCAATCTGATGTCAGGTAGACATGGTCTATGTGCTAATGGATTTTTTTCATTGTGATTATTTTTTTTCCCCTCCCTTCTGAGCCTATGGACTCTTTCTAACACAGGTGTGTGCTAGCCTATTTTGTACTGTACTCCCCACATCTGCCAATTCCTTTTAACTCCTGGCTTTCCACTGCCATTAGAGGTACAAGTATCTGCGCTGTCCATTTAGGTGTGGGGTATTTCTTTTCATTCTTCCGTCCTCACAGGTTTGTCCATGAAGCATGATCTTCTTAAATCTAGTTGCATCCCCTCAGAGATGATAGAGGAAAGCTCAGCATAGAAATGTCAGGCTTTGAGTATATGAGTACATTCATTATTTTTTGGCTGTGGCTGTCAACACCTTAGTCAGGTACCATTCACAGCTGTTGAAGTTAATGAATTCCAGGCAAGTTTGTTGCATCTTTTAGTTTTTATTTTCTATTGCCATGCCCACTGAGCATGAAATGGCTCCCAAGGGGAGGGAGAGACTGAAAGATGGAAATAAAAGGCCCCACACTTCCTTAAAGCGAATCAGTGTATGCAGCCAATCACATTATTCTCACATAATGAAAAGAATCTTCTTCCATTTGTTTCTGGTTATCAAAGACTTGCTTAATCAGTGGAGGAAAAAAAAGGCAATTTCATGAGTTCCACCATCAATAAGATAAAGACAGTATTAATCTGGTCTCTCAAGTTGTTGTAAGGTTCTTTAAATATCACCTCAGTTATAAACCCATTTTCTTAAGAATGTTCCCAATGGATCTGTAGTGTAAACACCCTGTCTTGGACCTATTCACAATTAGTTCAGCAAACATGTTGTAAATTGCTGGGGTTTTTTTCAAATGTACAGTTTCAAAATACAAATAGGCCATGGGAAAACTACAAAACTACAATTAAAAATCTACCTAATTTAGAGCCTTCAGGCTAAGTTCAAGATCCTGTGATCTAATTGGAATTTTTATTATGGTGTAGTAGAAGGGCAATAAAGTCAGGGGACCTGGGAATAATTATCACCTCCAATTCTAGGTCAAGGAAAGATATGTTCAATTCCCAGCTTGGTAACAGTGGGTAAATTATTTAATTTCTCTGAGTTTCTGTTTTCTCACTAATAAAAGGAGAATAACAATACTTATATGAATTATTTTAGATGGTAGCTGTGAAGTGAGTTCTAAACCTTCAAGTGCTACAATATAAAAATTTGAGTATTATTATTGAAATTCATGGCCCAGAGTCTCCTCAAATGATGTGTGGAGCAGGGCTAACTCTGGGGGCCTGATTCAAGAAAGATTTATTTTCTCTCTGATTCATTGCCTTCATCTGTAGTTAACCCAGGAACTCTACAAAATAAATTCAGGGTATAGCTCATGTCTAGGTTTCACCAAATATAAGTAAATGAGTCCCCAGTTCCCACATAAGCATTCATGGTAGCGATGCAAATAAGGAATGGGACACCAGCAATGGCAGTGAATAGAGCATTTGACAGAGTCAAGAAGACTTGAGTTCCAATCTGACCTCACATACATAATAGCTGTGTGACCTTGGGCCAATCACTTACCTTCTACCTGCCTCAGTTTCCTTACCTGTAAAATGGGGATCATCATAACACCTACCCTCCCTTGATTGTTGTGATGATCAAATGAGATATTTAAAAAGTACTTAGCATAATGCCCAGTACATAGTAATTTAGTAAGTACTTTATAAACGCTTTTTAAAAAAATTCCAATTCAGAAAATACAGAGGAGGCAAAGGACTTTGTGTGATCCCATATATCAATGCAAAAATATGTAAACCATTCAGTTGGTCCATCAGCATTCCTGCTCTCTGGGCAGCTCATTAAAATTCAAGTGAGTCCCTATCTTCCACAATGTTCTTACCCAATCTCCCCAAACTCATAGTACCACCTTGTGCTTCGGACTCCTCACAGTAGGTAAACACATGTCAAGAGCTGTTGAGCAAACAAACCTCTTCCCATTGGACTTTTATTGTCCAAGTAACTAATTGTCCATTCCATCAAGGTAGGACACTGCACAAAAAATAAGTGAACTATCTTTTTCTTTCTCTAAGAAACTTCTCTGAAAAGAGTTCATCCTACTAAATCTCAATCAGCCAATTAGTAAGGAATCATTGGCCATGCCCACGTTGCATAGTGCCTGGCACATAGTAAGCATTAAAATGCTTCTTACCTAACTGACTAAGCCAGCATGATCCTAGCCAGAGATTTATTAGGTAGCACCAGCTTTGGGGATTAAGTTTGAGCATTTGGGGATCAAACCTTTTAAAGAGATGAGGGTCAGCTAAGCAGCTCAGTGGATAACAGTGGCTAGAGGGCCTGGAGTCAAGAAGACCTAAATGAATGCAGCCTCTGAAACTTACCAGCTTTGTGACACCGAGCAATTCACTTGACCTGTTTGCCTCAGTTTCCTCAACTGCCAAATGAGGATTGTAGTAGCATCTACTTCCCAGGGTAGTTGTGAGAATCAAGTAAGATTATTTATGCAAAGCACTTAGCACAGTGCCTGGCATATAGTAGGCACTATATAAGTGTTAATTAATATAATTATTTTCTGATTCAGAGTGCTCCTTAGAGAAAAAGACAGGTGACCTAGTATGTGAAAGTTATTTTGCTTGACGCTGAACAAACCAAAGAGGAAAAAATTCCCTGCCCTCAAGAAGCTTCCTTTCTACTTGGAGTTGCAGGAGATATAACTCATATACAGATAAGTAAATGTAAGTTGACTACAGAAGGGAGACAGCACAAGAGCTGAGAAAATCAGGAAAGGTGAGGTAAAGGTAAAAAGGAAGTAAGTTGTTTAAATCTCTAATTATTCTAGAATTTCGTAAAAGAAATAATTTTTAAGATAAGGAAAACCATCTCTCATTTTCAAGGATATTTTCTTGTCCACTAAGAAATTAAGAGCATTTTTTTTTAAGGATTGGATATTTTGCGTAGCATGTTAAGATTTGCAAATCACTTTACAAACATCTCACTGGATCTTTATGACAACCACACCGCAGGGGTAGATATGTGCATTTGTTACCCACATTTTACAACTGAGGAAACTGAGACTCAGAATGGTTATATCATAGATTTAGAGCTAAAAGAGCCCTTAAATGTGATTTAGTCCAATACCCCTCCACCCTATAAATGAGGAAACTGAGAATCAGGGAGATCAAATGTCAGAGAAGGATTCAGACCCAGGACTTTCCAACTCCAGCATGATCTACTGACACCAATCTGCTTCTCTATAGAAGACAATTAACAAATGTTTGTTGAATTGAATTGTAAAAGAAGATGATATTATTGACCACTATCAGTACATTTGGAGTTGTTTGGGTTGAATTTTTTGGTTTTGTTTTTTGCCATGTGTGGTGGGGAAAGATTTGCATTGAATCATCCACCTGATCTTTCTTGTGATAAATGGTATTCTGTTACAAGATGGTTGGGTGAGATTTGGCCTAGAGATTTTTATTATGGAACTATTAATTTTAGGTTCAGACTCACAGCCTTGGGAAAAGTATAGCCCAGTGGAAAGAGAAAGAAAGAATGGAAAGGTAAAATTATCATGGGAAAGAACACCAGGAAGATAAATATCTCTTAATCAGATATAGAGGTTACGCATAGGTTTCACTGAAAAAAGTCAGAGAGGGATATGTGACATCAGTGAGAGGCTCATTTAATCAAAAGTTCTGAATTTTAGTTTCTGGTGTGCTCTTGGCTAACTGTGTGCTGCTAGGTCATTTAACTTCTATAAGCCTCAATGTCCACCAATTGGAAAATGAGAGAATTGAACCAGATGATATCTGAGGTCCCTTCTAGTGCTAGCATTCTATGTTCTAAGGCATCATCTTCATGGGTTCAACTCTCTCATCAAAGGAGTGAACCATTTCAGTGAATCATGCAAGTCAGCACCATTCTATCTCAAATCAGCAGTTTCTAAATATAGCCCCACTGTCAGCAGCAGAGATAGCCCTGGGAAAAATCATGAAGTCAGCAAAGCTTTTCTTTGGAAAGGCTCACGTTCCTTGCCATTGTGGTGAGCCAGTTGTAGAGAAATAGTCTTGGATGGATGCCTTACCAATACCCCTCAAAGCACAGAGGTGATTCCCATTTAATCCAAAAGCCAGCCTTGCTCTTCAGAAACAATTACAGAAGAAATAACAAGATATCTCCTGGCATCAGACTCTTGACAGGAAAAATAAAACCCACAAATTTGTATTCCGAACTATGAAAATTCGTTAATTGGCCACAGTACATTTGTGATATAATGAAGATGAGAAACAAAAAAGTCATGGGCAAGTGGTTTGACCTCTCTGAGGTTCACTTTCCTTATCTGTAAAGGGGGGATAATAATACTAGTAATGCCTTTTTCACATGACTTTGGGGAAGATCAAAGAAGAAAATGTGAAAATAGCTTTTTGGACCTGTGTAAATCTCAGTTACTGTTGTTATTCAAAGAACTCATTTTCCAAGTTCGTTAATGCCTGATTGTCATGGAATTTTAAGTCCCTAAAATGTTAGATTTAGAGTTGCCCCCAGGCAAATCTCTAAGAAGATAATTACAAATGAGTTGATGATTCATGTTGGTAGAAATAGTTTCTTAGAATTCTACATTGATGTTTTCACAGGTCCAAACTGAAAACCAAGCAAATGAGTAAATGTATGAATGAATAGATAAACAAGTGAGTAAACAGATAAAGTAGATCCATAGAAATGGATGGATAAATACATAGCTAGACAGATGTAGGCATAGAGATGATAGACAGATATAGATGGAGATAGAATGATAGATAATATCATCCTCTCAGTAATAATCAAAGGTGGCAAAGAGAACCCAGAACTCTCAATCTAAAAAGGAGTGTGGCATGAAGAAGTGAGTAGAGAGATTTTATGACATAGTCACCTCTTCATTACTCAAAGTCACAGGATATTAGAACTAAAAGAAACTTGTGAATTTACTTAGTCCAATTCCCTCATTTTGTGGAGAGAATTAATGTCTATGTGAAGTAACTTGAAACAGTTCGCATAGCTAGTAAAAAGCACCACGGGACACATATCCACATAAAGTGACTATGGAATCAAGAAGACCTGAGATCAAATTTGGCCTCAGACTTTTAATAGTTGTATGACTTTGGGCAAGTCATTTAATCTCAGTCTGTCTGAATTTCCTCATCTATAAAACAGTAATGGTAATAGCTCCTACCTCCCAGGGTTGTGAAGATCCAATGTGACAATATATTTTTATTCATTTTGAACTTAAAGACAAAAAAAGTATATGTAATACAAAAAGAGAATTCAATATGAAATCAGGCATCTCCATTTCACCCTAATGACTTTTTTAAAAAACTATGTAATAAATACTACACATCATTTTCAAAACTATCCTGCTTTTCTGTGTTTCCTTCTGAGTCTCCTTTTGTTCTCCACTGTGTCCTTATTTCTGTTTTCCCTCTATCCCCCCTTCATACTAGATAAGATCACCATTAGACACAGATATGTGTGTGTGTGTGTGTGTGTGTGTGTTGATAGGTATAGCCATACTATACATACTTCTATTTATCCATTCTGTCTCTCGATGTGGATAGCATCTTCTTTCATAGGTCCTTTGCATTTGACTATTCAACTTATTCAGTCACAATTATCCTTCTAACAATATTGCTGTTACTATATACCATGTTCTTGATTCTGCTCATTTCACTTTTCATATTTCCTGCAAGTCTTTCCATGCTTTTCTAAAATCAGTCATCTCATCATTTCTTTTAGCACAGTGGCATTCCATAATATACCAGTGATCCTATACCAATGACAATCATATACCAGTGATATTTATAAATAGCTTTGTGAACTTTAAAGTGCTACAGAAATGCTAACATTATTATGTTTGTATTTTCAATAATCTTTGACTAAACCAAGCCTCACACTCTAGCAAGCCATTCAGTGTGCTATAGTAGAAAGAGCCCTGGACCTGGAAGGTCTGTCTGTGTCTGATTTCCAGTCTTATAACTGAATACCTTATAATTGTGACCTCAGCTAGAGAAAGTGACCTTTTCAAAGATTCCGTTTCCTCATCTGGAAAACAAAGAAGTTATAATGGATGATGTCTAAGGTGTCATGTTCACTGATGTTCAGAGACCAATTTTACAAAGTGTGGGTCACCTGTACCCTGGACTTCTTCTGCTCTCTGGCTCTTCCCAGTTTTTCTGCTTCCTTGGCCTCTGATTCTCTTTGTAGCCAGTGGAGAGCCAGTGTTGAGCAACAGGACAGTATCCCTCTAAAGACCCTCTCATTCTAAACCTGTTCATTTTGGAAGGCAATTTCAAATTATGCAAATAAAGTAACTAAAATGCCTATACCCATTGACCCAGAGTCCACTGTAAGTAGAAAGTCCCCTTATACATCAATTATCTAAAGCAGCACTTTTTGTGGTAGCAAAGAAACAAAGTACTTGCAATTTCGATGCCAAAATCATTAGCAGCCTCCTAGATTTCTATCATTCCTCTTACTGCACAAGATCCCACAGGTTTCTAAATGGCATCACTGATGATCTGCCTTTTCCCCTCTGGGTGGAACTCATCACTTGTCCTCACACCCATTCTGAATTCCCTTTCCTCTCTGAGTCTAAATGTGTTCTCTTCACAATGTTCATGAGACAGTATCTTCTGTGATTAGATTTTCTACCTTGTAGATTATTCACCATTCTTCTGATTTACCTTTGACTTTGCGTCCCCAACAGAAGTCTGTAGAAGTGAATTCCCACCTGGATACATACAATATGCTGCAGTTTCAAATAAGAGTTGAGTTTTCAAATGAGTGATTTTATCACTTAGTCAATCAACAAGCATTAATTAAGTGCTTACTATGTACCAGGAACTGTGCTGAGCACTAGGGATATAAGGGAAGGCAAAAACAAGGAGCTTACATTCTCATGTGGGAGACAACAACATGCCAACAACTACGTACATATAAGGTATAGACAGGGTAAACTGGAGGTAATCTTCAAGAGAAGGCACTGGCAGGGGAGGAACGAACTTCCTACAGAAAGCTGGATCTCAACTGAGACTTGAAGTAAGTCAAGGAAGCCAGGAGCAAGAGACAAGGAGGGAGAATATCACTCTTTTTAGATTCTAGTAGAATTATGCTACAGTTTCTCTTTGTAGGAATTTGAGGATTCTTATGTTTGGTTTGGTTTTAATTTTCCTTTCTGCTACCCAACACACCATCTTTGAATAGCAGCTGAGTGATAGTCTAAGGTTATTAATGAAAAATGTACCTGACGGTACTGCTGATGTTAACATAAAGAAGATTCAGATGTGTTACCACAAGTGCTTCTGTTCCCAAAGAAGTGATGAGAGGAAAACAGCAAATGGGAGACAGATTAAGATGACACACAAAGAAAAAAAAAAATACAACTAAATAAGGCAGCGCAAGGTTTACAATCAGGAGACTGGGATTCTTCCAGGCTGGAGGATGGAAAGGTTTATAGACATTGCTGGAGGGAAAGTCAGTGAGAGTAGCCAAGAAGGGCTGTGAATGATGGAAGTCCATCAATGTATGTAAGGGATTCCAGGAAGCAGGGAGTAGGGTCCACAAGATTTGGGGAAGAAAATGACCAGTTGTTTATTTTGCTGAAGAGTCAATGAATCAAAAATGTCTTGTGTGAAATAAAGAGTTAATTTTACTCCATTTTTGTTTGGTCATCAGAATTTAAGAGGGCTCTGAGTGTGGAAGTCTAAGAAAGGGGGGAGAACTGGAGGGAGAGAAGGAGGGGGATAGAGAGAGAAAGCCAGAGACAGAGAGACAGAGGGTTACAGAGAGAGAGAAAAGAGAGAGACACAGAGAGAGACAGAGAGATGAGATGAGATGAGAGAAGAGGATGGATGGCTGGATAGATAGACAGATAATACATTAAGCACCTTACTACATACCAGGCATTGTGCTAGGTTCTGGGGATAAAAATACAGACAGAAGTATATTCCAGGTATTATTGTGACCTAATACATATTTACAGTGATGAAAGATGGAGTGTCAAACATAAGGAACAGCAAAAAAGTTATATGGTTGGATCATAGAAAGTATTGGAGGGAGTAATATATACTAAGGTTAGAAAGGTAGGTTATGGAGCCAAGTTATGAGCCAATGGGAGTTTACATGTGATCTTGGGGCAGCCAGGTGGTGCAGGGAATAAAGCTCCAGGCCTAGAGTCAGGAAGAACTGAATTCAAATCCAACTTCAGATACTTAGTAGCTGTGTGACCCTGAGCAAGTCACTTAACTCTGTTTCCTCATTTGTGAAAATGAGTTGGAAAAGAAAATAAGTCACTCAAGTATCTTTGCCAAGAAAATCCCAAATGGGGTCACAAAGACTAAAAGTCACACATGACATTTAAAAAACCTGAGCATCAACAACAATGATGAAACAGAGTCAACTAAGTTTACTTGGGGGCAGGAGGAGGAGGATTAAATGGTCAGAACTGTGCTGTAGGTAAATCACTTTAGCAAGTGTTTGGAGAATGGATTGGATTGGAGTGAAAGCCTTAAGGCAGGAATACTCTTTCAATGGTCTAGGGAAAAAAGGAGAAGCATCTAAACTAGGGTGATAATTGTAAGAATGAAGAGAAGGGGACACATTAAAGAAATATAGAAGTAGAAACAACATGGCTATGTGGGATAAGTGAGGTTGGGAAGACAGGGATGACACTGATGTTAAAAACATGAGTGACTGGAAGGGTGGTGATGCCCTCAGCTAAAATAATGAAGTTTGGATGAAGGGTGGGTTTGAAAGGAGAAGCTGAAGGGTGCTGTTTTAGAAGTGTTTAGTTTGAGATGCCTATGAAATATCCACTTCTGAATTTCAGTGCTTGGTGATATAGAACTGGAGTCTAAGAGAGTCTCAGTCTGAGAGACTGATGCTAGATAAATAGACAAAAGAATCTTTTGTATAGAGAAGATAATTAAATGCGAGATTGCTGATAAGGTCACTCAAGGAAAAACTTGCAGAGAAAATGGTCCAGAACTGAGCCTTAAGGTCCACCAACAGTTAGACAAACCAGTCAGCAAAGACTGAAGATCAGAGAGGAAGGAGGAATAATTGTAAGAATAATCTACCAGAGAAATGAGAGGAAATGGAATCCAGCGTACATGTTGTGTTAGCCCAAAGTAGCCTTAGGTTTGGTATTTGTCAAAAAATGAACATACTCAAAATACAATAGTGCCAATTATACCTTTAATAAGATCTTCAAAGGATACAAGAACATTATTGATTAAGCCTACAGGATGAACCTGATAACACTTTCAGTTAGATGTTAATATCAATGTACAGGCTTGCCTGTCCTCAATCTGTCCTCCACAGAAGCTTATCCTGGGTCCTGCTGGCAGCAGCATATTGGAATTCTGATGATTTTGCCAGGTCAGAAGAACAACTACCCTCCTCTTTGAAAGTCTTTATGTCACATCTACCCAGGGGTTACTCAGGCATTTGTTTAAACAGGGACTTCTTAACTTAGTTACATATCCCCTGATCAACAATTTTGTTTTTTCTGGAATTTTTCCCCTTTCAGCTTTGTTTTTCTATTGCAGTATTTCTTCATTCAAGGTCTGTTTAGAGCAATTGGGACTTACACTGGGTGTTATGGAAGCCCACTATGTATAGGTATTGGCCTTGGCAAGAAGGAATCAATTCAGAAACTAAAGCAAAGGAGAAAGTGGAATAGGGATACAGACTGGCCTAGAGAACCTCAATTGCAAGTTAGCACATTCTCTGCAAGTCTTAGAGAGTTGCCTAAAGTACTAAAAGGTTAAGTGACTTTCGCAGAGTCACACAAACAATACATGTCAGACTCAGAACTTGAATGCTGGTCTCCCTGGATTCAAGGCTAACTATCCAGGTTATCTCTCAAAGGACAAGGAGTCAGGAATAACATCAAGCAACTTAAAAAGGTACTTCTTGCCAAAGATCAATTCAACAAATATTTATTAAGGCTTGTGTGTCCAGAATTGTTCTATACTCACATGACTTACCCTATTCACCCTACTTACCTATGAAGAACTCATAATTCTCCTGAGAAGATAAATGGTTTGATTAAAAAAATACTAGATCATGTAACTCTATAAAACTTCAGAGGAAGGCAAAATTAATGTCAGATACCCATAGTCTGACTGCCAGAATCCTTTGATTTGGGCACAGGGATGTTGGATAGAATAAAATATGGGGAAAGTGTTGTCATAGAGTGAATGATGTTGATCTTAAGACACAGATTCAGCATGGCTGTTTTGTTGCTGTTTTGTTCCTCACTCCCAAGACCTTGGACAGCTCTCTACACAGTCCAAAATACCACATTTTGCCATGGGCAAAGACTGCACAGAGAAACACAGGGAGGGCCACCTGGGAACAACAGCTTTTCAAAGCCACTGTGTTCCAAATCAAAGATGTTTCACATGTCATCTCTAGCTTTCTCTTTCCAGGAGAATCAGCTCTGCAACACCAAAAGGGACCAAGTTTACAAATTCTGATCCATAAGGTTTTCTGTCTCTCTGCTTTTATCTGATGCATGTAGGGAACCAAAGAGCTGAAGCAAGACAGGTTTAGTTCCTAAGGCTATTTACATAGCTATTGCATGTTGCTCCCAAACCTCAACTCCCCTGGTCAAGGCTAAATGGCTAAGAGAATGAAAGTATGATCAGTTTGGAATACATCACCTCTAAGAAAAAAGAACAAATGAAATGTCATTTGTCTTTTACATGGAAAATAACGTTTTTACAACAATGGTTTTCATTCCAGCTGCTACCTCTTGAACCCTGGGATTCCAGTAGACAATGGTATACTTTATTCCCTTTGGGTCTTATCCTTTTCCTCCTCCTGGGTGGGTAGGTTAAATGAGATGACTGAGATCCTGAGTCAGTAGAGTGAAAATACCCTAAGTTACTGCTCCTTCCCTCCCTTTGTGTCATAGATAAAAACAGAAGCCAGATAGATTTGATGCTCCAGGAGATGGATAATGGAATCCAGAAGTTTTTACTTCCATGGCTCTGGTTCAAATTCCACTGCCTAACAGTCTAGTATCACTATTATCCAAAGACAGGACTTAGAAGTTCTAGGCAGCCTAGAACTCACAAGCAGAAGTGGGAGAATAGCATCAGTCCCTTTTAAATATTATTTTGTGTAAACATACATACAGGCAGCAATCCAGAGCATGGTAGTTTGTGCTGTTACGGTGCTGAATGGGATGGAGGAAGAGGAGAAACTCCCCCTTTTCTCCTCACTTTGAGGAAGTGTGGCTTCCTTTCAGCTCCACCCTCCCTCAGAGATATGGTTTGCCTTTCATGCATAGCCCACCAAAATACCTGACTCTGTGAAGACAGGGTGCTTGCTTATCAGCTCCAGCTTCAAGAGGCATCTGATCCTGAGCTAGGTCAGTCAAGTTGTTGTCCCTGAGTCTTTTAAGTCCTGTCTAACTCTCTGTGACCCTATTTGGGTTTTCTTAGCAAAGGTACTGGAGTGCTTTGCCACTTCCTTCTCCAGCTCATTTTACAGATGAGAAACTGAGGCTAACAGGGTTAAGTGACTTGCCCAAAGTCACACCCCTGCTAAATGTCTGAGGCCTGCTTAGAATTTAGGTCCTTGACTCCAGGCCTGGAGTTCTAGCCACCAAATCACCTAGCTGGCCTTAAGCATTCTCTAAATGTTTACTGTGAGCCAGGGACATGATCTAGAAGAATATCCAGCAAAGGAGACATATGAAGCAATCAGAGAAGTGGGAGAACCAGGAATGAATAGTGTCAGAAAAACCTATAGAGAAGAGAATATGAAGGAAAAAGCAAGCAAAGGACAGTGTCACAGGCTGATAAGAAGTCAAGAAGGATAAGGAGTGAGAAAAGGCTTTTGAAGTTGGCAATCAAGAGATTGCAGATAACTTTGGAGAGCAGTTTCAGCTGAATGATGAGATCAGAAGGCAGACAAGAGGGAGTTCAGAAAAGGAAATGGAGACCCTGATTGTAGGCAGCCTTATGCAGCCTCAAGAATCCTAGTCACAAAAAGGAGAATTAGGAAGATAGGCAGTGAGGAAGGATGGATCAAGTGAAATATTTTTGAGAATGGGGAAGACACGGGCATGTTTGTAGGCAGTAGAGAAACAGCCAGTAGACTAGGAGAGACCAAAGATTAGTGAGTGGGGATGATGGAGGGGTCAATTTGCTGAAGGAGACATGATACAATAAGAAGAAAAATGGAATTATACTTTTTTATCCTTTTAATGCACTTTACTCTCAATAGAACATAAAGCTCAGGTCCCCAGCTGGTTTACACTGACAAATCCAAATTTGGGGATTTTAAACTTCGGTATTTTACACATTCCTCTTCCAGATTTTGTCCTCCATCTGTTCTGAGTCTCATTGCTAGCCTACAAGTAAGCAGAATGAGCACAGATTCAAATGGCCACCCAGATTTTAATACATTGTCACATACACTGAGAAACATTTAAAATAATGCTATTTACAGAACTACCAGTTTTTTTAAATGGTCACAATATGTCTCCACAAGAGGAGAAAGAGGTGGCAGGAAAAGTAGAGCCAACCTTCCCCTCTATCCAATTCTTACTTTTTTGGTCATTTTGGGCGTAACAGACTCTTTGCAACCCCAGTTGTGGCAGGGATACTGGAGTGGTTTGCAATTTCCTTCTCAAGTTCATTTCTCATTAGGAAATGAGTAAAGCAAGGGAGAAAAGGGGTTGGATAAGAGGAGAGCCCATTTCAGTTCTTCCAGAGAGCTAGGGAAGGAGGGAAAATGTCTCCAAGTGGTCTCACTGGCAGCCCATTCCTCTCTGCTCTTCTTCATCTCCCTTGCTTATACTTTTTGAACCCAAAAGTCCTTTTCAAAATAGGCAGCCCCTTCAAGGTCAAGACCCAAGGAATTCTGGTAAAGTCTGAAATCTCCCCCTGAATTGGAGAAGCAAAATTATTTAGGAAAGGAGAAGAGCTATGTAGATGAGTCTACAATGGCACTGCCCAGTTACCCAGCAGTAATAGGGTATCCTGAGATGCACAGGACAAGGAGAGAAATCCAGAGCCTTTGAGAATGATAAGCTGAACTTCAATCCAGCAGCCATCTATTAAGCAGGAATGCCTGAGGGGCTTAACATTTAAGAATTGTTTTTTAGTTTTTCTGAAATTAAATACCAACTATGAGTATTTCCACATATAGAGAATATAAAGAGGATTGTACATGAAACATCATGTCTCCATTATGTTCAACATATTTTTCAAAACATATCATTAATTCAATATATTAGCTCCAAAGTTGTCCTGCTTATCAGTGGTTTCCTTTCATCTAAGCTCCCTTCTGTTCTTTTCTGTAAACTTTTTTGAATGCTCTATCGATGCTCTGATCAGTTTTTTGGGTATTTTTTCTGCTCCACTTTCATTATTTCCTTGCTTCTCACAATATTTTAAAACTTCTCCCATAAAATAAAGTCACCAAGGAAAACAAATCCACACGTTAGCTATCTCTAAAAATGTATGTCTCATTCTTCACCCCTAACCCTTGGTCAAAAGGTAGGAAGCATTTTTCATCTTCACTCCTGAAAATGGTTAAGATTAAATATTGCACTTAACAGAATTCTTAAATCTTAGCTTGATTCCATGTTATGGAGAAGTATAGTGACCTATGCTGAAAGGAGTTTGGCCATAGCACAGCTTTCACATCCTGAACCTAAGCTCGGTTGGCCAATGAGCAAATCGAAACTTCCCTAAAGGGCTATATCTTCAACTGTTAACTATGCTTCCCAAACATGGCCCATCAACATCTTTGGTCATCTTGTCATTCACTTTGCCCTCTCTTTGTTTCCCCTTGCTCTATCTTTGAGTCTTTCTGGCAGAGCTCTAAAAGGCAGACTACATACAAATATTTTATTGCATATTCGATGGCACCTGGATATTTCTTTTTTTGATGTGTTATAAAGAAGGCTCAAAATCCCCAGCAGGCAGAAACCCACAAGAAGCACAAGCTACAAACCTTTCCTAGGGCACACACATGCATCCTCATGGCCCTGCTCTCATTTCACAACTTTGTGGCTTGGGGGTACATTAACACGAATCAGTCCCATTTCCAGTAGTCTGATGTCCACAGAGCAAATAGTTGTCCTTTCCCTCTTGATGGTTGTCTTGTGTCCAGATATTCAAGAATGAATGGAGATAACAGCTATTCCACTTGCAAATCCTGAAAAGCAAGACTTTTTTTTTTAACAAGGTTTTTTCCAAAACCTTCTCTATTTCTACATGGATTTCTTATCACACTTCATGAAATAAACGGTTTTCAACGTTTGAATTATTACAGAATATAAATTTTTAAAACCACTCAAAAATAATCCAATTCTTTCTCCTTCTGCAGTTTCTTACTCACTTTTCCCCTTTGCTCATATGGAAAGTGAATCTTTAGTTAATTTTTGGTTCTCAAGAGAAGCAATGTAATATTGTGAAGTGAATGCTGGATCTGCTCCCAGGAAGATCTGAGTTCAAATATTGCCTCTCCTACATTTTGAACTTCTGGCAAGTGTTTGAGCCTCAGGCCATTGTAGACAAGTTAATATCTGATATTTTAAAATCTGCCCATTTATGAGTCAAAAGATCATAAAATTTTTAAATTGGAAAGAAATCTTTAAGATCATATACCAACACCCTCACTGGGATTTAAATGCAAGTCTTCTGGATTCCTAATGCATTATTATTCCCACTGACTCACATTCCTAGTATGGTACAGGGGACAAGCTTTCAAGTCAAAGACCTAGATTCAAATCCTAACTCTGTTACATACTACCTATATGACCTTGGACAATTCACTTAACTTATTTGGGCCTTGGTATCCTCATCTACAAGACTGGGAGCTGGAGAGAGAGAAGGGATTTAGTTAGGGGTACACCAAGATCAGCTTGAACCAACTCTGAGTCAAATGTTAAATTTTCACTGTGAGAATTTCTACCTCAAAATCAACAGATGCCACAAATCAGGGCCTGATTTATTATTTTGTTGACTGTCTAGACTTAAGGTAATGGAGAAAATATTAGTAATTCAGATTTAAGTTTAAAAGCGTATTGTGTAAAGACCATTCTCCAGTTGATAATTGATCAAAAGATATGAACAGCCAGTTTTCAGATGAAGTAATCAAAGCTATCTATAGCCATATGAAAAAAATGCTCTAAATCACTATTGATTGGAAAAACACAAATTTAAAAATTCTGATGCGAGGAGGAACTAAGATGGTGGGGTATAAAGACGCACATACCCTTAGCTCTTAGCCCACAGCCCATAAAACACCTGTAAAGAAGAACTCTCAACAAATTCTAGAGCAGCAGAAGCCTCAGAACAACAGAGTGGAGGAGATTTCTGTCCCAGAGAGACCTAAAAAATCGTTGGGAAAGGTCTGTCACACACCAGACACAGAGCAGAGCCCAGACCTCCTTTGGCCATGAAGCACAGAGAGGAGCAGATCCAAGCAGGCTTCAGGGATAGAATCTCCAGCAGTAGCACAGATCCCTCAACCCACAGGTGCCAAAGGTCAGTGAAGAGGGTCTTTTCAACTGGCCTGGAGGGGGAGCAGAGTGTCCCCATAACTCAGGCCTCCTCAGGTGGCAGCAGAAGAAGCAGCAGCAGACAGGAGCTCCCAAAGCAAGCAGCAGCCCGCATCCATTGTTGAAGGTCTCATGGTAAACCCCCTGAGGGAACTGAACCCTGTGGTGGCCCTGCCCCCTCCTGAGTAGCTGATCTTAATCTCACACTGAATAGCAGCCCTGCCCCCACCTAAAATCCCTGAGGCTTGGGAGCAGCTCATTTGAATCTCAGCCCCCAAGAACTGGCTTGGCAGAACTGGAGGAAAGATGGGTGTGGAGAGGAAACTCAGAAGTCAAGTAACTAGCTGGGGAAATGCCCAAAAAAGGGAAAAAAAAATAAGATCATAGAAGGTTACTTTCTTGGGGAACAAGTGTCTCCCCCCATCCTTTCAGATGGGGAAGAACAAGGCATAGTGTCAGAGGAAGTCAAGGTCTCTGCCTCCAAAGGAAATTTAAAATGAGCTCAGGCAATAGAAGAGCTTAAAAAACAAGTTAGCAGAGGGAGGAGCCAAGATGGTGGAGTAGAAAGACTCACGTATGCTAGTTCCAAATCCACAGCCCAGATATTTCCTGTAAAAAGAATTCCTCACAAATTCTGGAGCAGAGCAAGCTGCACACCAACGCACTGGAGGAGATTTCCATTCCAGAGAGCCCTGGAAAGCTGTCCCCAGAGGTCCGTCACGCTCCAGACAGCAGAGCCCACCCCTGAGCTGCCCTGGCCATGCAGCCCCAAAGGAGGAGATCTGAGCAGGGTTCAGGGAGGTGGCTGCGAAGGTTCTTCCACCCACAGGCGCTCCAGGTCAGTGAGAGAGACTTCTGGGCTGGCTGAGAGGGGGAGTGGGGTGTCTCTGTGACTCAGGCCTCCTCGGGAGGCAGCGGCAGAGGCAGAAGCAGAGGCAGCAGCAGAGGCAGCAGTGGCCTGGAACTCCCAGAGCAGCAAGCAGGAGCTCAGGGCCATTACTGAAGGCTTCTGCATAAAGCACCTGAGGGAACTGAGCCTGGGAGGCGGCCCTGCCCCCACCCAAGCACCAGAACTTAAGCTCACATTGAATAGCAGTCAATCCTGCCATGGAAAGCTCTGAGGCTGGGAAGCAGCATTTGAATCTCAGACCCCAAGCACTAGCTGGGAAGATCTAGGTGGGGGTGGAGAGGAATCTCAGAAGTCAAGTAACTGGCAGAAAAAGGAAGCAAAATAAGACCATAGAGAGCTACTTTCTTGGGAAGAGATGTTTCTTCCTCCCTTCATTTCTGATGAGGAAGTACAATGCTTGCCATCAGGGAAGGACGTGGAGGTCGGGGGCTCTCTATCCCAGACATCCAAGGTGGATGTCCGGTGGACTCAGGCCATGTAAGAGCTCAAAAAAGGATTTTGAAAATCAACTTAGACAAGTGGAGGAAAAACTAGGAAGAGAAATGAGAGAGATGCAAGAAAAGCATGAAAAACGGGTCAATACCTTGCGAAAGGAGACCCAAAAAAATGCTGAAGAAAATAACACCTTGAAGAATAGGCTCACTCAATTGGCAAAAGAGGTTCAAAAAGCCAATGAGGAGAAGAATGCTTTCAAAAGCAAAATTAGCCAAATGGAAAAAGAGGTTCAAAGCTCACTGAAGAAAAGAGTTCTCTCAAGATTAGAATGGAACAGATGGAGTCTAAACTTTCTGAGAAACCAAGAAATCATAAAACAAAACCAAAAGAATGAAAAAATGAAAGAGAATGTGAAATATCTCACTGGAAAAACAACTGACCTGGAAAATGGATCCAAGAGAGACAATTTTAAAATTATGGGATTACCTGAAAGCCATGATCAAAAAAAGAGCCTAGACATCATCTTTCATGAAATTATCAAGGAAAACCGACCTGAGATTCTAGAACCAGAGGGCAAAATAAGTATTGAAGGAATCCATCAATCACTGCCTGAAAGAGATCCAAAAAGAGAAACTCCTAGGAACATTGTGGCCAAATGCCAGAATTCCCAGGTCAAGGAGAAAATCTTGCAAGCAGCTAGAAAGAAACAATTCCAGTATTGTGGAAATACAATCAGGATAACTCAAGATCTAGCAGCTTCTACATTAAGGGATCGAAGGGCGTGGAATAGGATATTCCAGAAGTCAAAGGAACTAGGACTCAAACCAAGAATCACCTACCCAGCTAAACTGAGTATAATACTTCAGGGGAAAATATGGTCTTTCAATGAAACAGAGGTCTTTCAAGCATTCTTGATGAAAAGACCAGAGCTGAAAAGAAAATTTGACTTTCAAACACAAGAATGAGAAGAAGCATGAAAAAGTAAACAGCAAAGAGAAGTCATAAGGGACTTACCAAAGGTGAACTGTTTACATGGAAAGACAATATTTGTAACTCTTAAAACTTTTCAGTATCTGGGTAGTTGGTGGGACCACACACACACATACACACACATGCATGCACACACACACGTACATGCGTGCACACACACACGTACATGCGTGCACGCACACAGAGACAGAGAGCACAGAGTGAATTGAATAGGATGGGACCATATCTTAAAAGAAATTAAGGTAAATGGTGAGAGAGAAATGTAGTGGGAGGAGAGAGGGTGAAATGGAATGGGGTAAATTATCTCTCATTCAAGAGGCAAGCAGGAGACTTTTTAGTGGAGGGAAAAAGAGGAGAGCTGAGAAAAAAAACATGAAGTTTACCCTCATCACATTCAACTAAAGGAAGGAGTAAAATGCACACACATTTTGGTATGAAAACCTATCTTACAGTACAGGAAAGTGGGGGAGAAGGAGATAAGCAGGAAGGGAGGGCAATGGGGAGAAGGGAGCAATTTGAAGTCAACACTCTTGGGGAGGGCCAGGATCAAAAGACAGAATAGAAACAATGGGGGACAGAATAGGATGGAGGGAAATACAGTTAGTCTTACACAACACGACTGTTATTGAAGTCATTTGCAAAACTACACAGATTTGGCCTATATTGAATTGCCTGCCTTCCCAAAGGGAATGGGTGGGGAGGGAGGGATGGGGAGAGTTTGGAACTCAAAGTTTTAGGAACAACTGTTGAGTATTGTTCTTGCTACTAGGAAATAAGAAATACAGTTAATGGGGAATAGAAAGTCATCTGGACCTACAGGACAAAAGAGAAGATGGGGACAAGAGAAGGGAGGGATGATAGAAGAGAGGGCAGATTGGTGACCGGGAAAATTAGAATGCTTGGGTTATTGGGGTGCGGGGAGGGGATAAATGGGAAGAAAATTTGGAACCCAAAATTTTGTGAAAATGAATGTAAAAAGTTAAATAAATAAATAAATTTATATTTAAAATCTAAAAAAAACAAACAAACAAGTTAGCACCTTACTAAAAGAGAACCACAAAAATGCTGAGGAAAATAACAGCTTTAAAAAGAGGCTAAAGAAAAGGAAAGGGAAGGAAAAAGAGATCCAAAAAGCCAATGAGGAGAAGGAGGTTTTAAAAAGCAGAATTAGCCAAATGAAGGAGAAGGTTCAAAAGCTCACTGAACAAAATAATTTGTTAAAAGAGAGAATTGAGTTCAGGGAAATGAATGACTATGAGTTAAACCAAGCAGTTAGTAAACAAAACCAAAAATTTGAAAAAAATAGAAGATAATGTGAAACACCTCATTGGAAAAACAACTGACCTGGAAAATAGATCAAGGAGAAATAATTTAAAAATTATAGGACTACCTGAAAGCCATGATCAAAAAAGGAGCCTAGACATTATCTTCCATGAAATTATCAAGGAAAACTGCCTTGATGTTCTAGAATCAGAGGGCAAAATAAATATTGAAAGAATTCACCAATCACCTCCTGAAAAAGACCAGAACAGAGAAACTCCAAGGAATATTGTGACCAAATTTCAGAGTTCCCAGATCAAGGAGAAAAATACTGCAAGCAGCTACAAAGGAACAATTTGAATACTATGGAAATACAATCAAAAATTCTTATGTATTACCTGTTTGATCAGCTAATAGGACAGAAAAGGAAAATAACAAAGGTTGTAGGGGATGTGGGGAAACAGAGACATTAATATACTGTTAGAAGAGTTGTGGACAGATTTAACCATTCTGTAGAGTAATCTGGAACTATGGCCAAAGGTTATAAAACCATGCATACCCTTTGACGTAGCAATACCACCACTAGACTTATATCCCAAGAGAGATTAAAAAACAAAATGAAAAAAGGATCCATATGTACAAAAACATTTATAGCAGCTCTTTTGTGTTGGCAAAGTATTGGAAATTCAGGGGATGCCCATCAGTTGGGGAATGGCTAAACAAGTGATAGAATACTATTGTACTATAAGAAACGATGAGCAGGTTGCTCTCAGAAAAACCTGGAAAGACTTACATGAGCTGATGCAAAGTTAAGAAGTAAAACGAAGAGAACATTGTACACGGTAGCAGCAATGTTGCAAGATGATCAGCTGTGAATGATTGCACTATTCTCAGCAATATAAAGGTCTAAGACAACTGTCAAGGATTTATGATGAAAAATGTCATCCATCCCCAGGCAAAGAACTGATGGTGTCTAAATACACAACGAAACATACTTTTTTGAAAAAATATTCTTTATTTTTCTTGAGGGGGTTTTCTTTTTAGTCTGTTTTCTTTTACAATATGACTAATATGGAAATGTGTTTAGCATGACTGCACATGCATAACCTATACCAAATTGCTTGCCTTCACAATGAGGAGGGTGAGGAGGGAGGAAGGAAAAGAATTTGGAACTCAGAATTTTAAAAGTGAATATTAAAAATTATTTTTAGATATAATTGAAGAAAATAAAACACTAAATATATATAAATTTTTAAAAAGTGTATTGAGTGTATGTTTGGGTTTTGGTATTTTGAAAGCCAATTGTTAAATATTTGACATCACAATCTTAGATTTAGTCTAGATAACCTGTAAGATTCCTTTCAGCTTTAAATCTATGATCTTTCACTATATTTCTAATTACATTTATTCGAGGAATAAAGTCCTGGGATGCACTGAACTAGACCTCAATTCAGTCCTTACTCAGCCCTAACTAGCTGTATAGCCTTGAACAAGAACTTGATCCATCTGGGGCTTAGTTTTCTCTGTAAAATTAGGAGTTGAATTAGATGATCTCTAAGGTCCCTCACAATGCCGACATCTTAAGTTTCTTGGATCCTAGCTCAGTGGTTGACTCAGTGATTAGTCTGCAAGTTTCTAAAATTTTCAGCATCTTTCATATATCCATAGGATATAACTATAGCTTAGCTTTCCGTTTAGTAATTGGACTGCAAACTCCTTGAAGGCAGCAGAGATATAGTGGACCCTGTGTTTTGTGCCTTGTTCAGGCTAGTGTCATATTATACAGCGTAGATCTTTACTAACTGGTTTGGTTTTCTGACAAAAAACCATGCAAGACATAAAATCTTATACTTGGGGGGGGGGGGGGGGCCATAGAAGGCACAGCCGAGAATGATTGACACAGGGCTTCCGGCAAGCTTGTACTACCGCAACTCAGAGTGTGACTAAAGGGAGGATATCATTTTGCAAAGCTGTACATCCACCACCTTTCCTTACAAGCACCAAATTCACTATTAAAAAACCCAACTCTGACCCAGTCCACAGATTGCTTCCCTTATTTTGAGTTTTTAGGATTTGCCCCCAAAAGGAACTTAAGACATTATCTCGGTTAAACTCCACCTTTAACAGGTAAGAAACGCCAAAAGCCAGAGAGGCTAACTGATTTCCTGGAGGTCACACAGCCAAGGAGCAACAGAGCTAGAAATTCAGCACCTCTCGTCACACCTGCCCTCTCCCCTCTCCCCTCCCACCCACCCACCCCTGTGCCCTCCTTGTTCCAACCTGTTACAAAAGTGCCATTATGGAAAATTCTTTTATTTACTTGTCCCTGCTCAGGCATCATTTTATGTAGAAAACACTCTTGTCTCTGCCCGCAGACAAAAGCTTAGTTTCAGATTGCCCTTTTAGACTACCCAGTCCTGGCACCACTACAACCCTTGAGAGCTGTTCACTGCTGAAATATCAGAATGATTATTTTCATTTCTAGCCATCGTTCAGGGTATTATGCAGGGAAGGACGGACTCTGACAAACAATGCTATAAAATACGAATTAATACTCTTATGAGCCCAATTTTATGACAAGCATGTTAAATGTGATTAAAACTGTACAGCACTCCACATACGCATCTGCTGCTTCTGAGGTGCTCCCAGCTGTTGTGATTTCCTACATTACGGTTTCTTGTCAGTTACTTCCAATGCATCAAAGTCTCGCACATTGTCTTGGCCCTCCCCCTCCATTCCCGGCTGGGCCTTGGCTGGATTTTTTGAAGCTGAAAAGCCGGCTGCCTCTGGCTACTGGGGCTGCAGAGGCATGTGTGGTTTATATTGCTGCTTCACAAAAGCTCAGCTCATTAGCAGCTAAAATTAATCTCCTGGTTCCTTCTCTGTCATTACTCCACCACCTGCAGCTCATCGAAGCTTTTTTTTTTTTCATAGGATGAGGGAAAAGAACTCGGGGAAAAATCATTTTAGTTACCATGGGAGGCAGGTTGTGTTAATCGCTCGACCTACGCAACCTCCTCCACTCTTACCGCTAGCAGATATACCTGGGACACCAGAGCTGCAGAGCGGTCGTCTCTCCTACTCCGCCCTCCAAGTCAAGACTGCTGATTTCACAAAAGAGGTTTGTGGAGGAATGTTTCTGGAAACCTTAGAAGGGCCATTAAACACTGTATATACAAATCAATCGATCATCAAGTGCTTTTGTGTGCAGGTGCTATGCAAGGTGCTGAGACTACAAAGACAAAAATGAAATCAATCCCAGCACTCAAGTCTGTGAGAGACAGTATTGTCCACATAAGGAAGTATACCAAATAAACATATAAATATGTACATAATCAACAGAGGGTAACTGGGGGAGGTACTATCAGCTGGGATAATCAGTAATGGCTTCATGGAGGAGGTGGCATTTGATACTCACTTAGAGTAAAACCCTTCAAATATCCCAAGGCAGCAGCTACTTACCAGAGGTTAATTACTTAACTGGTTGAGGGTTCATGAACAGAGGTAGCGTGACATAGTTTCATATACTGAATTCTACTTCATATACTTAAAAGTTGTATGACACTGGGCAAGTTCATAACCTCTTAGCCTCAGCTTCCTCATCTGGAAAATGGGGATGATAAAGGCACCTGCCTATGAATCAGTATCATCAAAACCATTTACAGCCAGTTAAAAAATACTGTATCCAATTACGCACACAAGACCATGAGGTAATCAAACATAAAAGCATTTTGTTGGATAAACCCAAGACACCAACTCCTAGGATTTGACATAACTGTGGGAAAACTTTAAATAAATCTGAGACAAATAGGTTTAGACTAACATCTCACATTATATACTAGAATAAGCTCCAAATGGATACATGACCTAAATATAAAAAAATCTTATCATAAAAAATTGAGAGGGGAAGAAAACTACAGCTAGGGCTAGAGAGAAAATTTTAACTAATAAGACAGGATATAGATGATCATAAAAATAAATAGATCATAAAATACAATAGATAATTTTCATTACATCAAAGTGAAAAGGTTTTGCATAAGAAAAACAAATATAATTTGTATTAGAAGGGAGATATTAACTGTGGAAAAAATAGCCTCAACAGCAAATTTCTGATAAAAGATTGATATACAAAATATATAAGAAATAAATGCACTTAAAAGACCTATTCCCAATAAATAAAATGGTCTAAGAATGTGAATTATAAGCTTTCATTAGTCACATGGGAAAAAAATAAAAATAGTATTCTAAATCATTAATATCAATGCACATTAAATAAAGTGTGGGGTTCCATCTCATATCCACAAGATTGGGGGAGAAAACAGAAGAGGAAAATGGCAAGTTTTAGAAGTTCTTCAATAGTCTGACATTATGTAAAACTATTTGGAACTATACCCCAGAGGCCACTAAACTATGCATTCCTTTTAACTCAGCAACACTGTTAGTGGACATATACTCTAAAAAGAGCGAAAGATCTCATAATGTACAAAAATATTTACAGCAGCACTTTTTGTGTTAGCAAAGAGCTAGAAATAAAATGCGTACCCACCCATTGTGGAATGACTGTATAAAGTGTAGTTTATAAACTGTGGCAGAAAGCTTCAATAAAAGTCAACAATGATGCCTCAGTTCATTGCCAAAATCCTCAAAAAGAAGCCAGAATTTTGTTGAGAAATCTTGGTGCTCAAGTTAGTGAACAACTGTGTTGATTTCTTGTATTTGACTAATAAATATAGCTTACAAGGAAGGACTTCTATTGGGGTAGGGGAGTAATTAATGAGTAGTGATATTGATGCAAAAAGAAAAGAAAAGAAAAAGGAGCATCAGTGAAAGATTGCCTATCTCTCCCTAACTCTTGACAACTAATGGTCCATTTTCCTACTATGTCCTCCTAATTAGGAATTAGGAACTAATTAGGAATGACTAATTAAAGAAATTATAGTATTGAGAAAATGGATGAGAATTTATTTGTACAAAAAAGTTTATAGCAGCTTTTTTTATGATGGCAAAGAATGGAATATTAATGGAATGCCCATCAGTTTAGGGAAATGGCTAAACAAGCTGTGGTATATGCTTCTGATGAAACACTATTGTCCTATAAGCAATGATGAGCAGCATGGTTTCAGAAAAACCTTGAAAGACCTACATGAACTAATGCAAAGTAAAGTGAGCAGAACCAGGAAAACATTGTATGCAGTAATGACAATACTGTAATAATAATCAACTGTGAATGACTTAGCTTTGATCAAGACAGTGATCCATAGACAATTCACCCATCATGAAAATTTCTATCCACCTCTAGAGAGAGAACTGATGGACTCTAGTATAGATTAAAGCATACTTTTTTTCTCTTTCTTAATTTTTCTTGCTTTTTTCCCCTAACAGAGCTAATATGGAAATATGTCTTTCATTATATCTCATATATAATTGATATCATCTTGTTTGCCTTTTTAATGAGGAAGAGATGGAAAGGAGAGAGATAATTTGAAACTCAATTTTTTAAAAAAAATGAATGTTGAAAAGAAAAAATATACTGAGAGCAAAAGCACAGAAGGGGACACAGACAAAAATATAGTTTTGTTATTGCCATACTAAATTTAATGTAGTCTTTAAAATTGTCCATGGTTTTGAGTATAATTCTCTTTACATATATGTATGTATATGTGTGTGTGTATGTTCATGTTGTTTGGTGTTTTAAGTTCTCAATAAAAAAAATTAAAGTGTAAGATCTATATATACTGTGTGACTTAAAGAATGCCAGCAATACTCCCATGCCTAGAATATTTCCCTTTCTCCTTGTTGAAGTATCTAAAAGTCTACATTAGAAACTTCTGATCTTTTAGAGGCATTACTAATCTTTTAGAGCCTCTTTTGAAACTATAAATAACATTTATAATAATATATTATTACATGATATATTATTATATTGTACTATATGATAGTGTAGTATATTATTATTGATTTTATATTAATAATATATCATTAACTAATGGCATATTAATTAATATATGGTCTTATATTATATAATTTATATCTTATTTTATTTTATCATAATGGTCCCATTTCCCCATTATGGAAATTTTAACTCCCTTCAAGGCCTAGTTCAAATACCATACTCCAGGGCCTATATTACACCTAGAAAGAGTAGGTAAGTGAAAGGGAAGATGGACATGCATAGGAAAAAAAAACTTTCCTGTCTTTAGATTTTGCCTATCTCTCCCTAACCCTTGACAAATAATGGTCCATTTTCCTACTATGTCCTCCTTCCCTCATCTAGAACAAGAAAGATTAGATTCAAATGAGTCAGGAGCTACAATGGAAATTATCTGTTTTGGTTCTTCATTTTACACATGAGGAAACTAAGGCCCAGAAAGGTTTTGACAATTTGCTTGTGAATACACAAACAGGAAGTATCAGAACCAGGGTTTGTACTCCAGTCTTCTGATTCCAAATGCAACATTTTATCCCCTATACTCTGCTTCCTCAAATGGGAAAGATTCAGAGTATGGAAATACTAGACCATATGCCTCTTGCTAGGGGATAAGACTAGTTAAGTGTAGAAAGACAAATCACCAAAGCATTGCCCATGAAGGAATGAATATTTTCTACCAAGGCAACTAATAAAAGCTTTCCATTAAGGCTTGGATACGGTGGCAGTTTACATTAGTAGATAGGAGGGAGGACTCACACTGATAAAATCATGGATCCAAAGTGCTTTCACATAGCAACCTAGAGACATGGGCAGAGCAGAACCATCTTCATATTATGGATTGAACAACCAATAATTTTTTATTAGATGAACAATTTGAGGCTCAAATAAGTTAAGTGATGTGTCTAAGCTGAAGCTAAGATTAGAACCCATTCCTTTAATTAGGAATGACTAACTTAAAGAAAATATAGACATGGGTCTATTTGAACATAAAAGACACTTGCTAGTTCCCTTCATGGAAACCCATAAAGTCCAAAGTAATTCATTAGTGACCAGCTTAAAATTATACTAAGATTTTTAGAACATCCTGTATTTATCACATGCTGTCTCCCTCCATAGAATGTAAACTACTTGAGGGCAAAGACTGTAGCTTTGTTTTGTTTTGAATCTTTATACCAACATGTATCTAGCCTGGCACATTCTTTTGATTTGTCCATTATAAGCCTCACAGCTGCAGATAGCAAAACACAGTTTTGGATTTGGAATGCAGAGATGTGGATTTGAATTTCAACTCTGGAACATATGATGGGTTACCATTTTGCTATAACAAATGATGAAGGTGATAGTTTCAGAAAAACCTGGGAAGATTTCTATGAATTGATACAAAGTGAAGTGAGCAGAACCCAGAGAATGATATACTCAGTAACAGCAAATTGTGATACAAATTACAGACAATAACAGTAAAGAGAATCAACTCTGAAAAACAATGACTGATCAACACAATGACCTACCACACATTTCTGTAAAGAGAACTGATTGACTGGAAGGGAAGACTCAAATATATTTTCTTCTATTTTTTTCTTTTGTCCGCCTTTGGAACATGGCTAATACAGAAATATGTTTTGCACATCTATACATATTTGCAATGGTTTTATTTTTCTTGCCTTCTTAATGGATGGGGTAGGGAGAGGGAGAGGATTTGGAACTGAAAACAAAATAGAATTAAGAACCAAATAAATAAAACTAAATAAATAAATAAGGCTGTTAGTAAGTAGGATCAAAGGATCCTGCATTTGGAGTTGGAGGAGCCTTTAGAGATCAGTTCAATTTGTCAGCATGCATTCATTTTATTTTTTTTCTTTATTTTAAATCTTACTGAATGCTAAGCATTGTTCTAAGTGCTGGGGATATGAATAAAAAGCTCCCCTCCCTCCCAAAAGGTCCCAACCCTCAAGAACTTTATATTCTAATGAGGGATATAATCCAGCCCCCTCCTTTTATAGAGGAAGAAAAGCGAAGTGGAGGTGATTTGTGCAAGGTCACCAAAGTAAAAGGTCAAGCTCTAATTCCAAATCTTTCCTCAAAATGATCCCTCTGGGCAAATCATTTTACTTCCCTGAACCTCAGTTTCTTCATCTGCAAAATGGGGGGAAAATAAAGCTTTTATCCCCTACTTCACTGGGTTGTTGTGGAAAAAAAAAGATTTTTTTCAATCCCTTCAACCTATGGATACATCTGCTATCTTATTGGGCAGGCATAGGAGATGCCTGCGGGGGTTCTTTGCTCTTGTTTGCTTTTAAAGTAATCTTCCTGTGTGAGCTCCTCCAAAATGAAAGAATAAAGAAAAGGAAGTACTTATCCTGTGTTTAATCCCATCAGCTAATTATGAGCCCTTTATTGTGGCTTTCCTAGAGTCTTTCAAATGAGTGGATAGATTTCCACTGCTTGTATGTTATAGTTGGATTATCCCTGAATTTACCAGCCTGATGATGATCAACTTTGCTACAGAAGAGCAAAGAGAGAGAGAGAGAGAGAGAGAGAGAGAGAGAGAGAGAGAGAGAGAGAGAGAGAGGAGCCTCAGAGAGCTTCAATAAAAAAGGCACTCCTAGTATTTTTGTTTATCTGTAACATTTGAAACAAAGCATTGCCCCCAAGACATCATTCCCAAAGAGGATTTAATAAACAACAGATTCTTGTTAAGGTATTAATTAAATATTTTAAACAGAATGTCTTCAGCCTGGCAAGGATTTTTGTTTACTGGGAAGGGAATACGGAAAGACAGTCTGTTAAATGGGACCTATCTCTGTAAGGGATTTTTTTCAGCTGGGCCAGTGCTGAGAGTGACCTTTGTTTTCTCTCATTGTTACAATGACTAGGCCTATGATTTCATTGGTATAGGGAACTTCCCAGGTAAAGAAATTCACTCTACTTATGCAGGATGGCACCTTCTCTGCAATTTATAGTCTTTTCAAGTTTTCTGAGGTTAAGTAATGTGCCTAGAATCACATAGTTAGGATGGGTCAGAGACAGGACCTGAACCCAGGACTTCTTAGCTTTGAGGCCAGCTCTCTATTAACAGTGCCATGATAACTTCAGTGTGACAAGCTGCAAAAATTAAAGGCCAGCTTCATGCCAAAAGTAGACCTCCCAAATATTTTAGATGATGTTTTACTTGGATTCTTTCTATATTATTTGGACAGTATCCCAGCTGGTAGCTTAACATGGAGAGGGTCCAGAGAAGGCCATGCTTGGCTCAGACTGACCAAGATGAACCTGGGAAACTTCTCTGGGAGAGTGGGGTGTAGAGGGGCATCTGGAGAAAGTAGGCAGGTGCTGAGAAATATAGTACCCCTCTCCCTATCACTCACTCTCCCTTCTCTACCTACAGAATTCTATCAAAACTATAAATTTATTTTTTTAATTTGCATAGTAAGTATTCTTACTACTTGGGTTCTCTTTAGTTCTGGCTTTGCCTTCCACGCTTGTAGTATGTCTGCCCACATTGACAAAAGTTGGTCCAAAATGGAGATTTCAGAGACTAAGAGAGGTCAAGGTAGACAATTTATAGAACTAATCATATGCTGAGGTTGCAGTTTCTATTCAGAAAAAGTAAAATATAAATGCTAGCTATTATTATCTATCTACACACACACACACACACACATATTATATATAGGCTATTCCAAAGTCTTCAGGCAATTCCAAATTTTAATAGCCAGTATGTCTGAGAGCAGGTCATCCTGGTTTTCCTAGGTTTACTTTCTATTCACCACTCCACCATCTCTCATCTTTATCTATCTATCGACAAATATATGTGTGTGTTTGGGAGAGGAGGGAATGAGACAGTAGCAGCTGAGAGGAACAGGAAAGGCCTTATGTAGGAAAATGAAAGTGAGTGGACTGAGCTTTGAAGGACGTTAGGGATTCTAAGTGGCAAAAGAGAAAACGAAGGGCATTTCTGGCTTGTACAAAGACACTGAGTGTGCGTGTGTCTGTGTGTGTCTGTGTGTGTGTCTATGTCTGTGTGTCTTGATTGCAGGAAGACCAGTTCGGATCATAAGAGTACATCCTGGAAAGATGGAAGGAAAGAAAGAAGGAAGAAAAGAAGGGAGGGAGGGAGGAAAGAAGCATTTACTACGCATTCTACTGTGTTCCAGGTCCTATATTTGATCCTCACAACTGCACACATATGTAAAGTTGGAGCTATGTTGTGACAAGATTTGAATGCCAAAGAGTTTGTATTTCATCCTAGAAGTAATCATGAGCCACTGGAATTTATTGAGCATCAAGGTACATGGATGGGAGCTCTGTTTTAGCAATATCGCTTTGGTAACTGAATGGAGAAAGAACTGGAGAGAGAGAAAAGAATCAGAAAGAAGAATTAGGAGGCAAGAATCATCAGCTGATAAGGACCTAAACTAGAGTGGTGGCTGATAATTATGTCCTTGTCATCTACAAATGGAAATGTTGAGGAATTTCTCAGTGTAAAGGTCCTAAGATTCTCCCTGAGAGTAATTCCTCCCACCTAGAGCCAGTTGACTGGAGAGTCAATAAATCAAGAGGCAAGGACAGAAGAGAAAAAGTTTAATTCACATCAGCTAATGGGCAATTGCTAGGTGGATGGCAATTCACCAAAGGGAGATAAACACATATTTTATATAGCCTAAGTGCCATTAAGGGTTGAAAAATAAGTCTGTCAGGTGAGACTACTCAGCCAATTTCCTTATTTGGGAGGCTGAATAACAGGAACAGGATGTCTGATGATTTTGAGGAGAATGTATTAACCTCGGGTTAGATCATGTTAACGTTGGGGTCTCAGGAGTTGCCAAAAATCAGATTTGTTCCATTAGGATAATGCAGTTCTCTGAGGTTAGTCTTATTAGAATATCCTAGTGGAGCAGGAAATCCCAAGACAGTGGATAATTCCTTCAAGATGGAAATAAGTACAGTTTTGTCAGTCTGCAGGTTTATATTTACACAACCCTGTACCTGTTTCTTTGATTTCTAAACTTACTTTTTCTGAGGAAAAGATGTTTTCCCCAACTCATAGTCTACCTTCTCCACAGATATACTGTCATAAATCCCACATTGTCCTCGTTTTCCTAAAACAGAGAAAGAACTCATATTTATACATGTATATTGATGCATGCATAGACTTAAAGTGTCTCCTTTTATGCTGCAAGGAACTAGTCTTCAGTACTGTTCTCTCCATACCTAACAAAAACCATTCTGGGAAAAGAGGTTTACGGGCACATGGGTGGCTAGTGCCTAAGCAGCCCCTTCAGAGCTTTAGGGACACAGTAGGAAGAACTTATCTGATGCTGTGGGGGCCTAATGAGGATATAATCAGGAAGGAATTTGGATAGAAAGTGATGGCAAGATATCTTTTTAAAGGGCCCTAAAATTTGAATTGAACATACTAGTTTTGGGGGAGCACCCAAATTTAAATCTTCAAGTTTCCTGCTCATGAATGAATGCATAGAATGAGTTGGAAGGGTCTTTAGACATCATCTAATCTAGTCCTCTTTATTTTATAGCTACAATAAAGTCATCTGTAAAACAAGGGGGTTGGATTAGGAGACTTCTAAAGTCTCTTCTATCGCTAATTATCTAATATGCTAAAATTGTTTTGTCCCTGCTGGGGAGAAGTGAGCTAAAAACCCATGTATCTATCTGATAATGGAAGGAAATGGCTAGGACTGGCTGGTTTAAGAATGACTACATTTTACAACCTGGGAGTCTCTTAAAGGCCAGACAGTTTTGAAGTGAAAAGAAACTGGGATATGGGTTGCATAGTTTACCTTTATAAAAATTGTAAAGTTTTTACTAAATACAGGGATGCTGAGAAGTCTGAATTTATGTGGAACTTTGCTTTTACATATATTATTTCATTTGCTCTTAACAACAACCTTGTGAAGGCCAATTATTATCCACATTTTACAGATGAGGACACTGAGACTTAGAGAAGGTGAGTAATTTGCCTGAAATTACACAGCTAATATATGGCAGGTCCAGGAGTCAAACTCAAGTTTTCCAACTCCAAATTCAGTATTCTTTACACTATGCCTGTCCGAGTACACTCTTATAGTGGAACAAGTATTAGGTTTGGAAACAAGGGACTCGGCTTCACATATTGAGGCAGCATTCACCATTGATCATGTAATGAGTCTCAGGCCAGAAGAACATTTAAGGGGATGTTGTCTTTTTAGCACAGGAAACTGAGCCAGCCAGTAATGGTTATATTAAGGTTATCATAGAATAAGATATCCATGCTTTAAAATTCAACAATTCTATCCTCCATAAATGTGTTCCATTTTTTCTTACAACTGAGGTTCTTGTTACTACCTTGAAGACCTCCCTTCCTTCTTCTGATTTCACTTCCATCAGCCACTTTGTGAGTGCTCCCGACTCTCCCTTGTCCACCTGGTGATGCCTTTTTATCATAGATATGTACCAACTGCCTGTGGCAACTGGGGCTGAAGGAAAGTAACTTCATGGTAGCAGGGGAAACACACCAAAATAGGAAGAGTCATAAGACTCTTGGACTTGAGTCCAAACTGCTGCTTGTGGGATCTTGAGCAAGTGAATTCACTTCTCATCTGCCCTTCCTCCCTTACAGAACTGTTGTGAGCAAAGTTCCTTGTACATCTTAATGTGCAGGAATGTAGACCCCATTGAACTAAAGGGAAAGAAAAGGGCATTTGTGATAAGGCTGGTGGCTATAGTAATATACAGTTATCCTTTCCACATCAAGGAGGCTAGAGGCATAGTGCCCCTGCAATCTCAAAAATCCATGTAAAAGTTTTTGGCCCTCCTTTCATAGCAGAGAAGAAGACTATTAAAAGATAAAATATGTTGATATTATACAGTACTACACATGTATTTATGCATTTCTGAGTTTCTAAACTTTTTCTGCATCGTCTGCTGGCCGTTGAGTATCATCTGTAGCTTCCACAAAACTCCCAAAAAATTCCCACCTAATTTCTTATGCTAATCCATGACATATTGAAACTGCAATGGGAAAAGTCACAATATTGAAGGCATAACTGTAGCAGGAATATGTCAGTCAGAGTCATGTCAACCCCTCTTTGTCCTCCCTCTTCATGTGGAGCAGATGGAAGCACAGAGGGCATATGCCCAGAAAACACCAAGCAGGAGTCCCCAGTTTGGTGACCATGTGGTCACCATGTGGAGAGCTGGCTAGGGTCAATTATGTATATTTTAGGAAGGAGATAGGACACCCAAAAACAGAGTGTGATACTGAAAGGTTGTAAGGCTGGGTAAGGACTAGTGCTGGGGAACAGCTCCTGATTGCCAGTACCATGCTGACACCTGAACTGGAATAGTTCTGATCTCCTTGATGCAGGGGTGGGGAACCTACAGCCTGGAGGCCACCCCTGTGACCTCAAGCCATGTAGATTCACCAGACACTGAAGAAAGATGCCAGATGAGATGTTACACCAGCCTCCAAAATAGTAATTTCACTCATGACACATGGACTTGACTAAGAAGTTCTATGAGTTTGTAAGGAATGTGAGCCAGAATCTCTGGGAAAGAAAATAAGGGTCATCCACATGGACTCACCCAGATTCAGAGCCCTTCCTGTGTTCATTATCCCTTATATAAACATGTGCCATTTTTAACATCTTTGCTAGCCTGAATCAGGGTTGCAGAGGGCCCTTTGAACCAGGTTCTTATACTTCTAGGGAAGATGGTGGATGAGACAGTGAGTCAGGGAAATAATTATTAGAACAAAGCCCTGGAAACGGAACTTAGCCTATTTTGTCAGAGGTCAGGAAAGGGCCCATGGAATTTAGTAGAAAGGCAGAAGAGGTCAGCAACCTAGCAGTTCTAAAAGTACAGGCCTAGGATATATTTTTTTAAAAAACTAGAAAAGGAAGAAAATCCCAAATAGGGCTAGAGCTAGACTACAACTGTGAAAGCCATCTGCTTTAGAGGTGGGGGAGAAGAGAATATTTTTTTGCAATACCTACAATATTTTTCTCAGATAGAGGGAACTGCCCTTTTAGCACATAAAGCATTTAACAGTCAGGTACCAATGGGACCTCTCTTCTACATTCCATCAAAAGGTTTAGGCAGGGGGAGACATGGTCTTTGTGAGTTCCATGATATCTTGTGTCCAGTTCTCATTTCATTTTCACAGCTTTTTAAAAAAAGGTATATCCTCCACCATATCTAATTGTTTCTAATATCTAATGACTTCCCAAGATGTCCCCAGCTACTAAGTCTCAGAGAAATTTTCACAATAGGACTATAAAACAGACCCATGAATGAATTCCTTAGTCTTAGATTTTATGCTGAGCAAGTTTGAAACACTTGATTAAAGAGGCTATCTTTAGTTTCCACTCTGCAAGCCTGCTTAAATTTATTACAGCAGAACACAGACATCAGCATTGCCAAGATAGGAAAGTTAACTGTTTCATAGCTGGCGGATCACTGCAGCTAATATTTGGCCATGATATAATGCAATAATAACAATGAAAATTTGAACTACTCACATTCATGAAAGCACATTAAGGCTTGCAAGGTGCTTTCCTTACAACAGTCCTTTTAAGGAAGGCAAGACTCTGCATTTTACAGATGAGTAAACTGAGTCACACAGATGTGAAATGACTTGCTAAAGGTCACACGTGACAGAAACAGAAGAGCCTGGACTCAAGTCCAGGAATTTTCTGACTACTCTTAGTCCAGTGCTCTTTGCACTACATTCGCTAATATTACAGAGGGTGGGGAGAGAAGGAACAGGTCAACAGTTGCCTTAAATAGAGAGCTAATTGGGTCATCTCAAAAAGACAATATCTTAATGGAAAGAACACTGAACTGGTAGTCTAGAGGCCTGGAAAGTCCAGGTTCTGCCACTGGTTAGTTATCTGACCTTGGGCAAACCATAACCTCTCATGACCTTAGTTTTCTAATCTACAAAATCAGAATGGATTAGGTGATGGCTCAGGATCCTTCCCAGGACCGGTATCCCTCAGTTCAGATTCAAGGGCCCAAAGATTTTTTAAAAGGTATCTTTCTTTCACCTCCAATCCCAAGTGCCATGAGCAGTCACCGGATATATGGTCATCTGAAACAAAAACATCCTTGGGGAGGTGAAGAGGGACATTGTACCTGGTGTGCCTTCTACACAGTGAAGCCACAAAGTGGTTAATGGTAGCAAAAACTGAAGGAAACTGTGGAAAGCCATGAAAAATCCTTTTTCCGGGCGGGGGGGAGAGGGGCTGGGAGTGAAGAAGGTGATGGGATGGGAAGGGGAGAAAATAATGGAAAGGGAAGGCAGAGAGAAATAGGAGAGCAATGACAATGTAACTTTGAGGGCAATTATACTGGAACAGGGGAAAATATTTGGAGGTGGGAGCACATCTAGAAACAGTTGACTGCAAACTGACAGAAATCCTAGAGGTGAGGCTCAGTGTGGAAGGCCCTAAAGGGGAAGAGTACTTCCCATATCAACACCCCAGGCCAAAGTCTCATGCTAGTAATACCCCTAGCAGTGGTTTCCCTGCTATACTAGATTAACTGTGAAAATCATCTAGAAATATTCAAGAATAGGTGAGGCAAGTATTCATCCATTGGGAATGTCTCTGTTATTCCTCAAACAAGACACTCCATCTTCCAACTCAAGGAGAAAGATTTCTTTTAAAACAAAGTAATTATGTTGATTTTCATATGTGGCTAGTAAATGGGTTGTGAAAGTAGTTTTTTTAAGTTCCAAAAAAGAGTTTCTAAATCTTTTCAGCAATGAGAAAATTGGGGGAATGTTTAGAAGAATACTTATTTGAATTTTGGAGATTTATTTTGGATTTTTAAGTTCTCCTACTCTTTTGACCAAAGCTATAGCTAAAAACCTTGATCCTTAGAGTAAGCAGCAAAAAATATATTCACAATCATCTTTTAAAGATAAATTCAGTGTCAGTGAACAGTGAAAGATCCTGGGATCCAAAGGCCTGCGTAGGGGCAGATGCTGTGGTAGGGAGACAGAAATCCTAGGATGATAAAAGGTTGCTGTTTCAGATAAAAGATCTCTAAGGGAGGCAGGAAGGGGAGGAGCTCACCTGGGGTGGGACCACCAGAGGGAGGAAGTATACCATTTTTACTTTAATTATTCTTACTATTTAGGCATGACATAATGGATAGAGAGCTAGCCTTGGAATCAGGAAGATCTACCTACAATTTCTACATCTGACACATGCTATGTGACCCTGGACAAATTACTTTAAAATCTCAGTGCCCAGGCAATTCTAAGATATAAATTACAGAACAGCTGCTGATCTACATTGGAAGAGGGAGGGCGTCTCCTCACTAGAAAGCTCCTTATGTAAATGTCTAGCTGCCCAGATGTCCTATGATTACAAGTCCAAAAATCTCCTACTGCCCCATTGCCCCAGAAAAAATATTTGTCAACTCAATATTAAGTTTTGTTGTTTCTGTACTGTTGCAGGAGTAAAAGTACTGAGAGTATCTTCTAAATATTAGTGCCTTGGGGCCAAGTGCCAGTCACCCCTGCCCTAGTTATAGCTCTGCTTGGTACAAAATTGGTCCAAACTACTTTAGAGCTCAGATCTCAGTTCTGTCACTTTAGAGCCGGTATATCCCAGGGAAGTTTCTGCTCTACCTCCTGACTTCCCCAGCTGCCTTCAAAATGTAGCTCAAATGGTACCTTCCAAAGGAGGCCTTCCTCACTTATGAATGCCTTCCTCTGTGTTGATCTCCCATTTACACTGAGTATGTGTCATTTGCATGTTGTTTATATATAATATAGTATATCATATATATAACATATGTATAAATATATACAATTATATATTATATAGGTATATAATATATAAATATTAAATATATATTTATATTAAATATAAATAAATATATTTATGTATTTGTTTTTATATGTTTATTTTTATATAATGTATTACATGAAGTATTTATAAATATATAAATTTATTATAATATAATATCATTTAAAATAACTGTTTGCGTGTTGTCTTCCTCATTAGAATGTGAGATCCTTGAGAGCAGAGACTATGCTTTTTGCATATTTCCTATCAGGGCCTAGCATATAGTAAGCACTTAATAAATGCTGCTGACTGACCACTCTTTGAGATTCCTCACCTATAAAATGGGGGGATAATAGCACTTGGACTGCCTATCCCATAGGATTATTGTGAAAAGATAGTGCTTCACAAACTTTAAAGCCCCGAAAAAAGGAAGGGAAACTAATTGAAGTTCTTCGTTCAGGCACTACCAAAGTCACAGACTGTCCCTTTGCTTTTTTATGGCCTTTGGGCAACTGTCCAAGATGCCTAAATGCTTTCTGTAAATCTAAACTCTCTTTATATGGTTGAGAGGAAGCCTAGAAGGTAGAAAGTGTGTTATAACACACACTGAGAACTTGAGAAAATTACTTGACCTCTCAGAATTCAGTTTTCTGAAATATGTCACAGGGTCATAGATTTAGAGATGGAAAGGGTCTTTGAAGTCATCTAATCCATTCCTCCCTCATTTTCCTGGAAGGAAACTGAGGCCCAGAATTGTGGGATTATTTGCCTAAGGGTCATACAGGCATAGTAAATGACCAAAAGAAGATTTGAACTCAGGTCCTTAGTTCTTGATTAAGCACCAACTTCTCTCCAGATAACAAAACTAAATTGACTGAAATTTTGGGGAAAAAATTATATTCCACCTTAGGCACAAGTCAAAGCTAGGGGAGATTCTCTAAGACACACGTGTCAAACCCACAACATGGCAGAACCAGATTAAAATGTAATTGGAAAATATTTAACAAAATAAATAAAAATACAATAGAGCAGATAATATTAATATGTGGTTTTCTAAATCAATTTGCAGCTTGAAAGAATCCTTATGTAGGGTTTATGTTTCTCTCTGAGTTTGACACCACAGCTCTAAGGCACACTGCCACAGCTGGGAAAGGAAAGGCAAACCCTGGCCCTAATTACAACATCTTATACCAAGGATCAACCCAGACAGTGTTTATAGCTCCATTAAGGATCTGCATACATGCATACTTGTCTGTCACTGACTTACCTCCCAATTTGAAGTATGTTTTGAAGAGTGCCTTAAAGGCAACATAAATACTTTCAACTAGTTGCTTTGCTAATTATATCACACATACCAGCATTACATGTCCAGTTGATTCTAATTAGTGTTAACTGCATCTATAAATGAGATTTCTTACATGCCCAGGGAGATGTTGAAGAATTCAGGGTTTGGGGGGGTGGGGATCTGCCACATTGTTCTATTGGTTTGAAATAATATAAACACACAACAGGCCTCTACATATCTGATTCCAACGTGTCTAAGACAGTAAACTCTCACAGGCCGAAAGGGAATAACATGAGCTTGAGAGACTCTGGATGGCATAGAATTACTCACACTATTCAGGGAACTTCCAAGAGGATTAAGGCCATTTCTGCAATATCCTAACTCTTCAGACATGAAAGAAGGCAACTTTCTTCCTTCCTCCACATCTCGATAACCCAAGAGATACGTTTCTAGGATCCTAGCACTATACAGATTTAAATCAAATGAAATTCTGCAAGACTATCTAATTGGTTTCCATTATTTTTTTCTATTATATAGTTCTATAATATTTAAGTACATGGGGAGAGATGAGAGAGAGAAATGGAAAATATCTTATTTCTTGGAAGAAGTGGAAGATGTATTTTACACACACCATTTTTTTCTCTTCCCACACCATTTTACTCAATACACCTTAATAATGGCAATATTTCTGGACTTTCTTCTGCTCAATATTTCTTAGAGCAAAAGGAACCCTTTTCTGGGGAAATAGCCAAGTGAGTGATTTTCTTAGACTGTCTTCTAAAAGAATCCAACATATTAGCAACATGCCACATACATTAGGAAATCTTTTTAATTATTTGTAATTAAATTATAGGGATTTGGGAAGCCCACCATTTAAGTCAAAACTAATCAGATGAATACTCCCCTACTTTGATTCTAGTTCTTACAAGAGACACAAAGGTACTTGAGATACCAGCTCAATAGGAAGCCCACCCAAAGAGATCCCTGCAGCTGTTGTCTATCTGTAGGTGTAATTATCTGCCCTCTAAAAATTCCTATATCCAGCTAGCATATGTCACAGTGATTTAGTAGGACAGTATATTGCTGAAAATTTTAATTCCTTTAAGTCATTAGAGCAAGAATTCTGCCAACAGTGGAACAGATCAGACTAGAATGGTTAGAAAAGAGGACCCCAAAGGTGGGATGCATGATCAAGAAAGGTCCCAGGGGAAAATAATAGGTAGAAGTTAAATGGGTGTATTTTCAAGCAGAAAGAGCACAGCACAAAAGCAGTAGGCAAAATATTAGATTGCTTGCCATCTTGGGCAGGGAGAGAGAGAGAATAGAAATTGGAACTCAAAATCTTTTAAAAGTGAATATTGAAAACTATGTGACTGGAAAAAATAAAATACTATTGTGGGGGGCGGGTAGGCAATAGAAAGAGGTCCCAGGAGGCAGGCAGTTGGCATTAAGAAGGCCTGGCACCAGGATGTAGAGAACCAGCCATAGCTGCCAGAATGAAGTTTTGGAAATAATGAAGGAGATAGGACCCAGTTTCAGAGAAATTGGGGCACTAGACAAGAAATCAGTGCAAAAATTCAGGCATTAGGAACTATTGATACATCTTCCACCAGCTACAAACATGACTTTTTAGGAAAGCATGAGTCTGATCATGTCTTTTCCTTGTTCAAGAAATTCCAGGGGTGGAGTAAAGATGGTGGAGTAGAAAGACTCACATGTGCAAGCTCCGAACCCACAGCCCATGGATTTCCTGTAGGAAGAACTCCCCACAGGTTCTGGATCACTGCAGGGCACGCAGAAACACAGTGGAAGGGATTTCCGTCCCAGAGAGCCCTGGAGAGTGGTACCCAGAGGTCCGTTGCACCCCGGAAAGCGGAGTCCACACCTGAGCTGCCCTGGCCACGCGGCCAAGAGGAGCAGATCCCAGCAGGCTTCAGGGACGGAATCTCCCGCGGCCAGGAAAGTCCCTCCGCCCACAGACGCTCCAGGCCAGTGAGAGAGACTTCTGGGCTGGCTGAGAGGGGAGTGGGGTGTCTCTGTGACTCCCCCCTCGGGAGGAAGCAGCAGAGGCAGAGGCAGAGGCAGGGGCAGCGGCAGAGGCAGTGGCGGCGGCCCGGGACTCCCAGAGCAGCAGGCAGAAGCTCAGGTCTCTGGATAAACGCCCTGAGGGAACTGAGCCTGGGAGATGGCCCTGCCCCCACCCAAGCACCAGAACTTAAGCTCACATTGAATAGCAGCCACAGCCACCTCGGAAAGCCCATTTGAATCTCAGACACCAAGCACTAGCTGGACAGATCTAGGCAGGGGTGGACAGGAATCTCAGAAGTCAAGTAACTGACTGGGAAAATGCCCAGAAAAGGGAAGAAAAATAAGACTATAGAGAGCTTCTTTGAGAGGGTACAAATGTTCCCACCTTTCAATTCTGATGACGAGGAAATATTCTTACCATCAGGGAAAGACGTGGAGGGCGGGGCCTCTGTATCCCAGACATCCCAGGGGGATGTCCAGTGGGCTCAGGCCTTGGAAGAGCTCAAAAAGGATTTTGAAAATCAAGTTAGACAGGTGGAGGAAAAACTGGGAAGAGAAATGAGAGAGATGCAAGAAAATCATGAAAAACGGGTCAATACCTTGGTAAAGGAGACCCAAAAAAATGCTGAAGAAAATAACACCTTGAAAAATAGGCTCACTCAATTGGCAAAAGAGGTTCAAAAAGCCAATGAGGAGAAGAATGCTTTCGAAAGCAAAATTAGCCAAACGGAAAAAGAGGTTCAAAAGCTCACTGAAGATAATAGTTCTCTCAAAATTAGAATGGAACAGATAGAGTCTAATGACTTTCTGAGAAACCAAGAAATCACCAAACAAAACCAAAAGAATGAAAAAATGGAAGACAATGTGAAATATCTCATGGGAAAAGCAACTGACCTGGAAAATAGATCCAGGAGAGACAATTTAAAAATTATGGGACTACCTGAAAGTCATGATCAAAATAAGAGCCTAGATATCATCTTCCATGAAATTATCGAGGAAAACTGCCCTGACATTCTACAACCAGAGGGCAAAATAAGTATTGAAAGAATCCATCAATCACCGCCTGAAAGAGATCCAAAAAGAGAAACTCCTAGGAACATTGTGGCCAAATTCCAGAACTCCCAGGTCAAGGAGAAAATCTTGCAAGCAGCTAGAAAGAAACAATTCCAGTATTGTGGAAATAAAATCAGGATAACTCAAGATCTAGCAGCTTCTACATTAAGGGATCGAAGGGCGTGGAATAGGATATTCCAGAAGGCAAAGGAACAAGGACTCAAACCAAGAATCACCTACCCAGCAAAACTGAGTATAATCCTTCAGGGGAAAATATGGTCTTTCAATGGAACAGAGGACTTTCAAGCATTCTTGATGAAAAGACCAGAACTGAAAAGAAAATTTGACTTTCAAACACAAGAATGAGACGAAGCATGAAAAAGTAAACAGCAAAGAGAAGTCATAAGGGACTTACCAAAGGTGAACTGTTTACATTCCTACATGGAAAGACAATATTTGTAACTCTTAAAACTTTTCAGTATCTGGGTAGTTGATGGGATCACACACACACACATACACACACACATGTACACATGTGCACACACACACACATACACACATGCACACACATACAGAGACAGAGAGCACAGAGTGAATTGAATAGGATGGGACCATATCTTAAAAGAAATTAAGGTAAATGGTGAGAGAGAAAGGTAGGGGGAGGAAAGAGGGTGAAATGGAATGGGGTAAATTATATGTCATTCAAGAGGCAAGCAGGAGACTTTTTAGTGGAGGGAAAAAGAGGAGAGCTGAGAAAAAAAAAACAAGAAGTTTACTCTCATCACATTCGACTAAAGGAAGGAATAAAATGCACACTCATTTTGGTATGAAAACCTATCTTACAATACAGGAAAGCGGGGGAGAAGGAGATAAGCAAGGGGGGGGATGATGGAAGGGAGGGTAATAGGAGGAGGAAGCAATTTGAAGTCAACACTCTTGGGGAGGGACAGGATCAAAAGACAGAAGAGAAACAATGAGGGGCAGGATAGGATGGAAGGTAATTCAGTTAGTCTTACATAACATGACTATTATGGAAGTCATTTGCAAAACTACACAGATAGGGCCTATATTGAATTGCCTGCCTTCCCAAAGGGAATGGGTGGGGAGGGAGGGATGGGGAGAATTTGGAACTCAAAGGTTTAGGAGCAACTGTTTAGTATTGTTGTTGCTACTAGGAAATAAGACATACAGTTAATGAGGAATAGAAAGTCATCTGGCCCTATAGGACAAAAGAGAAGATGGGGACAAGAGAAGGGAGGGATGATAGAAGAGAGGGCAGATTGGTGATAGGGAAAATTAGATTGCTCGGTGTATTGGGGTGGGGGAGGGGGATAAAAGAGGAGAAAATTTGGAACGCAAAATTTTGTGAAAATGAGTGTAAAAAGTTAAATAAATAAATTTTTATTTCAAATTTAAAAAAAAAAAAAAAGAAAAGAAAAAGAAATTCCTGTGCCTCCCTATTGCCTCCAGGACAGGGATTCTTAAGCTAGGGTCTTTGAACTTATGATTTTTCTTTAACGTTTTGATAACTATTTCAATATAATTGGTTTCCTTTGTAATTCTATGTATTTTTAAATCATTTACATACATTAGTATGAAAAGGGACTTCACCAGATTACCAAAGAGGCTCATGGCACAAAAAAAGCTAAGTATCCGTACTCTAGTATCAAATACAAAATCATGTGTTTGATACATAACCTTCACAATCTGCCTCTAATCTGCCTTTCCAGTCTTTTTATATTTTACATCTTCTATGGCCTAGTCAAGGGCTGCTAGGTGGCACTGTAGAATCAGGAAAACTCATCTTCCTGAGTTCAAGTCTAGCCTGAGATACTTATCAGCTGTGTGACCTTGGGCAAGTCTTTGCAGTTTCCCTCAGTTCCCTCATCTGTCAAACAAGCTGGAGAAGGAAATGACAAATCATTCCAGTATTGTTGCCAAGAAAACCTCAAATGCAGTCATGAAGAGTTGAACACAACTGAAAAATGACTAAACACCAACATGGCCTAGTCAGGGGGTAGCTAGGTGGTACAGTGGATAGAGTGCCTGGAGTTAGTAAGATTTGAGTTCAAATCCAGCCTTGGACATTGTGACCCTGGATAAGTCACTCACCTGCTATTTGCCTCACTTCTTTATCTGTAAAATGGGGACATATCAGAGAAGGAAATGGCAAATCACTTCAGTATCTTTGCCAAGAAAGCTTGCCCATGGGGTGACTAGAGTTGGACATGACTGCACACTTAAACAGCAACAAACATGAAATAGCCTAGTCAACTGGGCTATCTGACTATTCCTCACACATGATATTCTATCTCCTATCTCCATGTCTTTGTGGCTGGAATGTAATTCCTCCTTATTTCTCTCTTTCAAAATAGCTAGTTTCCTTCTAAAATCAACTTTAAACAAGCAATTTAATCAAGTTTAAGCAACTTGGTTGTAGTCATACAGATGTTAAAGCATCAAATTCAGTATTCTCACTGAGTAAATGAAGCTACATTAAAGCAATAAAGTGTTATGAGCACATGAATGACAAATATGAAGAATACAAAGAAATAAGGAAAAAACGCACATGAAGTGATGGAAAGAGGGGTAAGCAAAATACACAACATGTAATTGACTAAGCAAAAAGACATATTTGAAAGGGGATTCAGGGCAAAAATATTAGTTCTTAAATTTTGTTTTAAGATTATGTGATAGCATGCTTTTTTCTTGGTTTGAGATTTATAAATAAAAATTTATGCAGGAGAAATGACAAAAAAATGGCATCAAAGAAATTAATATCCGTAGAAGAAGACAGCTTGGTTCCATGGCCAGAGAGAAGTATAGCCCCTTTGTTCCTTTGGCATTCTTGAGATAATGGTGTAACATAAGGACTTTCTCTCCTCTCTCTCCTCTCATTCTTCCCTCCCCATCAATAATTGGGTTGACCAACTGTGGTAAACATTGTAATATATGGGTAAGAAATACAGAATAGGCCAGCATGGATGTAGTAAGAGCAGCTTCTTTGGAAAGGCCACCCACATCAGCAAGATCATAGATCCATTGGAGTATTAGTATATGTTTCTTTTTAATCAAAATAGAGTTTGAAGAGATTTAGACCACATTTCATTGAATTATCTTCCCACTTTCAGCTTCTGTGGGTGGAGTGACATTAAAGGGGAAAAAGTGTAATAAATTTTGAATGTATTTCTGCCACAGCTATCCACAGCTATCAGTGTAGACCAGTGTCCCTCCTAGAAGAGAGGGTGAAAGAATACAACGAATGCCTCTTCACATTACCAGTTGTTCAGGACACTGAAATGTTCCTAAAAGAAATAAGTGAGCTTCAGTGGAGTGGGGAAGGGGAGAGGGTATGAAGATCTGAAGGAGAATAGAGCAATCTTGACCATTGTCGGAAGTTTGGTTAGTAGAAGAAAATCAAACAGAAGGAGAAGGAAAAGAAATGGATTATTGTGCACTGGGAACTAAATAAAATAAAGAAATAAATCAAAATAAATAAATGAAATGAAAAGAAAGAAATTAAAGAAACAAAAATTTATAACTTTTCTGAAGAGGAGGAAGCAACTGTTTGTCCTCTAAGATGTCCAAACTCTTTTGATTACCCTATCAATTAAAAAAAAAACATTAAGCATGTGCCACTAATCACTGAGCTAGAGTCAGGAAGACCTAAGTTCAAAACTAGCCTGAGACACTTACTAGCTGTGTGACCCTGGGCAAGTCTCTTATCCTCTGTGTGTCTATTTCCTCAACTATAAAATGGGAGTAATAATAGGATTGTTGTAAAAATTAAATGAGATAATAATTGTAAAGTGTTTAGCACAGTAACTAGCACATAGTAAGTGCTATATAAATGTCTGTTGTTGTTCAGTCCTGATCAATTCTTTGTGACCCTGTGAACCTATGTGTCCATGCTGTTTTCTTGGTAAAGATACTGTATTGGTTTACCATTTCCTACTCTGGTGGATTAAGACAGACAAAGGTTAAGTGACTTACCCTGTATTGTACCCTAGTCAGAGCACATTTGTAGATCATGTTCAGTTCAGTTCAACTAGTAAGTGTCTGAGGTCAGATTTTAACTCAGATCTTCTTGACTCAAGGCCTAGCCCTTTAACCATTGAGCCATCTAGCTGCTAAGAATCCACCCCAAATGTTCACATGAACTATTTATGCCCAACCTGTGGTAAAACATTCCGAGCTCATGTTGGTCTGATCAGTCACAGTCAGATACTCTGAAACTAGACTCTAGAAGAGTGATGTCATTTTGGTTCTCTTTGACAATGAAGGACAACAAACGACCAACCATTTATACCTTGTACAACACTGACTATACATATATAATAAAATAATAAATAAATATCATAAAATAATAAAAATAGTTATGTTATTCATTGTAATAAAACAAACCAAACAAATAAAGATGAGATAAAGATAAAATAATATTTGATTCTACAATTGATAGGGAGTCATGGGGTAGTGGTATTGTCAGAATTGTGCTTTAGGAAAAGGGCTTTGGCAGCTATGTGGATGGAGATGCGTTGCAGAAGACAAAAGCTTATGACAAGGAGAGCAAGCTATCACAAAAGCCTAACTAAGATGTGATTAAGGTAAAAGATGTGAAATCCTTCAAACTTGACCCCCTCCCACCTTTCTAGTCTAAGAATACTCATTAGTATAAGAATACTTCACCCCCACACCCCCATCCTGACTCCAAGCCCCCACTGCAGACTCTGCTATCCAGTGACCCAGGACTCCTTGTTCCTTGCATAAGGCATTCCACTTCCTACTGGCTATCCTCTGAGCCTGGAATGCTCGACCCCTAATCTCAGCTCCTGGGCTTCCCAAGCTTCCAATCCCACCTTCTACAAGGTCTTTCCCAATCCTCCTTAATTCAAGTGCCATCCATCTGTTGATTATCTCCAGTCTATCCTGTATATATCTTGTTTGTACATAGTTTTTGCATAGTCTCACCCATTAGACGGTGAGCTCTTGGGAAAAGGGGACTGTCTTTTGGATTTTTTCTGTCCCCACAATTTAGCATTCAACAAATGCTTGTCGACTGTTGACTAACAATCTACCCATGCCTCCTCATCTTATGGGACTCATTCTGTTGCTTTCTGCCTATCCCTCAGTTCAAAGCTGTTTAGTAATTGCTTTAAAGCCTTTTAAGTGGTGGAAAGTCCTTTAGAAGATTTTTGGGACCTCGATACAAAGATAGGAGCAATGACTTCTGTTTTGTGTAGACTAGACAGGTTTCTCTTTAGTGGGGCAATGAAACTATTCTCAAGACTTGACTGGTCTGGGGGAACAGAGCTCAAAACATTAGGCATCTTGAACTCCTATGCCCCAGAACATCCAAGTTATGAAGTGATGCTCCTTAGATCAAGTCAATAAGTTAAATCAACAAGCATTGGTTAAGTTCTTATCATGTGTCAGACACTGTGCTAAGGGTTGGAGATACAAAGAAAGGTTTAAAAGAAGTCTCTGGTCGGTTGAGTGGCAAGACTCATAAAGTAGCCCATGATTCAATGTCAATTTATTAGGAAGTCTCCAGTGGAGTGTTTCAGGGATCTGTGCTTGGTCCTAAGCTGTTTCTATTTTTATTAGTGAGTTAGATAAAGCAGAGGTGACATACTCATCAATTTGCCTATGATACAAAACTAAGAGGAATAGATAGGATCCAAAAAGATCTTAATAGGCAAAAATATTTGTCTGAATCTGGGGTAGGCATAGTTAGACAGCAGTTTCTCAGAAAAAGATCTGCAAGCTCTTTCTTTCCTTAGAGTACAAGCTCAAAATAAGCCATATAGCCAAAGAGGCTAATAGAATCCTTAATTACATTGAAGAGAATACCTTCCAGGAATTTCCTCTGTATTGTACCCTAGTCAGAGCACATTTGTAGATCATGTTCAGTTTGGGGTACCATAGTATAATATGAACATTGAATTTTATTCAAAGGAGGAGAAGGGAAGGGATGGGAACAAGCAATTATTAAACAGCACTGTGTGCTAATTCTTTACAAATATTATCTCATCTTATCTGCACCTGGGAGGTAGGTGCTGTTATTATCCCCATCTTACAGTGGAGGAAACTAAGGCAAAGAGAGGTTAAACGACTTGCCCAGGGTGACAAAGCTAGGAATTGTGGAAAGCCGAATTTGAACTCAGGTCTTCCTAACTCAAGGCCCAGCACTCTACTTATTGCATCACAAAGGGCCTGGAAGACAATCAGGACAGTGAAAAGCTTTGAGTCCATTTAATATAAAGATGAGATGAAAGATTAGAAATGTTTAGGCTGGCAAAAGTCAGGAATAACATGCTATGTTCACTTAAGTATCTGAATGGCTCTCAGGTGGAAGAGGGATGACATTTTTTCTATTTGGCCACAGAAGGAAGAGCCAAGAACAATTAACTAAATTTTCAAAGTAACCAATTAGGCATGATATTAGGAAGAATATACTAACAAGTAGAGTTGTTCAAATGTTGGATGGGCTTCCTTGGAAGATGGCCATCCAGTGGAGTCAACTTTTTGACTGTTATAATAGGGATTCTTTTCAGTTTAGAACTACCTTTTCTCTGGTTGTCATCTCCAGTCATCCTGATCTATATCTGGCACTGGATCCAGACGACTCTGGAGGAAAAAGTGAGGCTGGTGACTTTGCACAGCCCTCCCTCACTTAAATCCAATTCACTTGCATATCATGGCATCATCTTCCTGATTCCTCTTCTAGATAAAGTACAAACAGCCTATTCGCTAATGACCATTCCAGTTTTTAAATCCTGTAATTCTGTGACTAATTATTAGTATTTGTTGAGAATGATGAGGAAAATGCACTTTGCTCCCTTCTTTGTAGAGGTAGAAGACCATGAGTGTTACATACTACCTTCACTGTCAAACTCAGTTGATATGTTATTTAGTTTTGCTTGATTGCTTTTCCTCTCTTTTTTGAAACAAAAGATGATTTGCTGGGTTGGAGTAGAAGGAGAAATATAATTGGATATGAGAAGGTGATGTGTGTTTGTCCTTCATTGCCAAAGAAGACAATGCCATCAGAGAAATAATGACATGACTTGCACTTGTGTAGCGGACAGCCTGCGTCCCTACACGGCTCAGTGATGTGGTTGAAAGAAAAGAGTCACGGGAGGCAGGAAAAGATAGATCAGTTCCATTTATTGATCCGGGGGTTAGGGTTATATAGACAGAATCTGCAAAGTCTATGTGACATTCTGCTCATCTCCTGTCCCAGTGATTAAATCAATCAGGATGATTAAATCAGTCTTATCAGACTGTGAGCCTAGGAGCATCTATTTTACATATCCCTTGTTTTCTGTAATTCTCTTGTTTGTCTCACAGAGACAACAACATCTGGGGGGGCATGGAGCCATTCCGGATGATAATGAGCACAGTCCAAGAACAGTTTCCCTGAAGGTCTATGCTGATCTTGTCAACAGCACTCCACCCTGGCCCTCAACACACTTGACTTTGTTTTGAGTGAGGGAGGACTGCACAGGTCACCAGCCTCACTTCTCCTCTAAAGCCATTGGAATCCAGTGACCAGATATTCATCAGGATGACTGGAGATGCCCCAGGATGAGGCAATTGGGATTAAGTGACTTGCCCAAGATCACACAGCTAGTGAGTGTCAAGTGTTTGAGGTGAGATTTGAACTCAGGTCCTCCTGACTCCTGTTCTATCCACTGTACTACCTAGCTGCCCTGGTTATTATAAACACCTAAGAAGTAGATGGAAAAAAAGGGAAAAGGAAATAGGGAAATGTTGGAAATAAAGGGAATATAAAAAGAAAAGTTGCTAACAAAAATTTTTAATTTTAAAAGAAAAAAGAAATGATGAGGGTCACAGAGAATTTTAAACTTATGACCCAACCATGGCCTGGCAATACCATTATTAGGTCTGTATCCCAAAGAGATCAAAAGAAAAGGAAAAGGACTTCTATGCATAAAAAAAGTTATAGTAACTTTTTTGGTGGCAAAGAATTAGAAACTGAGGGGATGCCTACCATTTGGGGAATGGCTAATCAAGTTGTTAAATTTGAATATGAGGGAATACCATTGTGCTATATGAGATTATGAGCAGGATGCTTTCAGAAAAACCTGGAAGGACTTACATGAACTGATGCAAAGTGAAGTGAGCAGAACCAGGAGAACATTCTATGCAGTGACAGCAATATTGTACAATGATCAACTGTGAATGACTTGGCTGTTCTCAGAAATACAATGATCCAAGATAATTCTTAAGGACTTATGATGAAAAATGCTATCCACCTCCAGAGAAAAAAAACTGATGCAATCTGAATGCAGATTAAAGCCTACTATTTTTTTGCTTTCTTTATTATTCTTGCTTTTTCAGTATATTCTGTGTTTTCTTTTGCAACATGACTGACATGGAAATATTTTACATGACTGCACATGTATAATCTTTATCAAAATACTTGCTTTCTCAAGGAATGGAGAGGGAAGGAAAATAGGGAGAGAATTTGGAACTCAATATTTTAAAAGACAAAAGTTTAAATTTTTTGTTTACATGTAATTGAGAAAAAAACTAAAAAGTGTTACATTTATAGAAATAAAATACAATAAAACACATCATTAATTAAAATAAACCTCAAAATACTATTATTATTTTTGTTCATCTCTCTCCTAGGAACTTAAGGCAGCATGGTTCAATCAATTTTTGTTAAAACAACAAAGGAAGGACAGAATGTCAATGAATAGATGCAGTACAACATGGCAGGCGCTTTCCTCTGAATGTACCCTATGAGTAAAATGCAAAACCTGGGGTGCTGCATAGCCAGCTGTACACCTTTTGAATTTTCAAGTATCAGAATCTATTCTGAGTATACTCCATATTTAAATTCAAAATGATTTAAAATTGTGTATTTTTTAAATGCAAGTTGGTAAGTTAATTTATTTCTTTATGCCAAAGTAATTGCAATTTCTCCATAATCCTCTGCAATGAAAGACATTTCTATAATGAAGTGACTTATCTTTTATAAGAGACACTTCAAGGTGATTTAATAATGAATCTTACCATGAATCACGTTTTGCCCTATAGACATCCACTCATCGCTCTCTGAATAGGGTTTCAAGTACAGAAAAGAGAAGGCATTTGCCTAAGCTTCTAACCCACTTAGTATTCCTGACCAAATATATAGCTTTCAGTTATTTTAGGACAAAATCCTTAAGAAATTTCACATGGCATCTTAAATCCCAAATTGACCTTGAGAAGCAAATATATAATGTTTTCATTGCAAGTAATAGCCATTTCTTGATTTTTAAACTCCTTAAAAATAAATATGGATTTTATGACTATGGAAAATATTGAGGTCTCAAGGCCCTAACAATAATGGCTAAACTAAATTGTATGTCTACATCAAGATACTTAGTCCAGAATTGCTCACAGTTAATGCGGCCTAAGAACTGGGAAACTAGGAGGTTATGTCTAGTACAAGCCACTTGACCATGTACTTAATGTGAAGCCATACCCAAAGTAACATTTCTCTGAACAAAAATGATCCACAGTATCTCTTCAATACATCCTAATGCAATGATCCACAAGACACATAATACCCTGGTACATCATCATTTGATTGATTGGTCAAGGAAAGGGAAAAGTAAAAAAAAAAAGGTAAAAAAAGTAAAAATCCCTTACGTACCACCTACTGTGTGCCAGGCACTATGCTAAGTGCTTTTTACCAATATTATCTCATTTGTTCCTTATGGCAACCCTGTGGGGTAAGTACTATTATTATCATCCTCATTTTACAGTTGAGGAAATTAAGGCTGTTTGATCTTTTTTTTTTTGAGGAGGGGTGGAGAGAACCATTGATTTCACAGGTGACGTCTTGATTCATGAGAGAATTGGCTTAAAGTGAGGCAGAGTTGCACAAAGTCATCAGTCTCTCCCCCAGAGTCATTGAAGTCCAGTGGCAAAACGAAAATCAGGATGACTGGTGATGGCCTGGAATGCAGTAGATGACCTTGGCAACTTGGATATCTGACCAAGATGTAGTCTAACCTCTCCACAACGCCTGCTTCAGCTACCTTCTTGGCCATTGGAACAAATTGTTTGCATCTGCCCATTCCGCTGAGGAAAGTTTTTGCATGCTTGGGTTAGAAAGCCCCCTAACTGACTGACAGTTTTGTGACCTATCAGTTACCCTCAATCTGCTTTAAACAGTCTGCCAAGACAGTTTACTGTGATGTGGCCCCTGCATGTGCTACAACTTCTTGGAACCACACACGTGGGAGTTGAATGCCAGGTGGACACCAAACGTGGATGAGTAGCCTTGAAAAGGACTGAGCAGGCCCTCACCCCAGAGGTGTTTGTCCTCTTTGAACAGCTATACGCCCCTATTTTACAGTTGAGGAACTGTAAATATTGTAAATTGATATTTATTTGCTACTCTGGGTCAGGCACTATGCTTAGTGCTTTTTACCAATATTATCTCATTTGTTCCTCATGTAGTAAAAATCAATAAAGTAGCTAACATATCCATAACAAAAACAACAAAAATCATATGATTATGTCCATAGATTCAGAAAAGCTTTTGACAAAATAAAATACCCATTCCTATTTAAAAACACAGAAAGCATAGGAATAAATGGAGCTTTTCTTAAAATGGTTAGTATCTATAAAAAACCAAGAGCTAACATTATCTGTTATGGGGATAAATTAAAAGCCTTTCCCATAAGATCAAGGTGAAGCAAGGATGTCCATTATCACCATTATTATTCAATATTGTATAAGAGATGCTAGTTATAACAATAAGACAAAAGAAATTGAAGGCAGAAGCATAGACAACGAGGACACAAAACTGTTACTTTTTTCAGATGACATGAAGGTATATTTAGAGAACACTAGAGAGTCAACTAAAAATAGTATAAAAATTAACAACGTTAGCAAAGTTGTAATGAAATTAATAAAAGAGAGAAATTTGCATTTAAAATAGCTGTAGACAGTATAAAATACTTGGGAGTCTATTTGCCAAGACACACACAGGAACTATATTAACACCATTACAAAATATTCCACATAAAGACGGATCTAAATAATTGAGGAACTATTAATTGCTCATAGGTTAGTTACTACCTAAATTAATTTATTTACTCAGTGTCATATTAACCAAAGTACCAAAAAAATACTTTATAGAGTTAGAAAAAATAATTGCAAAAGTTATCTGAAGGAATAAACTGTCAAAAATATTAAGGGAATCAATTTTTAAAGGGTGAAGGAAGGAGGGCTAAGCAGAGCCAGATCTCAAATTATATTACAAAATAGTAATCATAAAAGCAATTTGGTACTAGATAAGAAATAGAGGGATGGGTCAGTGGAAAAGATAAAGTACCTCATATACAAAAGTAAATGAGCTCAGTTACCTGCTAGTATATGATAAACCCAAAGATCTCAACTATTGCAGCAAGAACTCACCATCTGAGAAAAACTACTGAGAAAACTGGCAAGTAATCTGGCAGAAACTAGACACTGACCAATATCTCACACATATACTAAGAGCTCAAAATGCGCACATAATTTAGACATAAAGGGTAATATCATAATCAAATTATGGGAGCGTGAAATAAATTGCCTGTCAGTTCTATGGATAGGGAAAGAGCTCATGATTAAACAAGAGACAGAAAGGATCACAGGAGGTAAAATGGATTATGACTGTATCAAATTTAAAAGATTTTACATGAACAAAACCCATGTTGCCAAAATTAGAAGAAATGTAGAAACTAGGGCAGGATGAAGAATTGGCAGAAATTTTCTCTAATAAGGTTCACTTCTCAAACATTTAAGGAACTGAGCCAAATCTAGAAAAATAAGAGCCATTGCCCAATTGATAAGAGTTTTCAGAGGAATAAATCAAAGCTATTAATAGTCACATAAAAATTCTCTAAATCATTAATATTTAAAGAAATGCAAATTAAAACTCTGAAATACCATCTCATATTCACTAGATGGTCAATATGACAAAAAAGTAAATGATAAATGCTGGAGGGGATGTGGAAAAATAGGTACACTATTGGTAGAGCTATGAACTGACCCAACCATTCTGGACAACAGTTTGGTACTATGCCCAAAGGACTCTATAATTGTGCCTATATTTTAGCCCAGCAGTTCCACTAATAAATCTATACTCCAGACTGATTGAAGAACACAGAAAAGGATGCATATGTACAAAAACATATTTGTAGCATTTCTTTTTATGATTGCAAAGAATTAGAAACTGAGAGGATGGCCTTCAGTTGGGGATAGCTGAACAAATTGAGATATATGATTGTGATGGAATACTATTCTGCTGTTAGTAATGATCAAGAGGATGTTTTCCAAAAGAAAATCTGATGCAAAGTAAAGTTTGGGGAACCAGGAAAACATTGTACATAGTAACAGATATGTTGTTGCAATAAATCACAACATGATTAATGTAGAAATATGTTTTGCATATTCATTTGTATAATGGGCACCATATTTCTTACCTTCTCAATGGGTAGAGAAAGGGCTAAAGGGAGGGAGAGGATTTGGTATTGAAAATACAAATTAAAGAATATGCAGAAACTATTATACATTCAGAAGTTTTTCACCTCCATAATCCATTTCTCTCAGATACTTCTTTCTGATCATAATCTCCTGACCTTCCAGCTCTCTCTAGCCCTCTTAGATTTATTCTTACCTAGGTTCATTACAACCTCCAGTCACTACCCTCTATTAGCTTTCTCAGGATACCACCTCCACTCTGGCTTTATTTTCTTCCCTTCAGTAGCGTAATTCCTGACCCTTAGATCCCTTACCCTAATGTCCCATCACCACTCTTCCCTTCCTAGATCCCAACCCTAGAGAGCTCCCACCACCCACTTTTTCCACTCTTGCTTAAGTGCTACTAAACACAGCTGCAGGAAATCCTATAACCATGCTTCCTGAGTTCACCACAAATTGCATTATTCAGTCTTAACTGATCCCTCTGAGATAGGTCCAATATTTCAGGGATGCAACAGGGATTAGTTTTCCCTAAAAGGTGACAAAGTTGACCCTCGAACATGTTTGATTTCTGCCTCCCTTGATGTGCTTCCTGGTCAACTAAGGGCATAAAAGTCCTATTTATGAGTAATCAGAGCCATTCCAACTTGGAAGATATCTGAAGACTGCGAGTGACCTCATAGTCTCTACTCCCTCCCTTGCTGACCAGACACATTTCCGTATGGAGACAAGTGAGACCTCATCTATAGAAGTTGAATATCACTGTATCCCTGTTGCATATCTTTACAGTGTTAGGATACTGTATGCCTTTTGTTCATTGTTCAGTAACTTACAAGTGCTTCATTCAGTCCCAAATAGAATCTGAACTAAGGGTGCTGGTGTGCAGCTTACCCATAACACCCTCTCTGTTAAACACCAAACTTTTTATTCATCCCTGATGACCTCTTTATTGCCATCTACGTAGGGGTTATTCCAAACCTTTTCCTCTCTTCCCAGGACACCTACATTTCCACCTCCTGGTTTTTCAGTAGATAACCTCACTTCATACTTCAATACAAAAATGGAGGCTATTCATCTGAAACTCCCCATTCAGCATCATCCTTTATCTCCTCCTCTTTTGCTCCTGTCTCAGAAAAGACGGCCTTTCTTGCTAATATCAGTCCTTTCATTTTTTTTGCCCCTGATCCCACCCCCTCCCATATCATCTAGGACTTTGTCCCTTCGATCATCCATCCTTTCCCTCTCCCTAATTTTCAATTTCTCCTTAACCCAGGCTCCTTTTCCTTGCAACCTACCTACATAGATTTCTCCACCCCTAAAAAAGGAAAAGAAAAGGAAAGAGAAGAAAAGAAAGATATCACTTGTCCAGGTTATTGTCTTCTCTCTTCCCTTTCATAGCCATACTCTCAGGGAAAAACTATCTATATGCCTTGCTTCCACTTTCTCACCCCCAACTCATTTCTTAGCCTTTAGTAATACAGTTTCCATCTACACCACCAGCTACCCCCCATATCCAAACAGTTGCCAAATTTAAAGATTCTACCTCCTCAACATCTCTCACATTGATTCCCTTTTTTTCCTCACACCATAACTACCCTAGTCCTGGCTGTCATCACCTGTCACCTGGACTGCTACTGCTGTTGTTGCTGCTGTCTGTTCTTGAAGAGGACCATGACATCAGGGAGGTGATGTCATGACATGCAAGTGAAATGAATTTAAGTGAGGGGGCGTTGTACAAATTTACCAGCCTCACTTTCTCCTTCAGAGCCAGATATAGATCAGGACAGCTGGAGATGGATGCACTAGGGGACCTTAACTTTCAAACTAAGGTCTTTACCAGGTCTCCAATTAAATGAGGCAACATCCATTCAATGATTAAGACTAAATAAGAAATGAGGCAGAGAATGTCCTCTTTACCTAATCAAAAACTCACTTGGACTACTGCAATATTGTACTAAATGATCTTCCCAGATCCAGTTTGTCCCTCCTTACAACATATTTTCCTGCCAAACAGAGCTTCTTAAAGTGCAGATTTAACCACTCCACTCTTCTGCTCTAGAAACTTCAATGACTCCCCATTGCCTTTAGAATAAAATACAAACTTATCTGTTGGGCATTTACAAACCTTCAAAATCAAGCTCCAGGATAATCACTCTCTCACCATGCATTTTATTTCTAGTCTCTAAATGACATTCCATCTTCCAGCTTGGAGACTTTTCATAGGCATCCTCCATAACTGAGATGTTCTCTTTCCTAATCTCTGCCTCTTGGAACTCTTAGCTTCTTTCAAGTTTTAGCTCTATTTTCCTGATTTCCCCAGTTGTTGGTGCCCCATTTCATCACTGTACATTGATTTGTCTGTTCTGTGTTTACTTGTCTGTGGACATGTTGTCTTCCATAATAGGATGTAAGTTCTTTAAGGGTAGAATGGGCAGAAATTTTCTAGCTTTTACATTTTTATCTCCAACCAATGAAGAGGAGGTACTTAATATATACTATTGATTATTTGACAGGGTGATATTGAACTCCTTGTCTCAAAGTAATGTTACAAGGAAAGCCTTTTATAAACCTTAAGCATTCTAAAAATGTGACCTCATCATTAGATACAAAGGGAAAGGCACCTGGTTATACCTACTCCCTACAAGTATGCCATTCCACCCTAAAGAGGTCTTACTTATGTTTTTCCTCTCCTTCCCAGCACTATACGACTCTATGAATTTAGGACACCAACAGAGGGGACCCTGCTTCCACATGGTTAAATAGTAGATGAAGGCTAGCCCCTGTGTATATGAAAAGCTGGGACATTCTATTGTAGCTACTCTAACAATAATAATAATGAACAGCTAGTATTTATATAATAGGTTAAGGTTTGCAAAGCACTACTATCTCATTTTATCATCTAAGTAACCCTGAGAGATAGGTGCAATCATCATCCCCATTTTTTTAGGAAACTGAAGGAGATGGAGGTTAAATGACTTGCCCAAGGTAACATAACTAGTGTCTGAAACCAGATTTGAACTCAGGTCTTCCTGACTCTAGGTCCAGTGCTTTGTTCACTGTGCCACCTAGTTGACCATCTTTTGTGAATTTGGGCAAATCATTTAACCTCCATGAGACTCAGTTTCCTCATCTACAGAGGAGAGAGACTAGATGGCTTCTGAGGTAACTGCCCTGTCTATAGCTAAGCTCCAATAGCAAGACTTTTAAACAGCTTCTGTGACCAGCTGAGGACACATGAAGGAACACACAACGTTAATAGCTTCAAACAGCAGCATGGCCGAATGAGTGCTGGCAAATGGTGGCAGCCAACAGATCAGCTTCCTGTGCATCCAGCAAAGCTCCCACAAAGATATTGGCTGTAGATTGGCCCCAGAAGTAGAGAAGAATTCTGCCTGAATCAGCAGACCCAGGTACAAAGTTTAGCTTACTTTTATGGCTTGTGATCTTAAGTAAGTCATTTTTCCCCTCAGGACCTCAATTTCCTCCTTTGTAAAAGGCAGAGATTGGACTAGATACTTTCTTTAAAAAATTTTTTATTGCTATCTTTTGGTTTTATTTTTATTTCTCCCGAATTTCTCCTAGGATCCCTCTTCCTGCAAATACAAAAAATATTTTTAAAGGAAGAGAAAAAAATCAGGAAAATCAATCAATATATTGAAAAAAAGTCTGAAGACATATGCAATCTACCACATCTGTGGGCCTTCCAGCTTTTCAAAGAAGTCAGGTAGGGAGTGTTTTCTCATTTCTCTTCTTTGGGGCTGCGCTTACTCCTTATAATTCTACCACATTTATTTTTGATGGTTTTGTGGGTTTTCTTTCCATTGTTGTCATTATGTATATTGCTTCATTGGCTCTGCTTGTTTGACTGCATCAGATAATGTAATTCCTTCTGTGCTTCTCTGAATGCATCATATCTGCTTGCAGCATAGTAACATTCCATTACAGTAGGACATCACAATTTGTTTAGTCATTCCCCAGTCAATGAGTATCTACTGTTTCCAGTTCTTTGCTACCATGAAAAGTGCTGCCATAAATATTTTTGATGTATCTGAGGGCTTTCTTCTTATCCATGTCCTCCTTGAATGTAGTACTAGTTGTGGAATATATGAATCAAAGAGTATGGGACATTTTGTACTAGACAATTTTCAAGATAACTTTGAGCTCTGAATCCAAATGATGTTTTCAATGGCTATGATTGAATCAATAAGTTACTTTAGGCTAAAAACCAAACACACATAGAGTTTTGGGGATGGAGAACTTAGAGTCACAAAAACTTTCATTCAAGTCCTACTTTTCTTAAATATTGGTTAGGTGACCCTGGTCAAGTCACTGAAACTCTAAGTACCCTAGGCAGCTCTCTAGGATCATAAATTGCAGAGAAGGTACTGATGTGCGTTAATAAGGGAGTTTCCTCATTTGGAAGTTCTCTATAGTTGTTCTTGTTGTGTTTTTCCTTTGTTCTTGAAGAGGACCATGACATCAAGATGATGACATGACTTGCAGTTGACTTTGATTTGAGTGAAGTTCTCCATACCAGTAAAATCAAAAGGCCAGTTTCTATCCCTATACATCCAGAACTATCTATGAGGCAAAATGTCTGCCAAAGTTATTTTCTTTAAGTGCAGCTCTGACCTTGTGACTCCTCTACTCAACCAAATCCAAAGGCTCCTTATGGCCTTTCCTTTGTTTAGCCTTTAAAGCTCTATACAAACTTGGCCCAACAACTTTTTAGCCTCTCTGGACATTACTTCCCCTCAAACACTCCAGGATCCAGTCAAACTGGGCTTTTCTTACCCCCTCACAGGCAACATGGTCCTCTTCAAGAATGAAGGACAAAAAAACAACATAGGCAACTAGGTGGTGCAGTAGATAGAGTGCTGGGCCTGAAGTCAGGAAGATTCATCTTCCTGAGTTCAAATCCAGCCTCAGACACTTAGTAACGTAACTAAGTTACTTAACCCTGTTACTTAACCAGACAAGTCATTTAACCCTGTTTGTCTCAGTTTCTTTATCTGTAAAATGAGCTGGAGAAGGAAATGGTGGACCACGCCACTATCTTTACCAAGAAAGTCTCAAATAGGATCACAAAGAGTCGAAAAGTTGGACACAACTGAACAACAATTCCTCACACATGACATTCCATGAGTGTGCAGTGAGTGTCCCCCCTTCGCTGGATTCCCCCATTCTCTCCTTACCTCCACCTCAGAATTCCTCTCTTTGTTTTAAGATGAAACTCAGCCTCATCTTCATGAAACCTTTCCTGATCCCCAAATGGCTAGTTTATTCCCTCCCAAACTATCTTACATTCATCTATATTGTATATATTTGCTTTTTATTCACTTTACATTTATATTGTATATATTTTAATAAATGCTTGCTGTCCTATCCCCTTAGAGTATAAGCTTATTGGTTGTAACGATAGCTTCATTCTTTATATTATACTCCACAGTGGGAGTACCTGGAACATAATAGGTGATTAATAAATGCCTGTTGATGATCAATTGATTGAAAAAGGTCTCAATTCAAAAAGAGATCCCTTATGGATGTATAGCAGTCAGTGAGTCCACAACAGAAAGTTATTCTACTTTGTGCCACCCCTATCCTGTTTCAGTGAGAGAAAGGGAAGGAAGAAAAGCTGAGGGGAACACTAAGTATTCCAGTCTTTTGATTAATACTAAGTAGCGTAGAGATCCAAATATTTAAATGACTAAATAAAGTTAAAACTTGATCTTCCAGAACAAAGGCAGCAAGTTTCTTTATGCTATAGGAGCTCTGGATGACATTGGGCTAAGCCGGTCATTAAGGCCTCCCTTTACTGCTCCCAAACTAAGCCATCTTGCTGCATTTAGCACTTCTGTCTAGACCACCCACTCAGACACCGATACACAAACCACATGTGCCCGGAATGTCTGCCAGGCTTGAAATCAATATCAGCATTTCAGCCTTATTACTTGCACAGACAGCCTTTTAGGTGGATTCATTTGCTTTATCTTTTCAATAGCTTTGATTATTTTCTTTTAATGGCTTGCACCCTTTTTTAAATCTGAAACTTTGGGATTGTGTGGCAGAGGGGGTGGGGGTGGGTAAGGAGACTGAGTGGTGGGAAATGACTAGAAACATAGACACACATACACAGCTTTACTATACACACTATTCACACCCCTGCTCTCTCTGACCTTCTCATCTTGGAGGATTGGCTTTCTTGCATCCTAATACCTACCCTGAATTTTGTTTTTGTTAAGCAGCTATCACATTTCCATGAGGGATGATGATTATTGTTCCTTAACAGCTGAAGAGCTCTTTTCTAATAGTTGAATTTTTTCCCTAATAATGAAGTAACTATTTATTATACTTATTTCTGTAAATGCCTTATTCATTCCCACCCACCCCCACCCCTAACTAAATCACAGCTTCCATGAGGGTAGGAACTATGACCCAGAGCCTACCACAGTTTGAATTCCAAACCTATTCCAAATCTCTTCTCTCCTCCAGACTCCCACGTTCCTCCCTCCCTTAATTTCTCATCTAAAAACCTAGCTTCTTAGCTAAGAAAATGGAGGCCATTTTCAATGAGCTCCCTTTACGCCCCTTCTCTTTGTCTTTAAATCCCTTGAGACTACCCCCTTATCCAGATAATGTGTCCCTTCTCCCCCTCAAAGCCAACTCTCCATGTATCCTTGAACCTATCCCCTCCTGGTTTCTCCAGCAGATTGCTTCCACAATCATTCCCACTTCAGTGAAGAAAATAAAATAATTTATAATCATATATGAAAAAAATGCTCTGAATCATTACTGATTAGAGAAATGCATATTAAAACAATCTTGATATGTCATTTTACAGCTATCAAAATGACTTAAACAATTGAAAGGGAAAGTGAAAAATTGTTGGAGGGGACGTGGAAAATTGAGATACTAATTCATTGTTAGTGGAATTTTTAATTGATCCAACCATTTTGGAGAGCAATCTGTAATTATACCCAAAGAGTTATTAAACTATGATCCAGCAATACCACACTTAGGCCTATTTCCAAAGGTGTTTAGGGAAAAATGAAAAGAATCTATATATTCTGAATTGTTTCTAGTTGCTCTCTTTGTGATGGCAAAAAACTAGAAATTTCAGGGATGTCCATCAATGGCATCATTGGTGAGGGCTGAACAAGATGTGGAATATGATTGTAGTGGAACACTACTGTGCTATAAGAAATGATGAACTCAATGATCTTAGAAAAACACAGAAAGATATGCATGTTATAATGAAGTGCAAAATAAACCAAACCAAGAGAAGAAGAAATAGAATATAAACTCTAATCTTCATCATCTCCCTACCAATGGCTTTTTCGACTGCCCTCAAACATGCTTAAGTCTCCACTATCCCTAGAAAAAATCATCAATGGATCCTACCATCCCAAGCAAGCTATTGCCTATATTTCAACTCTTTTTCTTAGTGAAACTCCTAGAAAAATAAAAATACATTTATTCCCTTCTCCTTCTGTCTCCATGCTTGTCATTCAACTGAATCTACTTTCTCCAGTCATCAATATTCCAATTGCCAAATTTAATGTTTTTATCTTAGTCTTCATCAATCTTGATTTCTCTGCTGCATTTGCTGGTGTTGACCACCTTCTTCTCTTACAGAATCTCTCCTAAGTTCTCATGATGCTATTTTTTCTCCTCTATCCAATTGTTGCTTCTCAGTCTCTTTTTGACTAATGATCCACATCATGTCCTCTAACTGTGAATACACACCAAAGATCTGTCTTGGTTCTTCTCTCTTTACACTCTCTCTTAGTGGCCCCTCAATGTGCTCAGTAACTATATCTATTCTAATGATTCACAGATCTCTATAACCAGACCTAGATCCCTGACCTTCAGTTACCCATTGGACCTTTCAAACTGAACACTCTGGAGATATCTCAAAATCATTGTATCCAAAACAGAACTCATGATCTCTCCTACCAAATCCTCATTTCTGTTAAAGTTAACATTATTCTTTGAGTCTCCTGGGCTCACTCCTTGACACCTCATACTCATTTCCCTAATCTTGTCCTTTCTGCCTCCACAATAGCTTTCACATCCAGTTCCTTATCTTGATTTACATAGCCACCCCCTAGCTTCAAGCCTTCATTAACTTTCATCTAGATTATTTCATTGTCCTCCTAAATGACTTTTCTGCCTAAAGTCTGACATTATTATAATTCATCCCCCACATATCTGCTACAGTGATTTTTCTAAAGCACAAATGTGTTATTCCCTATTAAATAACTTCTGTTGGCTATTTATTACCACTAGAAAAAAAGGTCTTCCATTGGGTGTTTAATATTCTTCACAATTTTAGCACAACCTATATTTCTAGGCTCATTATAAATTATTCCCCTTCCAGTACTATAAGCCCCAACTAAACTGTCACTCTGTCTTTGCACTAGTTACTTCCTTTCCTCCCCGCATGCCTAGAATGTACTCCCTTCTCATCCCACTCCTGAGTCCCTCTCTTCCCTTAAGATACAGTTCAAACACTACCTTCTACATGAAGCCTTCCTGATCTCTCCAAATGCTAGTTCTCTGCAATATTCATTTTGTATTTATTTTGTATCATGTGTGTATACATATATATGTGTATGTATATATATATACACACACACACATATATATATATATTATATATATAATTCCCCAGAAGAATGTAAACCCTTTAAGAATAAGGTGTGTTTCATTCCTTGTGTTTTTATCTCTAATATCTAGGACAGGTACATGCCAGGTACTGTCCTAGATTATTAAAGATAAAAACACAAGGACTAAGGCATACTTTATTCTTATAGGGTTTACATTCTTCTGGGAGAGAAATACTTATTGGTTTCTAAATTTAATTGAATATGGCCTTATTATTATAGCCTTGAATATGAGGAAATTTTGGAATGGATCTTTAAAGAGTTGGTCAGTGGACATCTAGCAAAAGGAATAAATGATTACAAAAAGATAATTGGGCTTCCTTCATCAAGGACAGATCATGCCAGACTAACTCCTTTTTCATGTCCTTTTTTTTTTTAACATGTTTACTAGAATAGCATAAAAATCAGATGCTATGGGAAAATTTACCTAAATTTTACCAAAGCGTTGGATAAAATGCTGCTTCAAAATGGAAGGTGGAAAATTTGTAGAGAAATAGATCAGACTGTAATAAAATTGGATTGGTTAAGACCAGATTGAATGGCTGAATTCAAAGCATAGTCATTAATGCTTCAAATTAGCTTGGTAGGAAGTCTTCAGTGGAGTACTTTAGGAGTCTGTACATGGCTCTGTGCCCTTTTGTATTTTTCTTGTGATTTGGACATGAATATCATGATCCTCAAATTTTCAGATGACACAAAACTAGGAAGGACAGTTAACACTGTGAATGACAGCTGGGACTAAAGCAGATCTTGGCAGGCTAACACACCAGACTGAATTAAGTCAAATCAAATTCATTAGTCATATGTAGTTTCAAAAAATCCAACTTCACAAGTATAAGATGGGAAAAGCACATTTAGAGAGTAGTGTATCTGAAAAAAGATCTGAGGGTTTTAATAGACTGACTGCTCAATGTGGCAGCCAAAAAAGTTAATGTTATCTTGGATCACATTAAGAAAAGGGAAAGGGAACGAATAAGCATTTACATAGCACCTATTATATGGCAGACATTGTGATGAGTGCTTTGCAAATATTCTATCACTTGATCTTGTAATGTTAATTATGTTAATGAGAGTTAAAGATCTTCCCCACCCATTGATGGACCTGCCCATTAAGGGAAGCTTGATTAGGGGAGATCTGTTTTGTAGGAAGGCCTACACCTTTTGTTAATTTCTAGTGAGGCTCTGGTTCTCAAGGGTTGTGATGCTCTCTGGCTCTGAAAAGTGTATAAATACTCTGAGGTGAGGTTTTATTTTGGGGCTTGTTCATAGGAAGTGTTTGTTTGGCCAGATGAGACTCTGGGAAGCTGCTAAGGAGCCCCCTGGCTTTGAAAACCCAGATGTTAGTGCTTCTCTCTCTGGTAACTATGAATGTTCCTAATGATCAGACAGTTGGAGTTGTCTGTTGATCTGTGATGTATGTACTGCTTATGGTCACAGTTGGAAACTGTCTGTTGGTCTTTATTTCTCTGTTTGTATTTTCTATTCCCCCTGAACTAAGTGAATGATATATGTGCTTGATTAAAGTAGATTGTTGATCCCCTCAAAAGTTGCCATCTTTTTAGAAAAGCAAACCTAAGAACCTGTACAGCAGGCCCTTGTATATGTGTATGCCAAGGTCCTTGCTGATCCTTAGAAGAACACCAGAAGCAGGCCTTTTCTCAACCTTCATTTTCTCTTTGACCTCTCTGTAGCTTTTGTCACTATTGATCACTCTCTCCTCTTTGATACACTTTCTCTCTAGGTTTTCAGAATGCCACTCTTTCCTGGTTTTCCTCCTATCTGACTGCTCCTTGATAGATCCTCCTCCAGATCATACCCTTTAATCACAGGTGTCTCTCAGGATTCTGTCTTGAGCCCTCTTCTCTTTTCCCCTCTATACTATTTCATTTGGTTCTCTCATCAACTCCCATGAATTTAATTACCACCTCTATGCTTATGATCCTCAAATCTACCTGTCCTGCCCCAATCTCTCCTGACCTTCAACCTTACATCTCCAGCTGCCTTTCAGACATCTTGAACTAGATTTCCAGGAGAAATCTTAAACTCAATATGTCCATAACTTATCTTTCCCCTAAATTTCCTCCCACCCAACCTTCCCTATCACTGTAGAGGATATATAAATAGCCTTCTTAAACTTTGGCACTTGAATTTGAACATCATACTTGAAATGTGGTCCAACTACATCAGAGTACAGAGGAACTATCACTTCCTTATTCATGGAAGCTATGCCTCAGCTAGGTACCACCATCCTCTCTGTCCCTTGGACTCATAACCTAGATGTCATCTTTGATTCCTCACTATCTCTTACCCCACCCCCCCCATATTCAAGTGTTGCCAAGGCCTGTTGTTTTCACCTTTGCGATATCTCTTGAAAATGCCCCATTCTCTCTTCTGACACCCACACCACTCTAGTATAGGCTCATATCACTTCACACATTGATTATTGTAATAGCTTGCTGGTGAATCTTCTGCTTGGTGCCTCAAGTCTCTCCCCACTCCAATCTATCCTCCATTAAGCCACTAAAATGATTTCCCTAAAATGCAGAACCAATAACGTTACACCCCTACTCCATAAAATCTAGTGGTAACTTCCTACTGGCTTCAAGAGCAAATACAAAATCCTCTGCTTGATATTCAGAGCCCTTCATAATCTAGCATCCTCTTAACTTTCCAGTTTTTTACACTTTATTCCCCAACACATGCTCTTCAATTTAATGACACTGGCCTTCTGTCTGCTCCACAAACAAGACACTACCTCTTTGGCTCCCAGCATTTTCTCTGTGCTAGGACACTCCCCCTCGTTCATTCTGACTATTGACCTCCCTGGCTTGCTTGCTTTTAGTTTCAACTAAAATCTCATCTTCTACAGCAAACTTTCCCCAAACCCTCTTAATTCTAGTGTCTTCCCTCTGTTAATTATTTCCTATTTATTCCATATATAGCTTGTTTTGTACATATTTGTTGGCATGTTGTCTCTCATTAGACTGGAAGTTCCTTGAAGGCACTGTCGTGCCTCTTTTTATATCTACAATATTTAGTGCCTGGCACATATTAGGCACTTAATAAATGTTTATTGATTATTAACCTCCATTTTATAGTTCAGTAAATTGAGGCAAAGAGAATTTAAGTTATTTGCTCAGGGTTGCATAGCTGTAATAAACACTCTGATGATTCTCAAATCCACCTTTCTTGCCCCAATCTCTTTTGCTGACCTCCAATCTCAAGTCTCCAACTACCTTTCAGACATCTTGAATTGGATGTCCAGTAATCATATTAAATGCAATTATGTCCAAAACAAAATATATTATCTTTTAGTTCTTTAGTGAGTGTCTGAGACTAGATTTTGAATTTTTATCTTCCTGACTCCAGGCCCAGCCTTCTATACACTGTGCCATCTGGCTGAGACATAGCTTCCAGGAATAAAGAAGTGATAGTACCTCTGTACTTTGACCTGGTTGGACCACATCTCAAGTATGATGTTCAAATTCAAGTGCCAAAGTTTAAGAAGTGTATTGATAAACTGGAAAAGGCAACCAGGATTACAAAGAGTCTTGAACCTAACTCACAGAAAGACTACTGTTTGAAGAAACTGGGTATGTTTAACCCAAAGAAGAGAACTTTGTGGGGAGGGGGGAAGAAAGGGGAGGGAGAGGAGGGACAAGTGATGAATAACATGATAGTCACCTCCAAAAATTTGAATTTGATTTTTAGAGCTCAGGATGAATGGGCGTTACCTCATCCGACATGAGTACCTGAATGGATCTTGGCCTAGGTCTCCTACTGCATCCTGGGTCATCTCCAGTCATCCTGATGAATATCTGGTCACTAGATTCAGATGGCTCTGGAGGAGAAGTGAGGCTGATGACCTTGCATAGCCCTCCCTCACTGAAAACAAAGTCAAATGCAAGTCATGTCATCATTTCTCTGGTGGCATGGTCTTCTTCGGCAATGAAAGAGGAACACAACAGCAACAATCTGAGATGTATTCTCTTTGGCTGCAGAACCAGGAGCAACCAGAATTATACAGATGCAGATTTAGATTTCTGTCAGAAAAAATTTCCTAACAATAAGAGCTATCTAAAAAGGAAATGGGATGTCTTAAGAGAAAGTTGACTCCCCTCACTGGGATTTTCAAGCAGAGATTACACTTGTTCAGGCACATTACAGTGGAGATTGGGTTATAGACTGGCCTAGATGGGGCAATGAGGTCCCTTCCAACTCTAAAACTCTGTCATGCTGTCACAATCCCTTCATAGGGATTAGGGTGGGGAGTGAAGGAAGTATTAGCTATTTTGTTTTCATCCAATAAAAAACTAAGGCCTAGAGAGTCAAATTGCCTTATCCATGGTAAAGTGACAAACTGGCAAACAACCAACACTCCACTGATAACAGAGAGGATGTATATATAAACAGGAGGCAGAGTTTTTGCAATATCTAATATTGCAAAGGAAGTAGAGATGTGATGATCCAGGAAATTAAGAATTATAAGCACTTTGTATAGAAGCACCAATATATCTACTTTAAGCAGTTCTAAGGAGAGTAAAATTGGTATCTTTTAGCAGTTTAGCAATTCTAACTATGGAACCAAGCAGTGATGTTCATCATCACATGATGGCCATTTCTTCAATCTACCAATACATCAATAAGTATTTAAGTGCCCAGTTTGAGTCAGCCACAGTGCTAGGTGCTGAGGATATGAAGACAAAAGCGAATAATTGCAGACCTTGAGTTCAAGTCCAGCCAACATCTATAGACACATTTGTTTATACAAAATAAATGCGAGTGATTGGCAGAGGGACCACTAATGTGGGAAGATGGAGAAAAGGGTTGGTTCAAATGTTAGTGTTTAAGCAGAGCCTTGAAGGAAACTAGGAAATCTGAGACTAAGGTGGAAGGAGGACATTCCCAGAGTGGTGGAGATCTAGTGTGAAAGGAGGAAATGGAAGGTCATAAATGAAAAACAGTGAGACCATTTGGCTGGATCAGTGTGAGAATGAGGGGAGTAACATGGAATGAAGCTGAAAAGGTAGTTTGGGACCAATTGCAAAGGGTTTTAAATGCTATACAAAGAAGTTTAATTCTGGAGGTAGAAGGGAGTCACCTGAATCTGAGCAGTGGTGTGACATGATTGGATTTGTCTTTTAGGAAAATCACATTGGTAGCAGTGTGGAGGATGGGCATGAGGAGAGACTTGAGTCAAGGAAACCAATGATGGGGCCATTGCAATATCTGTGGAGAGAAATGCTGATGTGACTAGAGAGGGACAGATGTGAGATGTCACGGAGGTAGAAACAGCAACATTTGGCAAATAAGAGGGATCAGTGGGGAGCTGAGGATGATACTAAGATCATAAACCTGATTGTGTCACAGTGGTGGTGACCTCAATTAGAAATAAGTTAATTTGGGTTGAGTTCTGAGAGAAAACATGAGCTCGATTTTGAACTTGCTGAGTTTGAGATATTCATCAGAAGTCCAGTTAGGCATGTCCAATGGGCAGTTTTCTAGCTATGTAGATCTGGGGGTTGGCAGTATTAAAATGGCAAGTAGAATATCTATTAATCACTTGCTATATGCTAAATGCTGAGAATGGAATTATAAGCAAGACAGGCCCCGCCCTGAAGGAATTTATATTCTAACTGGTGAAGACAACACTTCAAGAGGATCTGGAAAGGCCAGGAGGACTGGGGGAATAATGTAATCCAGTTGTGAAACTGAAGAGAAAGGAGGAGATACATTGGGGAGAATGTATTATTTCTCAGTAAAGTATGAGATCAGGTCTTCCTGCAGTTGTAAGACTCGGTATGGGAGGTATAAGTAGAGAATGTTCTTGAGACAATACTGGATGAGTCACTTGTGAATCTCTTTTATGATAATCCATTTTTGTCAGTGTGAGAATTCTAAATGTAGAAACTTCTTCCTCCAATGCAAGTCAGCAACTCTTAGGGAATTACTTGAGGCACTACATTAGATGATCTAACCATGACTGCACATTTTTTTTCAAAGTTGGGACTTGAAGTGAATTGTTTCTGACCCTAAAGTTGGCTTTCTATACACTACACAATTCTGCCTCTAAATCATTGGTTTGAATCATTCAGAGAGATAAAAGAAGCAGTCCTGTCAAAATGTGGAAAAGTTTCCACCTGATGCCTCAATTGAGCTACATGGGTGAGACTGTCTATAATACAAGCTGTTTTTTGCAACAGAGGACAAAAATGTTATTTTTCCCTACTTCTGGGCAACAAATGATAGGCATTCTCTGGAAATGTCAATTTTTATGTTGAACCAAGCAGAGATTAGGAAAAATTTTCTCTATTCCGATAATTTGTTCAGTTCATTAAGAACTACCAAACAGGTAATAAATCTGTGTTGAAGTTAAGATTTCAGCAGCCCAGAATAGTCCCACTATATGATATCTGCAATTCTCAGATTTGATGTAACTTGATCAGCAAGCAACCTTGTCTCCAGTAAGTATTATATTCAATTACTTAATTATTTGCCAAAGTGAAATGGTATCGTTCTCACCATGGTAGTGTTTTTTCCTTCCTGTCTAGTCACCAGGGCATTTTCAGCTACTTCAATGAATGCAGGTCCTTTATGAGTTTTAATTTTGGTGCGTATTTGTCAGTTTTCTAACTGGGCTAGCCTTATAAAAATTAGCTTATTTAGCTAAACCACCACCTTGATTAGCTCATATACAAACACACATTCACACAAAGGTAGTTTGTGTGTAACTTCGAGGGGAAGGGAATTCTTAACCCCTTTCATGCCAAAAGGTTTTCTAAGTTAGCTATTTCCAGTACCTTTAATCCAGCACTTTGGAAAGCAGATGTGACACACAAAAGCTTTTTTCAGTAGTGGTGATGGTAATACACACCCACACTCATATTTTCTTTCTTTTGACCAGTCATAGGCTTTGCAAAATGAGTAGTTAAAGTCTGCTATTTAGTCTAAGGGCACAAAGTATTTCCTCTTTGCAGATGTTAACATCAACCACAAAAGTCTCTTCCACAGAAATTGTAGACACTCTTACAGTTTTTAAGAGGCATTAAAATTTTGGACAGTTACAGTTTAACTATCATTCTAAGGGAAATCTATGAGAAGACCAAATATTTAATTATCATTAAGGAGTAATTGTCAATGGTGATGGCTGAAGAGGAGATAAAGCACCAAGAAAATGTATTTCCTAAAAGAACTGAGTTTACCCCTAATTTTATGAAGAAATACAAAGAGAATCCTTGAGAAGAAATTTCAAGTGGTATCCTGAGAGAACTGAGTGATGGGATTGTGTTTCCAGAACTGGGAATTCACCAGTTGTAGAAATAGCTAAAGGTGACTTTGGATATGATCTTATCCATTGCTGATATATTTATGACTTTGTTTTATCTTTTGTTACATTAGATAAATAGTATAGCGGGCAACCTTTCTGTTCACTTAAAACTAGGACATTGGAGGTTTAATAAAGTTGAGCAAATGCTTAATCTTTAATAAACTAAAATAGGAATTCAGAGTAAATTGAAAAAGTTGTTGCAATCTTAATAAGTAATGTGAAAATATCACAACATATCCCCTAATTACCTTGGAACCCAGGATGAGAATGAACAGGAAAAATAAACTAGAAGCGGATGTAGAGAAAGTTATCTTCAACTAGACTGCACATGAATCTGCTCATTCAAATCAACATTGTAAAATATCAATTGTTGGTTCATAACAATAAAATGCAATAGTTATATGGGAAAAGATTTGGATTTGAACCTAGGAAATTTGGATTCAAATATCAACTCTGCCCCTTACTTTCTATTTTATTCTGGAAAGTAATTCAGTGTCTCTGAGACTTGGGCTCAATATCTGTAAAACAATGAGGTTGGACTAGAGTCACTAGATGACATCTGGGACCCCTTCACAGATATAATCTATAAGCTACTTCATTAAATTTGTAAGATGAACAATTAAAAAGCAAACACAACCACTCTTAATCAGGCATCGGTTTTAAGTGGGACAGTTATTTATGCCATTTTGTCTACACACAGTGTGAGGTTTATCTTAAGTCTTTCTTCAATTCAAAATTATTGTTGTGGGATTATTTTTCAGTCATGTTCAATTTTTTATCACCCCATTTGGAGTCACACCATTCCATTGAGATTTGCCATTTCCTTTTCCAGCTCATTTCATAGATAAGGAAATTGAGGCAAACAGTGTTAAGTGACTTGCCCAGGGTCACACAACAACTAAGTGTCTGAGGTCAGATTGGAATTTAGTAAGAGGAGTCTTCCTGACTCCAGGCCCGGCAGTCTATCTAGTGCTCCGCCTAGTTGCCCCAAAGAACACTTATTAAATGCCTCCTAAGTATGTGCAAGGCACTGATACAAAGACAAAAATGAAACAACCCCTGCCTTCAAAGAAGTTATATTTTACTCAGGGTGTGGGGGTTGGAGAAAAGGGGTCAATATACAACATTTAAATAAGTAAATGAATACAAAGAACAGTATATACAAAGTAATACAAAGTAATTTCAAGGAGAATATTACTGGAGTAACTAGAGGCAAGTAGAAAAGTCTTATCTAGGAGGTGATACCTGAGCTGTGCTTTGAAGGAAGCTAGAGGTCTACTAGGCAGAGCAGAGGTGCAGAGGGAACTATGACTCCAGGCATAGGGACCAGTGGTGTAAAGGCACATCAAAGTGTTCTTATGCATGTGTGTCTACTGATATACCTGTCTTTCTTTTTCTCTACATAATCATCCATTAAAGAGATGTTGAGATTTTTATAATACATGTTAACTTTGTTCATCTTAAAGCACTTTTACTTAATATGTACTTTTTCCATGTATAAGAGCTCCCACCAGTTAAAAAAAAACTGACATTTTCTTTATAATTCACTCTTCTTCAAAAGGTTATAGTACAAGAGCCAAAATGCATATTTGCATCTAATAAAGAGCAGTAGCTTAGTCCTTCTGACTAAAAGTCTACTTTCTCAATGTCCCCTTAAACAAGGATTATAGGAAACATCAAATAACTAGATACTTAATAGAATCAGTTCTTGATAAAGAAAGGAAGGTACCTAAATATAAAGGGGGAAAATGAGCATGGTGATACAAAAAGCAATGAAAAGCATTCTCATTCTCCCAATCAAAAATAAATTAGGTTTATCATTCATAATACTGAATGGTATTTAGAAATAAAATTAAAACTTTGAAAAGACTAAATGCTCACACTTATCAAATATTGCTGATAATTATCCTTTCAAAAGGCTTAAAGTAATTCAAGGTATTTCATTTCATATTTAAGTAACTTAGTTGTGTCAAAGGATTAGATGGGTATATAAAAATATAAAATGTTTCATTGTTGGGATTTCAAAAGGGGAGATTAATTTAATTGACCTTGAGCATAAAGGGGATTGACAATTCAGAGTGAAACATACTAATTTGTTTAGCATTGTTTTAAAAATGTATATCACTACGGCATTTTTCCTGACCTTAGATATCCTTTTTTGCTTTTATATGCATTTCAATATTGCTAAGCACATATATGCTCAGAAACACGAGGAAAATTTTTCATTGAAAAAGAAATTTCTCTTTGGATTCACAGATGATAAAATAGTCGCACAAACGTTTTGTGCTAAGATGACCTTTGCTTGGCGAAGGGAGCAGAACTAGCCTGTGATTTCACTGGCAAAGGGAACTGCCCATGAGGACATTTCCTATACCAAAGCAGATCAAAACTGCTCTACAGCCAATGGTTTTGTCTATGGTCATGCAACTGCAGCTCTCTTAAAATGACTATATCATTCTCACATATAAGACTGGCCTCTCATTATACTATGCTAAAATTCACAAAATTTGTAAGCAAAATGTTCATAATGCATGTCAATATATAATTTCCCATCATTTCGTTAGGGAAATGTTTTAAGTATTAAGATAACCTGATGTCTGATAGATTTGATGGAATATTTATATTTCCTTAGTTGTCTTTTTGTATATATTTTGTATATTTACATTATATGTGTATATATATATTTGTTCTGATATATATATATATAGTTATATATATATAGTTATATATCATACTTTGAGAGAGGTAGCTTGGTGTTGTATGGATTGAAAGCTGGTATCAAAGTCAGGAAGACTTAGATTTAAGTCTTGTCCCTGAAACACACTGTGTGACTTTGGTCAAGTCCCTTACTCTCTCATTGCTCAAGGTCCCACTCCAAGACTCTACTGCAGAACCCATTACCACTGGTAAAGCTAATTTCCTCACTCGGACTTCTCAGTACCAATTAAACTAAAGTTTGTTTCCATATGTATGTATATGTATGTGTATATGAGCCATGTGTACACATATACACACAGAAGATGCACAAAACATTGTAATTTTATAGCGATCCCTCTTAACTAGTCAGTGTTATAACCCACAGCTTTCAGGGACACCTCTACTTCCTCTTCTATCACAACTTAATCCTTTGCAACTTAGCTTCTGACCTCATCATTCAAGTGAAACTACACTCTCCAAAGTTATCAGTGATCTTCTTATATGTCAAATTTAATGGTCTTATCCTTTTTGACCTCTCTGTAGCACACAACACTATTGACCACCTTCTTTTCCTCATGCTCCCTCCTCTCTAGCTTTTCATGACATTATTCTCACCTGATTCTACTACCTAGATTTCTCCTCATCTTCCTTTGCTGTTTAATCATCCAAGTCATTCCAACTAATCATGGCTGTCCTCTAAGGCTCTGTCCTGGAAGGTCTCTTCTCCCTCTGTTGTTAGCCCACTTGGCAATCCCACCAGCTCCCATGGATCTAATTATTATCCATGCAAATGATTGCATCATGTGTGCAGATGATTTCTAGATTTCCATATCCAGTCTCAGTTTCTCTCCTAAGCTCCAGCGTCACATTGCCAACTGACTTTTGAACTGATGTTCCAAAATCATTCAGACTCAACATGTCCTATGTCCACAATTGAGTTATCTTTCCCACTAAACCCTTACTCTCTTTCCAAGATATTATTATCAAGGACACTACCATTTTTGTAGCCACCAAGGCTTAAAATCTTGGTGTTATTCTCAGATTTTCAAACTTACCCTCCAATTTTTCTGTCACCTTGTCATATCTTCCATGTCCCATCCCCTTCTCTCTAATCACTCAGCTTCCACGCTAGTACAAGCCTTCATAATCCCATACTAATGATGTATGTGCAATCTTTCTACCTCATTTTCCCCCAATCCAATCTATCCTATGCTAAGCTGTCAAAATGATTTCCAAAAACACAGGTTTGACCACGTTACTCCCCTATTTAACAAATTCCAGCATTTCCCCATTTTACCTAATTGAAGGATCAAATACAAAAGCCTCCATTTGATGTTAAAAGGCCCTTCACAATCTGGTCCTTTCCGACATTTTTTCCAGGTCTTCTTGAAAATTATTCCCCTCTCTGCACTCTGAAAACAAGCTATACTTGGCTATTCTTTGCACAGGAAAATCCAGCTTCCAATGCCTTGCCTTTTCACTGGCTACCCCCTGGGCCTAGAATTCCCTCTCTCTTGGCTTCTCTAAAGACTGCTCAAATACACATTCTACAAAATTCAATCCCGTACACAAACCTACTTCAATACCTTCCCTCTCAGATTACCTTCTATTTACACTGTATGTACATTGTGTATAGTTAATATCATGTTGTCTCCTTCATTAGAATGAGGTCCGTGAGAGCAGGGACTATGTTGTGTGTTTTTGCCTTTCTTATCCCATCATTTAGTATCATGCCAGGAAAATCGTATGTATTTAATAAATGCTAGGTTTGGAGTCAAGAAAACCTGGGTTCAAACTGCGCCTCTGACACTACTTATGTGGCCATGGGCAAATCATTTAAACTCCATGTATCTGAGGCACTAGAACTTATCTAATAAGTCTAGGTGGGTTTCAAATGAAGCTGGTAAAGGGAGGTTCCATGCTAAGAGTTCTTATCCTAGCTGATGAAATCAGATCTTTCCTGTGGGTGCATAATTTTTTTTAGTGTGGATTCATTTTTCCATTGATGTAGGTTAAAATACCACTTACATCTTAGACTGTTTCACAAGTTATCTTGACTAAAAAACATCCAACATCTTGCAGACAGACCTCTGAAGATGACCTTAGCCAGGTTCATCCTAGTGTTACTAGGTTTAAACCATCTACAGCTTCATAGAATTTTCAGAATGTCCAGTGTACTGGAATAGTCTTCCAGAACCCAACGGGACATGGTCATTATGGTAAAGAACCAAAGGAATAGCACAGCAGTGGAAGCTTTTACATATATAGGTTAAATGCATTAAAATATGTGACTAATTCCCCCCTCCCCATCCAAGAAACATTATGTTGTAGCAAAAGTGTCAAAGTTACTATTACCAGGATAAAGTGCATGCTAAACAACATTTTTACAAATTCTCAAGATAAGCATTTATAAATATGGTAGCTCTATGTGGGTTACTTTAAGAGAAGTATGACTAATTGTAAATAATTGAAAAAAGGATTTATTGTTTCTGCATACAAAATTAGATGAAAATAGCTAATGTAAAACTTTTTTTTAAAAAAGATCAACACCGCATGACTCTTATTCTATCAAAATTTTGTGGAAAACTCTATTTGCTATCACCAAGAACAGGGAATAGTTACATTCTTCCCAATTTTAACAACAGATCAGAGACTCTTCATTTTGGCAATGTTTTCAAGGCAATTAATGAATTTCCTATATATGGATCTAAGCTCATCCCCAAAGTAGGTACCTTTAATTTTTTCCATCATTCCCTTTGGAACATTACTTATATTTTCTTTGTGCTTGGCTATTATTAAGTTCAAAGATGAAATGTCTTTATGTAAATAACAGTTCTATAAAAGGGATTTAAAGTTATTCCCCTCCCCAAATTCTGAGTTTTTGCCACAAAATTTAGTTAGAAAAGTCAAAATGGTCCAAACTACATATGTAAGTATTGGGTTTAACTAATAAAAAGATACCAAGTTGACTGTGTACTAGGAGTTCAACATTTTTCTTAAAGATTGCTTTGAAAATTTGCAAACGGTTTCATATAAACATTGACCCTCCCCCCTAGCCCCCACAATGTTAAAAAAAAAAAAAAAGAGCCAAACCTACACAAAACCCAACATCAACCACCAAATGTCCAAAATGATTCAGGAAGAAGATTCTTCTGCAATTGCACATTGAAATGTGGACTCAACAGTAACAAATGTTTCAAGTAAGTTTCATGCCAATCATCATTAAGAGTCATAACATTACTGAAAAAAGTACACTTGTTCTTTTGGAAGAAGCCTTACAGAGACCTTCCATGGAGCATGGTTTGAATCATAATTTAAGATTTTTTTTTAAAGAAAAAAAAACAAAGTCTTCTCTTTGGACGTAAAGAAACAATGAAAAAAAATTCCAATTTTGATTATGTAGAAATAACTCCACTATGAATCCGCATTTACATTAATGGACGCCTGGAAATACCACTTACTATACAGACACTAATCCCAATATGTAAAAGACAGTATCTGGCATGTAAGTAAACATGAGAGATACTGCTCTATCAACAAGCATCATGTTTCCTTAAAGCCGATCCATTGAACAAACCTTTGGATCCAGAAGTATTTCTTTATTCCTCTTCCTTTCAGAGAGATGAGGTCCTAAAACAAGGACTTGGGGATCCATGGAGAGGATGGAGTAACAGCATCAATAGTATTTTTGGCCTCCCCCCCACCTTTGAAAAAAAATCATCTGCTTTGTTTTACATGCCACAGGACAGAGTCCCTCCTGGTTTAAACATAAGGGTTCATCAGATAATGAAACAATCATCCTCTTTTCAGCAACTGAAGAAATTCTTCTGGAAACGCAAGTGTGCTACCTAAATAGCTACTGAACTGCTGAAACTGCAAGTCAGTCCATAATCTAATGTCATTGTAGAACAACAAAGAATTTTTTTCAAAGAAAGGATTTTAAATTTTCAAAGGTTAAAAAAAGAAGTCTAAGCAGATCATGTTAACAAACAAAACTCTCTTATCCCAGTTTTATGAAAAAGGTAGGTAACACATGGGCAGCAGTAGTGTTGAAAATTCCAACTAATAAATATTCCAAATTAAGAATTTTCTACAAAGTTTCTTTAGAAAACAGGACCAGTATTCTCTTTTTTCCCCTAAAAAAAAATATGAATGATCCTGTGGAATGCCTTCACTTCCAGATAAACAGACATGAGAATGCTGATGACAAGTCAACTGGATTTGGGACAGTTTACAGTAACATTTTTTGGGTTTTTTTTGTTTGTTTTTTTAAAGTCTTCTGGTTTATTGACTAAGGCTAGAGAGCAAATCATACAGTCCTATTTTCTACCAAGATCCAAGATCAATGTATGGATACAGATAGACTGAATCCAACTCAAAGCAGAAAGACCCCAAAGAAAATCAGGACTACTGTTTGGTCCCTTTTCCTTCCCAATTGGTATTTTGTTTCCAGAACTGGGAGAGAGAAAAAAAAAGACAGAAAAACAAGATTGTAACATTTCAAGTGACTAAGAAAAGTCATCAGTAAGTGGTATAAAAATGGGTAAGGTCACTGGGCACTGGTCCTGCATCAAAGGAGCACAGGTGGGACTCGAGTAGTTATTACATCGAGTAGTGTCATTCCCTCAATGACATTAGAATAGCTGTATGTAATAATAAATAGATCAGTTATAAGGCAGTGTGTTGAACATGTATTCATCTTGTGGAAGGGAACCCCACAGGGAGATACATGATACCATACACATTCATTAAGAACGAGTTTTTTGTTTTGTTTTGAAATTTTTTTTCAAGGCTATCCAGGCTAACTCTTCTGGAGTATTTCCTTGGTAAGAAGAGCGATCCTCTGAGTCTTGTCCCTTAACTTCTCTCCTTTATCAAGAGATGATGACTGGCTTTAAAGAAAAATAAAGCTGAAGAGGGTTGTTTCATTTTTATTTTTTTCCTTTTGGTTGCATCATTCTGAGTGTTTCATATTTTAAAAAAAACCACAACCAAAAAAAAAAGAGCCCCGATAGTTTTTGATGTATCCAGTTGCTGTATCCTCAGGATGTTCCAGATGTTTCCAGGTAACTCTGTAGTTTACGGACTGTGGTTTTATCCAGAGAGCAAAGGTCAAAGTCAAAGGTTGTGTTCGTGATATGAAAGTGTCCAGTTTCTTCTATAAGGTTTACAATCTGGCAAAGTAAAAAAAGCAGAAAGTTTTAGAAATGAGCAGGAGATAAAGATAGGGGTAAAGAGGGAAAGATGGAGACACATTTTTAGTTCAATAGCCACAGTGATTTTTTATGTCCTGATATATTTCTATAGAAATCAAGAGGAGAAATAAATGATGGTGAACATTTTATTTATACCAAGAAGACCCTGTAGGGAGCAGCATATTTGAGGCACATCTATTAACCTGTGTTCACTGGGAAGTCTACTATTTAAGGAAAAATATATACTGTCTTTAATATCAGCAACTGAGTACATTTTGCCATTTTATCACTCCCTTTAAAATGTGTAACCAGCTTAAAAAAAACTATATGCTGGTATAGTCTTTCTCTCTCTGCACGTATGCTTGGCACATTTCCCCCCAAAAGTGGGAAAATTATAGTGGATACTAAAAGGAATTTAAGGGCAAAAATATCAGAAATAGCTAGTTTATGACCATAACATGCTTCAAGAAGTTTGCGGGTCAGTATTCAATTTCAAAAACGCAAATAAAGATTCTGAGATTCATTCAATAAGTTATGACTGACTGAAAAATTATAATCATAGTACTTAACACAGGGGGTAAACATCTGAAATAAAGATATCAGTTATCTCCTGATAACTGATGGGTAGAAGGCTAGGCAGCTGAGTTGAAGAGGAACTGAGAGCCCAGTGGGAAGTAAGTATGGAAAGGGAAATGCATATGTTGATTAGGATCTACTGAATTATGAACTCTGAGGTCAAAACAAAGTGATGGTTCTCATCTTTATTATATCTCCAGGGCCTAGATAGCATCACACAAGCTTCGTAAACATTTGTTTGAGTAGATCCTGGATATTTTTGCTTCTTTCACTCTCTTCTATTTTTATTTCTTGCTCCAGATAATTCTTTTCCCTCGACTCCCTGTCTTGCTCTGGCACATCTTTCTTCAATTCACAGTACAGAATGGAAATATAATTACAATTCATGTTTATTAAGTAAAGGGTTATTATGTTTCCCAGTCTCAGTTTCAAAAATTGTTTACTCAAAACTTTTAACTCACCCACTGCAACAACCAGAAAACTGAAACCACACTAGTTTTCATTTGTAATATGGGAATATTTAATTAATTTCAGCTACCACCATTTCCCCTTCAGGTCAGTGACTCTTGGCATGAACTGTGATCTTATCTTTATCTTAGGACACTCATAATTTTAATATATTAATATCTTACCTTACTACATATACCTTAAAATATGGAGGCAGCATAATATAGTGAGGGAGTTTAGGATGGATAGGAGAGGGAACCACCTGATTTGGAATGAAAGCATATGGGTTTAAATGCAGGCTCTGTCACTCACTATTGAGTAATTCAATTAACCTCTTTAGGCTTCAGTTTCCTTTACGGTGAAATGAAGAATTTGGACTGGATGATCTCTAAAGTCCCCTCTTGCTAGGCAGTTTCTACATCTCATTCATTTTCATAGAGCTATTGTTCATAGATCTGGATTTCACTGCAACACTTAAGTGATGAACCCAACCCGCAAAAAACCTTCCCAGCCTCCATTCAATATTTTATCTCTCAAGTCATTCCAGTTCTATTTTTATGCGACAATAAAATGATGCTTACTTTCTACATCCAATTTAGTGGTTACAGGTAATAAGGATTTTTCCTCCTCTTAACAGAGAAATCTCATTTATAATAAAATTAAGCTATAGAAAAGTCACTTTAATTACAGGTAGATAACCTAAACTTATAAATAAAAAGATTATTACCCTAATTTTACAGATTGAGAAAATAAGACTCAGAGATTAAATGACTTTTCTACTTAGTAAACAGCAGAGAAATAACTTAAACCCAGCTTTTCTAAGGCTAAGAGTAGTGATGTTTTAGCACTGGCCTTAACTTCAGTACATCTCAGTTTCAGAAAAGAATCAATGAAAATGAAATGAATCAACAAATAAATGTGGATCATTCTTTTTTCCTGGTTCCAGACACCAGTAGTAACAATATGGCACCTTGGGCAGAGAGCCAAGCTTTTGAATTTTATTGGTTCATCCCTAGAATGCCAACATATCCCTTATAAGGAATGTGAGCTCTTCTTTAGGGATGTTAATTATGATGAATAGACTAGAATTTAATCTAACTTCTATCTATCCCAGTGTATGACTTGAGAGAACCAGTAAGCATTCTTTATGCTAATCAGCATTTTGAGAAGGTTACTGAAATATCATGTGTAAGTCTGGTCATTATGGTGTCCAAAGTTGGTAGAAAAACTACAAATGATCTAGAGAAAGGTTTAAAAATATGTTAGTAAAGGAACAGAAGACTAGGGCGTGTTAGAGAAGAGCCTGTAAGAGGCTACTGCATGACTAAAAATGCCAGCCAAGGCAACTAAAAACATGGTCATTAAAAAAAACTTCTCCCCAAGTTCATCCATATTCACTGTATAATATCAATTCGTAAACTTTCAGATTCAGTTGGAGTAATATGGTTATCTTATATCCCTAGCCAAATCTCTCTCCTTTTTTCTCTTATCTTTCCTCTCATCCCTTCTCTCTTTTTATCCATGTACACAGAAAAATAAAAGTCATTTGATGAATTTCACTAAAACAAGCCCAAGTTTTTATGAGCCTACAATAATACATCACAGTTGAACCAGAGAGCAAGACGAACAACAGCAACCATCTAAAGAATTCATTACTGCCTGCCAGAGGGAGCAACGTTAACGGTATGAGTTATTAGTGTCTGCATATCCATCCTCAATTAAGTCAAAAATACTTTATAAAGAAAAATAAGTTTTGGTGCTTTGCCAAGAACCATGACAGAATGTCAGAAGCACTACGTGAAAATGCTGTACTACAATGACACAGATGTCCATAATTGACTCATTCTGCTTTTTATATATCAATGTACAAGTCTGTTTCTATAATGTGTCTCTATCTCCATTTATCACACCGCAATAATTAATCTGTCTTTAAGTCCTTCTCCTAAATAATAATAATAATAAAAAATCCAGAGTGGTTGTATGAAAAAAATAGGATTATAGTGGGAGAGCAGGAGAAGGGAAGTAAGTTTTGAAATTCATTTTTCAGATGATGGGGGATGTGAACAGATATGAGACTGATTACTTCCAGCTACATCAGATTCTTAAGGGATAAAATGCATATTTTGTGTCATGTCTTCCAAAAAAATAAACTATGAGATCAATTCATAATTACAAAAAGGTAAAAAAGCACTGTCATCATTTTAAACTATTATTGTCATTATCATCATTTGTGTTGCATTAAATCAGAATTTCTTTGTATTTGGCTGATCACCAGGAGGGGTTTGAAATGCCCTTCTTTTGTGGGCATGCAGCAGTGACTCCTGTAAAGGGTTGCTGTGGTTCTAGAGTTCTTTTGTGTTGCAGGTCCCAATGGGAAAACCTAACAATGTCATCCTTGGGATAATGTTTTAAAATGTGGAAATAAAACACCCACAATTACAAAGAAAACCAAAAGTTAATTAAAATAAAGATGTTAATTCCCACCCTCCCCATCAAAATTCATGGACTCCCTGAAATCTATCCATGGACCAATCATAAGGTAAAGAAATCCTGCTGTGACTAGTTTTGCCCTAGCACGAAGGAAACTTTGATTGTCAGGATGTCTCCTCATTTACATACCTTTAAGAATACATACACAAGTATCATGCATTTTTTTAAGTGAGGAAAATGTTCCTGTAATCAATGAAACTCTTGAGATGGTCATATCTGTTACACATTTTCACTGAAATGTGGAAGCATGGCACAGTGGAAAGAACCAAGGATGGATGGATAGTCAGAGGACCTGACCTGGAATCTTACATATGACACTTATTATCTGTGTGATGTTAAAACAAATCATTTAACCTCATCAGCCTTTAAAAATCAGGAAATTGAAATGGATGCTCTTAAAGGTACTTCAAAGTTCAGAATCTATAATCCTAAAATTTTGGTTTTCACGTACCTTGAGCCTTGGGAAGGCTTGTTCAACAAAATCGTGGAAAGTCTAGCTCTTTTTACCTATTATTCAGACACACAAATAAATGATGATGATAACAACAAAACCACTTTTGTGCAGACTCCTCAGAATCAGATTTTGGGTTCTTTAATGGGAACCTGGTTCACTGTGAATTTTGCTTTGAATATATCCACCAAAAAGAGAACACAAGTATTTATGGAATGCAATTTGCAAAATGAGAAGCTCACAAGGTGGAGAATAGCATTAGTACTCAATAACCCTAAGTTTTACAATAGGAATTAATTAAGCGGTAAACCATGACAGGACATGCATCATGGTCTCATAATCACACGCTTCAGATGCATTACAAGGCAAAAGGCCAAAGACAGAGTGCTTTCAATAGTCCAAGAAATGCAATTAGGGTGAAACAATGTGTGCCCTGGAGTGCCTTTATGCCAGGTTAAAAATTCATAGCTTCTCTCCCTGAGTTCCCCTTACTATTTCCAAGGTTATCCATTTAGATCTAGGCCTGTAGTCAGACACCCCCTCCTCACTGTTCTTTTGTCAGAATAAGGGGGAATGCTAACCTTGACACTGATAGCACCTCCAAAAGAAGTCACTAAAAGATATTTTCTATTGTTTTAATTTTTATCCTCCCCATGGAAACTGATGAATTTGGATGAATAAGGAGGATACTTGGAGATCTTAAAAATGGAATGGAGCAAATGTAGTAATAATGATGATTTATTGGCCTCTTCCCCTCCAACTTTACATTTTATCCATATAGAGAATTTGGATAAGTGAGGAGAGTAGTGAGAGAGGAACTGCTGGCTACCCTATGGATTTAGGCAGTACTTTTGTACTTGGGGAAATACGAAATGAGAAGGACAGGACTCACTGTGAATGTCTGCCCTGGAGACTTTGCTGAGTGGCCTGGCATCATGGTATTTGCCTGGATTGCTTTGTAGAGTCCTTCCAATCTGGGGCAGATTAACAAAAGGCGGGGACCCCGGGGCAAACACAGTCTTTGATGGTTCATTATATACATTGCAATTTATTGTGTGAAATGGAGTTTTGGGATCCCTCAAATCTGTGCTAGGGAGCAACTGCCCCTTTGAAATTATGTTAACCGGCTTCTCTGTCCAGCCCAGCCGAAATCTCTCCCTCTCCTTTTAAATTGGATTCTACTCTTAAAAGAATTAACTGATTTAACGGAATGTTGTCTCCTTCATTGATTGGGGTCAATCTAAACATTTCCTATTTGGAAAAGGGAATTGCAGTTATTCAGAATTAGTTCATGGAGAGGGAGATGGATGGGGAAAAATGAACACTAAAGAATTAACAAGAAACTAAATTATGAGGATTTACTGAATTTCAAACAAAATAAATTCAAGTTCTACAAGTGAGAAAGCATAGTAAAATACTACTATAACAGCCACAATAAATAATATGAGGCAGTATGGTATACTAATAAGGGGACCTTGGTTCAAATCTTATCTCTAACATTCACAACTTTGGGTAGATTATTTGACCTCTTTGAGTTTCCTCATTTGTAAAGGAAGGGGTGAGAAAAAGAAGGCTCTCAATTCATTTCTAGCTCTGGTTCTATATATGTGGTCCTATACATGATACAAGCCCATGTTAAATAAAACCCTCTTGCTGCACATTAAGAAATCTAGATCAGCTCTCTTGCTCAGAAAACCTTGGAATGGTTAGAAAATATCAATCAGACCAAAGAGATAACTTGACAAAGAGATTTCTGTTTGGAGATTAAAACAAAAACGTATGCATAATATCACACCTAAATTTTTTGTAAAAGGTGAATTAAGTATCCCCCGAAATTCATTTGGAGGTAATGAAATAATAATATAAAAACAATATGGCAATGTATGAACCACATAAGATTAAGAATATATTATTTTCTGCCTGATTTTAATAAAAGGGAATTATTGCTCTCTAACCACTGGAAATACATGCATATTGTATTCTATATGTGCAGTCAAACAAAAATGTAAGAATCTCCTCTTTATTTTTTTTAAAACACAACATGGTCCTAATAGAAGTGATCATGTTCTTTAAGAATTCCACACATGGATACATGATAATAGATTTAGGGTTGCAGAAGATAAAAGAAATAACAAAACTGTTTATTTCTCATAGCATGGTACTGGTAATTGGCCCCCTAATTGAATCATAAATGTTTACAACACGTGATTGCAATTCTTATTGTTAAATTTCCATGAAATCAAAAATTCTGCCCTAAAGGTTTCATGTTCCTAGTATCCCCTTCCCTCACCTCAGTTAATGCAGCCACTGATTGTGATCAGTAAATTACAATGGCAATGCTAAACTTCACTTTCATGGGTCCTCATTTTCCCCTGGCCTACTATTATGGCAAAAAAACCCTCAACAAAACAAAAAAATCCTTCAATTGATTCAGAGCCAAAGAGCAGCCAGGTGGTAATACTTCAAATACTTCTTTAGGTGATATTAAAAGTCTGCTGTGTGCTATTCATTATATATATAGACAGGAAAAGGAAGACATATTGGCTATGTGACTATGTGATGTGTGGAAAAGGCTATAGCAGTACTCACCTGTTGAAGTACATGTCTTTCCCGCAATGTCATTAACCTTCTATGGAGTTCTACTAGTTCATCTAGATATGCCTGAAAAAGAAAGACAGCCCCACCTTAAGAAAATCAAAAACTTTAAGAAGCAGCTGGATATATACCACATTCTACCTCATAGTTCTCAGCTCTTCTGGCTTTCAAAATTGGTCTGATTAGTTTAAAATCATGAAGCACAGATGAAAAAACAATCCTCACATAAGTAAAGGACAGAAGTACTTTTGTATGGGCATCCCTTGAAGGCAGAAACAGCAGCAATAGCAGTGGATTAACTTTAAAAACATTGTATACAAGGCCTGCTTCCATAATTTCAAAGTGAAAAATGCTGCCCCCATGAGTAATTACATTTTGCCCAATGAACATCTATAAATTACTTTGGATTTTTCATGATATTCAAATAATCTCCAAAGAGTATGCAATCAAGGACATGAAATGGGAGTCTTGTGAGATCTCAAATGGCATCACAAAATTATCTCTTTATTGTTTATTTTTTCTTGAATCGCAAAGAAAAATAGCATAATGTCCGACTAATAAGTAGTATACTAGCTCATGACAAAACACTAACCTGTCCATATTGGTCATTAATAAACCAATCCTCAGTAAATAAAAAAGTCAATTTTTTTTCATAAAATGTAACTGAATACTAAATGTTTATTTTAGTCATCAAAAATTTCCCCAGAGAGCAGAAGGACATCTCTCTCCTTTATCCATTTTACTGTTTTTGTTCTGGTCAGTTTCAGAGACCATTACGAAACACAAGGCTCCACAGGAAGCCCCTTAGTACGCTGCTAATAAAACCAGAGGAAAGACTTGTTAAGTGAGCCTTAGGGTTGTTGGAAGGAATGTCACTACCCTACAGGATCGTAAGCCTCTTCCAGTCTAGGATAATTAAATCAGAGTCAGACTTCTAATACATATGGTCCACTCTCAGGGGGCACCACACTGCAACTCAAGATGTTGCTTTAACTTGCTTCAGTCCTCTCTCTACCAATTCAATCTTCTACCTCACAATTATATTTCTCTGGAAATGCCTCGTAATATAGGCACTGAGTCAAATGACAGTGTGAACCCAAATTAAATATGGGAACATAAAAAGATTTTAAAAGTAAAACACAATACTGGAACAGCACTCAGGCCAGGAAGTAAAATACTTTATAACTACATCTGGGCACTACATTGGATAGAAAGAATGAGAGTGGAAGTCAACAAAGGGGATCAAGTAGAACATGAATGAAAAAATGTTAACTCTGCATGACTTAACTAAAAAAACTAAAAACCTACCTTATCACAATCCCCATTCTTTATTTGCTTATCAGATTTGCTTTGCTTTATTGGACTTTTCACTTCTAGAATCTAAAGATCAAAGAAAGACCACTATCAAACAAGCATTCTAAAGCTTCTTGGTTAAACAACATTCAAGTAAACAAAGGCATACACATATGTCATGGAACAATGCATAAGAATCACGCCACTTTTCACTTAAAAAAATCTTATTTTGTTGAAATCTTTTCTTTTTTATCTGGCATTTATTTCTGAATACATATTTCCACTCTCTCCTATCCAAGTAGACCATCTCTTGCAGCAAAGAGTAACAGAAAACAGCACTTCTGCAAAACCAAGCAACACTCATCAAGTACATATGAGATTGCATGCAATGTTCCACACCATTAGCTACCCTACTTCTGCAGAGGGAAGGAAGATGACAGCATCATTCAAAGAGTCAAGAAAATTCAATGTGTTTAACTAAAATATATCTCCAAAAGCCAAACTTAAACTCATTTGATATTGTGTTACCTAGATTCTTTCTCTTATATCTACTTAATGTTAGATCATTCAACCTTCCATTCAGGGTCTCATGAAGGAGACAAAATTGCGTAGGACCAGATTTTTGTCTCCTTCATGTTCTAAATACTCTAAAAAGTATCATTTCAATGCATAAAAGTTCTTCTTTCGGTTCTATTGAGATTTTTGTGGATAGCAGGATTTGGTGTTTCACTCTTTCCTTTTTTGGAGGTTCTGCCAGTATGACTCTTCATTAGAAGACTTTTCTATATGGGTAGAACCATCATTACCTATATTGATGACATCATAGATCTAATGAAGCAATGAAGAAAATGAGAGACTCATACAAGAAATGTTTTCAAATTAAAACCATATCCTTGTTGCTTTTCTCTAATAACTTCATCTTAATTGGCTGGAAGACCACTTGATTCATACACTAATTCTTTTGATCAGATCTTCTATATTATGGGATATGGAAAAGTTTCGAAGATCTAATTTTTCACTGATAAATGTCTTATTTGTCAGAACTGTTGCTGAGACATTCTGGGAAAAGGACAATGCATATCTGAAAAGCATTTATTTACTTTAGACACAAGAAGCCTGAAAGGAAAATAAGTTTGGTTTTAAGTAGAACAGCAAGGTTTATTGGAAATATCCCTAATTCTAGTTTAAAAAAAAAATAAATCAATGGCAATTTGACTAAGTTAACTAAAATACAGAACTTTGGTGCCATGTTAAGGTCATCTATTGTTATAAATAACCAAAGGGCTCGTTTATAATATTATTCAGACTGAGGAAACACTCCACACCTCTATTCTGAGGGATGTCTTTCTCACTGTGGTTGTTGGAAATGAAACCTCCAGGGAAAACAGATGTACATAGGTCTAGGAATGGGTAGGTCAGTAGATGGCACTCCTCCCTAATTCAGAAGCTGTTGGGAGGCAGAAATGGAACATTCTGGTGGACAAAATACAAGGTCCCTCAGAGTTTGGGGCAAGAGAAAACAATTATTCCTCCTATGGCAGAAAAGTAATTTTACTTGGCTTATTTTTCCTTTTGACATTTAATTTCTTTCCATAGTACATAGTCATTGTGGTCCCTACTGACACACAGAGAACAGAAAACTGCCATCTAATGTTAAATTACTTGACCTTCCATTCAAAGTTATAGTTGGTAGAGGTCCCCAAAAGGATTAAAATCTCCCATGACACCCAAATTTCCTAAGTGCTTTGTGATGTGCCTGGAGATGAAAAATCAAGATACATTCCTGAGCCAAGTCCCTTCTTTGGAAGTTGCAAAGTGAGAGAACAAGACAGTCCTTCTGGTGTTGATGACCAGCCTCAAGTTACAGAGTAGCTGCCCAGAAAAAGGCCCAGTTAATCTTTTCTCTTTGATCTCTTACTGCCACAAAGTAAACAGCTTTGTTGAAAACCTCACAGAATGACAGAGCTATATCATCCTGGAGACAATTGCTTTATTTAGTATCTGTTCTTATCTATAGGGAAATGGTTCCAGAATACAAGTGTACCCCACCTTCTCTTCTGTTTTGGTTTCAAACCAGTTTAACTGGATAGAAGGTCTGATTTCACTCAGCTGGCCTTTGCAGTCTATCAGCCTGTAGAATGATTTATTATATTCTGAATATTAACCCTGGTGTAGTGAATCCTCTGAACTCTTTGACTAAAGGGCATTTTAGCATTTTGTTTTCTGTTCACACATACAGGAGGTTCAAGTAATGACAGAAGAACTTTGGTTGGAATGATGACTCTTCTATTTATTTCAACTTCAGTAACATTCAGAGGAGAAAGTTTACATACTGTCACTAAAGAGATGCATGTTCAGGGTAGCTTGGAAATAGTGTTATTTGGGACATTCCCTGAAAATGTGAGCATATATATGACTTGTATAATTTATCTTTTCTGATGAACTCTCATTTATGGAATAAAGTCAATTGCCAATTGATTACTTACAGCTGGAGATATCATGGCAAATCTCAGTTAATATTTTTACTATTAAAATATGCTTTTTTGAAAAACTGTTTTCTTCATTTACTCCTTTCCTATAACAGGAAAAATACCTGTGAGACTCAAATCAACTACCTCCCATCCATAAGAAAGGCTTGAGAAAAGGCAAATCCAATTAACTTGATGCTTTGGATAATCAAGAGAAAAAACTATTGCTACCAAGCGTGAAGGGTATTATTCAAGGGGCCAGGAAGAGGAAACCAAATAGCTTCCAAAGTCTCCTGGGTCAAATCTTCATGGTAGGTCTTCATTTTATTTTAATATGTTGAAATATAAATGCAAAAATACATTTCAAGATAAAATATGATTTTCAATAATTAATTAAATTTTGTTTATTTAATATCAATATTATTTGTGATATGAGCAATAAATATTATCTAATGCTTATTTATATAAAATTTATTATTTTGTATTACTTAAATGCTTTTATACTTCATCCTGCTCATTAATGTGGATACTCTATGGAAGATAATACTTATAACAGCACTTAATTTAGTGGCAGATTATAAGTTACAATGATGACAATAAAATAGATCACACTTATCTCCTCGACAGTTTACAAAGTACTTTCTTCAAGACAGCCTTATTCCAACTGGATAATATGATGACAAATCCATTAAAGGCGGTGGTGACAATGACTACAGACTTGATTTTTGCATTATGTCCCTATCTCTCTTAATTCTTCATGTCATTTAAATGAAGAATCATGGCAGAAGAGAAACATCAGCTCAGCTGCTTGTGGGTTCAATTCAGTTCAACAAACATTCATTAAGGGTGCTGGAGATATAGAAATAACAGTAACTCTTTCTGAAAAAGGGATTACGGTTTAATTGGAGGAAAAGGCACATACCCAAATAATAATGACATAAAGTTGATTATGTTAATGACAAAAGAGAGATTCAGACAAAGTATTTTGAGATAATTTGTAAAGGTAGTTTCCACTCGAACACTTTCTGGAGTGTTAGGGAAAGAAGGGCTCATGGAGAAAGAAGAGCCAGAGCTGGGTCTTGAAATTAGGGAGAGATGTGGAAAGAAAGCACACCCAGCATCAAGATGAATGTTATAGACAAGACTTACAAGATAGGTTTTAGGCAGATTGTTGAAAGCCTTTAAGATCAGACTAAAGATGTAAGTATGTCCTCAAAAAAATGCAGTGGAAATTTTCAGAAAGAATTAATCATAGAGTAATCTTTCACAATACTGCCTTTGTGCCTTCAAGATAGGGATGTAAAATTCAAGGCACTCCTATTGGAGGTTCATATATACAGTGCCATATGGCAGATTTACATCTGTTATTTGTCATGGGACCAGAGATATTTTATTCAATTACAGAATTTCTATTTTGTTAACTTAAAGCAAACATCTTTCTTTGCTAAGAAGAAGAATGATGCATGAGAAAACTACCAGAGTCATATTCTTTGTATACAATCCAGTAAGCCTTCTAGATTCCACAAATAACCGCTAGAAGAAGTTGTGAGTAAAACAGTCTTAAACTGAGATGGCCAATGCTGTCAATTTTGGAATTATGTTAAAAAGAGAGATCAGTCTTAACATCCACAATAGAAAAACAAAAATGGAAGAAAAATACAAATTGCCCAGATTCTGACATAGCCCTGGGAGGAGCAGGCAATGAAAAGAGTGCATCAATATGCAGACTTCAGACATATGCTACAGGTATACGATAAGCTGGGCCTTAAACTGAAGATGAAGAAGAATAAATTGGGCTAGATTGTGTTTGGGAAATGTTAAAAGCACATTCAAAATATTTTCTACCACAAAGTTAAACTCTATAATTCCAATATTCTACCAATGATGCTACATGGCCACAAATCATGGAATATCACAGTTTCAAATATATCTAAATTTGGAATTCACATCAAAATTTAAAATTAGAAATAATCCAAAAATCAATGGAAAGATGGATGAGCTAAAGTAAGTGGCAATGTTATCAGTGATGTATGGGTAAAAAGTGATATAAAATCATTATAGACGCATAAACAAAGTGGGTCATATATTAAGAATGAAGGTGAGCTAGGTGGTACAATGGTACCCTCAAGATATTAAAAGTATTTTTTTTAAATGGCAGCCCACTGGTGTATAAGGTAAAACTGTTAGAGAGGATACAGGAAAAGAAATAGACTCCTGGACGGAGGAAATAAAATGGCTTTTATACGTATGACTATATTCATGTAAGGTTATATATATGTGCGTGTATATTATTGGGAGTAGGAACTACAGACAGAAAGTTATTGTTGATGTTTGATAGGGAGTAAATAAATCGAACTCTCGGGTATATCCTTTAAGTTCATAGATATGATGTGCAGTGAAAGAATATTAGCTTCTTTAGTTAGTCCGTAAACTAACAAAGTATTCTGCACACAGAAGATACTTAACAAATGTTGGCTATTTGACTGTAGCCAGAACAGCACCAAGATGATGGCAGGTATTCTATACATTGGACAGTGTCATCTGATATAATGAAAGTGAAAGGTAAGCCCATCACAATACTTTCCAAACATAACAAAAGTCAAAGAGTAGGTCAATCTGAATTAAAGAAAAATCTGTATCACAGACTTTTTTTAAGAGAAAAAGTTTTGGGAGTTGTTTTTTACTTTTTAAGTATTAAAGTATCTACAGTTTGCTAATGCAGCATTGCCAAACAGAAATCATAAGGAGATATATAAATGGATAACAATAATTTGTACAGCAGTCAAAATACTAACTGTAAGAAAAGAAATTAAAGCAGTTAAAAGTATCTGAAAACTTTTCCCTTCTAAAATAGTTCAAAAGATTATTTTCCCAAAGAAATTAGGCTGTAGATGAGGAAAAGAACTAAATTCTCTAGAGCAGACTATTCTACTCTCCACAGATTCTAGGAGGGCAGGGATGAGAAGCCAGGAAGACAGCCAAAAGTTGCCAAGAGGAATGAGACAAAGGAAGAAAAAAGAGAAGTAGATTTTTTTTTTAAAAAAAATGTTTTATAAGTTTTAGATGAGATGTGGATAGTAAAAAGATTTTCCATACTGGAAAAATTGACTGCACAGTTGAAAAACATTGGTTTAAATACCTCTCCAATATAGGCTGTCCTCCTTAGTTAACAATCTGTTTTAGCACAGATAGTCAATTTGGGGTCAATTTATTACAAATTCTAAACTAGTGGATTCTGAATTAACAAATGAAAAAAATGGATATTTGATTTATATGTTTATTCAACTCAACACACATTTATGAGTACCTTAAGACCTGAGGTATTCAAAGTTGAAAATGACACAGTCCACAGCCTTCAATTAATTTACATTCTATGAGGAGGGGAGGGGGAAATCAACAGTTGAGACTGTGTAAGTAGCTAGAAGCCAGATTATAAAGGGCTTTACATTTGAATGGCCACGCTAAAAATTTTCTATTTTAACCAAAACAGAAGAAAAAGCCATTAACATTTTTTAGAGCAAGAGAATATTCAAGGATCACAGTATTTAGTGCTAGAAAGGTACTCAAGTGACTTTCCCGCAAGGTCACAAAGACTTCAAGTAGTAGAGATCAAATGTGAACACAGGTCTTCTGGCATTACATTCAGTGCTCTTCCTCCTCTCCCTAACCACCCCTTTTCACCCACAGCCCATCAAATATGGGTTTAGAAAGTTTATTCTGACAGTTGTGTGAAGAAGACTGTGCAAGAACTTGAGCGTACCAGACTGAAAGGCAAAACTAGAGAGGAGTTTATAAGAGTTCAAATGAAAGGCATTTAGGGACTTAAAAAGGCTGGTGATTGTGAGTGGAGAGGAAGACACAAGATGGGACAGATTTTATATTAAGAAATAAAAAACAACACTGATGAACCATTTTCATTAGATTTTATGAGACAATGGTTCAATTAGAGAGCAAACTTGTCCACCTCATACCACATAGAGCAATTTGCTTTACAAATGACCACTCAGGAAGAGAGAAGAACCAGGAAAACATTGTACACAGTAACAGCAACATTGTGTGATGACTGACTTTGATACATTTGGGTTTTCTCAATAATGCAATGATTTAAGACAAATCCAAGAGACTCATGATGGAAAAGCTATCCATATCCAGAGGAACACTATGGAGTCTGAATGCAGATCAAAGCAGACTATTTTGTCTCTTTTTTCTGTTTTTTTTTCCCCCGTGTTTTTTTCCCTTTTGTTCTGATTCTTCTTTCCCAACATGATTAGTGTGGAAATATACTTAGTATGATTGTACATGCATAGCCTATATCAGATTGCATGCCATCTTGGGGAGGGAGAAAAAATTGGAACTAAAAATCTTATAAAGTGAATATTGAAAAAAAATTTTTAAAAGAAAGAAAGAACTAATGTTAAAAACAGAAACAACAAACCAGTAGTTAATATTTCATCTGCACTTTTGTCTTCTCTACCACTAAGACAATAAAGCTCCGTGGGGACAGGGGAGTCTCTGTCACCTGATTTTGTGTCTTCCCAGATTCTAATGAAGTACACATAATAGGAATTTGATAAATGTTTGTTGAATGAATGGCCAAAAAGATGCAAAAGAAATCAGAAAAGATTAGAACCACAGTTCAGGAAATCAGTGGAAAACTAAGCACCCACTTTTCTCTAGGTCACAACTGTTCCCCACAGCACATTATAGAACAAGTACCATATGTATCTATCTATCTAAATAACGATATATATAAAACACTCTATCCATGGGATAAAAGATCATCACAATTCATATCAGTTCTTTATGGCATACCATGATATTTGTTTTTTCCTTTAAGTTCCAACTAAAATCCCACCTTCTGCAGGAAACTATCCTCAACAGCCTCTTAATTCCAAGTATCTTCTTTTTGTTAAACATTAGCTATCCTTTATATACCTTGCTTTTTATGTATTAGTTTGCATGTTGTCTCTCCCATTTCATTGTATGCTCCTTGAAGCCAGTCTGTCTTTTGCCCCTTTTTGTATCCCCAGTGCTTAGCACAGTGCCTGGCATATAGCAGATGCTTACTAAATGCCTACTGATTGATTGTATATCAACAGATACTAGAGATCCTTCTGAAAGCAGCAGGAGCCTAAGGTGATCAAAAAGTTTGATTCTGGATAGATTAGTATAGGCTACCAGTTTTCTGAATTGCAAACCCCACCCTTACCTGGTTGCTGTTGGTTTTTAATAAAGGTGGTGGGGGTTCGTGCCGTAGAGGAGAAGAGGCAGAACTACTTTCACTGTCGCTGCCATCACTTAAGCTAACTCTGAAAAGACAAAAGGAAGAAAAGATAGTGACACATACAGAGAAGCTTTAAGCACACAGGCAAGTTACCTAAGAAATGAAATACAGTTTTGAAAATCAATCAAAAACAAAAATAGAATAGGATGATTTACCTCATATTTTCAATGACAGGACTTTCCCCAAGAAACTTTTCATTTTGGCTTATATGAAGGAGACCCATTTCTACTTCAATTGTCTTTTGTTCTCCCTCCCCTCCCTTTCTCTTGTAAAGATGACAATATAAACCTACAAATGGCTAAAAGCCAAGTGGTCAAATGAGAAATATCAGAAACAGTAAGGAGTAATGAGGCAATTCAGACCCTAAATTAAGGAGAATTAACAGTAGTGGTATTGGAATCAATTGCATGCCATTTTAGGAAAATCACTCAATCTTCTATTGCAGATTGTCGCTTCCTTAGCATGTAAAACAATGCTTTACAAAACCACACTTTCTCAAATCTGGAGCATTTACATACCATCCCTAGTAAAACATGCATAAATTCTCCATATAGACTATAGCACCAGGTCATAGTAGAAAAATTGCCTTGGGAAGTGCAGTAATGTCTTCTAACAAGTTGAGACCAATTAAAATTTCAGTAGTTTGTTTTTTTTTTTTTTTCAATCAGCTTCAGAGGCCCATGGAATTTAGGCATGGAAGGAGCCTCAAAATCATAGTCTAATCCTTTCATTTTAGAAATGAGGAAACTGGGAGTCAGAGAGGGAAAGTGTGGGGAAGTAGCTGATTCAAGGTCTAGAAAGTAAAAAGGAGTACTGCCAGGATTTTAACCTAGATGTTTTTGTAGGTTCTTAAACACACCAACATTTGTTATTTCTTACTCTTTCCTCCACAGACTAGTAGATTATGGATGGAAATGTTGGTGGGGGAGGGGGAGGCCATACAAAAACAGCTTATTGATTGCTTACCCCCCTCAACTTATTTTTTCCTGTTTAGGAGATCCCATAGAGCAAGCATGCACATTAGAATATTTTGGACTAACTGAGATGCAGCAGTTGACTAAGTTTACTATGCATATATTTTACTTTCAGTTCTCCTTAAAGTAAAACCAAGGTGTTGACAGTTTAGGAGGTCATGTCCACTTTTCCCTTTTAACAAGCTGCAAACATTATGCTCAATATAGAATTCTTTCAGGAATTACGGGGCCACCAGAAACAGGAAATATCAATAAATACTGGAAATGTAATTTATGGGGAAGCTAGCAGGCTGGAGTGCTGATTTTGGAATCAGAAAGAACAGATTTATGTCCCAGACATTTACTAGCTGTATCAGCCTAAGCTCAGCCTTTGTTTCCTCATTTGTAAAATGAGGATATTAATAGCATCTAAATGAAGTAATATAAGTAAAGAACTTTAAAAACCTAAGAGCACAATATAAATATTACATATCATTTAAAATAGTAGGAGAAGGAAGACAAATTGGCACATTTGTAATAAATAAAATTCTTTAGGGTAATTTCAAGTTGGCTCTTAAAATACATAATATGCACTACCATGTTGCAAGTGGAATTATATCTTGCAACATCAACTATGCTTAGGAATTTAAATGTTAATGCACTAAGAAAGAAAGTTCTAGGAACACATGCGTGTCTGTGTATGCACACAGACTAGATCTGCCGCACTATGCATTGAAATCGATTACTGTATTTCCAGTATCAAATGCCAAAAACAGCTTCCTGGGGGTTAGAGAATATCCTAAGGAATAAAAGACAATAAATAATTCTACAGGAAAAAACCCTGATTTTCCAGCTACCGTCGCTTCAGGGCTATAACGTCAATCACTGAGACACCCCACATGTGGGATTTCCCATTTAATGAAGATTAAGGTAAAAAGGTTCCCTGTGGATAATAATATAATGCATAACCTGAGACATTCTTGTGCCAATTTAATGGTTACATTAAGCATCACTGCTTCAGCTTTCTTTGAAATAAGGTTTGTATTTGAACTATTTTGCTGTCGGTATGTCTTAAAAACCGCCATTCAACTCCTCCCCGCCAAGAAAAGCCGCTCACCTGCGACCCCGGCTGCCTCCTCGGGCACTCAGCGGTCTCTCCAGTTCAGAGTCATTCTCATTCTCATCTGCCTCCTCCGATTCATCTTCATTGTCATCAGAGTGCAGATCTTTCATTATAGACCTTAAGGGACCTATGTAATGACAATAAACCAGAGGGGCAAAACAGACAGAATTTAGGATTTCACTTGGCATTACTAGGCAGAAGAGGTCATAGGCGAGCTTAAAAGAAGTTCACTATAGACAGTGCAGAACTGCTATTAAAAAGCATGACCAAAATTTGAGTAATACTGGTGGTACTTCTGTAAAGGGACCATGTCAATTAACTAATGTTTGCACTACATACATTTGACTAAGGGTATGTTTATTTGAGAAGTCTATATTAAGGGAATTCAGTGCTGTCTCTCTTTTTCCTTCCTGAGCCCAATTTACACCTAAAAAGATCTGTAGAGACCTATTAGTAAGCTGCAGTTATTCTGTTAGGTTAATCCACCCATTCAAAAGCAGAGTCTAATAAATCACTCTGGTTGTAACTTGTTCTAGGCAATGCAGCCTTTGTATGAATGTTTTTGATCTCTTTAGGTTCATCTCTTTAACCGTTTCCCTTTATTTCAAGGCCAATTTCAGGTCAAGCATGAACTTTAGTAAACTTCAGATTTTTAAGGTATTTCAACTTCCAGGCTGTAAATCGTGATCTTGGTCTTCAAATTCATCTAAACTAGTGAAATAAGCCCTTCTGCAACAATTTCACAAAAATGTTCTCCACTTTTCAAGCAATCTCCGATAAAAGACCAGAGTCCATCTACAAAGATGAGCATATGTCATTAGGAGAAAATTCAAGAAAGAATCCAGCTATATGATGAGCAAAGAAAAGTAACTTGATTTTAGAGTAGATCATATCTGAAAAGACAAAGAGAAAATCAATAGGATACTAACGTACCTTCCACTCTGAATCATTAAATATGGGGAATAAGTTAAAAGTTGGACAAATACAAATGTGTAGGAAGCACATTAATTCTGGATTAGATAAATCCTAAGGCCTAATTTAAACTGAGGATTTTATTAGCTCAATTCCAAAAGTCTGATCACTTTGCAATCCAAGATACAAAACCCAAATCACTGTGCTTTTGTCCCGAGCTCACTGGAATAGGATCTTTGAATAGGCCAAAATAATCTCCTATTAACTTTCAAAGTTTACTCTTCCCTGCCTCTCTCCTACACCCTAACCCTACCCCATTAAGATTATCAACAATTTATTCTCTTTTAGAAGACAGAAGTTCATAAGCAATGTTAACTGTGATTGGAAAATGGACATAAGCAAAACACTCTTTGATATATCAATCTAATATCTGATATGCTTTTTTTACATAGACTACACATGTCTACCTGCTTATTAAGTACCCTACAGTAAGTTTCTTGAATCCAAGTTCACTTACACTAAAACTTGATACATGATAAAGGAAAAATAACCAATTAGAATTAAATTCATATTCCTCAGAGAATAAGTTAGACATATCTGCAGGTATCTGGTTAATGTCTATGAAAGAAATGTTTAAATACATTTCTCTCAGCCAAAGTTTATGGTCCTACTGCAAATTTAGTCTTTTGTATAATATTTTATTTGAGGTCAGCCTCACTGGAATCTTCCTATTTCCTTTTAAAATGAGAGTATACAGTGCATGGATCTGAAAATACAAGTAGCAGAATAAAATTCATATAAACTATGAAGGAATAATAGACAATTTAACAGAAGTTGTCATTCATTCTTATGAAATAGTAGTAGAAGATATACCATAAACCAAATGGTTAACAATATTCCATTTTTGTTTGTTTTTAGATTTTAAAATTCTTAGATGATCTGGGTACCTTGTTGTCTGGTCTGGGATGGAGTAAAGCTGGAGCTTGAGCTTGAACTTGAACTGGCTGGACTAGGTTGTTCAGACTTAAAAACAAAAATAGAAAAAAAAAGAGAGGAAACAAGTCAACAAAAGAATAAACTCAAGTGACACAAGCATTTATTTAAGTAACATGACTTCTTATCTTCTTTGTCTGCCAAGTTTAGCAACTGGAACACACCACTCTGTGGTTCTGGGTTTTTAGTAGACCTTATTTTAATGAGATATAGAGAAGCAAGGACATGGGCCCATGGATGAACAGACTTGCCTGTCCGTATTGAGAGCAGAAAAGCCTGGTTTTACTTTTGTTCCTTGTCTTTATCCTTGGTAAGATCTCTTGCTGAAGACCACATTTATTACCCTATCAATCTGCAATGGTTAGTTCCACTCATTGAGTTAAAGCATGGTGGTAATGAGAGCAAAGTCCTGGGTAGGATCCCAATGGGAGCCAGTTGATTTCACTCTGTTCCAAGTCCAAAGGCATTGTCTGTAATCTTGACTCATGAGTGTGTAACTCTGATCACAGTGGGGCCATATAGACAGCATGTATGGGGACACCACAAATCCTTGGCTTCTCTCACAGAAGCAATTCAAATCCCATGTTCTACTGATAATGAGTGTGTAGTACATCAACCAATAAACATTTATCAAGTGCCTACTATGTGCTAGGCACTATGTTAAGTGTTGGCTAAACAGAAAGAAACAAAAGACAATTCCTACCCTCAAGAAGCTTACAATCTAATTGGGGACAAAACATGCGAACAAATATACATAAAAGCTACATACAGGAAAAATAGGAAATAATTAACTGGGGAAAGACATTAAGGGAGGGTTAGAAAAGCCTTCCAGTAGAAGATACAATTGCCACAGATCACAATGCACTAAGGCTTTGATTCACTCCATTTCCAACTTGGGCTGGTTCCTTCCTCCTTAAACCGCGGGGTATCCCATTACTCCCCAGGATTCCACAATATTGCTGTTGGATTTGTTGGAGCCAATCTATCAGCTTTAGCCCTACTGTAGCTCAGAACTCCAGACTATTCACCAGCAATGGGGATTACAGGCACACTCTACAAAACTCTGGTGTATATGTTCTATAACCTAAAGCCTTAGGGAATTTTGTGAGGCATAGAGAATGTGTGAAGGCTTCCCTGATCAGCCCAGCTAACATCCCTTGCTCTTTTGAACTTGTATTAATATTTTCTGTACATAACACTAATTTTGAACTTTACAGGTACTATCTTATATAATTATTTTCTTCCTAATTAGAACATAAACACTTTAATAGCTTGGATCATGTCACATGGCTTTGTGCCCTCCCCTTCTCTCCACCCCAATCCCACCTGCTATGCACAGAACATTGTACAAGGCATACAGCAAATATCTATTAACTGACTACATAAAAGGAAGCAGATTATGTCTTCTTTTGTATGGTCTTTGCCAGAGGCTTTATGAGACACTTTAGAAGTCTCTTGGTTAGGAATAGGATCAGAAAATATTTGTGTGGATAGGAGAAAATGTATGCTCTGAGGACTATGATTCCCCCTAAACTTGCATGGATAACAATTTTCTAAAATTTCATAAAAAAAATTAACTGTCAATATGATTACTGACCAAATATGATTATTGCAAGTTCTTTCCCACCAATTCTTATTACTGTTGCAGTATGGTTGTTCCTAATTCAGACTACTTAGCCTTCTAAAGTCCTTCCAGTTCTGTAATTCCACCATTTATTAATAAATATGTATTAATATGCAATTAATGTGCAAAACACATCCATTTCCCATTAAGCTGAGCTGATCACTAAAAATGGCTGATAAAAATGATCACTTGTAGTATAAACAATGATTGGTTCCCATGGAAGTCTTCTCCCACCCCTCAGAAATAAAGCCACATCCCACAGATATCTATGTTGCCACCCCTTCTCCCACCCCCACCCTCCCAAGAATGTGAATGAATAATAAATAATGAATGAAGAATAATTTTTATGCAGCTAAAACAAAAGACTTTTTTCCAGTTCTTGATCCATCCTTAGGCTAGATGGAAAACAAGGTGCCAGAATCTTTGCAGGAATGGAACCAAAAAAACACACAAGCTCTAACAAGTAGAAGGTGGATTTTGCTTTCATTTAGAAAAAGGTGTGATCTACACTACACAAACTCATACATCTCTACTGCCTTCCAGAAAAGAAGAATCTGTTTCTAAATACAGATGATTGTAAAGTCTTTATTCTTATAAAAAAAATTATATGTTTACAGTGTAATATAACCAGACTGTACATTATTGAACTGAATAACATTAGTAAGAACTGGCTATAGACCTTCAATCTTCAAATCCCACTTTGTTCTTTTCTTCTCCAAGTTGTCACTTTCTTCCATGAACAATTGATAGACCTGGAAACCAAAGTCCACCCAGCCAAATACTAGGCTTCTGCTGGCAGCAAAGCGGTTTTATTTCTCATGCTACCAAACCAATCGGCTTCTTCTGAGTTGTTTTGGAAGGACATCTTTCCAAATGAGTGCATTCCAACTTAGTCCAAAGCCAAAGCTGAGAGTGACATTTACAGTAACAGAAGAAACCTATATGATACCACTCTGACTCCTTATATGCTACATATCCACCAGTTTTTCAAGCACCAATGTCAATACACAAGAACCCAACTAAGGCAATCTTAAGGTTGGATCAAACAAGGCTAATAATTATGTGATCCAAAGGAACAAAGTTGCTGCTGTTCATTAAAATGAGGCATTTTGACACAAACATGGAGAAAGGACCTGAGACGCAATCAAGTTCGACCTCCTCATTTTACAGATAAGAAAACTGAGGCACAGAGAGGTTGAATGACTTGCTTAGCATAACTCAGTTTAGTGTTTAGGGAAGAATTTGAACTCAAGTCTTCCTGACTCCAAACCCAGTGGGCTACTTACTATGCCATGTTATAATGGAAAAAAAAATACAAATGCTGAGCAGCAGCATCCAAATACTGTCGGCAACTAGAACATAGAATGTTACCACTTTGGAGCTAGCAGAGACCCTTAGAGGCTATTAATATATACATTAATCTTATTTGTAAACATTATATCATTCAGTCAGGAGTCCATAGAAATGCTCCACGGTCTTTGCGATATTTTAAAAACAAAGAAAAATCTCTATGATATTGAACTGGTCAGGGGATGGATATTTCTACTCTCACTTTGGTTCTTGTATGGAAGAGGAAATGGATTGACTTTGGTTAGAATCAAGGCAGTTAAGTGATGCAGAGGATAGAGTTCTGGGCTAGAAGTCAGGAAGACTCATCTCCTCAAATTCAAACCTGGTCTCAGCTGTGTGACCCTGAGCAAAGGAAATGGCAAATCAGTCCAGTATCTTCACCAAAAAAATCTCAAATGTGGTCACAAAGAGTTGGACACAACTAAAATGCCTAAATTGAATAAGAATCACAGAATATCTCTCAGGGAAGGGTGAGGGGAAAAGCGAAAAGGGAGGGGGAAAGGAATACATGTTGCTCAAAAGCAGCACCTGGGTTATTACAAGTTCCAAAATTTCTCATTTCATTTTTGACTCTATATCCTTTGCTGGCTCAGCTACCACCTCAGCAGGTATGGATAATGGTTAGGATTTTTACGGGCAGGGTTGGCCAAAATGAGGGGGAAATGTGATTTTTTTTTTTTAAATTCTGATTTCTTACCAAATACTGCTCTGGCCAACAGTAGCTTGCCACACCAGCTGGGCTGCTTCATTGGCTTCTATCACACTGTCAGCACAAAACCTCTAACACCATGTCCCCGCCTGGCAGGAAGTTACACACATGAGAAAAAACATGGAGCTACTCCAAAGCTGATGAGGTACTCTAACAATAGAGTACAAATTTAAACACTCCACTACCTTTTGAGACATGCATCATTTAGTCTATTATTATTCATTTTTTTAATTTGAAAAAAATGATTGTGAACTTAATTATCAAAAAATGAACAAGGATTTTATAAACTGAATTTGTTTTTAAAGAGCATATATAATTAGTGCATCCTTAAATTCATATAATTATATATAAATATGTATGAATAAATGTGTATAAAATTTAACCAGGTACTAACAAAAGTGCTATTTGTGTATCCTTCTGAACTTTTTTTAAGTTTCACTGATGTGTCTTGTTTTCGCAGTACAAAAATTTATAGATCATTCTCTTCATAATGGCTCTTGTGACAAAGTAAAAATTAAATGAAATTAATAATACGGTGACCTCTTCTGAAAGTTCAAGCACTTTAAGTCCTTAGCACCCAAAAATCTCTATTTAAAAAATAAGAAATTATTTATCTTATCTTCCTCCCAATCCCATTGGTGAAAAAAATGGTAAATTAATAATATGCATAGTCAAACAAACTAAATTCCTCAAATGGCTGTACACAATAGCATGCATTCTAAATCTATCACTTCTTTGTAATCAATAGAATGCTTCATCTTCTATCCAATGCAATCATGAATAGTGACTGAAGTGATAATAGCTTACTGCTTCCAAAGTTGTTTGTTTTTTATGCTATTATTGAATAAATTATTGTGCGTTTGCTTATTTCATTCCTGATTAAAAAAGTCCTAAAAATTACTACTTTTATTTATAATATTGATTTCATAATATAAATTGTTCTGATTCTGCTTCCTTCATCCTTCTGTGCATTTAAAAAGTGTTTTATCGATACTTTCTTTCCTTCATTGATAGATTAAGGTTGCATATAATTGCACTAATTGTAGTGTTAAAAACAAAAACAACTCATAGACACTGCTGTAGTTCAGTACGCTTGATGGCAAAGCTCTATTCTCATATTACAAAATTTGGAAAACAAGGCAAGGAGAGGTAATGTTGAGAAGGCAGTGGAAAGGAATGCCAGAAATCAAGAGACCTGGGTTAATAAAGAACTTAGAGCTGGAAAAGAAATTATCTTGTTCACCCTCCCCCTTTTAACAGATAAAGAAAGTGAGGCTCACAAAGTGACTTGATATTATAGCAAGTTCAAAATTCAAAGCAAAGATCTATTGACTAATAAGCCAGTACTATTTCCATTATACCTTGTGGTCTCAACAGAAGACAGGAAGGCATGACTGAATTTGCTGTTATTGTTCTTCAGTCACTTTGGGACTCTTTGTGACCCTATTAGGAGTTTTCTTGGCAAAGAAACAGAAGTGGCATGCCATTTCCCTCTCCAGTTCATTTTACAAGTTTGGAAACTGAGGCAGAATTAAGTGACTTGTCCAAGGTCACACAGGTAGCAAGGGTCTGTTGCCAGGTATGAATTTAATTCTTCCTGACTCCATGCCTGGCACTCTATCCACTGCCATCTACCTGCCAGCAAAACTTACCAGGTTCAAATCAACCTCAGCTTCCACAGTACACAAATCACTTAACCTCTTAGCACCTTGATTTCCCCACATGTAAAGTTGGTAATATTGCTACTGCCTACCTCATGGTGGGGAAAGCATTTTTTAAACATCAATATTGTTCTTTTTTTGGGGGAAGACAAAGCAAGTTAATGAAGTGCATGATAACATTAAGGCATGACTTTATTGGACTGGGAATCGGGGGAAATAACATGCAGGGATGAATTCAGCAAAGACGTATCAAGAATAGTTACATCACCAGTATGGATGTAGTTGATAAAGTGGACTTGGAGTTCAGAAGGACAGGTGTTGAAGTTCTGCCTATATGTATTGGCTGTGTAATCTGAGGCAAGTCATTTAACCTCTCACCTTGATACTGCAGGAAAGAAAGCTGCCATGAAATGGTAAATTATGAACTCGGAAGAGCTTCTGAAATCATGATACTCATGAACCACAAACTTGGGCTGTCCTTTGTCCCTTTTCTCCCAAGGTAGAGATACTGGTGAGCATCTACGTTTCCTACATCTTACCTCCTACTGTACCTATTCGAACCCCGAAGTCAGACACCAGCTCTGTAACCTCTTAGACGTGGGTTCAGAGAGTACTGGGCAGCATTATAGTGGCACAACCACAAACAATTAATTAGCTTTAGGCCAATCTGTCTGAACTTCTGCTGGCTTCCAGCAGTAGTCTACTAGAACGCACCTTGACAAACCAGGGTTATTACTGCCACCATCATCAATAAACTTTTATTAAACAAATTTCAAACAACAATGTGTTGATTTTTTACAATATTAGTCTGCTTAATCCAAGCCCACCATGAATAATGACCAATGGTAACTTGAGGCAGACTAAATGTGTAAATTGTAATTCTGTCATTAGATGTAACTGAAAAATTCCCCAACTCCACAGTTCAAACAATCTACAAATGTACACCGACTTTTAGCAAAACTAACAGGTTCTAAATTCACATTTATATTAAAAGGGTTGGTTGTTCCCTTTATGGAAGTATTCTTTCCTTTAGGAAAGTATTTACCATAAACTTTCTTTGAACAGAAAGCTTTCCTAGGGCATTCAAGACATCATTTGCACCTTACAAAATTCAGTAATAGATTTGATGTGTGAAACAGAAAAAAATGAGTTATAAATATCTTATTAAAACTTGAAATAAGATACAAACATGTAGTTTCCAAACATGTTTAGAAAATGACAGTATTGGTACTGCCATAACAAGATTATCTGTTAGGCAAGTTACCCTCTCCAAGCATCAGCTACCCCATTTAATTCACTTCAAATCAACAAGTAATTATTAAATGTCTACTGTATACAAAGCAAACCTTCACTTACAAAGTCGGGATGAAAATACTCCTAGTAAGACAACATAGTGAACTGACTTTGAAGCCCAAAAGACCAGGTTAAGTCCTGCTTCTGACACACTCTAGTTGTGGAAACTTGGGCTAAGCACTTGACCTCTTAATGCTCTGAGTCAGTAGTCCTCAAAGTGTGGTCTGAGGCCTTTGGAAGTCCCTAGGACCCTTTCATGGAGTCCACAGGATCAAAACCATTTTCATAGTAATACTAAGACATTATTTGCCTACTAAAACACTCTTTCCTTTTCCAACAACACACTAGTGGTGAGGCGAGATTTTCTTCACACTTGCAATAGACTGAATTTAGAAGCAGATGAGAACCCAACTATCTATCTTCCATTAAATTACACATCAAAGAGATTTGCAAAAACATGCAAACAGTAACTCATCTCACTAATATTTTTATTTTGAAAAATACAGATATTTTACTCAAAAATATCATTTATACTAACATGTAATGAGTTTGCTACTGTTCATTAAATATTTTAAAATTTCAACATTTTGATCAATAACACAGTAAACGTAGATAATAACCCACTTGAACAAAAATTCTTTGGGGTCCTCAATTTTTAAGAGTGCAAAGGGGTTAATCTTCAAGTGTATAAAAGAGTACAAAGATCATAAAGCTTGAGAACTGCTGCTCTGGACAGTGCTCTAAGACTCTAAGTTGCAGAGATTGTGTTGACCTGTAAGTCCTCCAAGAAGTTTGCTCACCTCGGAGTTCTCTACATCAATAAAATTTCACATCTTGTGTCTATCTCCTAATAATATTTATAGCTTCATAACAATAGTAAAGTTAGGAGGAAACCACTTTGATACCTGAAAAGAGCTACATAAATACGAACTGCTACAATTATTTCACTGGGGAAAAAAAGGAAGCCTATCTCCCATAAAGAAAAAGGACAGGCATTTAATACTTAAATGTTAACTTTTTTTTCTTTACAGAATATCCAAAAAGGGCAGCAAATTAGACTAGTTTTGGAATAGGAACAATTCAAGGAATAAGGTACCCTAATTTTTAGTGTATTTGAATTTATTTTCTCTTCAGTTTTTATCATGATTGAAGATTTGAGATACATTAGTCAGGGGAACATTTTATTAGGCAGTGTGTAACACAGTACATCCACAAGTAATTACATCATTCCATGGTTTTATTACTTTTTCCCCTTTAATTTAGACTATGCAAAAGAACAGTACTACCAAAGATGATTAATGAGGTTCGGGTTATAATTAAAAGTGCTTTCAAACTCTTTCTGTGATACATAGTTAATGGAAGAAAACATGAGCAAGTATAACCTTAAATGTGGATAGATTAAATTTCCTACTCAAAGAGAAATAGATTACAAAAACCAAGGAGAGATTTTAATTTTCTTTTCCTAGGATTGGAAATGCAATTTTTAAAAAAAGATGACATAAAATAAATAGATGAATGAATTGTAACATAAATTTGATTTGACTGGTCTATGGCAACTTCTGCATGGGAATGTTAAAGTATTTACATGTTTCTCAGGATACCAACTTACTCTTATAAAAACTGATCATGAGTTACAGCATGAAATTATCATATGGACAATAACGCAATAAAATTAGTAACGAATGGAGAAAAGTTTAACAAAAAATGGAAACCTAAAAGGAGCTTACGTAAAAACATTCTGAATAAAAACAAATCAGAGAAACCAAGTCACATTGAATTATATAATTTACAAAATTACAACATAAATATAACATAAAATAATATTAAGATAGGTTAATTACAATAATTTTAAATCATTTAAACAATATTAATAAAAAATTAAACATTTATATAGTATTTATGTAAAAATATAGAAAATATATTAATCATATATACATAATTATAAGAATGAAAAAACATCACAAAACTTATGGGAAAATGTGCTCCCTGGAAACTTACATTAACATAATAGAAAAAGAGAGGACCAAAGAAATTAGCATGGAAGATGAGAAATTAAACAAATCAGTATCCCCTAAGCAAGTAAAAATGAAGAAGTCCAGAAAATTAGAGAAGTCAGAAATAAAGGCATAAAACTCACAAACCAGACTAAATGCTGTTTTTCAAATTAAAATATTAGCAAAAGTTTTAAATCTTAGTGAATCTGATCAAGAATGAAAGGAAAATCTAATTACCAAAATTTAAAAAAATTAAATACATAAAAATTATACCATTATATGCCAACAAAATGGACTTCAAAAGGAAACTAATGAGTATCTACAAATAATAAAAATAGACAAAAAAAGAGAAAGATATCTTAAACCATTTTATTTGGGGAAAGGGGGCTAGGATGGGAAAGTGGAAAAAAGCAATATTAATTACCAGAAGAATTAACAAGGGAACCCTATCAAATTTTTTAAAAATAGATTAATGCCTGTGTTACAAAAAATATTTCTTAAAAAAGACAAAAGCCACTCTACTGCCCTTTTGCGGCTAATATAGTCCTGTTATCCAAATAAGAGAGAGAAAGAAACCAGAGAAAAATTACTGTATAACAATATTAAACAGCAGTGAATAAAATAAACCCATGAGTATCATTAGCATTACATATAATACTAACCAAAAATCAAGAACCTAAAACAAAAGTAAATCCACTCAAAATAACTACAAAATAAGACATCCTAGAATAATAATAGCCAACGTTTATATAGTGTTTACAATGTTCCAAAAACTGCACTAAGCTCTTTACAATTACTATCTCATTTGATCCTCGCAATAACGCTGAGAGGCAAATGCTGTTATTATTACCATTTTACAGATAAGGAAACTGAGGTAGATAGCAGTTAAGTAACTAAAAGCATGAGTGTGGAAATAGGTATCATGCAATAAAAGGGCAGGGTCCTAATTAAAATACCATTTACACAGACCTAACAAAATAATATTTTAGGTAAGTTTAACTGATTCAAGGTAAAGGCAAAAGCAGATTAAGTATTTGACTTTGTCATTTTACTGTAATTAAATATTATTAATATTTATATTTATGTGTATTATATATGATATATAAATATTACATAACTTTATATTAAAAATCAGTAGTCATATGTAAGATTCTTCTAATTCTATTTATTTTAATCAATCAATCAAAAAAACTTTCATTAAGCATGTATGATGTGTCAGGCACTATGCTAAGCAGCAGGAAACAAAGGAAGTCTCTACACCTTTCAGGAGCTTATGAACTAATGGACGAGGTAACGTGCAAATTTCAATATTCAAAAATTCAATATTTCAAGCTGAATCAGTTCATATAAGTCTTCCTAGGCTTCTCTGCCTTTATAGTCATTTTTCATGGCACAGTGATAATCCATTATATTCCCAGATGACAATTTCTTTGGCTATTCTCCAATCAACAGGTTTTTGCTTTGCTTCTCTGACCTCCTTGTGTATTGGGAGGGAATATGACAAATATTTATATCTTAGGATATAAGCCTAGCCACTGGCCATAATTCTAAATTGCCTTACAGAATGTTAGACCAATTCACATCTCTATCAACATCCCTGTGTCCCTTCAACCTATACTACTCCATTTTTTGCCACTTTTGCAAGTGTGCTGGATGTGAGATAGAACCTCAAAGTTTTTTAAAATTATATTGCTATTAATAGTAGCAACTCAGCCTTATCTTTCATATGGTTATTAATAGTATGCAGTTGTTCCTTTGAATAATGATGATTCTATAGGGAAGTGGCTCTCCCAACCATGATGATGGTGCTATGGACCATACTGAATTAAGAATCATGCCTTGCAGTCCAATTCCAACACTGCCCCTTGATAGTAGTATGACTTTATGACATTAACCTAAATTTCTTTGGATTTCATTTACCTCATGTAGAAAATAAAAGCATTGAACTAGATGACCTCGAAGGTCCATTCTAGGTCTAATTCTATGATCCCAATATCTTTTAGACTTTCAGATTCTATCCTTCATAGATTAATTCTTTTCTTTCTACCCTTCCCCTTTTGATTATGTTTTTTAAAATGGTGGGAAGGGAAGGGGCGATATGAAGCAGGGGTTCCTAGTGGAGAATTTATAACCATAACACCTCCTGGAATAGAACTGAAAAAAATCCATATGTTCTTTGATTCTATCACCCCAGGAATGAACTGTCACTAGAGCTGTTCCCCTCACATCCAAACAACACTCCAGTTATCAGGAGTAATGCATTCTGTTGTCAGGATGACTACTATTTAGTTACTTGTGAAATTACCCACCGGTATACTGTGCAGAGCCTGAAATAACCCCAGATGATTTGCATTCCTAACATAGAAAAGGACTAGAGTGGAGTTTTCAAAAAGTTCTAAATTGATAACTAAAAAGCAAATTACCTACAATTATGTTTCTCATTTACAGATAAGGAAATTGGACTTGAGAAATGAAAATAATTTGTCAGTAACATTTACTGAAAAGTTTACTTGCCTACACAGAACAGCCTGTAGAAGGTTAATGGTAACATTTCTTCAGCTTTCTATTCTCCAATCATTTATGGGGGGAGTAGGGGGTTGGAGGGTGGTAGCAAGGCAGTAAATCTTCATTCCTTTCCCGGTACTGATCCTCACTTCCAGTCTTCAAAACTGCCCCCCTAAACCCTTTCGCCCTCCTATCCCAATCAATATTTTTAGTTCCCTTTGGGAGGCTAGGGAATGTCTTTTTTTTTTGCTTGTATGGGTATCCCTCATCCAGGGTCAGATATACAATAGGTGCTTAATAAATGCTTTTCCCCTGTAATTTGTATTAAAATTTTATGTCAATGGCAATGAATCATTCCTTCACAAGCCAAATTTCCTGAATTAAAATACTCTAAAAGTTGTCCTCTTATCATGATTATCAATGACAAATTTGATCTCTTCATTTCAAGCATTACATCATAAAGATTTCAAATCCAGGTGATCTGTAAGCAATATAGATACGAATAATGATAAGAAAAGATATACATATAGAGAAAGATGCAAACTGAATTAGAAAAAACTCTAAATATTTGTCCAAATCATTGCAGTCATGATTTCAGGAAACCAGAGTTGTACTTTTAATGATAAATACAAAAAGATTGTCTTTATGTCCTGATATTTGATTTGGAAAACAGGATTGACCCCGTTATAGTGAAAATTGTTCAAAATTGGCTATGACATGGATTTCACTCCTCATGCTTGCAATCAAGAGTTTAATATCCAGGTTATTTCTTTTAACAGAATTTGAGCACCAAATAATGGATTCAAATCAAACCTGATTTCAAAGCAAATGAAAGGTATTGGTCTTTCCAAAGTTAAAATTCTTTTCACTAGTTGCTCTTTGGGTAGGTTTCTCTTCTTTATACAGTGCCCATTTTAATCAGGGACCATTGAAAAAATTACACATTAAATAAGGAGCCTGGTTTAAATGAGCTATTCCGCAGAAAATGTCTCCTGAAAAATTAGCTTTCTAGACTTATCATCTACCTACATTCTGACTATATAACATGAAATTCTTAAACAAGAAAAAAGGAAAGTCTCTCTCACAAAGAAATGAACAACTAAAAGAGCAAAATGTGTAAAACCTAACATGCTTTCAAATATCAGAAGATGACAATGTGATTTGCCCTCAATTTTAACCCCATAAGATGAACTATTTTTTAAAAAAAGTCTTCCCTATAACAAATACTTAGATTTCCATTAAGAATAATAATTTGTTTTTAAAAAGTCATGCTTGCAAGTTTCTAAATAAACCTACATTTTCATGCAGTTAATCTTATATGAGCCCAACAGTTGCTTTTCTCCATAAATCAATCCATTGTTGCCCTTCAGAATGGAGAAGGCAGATTTATAGTCTTTTACCCCTTTTTCTCACAATCAAAAAGATGCCTATTTGGGTAACAGAATGTTTCTCTTCTTCAAGAGTGTTTGGGATTAGGTGGTGGGGGGCAAGGGCCTTTAACATCTGCTCTCTTCAAGTGAATGACACCTCTAGTTCTCACAGTTGGGAAACTGAAAAGCAAATAGCCATCAATAGACGTAATTTTCCAACCTCAAGAGTTAAGACTATTCTATACTAGAGCACCCTTAGTTTCACTTTTGGTAGTCAAAGGTTTCCTTAGAGCCTCAATATTCAAAAGTAAAAATTCACTTATTTTTATTGAGAAAAATAAGTAGAATATAAATTCTAAAAAATTAAAAATTTAGATAATTTGAGCATAAAACAAAGATCACCCTTGGCACTAAACACTTCAAATTTTCCTAATCCTGAAAATATATCTAAATTACAGGTGGTCAAGATCAAAACATTCCAATCTCTTCAGTTTTTTGTGGCAACAAAACAATGTTCTATTTATAGCAAAAATGCTGGTACGCTTTCATTTACTTCTTTTTTTAAAATATTAATATACTGTTTTCATATCACCAAGATTTCTTCCCATATCCTTCCCCAAAATTGGAACACTTCATTAATTTGCATATCAGTTTTATGCAGAGGCCAGGCTAATCTTCTCAATATTGTTTCAGTGGTAGTAGAAGTGCTGCATAAATGAGCATACTTTTATGTACCTAAAAAAAATCTTTGGAAAAAATATTAAATTTACAAATTTTATGCCTGGATTTTGAATAAAGGCATTTTATTTTAATCATCCAATTCCTGACTATATGTATAATAAATATCTGAACAGGGAAACCTGCATGTTCCTATAGTAGTAAGGTCATTTACGGGTATTTAATATGCGTATGAATATTACAGGAAATTATGATTTAAAAAACCTCAGCCAACAAGGAGAGTTAAATTAGGATAAACTCTAATGCTAATCAATCACAGTTTTGGAAGGAAAAGCTTCTTTTAAATGGGCATCAGATATAGGAGAAGACACCGATGCATAAAAAGCCTCAAGGATTATTTTTTTCAGAGTCACTAAAAAATAAAGGACACAGGTAATGCCTAGGGAAAAAAAATGTAAAAGCTCTTTCAAAAGACTAAATTGGGCCTTACATCTATGAATATGGAATAGTGCCTGCTGGGCTAACACTTCTTGTTACCAGAGGCTATCTTTTGTCACTTAAGCAAAGCTTTCTGACAGTTTTACAGGCTGTTATCCCAAGGACTTTGGTATTTATGGCCTTTATTCACTGGGGCTTTCTGCTCTTATCGGCTGGTTACTAATCACTAAATAGATTTTTTTATGGGTCTGAAATTAGCTCAAAGGATGTCCTTCAACAATGGCAACTCAGGACAGAACCAGCTAAAGGTCTTCTCCTATGTCTCTTCCCAGTTAGCCTCAATTTTCTTCTCATGCAGATGAGTCAAGACAGGTCCAGAACCAAAGCACTAAATTAAGGAAATGGCATAGACAATCTGCAGCATCATTCTCAAATGAAGGTTTAAGTTTTCTTCTTAGCTGAATGTTCAGTGTTGATACGAAACGCTAATATCTCTAGGCTGATGTAAGGCCATAAATGTGGTTGACTTCTAACAGAACCACAACTCAAACCAAGCTCCCCAGTTTAATTACATCAATCACAATTAAGCACCTAAACTATGTGCTAAGCCCTCTGATTGATGGGCAAGGTCACAAAAAAGAAAATGAGATGGTTCCTGCTCTTGAGGAGCTTACATGGTAAGGGGAAAGCTGAGATAAGGAAATAGAGCACATACACAAAATAAACACAGATGGATGCTTTGGAGAACAAGGTAGGGTGGAAAGGGAAAGAACCAGTAAAGGCTTCTTTGACAGAGGTAGCAATTGAAATATTTCTTGATGGAAACTAAGAGAAAAGGGAGAGAATGGGGTGGCAGAGTGAGGGGGTAACCTATAAAATATAAAATATTATATTATAAAATATAACCTATGTAATATTATATATAACCTATATTATATTACAAAATATAACCTACACAAAGGCATAAAGACAAGAAAGAGATAGAATATTTTGTACACCCAGGGAATGCCCGGTATGCCAGCTGGTCAGATAATCAATGAGATTTATTAAGTGCCTAGTGTGTACTAGCAATGTACCACTATGTGCTGGGGTTGGAGTTAGATGCCTAGGCCAGTGTGGCTAGAAACTTCAGCACCTGATAACAGTAATTTATGAACAACCCGGAATTAGGGTGGAGCCACACATGGAAGGATTTTACCTGTGGTGGGATTTTTAAATAAACCAGTCACATAGCTAGTAAGTAGTCTGAGGACAGATTTAACTCAGAAAGAAAAGTTTTCCTGACCACAGCGTCAACACTCCATTCACTGTGCTGATGATATTTACCATATCAGAAATTAAAACAATATCATGAAAATCGTTTTGAACTTGCAGACCCCTTGGAAAGTAACTCAAGGGATTCTCCTAGGGTCCCCAGATCACACTCTGAGAACTGCTGCTTTGGGGAATATAATTTTTGTTATCTCTACTTTCCAATCTTTTGCTTAACAAATAACTGCCATTTTCTTACACCCATTTAGAATAAAATGACAGAAAATGAAGTTATCTATTAAAAATTTTGAAAAATATGATGCATTCTTTTCTCCTAACTGTATTTCACCTAAATACAAGTTCACATTCACATAGTATTTGGTGATACCAAAGGCACTTGATTCACAACAACCCTGTGAATAGACCAATAAATAGACCAGGGTTTAATAAACAACAAAGCAGGTTCAGACCAGTCAAGTGATTTGAAAGTCACAGGATAATAGCCCAGTAAGCCCCAAAATTGCAACCCAAGTCTTTCTGATCCTTACATTCAATGCTCTTTTCCTCCACAACAGCTTGGATTCATTCCATACTATGCGATGGAAGAGAAGACCAAGTCTTCTTGTACTCAGCCTCTGCAAGCAAGCAGCCTTTGAGTAAGGTGCTATACCTGAGAAAGGGAAAATGCTAATGGTTTTAGAAAGCTAATTGCTCAAGGAAGTGCAATTCCTTGAGATGCAGTAAGTTGAAAGAAGCAGAAAAATTACAAACCTTTCAATAAATCTTCCTGTAAGGTAAACAAACTAAAATATTTCCCAGAGTGATCTGGTAAACATTAATTATTTCAGTCTGCAAAGTTTACAATTAATAAATGGCACATATGATCCTGGCCAGAAGGGAAGCTAGGTGGCCCAGAGGGTAGAGTTCCATGCCTAGAGTCAGGAAGACTCATCTTTCCATGTTCAAATCTGGCTTTAGACACTGACTAGCTGCGTGACTCCCTAGGCAAGTTACTTTATCCTATTTGCCTCAGTTTCCTCATCTGTCAAATGAGCTGGAGAAGGAAAGGTCCAATCACTCTAGTACCTTTTTCCAAGAAAACCTAAAATGGGGTCATTAAGAGTCAGATATGAGTGAAAAAATACTGAATAACAACAAAACCTAGCCAGAAGGAGACATTGCTATTACTGAGATTCTACTTCCTCTCACATTATAACTGAACATAAAAAATGCATAAGGAAATACTGATTTCTTAGCAATTCCTAGAGTTGCAAGGGTAATGACAACAAATCTATTTTACAACAGAAGGGGAGCCTTTCATTTCACTATGAATAGCTTATACCTCTAATTGCGTCGCCATATGTTTTGACGTTACAATTTTAAATATAATTTCAAAATTCTGACTACTTATATTATAAATGGATTCACTACCTTACAAAATCTGCTTTAACTAAGCATCCATATGGGCAATTCTTTATAAGTTTAAAAGGGACTGAGGGGGTGGTGCTTTTTGACTCACCACAGCAGCTATTTCAAACTTTTTCATCACATCTCAAGTCATTCACAGGATCCCTAAACTCAAAAGCCAAAGATCTTGTTTTAACATTCACTCCAAAAAATTGAGGCTATTCACAAAGTACTCCCTGTCCTCCCTTCTCTATTATCTCACAACCTTCAGATGTCTTCCCCCACTATCTCTGCCTTTACCCACCTCAAAGTGACCTGTTATACCAAGAAAAGCCTGTGTACATTTACACACAATCCTATCCATTCTTCTTCATGAGATTGCTCCCTCCATCACCCCCACTCTCACTATTCTTATCTTAGCAAATTGGTCAGAAATTGTCAGAAAAGGAAAATGGTGCAATTTCATAATATTTTTTTTCAACTGAGCATCAAAGTAACTTAAAGAGTAATATTTTCTGGCCAAGTATAAGAATTTCCTCAACACTTGCTGAAAAACACTTGTTAATATTTTATGTTTTTGTTTTATGCCTATCTTACTTTCAAACCCTTACACTATCTGTAATTCTATGAGTCATTTCAATTTCTATAGAAAGTAGACTGGGCATAAAACTTACATGAAATATGTTAAGTATTTTATAACTTATAAATTATAAAAATAATCTACAAATACCTGCTTTTAATAGAAAACAGAAGGGCTCTCAAGAAAATGGCAGTGCCATAGAAGGCACCATTGTCAGAAGCAAGGGCAGAGGTGGGGAATCTGTGACCATGAAGCCATATGTGGTCCTCTAAGTCCTCAAGTACAGCACTTTGACTGAATTCCAACTTCACAGAACAAAAGATGATTAGTTTTTTATTTTAATTTAAATTAGGCTGAAAATTTAAATGACAGAAAATACATGCCCATAACTTTCCCACTGTTAAAAAAATCAAACTCCATCCCTAAAGAGCCTTTTTAAACTATATGTCCATTTAACATTACCTATGTGGTAAAGTTTACATTTTGATAGAATACATGTCAAATAGGTTATGGTCTCTTGAAGCATCCCTGAACTTTCAAATTACTTTAACACTGCAGAAAAAAAAAAGACAGACCTGATTTCTGGCTTCTGTAAATTAACTATATTTATTCTATGTGTTCTTTTATCCTACAAGTAAAAAACAGCCTTAGGAACTCTTTGTTGGACAAATATTTTAGGACTTTGATCCAAACTATAATATGAATTAATAATAAATCAAACAGGAAAAAATGATAACTAAGCAAATAAAAGGAGATAAAAAAGTTACTAAATATACTTTCCCATTCAAATGAAGCAGAGTTAAAAGTACCAAAACCTAAATGAATTATATTAATCTTCTAGAAACAGTTCATACTCATATTTAGCTGCTGTTCAACTCAGACAAATATTTACTAATAACTGAATTGTGCATAGTATAATATATTTATGACTTGCAAAAGACTTTAGACATTAACCCATTTGTTTCCTACAACAGGTCTATGAGTTGGATACCATAGGTATCACATATATTTTAAAATTAGAAAGGCTAAGACCATGGTCATAAAGTTAATGAGTGTCATAGGTAGGATTTGAACTAGGTTCCTTTTTTACTCAATCTACTGAAAGAAACTCTGGATATCTGACTACATCACATTATTTCTCTACTAAGTTCCTTGGTATAGGCAGAGGACTGAGCTAGATACTAGAAGAATTGTTGCCATTTTTGTTGTTGTTATACAATAAAAGATATGGTAGAAAAAACATTAACCTGAAAATCAGAAGACCTAGTTTCAAATTTGAAGTTTATGTTAAGCACTTATGAACTAAGACACAGTCCCTGAGTTTGTAAGAAGGTAAAATTTGGGAGAGGAACCTGAGAGTTACATGAATTTCTTGCTGCTGAGTTGTTTTTCAGTTATATCCAATTCTTTGCGACTCCATTTGGGGGCAAAGATACTGCAATGGTTTGCCATTTTCTACTCTAGCTCATTTATAGATGAAGAAACTGAGGTAAACAGGGTAAAGTGACTTGTCCAAGATCACACAGCTGTAAGTGTCTGAGGTCAGATTTGCACTCAGGAAGCTGAGTCTCCCTAACTCCAGGCCCAGATCTCTATAGCCTTTGGCATCAGGAACCTCTCTGCTTTAAAATCTCACTTCATCAACACACAACTTTGTTATGGTCAACACCATTTGATTTTTAGACAACTAATTGGCTGTGGAGTCAAGAACATTATGATTCAAAGCTGCTACAGATAATTCCTAGGTATGTGACTCTGGTCAAGTCACTTATAACAACATCTATTCCACAGGTTTGCTATAAAGATCAACTGAGTTAATCTACAGAAAGTACTTTACAAACCTTAAATGCTAGTGATGATGATGATGATGATGATGGTGCAAATACTTAAATATGATGGAAAGAGAATTAACGTTGGAGTCAGGAGACCTAGCTTTGAATTTGAACTCTGTCTTCATTAAATAGTTCATTATTTTACTTGCGGTTCGTATATAAACTCTGCTTACAAAATAATTAAGCACTTATTTTATGCAGAGAACTATAGGAGAAAAATGGTGTTTAAATAAGACACAACCCAAGCCCTCACTGAAGAAAGTCTAGTAGGATTATATGATGTGTACACAAATAATAAACTCAAAATAAGAGCTAAGTTCATAAAGGAGATATAAATCAAGTGCTATGCTGAGGTGGGGAATAAAGATCATTATCAAGTGAGAAGTTCAGTACTGATGGTACTTGAGTCAGACTTTAAAGGAAAGATAGGAATTTGAAAAGAGAGGAATGTTAGTAACAGGGAATAGCATGTATAGAGTGACAAAGCAATGAGTATAGCAAGTAGTCCAGTTTGAGTAGACTATAAAAGTACATGGAAGAGCCATAAAGGAAACCTGGCATCAGGTTATATCATATCAAATTCTGACCAGGCTAAGGAATTTCAGTTTTATCAATGGGCCATAGAAAAATCAATATAGAATTCTGAAGGAGTGACAAGATTTGTATTTAATAAGGTCACTTTAGGTTACCATAATACAAGACTTCTCCTCAAATTCATGACCAATAATGGCCAAAGTAAGGGAGAGAACACGGACTGGAGGAAGCCCCAAAAGTGAGAATGCAGAGAAATTCATGCTTAGAGAAAGGAATTGTGATGTAAGCATACGCTGATTGTGAAGATGAAACATTCACAATGGGGAGCAGAACAGGATTGGTGTTGAGGATTGGCTGGGGGAGGGAGTGCCATTTAAAAAGCCAGCTTCTTGATGGGAACAGGACCAATGGCTGGAACATGCAAGGCTCAGAAGAACCTGACAACCCTGAAACTATAACAAGGTAATTCAGAATTCCATGTACTCTCCTAAGCAAAATTGGTGCAATCTCTTACAGGATCTAGTGGAGAAGTAACAATTCAATTGTGCATTTGTGTTCCTCCAAGTTGTCTTGCCACTCTGTCTTCATTAAATAGTTCACTATTTTATTTGCGGTTCATATACAAACTCTTCTTACAAAATGATTGAGATAGAGGACTTGAGAATTTGGGAGGTGGAAGGAGACTAACCACTGCTAATACATTTGAGTATAGAGAATGAGCCAAAAGACCCCTTAAGAAGTATCAGTGATGAGAGCACATAATGAGGCAATAAAAATACAGAGGGAGAGCAAATGTGAAAGGCCTTATGGTGATACAAAATCTCCTTAACACATGCTGTTTACCCAAAATGAAATCTCAAGGAGTACAAGATTTGTGGTTTATTAATGTATGTTTTAGAGTACACATTACAGTCACTGTCTGAACTCTTCCCTCTTTTCTCCCACTGACTTTGTTGACCTTGGAGAGTCAGAAAGGGATTTAGCATATTGACTGGTCTCAGTTCAACCTGGTACTGCTCATGATTTAAGGTTACAATCTCCAGATGCATGATCAAAGTACAGGAGCAAAGAATGAATTTGAATGGCAATGGAAGCTAGAGATGGTGACTATAATCCCTGATTCTAAGGAGACTTGAGGTTTAGGGATTTTCCTTGAGTTTGGGAATTCAAAACTGAAGTAGGACTAAAGGAAAACAGGTCCAAAACCAATATCGTAAGACTCTGTTGGGGAGTACATGGGGAAGGAGCATTGGGGTATGGAAGGAGAGGTTAACATATCCTGGCCAGAAAAAGGAAGGAGGTTAAAGATTTGGTACCGCTCAGTGGTGAGATTGAGCCTGCAATTGAAATTGAATCAGTCACTGAACTTCAAGGGTGGTTGAGATAGGGAGACCAGCTCTTATAGTTAATCAACAACCCCCCACCTTTGTATAAAGTGCTTACTGATACTTAAAAATGGGAAAAATTAATCCAAGTATTTTTTTCATTGATTAATATATTTTCTATGAGAAAATTTAATTAGGCTCCTTTATTTAACATAAATTTCATTCATGGATTAAAGGATCATGACTCTTGGACTCTAATCTCTAAATGAATTTTACATATGTATGTAAATATATATCATATATGCATATATAAAAATTTATATATATATGAATAAATTTCTAATCATTCATAGGATATAAAAGCAAGCAAGAAAAGAAAGGCCAAATATTATAGATAGTCATACAATAGTATTTCTGAACTTCAAAAGTACAGAGAAGGCAGCTGGGGAGTAATATATTTTCCGTTTCCTTGGTAAGTTAAATTTGGTTTGGCAGGGAACCTTTAGGAATAGATAAGGCTCTTTAAGTAAAACTCTGCAGTTTTAGCCAAAGAAAACAGTCTGTAGATTTGATGACTGTACTCGATTTATTAGAACCATATGCAATGCCTTTTGATCGTCTAGATCCAGTAAGTCAACAGATTGATATTTATCAAGAATATGCTACATGTAAAGAAGTCTTAATTTGACCACAGTGTTGCTAATAATATAATTATGCCAACACCTACATCCCACTGACAATAATTGTGTTATACTAAATTTGACCAATTCATACAGGTTTAGCATTTGTAAAAGGCCTTTTGGGAGACATTAATATTATATATATTTTTTAAATGGAAATAAGCTTGGTGCTAAATACTGTTATCAAAGCAACTGCCTACTTGTAGCAGAGGAAGTATAAAATTGGTACATTTGAAACACGAAGGAAATAAATTTAGCCTCTTGAACTTGCTAGTATATACCTGGCCTTAATTTCCTCATGAATAAAATGAACATCAATACACTATAATAGCTGCATCAGTGTGTCTATATGTCTGTGTGTAATTTAAAGTTTTCAATAGCCTAGCTCATACCTACAATTCAAGCTTATTTCGGTACATGTCCCTTTAACATACTATATATACAAATTTGACTAGACTATTAACTGAGTCGCAGATTCAACACCCCATCTTTTGCCTCCAGGCATTCATGTGTCTTCCTAATGCATGAAATGTCCTCCTTCTCTTACATTTATTACAATCTATGTTTAGCTTTGAAATCCAGCATAGGTACGGTCTTTCTGATTTGAAAGAATAACTTTATAAAGAACATCAGGCAATTTTTTCATCTACACAAATAAGAAATCCATGAATAAGTCAGGATTTCTATGATCCAATTAAAGTAACAATTTCCTGAATAATATGTAATTCAGAATTATGCTGAATTGAGTGTAACATAATGAATTCCAGGGACACTGTTTTTTTCAGGTATCCACTCCTCCCAGACACATGACCTACTTATAGGCTCAACACCTTAGGGAAGCAAGTCCCTGATTCCATTTAGGACATCATTCCCATTGATGTAAGTCTTTTTTTTTTTCTGCTCATACATATACAATGTAATAGACTATTTTGAAGTATGCCGATTATCCTTTTTTTTCTTTATAAATTTATTATAGGCAGCTAAGTGGAACAGTAGAAAAGAGTGCTGGTCCTGGAATTAAGAAGATGAATTCAAATCTGACCTCAGATATTTACTAGTTGTGTGATCTTGGGTAAATCATTTAACCTGTTTTCCTCATTTTCTTAAACTGTAAAATGGTGATAATAACAATACAAGGCTGTTGTGAGGATCAAATGAGGTACTGTTTGTAAAGCAATTAGCAGAGTGCCTGGAAGACAACATGTACTATGTAAATACTCAGGCCACTTTTCCTTCCCGCTTCCCCATCATATTCGCTCTTTGGTTTTTTGTAAGAAGTCTTGTCCTTCCATTTATTTTTATGGTAGTATCCCAAAACAACCAAATACACATACCTTATTAAATTCCAGAGGTGGAAGGTCCATGCATGTGCTAAACAGAACATATTTTCAGACTTTTTCAATGTTTATTAGTTCTGATCAATTTTTTCTCCCTTGTCTTTTAAAAATATTCATCATAATGAAATGAGTTGGAAAGGGGGGGGTAGCATACTGGGGAAAATTCTGGTAATATTAAGAAAAATCAAAAGGTATGAAGTTAAAATTTTTATTTTATTCATATTTGGCCTCTCAAGATTCTGAAGACTGCCTTAAAGACCCAACTGTAAAATGCTAACTAGGATGATAATGTTCACAAAGTACTTGCATAATGCTTTAAGCACAAAACACTTTAAATATATTACATCATCTAGGTTGCAAATGAGATGACAATATAAAGAAACCACCAACTGAGGTAGGTACTACAGATACTATTATCTCCATTTGATCAATTTAAACTAATGAATTTAGAAATATAATACCTAAGCCTAATAGTTCTCATCTCAATTCTTTCCCCTTTCCTCCAGACATAATAACTATGCTTACTGTTCATGTTTGGTGAATCTTTCTGCCATCCAGTGATTAGAGGATAAGCTTTTGCTACTGTCCTACATGCACTCAAATTTATTTTAAATCTTTTGGATAATAAGTTTCAGAACTACAAGTAATGAAGAGAATTTGTTTACAATACAAATGACAGATTTAGAATTGATAATATTATGTCAACATGCCATGATTTATGACTGCAGAAGATGATGCTTCAGAAGAAGAAACCAAAGCTATCTACAGTCACATAAAAATGCTTGAAATCACTATTAGTTACAGAAATGCAAATTAATATAGTTACAGAAATGCAAATTAAAATAAAAATGAAAAAAAATAATTTTAAAAAATAAAATGCTAATTAAAATTAAAAAACCACAGCAAGGGAAAAATGACAAACGTTGGAGCAGATGTGGAAAAACTGGGACACTAGTGCACTGTTGGTGGAGTTGTAAATTTTACTAGCCATTCTGGAGACCAATTTGGAACTATACCCAAAGGGCTATAAAACTGTACATACCCTTTGAATACCACTACTAGGTTTGTGTTTCAAAGAGATAAAAAAGAAAAATGACCTATATATAAAAATATTAAAATATTTATACGGCAGCAAAGAATTAGAAAGTTGAGGGGACGCCCATCCACTGGGGAATGGTTGAACAAGTTGTTATAATTATGCTGAAACACCGTTGTACTTTAAGAAATGATGAACAGAATGGTTTCAGAAAAAACTGGGAAGATTTATATGAACTGATGCAAAATGAAGTGAGCAGACATTGTATACAATAAAAACAACACGGTAACAATGATCAGCTGCTCTGATTAATAAATACAATGCTCCAAGACAATTCCAAAAGACTATGATGAAAATGTTAGAACTGATGAGCTGAGTGCAGACTGAAGCATAACTTTTTCACTTTTTTCATTCTTTTTCCCTGAGGGAGAGGACATGGAGAAATACGGTAAATATGGAAACGTGTTTTGCATGATTTCCTATGTATAATTAATATCACATTGCATGCCTTCTCAATGGCATGCAATCTCGATTCTCTTCATATCAGAGAAGGTCTGATTATTTTTCTTTTATGGGGTGTTTGCGGTACACATATATTTTATGCATTTCTGAGTTTCTAAACTTTTTCTATATCATTGGGGGCTCCTGCAAAAATCCTCCAAAATTTCCACTTAATTTCTTATGCCAACCCACGATATATCAGAACTGTGATAGGGCAAGTCACAATGTGGAAACGGTAACTATACTTATAATCCAAACAAAATAAACTACTTTTCATTCTCTGAAAGCCTCCTTCCAGCTCTTCAGTTCTTATTTGTCTTTGAAAGCTCAATTCAAATGCTTTCACCTCCAACTTTTCTCTCATTTCCCCATATCTGTAAGGACTTTTCTGTTCCTGGGCCTCACAAAATTACTTTGTGCAGGCACACCAAGAATATCTTCTTAATAATATTGTTATTAGACTACAAGCTTTATGAAGCCAGGGACCTTATGTTATCTAATCTTTCTATCTCCCTCCAATGACTTGGATAGTGTATGTGACACACAACACTTAACTTAATAAATATTTATTACACTACTATTAAACATAGACCTCACCAGTAAGACAAAACAGTTTCTTACTAGATCAGTCAGTAATTCCTCTAACCCAGGAAAGTCCTTTGTCCTTGTATTTCAAAGTGATAAAAAAAGAAAAATGACCTACATATAAAAACATTAAAATATTTATGCGGCGGCAGAGAACTAGAAAGTTGAGAGGATGTCCATCCACTGGGGAATGGTTGAACAAGTTGTTATAATTATTTTGAAACACCGTTGTGCCTTAAGAAAGGATGAACATAATGGTTCAGATGGATAGTTGAAATCACTATTAGTTACAGAAATGCAAATTAACAACAGAAGCAGAAAAGCAAGTAATAATCTTAGGGTCACTGGAAATTACAAAAAGTAAATATCCAACCTCAATTTTAACCCCATACAGGAATGTCACTTATCTATTGCCTCAAAAATCCAAGAACACAGGGGTTCTACTATTATTAATATTAATAATATGAATGTATCAATTTATTATGTTCAACATTATTATATTTAATATTAAACTAGTTAATATTTATTATTACTTTTAAAAATCAAATAGAATCAATGTCACAAAATCTATGTACCAATTCATGTAGGAAACCATAATGATCTTTACTCAGAATATATTTACTCTTACCTGACTTATAATTCTAATTATCTTACTGGTCTGGTTGACCAGACCAAAATCAATTAGAAGCACATTTGCTGAGAGTAGTGAAAAAACAGAAGCTGACAATAGTGCTGTACAATAGAAAAGAGTGCTAGGTTTGGAATCAGAGAACTTGGGCTCAAGCTTCACCTGTACCAGTTACTATCTGTGTGACTTTAGAGAAATCAGTGAACCTCTCTGATGTCAGTTTCTTCATATGTAAATGAGAGGTTTAGACTCTGAAGGTCCCTTACAGAACTAAATACAAGAAATGTGAGATACAAAATATAAACTAAAAAGCAAGGACCCAAATATAAATGAAAGAACTAGAAAAAAACATTGCATTTTGGGGTATTATAAGGCAGTTTACTTAGAAGTCCATGGGAATACTGCAGTTATCAAGTGGCACTAAGTTGGAATAAGGGGCCAAATTATTAGACCTCTGCTTTGATCAGCCAACCACACACTCAACTCCACCAAGCAAAATTAGCTTCAAGAAAGAGGACTCCAACCACAAATCATAATACTGGATTGAGAAAGCAACTTTTTGTTATCAATAGGACAGGACTTTTGACTGAGAACTGAATTGTTCCTTAAAAAGGGATGCTTCCACTGACTCTTATACCTGGTTGAACCTGTAATGTAGAAGGCATGGTGTTGCCTACAAGCCTTAAGAGAAAAAGTCTAAACAGTACTCCCTCCTAGCAAGAAGGAGGATATGACCTAAGCAGAGAAAATAAAGTAGTAATAGCCAGGGCTAAAAAAAGAAAAACAAAACTACAGGATTTCGGAGGGGCTTTGTTTTCTCCTGTCCCTCTTTCTCTCTCTTTCTGGTTAACAGGGGTAGTGAAAGCTACCTTCTCTTCTTCCTCCACATGAGCAAAGACAATTCCTTGGCTATCTCAGTGATCTTGAGAGGCTATGTGGGTACTTCTAGACCTACAATAAGTATTAATCAACTATCCATTTACAATAATCATGCAGGAATGATTGTGTCATATCTTAAGAGTAATGGATTTTTCAAAATTAAATTTCCTTTTTAATTATAAATGTGACAAAACACCAAATACACATATTTCCACAGTGGGGGCAGGAGACAGAACAAACCTAGAGGCTCATATACAAAATTCTACTTACATGTATATGAAATTCTTGTATGTGAATTTCTATGACATTCAACTTTTATAAAAAGTATATATTAAATTTAATATATTGTTAGCAACATTTCCCTGTCTCCGTTATCCTTTTTGAACTTTTCTGCTGTCTGTGTTTTTTCTTAAATATTTCATTAACAATGTTTTCTTTCCTTTTTTTAAAGTTAAGACTACTCCAGGGGCTATCCCCACAATTCTCCACCCAAAAGATCCAAGTCTTTTTTTTGTAACAAATAGTATAGCAAGAAAAATAAATGTATATACTGGTTGAGTCTGAAAATATGGTTCATTCTGCATCCACAGACCCATTATCACTCTGCCAAAAAGTAGTATGTATACTTCATAAGTTTTGAGGTGTCATCACTTGTTGCAGCGATCATAGCTCTTAAATTTTTTAAAGATGTTTTTCCACACTTCCCTTAAGTCTTATATAAGGCTTATAATCAGAAAGTCATTGAACATTTTTTCCCATCATAATAACTTTGAATGAATCTTGAATGATTTTTATATATAGGTGGGAGATAGATTTTTGGGAGAGAGTCTTTAAGATAGCATTTTGTTCTGTCAAAAAAATTGCTCTTTCATAATCAACAAACAGTTAAGCACAGTAGGCGCTTGTATTTTCTACATCCTTCTGTCAACTGTTAAATAATAATGACAGAGTTCATGAACGATTGTTTAAGAAAGCCTGCTGGTTCCCTACTAATACACTTGGACTGAGTATGCCCTTAATGTGGTAAACATGGATGGGTTTCGATCTGTATCAATAGAGGGAACATCCAAATTGATGAGTTTTCAGATCCATTTTCCCTATGTAAATATTTGAGTTGCACTACAATAGTTAAAATGATGAAAGTTTTGGAATTTTCATGAGCATCTAGAAAATTCTCTTATATATTATAACTCATTAGGGCTGTGAAACTGCTTATTGACACATCTCTAACCTCTCTGAGCCTCACCTCTAAAACTAAGAGGAAAGGAAGAGTTGAGGAGGTTGGACAAATGACTCAGTGATATAGAATTCTATATAGATACACTAAATCTATTATCTTATTATGAGATCTACATCTACAGATATCCCAGGATGGAGTGAAGCCATCTAGTCTTTTCAACTTCTTTGAAAGGAGAACATCTCTAATGAAAAGGATGCAATGAAATGTAACATTGGAAAGAAAAATAACCTACCTCTCTCATCTTCCAGTCAGGATTCTCCAAATCTTCTGAAAGATCTGCAGGATGTCCCTGTCAACAGTGAAAAATACACAATCAAGAAAGTTAGGGACAGCAAATGATGCTGTAGCATCATATGGTATTAATTTGAAAGTGATAACAGGTGATATATCTATACTGCACACATACTGAAAACTTATGCAACCTTATTTATTATTCTATTTTGTCCACCTAGCCAACATGAAATAATTATCGTCCTTTGAAAAAGTAAAAGACAATTAAGCTATCTATATTTTGGGGGAATTGTATATTAGCCCATCAGATTCTCATAAAAGAGATGAGATTGAATGACTTTAACAGTGAGCTTGAAGGCAACATTTCCAAAGTACTTCATATAAAATGTATACATTTTGGCTTTTAGACAAAGAAAATGGTGGCAGATTTGATGTTGCTCCATTAAAAAGGATATAAAGGAAAATCTATCAAGATATTTGGATGTAGAAGGTAATAACTTTAAATAATGGATAAAGAAAATTATGTTAATAAAAAACCTACATATTTTGTTTGGTTGTTCAATTCAAATTTCAAAGCATACTACATAAAGTAAGAGATATAATATAGGCTGAAAGTTATTATTAACTGTAAAATTAAAGTAGAATTTCTTCATATACAATGGTAGGTAATCTAAATCACTGCTATTACACTCAACTCCACCCCTTTTGTGAGTAAATACACCCTTCCTTGTTAAGAGTAAAAAAATTATAAGTTAGAAAAATCACTTTATTTTTCTTTCTTTTCACAAGTCTGCCAAGTATTTTGACAAAATGGCTACCATTGTGCTACCAGGAAAACAAAAAAGAAATCTCTCAAAATACATACATGCAAGAGAACAGATGTATCCTTTGTAACAAGAAGTCTAAATTAACTAGCAGTGGTGATACCATTTAGAAATTGTATATAAGTTGGATTGATCAAGAAATCTTTAAAGGAAAATTATTGTTTGAGGTAAGTTCACATGTATCTACCTGTATCTAAAGAATCAAATTCATATCCCATTTTTATTAAAACCAAAAGCACTGATTAACTATAGTTTAGTCCACAACTGTCCATCAGTAAAAAATTTCACCTAGTTACTTAATGTATTATTGAACAATGAAAACTGACAATAATATTTATTACTCTGGAAGTATTTCCTGGAAGGAATTCAAACAAATTTTCATTTCTTGGAAAAGAAACCTCTGAATTCACATCCATCATGGTTCACCTTGTTCCAATTTCCTCCCTGAAATTCTGCTCAGTAGGATGACTAGCAAAATGGGTAGGATTGAGATTGAGGGCTTTCAATTTTTTAATCTAATGGTTGTCTTTTCAAAAGGAGTGCCTACTTTCTATGAATGATAATTAGTTGAAAGTCGAAGGTTAAAGAAGACAGAATCTCTATCAATTAATAGAAACAAGTCTTCTCATTGTCTGCAGTTAGAAAATACCTTAGTTGGTTCAAGATAATCTGAAAGAAAGCATGATGGAAAGACTATTTCTACTAACCATCCTCAATCTAAGGCACAGATTCTTAAGTTGGAGCTAACCTTATACAAACATACAAAAATAGATAGAAAATAATTTGCAGAAAAATTTTTTTTTAATACTTTGAAAACTGAATTTCAATGTAATTGGTTTCCTTGGTAATCCTATGTATTTTATAGATCTAAAAATATTATTGAGAAAAGGGGGATCTATAGATTTCACCAGACTGCCAGGGGAAGTGTAACCCTCTCCACTCCTTCCAAAAAAGTTTAAGAATCCCTACTCTAAGGCCACCTTCATAACTAAGCATATTATCTTGGATTTGAATCCTGCCTCCAACACTAACTAGTTATTCCCATCTTATAACTCCTCTGCCAGATACTGGGGCAGGTAGGTAGAAAGAACACTGAGCTTAGAATCAGGAAGACTCACCCTCCTCAGTTCAAATCTTGCCTTCAGAAACTTATTAGCTGTGTAACTCTGGGCAAATCCCTTAACCCTCTTTGTCTCAGTTTCCTAATCTGTAAAATAAGCTGGAGAAGGAAATGGAAAAACACTCCATATCTTTGCCAAGAAAACCTCAGATGACATCACATACAGTCGTTCACAACTGAAATGATTGAACAAGTCAGATACACTTTTTGCACTTTTTCCCTTTTCTTCTTTTATAGGCAAGTCACAACCTCCTCAAGTCTAAATTTCCTTATTTGTAAAACTGAGGTGATAATATTAATAGTACTTACTTTACGGTATCACTGGAAGGATAAATGACAATGTTTAAAAGGCTTTACAAATCTTTGAGCTCAAAATGAAAATCACCTCTCTTTATCTTACTGATAATTTTTACCCTTGAATAAGTTCATCAATGCATCAAATTCTGTCACAAGTATGAATATTCTACATGTAAACAGAAAAGGGCAATGGATAATTTAATACAAAAACTGAAATTTTTAAAAAGTGATCCTATATTCAATACAGCTATAATTAGAGAAATGGTGTAAGGATGCTATTAGTCAAAGAATCACAGGAATAAATATGAGTTACTATGAGAGGACATCCAGCTTACTGCAGCCTTCAGGCATGACCACACTTAATTCATTCCAGGCAGATTAATTATTATTTTTAAAGATCTCTAGGGAAAGAGCTTCCATAATGTCTCAAAATAATATGCTTCAGTGTTTAAATACCCACAATGCTGGGAAATAATCCCATCTAACTGAATTTATCCCACTTCCTCCCTTGCTGAAGCTTGAGGTTATTTTTCTTCTTGATGGAAAGTTCCGCTGTATCCTTTTCATTAGGTACAATCACTTTCCACAAAATTCAAGGGCAGCATCAAGTATTGTAAAGAGCATGGGTTGTGATGAAAAGATCCAAGTTTTAATTCCAGTTTTGTCATTTACTAGTTATCTGAAAGTAGAAAAGTCATGGGCTTCAGTTTCCTTGTCCATGAAATGAAAATGATTAAGAGGGAACTTTTGTAAAACACTGTATACAAATATGACCTATTATTAACCTTCCTGACCAAACCACCACAGAATGTTACCAAGGATCACATATATGTAAGAAGTGATATATAAAAGATATCAATTACATGTATGCCTTGAAAAATAGGCACATCAGTTATACAGTAGACAGTAGATGGGACAAGTAGTGTGGTTTAGGGATGCCTCAATACCCTGGAAAAGAGGAGAGATATATAAATCCCCAAAGAAGAATTTGGCAGGAACTGGGGGAAAGAAAAATAACTACAGAAGATAGTAAGTCTTAAGGGGAAGGGTTGGTTTGCGATCTATAGTGATGGAGGAAATGCTCATACCAATGAAGCTGCATAGCTTAGCAAGTATCAAACTACAATTTAAGCTCAGTTTCTTACTTCAAAAAATAACAAAAAAGAGATAGCTCTTTGAATGAGATTGATGTAAAGAAAAACGTCCTAATAATGAGGATAATTTAAAAGTGTCCATGGCTGCCTTCTTCAACATGACCAGCAGCTTGTCATCAAATGTTTTGAAGTAGTTTCTGTTGAGATAGAGGCTGAATTAGATAGTCTCTGAGAGTCATTCTCATATGGAAATTCTGTGTTTCTATTCTTTCTATTTCACTGTCTTTTGAAAAAAAATTCCATGTGAGAAAGCTTAAGGATTGCTAAGAGGGAAAAAAAAAGTCAGTTACATTTTAAATTTCTCTTTCAAAAGCACAGTGTCTTAAATGTAGCTATCACTTAATAAATGTATAATTTTAAAATGCATATTCTTGAGTGAAGAAGACCATGAGTTTATTCATCAAAGACAGTGGAGATGTGCAGTCTAGGCTACAGAATAGAGAGAACAATGAGTACAGGAATGTCAGAAATAATTATGATTAAAAATAATCAATTAGCAATTAATTATCAATAATAAATGATATTCATTAATAAGAAAGGAAGTTACTGAAAATTATGTTATAATTTTCAGCAAACATTCTCAGAATTTGAGAGATAGTGTGTCTTGTGGAAAGAACAATAAAGAGGCTATTGTTAACCTGTTTTCAGAAAACAAGAAAAGGAATGATCTGAAAGGTGGCTTGAAGGATAGGAAGAGCAGGTTATAAAGGGCTTTAAAAGCCAAACAGAGTGTTTATATTTGATCCAGTAGGAACAAACTCTGTGTTGATGGTAATACATCCACATTCTATATATGTGTCTGTTTACAGACATATATCTACTTCTGTGGGGGGGAGGGGAGGTGTTGGCTGGGTGTGTATTTGTAGAAGAAAAGGATGTAAATGGGGAAGTAATGCTAAATAAATAATAGTAAATAGTAAAAATAAAAGTAAATAATGCTAAATAAATGTTAGTGAAAGTAAGTAATGTTCTTTTTTTGTTATCATTTTTTGAAATAAGAAATGGAGTTTAAATTATAGTTTGATACTTGTTAAGCTATGCAACTTCATTGGTTTCCTGGCTGTCCCGCTATGCCTAGAATGCTCTCCCTCCCCTCCTTATTTCTGCTCTCTAGTTTCCCTGGCTTCAATTCTCAGCTAAAGTCCTACCTTCGGCAAGAAGCCTTTCCCAGGTCCCCTTAATTTTACTGTCATCCCTCTATAACTACACCCAATTTATCCTGTCTACATTTGGTTTGTACATAGTTGTTTGCCTATCTCCTCCACAAACTATGAACTCCTATTTTCTAGGACCTCACTTGACTTTTCAGTATTTGAAAATTTGGCATCTTTTTACTGAACTTTTAATTTACACTGTTATAATCATTATGCATATTTTTCTTTTTGGATCAGCTTATTTCATTCTATGTCAGTTCATACAAATCTTCCCATGTTTCTCTGAACTCCTCATAGATGTGATTACTTACTATACAATAATATTGTACTTACATAGGATAGAGGATTCCTTTTGGCCATTCTTGAATCAATGTCCTTCAGGCTTATTCTTATTTACTTACTGCAATAAGAAGAGTTGATAGGATCTGTTTTGATTGCCATGGGATATATATATCCCTTGGATTATTAAATGGTATGAATAGTTTTGTCACTTATTTTGAAATATTTCAAAAGGATATCCAGATCACATTTCAACCAATTCACATTTCCACCAACAACATTAGTTTTATTATGGATGGAGCAACAACTCTACAGTATCCCCTACCAAAAAGCAACTATGTAAATCATGATATACAAAATTAATGAAATATAGCTGCAGAGTTTGGAAATGACAAATATGAGGAATTCAGAAAACCATGAGAAGACATGTCATCTGGGACAGACTAAAACAAGCAGTACCAGAAAATAAATACGCACACACACACACAAACACATACTGACTATAAAAATATAAATGAAACATTATGTAATTTTGATGATTAGGTTGACTAAACTGCTTCTTATTTCTTTTTCATTTTTTGTGGCAAGGAATGACTCTCTAACGGGTTGAATGAAAGATAATTGAAAAATGAAAGGATTCGATAAAAACTGCTTTAAAGAATAACACATTGGTATGCCTACTTCTCATAGTCTGGGCAATAATAATAGTCTGTGTTTTCATTCCTTGAACATTTGCAATGTAAGAGACAAACAGCAAAATTATTTTAAATTTTCTTTCTATAAGAGATTGGGAGTGTGTTTTCAAATGGTATTTCACAGCCATCTCAGTGATTCTTCTTTTGCAAACTGTTTCAATTTTTATTTTGAAAAATAGTTTCCTATTCCTGTAAGAACATCTTTCTGCTACATACTTAAGTCAATCCTTTTCAGATCTGGTACAAAGCACAATTGCTTGTGTTAACAATAAAACTGACAATTAACCATGTGTCCAACAATTAAGAAATGGCTCAATAAATTATGTCATATGAATGTAACTGAATACTGTTGCACTGTAAGGAATAATAAATATGAAGAATACACAGAAACAAGACCTATATAAATTAATGTGAAGAAAGTAACCTGAAAAATCAAAATATAAAAGGACTACACAAAATACAAATAAAATTAAAAGGGAGTAGTAGTAAAACTTCAATCAAATAAAATACTCAATGCTATCATAATGTAAAATTTAAAGGACTTTTCTGCTAAAAATGAATAAAACAACTGTTTTGAAGGAAATATATTTTGTGGGACACAGACTAACATCAAAAGAGAAAAGCATTTTCTTTAAAAAAAAAAAAAGTTAACCAATATAAATCATTTGCCTGCCATGAGGTGCTTAATAAGTACTTGTTGAATTTAATTGAACTAAATCTTTATTTTCTTTTATTTTAGCATAATGGAAAAGCCCTTGTTTTTGTTTAACTGTCCTTCAAAAAGAATGAAGTCAGACATAATTATAAGTGACTGTGTTATAGCTCATTTTTTAAAAAAATAACAGTATCTTCTATGCTCTATTAAAATATTTGGAGAACATTAAGTTTAAGTGGTTCCAAATATTAACAAACTACATTTTCTTTGACGTACCACTTAGTAGGAAAAGATAAACTTTAATTTTAGAAGAGAAAGTTCTGGTAACAAGAAGAAAATCTGTTCTCTCTTATTTTTGATGTTCTGGGAATTAACAGTGATAAATTTTAATCTAATCTAAATTTTAATCTAATCATTTTTCTCTCACTACCTGATACTTTTTTCTTTTTAGCAAGCATCAAAGTATATTAAATTATGATTATTGATTAATAAGATTTAGAGTTCTTGAAGAACATAACTACAAATTATTTATAATGATTTAAATTGGCTATTTCTCACAACAATACTACACATTTGTCTGTTACCATTGCCCCCTCTTTCTGGAAGAGGAAAAGTGACAAAAAGTTTCAGCATTATCGCAAGGATATAGGCTCAGATTCTAGTGTAAGAAACTATAATAATGATGATAATATTTATACTGTAATAATTAATAGCATGTAGATAGTGCTTTAAAGTGTGCATAGAACTTTATAAATATAATATCATTTTATTGTTATAAGAACTCTAGGAAGTAGCTGTTATTTCTGTCCACATTTTTAAGAAAAGAAAACTGAGACGGAGATTTGCCTGGGTTCCTATTCCTGTAAGAACACCCTTCTGCTACATACTTAAGTTTGCACAGAACTTTATAAAGGTACATAGGTATAACAAGTATATGGATTACACAGCTAGTAAGAGGCTAAAACCATACTGAAACTCAGGTATTCGTAATTCTCAATGCTCTATCCACTACATGATCTGGTTTCCTAAACAGTAAAAGGAGCAGAGATGAGAAAGGGATACAAGGCTTCCTATTTATTAGAGCTCCAAGTATTTTTCCAACTATATCATTAAAGTTGGGCTGCTTATCCTCTCATTCAGCACAAAAAACCAAGAAGTCCATATGGTACACAAGGAAAATGTGGTTAGTTTAATGGAATCATTCTCTGTACACAACGCATGTAATATGAAGCGACTCAGGGTTGGATTTGTGACAGTCACCAGACTTGGGGTTGGATTTGTAAAAGCTTATAAACGCCACAGCAGTGGCTTATTGGTGGAGAATCAGTTGTTATTATTAGAAACATTAATTCATGATGATAACTCATGAGGTTTAACATCCATTTTACACTATTAAAATGGGCTGGACTGGAGTCAAAGAAGCTGGGTTGACACAGCTATCTATCTAATCACTGGCAAATAATCACTTTATGTCTGAGAGCCTCAGTTTCCTCCTCTACAAAATGGAGATAATGAGATCTGCAGTATCTAATTACCTCACAGAACTGCTGGACTCAATTGAGATCAAGCATATAAAATGCTTGCAAATTCAAAAACACTACTAATTCAGTAACTAATTCAATAATCAGTCACTGTATTTATGTAATGTGTTTATTATCTTGAGTCTCACAACAAATAATCCTATGAAGTAACTACTATAATTATAATTATTCCTCCCCTGTCTTACACACTCTGGATGGAAAGACAGAAATAAAACATTCCCTGACTTCAAAAGGCTTATGTTCTATTGAAGGAAAATAATATAAACATAGAAAACTAAATATAAAATATGTAAAAATAATACTGAATTGTCTTATTTTAAAGGGGAAAGATTCCAACAACAGGAAGGATCCAGAAAGACTTTATGTTGGAGTTGTTATTGGACCTCAGCCTTTAAGTATGTTTGGGATTCTAAGAGGGAAAGAGGAATCGGAGTATTTCAGGATAGTTTATACATAGACAAAAATCTAAGATACAAGTCCTGATCAGTCCTAAAGAATAAAATTAGCTCTTTTTTATGAGCATAAATAAGAGACAGGAAAATAAATGAGAGGGAAAGAGACTAGGATAAAAAGTCCTGCTTCTGCTACTTAAATACTACAGCTACATCTTTCTTAACCTTTCTGTGACTAAAGTTATTTGTCCATAAAATGGAATTATAAAAATACCAATAAGAATGTCATGGAGGAAAAACCAGGATTTTAATGTTGAATCTGGTATCACTGGAGTGAAATCATATAACCTTTTGAGCCTCAGTTTCTTCATCTTTAAAAGGGATTGAATTAGCTAACTGTTGTGATCTCTTTTAGGTTAAACACTATGATCCTATGACCTAAAAACTTCAAAAAAAATTATATAACTAAAAGGTCAGTTTTGGACAAAAGGTAAATAGTTGTACTCACACATGAAGAACTCATACTGGTTAACTGATTTACAGAACACTATCCTAATAAAGACTGTGCCTTCTTTTATTCTCCTAGTTTGAGATGACAAGAAAACAAGGAATGAAAAGATAGGGAAATATTTTAGAAAAATAAATCAATGAGAAAATGACAAGGTTTCCTCAAAGGCCAGATCCATCTAGATTTGTGAGGAAGAGGAAAAGAGGGCATACAAAACAAATTGTATTCTGACAAGGTAATTTTTTCATTCATTCATTTAACAACCTTTTACTGGGCACCTGCTCTATTGCACAGGGCTAGATATGATATATTCTATATCACACACAAGATTACAGATATATGAGAAAAGCAGGCAAAAAGAACAAAGGAGACCTAATGGGGCAAACATTTCCAGAGTTATCTGTTACTATCCATTACTTATTAATATTGTTTTAGAACCTATCAGTACCATGGCCAGCGATTGTGATATGAAGGTTTGGCAGAGAAACTAAGGAATGGTTAAGGTTTGGCAGAGAAACTAAGGAATGGTTAAGCTGCTTTGCTGATGTGGTAACAGATAGGGGTAGAGTTACCAGAGATAACTAAGGAGTAAGGAAACCCTACTATTGTTGCCGATAGATTGGTCATTCAATTTGACCAACCTTCACTTGTGTCCTTGGGTGGTATGGATTGTTCACAGAATGAGGTGAGTAAGATTGTTGCATTGTACAGGTTTCCTAAGAAAAAATTTCCGCATGTGAGTAAATCTTAATGTCTACTGCTTCAGTTGTATTTGGTGTTTTAGGATGTCTTGGTGATGATGGTTGGTTGTTTTGTTTTTTTTTTGTTCTGAGATCCAGCCCCATCAACCTACATTAATGCACATATGGGCTTTACATGGGAATACGCTACTAGAACATTTTTGAGAAGCAAAGGCATACTCTTATCCACTAAAGACAGCAAATGGCTAATCGAAATTAGTCATTGTCTTTCCCAGGATAATTTACATAAAGAGAAGAGAGCTAAGCAATACATTTTACTGAAATAAACTTATCTCTTTGTCTTCACCCTCTGCCTGAAGCTTCATACAGGAGATTTCAAATGGATAACTTTAAAGCTCTATATGGACTTCTTTTTCATTATTATGTCAAACAGGAAATGTTATCTCCACAAGGATCTTGCCTTGGCTTCATGTTCTGGCAAAATACAAGAATTTTTAGCTAATGAGGGCCTAGAGATTTTACAAGACCACAGGAGTTTTCAAAATATTCTTACATATTCATAATAGTTAAATTAAGAGATCTGATGCCAAATGTAAAGTGGCATTTTATGGGTAACTTTAAAAGGTACTAATGGGGTAACTTTTAAAGCAGATTTAAAATATGTAGCTTTGAACTTAATACAAAATCATGTAGGCTTTTGATCTTTTGTTCCATGTACACTATTCTGCAGCAAAGTGATCAAAAAAACTTGGCTTTCCCTATCCTCCCTCTATCCTTCTATCCTAGCAGATTTTGGGCATCCCCCACCTCACTTCCACCAAAAGAAACTAAGGCTGAATATTTCAACAATCCTTAAAAACAATAATAATTAAAAGCTTTCCCTTTGACTTGCCAACAAAGTCCATGGCATTTGCAATAACAGCAAAGTAAATCTTCCTTATATAGATATTACATGGCCATAGATTTAAATACTTCTCCGGATCTCAGATCACTGAAGACAGAACAGCAGTAACATGGCAAAGAACAGTAATCAATTACTACTTATTGAGAACTGAGGAGGCATGAAGGTAAGTGTGTATGTGCTACAGGCACATACAGAGCAGCATTATACTCACGGAGAAGACATGACTGTCCTTTACCTTAATGAGCTGACAATTCTAACAAAATATAAGAAAAAGACATACATCTATGCATGGACAAAGGCTATCTGGAGATACAGACAGACTGTCATAAGACAGTCATACAAACACACACACTCATGCAAAGTATGTGGTTTTCTATAAACTCTATGTGCTTATGCATGAGTATATTATCTATCTATCTATATCTATCTATCTATATATGCACACACATATTCATGAGTGAATAACTGAATCACAAGTAAGCATGTTATCAAATAATACAGTAAAAGAACTGTCATAAATCACTTCTCTATTTAGCAAATTCAATTACGTTGCACACTGAATTACGCTGAGTTCTCAGAATGTGTGCCATGGGTCACCATCATGCTGAAAATCAATTCCATGTGTCAGAGGGTCCCCTATTTATAGATGGGACAGAATACAGAGGCTATCTAGTCCAACACTGTCATTATTTTTGAACTGAGAAAATGGAGGTCCAGCCGGGTATGTGACTTATCCAAGGATGCACACAGAAGAAATATGAGCACAGATTCAGAATCAGCTTTTTCCCCCTACACCCTATTGTTATGTTTGGCTCAATAACAGTCCTATAAAGTGGGACGTTAATCAAGTATCCCAAGGTTCAAAGAATATTTAATACCCAAATAAAGGAAAAGTATGATTTTTGTTGGAGGTAGCATATAAAGTATACTGTACGCAGCTTCTTCAGTAGCTAAATGAAAAGGGTAGAATGAAATTTTGACAAATGAAACAGAAAAATTTGAGAAAAGAAACAGAAAGATGCTTTCTCTAGAATGGCAGTCAATCTACACAAGGATAATGCATCACAAGTAGTAAAATAGTTGGCTACGGAGGAAAATGAAATAAACTGTTCACCCTAATAACAAATCTAGGTTTATAATCAACAGTATACTATGTGGTACATTCAGGCTATTGTTACCAAGTAGTCAAAATGGAGGGACTGCAAAGGGCTCACCACATTAAGGTGTTCATTTAGAAGGGTCCTCAGTACGGCAGGGAGGAAGGAAGCCACTGGGACAAAGCTTAGCAGTATGATACTAACCAAAAAGTGAGTTTCAGGGAGGAAAAAGTTCATTCACCAACACGTAATTAGATTATGATTGCCCTAATATTCTATTTTCAACCAAATAGCTTATTTCTTCAACTGATAGTTTCACTACTCATAAAGTGATGCTAACACACCAGAACAAAATCATATTGGGATAATTAAGAGATAAAAATATTCTTTATCTTGTTTACTATTTTTAACTATGTTTGTTCTCAAGTATAATTGCTACTTATTTTTAAAAATAGTTTTTTTGAAGCACTAATTCCACGGTAAACTGGTGAATAAAAAGTCAAATAAACAAAGCATAAGTTGGAAACAAAGATTGAATATCAGCCACAAAATAGATGATATTCATATAGTATTTTAAGGTTTGCAAAGTACTTCATAGATATTATCTCACTTTGAGCATCACAATATAATCTATGAGGTTATCCTACTTATCCTCCCTTTATACATGAAGAAAATGAGACAAGAAAGGATAAGCAATTTGCCCATTGTCACATCACACTATTTTATGCTGAAGGGAGAAATTAGACCAGAATCTCTCCTTTCTACAGTTTCAGCACTTTTTGTAACACAAAATATTAACCATTACAGTTTGCTGATTGTTGAAAGACACTAATAGTATTATTCTATATTTTATTTCTTTCAGATTATATTGTTTGCATGTTTACATAGATACATGTTTATATGTGCACTGATATGTATAGATATGCACTGTGTACTTACACAAATACATTCACACATGTGTACACACACATATACACACAAACGCAAACAGAGATGTGTAATATCTATGACATTTGATGTAGTAGACATTACAGGTAAATTGACATATATGTCTTATATCCCCTATATCTGCAACAATTTGTACATAGTATGTGATTAACAGATACTTGTTTAATTTGAATTTATAGAAACACTAAAATAAGGAATTTTAATAACAATTTGACAACAAAATTAAACTTAATATTTTGTGAACTGTGTTTTTATTGGTATAGGGAATTCCCAGATGAGGAAACTCCCTCTACTAAAGCAGATGAGTTACATCTCTGCACCTTATAGTCTTAGAAAATTATGTAAGAACAGAGTCACTTAAATACATCGACCACGTGTGACTCCAACCTTACTGAGGGAAACTCGAACCAGATTAAAAAGTAATTGGGAAATGATTAACAAAATTACAAACATATTATATTACAGCACAGATAATATTGGATTTTAAAACTAAGTCATTACGTGGCCTTTAAGGATTCTTATGTATAAGTTAGTAAAATCTCATTTTTTTTGGTTTGGTTTTTTGAGTTTGACACCACTGGTCTAGAACACTAAGATGCTAAGTGGTTGCCTGTGGTTACATAGTCAGTATATATTCAAAGTGGGAACAGAACCAGTCTTTGAGAATACCCCTCTATCTACATTAGACAATCCACATTTACTAAGCACTATAATGTGCCCGGCACTGTGCTATGTGGTATGCTATGCATTCTTTCATGTGCTAATGATCTCACTTGAAAAATTTAACTATTCCTCTAGGGAGATTTCTACTCTTCATGGCATCCAAGTGGACATATTTTACCATTTCATCAAATCCACTTAATAGTTCATATAAAAGTTACTAGCCTATCAATTTACTTCATGATTGCAAGGGCAGCAAAAACAAGAGGGCCATGTAAATTCATATTATGCTACTTCACCAGCCCACATAAGCAAGCAGGGAAGCCGACATTTCTTTCACTTCTAACATCCGGCTACTAAAATTTCTCTCTAGAAGATTTATTCTTTAAGAAGACAGAAACAAACATTTGAAATTAAAATGAACTATATCATTCTCTGTCTCAAAAAAAAAAGATTAATCTGTCCTTACAGACCTCACAATTTAATAAGGAAGATGCTGCATGATTATATTTATATTTATAAAATTGCTCAGGGAAGAGGGCTTATTTGTCCAACATATTACTCACTTTTTTTGGTATTAAGAGGAAAATATATTAATATATTTGACCAAGTATATTAGTCAACGTTTTCTTTTTCCAAACCAACTTCTAAAACTCTCATGTAAAATGTAGGTTTTCCCTCTCTTCCTTTGACATAGGAATTGAATTCAATGAGGACATTTTTCTAACCTGAGAATTTTTCACCAGGAGTTCATTAACTTTTTAAAAAATTGACAGTTGTATTTTAATGTTTCCTTGCGATTGTATGTATTTCATTGTATACATTTAAAAGCATCGTACGCAAGTTTCACCCAGGTAGTCAAACGGGTTCAAGTTATACACTAAGAAAGAGAAATTTTAGTTTTTTTTCCTTCAGGAGTTCTTAGGGGAGAAAGGATTCCAGTTTTGGTAGGAGTTGAACTAGGTAATTTCTGAGACCATGTCAATCCATGGTTCTAGGATCACTTTCTCCTTTGTTTTTCTGGCTTTGTTCTAGAATTCTTAAGAATGTATTCTTTGGTGTATGGAAAGATTTTCAAGAATTTTTATTCCCCTATAACATGGCTATCTAATACATTCCAACACAAAATCAGTGATGTCAAGGCAAATAATTGAAAGTCTTATTTATCTGGCTTCCACTTATCTAAAGTATGGCTGAGTGTGAGTGAGTGAGCAAGTGAGTGTGTGTGTGTGTGTGTGTGTGTGTGTGTGTGTGTGTGTGTGTGTGTGTGTGTGTGTGTGTGTGTGTGTAAGTAAACTAACTTGTATGAGAAGACCTCTCTTAAGTTTTGGAAGACAAGGACCTTAATGCATTGTTAGTGGATCTGTGAATGTGTATAACCAATCTAGAAAGCAATTTGGAATTAGGAAAATAAGGGGACTACAAACATCCGTTCTCTTTGCCTTGAGAGAGTTCACTGTTAGACACATACCCCTAGGAGGTGGTTGAGAAAAAAAAAAGTTCTACATACACTCAAATATATAATAGCACCTTTTTTGTGGTAGTAAAGAACTTGAAACAAATTATATGCCCATCATGGGGAATGACTATAAAAACTGAGATAATGAAATACCACTATGCTGTAAGAAATAATAAGTATGACAAAGAGAAAGTTGTATGGAAAGATTTAAACCAACTGAAGCAAAGTGGAGCAAGCAGAAACAGAAAAAAATAACTGCAAAAATGTAAATGGAGAAAATAACCACAAAATAATCAAAACTGAATGGTAATAAAAATATAAAGAACAAGACTGGACCCAAAGAATAGAAATGAAAAGACATTTGCCCTCTCTCTTTTGATGAAGTGGAATTCCATAAATGTGGAACAATGGATATAACATATTTTTCAGTGCGCTAATTTATTTTACTGATTTTTTTTCCTCATTTTTTTTTTACTGGAAGACTCTCTGGCAGGAGTAAGAAGGGATATAAGAAGAAATACAAAAACAAAAATATCATTAGAAATTTTTTTTATCAAAAAAGAAGATAATTCCTTCAATATTTCTATCAGAATAAGGTTCAGTGTTTCTATTTATATAATAAGATGACCTCCAACAATATATTGGTCATAGAGCTACATAAGATGGAAACACACAATCTCAGAATAACAAAAATCACAGGTGACACAGAAGGTAATCAAAATATACCAAGTTGATATAAAAAGCTATGAGAAATTAGCAACAAAGACTTAATGAGAAGTGTGTCAACAAGCAGAATATAAGTAGTATTAGATCTAGATCCAACTGTTAGAGGAAATGGTTTCTCAAATCTGGTCTCTTTCATGTATTATCTTTGTGGCTCTGAACAAGCTACCTAATCTCCACCTTTTCTTATCTTTTAAAGCGCAGAGGGGAGGCATCAAGATTTCTAAATTGCCTTTCAAGATCTAAATCTATGATCATCAAAGACAAGTATATTGAAAAAAAATGGGTCGGTCATATATTGGGAACATGAAACAACAGTCAAGCCTTACCCTCAAACTACTGTAAAAGTCGAAGTAGGGCTTCTGTTCTTCCAGGTGGATCCTTTATGGAGTCTTTACAAAAAGACATAGTTGAGAATTGCACAGGATAGGAAAGCATGTGAAGGTATTATATGTATTCAGTGGAAAGAAATCCACAGCTATGAGATCAAGGATCTATCTAAGTATTGATTGAGAAGTTAAACCACTGGGCATGGGATAGATTTATTCCATATCTTCTGCAATCACTCAGTAAGAATTTATAAAGGACTTACTAAGTCATTGGCACTGTAGAAAGCACTGAGGATATGAAAAAAAAATATTTTAGAAAGGTGAAAAAATCTCTGTTCTCAAGGAGCTCATGGACCAGCCCTGTACAACCTGTGGCCCACAGGCCACTTGTGGCATGCCAAAGGATATCCTGTACATATAAAGGATGTTTTCCTCTACATTTTTCATGGGTTGCCAGAAATGATTAGGCATGACACAAGTGGCCCACGGGTCACAGGTTATGCATGTCTATCACAGGTTAATGGAGGAAATAACATGTAACAAACTATATATAAACAAGGCATATGTAGGATAAATTGGTGATAAAGTAGAAGCATCAATTTGTAGATAGCCTTCTCAAACAAATCAGTTGCAAAAGGGAAAGGAACCATGGGAATATAGCTAGAGGAGAAGGACAGACCAAGTGAAGATAGAAGATGGGGAATTTCTAGGAAAAGTTCAAGGTAAGTGAGAGCCTGGCACTGATAAAGCTGGAATGGGATTACTTGTGAATGTAGAGGAGTTTGTCTTTGCACAAAGGGAAGAGATAGTGCAGAAGGCATCTGTTATAAAATGAGGATGAAGAGAGAAGGACTTCTCAATTTTATCAGCAAATTTTTTTATTGTACCATGTTATGGAAATGCTTGTTTTATTCCATAAATTTAAAATATGTTGGGATTTTTTTAAAATATGAGCCAAGGTTGTAAGCTGAGAGAGTGCTTGATGGAAGGCCCCTGGGAGGTTTGAGGAAGGATCAAAAATTTAGAAAAGCTGCTGTGTGGTGACAGCAAGTCAATTAGGAAAGTATAAAACAACTGCCTTTTTATCACTTTTAACATTTATCATGTTTTTGCTAACAAACTAAATTATCACTTTTTAAGTGACCTACATAGTAAATGGGTGTAATTTCTTTCCCCTGCCCCTTTTCATTTATTTGGGGGAAAAGTTCCAAGAAAAATGTCAAGGTAAACATGATGAACAAAATATATCATGTGTTTCTTGCTTAACTGATGATCTGAAATAGATGACCATGGACATTCCTTTCAATGCTGCGATTCTATCTATTTAATCTCTATAAGGGGAATAAGACTTGATTGTCTACTATGTGCGATGAACTATGCTAAGACCTTTATAACTATTATGTCACCATGAGGTAGATGTTATTACCAGACCCATTTTAGAGCAGAGGAAAATGATGCAGAGGATTAGGGACTGGCCCAGGGCCATACAGCTACTACATGAATGAAGTCACATTTGAATTCATATATTCCTGACTCCAGGTCCAGCACTGTAACCACTGTGCCACTGAGCTGCCTTTATAATATCGTTTGGATATAATCTTCACTTTCACTGTAAAGATGCATCACATAGGGAATGTCAGGAGGGGTACACAGAGGATGTAGCCATTGTCACAGCTCAGTGTTCGGGAAATAATTATTATATTATATTATAGTTGGGAGTTCTTAAAATCATGTGATCACACAATCATAGATGTTTTAGCTGAAAGGGATTTTATAATCATCTAGTTCAATACCCTCAATTTTTAATTGAAACATCATTCCATTGAGACTCATAGAGATCAGTTATTTGCCTATAGGCTGAACTCATGGGAAATAGAAGGCAAAATTAGTATCAGAATGAACTTGCTATGTGTCCAAATCTGGTACCCTTCCCACTACCATCGAAACGTAAGCAAGCATTTGATCTGTGATATCAGTTACTCAAGAGAAGTCATTTTAAACTATGCCTTAATTCAAGGCTGGCTGGGATTATTTGGTGGCTAAATATTGGTGCTCTGGATACAGGGCCAATGAACCAGGAATGGGGCTCGGAACACCTAACAATGACCCGGATTTAAAAAAAAAAAAAAAAAAAGCTTGTTTCCAAATCATTGAGGCATCATTAACGTTGTATAACTTAGAGAAGTTTGTGGTTTGCAAATTTGGTCTCAGATCCTAGAGAAAAGAACATTTTGACCTTGTAAATTTCTAAAGAGGAAACAGGCCAAACAAATGGTAACACAAGTGCCTGTAGGGCCTAAAGGATCAGTCACTTATCAGCCAAGCAAGGATGTGGGAGACATGACAGGTCATTTTCACCTCCATCTCTTCCAACTAACCTTTGTTTTTCATGGAAAATATGAAGCTTGGATGGTTTTAATATAGGAAACAAAGACTTTCATGATTATTATTCCTTTTTTAATTAAGGGTCAAATGCCTCGGTTAAGATTTTGGAGAATGTGTTTTCTGCTGGTACAGAAAACACAATTTTTAGGAAAAGAAAAAAAATCTATCTTCTAAAATTTTGTAAAGGCCAAAGATCTTATTAATTCAAAATAATACCTAACTCTTAGCATGACTGTTTTCTAAATGTTGATCTTCTAGGTAAAACTATTCAGAGACTAGGAGGAGGGGGTAGCAAAAAGAGAGAAAGATTTTTGCATATAATCAATGTTCCACATTATTCAAAATATATTGCACCAATTTTGACATAGGTTGTCATACATAGTAAATTCTTTTGGAAGACAAAGAACTTGAAAAACACCACCAAGATTTAAGAATAAAATAGAGATAGGCTGAATGAAAAGTGAAACCAACAAAAAATAAATAAATGCCCTTTCAAGACACAGCATAGAAATAATGACATTTATAAACTATAAGTCTGCACACAAAAACAAGACACAAACATATACACACATGTATCCCTTCACAAATCCAAATTTTTCATCTCTTAGAAACATCTACGAGCCTTTTTTGTAAAAAGTTAGTCCCAAGTTTCCACAAGACACAATCTAAAAATAATAGGTCTGGGGAAAGTAGACTAGTTAACATAGTGATACAATTGAGGAAGCAAGACAGACAGTCTGTCTAAGAGCATGATGTAACTATAAAAATTTACATAATAATACAATAATAGAAGGTGGAATTCGTACTATTTTTCTTCTCTACATCCTTGTTATGAGACTACTTCATAGATAAAACTAGATTATATAACAGGGTCCTTTCAGTACTTCCGTAACTAAATGCTTTTGGAAGAGGTCCAAAATAGATTCTCCCAACAATGACTAAATTCTGGGAGGAAGTCCATTAGAGCATTCAGGAGACCTGACCTCCTATGCTGTTTGTCTCATGAATTAGCTGTGTGACCCGTGGATAAGTTGCTTTACCTCTCTGGGTCTCAGTTCTTCATCTGTAATGAGAGATAATAAACAAATGATGCCTAAAATCCCTTCCAGTTCTATGGTTTGTGGTTGTTGTTGTTGAAAATCCTGTATTAATGTTGGCTGATTTTCTAATTTTTGGATTATTCATGCACTTTTTCTCTTATTCCTCATCTTCCAAACATCCCTTTTGTGTTTTTTTCTACTAGCCTATGAGCACAACGAGTAACAGGGAGAGAAAAGGATTAAAAGTAAAACAAGTCACCAGTTCTTTAAAAAAGTTTAGAGGGTACATACAAGGGTGGTAAAACAAATGTTAATGGGAGGTTTGGGGAAATACCTTTAAATTTTATTTTCATGCTCACTTTAATACATCTTTGGTAAGGCTAATATCAAATGATTTTATGATTAATATAAGAAGGTCCCTGAGAAAATGATAAATAACTGAAGGCTAAGAAGTATTACATGAGAGTCTTGGGGTTAAAATTATTCAACTGAGGGGAAAGCAGAGTGAAGAAAGAGGAAGGCAGAATGAGAGTTGGGAAGCTCTGAAGGAATTGTTTTTTAAGTCCTCAAAATCAAATTCACTTAGAAAGTGACTGATCACTATTAAATAACAATTGATCCAAGTGTTACCAAAAGGGGGGAAGATTTCTGCAAGGGTCAGTAAATATGATTTGAAAATTTAACTGTAAATTATTTGTTTCTGAAGATCCAAGAGACAAAACCAGAAATGCTACAACCCATAAATCTCAACATGGTATAATGGTAAACATACCAAACAAGGCTTGGATTTGGCTCTTGATTCTTAATATTAATCCCTATGTGACCTTTTCAAGTCAGTTAATTTTTCAATGCCTCAGGAAACTTTCTAAATCTTTACATTACAAGGGGCAGCTAAGTGGTACAATGGAGAGCACACAGGTCCTGAAGTTAAAAGGACCTGAGTTCAAATCAGACACTTGACATTTACTAGCTGTGGGATCCCTAGGCAAGTCACTTAAGCCCTGCAACCCCCAGAATACCTTGCAACCTCCCTCTCCCTTTCCCCCTCAAAAAAATCCTTTTTTTTAAATATAAATTTATTTAACGTTTTACATTCATTTTCACAAAATTTTGGGTTCCAAATTTTTTCCCCATTTATCCCCTCCCCCAACCCCAATACAACAAGCATTCTAATTTACCCTATCACCAATCTGCCCTCTCTTCTTATCATCCCTCGCTTCTCTTGTCCCCATCTTCTCTTTTGTCCTATAGGGCCAGATGACTTTCTATTCCCCATTAACTGTATTTCTCATTTTCTAGTAGCAAGAACAATTCTCAACAGTTGTTCCTAAAACTCTGAGTTCCAACTTCTCCCCATGCCTCCCTCCCCACCCATTCCCTTTGGGAAGGTAGGCAATTCAATATAGACCGTATCTGCGTAGTTTTGCAAATGACTTCGATAACACAGTCATGTTGTGTAAGACTAACTGTATTTCCCTCCATCCAATTCTGCCCCCCATTGTTTCTTTTCTGTCTTTTGATCCTGTCCCTCCCCAAGAGTGTTGACTTCAAATTGCTGCCTTCTTCCATTGCCCTCCCCTTCCATCATCCCTCCCTCCCTGCTTATCTCCTTCTACCCCACTTTCCTGTACTGTAAGATAGGTTTTCATACCAAAATGAGTGTGCATTTTACTCCTTCTTTTAGTTGAATGTGATGAGGGTAAACTTCATGTTTTTTTCTCAGCTCTCCTCTCTTTCCCTCCACTAAAAAGTCTCCTGCTTGCCTCTTGAATGAGAGATAATTTATCCCACTCCATTTCACCTTCTCTCCTCCCACTACATTTCTCTCTCACCATTTACCTTAATTTCTTTTAAGATATGGTCCCATCCTATTCAATTCACTCTGTGCTCTCTGTCTCTGTGTGTGCATGCATGTGTGTATGTGTGTGTGCGTGTGTGTGTGGTCCCACCAACTACCCAGATACTGAAAAGTTTTAAGAGTTACAAATATTGTCTTTCCATGTAGGAATGTAAAGAGTTCACCTTTGGTAAGCCCCTTATGACTTCTCTTTGCTGTTTACTTTTTCATGCTTCTTCTCATTCTTGTGTTTGAAAGTCAAATTTTCTTTTCAGTTCTGGTCTTTTCATCAAGAATGATTGAAAGTCCTCCGTTTCATTGAAAGATCATAATTTTCCCCTGAAGTATTATACTCAGTTTTTTCTGGGTAGGTGATTTTTGGTTTGAGTCCTAGTTCCTCTGACTTCTGGAATATCCTATTCCACGCCCTTCGATCCCGTAATGTAGGAGCTGCTAGATCTTGTGTTATCCTGATTGTATTTCCACAGTACTGGAATTGTTTCTTTCTAGCTGCTTGCAAGATTTTCTCCTTGAGCTGGGAGTTCTGGAATTTGGCCACAATGTTCCTAGGAGTTTCTCTTTTTGGATCTCTTTCAGGTGGCGATCGATGGATTCCTTCAATACTTATTTTGCCCTCTGGTTCTAGAATGTCAGGGCAGTTTTCCTTGATAATTTCATGAAAGATGATGTCTAGGCTCTTTTTTTGATCATGGCTTTCAGGTAGTCCCATCATTTTTAAATTGTCTCTCCTGGATCTATTTTCCAGGTCAGTTGTTTTTCCCATGAGATATTTCACATTCTCTTCCATTTTTTCATTCTTTTGGTTTTGTTTGGTGATTTCTTGGTTTCTCAGAAAGTCATTAGACTCTATCTGTTCCATTCTAATCTTGAGAGAACTATTTTCTTCAGTGAGCTTTTGAACCTCTTTTTCCATTTGGCTAATTTTGCTTTTGAAAGCATTCTTCTCCTCATTGGCTTTTTGAACTGCCAATTGAGTGAGCCTATTTTTCAAGGTGTTATTTTCTTCAGCATTTTTTTGGGTCTCCTTTCGCAAGGTATTGACCCGTTTTTCATGCTTTTCTTGCATCTCTCTCATTTCTCTTCCCAGTTTTTCCTCCACCTGTCTAATTTGATTTTCAAAATCCTTTTTGAGCTCTTCCATGGCCTGAGCCCACTGGACATCCACCTCAGATGTCTGGGATAGAGAGGCCCCGACCTCCACGTCCTTCCCTGATGGCAAGCATTGTACTTCCTCATCAGAAATGAAGGGAGGAAGGAATATCTCTTCTCCAAGAAAGTAGCTCTCTACGGTCTCATTTTGCTTCCTTTTTCTGGGCATTTTCCCAGCCAGTTACTTGACTTCTGAGATTCCTCTGCACCCCTGCCTAGATCCACCCAGCTAGTGCTTGGGGTCTGAGATTCAAATGCTGCTTCCCAGCCTCAGGGCTTTCCATGGCAGGAGCGGCTGCTATTCAATGTGAGCTTAAGTTCTGGTGCTTGGGTGGGGGCAGGGCCGCCTCCCAGGCTCAGTTCCCTCAGGGGGTTTTTGCAGAGACCTTCAGTAATGGCCCTGAGCTCCTGCCTGCTGCTCTGGGAGTCCCGGGCTGCCGCTGTCTCTGCTGCTGCCTCTGCCGCTGCCTCCCGAGGGGGCCTGAGTCACAGAGACACCCCGCTCCCCTCTAGGCCAGCCCAGACGTCTCTCTCACTGACCTGTAGCGCCTGTGGGTGGAGGGACCTTCGCGGCCGCCAGAGAGTCCGTCCCTGAAGCCTGCTCGGATCTGCTCCTCTGGGGCTGCGTGGCCAGGGCAGCTCAGGGGTGAGCTCCACTGTCCGGAGTGCGATGGACCCCTGGGGACGGCTTTCCAGGGCTCTCTGGAACGGAAATCTCTTCCGCTGCGTTTGTGCGCGGCTTGCAGTACTCCAGAATTTGTGGGGAGTACTTTTTACAGGAAATTTATGGGCTGTGGATTCAGAACTAGCATACGTGAGTCTTTCTACTCCGCCATCTTGGCTCCTCCTCCCAAAAAATCTTTATGTTACAGAATAAGAATAGTTGGTATTCTGGATTGGAAGAATTTCAGAGCTCTCTATTGCTGTGCAAATCACAGGTCCCAAATAAAACAAATACACAAACAAAATTACAGTACAGTAGTATCTTAGGATCAACAGGGCAGATTCTAGAAGGTTTTAGAAAGAAGACTTCACTGGCCTGCTAAGAAAATCCTTTCTTCCCTTTGTAAAAGGGACAGATTTCCTTTTCACTATCCCTACATCTACCTCTGCCTAGTTAACACTGTATACTTAAGGAAATAATTTAGAAGAAGCTCATCAGCATACTCATTAGTATGATTATTATTTCAGTTCTGAATAAATGGTCTATAAAAGGATCAATGCTGGTATATCAAATTTTGTCCAGATTTGTACATTGTTAAAAATCCTTGATGGTGCATGGAATTTTATATAGAACTACAGACCACATTATTTCTCAATCTGGAAAAAAAGATTTATATAGAAACTGAAAGGAAAGGGTACCACCTTACTCTCTATTATAATTTCATTTCTGTGTTACCTCTGAGAATATCTTTGGCATTTACCAAAATCTGGTGTTTACAGATATACGTAAATAAGCTCATTCTATAGAACTGACATGAGGAACTATCTTGTTTTCTCTACCAAGAAGTCTTTAATAAGAGTTAATATTCAAGTTAAAGATATACTTTGTAACACTGTGGCATGGTCTAAAAACTACAGAATTACAACTCAGCTTTACTCAGCCAGGATGAATACCTACACAATAAAGGAAGTAACCAAAGTTGTGGGAGCAGGTTGCAAATGTACTCTCTTTTCTATTAGCAAGTTAAACTTGTATCAAACTTGCAACAAGGAAGTCAATCAAGGATGTTTCACTATAAAAATTCCAACGAGGAATATAGTACTGTCATTGTATTTTAAAATTTCCATTGGGAAAGTAGTTTTCTCAAGGTTAAAGAACGGTTTTATTCACTTAACAAATGGCTGAAATAGAAGACTAAAGGATACAACAGTTAAATCTATGACATAGACTATGCCTTTGTAATTTTAATAAAGATGGAAATCAGATACATTTAGCAGAAATCCATCTTACAGGTTCTAAAGTCATTTCTTATGTAAAGTACCCTTGAAATGGTCTTTCAAATAAAAGATTTAACTATATCTTTGTCTTTTTGTCTAAAGATGACATCTACATATGTATCTATACTCTCTCCCGCCCCTCCTTCCATCCCTTCCCTCATGTCCTAATTAGTAATTTAGTGTCCTAAATTAGGTAATTCTGCTTTTGGAGACATTTCACAAAAATCACAGAGAGACACAGCTGAATTTTAGAAAACATTCGTTATTCAATCAATAGATCTTGAGTGCAAAAAGAACTGAAGAATCAGAAAGCTGAAATACAAATCATTTAATCTCTTTCTTTCTCTGTAAAATGGGATAATCCAATTTTGAATATTTACCCCTCAAAGATGTTTTGTGAAGATCAAAATAGATAATAGCTATAAATTTTTAACCATATAGTACTATACAAATGTGACCTATTATTCTTATTCACTGGACCCACTCTCCCACAAAGAGACAGCTTGGAAATAATTTGGAAGCAAAATGTTCGAGTACAAAATAAAACAAAAGAAAAAAATTTTACCAGTACTCTATGAAAGCTACAGGAAATGAAGGATGATGTTTAAGACAAAGATATACACTTAGAGTAAAAATAAATTCAGTAAACAGGTAGAATATTCATGACTCAAAGAGGTCAACAGTCATCAGAAATTTTTAATTATTTTTCTCACTGGGTTGAACATACACAGGAGGCACTTTATCCTCAAAGGTATTTTCTTCCCCAGTTTGAAAGCAAACAGAATGAAAAGTTCCACTGGAGAGCCCGCAAAGTACTAGAATAGATGGCCCCTACAAACTGCATACTTACCATACTTTCAGATTTTACAACCCTTGCATTCGCTAAAGGAACAAGTCATTAAAAAGTCACTTTGAAAATACAATAAAGACCTTCTTTTCTGATTGTGACAACCTTCCATCAAATAAAAACCTAAAGTCTAAGCTTCAACAGCAGGATATTTACTACTAGCTCCAGACATTTTAAACAGTACAATGAACCAAGTAGGGGAGGGAGAGAGGAAATAAGGCACACACACACAAAAAAAAAAACGATGGAGGGTTTTTGGATTTTTTTTTAAGCTGCAACTTAGGTGGTATCCTATATCTCAGCCACTACCACACCCCAGAAAAACAAATGGAGTCATCAAAGTAAATTTCATTCTCCTCCTCTAGCTAATAACCTATTATTCAAGAAAATAATGTTAATAAATCCAAACCAAGAAATAATTGAAATCTGTTATTCCAGAGACTAGACATTTTATCAAATTTAATCTGCCCAGTTTTTTCAAAAGGGTTAATTAGGATATTTTATCCTACTAACCTTAATTTTTGTATAAGAATTAAACCTGCATTAAATATCAGGGTAAGAAACAGGCAGAGAAAAGCAAATTCCTGTAATACATTGAAACAGGCTATCAGAACAAGAAATGGATTATTTAATTTTTATTTTCCTTTATTCCTCATCCTTCATTTCCATGATATCAAAACTTGTCCTCTCAAGAAATCATAAATTCTCTTAAAAATAAGAATCTGGAATATTTCATATTGCTTGCTCTACAAGGGAAAAATCTTAAGAGACTCAGACAGTATAGAAAAGTGTTCACCACTTGGATTCTTTTCATTCTTCTTTATGTTCAAAGTGATGGATAACAACCTACAGTTATAAAATGAGAAGTTTTCGCTGATATTCACAGATCTAAAAGACCACCCAAGTGTCATGTTGCGTTAGGGCAGCAAAGCTTACTACCAAAGAAGGCAGGCTTTCAAGGCTGTCTACTTAGAAGCTTTCCCTGCAAAGAGTCTCCTGTTTCTAACAGCATAGATCTATAAATATATAATCATATCCACTTGATGATTATTAAGCAGTTAAATTTAAATAGGAGATGGCAAGGATACTTTAACAATCAGCTGAACAATAAAAAAAATAAAAGATGCCCCTAACCCCTTCATTTTAGGAGAAAAAAAAATCTCTCTTTAATCTCAGCAAACAAGACTGTCTTATGAATCTTGTCCCTTATCTATGGGACAATCATAAGGCTTACCAAAAATGACTAATATGGATGGTATTTAATTCATTACCAAGCTTCAGCAGTTTAAATGGTAATCCAGTCACCCAATAAAACTTTTATTTTCCAAAATGAGGGTAGCTTAAAACTGAAGGAATTTGAATCAGAATTTCCTTTTAAGATTCAAGGATCCTTTTGTCCAGTATTTTTCCTGTTACAGTGTGTAACACATGCATATCATTAACAAGAGCCACACACCTCCTCAAAACAAAATTCAGGGCAAAGTGCCATCTGCTCCAAGTAATTCTTTTCTTGAAGCTTTTATGTTCAAGAAAATGTTAAACCCACATACTTGAAGAACAAGCCCTTTTGTTTTTAAAAATACTTTTTAAATGTCTCTAAGAACTATGTTATTAAAAGGAACCCATGTTAATAGAAATTCATAAGAAAATACACAGCACTCAGAAATCAGAGAAGTCTAAATTTCTCACTCTTTACGTTTACATTCTGTGTGTGTGTGTGTGTTTGTAGACACACACATCTTTCATCTCAAGAGAGGAAAATGACAGGAATAACTGCACTAACTCACTTTTCAAAATCTCTTGGACTTACTTGATTTTCTCCTCAAACCTGACTTTAAAGATGAGAGTCTTAAATAGTGTAACAGTTCTGCTGACCTGTAACTTGTAGCATATAGATGCTTCAGAAGTGGTTAATTAGAAATCTGCTGGTTAATGAGTTACTTGGTCATGCCATTCCCAGTTTTCCTCATACTGCTCCCCACCATCCACACACACATACACACACACACACACACACATATTTTATCCAGAATTTCTGCCTCTTATACCTGAAACTGCCTAAAAATAAACATTCAATCAAAGTCCAATAAGTCTGCCAAGTTGGTTCACAAAAGCTTCCTGGAAAAAGTGAATAAAATAAGGTCCCTTCCCTACTCAAAAGCTCAAAGCCTGCATCTCCCTCAGGGCAAGAACTCATTCAGAATTATTTTAGTTGCTGTGCTAGACAACCCAAATGGATGATCACAGATTTTGGGCTGAAAGAGATTTCAGAGGCCATCTTAGTCCAACCACCTTATTTTACATGTGAGGAAACTGAGGCCCAGAGAAATTAATCAACTTGCCAAGATCATAATCAAGGGAATTTTCCTCTCTGGGCCTCAGTTTCCACATCTGTAAAATGAAAGGGCTGCAGTAGAAGACATGAAAGAGACCTTTCCAGTTTGAGATTTATTATGGTCTTAGGGTTATTTGTGACTCCAAATTCAATCTTATTTACACTGTTCCATGCTTTTCCCATTTATAGCCCTATACAAATTAATAACCATAAAAATAAAAAAAGCATTTTACTAAGAGCACATTCAGCCATGATTTTTAACACTAAAAGCCTAACAGACAAACGATGTGCTTGTATTTATAACAACAAAATTTGAAAGCCCTACAGGCTGAATTTCCAGTCATGAGCAGAATATATTTTAAAAGGAACTCCTGCTTTTTTCACTACATTTATGCTCTAATCTGTCATGCAATCTTACCACATATTATGGGGAATTAGTAATCTAACAATTGATTCCATGATACTTTTCAAGGGATTGCTTTACAATGCAGAAAATAATGTAATATAAGAAAGACTTGCTTTATCATTGAGAGAATATTAGAGGTAAAAAGGAAATGAGACACAACATGAAATAGGAGAAGGCACTGAATCTGAATTCAAAAAAGGAGCTGAAATCCCCCCAGTTTCCTTATCAGTACAGTGAAGGAACTGGACTCCTTAACTTCCAAGGTTCTTTCACACTCTAAGTCTGTGATCCTTGGAAGATTGACTGTGGTAGCTGATTTAAGGGTAACACTCAGGAGTGCTAATGGAAGGTCACTGGAACACTTGGCAGACATGCATTCTACCATGATCTTGGCAAGGAGGAAAGTATGAAAAATATCATTATCAAATATCATCCAAATTCATTAAGTTTAAATACTCTTAAATGGTATGGTGTTTCATCATTTTTGCTAGATTTTTAGCACCATGGGGATAGATAACATTTTAGTGATCTTTGTATTTTTGTAGTGCTTATACAATTCTTTGTATGTAGTAACCACTTAAGAAATGGGTTACTGAGTGAATGACTGTGATAATTTAATAAGCCCAGGCAAACAACTTGGCATTTTTAATTGAAAAATGTTTAAAAAGTATGTTCCAGCATGTAGGTGGCAAAGTGGGTGGAATATTGGGTCTGAAGTCAAGGAAATCTTGAATTTAAATCTTTCCTCTGATACTCATCAGCTGGGTGATCCTAGACAAGTCAATTAACTTCTTTCTGGACATCGGTACGATATGTGTGTGTGTGTGTGTGTGTGTGTGTGTATATATATATATACACACACACATAATGTTTTGTATATAATAAATATATTAATTGCAACGTATAATAATAGCACATAGTTCACAAAGTTGCTATGACAATCAAGTGACATTTATAAAGTGCCTTCTATAAAGTACTATAAATGCTATAATTTTTATCTCTAAACAAAGGGTGCAATATCAAATATTCAAAATACAACTACATAGTTACTGTAATTTATTCACTGTACCTAAGTTGTCTGCCTACTTTGAATAAATTGTTCCTAGGTACATGTTTTTTTAATGAGTAACATTTTAATCTTAAAACTACAACAAACACAGACTTACCAAATAAGTAGACTAGAGATTTTTTTAAAAAAAGTTAAATTCAATTTAAAAAAGTAAAAATGGCATGTATAAGAAACTGACAAATTACTTGACAATGCATTTACTTCATTTACTTTTTAATAGTATTTGTTTAAAAGAAACGTAGTATCCAGTGACTACTTTAGGCTTTTGCATGCATTGCTTTTTCAGGTTACAAAAAACATTAGTGGGATCTACACCTTGACTAAACAAGAAAACAGATGGAAGATGAAAGTAGTTTAGATACAGCACAGGATGGGCAAATATTTCTGAAATGGAACTTTCTAGGATAATGTGGTGGAGAACACACTGGAATGAAGATACTAGGAACATACTAGACTCAAGTCTTGACTCAGTGCCATTAATTTGCTTGTGGTAAATTTGCCCAAATCACTTAAATTCCTCAGGCTCCCACTTTCTTCATCTGAAAATATGAGGTGTGACTAAAGAATCTTTAAATTTCTTTTCAACTCCCAATACTTTAAACTTCAAAAAAAGGTCTTGAGACTGGGCTCAGTAATAGATTGACTGCTGTAGTTTCTTAAGATCCACAAGTCAAAATGTACTTATGAACAAGCCCATGCATACTGAGGATTTCCCTCTGAGATTTAAAAATAGTAATAACACATGAGGAGAATGGACAGTGTTAGTATAGCCCACTCCAATTCCTTTGACAGCATTCTAATTAGCAAGTTAGGAGAAGGATAGCTTGGAAGTCACCACCACACTCCAACCTTTATGACCATTTCAGGTACTAAAATTCTATCACATGGAGAGGAGATAATGTGGCGATAATCAGACTACATCCTCTTCTTTGTGCCTCTAATGGAAAGGATGATAATTCAACTCAAAAAGAATTTCTTAATATCCTATTTTGTCCAAGGAACTTTGGAAGGAACAGAAAAGAAAAAATTCAGACTGTCCCATATCTCAAAGAGGTTACAAATCTACTGAACAAAATGCAAGGAGGGGGATTTCAATGTCACATGCTATGCATTTGTTATTTCATTATCAGTGGTCTTCAGATTAACTAATAGATCAAAATTAACCAGCCTGAGACCTCTGGATTCCAAAAATGGTTGGTACTACTAGCTAGTGAGTTCCCTGTTACAGCATGTATTCCCATCTAATCAAATAAGTTATAGGCAAGATTACTATACTAGCTGGAGAACAGGATCAAATAACCTTTAAATTTCTATACCACTCTAAAATTTTAGGATTCAATGCTTCTAAATCCCAAAGACAAGAACATTCTACTGTTTCCTTCAGAAGAGAGAGCTTTAATATTAGGAACATTCAAGAAGCAGAAACTTCATCCCCCATTAATAAGAAAAGAATACAAGTATAGTTTACCACCCTTCAAAAGATAGATTAGATTTTCTGGAATCAAGAAAATTACATTTACCCTTTTATGGTATTGATAAAAGGTCAAGAGTTTGCATCATCGTACTTTTTCTTCCTTATGCTTTAGTCTGAATTAATTTCTTAGATTCTTTTACTTTTTCAAATGCACTCATACTAGAAAACAATAAAAGGTAACTGAGGGTTTAACAATCTCAGGAAAAATAAAGGGGTTTAGGGGAAGGAAGCTCTAACGAGCAGAGAGTAATTTCAGTTACTGTTCCAATGACCCATTATGATGCTAGGACATACAGCTTTCCCTGAGCAACATGAATCACACAAATAAGACACATGAAATACTACAGATGCACCAGCAACTTCCTTTTCTTCATTACCTTTCCTGAACCATGTTCATTCTACCTATTTTATTGATTTATTCATTTTCTCCTCTTCTTCCTCCCCCTCTCTAAACTGTAAAGCTATCTGAAAGAAAAACTTAAATCTGAAAACCAAGGGGGAAATGGAAACAACAACAACGACGACAACAAAAAAACCCATACTCACTTCAGATTTAGAAGACATGTTTTCCTCCATGTCAGAGTCATTGGGATCCACGATATCATCAAAAGGGGGTAAAGTTGATTTCTTCTTCTCTGCTGTATCACCTTCCATTTTTACCTTTCCCATCTTGACATGAGATTTATCTTTTGTAGTTTTTTTCTCAGTAGAACAAGTGAGTATCAGTGGTGGGGCACTAGAAAAACTTTTAAATAAAGCCTCCGAGCTGCTTTTTTTCCTCTTTTTGGCTGCAAGGTCCTCAGACTCTGAAGCAGGGGGCCTCTTGCTGGGGACTTTTTTATCCTGCTGCTGTCCACCGGTGATGGTAAGTAAGCTGCTTTCATGTTTTGGCTCTTTTGACATGGGTTTAGGTTCCTTGAAGGCCATCTTAGGAACTATTTTTTCTTCTTTTAGTGGTTTGTTTTCTTTGGGTTTCTTAGAGGATTCTTTGGAAGATTTGTTATGTTCCCTGGAAGGTTCTTTGAAGGCACTTTTATGTTCTCTTGAGTCCTTAGGAGTTTTATCCTTGTGCTCCTTTGATAACTTGTGAGGTTTCGAGAAACTGTTACCACTGGTGCTGCTGCTGTTTGTATGGCTACTCCTATTGGGGTCCTGCAAAAAAGACAAACACAATCTGTGAGGCTCCTGAAGCTGAGGAGAAAGGCACAACTACTCCCAGTTTCCTCTGCACATAATGATTACATTGTGATTTCTCTCCAACTAATCTTGTGGACACCAAGTTCCCACAATATGATAAGTGGGTAGAGAACAGAACAGACTTAAGAAAAAGTGGGATGGAACTGTCTAGCAAGCTAATGAGATAGAAGAAACTAAGCCAAGGTTGCTTTTCTAGGAACAATGCGTAGTTTTATAAAACCATCTGAGGATCTTGGGAGTCAGTGCTAATATTGTTCTTAGAATGGCAACTAGCCTGACCTCTTTCCTTCTACAGATAAAGGAAACAGAGGCTCAGGAGGGTAAGTAATTTGCTCTAGATGACCCAGGGAGGAATTAGCAGAGACAAGACTGGAACCAAGGTCCATTGACTCCCAATTCAGTGTGCTCCTTACTACAAACCAACCTTCAAAATAAAATAGCAAAAGTTGAAGTCTGATGCAAAGTATTCATTTTTTTATAAAAAAGCTTGTTCTACTTAAAGTTCTTGAGGTAATAAAAATCTATTTAAAGAATTCTTCTTAACAATTATAATTCCTAACATTTTAAAATCTGACCAAGTACTTTCCTCACAACATCCCTGTGAGGTAGGTAAACACAGATTACAAAGGTAATACAAATACAAAGGTAATACACAAAGTTTATAACAGCTTTGCTCAGGGTCACCCAGTCAATCAATCAGCAGCCAGAAAGACCTGGATTTAAATGCCAGTTTTCTGACTCCAGGTCCAGCTCCCTTGGATTTTCAAATTAGATCAGTGAATTAAGGCAAATAAAATTGGACTACAGTGTCTTTAACAATTATTAATGCATACTCCCTCCCTTAATGACCTAGTATGATACATGGGGTGATTTTATAATAACAAAAATGTGATTTTATACTTACTATCTTAATGGACAATTACTTTTGTAACAGAAAAAAAATCACAAATGAACCAAATTAGATCCTTAGCATGTAAAACTGGGTAATCAACACATACGTAGAGAAACTGAGCCATACACACCTTTATCCTCTTAATTGATACCAGAGGAATATGAAAGGATATGTTTTGTAATTGGAATTTGCGTCTCCATGTATGCTCATTATGTTTGATCTTTAATTCACCTTTTCCTGTTTTAAGTCCAATGATATGTAAACCAAATGTGTATAGCACAAAAGTCTACTCAACTTGTTATACAGACTCCAGAGAGGGGAAAAAAACCTCTTTTATAACTAAATACATATTCAACAAATCTATTCTGTTATTTTCTCCCAAAAAACAATATGCTTAACTATTTTATTGCAGAACAAGCCACCTAGAAAAGCTTTGGGTTTTTTCCCCCCATTTCAACAAACTACAAAAATCTCTTTTTTTAAAGAAAGGGTAGGGGAATTATCAGCTTTCAGGAATTTAAGAGCCAAAAGCTGGAGATAGGTTTCGTGTTTTTGCAACTTTATTACTTTAGTAAACTCTTAGAGGACATTTCCTGACATGGTAAACAATGCTATGAACAATCCAAAATATGGTATAAAAAGAGTGCACTATAATGTCACACTCTTAGATTTATCAGTTTGTTGATGCACTCAATTTTTGTAATTTGCAAAAATTAATACTATAATGCTAACATCCCAAGGCTTGGCAGTTCACTCAAAGCTACCTAAGTACAGTATTAAACACATTTATGAGCACGTAATTTAAAAAAATATACAGCTGTTAACTATTCAATGCATTTTTCTATGAAACAACAATAAAAGTAAGGCACTTTAGCACAAAGTCTCCATGAGGATGCCTTTATTTAAAATGCAAAATGTCATCCTGGAATTTATTGTCTTGAGAAGTACAATAAAATATCTTGACCTTAACCATGCGGATCAATTAAATCTACACTATGGTAAGCAAAGTATCCTAGAATAATGACTTAACTCTTGCCTTACCTTTAGCCTATTTTCCTATACTGTGTTATCATTTGAGATTTTCACTGTACAGTACCAGAAGGAGATTAATGTTTAAGAAGCGTAGAAAGGAGACAGGAACGAGATGATGAAGTGCTTTAAATGCCCAACAGTTTCATGTTTTATCCTAGAAGCATTAAGGGTCAATAGTGCTTCAGGATAAAGGGAAAGACATGGTTAGATTTTTCACTTAGGAATATCACTATGGAAATTTTATGGAGGAAAAATGAGTGAGGAGAGCTTGGAAACAAGAAGACCACTAAATGTCTATTGCAATAGGCCAGGTGAGAGGTTATGACGGCCAGATTAGAGTGAGACATGAAAAAGGGGCAGACTCCAGAAATGTTATGGTAGAACTGATGAGAGAGCTGATTGTGTTGGAGGAAGGGGGTGGTAAAAGGAGAGTGAAGATGACTGAGATTTTTGAACCTAAATGACATATGGTAGTGACTTTTAAAGAAATGGGGAATTTAGGAAGTAGGTTAGGTTAATATAAAAAGATAGAGAGTTGTGTTTTGGAAATATTATATTTGATATGTGAATTTAAAATATCCCATAGGCAGTTGATAAGAAACGAACAGATAAAAAGGCATTTACTAGGCTTTAACTATGTGGAAAGCACTGTACTAAATTCTAGAAATCTATAGAGAAAAGACAGTCTAGTATGCTCTCAAGAACTAATACTCTAATGGGAGAAGAAAATACACATAGATTTCACCTAAAAGTCTAAGATAAACTAATGATTCATATAGAACAGAGGCAAAATAGATGGCAATACATCTCTTTTAGTGTTTTTGCTACTGATAATTTTATCTGTTTCTGATACTGAATCATCTGACAGTGCCACAGGGATGCTGACAACAGGGGCTGGGATGGCAACAAAATCACTGGGATGGGGGGGTGGGTTCCACTACTGGGATCTGGGGTTCATTGCCCAATGTTGGCAATTAGTCAGCACTTGATGCTGACGATGGCAAAGGAAATGATTTTTCCAAAGGAAAAAGTAATGATTTCCAGCATTGAGAGAATCAAGCTCAGAAAAAAGACTAGAGAGAGTCATCTACAAAGAATACATCCATGGGAGCTAATGAGACCAGGGGAAAAGAAGGTACTGTACAGACAAGAGCTCAGTACAGAGCACTGTAGTTAAACAGTTAGGGGTAAGAAATGAGCATGAGACATCAATAAAGATCCAGCAAAGGACACTAAGAAAGAGTAGTAAAACAGAAAACAGAACCAAGAAAGCAGGGACATGAAAACCCAGGAAGTATGGTATCTAGGAAGAGAAGATTGTCAATGCCAAATGTAGAAAAGTCAAAAAGGATACGTACTTAAAAACAGTCACTAGATTTAGCAATTAAGAGATAAATAACAGTCAGACTTATCAGTTACTTGGAAGTATTTCTTATAGAATATCAAGTACAATATTTTAAGGTCAATTAGGACAAATGGAAGATAAAACAAACTGATTCAAAGACTACATATTTCTAAGAGTGAAAAAGCTGAAAGCAAAATATTTTAATATATTGATATTTGAACATAAAAATATAGTTGTTAAACTTCATTTTCTTTGAATATAGCACATGCTATTTTCTTTCTTCTATTCATCCTTTACTGAATGCCAATCCTCATTTTCAAATTCTGGGACAAAATTAAATTCCTTTATTAATAATCTCAATACTCCTATAATCTAATAACTCTGGGAGATGATTTGAGGAAATAAGGGGTTTATAAATACTGGCTAAAATCAGGTTTGCAGTTATTTTTGAATTTCATTTTCCACACTGTCTCTGGCACCTATTACTGCTGATAATCAAGGGCTGGCTCAACTGATTTTCTGGTCAGTTGCTATTTCCTCCCATTAGATTTTTTATTTTAGTTTTTTTCCTGACCTACTTAAACTGGCTTCCTCACTCATGAGGTTTTCAACTCATTTAACACTTTGTTCCATAAATATTTGCATATGGTCAAATATGTAGGAGATGCATGAAAAATGTGCTAGAATATTTCTTACAAAGGTATCTCCTAAAAGCTTTAAAATATGACAAGAAACGATGCATGAGAAAAACATAAAAATATGCTTTCTGAATAGGATTTCTTTTTGCACCAAATCTTATTTTTTTTTAATTTTTTAAAAATGTTTTATTTATTTAACTTTTTACATTCATTTTCACAAAATTTTGGGTTCCAAAATTTTCTCCCCTTTTATTCCCTCCCCCCACCCGAATACCCCAAGCAATCTAATTTTCCCAATCTCCAATCTGCCCTCTCTTCTGTCATCCCTCCTTTCTCTTGTCTCCATCTTCTCTTTTCTCCTGTAGGGCCAGATGACTTTCTATTCCTCATTAACTGTATGTCTTCTTTCCTAGTAGCAACAGCAATACTAGACAGTTGTTCCTAAAACTTTGAGTTCCAAATTCTCCCCATCTCTCCCTCCCCACCCATTCCCTTTGGGAAGGCAGGCAATTCAATATAGGCCATATCTGTGTAATTTTGCAAATGACTTCCCTGATAGTCCTGTTGTGTAAGACTAACTGAATTACCCTCCATCCTACCCTGCCCCTCATTGTTTCTCTTCTGTCTTTTGATCCTGTCCCTCCCCAAGTGTTGACTTCAAATTTCTCCCTCCTCCCTTTGCCCTCCCTTCCATCATCCCCCCTCCCCTTGCTTATCTCCTTCTCCCCCACTTTCCTATACTGTAAGATTGGTTTTCATACCAAAATGAGTGTGCATTTTATTCCTTCCTTTAGTCAAATGTGATGAGGGTAAACTAATTGTTTTGTTGGGTTTTTTTTTTCTCAGCTCTCCTCTTTTTCCCTCCACTAAAAAGTCTCCTACTTCCCTCTTCAATGACATATAATTACCCCATTCCATTTCACCCTCTTTCCTCCTACTACATTTGTCTCTCACCATTTACCTTAATTTCTTTTAAGATATGGTCCCATCCTATTCAATTCACTCTGTGCTCTCTGTCTCTGTGTGTGTGCGCATGTGTGTATGTGTGTGTGCGTGCATGCATGTACATGTGTATGTGTGGTCCCACAAACTACCCAGATACTGAAAAGTTTTAAGAGTTACAAATATTGTCTTTCCATGTAGAAATGTAAACAGTTCACTTCTGGTAAGTCCCTTAAGACTTCTCTTTGCTGTTTACTTTTTCATGCTTCTTCTCATTCTTGTGTTTGGAAGTTAAATTTTCTTTTCAGCTCTGGTCTTTTCATCAAGAATGATTGAAAGTCCTCTGTTTCACTGAAAGATCATATTTTCCCCTGAAGTATTATACTCAGTTTGGCTGGGTAGGTGATTCTTGGTTTGAGTCCTAGTTCCTTTGCCTTCTGGAATATCCTATTCCACGCCCTTCAATTCCTTAATGTAGAAGCTGCTAGATCTTGCGTTATCCTGATTGTATTTCCACAGTACTGAAATTGTTTCTTTCTAGCTGCTTGCAAGATTTTCTCCTTGAGCTGGGAGTTCTGGAATTTGGCCACAATGTTCCTAGGAGTTTCTCTTTTTGGATCTCTTTCAGGTGGTGATCGATGGATTCTTTTAATACTTACTTTGCCCTCTGGTTCTAGAATGTCAGGGCAGTTTTCCTTGATAATTTCATGGAAGATAATGTCTAGGCTCTTTTTTTGATCATGGCTTTCAGGTAGTCCCATCATTTTTAAATTGTCTCTCCTGGATCTATTTTCCAGGTCAGTTGTTTTTCCCATGAGATATTTCACATTATCTTCCATTTTTTCATTCTTTTGGTTTTGTTTTGTGATTTCTTGGTTTCTCAGAAAGTCATTAGACTCCATCTGTTCCATTCTAATTTTGAGAGAACTATTAAATTCAGTGAGCTTTTGAGCCTCTTTTTCCATTTGGCTAATTCTGCTTTTGAAAGCATTCTTCTCCTCATTGGCTTTTTGAACCTCTTTTGCCAACTGAGTGAGCCTATTTTTCAAGGTGTTATTTTCTTCAGCATTTTTTTGGGTCTCCTTAACCAAGGTATTGACCCATTTTTCATACTTTTCTTGCATCTCTCTCATTTCTCTTCCCAGTTTTTCCTCCACCTGTCTAACTTGATTTTCAAAATCTTTTTTGAGCTCTTCCAAGGCCTGAGCCCACCCGACATCCCCCTGGGTTGTCTGGGGTGCTGAGGCCCCACCCTCCACGTCTTTCCCTGATGGCAAGAATATTCCTCATCTTCGTCAGATCCAAATGTCGGGATCATTTGCATTTGTTGGAAAAAACTCTCTATAGTCTTATTTTTCTTCCCTTTTCTAGGCATTTTCCCAGCCAGTTATTTGACTTCTGAGATTCCTGTCCACCCCCGCCTAGATCCGCCCAGCTAGTGCTTGGGCTCTGAGATTCAAGTGGGCTTTTCGTGCCGCCAATCAATGTGAGCTTTAGTTCTGGTGCTGGGGTGGGGGCAGGGCCGCCTCCCAGGCTCGGCTCCCTCAGGGGCTTTATGCAGAGACTTTCAGGAACGAAGCGGGTGGGGGGGGCCGCCTCCCAGGCTCAGTTCCCTCAGGGGCTTTATGCAGAGGCCTTCAGTAAAAGAGTGGGGTGGGGCAGGGCCGTCTCGCAGGCTCAGCTCCCTCAGGTTGTTTATGCAGAGACCTTCCGTAATGAGGATCCTGCCTGCTGCTGAGGGAGTCCGGGTGGCCGCTGCCACTGCTGCCTCCGCTGCCGCCCACGCCTCTGCCTCTGCCGCTTCCTGCCCCCATCTCTGCCGCCACCGCTTCCTCCCAAGGGGGCCCAAGTCACGGAGACACTCCGCTCCCCCTCCTGTCCAGCCCAGCCTTCTCTCTCACTGACCTGTAGCTTCTGTGGGCGGAGGGACTTTCCCGGCTGCCGGAGCTTCTGTCCCTGAAGCCTGCTCGGGTCAGCTTCTCTGGGGCAGCGGCCAGGGCAGCTCTGGGGGTGGGGTCTGCTTTCCGGGGCGCGACGGACCCTGGGGACAGGTCTCCAGGGCTCTCTGGCACAGAAATCTCTTCCACTCTGGTTCTGCACACCTTTCAGTGATCCAGAATTTATGCGGATCTCTTTTTACATTAATTCTATGGGCTATGGGTTGGAGCTCGTAAACGTGCGTCCTTCTACTCCGCCATCTTGGCTCCGCCCCCCAAATCTTATTTTTTTAAAAGGAAAAAATAAACAGATTACATGCCAGACAAGAACTTGAATAACATGTAAATTGCAACTTGTCAACAGTCCTCCACCCAATGTCCCTCAGCAGAAGTAACCTTCCAGAGAACCTGTTATTTCTTGTTCTAAACGAGATAGATATGAAGCATGACCTTCTACAAGGAACTCCTCATTATCTGAGTTCTACTCTACCTTCCCTCATCCCTCTACACTATTTATTTATTTTGCAAATATATAAACATTTTGTGATCATTGTTCTATATAAATGTTTTTGCTTGTTTTCCATCCTCAGCAGAATTTAAGATACCTGAGGACAGGTTTTATGTCTCTAGCAACCACTATCAAGCTGCTATAGGAATCTAATAAATGTTTATTGAATTGTATCTGTGTGCCTGCTTTCCCACACCTCATCAACAATATTTTGTTTTTGCCATTTTAGCTAATTTTCTGTGTATGAGGAGAAACCTAAAAGTTGTTTTAATTTGCATTTTTATGGGGGATTTATATCATTTCCATAAGGTTAAAGAAGGTTTGCAATTCTTTTGGAAACTTTCTTCATAACCTAACTACTGTTACTACTACTATTGGGGAATGACCTCAGATCAGATATTTTAAATAAACTTCCTAGATATCTTAAATATGAAACTTTTCAAAATGATTTTTCAGGCAAATTTATCCCTCCACATTATAATTTCTCTATTTTTCCTGAGTTGATTTTATTGATGAAAGAGCTTTTAAAATTTTATTCAACTAATTTTTTTCAATTTTGTCTTTCATGATAAATTGTTATTTTATTAAAAATTCTCTTCTTACTCACGGTACTTCCTTGACTCTTCCTAAATTTTTAAGAAGCACTGTTAATTTTTATATGTGCATATATTGACTGTGCTGTACAGAGTGAGACTCTGTTGTAAACTTAATTTCTGCCAAACACTTTCCTACTTTTTCCAACAATTTTTGTGGAATAAAGAGCACAAGCCTCATCTTCTGGGATTTACTGAATACTGGGCCACCATGTTTTATGTCTTTTAGACCTATTTCAACTGAACAAATTCAATTTTTTTAACCAGTACCAAAAAAGTTTGATGATTACTATTTTGCAATACAGTTTTGAGGTGAAGTATGGTCATGGTTCTCTTAATCCTAATTTGTTATTCATTAAACTCTTCAATGGAGCTCAGATGTATATATACCCTGCATCAAATACTGAGGAAGAATAAGTTCATTCACAATGGTTATAGGATATACCAAATTATTAAAGTTGTTATTTTAGTAAAATTAATCTACCTGTTGGATTCACGCAATTAAACTCAAATAGGGCTTTGCAGAATCGTGATCAATTATGTCCATCAGGTTTCCAAAATTGTTTAAGATCTCAGTACAATTTTTGCCATCTATTTAGTTATTAGGTATAACTGGTGGTGTGCAACTTGAGTAAAGATTTTCAATGACCTCAAAGTCTTCAACTTTTTCCGCTTCAGATTTTTGTAGTTCTGTGACTTGATCTCTCATTTCCACTGACTCAGGTACAGGTATTAAATTATATTTTATAATTGCCGTATACTGGTTAACAATACCACACAGCTGTGGTCTGAAGTTGAAGGTCCCATTGACAAAAAGTAATACAAAGTTTTTGCCTTCAGTTTATTTCATGTGCTCTCCTACTCTGCCCACTTTACTGGTCAGAACCATCTATAATGAAGCCCTTCTAGCAGGTGGGTTACTGGCACTTTTGGTTTGGTCCAATGTATTTTGCTCACTTCTGTTACTAGAACGTGAAAAAGCAATTCTTTCTGATGTCCACTTTGTCAAAGTGACCATCAACACAGTTTTGAGGATGACCAGCCAGCAATTCTATGCCACCCCACCTACATTTCAAATTCCAAGGTATCTCTGGTCAGAATGCTAGCCTTATCTTAGTCCAATGTCTAACTGGCAAGCATTTCAGGGTTCATGTCTGACCTTCACAAGTACCATAACAGTCTCAGGATATACGAAATCCTTGTGATACATCATCCTGACTACTATAGCCTTATTTTGCCATTAAAACTTCTGTCGTAATATGGATGATATATTGAGCTTTGAGGGGGTTTACTGACACTATTATTATCATTTCTCTTAATATTGTAGGGTCTTTATTTTTTGAGCTCCTGATGAATTGTTATTACTTAAAGCCTTCTACCATTTGGCTTCCAATAACATTTCCAATCCTATTTCATATTATTCTCCTTAACATACTCCTATTCCAATTCAAACTATATAATTACTACATATACATGACATTCAATTCCCCAGTTCAGTGCCTTTGAACAAATGGCTCCGTAATTCTAGAATTTGTTCCTTCCTCATCTCTATACCATGGAATTACTAAAAAATAAATTAGATATTTTATTCAAAACTTAATCCTGAACATCAATACAAGCACTTAAACTGGTTTAGAACTCATTTAGATATAAATTAATTTCAATGAATAAAATAATCATAACACTTTCTTTTTTTACCCTGTCACTATTCTTCCCACCACAATATAAATCTGTTTCATTCTAAGAAATATACAGTCAGCCAGAATAGATCAACCCATTAGCCATGTCTGAGAACACATTTCATTCTGGAACCCCTAGTTTATTGCCTTTCTGCTAAGGAATGGAAGGTATGATTCATCCTCACTCTTTTGTAGGTATGATTGATTGCAATTTAGTCAGAGTTCTGAGGTCTTTCAGAGATGATTCCCATCACATTGTTGTTATAATAATTGCCAAATTGTTCTCCCAGTTCTACTAACTTCATTCTGCATGAATTCATTCAAGTCTCTCCACCTTTCTCTCAATCTGTCATTACACATATCTTATGATGAAATAAAATTCCACTACATACACTCAGTACAGTTTGTTCAGTCATTCCCCAACAGATGGATACTTTTACTTCTAGTTCTTTGCTATAACAAAAACTGCTACAATATTTTTAAAGATAATGATCCTGTTCCTGTGTACTTAACTTCATTGAGGTACAAGTCTAATAGTAGTATCACTAGATCAAGGGGTAGATAGTTTAGTGACTTTTACAAATAAAGTTATAAACTATTTTACAGAAGATTGAGCCTGTGTATAACCTATATCAAATTGTTTGCCGTGTCAATGAGCAAGGAAGGGAAGAGAGAAAAGACAAAGAACTTGTAGCTAAAAAACTTTTAAATTAATAATAAATTATTTTCCATATAATTGGGGAAAATATTAATTAAAAAAAAAAGAATGGTTGAACCAACTCACTGGTGCAACAAGAGGGTACTAGCATGTCTGTTTTTCCATATCTCTTCCAATAACCATTATTTTCCTCTGTTTTTCCTCTTTATCAATTTCATTAGTACAAGGTATAACCTCAGTTACTTTAACCTGAATAAACAGCAAACTTTAAAAAAGTAGGTCAAGGACTAGCTTCTACACAAAATCATTCCTGACCTTCCAGGTATTAGTACTTTTTTCCTCCTGAAATTGCTTTCTCTTACTTTTTATCTATTTGTATTTACTTGGATATATGTTATATTTTCCATCATGCCCTTAGAAATAAGCACCCTGATATACCAAGAAAGGTCTTTGTGTATTTTGCAGCCAACACAGAGCTTTACGTACAGTAGGTGCTTAATAAATGTTAGATGAATTTAATTTTGCATAATTCTATAAAGTTACCCCTCAGCAGTTTTATTAGTATAGAGCTAAATTCATAAATTAATTTCAGCAACGTGATCAATTTAATTATATTAGCCTGACTTAATCATTAGCAATATATACCTCTCATTTTTGTTTTTAGAAAGTTTTAGACAGGGAAGAGCCAAGATGGGAGAGCAGAAAGATATATATATGCTAGCTCCTACCCCACAGCCCATAAAATACCTGTAAAGAAGAACTATCAACAAATTTTGCAGCAGCAGAAGCCACAGAACAACGGAGTGGAGGAGATTTCTATCCCAGAGAGACCTGAAAGACCAATGGAAAAGGTCTGTTGTGCACTGGACACAGAGCAGAGCCCAGCCCTGCCTTGGCCACACAACATGGAGAGGAGCAGATCCGAGCAGATTTCAGGGACAGAATTTCCAGCAGCAGTGCAGATCCCTCAACCCACAGGCGCCAAAGGTCAGTGAAGAGAGTCTTTTCGGCTGGCAGAGAGGGGAGTGGGGTGTCCCCATAATTCAAGTCTCCTCAGGAGGCAGCAGCAGAGGCACCCCAAAGCAGGCAGTAGCCCACATCCATTGTTGAAGGTCTCATCAGAAAGCCCCTTAGGGAACTGAGCCTTGTGTGGTGGCCCTGCCCCTACCTGAGCAGCTGATCTTAATCTCACACTGAATAGCAGCCCTGCCCCCACCTAAAGCCCTGAGTCTTGGGAGCAGCTCATTTGACTCTCAGCCCCTGGCTTGGCAGAACTGGAGGCCAGGAGGTTGTGGAGAGGAAACTCAGAAGTCAAGTAACTTGTTGGGAAAATGCCCAAAAAAGGGAAAAAAAATAAGACCATAGAAGGTTACTTTCTTGAGGAACAGGGGTCTCCCCCTCCCCATCCTTTCAGATGAGGAATAACAAGGCATACTGTCAGAGGAAGTCAAGGCCTTTGCCTCCAAAGGGAACTTAAATTGGGCTCAGGCAATAGAAGACCTTAAAAAACATGTTAGCAGCTTACTAAAGGAGAACCAAAAAAATGCTGAGGAAAATAACAGCTTTAAAAAGAGGCTAACTCAATTGGAAAAAGAGGTCCAAAAAGCCAATGAGGAGAAGGAGGTTTTAAAAAGCAGAATTACCTAAATGGAGGAGAAGGTTCAAAAGGTCACTGAACAAAATAATTCACTGAAAGAGAGAACTGAGTTCAGGGAAATGAATGACTATGAGTTAAACCAAGAAGTTAGTAAACAAAACCAAAAATTTGAAAAAATAGGAGATAATGTGAAACAACTCATTGGAAAAACAACTGACCTGGAAAACAGATCCAGGAGAAATAATTTAAAAATTATAGGACTACCTGAAATCCATGATAAAAAAAAGAGACTAGACATTATCATTCATGATATTATCAAGGAAAACTGCCCTGATGTTATAGAATCAGAGGGCAAAATGAATATTGAAAGAATTCATCGATTACCTCCTGAAAAAAAACCCAACAGAGAAACTACTAGGAATATTGTGGCCAAATTTCAGAGTCCCCAGATCAAGGAGAAAATACTGCAAGCAGCTGGAAAGAAACAATTTGAGAATTGTGGAAATGCAATCAGGATAACACAAGATCTGACAGCTTCAACATTAAGGGATCCAAGTGTTTGGAATGGTATATTTCAAAAGTCAAAGGAACTGGGATTGAAACCAAGAATCACCTACCCAGAAAAACTGAGTATAATACTTCAAGGCATCAATGATATAGATGACTTTCAAGAATTCATGTTGAGGAAAAGACCAGATCTGTATTTAAAAATCTGACATCCCAAGACAAGAATGAAGAGAAGCATGAAAAGGTAAACCAAAAAAAAATCATAAAAGACTCTCCAAAGCTGAACTGTTTACATTACTACATGGAAAGATATTATTTTTAACTCCAATCTTTTCTCAGTATTTGGGTAGTTAGAGAGATTGTACATACATACATACATACATACATACATACACACACACACACACACAGAGTACAGGGTGTGTTATATCAGAAGAGATGATATCCACACACACAAAAATAAAATAAAACAAAATAAAAGTTAAGGGGTGAAGGAGGAAAATTCCAGGAAGAGAAAGGGAGTAATAGAATGGGGCAGGCTATAACTCATAAAAGAGACAAGAAAAATCTTATTCAATGGACGAGATATAGGAGAAGGCGAGAGGGAAAAAAATAAAGCTACTATCCCCACATGTGGCTGAAGGAGGGAATAACATGCTCACTAAATTTGATATGAAAATTTATATCACACCACAGGAAAGTAGGAGAGGAGGCGACAAGTGGGGTGAGGGGAATGTTAGAAGGGAGGGCAAATGGGAGAAGGGAGTCACTACAAATAGACACTTTCGAGAAGGGACAAGGTCAATTGTAGGGGAGGAATAAGGGGGATAGAGTAGAACAGAGGGTAATATAATTAGTATTACACAACATAATTATTATGGAAGTCTTTTTCAAAAGAACACATATTTAGTCTGTATTAAATTGCTTCCCTTCTCAGTGGGGCTGGGGAGGGAGGGGTGCAGGGAGAGAAGTTGGAATTCAAAGTATTAGAAATGAATGTTGAGAATTTTTGTTGCGTATAATCAGGATTACAGGGGAAGGGGGTATGGAAATTTATCTTGCCCTGCAAGAAAAGAGAGAAGGTGGGGATAGGAGAGGGGTGAGGTATGATGGAGGGGAGGGTATGTTAAGGGAAGGAGTAATCATGAGTGCAAGGTATTAGGAAGCAGGGGGAGGGGAGTGATAAGGAGAAAAACTGGACATGTTACAAAGTGAGGTAAAAGCAATTAGTATTAAAACAACTGACTGAATTAATTACTGAGAATAAATCAATGGTATCTTTAGTTTGGAGAAAAGAATTTCAGTCTAAATTTCCTAGAGGAAGGTAACCTTGGGTAAAATTTGGCATTGATGGAAAAGTCAAGGTTTTAATGGTAAATTTGATTTTATGATTGCTATTTAATCAAGAACTAGAACACGTATAGAAAGGCATGTAAGTCACTTAAGACTTCAAAAGATGTTCCTTAGCCAAAGTGAAACTATAATCATATTTGAAACCTGGTTATTGGAAGTTGCCATTTTTAGGTGCTTAAGCCTCACTGAATGCAAGTGGATAATCTAATCCTGCTTGGAACTGACATGAAGTTGGGGAGATAGTGTATCCCTGCAATGTCCCTACTCTTGGTGGCAATTTCCTATTGTCAAAAGGTTTGTAAGCTTAATACCAGGTCTATTCAATTATAGAGTATTGGTAGCGGAACATCCATGTCTAAAATTAAGCTATTAGGCATAGGGCTTTAGACCAACAACGTTAGGGTCCTTTAATTCTTAGTAATACTGTGGAGACAACTAGTCAAGAACTTGTGAAGTTAGCAACATAAATATTATTTGTGTCTCAGTTAATATTTAAAAAAAAAATTCTTTTGTGGTTCATATTGTAAATGCTTTAAAAAGAAGTATCACCTGACCAGAATTGCCTTATCTGTTATAAACTGTGTTAAAAATAAATTTTAAAAAGTTTTATAATTGTTTTATATTTTAAATCAATCTTAAAAAGCTAACATCTAGATATTTTATGCATTTTCAGTTATTTTAAATAGAATTTATTTTCTTCTAGTTTATGTATGTACCACATAGAAATATCAAGATTTTGTGGAATTACGGAAGCTATTGTCTCAACTTTTTTTTACTGATTCTTTGGGTTTTTTTAAAAAATAAATCATCATGTCATCTAAAAGTAAAGATAACTTTGCTTTCTTTTGCTTATGGTTTTAAACTTAGCATCTCCCTTTCATTATGATAACTACCATTTCTAGAACCTTAATTTTTTTTTGGTGTATTGAATGATTATATAAAATAATAGTGGCAAAATTAAAAAGGAATCCTTATTTTATGCTGGCTTGTACCAGAAAAGCTTCTAATTTTTTCTATTCATTATTGATTTTCATTTCTGATGATATTAAAACAGGGCCCTCTTGTGTCTATAATTTTAAGATTTAAAAATATAGTAGCAATCTACTTTTTTCAAAGGAATTTTACCATGTATTAACATAATTGTGAATTTTTAGTTGTTTATATGATTGATTATTCTGAGAAGTAATATGGTAGAGTGAACAGGGGTCTGGCATGGCTGGAAAAACCTAGGTTCAATTCCTGTCTCAAATATAAACTGGCTACATAGCTTGCAACCTTGCAAGGTGTCAGGAAGCTTTCCAAAACTACATGTTCCAGTAAAATTGCCTACAGGCATTGATGGAGGGACATTCCTAAAAAGGAACTCCCTACTAAGATTGAAGTGTTCCCTAACATTGACCCAGACTTGCATCATATGCAACATAATGACTTAAATTTTGGATATATCCCCAAAGTGTCTTCACTAGGAATCTATTTATGATTTTTAAAATCAATTTTCAGTAGAGAAATTGGCCTATAGTTCTTCTTGTTGGCTTTATTATGGGTTTGATATGGGAACTATATTTGTCTCATTAAAGGAATTTGGAGTCTTTCTCTTTGAGGGCGTAAATCATTTTCAAAGTATCAAAATTCTCTGTTTTTCAAATAGAATTCTATTCTAAGGCCCTCAGGGAAAACCAGGGCATGCACTTGTCTCTTAATAAATTTCTTTTTTTCTGAGAACAGATAAAGATCTCTTTCATGTATTGTTAACTTGGTTAATTTACATTTTAACACATTCATTTTCTTTTACTTCTCAAGGTTGCTGGTATACAACTGGGTGTAGGGGTTTGTGATAGTGTTTCATGTGTATCTGTTACCAAAAGAATATTATTTTTTCCCTCTTCTTTACCCTTTTCCATTCCTTAGTAACAATATATAAGTATTAGATAGAATTTAGAAAATACAGTGAAGTCAAAACTATTTAATTACCAGTTGGGCAGAATAATGGGGGTAAATACACACTGACAAAAGATACCTTTATGTGCAACTATATCCAACTTCAGGAAGATGATACTGATAAATATAATAATAGTTAGAGAAATTAGATATGTGATTGACCAAACCACTGCTTAGGAAAATAAAATAATAAAAATACATTTATAAAATGTATACATTTATACAGCAATTTAACATTTACAAAATACTTTATGTATTTTATATCATTTGTCTTCATAACAACCCCATGAGGTAACTTAGTTCTACTACAGTTTACAGATAGAAAAACTGAGGCAGCCAGAGGTTAAGTGCTATGCCCAAGATCACACAACTACTAAGTTTCTGAGGCCAGGCAAACTCTAATCTTCCTAACTCCAAATCTAATGTTCAATTGGGCACCACCGCCTTTATCAAATAAACATTTAATCATAAGCACAGAAAGTCAATGGAGTTCTTGGGTTAACATTATAGATTTCTTATCATCATCATCATCATCATCATCATCATCATCATCATCATCATTATCTTGAAAAACAAAAATCTGCCCTTCTAACTAATGATTTATGCTCAGGAAATTTACCTCATAGAGGATAATAAACAATTTTCAAATGTAAATACCAATTATATTCTCCTACCTTGAATTAAGAGAAAGAAAACCCTAGGTAAGAAGATGAGACAATGATTTAACATGATAATAAGGATTTGACTGATATTTATTTAGCATTTTACGGTTTTCAGAATGCTGTCCATAAATTATCTCATTTATTCCTCACTCTGAACCCTTCAAAAAAGCTACAGGTATCATCATTTCCATTTTGTAGAAAAAGAATGTGGGGAAGTAACTTAGGATCACAAAGTTATTGCTAAATATAGGAGGCAGAATTTGAATTCAGTTTTAACTGACTACAAGTCTAGCACTCTATTCACAATGTACTGTGATACACACTGGGGCAGAACTCCTTAAAAAATAATAATAATGTGAATTTCCATTCAGATCCAGTAGAGGGAGCATAAAACATTGCTCTTAGTAAGTGTTTCAGGTTCTATAAAAAAAGTTTTCATGTTTTAAAACAGTTTTTGAGCATGCCAAACATGAATAGGAGGTCAAAACATTATAAGATGGTAGATCTAAAGAAGGTCAGGAAGTCAAAAAGCAGCAAGTGCAATATCCTTGTTTTACAGCAGAAAAAAAAAATGAAAACAAGGAAGTTAAGTGACTTGCTCAAGGTCTCACAGGTAAAATTTTACTGAACAGTCAGTCAGCATATATTCCATTGTACCATGCTGCATCATTGCACTAAATAAGTATTTTCGAATTAAAATATACTATTAGGAGAAAATAGTGATTCTACCAGCTATGTTGAAACACTTGCCCTCTAACATATCTAGCTTTTAACAGAGCTATGTGAGCAATTTAACCCTTTAGCAGTCATCTAGGTCAAACAAGCTGCCCCCAATCACCAAAGGAATCTCTACTACATAACAGACCCAATGAGAGTCCTTCCAGCCTCTGCTCAAAGACTTCCAATGAGGAGGAATTCACCACCTCAAGACACTCTTTGCTTCACCTTTTAGGAATAGTACATTGATCTTAGCCTACCTCTGGAGCCAAATAGAACCAGTCTAATTCCTCTGCCACACGGACAGTCCTTCAAACAACTGAGAATCACTGGCATATCTCCATTGAGTATTCTATTCTCCAGATTAAACAACCCCAATTCTTTTCATCAATTCTCATAAGACATGGATTCAAGACCCTTTATCATCCTACTTGCCCTGCTCTGCATTCTTTCCATCAATGTTATTCTTAAAATATGGCACCCAAAATAGATGCCAAACTCCAGATGTAGTCTTGAGTAGTCCAGAGTAAATATGGATTATCACATTCCCAGTCGTGGAACCAATATCTCCTTTAATTCAATCAAAGATGACATTAACATTTTAGGTTGCCACATCTGGCACTAAAAACAGCAGATCTTTTCAAGGTAAAATGCTTCCATCTTGCATATGAAGTTGATTTTTTTTTTTATCCACCCAAAGTGGTAAGACGTAGATTCACCCCAATGTTCTGTACTTTTTCTAGATCCTGACCGATAGCCAGTATTCCAGCTATCCCCTCCTAGGATTTGCATAGTATGTTATCTATGCCTTTGATCCAAGTCATGGATAAAAAAAATTTAAAAAACAGCCCAGATGGAGCACAAACCTCTGAGGCATGCTGCCAGACACCTTCTTTCAAGCTGACACTGAACCATTAATGGCTACCCAGAATTGAGTCAACCAGTTCAGAATTCAATTAATTGTATTACTATCTATTGGACAATTCTCCATCTTTTCTCTCAAGGACTATATAAGATCAAAATGGTTTGTGAAAAAAAATATGTATATTCCATCTCCAGCAGAGATATCAAATATTCAGCCCACAAGACTTCCAAGTATGAGCTGAACTCGATTAAAAGGCAATTGAGAAACTTTTAACAAAAGAAATTAAAATATAAAACACAGACAATATTAACATGTAGCTTCCTAAGTCAATATGAGACCCACAAGGATCTTTTCCCCATTTCTATTTGAATTTGACACTATTGATCTATAATATTCCCCTGAACTACTTGTTTAGTAACCCAACTTTTAAAAATGTAATAAGGTTATTCTGGTTTGGCCTATTTTTATTTTATTAATTCAAACTGGGTATTTGTAACCACTGCTTCTTTGGCTATACTCAGTAGTCATATCTTTTAATATTTGTTACAGAATTTGGCTGAATTTACTGAACTGATATTCACTAATCTCTCTCTAGCTTATAAATTCTTTTCTTTTCCTTCTTCCCCTCCCCTCCCCAAATCAGGGCATTTACACTTCCCCAGTCCTTCAATCACTCTCCTGTGACTGTATCATTAAACATTTAATCAAAAACTGTTTCATTTAAATTTGTTTAGCATAATGCTAATAACTAAGTTATGAGCCTAGGTCAGCGGGAAAGTGATGGTGGCCTTGACAGTGATAGGGAAGTTATGAAGAGGAAGGACTTTAAGGGGAAAGATAATGAATTTTGGACATGTTGAATTTAAGATATCTATTGGACTTCTAGTTTGACATACCCAATAGGTAGCTGAAGATGTGAGACTAGAGGTCAGGATGCAATAAAAAGATATGAAAATCAGCAGCTTAGAGATGATAACTGAATCCAAGGTAGCTGATGAAATCACTGAGTGAAGGGAAGTAGAAGGAAAAGAGAATAGGACCCTGGACAGAGACTCATCTTCTGAATCCAACTTACTAGTCCAGAAGTTTAGGTCTCACTGTTGGAGACTTCTCAATCTTATGTCTCCTTTTTCTCAATCTTTGCGTCCCCAGAGTCTCTAAATGCCATACTACCACTACTTAATTATGGATGTAGGGGCAACTTACCCCAAAACTGCCCCATCCCCCCAAAAATACAGGATATAAGGTCCTAGTTCATTATGTCAACTGGAAAAGCCCTTCAGCCCCTCCATATATGTAAATGAGTGGAGAACAGAAACAAAGATGAGCACAGGAAGCAAGGTTATTTTCTTTCCAACCAGCTTGCCTTTTCATATTCATACATGGAAGCTTAGTTAAAAGAAGCTTAGAGCTTACTCTAACTTCATCACGAATGAATGAATGAATGAATGCACCAAAGACTTCTCACTCTTCTCCCCTCGTCTCATATCACTCAGAAAGCTTCCTCTCAATCTCTTCCTTTACTCCAGGTTCAGATGGGTGAAAGGAGGAAATTGTGAAGAAGTCTGTTCCTTACAAGGTAAATCCTTCTACTAGGACCTTTTATCTCATCTCCTGTCTTTTCCAGCAGCATCTCCTGTTTTTTCCTATCCTCTTCAGTCTCTTCCTATTTACTGGTTGTTTTCCTCCTACCTACAAACATTTCCCCCATCCTTAAAAACTCTCACTTGTTCCCACAATCCCTGCTACATGTTGTCACATATTTCTTGTTCAGTTTCCAGTTAAATTCCTTGAGAATGCACTCTACCTTAAGTACCTCCACCGTCTTCTAAACCTTCAACCAACCTTTCAACCTCATCATCCAACTAGAACTGCTCTCTACAAAATCTGACTACTGACAGATATAAAGACTTTTTTCTCCCACTACCTCATCTTTTTCAATGACCTTCAGCACTTGACTCTAATTACATTCTCCCCACAGATACAACCCTTCCCCCAATTTTCATGAAAATGTTACCTTCTGCTTCAGTTCCTACATATTTGACTTCTCCCATTTCCCTTGCACAACTTCCCTGCACAACTCTTGTTTTCTTCTCTTTTCAATCTATACTTTCTCACTTGGTGATTTCATCTGCTCCCACAAGTTCAGTCCTTTTCTTCCTTCCTAAAAACACATATCACCACCTACCCTTTGGATATACTGGATGTTCTGCAAACATGTCAAATCCAACATGTCAAAGTAGAAGTCTATCTTTCCCTCAAATTTCTTTGTTCTTTTAAACTTCATTATTACTGTTCCAGAGCATCACCATACTCCCAGGCGCTACTGCTCCAAACGTTGGCATCATCTTCAACTTCTCATTCTCATTTAGCCCAAATATCTAATCCTTTATCAAATCTTGTGACTTCTACACAGTAACATTTATTCTATACATTGCCTTCTCTTACTTCACATAGCTGCCAGCTGAGTTCAGGTCCTCACCTCTCCCTGATTATTGAAATTCTCCACTTAGGTGCCAAAATGCTTTTTCTCAAACTGATAAACTCTAATGTCTCTCTTATGGCTTTCATGACCAAATATTAATAGCTCTTTGCCACTGAAAGCTCTTCATCATCTGATCCCTTCTTTTTACAAGGCTTTACAAACCTTCAAGTTCTATAGAGACAAAAGGTGCTATTTATTATTCCTTCCTGAAAATATCAATTTTAGCTAATTGGCTAAAGCATACCAAAGAACCACATATTTTTAATACTGATAGTATAGAGGCTTACTCTTATGTTGAATAATTCTATTTATATGCAATTTTCATCTTTGATGAAACTTAGGCTCTGTGCTTTAATTAGACTTAAAATTATGAATTATATTTGGTAGAAGTTTCTGTTTCAAGACTACTCTTTATGCTTATGGTTTGAAATGAAAAATACAAACTGTTAGTTTAAGTAATTTAAGTAATCCTTTCTAAGGTCAGGTGTAGTTTAGCTTCATACAATTTCTGTTTTCTTGATCAAGTTTTGAAAATACCATTAAGGACCCATGTGTTCTGACTTCAGATATGCTTTTCAGGTTGCCATATGACCTTAGCTAACATTTTTGTCCATGTAATGAATGAAGACAGGAAGAGCATGCCATCACTTTGGATGGAAAGTTTGATTATAGGCGCTTGAACTCTTCCATATCTGCCGAATGATTCCAAACCAAGCTGAGTAGCAATTCCTGGGTTAATAACAAGTCCTGAATTATTTGTATCAAATCCAGGTTTCATTTGCAGTTAGATTTCTAAGATGATGTTCAAATGAACCAGATGTTCTCTAACATTACCCTCCAGTCCAGTCCTATACCTGACAATCTACCTACAACTTTGATGATTGTTTGAGGCAAACTTCACTGAAAAACACTACCTAAACTAACATAAAATTAGGAAAAATAGGGAGAATAAGAGGTGTTTTTTTAACCCATTTTCATTGCATTCTTTCTTTTGCACCTCTGATAAAGGAGGCAAGGTTAGAAAAAATACACTTAAATCTTTGTTATTGCAGGTCAGATTATTGAGTCTACAGATTCTCTTTGCTTTTTTTTTTCTTCCTTCTACATTCTGCTGTTTATTTTTAGAGGAAAAACCATTTTTAGATTAAATCAATCACTTTGTTAGTAATGTTAGTACAAAGCTTGGATAGTGACAAGTTGAAAAAAATAGAACTATGTTTGGGTGCTATTATTGGACTTATATTTCAAATGGAAATAGAGAAAAGGAAGTTGGGCCCCTATGGTCATAAATAACATAGTTGTCTGTAGGTGGAGTACTAAAGCAAGGTTATAGAAATAAAAGGAAAAGTCTTAACAAGGAAAAAACAGAAAAAACAGCAAATTCTACCTATCTAAGCTTCAAATGAGAGGAAGGGAAAGCTCACACTAGAACAAGAACAATTTCATAGGGTCAGATGAAGATAAAGTTGTGATCCAGAAAGAAGCAGATCTGGAGAGCAAAAATCACAGCATATGTAGGCGGCTTAGCTGACCATGAGTTCTGGTAACTGCATCTCTTCTAGGCAAGACTTTCTGTGTCACAGACCCACTGAATATTCTGGTAAAGCCTATGGATACCTTCTCAGAATAAGATTTGTTGCCTATGTTCATAATTGCAGAAAAGGATAGTTTTCAGTTAGAAATTAGGGAAAAAAAGATGTAGTGATTTTTCCAATCCAACTTCAAGAAAACCCTGAAATTATCCAAGAATTTCTTAAGGTAACTAAAACCTCTCCTCTGAAATGAGGAAAACATTGGTGGATTCCTCCCATCCTTTTTTTTTAAAGAGCAAGTGACTTTATCGTTACATTTCTCATCTGTGATGACTCCACTACCTTTCTGCTACTACATGAGGCATCACAGCACAGTAAATAGTATAAAACTTGAATCAGTAAAACTTTCATGGTGAATAAAGTACTGACTGGACTTGAAGGCAGGAAAAACTGAGTTCAAATCTAGCTTCAGATACATACTACTTCTGTGACTGTGGACAAGTCAACTAACTGATGTCTACCTCAATCTCCTCACTTATAAAAAAAGGAAATAATACTAGGGGGATATAAATAAATGGATAGAGAGATAAATGGATGGATGGATAGACAGATAAATAAGTGCCTGCCTAGATCATTGTGAGTACAAAATGAAATAATATTTGTAAATTGTTTCACCAACCTTAAGTACTATCTAAATTTATTCAAACCTTACTAGTTGTATGACCATATGCAAGTTAGCCATGGATATAATTTCTTTGAGCATCATTTTCCTCACCTCAAAAATAAGGATGATAGATAGGATTATAATTTTAGAGCTGGAAGGTACCTCTGAGATAAATAGTCCAAACTTCTCATTTTAGAGATGAGAAAACTGAGGGTCAGAGAGGTGAAGGACTTTTTCCAGTCACATTGGTTTTAAGTGATAGAGGCAGGATAATACCTGTAGTATCTACTTCATAGGGTTTTTGTAAGGCTTAAATGAAAATAAAATAGGTAAGCACACTGCATACCCTGGAACAGTATGTAAATGCTAGTTATTATTCGCCCTACCAGGTTTGGGCCCGGTGCATAAAACAATAAATGAACTGTCTATCTATATTTGATTAAATGAATGTAATCACTCTTAGCAGCTATATTCTCCCACAAGATAGATCAGAATACTGAAAGAATAAAGACTGTGTCATTGCCTTTATTCGTATCTGTCAGAAATATATCAATGTCAAAAGAGGACACACCTGATATGTACACAAATAAATTCAATTCAACAATAATAACAAAAAAAACACTAACCAAACACAGCAACAAAAGTTGAAGAAGAAAATACAAAGCAAAGACAAAAATAAACTGAATTGATAAAACTAGGAGCAGTCATCACATCTAATATTCTCTTCACTCCCCTTCACCACTCAATTTAAACCTGGAATAAAATATCTATGGTGGGCAAATATCCCACAAAGACTAACATGAAATATAAGTAAATTATCTGAATACAATTCCTTTGGCACATCTGAGAAAATACATTACAAATGTTTTCATTAAACAAACTCAGGGAATTGATCAAATTAGCTAACAGTTTAGATATTATATTAGGATTTTTGTAAAGAGCTCTTAGCTTTATCAGTTCAGTAAATATCATTTTGAACTTTATTTCTTCTTTAATTTTCAGAATCTCTTTTTTGTGTGATTAGAGTTTTCTGATTTGAATTTCCAAAGAAAAGCAACTGTGATAAACAAGAATTTGGGCAAGTCAGAAACTTCTGTGGGCCTACATTTCCTCACCTGGGAAAAGAGGAGTTTGGACAGGATGACTTACAACATCCCTTCAAGGTACAGATCTACGATCCAATGAACTATGATCAATGCAATGATCAATTACCACTCCAGAAGACTGGCAATGAATCATGTCTCTCTAACCTCCTAGCAAAGGGGTGATGACCTCATGGTAATGAATGACACATAAATTTTAAGACATAGCTAATATATGAATTTCTTCTGTTATTACTATTCTTATTTGTTACAAGTGAGAGATTTTTCTTTTTGGGAAAAGAGTTTGGGAAGGAATGATGGTGAATGATACTAAAACATACACACAAAAACACACCCACACAAACAACATACATACATACACGTGCGTGCGCGCACATACACACACACCAGTATGTCAATGAATAACTTAAAAATCAGAAAGGTTTATAACAGCCTACAGACAAGCAAGAAAATATCTGAACTACTGTGCAAAATCTGAATTGTTATTAAAAACAACAACAAGCTGTTCCTAGGGGGGAAAAAACTACATAAAATAGATTTCATAAAGAATCCTGTCTTGTTTTTCCTATACATATTGAGATATTCAGGTATGCTAATGTCCATTAAGTTCACACACACACACAAAAAGGAAAATTAATTAAATAAAAAAGAAACTCAAGAGGTTCAGCAATTCACTTTTATTACTTAAAAGATTCATCCAAAAGACCATATTTCCAGAATACATAATGCTACTTTGTATAAAGGGTTACTAAATTTTCACCAGGTTATAGGATACTGTTTTATAGCCAGCTATAAATCTATGAGTCATACTTCCTACTATTTGTATGATAAGAGCCAGCAACATAGCACATGGTCCCTCTCCCCTGACCTACTTCTGATCAGAAATAGGAGAATTCAGAATAGTTGTAGGGTACCTAGCCTAGACTTAGATTATCATGATCTAGAAGGCCCATGAATCCTCCAGCCAATGAAAAGGTCAAGCGTCTCAGAATTAAATTATAGTCAAAGAGCAAGTCAAGCAGATTCCAATGTTGCCTATCTGTCCTGTTTTTCAGATAGCCTATAAAATACAGGAAAAATGTCCACTTTCCCACTGGGGATGGTTCATAGTTTATATTGAGCCAGATTCTACAAAAAAGGGTTGGTAGGTATACATCAACACTGGAATCACCCCAGCATAATCCTGAAAATCCTCCATCTCCAGGATGATACCAGATCAAACCATGTCCCTCAGACCTTCTCTAGCCAAATATGTTCTACAATACCAAGACTATTTTGCAACCACATTATGGTTCTATAGCCCAAAGATTACCATTTAAATAATTTTTATTATTTTAAAGAAGTTTGCTAAGCTTCTTGATTTTCTAATGGGTATCCAACAAGTACCTTAGTTCTGGAAAAAAAAAATACTACAGTAACTAATAACACTTTTATATAGTGCTTTAATGTTCTTAACAAAATGCATGCCTAACAATAATTTGGTACGGTTGTTGTAGCTCTTGAACAACATCCCTTCTAAAACTTTAAATTTCTATTGTGCTTATAAGCAACAAATTACATTTAAAAACTAAGCATACTGTACAATGAATTTGAAATCAAATAAAGTTGAAAGAAAGTTAATCTCACATATGTAATATCCATAAACTGGCATCAGTGTTCATGGAAATCATCACTTCCTACCTGGTTACATTCTTGAACTTAATTTTCCTTCATCTATAAGATCATATCAACACTGAAACTCATACTTCCTTAGTACCCCTGAAATCCCTCCCTCCTCTGCCTGAACAGAGTGAAGAATAGACAGTAGAGAGTTTCTCTCATACCCTCCAGTTGAGGAGACCATCCACGATAGCTAGTTCATCATTTTCCATTGACTACAATCCTAAGTTCATCAGACTCTGTGCTGGGTATGCTTCTCCCCACCCCCATCTCTTCAGTTTCTTTTCTATTGTCTTCTTCCACTAGATTAGTTCCATGAGGGCAAAGACAGTCTTTTGCTTCTCCTTGAATTCCTAGCACTTAGCACAGTGCCTGGCACATAAAAGATATTTAATAAATAGTTAATGACTGACTACCACAGTTACTAATATTTATACACCACCAAGCCAATAACATTGAAGGTCAACTGAAGGGTGGGGTGGTCCTGAGAAAGTGAGGGAAAAAGTAAAGTTTGTTATCTTTGCCCCTCCCTTTTGTTGGAGCAGGTTTTCCAAATCAACTGCTGTTTCTTCACCCCCTTCCCATGAGCTTTCTGACTGTAACCTGTAGCAAAGTTATAAAAGTCAGCAAAGATTGGAGCTGGAAGGAACCTCAGAGATTATGTTGTTCAATCCCCTCCTTTTTACAGACAAAGAAACTGAGGTTCAGAAAAGTTAAATTTGGCCCTGAACACATAACTAGTTCCTTAAAAGATCAACTTTAAGTTTTCTGGTAAATTTCTTTTAAACTTAGAAAATCAATAGAAAAAGGGTTTAGACTTGGGATTTCCCTATTACACAAAACTCCCCAGCTCAATGTAAGGTGAGCAACTCCTTTCCAACTTACTTGCCCAGGGTTACACAGTTACTGTGAATCAGAGTCTACACTCGGACCCATATCTTCCTGGCTCTGAAATCAGCTCACTACCCCCATCTACTCGGACTCTTAGAAAAGTGTAAATGACTCGCCTCCCCGCCAAAAAAGCAACTCAGATTCAAAGTGAGTTTACTAGCTATTTCACTTTCTAGTGGTTTTGAGAGAAAGAGAATTTATAAGAATTTAAGATCTGAAAACTTACAAAAATCATGGTCATACAAAGACATTTTATTCTCCATTTTAAAAATCTTGATAAAACTTTTTTTAAAAGTTGTTTTCCTTAGTTCCAGTCTGAGATGAGCCCTTTCCACATTCTGGAAAATACCACTGAAAACCACTTCTGAAGTCATCCATGCCCATCTTTTTCATCTAAAAAATTACTTCAAAACTGTGCTTATCCATAATTTACTGAAAATGAAAAACCATCCAACCCTCATAGATAGGCTCTAGTAGGTTGATTCTGGCTTAAGAGAAGAGCTCTAATCAACATTTTTCCTTTATTTTGGAAGGGAACCACAAACTATGAGGAAAGAGACAAGGGGGGATGAAAAATTCACTGCCAACCCCAATTGCCTCTAACTACCCTGGAAAGTTTACCAAGTCAGTTTAATCTCTGCAAGGGAAGGTCTTGTTGAAGATTGTTTTACTGCTCCAAAATGAGAGCGATGACAACAATGGGGGTTTTGTTTTCTCTTTAATTTCTCCAAGTTTAAAAGAAAGTATTTTAAAAACAAAAAAGTTCTATGACAAACGAGAAAACACTGCAAGGGTGTGGGGGGTGGGGGGGGGGGAGACAGTGAAGAAACTTGGTTTCTAGTCCTGGCTCTCCATTAGCCTGCCCTACAAAAAAAGGCATGAGGGAGCATCAGCAAAATTCCTCCATGAATCCTGAACCCCGAGTGAAGGGCATTTAACTATCCTGCTCTATTTTATAACAGCGCTCCCAGCCAAACGCATGGCTTTTGTCCTGAAATCCATATAAATAAAAATCTTGGCTACCTTATCCTTCAAATTCTTTTACAAACTAGCCAGGCAGCCCACAGCTAGGCCCACTGGGAGGATCTGTCAGGACCCACATCACTCAGGGAATAAATACTTCTGTTACTGGACTCGTGTTCTCCAAGATCTAGTTTACCATTCTTGCCTCATAATAGGCAGAACCATCAGAAAATCAGACAAAACAGCATTCCTCAAGGGCTAAATCGCTGTAGGCAAGAGCCAGTTGGGCTAGCAAACAAAGGAAAGTATTGGAACAAGGAGGTAGGGAGCGAGCTTTAGGGGATTCTTAAATTTGGGTAGGGTAGAAGGACCTTAAACTGCCTGAATCTAGAAAATCCCAATACAATTTCAATAATAATCCCAGGTCCTATTAGCATCACACTTTCACATATGCTGTTACTTGATCTATAAGCTGCCCCTCCTTTGCCTTCAAGTTATAGTCCCAAAGTTCATTTACATTTGCTTCAAAGTGTTCAATACGTTCAAAGACAATTTATTTTGATTTTCTCTATGTTAGTGATCTATCTTTTCTACAGCCATTAACAGAAAGCAAAGAATACTTGGCTTTGCTATGCTTTTGCTTGCCCTGTCAAACTTCTTAAGTACCCACTGTACCAATCCTACAGTGGAAGCGTCTCCTTATCCCACTAAGAGGTTTATTCAAAAAGAAAGCCCCCCAAAAGGACATAAAAATGACTTACTAATAAGCTACAGTAAACCCATTATATATTATTTTTTTAAATGTATAATGATGCTTTAAAAAAACCTAACAAATCAAAAATAGATACTCCATCAGTCAATAAGAAGTAAGGGTGAGATAAAGAATAAAAAGTCAAAAATGAAACAACCTTTAAAACATTAAGAAATGAAATACAAATTATACTATATCAATGAATACTGAGGTTTTTTCAAACAATTACACTATTTCTCAACTTTTAGAGAATTATAATTAATTGTGAATAAAAAGGAAGTTCCATTCTACTAAATCTACCATTAGGGGTCCAGAAAATTTATACTTAAGCATCTCAAACACATTTCATGGTCCTTCGTCCCAGAATTCATAGAAGAGTTTGGCTGCCTTAAAAATGGCTACTAACTAGGTAATTGACTGCTTTTTGTTAGAATATTAAAGTCTTCACTAGTAATGAACTTTACCTGGCTTCTCCTATTGGAGAAGCAAACCGGTGACCCAAGTATTACCTCCTCCAGGTGTTAAGAACTAAACAATTGAAATATGAGCAATTTCAATTTCATAATGCCATCTCCATTCAGACAAAGGCATTTGTGATTACCGAAAAGACGGCAAAATTTCACTTCAGATTTCTCGCCTTGCAGGGCAGGCCGGCCTCATCCCAATAACAGCTGCCACAGAGAAGGACATCACTTCTGGACAGCTTCTAAACACCACTAAAGTCCTTGCAGCTACTGTGTCCCACCATACTATACCTATGTATTCTTTACAGCTCAGGAGCCACAAGCTACAGGACTGATGTACGTGGATATCTAATCAGCCATAGCTTCATTTCTCACTAATGCATTATTCCAAACGTGTGATATCGTCGCATCCTCTTCAAGAATGAAGAACCATGACCAACCAACATTTCCCCATTAGAATGTAAGTTCCTTGAAGGTAGAATTCTCTCTGCTGTCTATTTTTAACCCCAGGGCTTGGCACATGGAATATATTTTAATAAATTCTTTTCCGTTCAAAAATAAGAAAATTTGGTAAGACTTCTATGGACTGATGTTAAAGGAATTAAGCAGAAACAACAGAGGAACATGCACAATGACCACAACAACATGAAAACACATCAAAGCTTAATGCGATGACCAATTTTGATTCCCATAGAGTTGAAGAAGTAGTCTTCCATCCTCCCCGTAGAAAGGTGATAGATAACAAGAATAAAAGATTATGCTATCAGATAGTTTCTTTTGATTAATTTCATTCTTTTGCTACAAAAGTTCAATTAGAAAATGAGTTATATCAAAAATAAATCAATAAAATATGAATAAAAAGCAGAAATTTGTTTGTTATAGTCAATAATATGGGGAAATTAAGTCTAAAAACTAGGGAAGTCAAAGCCTGAAACATAGGGGGAAAGAAACATACTAATAGGTGAGTAGGTGTATGTGTGTATTTAAATAACATTCTCACCACTGAAGTCATTGGCAGTGTCAAATGGTTTAACCTTACACACAGATATTGCTTTATTAATGGAAAAAGAGCAAAAAAAAATAATAATAATACCTTACCATCATCTCCTTTGTTGCTGCAGCCTGAAAAGAGACCACAGGGTCTTTCCAGCTACTAAAACCTCCTCTTTGTGTTGTCTCTCCCAATTAGAATGTGAGTCCTTAGAGAACAGGAACTATATAGTTTTTTAGTTGTATCACTAGATCTCTCTAAACATTTAATAAATGTTTTTTCATTTCTTTTTCTTCATATGTATGTGAATAAATATAAAGGTACCTGAAGAACAAGGAATAGAATCCCAATACAAGAAGAAAATCAACTGTGCTTTTTATCTGTTTGATGTGTGAAAGATCTTTGAAAAGTTTATGAGAAAGTATGAAAGTTTAAGCAGAATCCACAATAAAGAAAAGGTGTGATAACAATGTTAACCATATTTACAAAAACAGAAATAAACATAAAATTTGATTTTTAGTTATACACCATCCATCTAACTTTTTCCTCAGTAAACTTACAGGAACAGCAATACAATGTAGCACAGTGTTTAACCGGGGAAGCCCTTGATCCCAATTCTGACACTGGGAGAGTTACCATAGACTATTTACTGCAATGATTCCCCATTTGCTTATCTAGAAAATAGAGGCTATCCTAGGAATACAGATTTAGAATTTGTACGGAATAGAACTCAAAGGCCACCTATTCTAACCCATTCATTTTACAGATGAGGAAAGAGGCTCAAAGAAATTACTTAGGTAATAAATGGAAGAGTTAATAATGCTTCCAGTACCTGCTTCACTTTTTGTTGTGAGGTTCTAATGTGTGTTCGTTCATCCTTTGTTGCCGAAGAAGACTATACTATCAGAGAAATAATGACATGACTTGCAGTTGACTTTGTTTTGAGTGAGGGAAGGCTGTGTAAGTCACCAGCCTCACTTCTCCTCCACAACTATCTGAATACAGTCACCAGATATTCATCAGGATGACTGGAGATGATCTAGGATGAAGCGGGGTTAAGTGACTTGCCCAAAGTCACACAGTTAGTGAGTGTCAAGTGTCTGAGGTGACATTTGAACTCAGGTCCTCCTGACTCCTGCACTGGTGCTCTATTCACGGTATCACCTCGCTGCCCCGGGGGTTTAATGAAACAATATATGTAAAGTTCTTTTCAAATTTCATTGAGCTAAATAAGTGCTAATTAATATTATAGCTAATTTTCATTTGACTATCACAAATAACATGTATTCATAAAATATAATACTAACTACCTTTTAAAATTACATATCATTTGGGAATTTCAAAAATGGTATTAAAAAAATATTTGAGGAGATTGGGAGAGAAACTCAAACCATATGAAATGCACTTTCCCATTTTAAATACAAATGGATCCTAAACCAGGAAACTAAGTAATTGTGAATACATCTTCAAGGCAGAGAAGTGAATGACCCACTAACTAAACTAAAAGAAGTTTTCTTAAAGAATGGATTTTCAATATTTGCATGCTTTTAAAAAATGAAGAAAGAAATCATCCCACTGTCATAAAGTTCTCTTTCCACAATATGCTTCTTAATGCCTACTTTCTGTTTTCTGAATAGGAGCTATTAGATTTTTGTATTTTTGAGGTGAAGAAAAAGGTCTGGAAATGATCTTTCTGGGAATCAGCACATTTTATTCTAAGAATGAAAGGTGCAAAAAGTTAGTTACTACAATCAATCAAGATGCACCTATATGTAGGAATTACTGTACTAGGTATCAGGGGTGCAAAGACAAAAATGTAAGAATTCCCATGCCCTCAGTGGGCTGATAATCTATCAAGTAAATAACATTTCCCTTTAAGTAAATACAAGCTATATAAACACAAGGTTATCTGAGAAACAGATGGAGACAAAGGTAGCCAGGAGGATAAGGAAAGACCTCATTTAGGAGGTGGCATTTGATCTAAGTTTTGAAAAGCTAAAGATTCTAAAAGGTAAAAGGGAGAGCTTTCAATGCATGGAGGTCAGTGTGCAAAAGGATATAGATTGTGAATGGTATGGAATAGTGCTCAGCAAAGAAGGCTGAACCACATATAGGGCTTTGTGGAAACAGGGCTTTTCTTTGTACCAGTGACAACTAGAATCCAAGGGAGTCTTTATCATTGCCATCTTTGAAATCAGTCATTTGCCTCTTTTCACCTTCCATTTACTTTTCCTTAGCCTTTCTTCTCAAGAGGTTTGGTTCTAGAATGGAGGAAGCTAAGAAATACATGGTGGCTTCATTTTTCGCTCTTCAAAAAATGAGAGAACATTTTAATCAGAGAGCTTGCTTGAGCTAATTTTCAAATATATACAAGAGGAAGGAGTAACATCATATAGCTTTTGGTAGACGTTAATGAAAAATGGCCATTTTATTTATTTCTTTTAGTTCAATGGTATTGATAGTACTGTGTAACTTTCTCCCTATACCAACAAATATTTCAGGAAGGAAACTTTAAACTGAAATTTAAAATCTCCAAACCAAATTACCAAACACTAGGGAAATAGGTACATCATATATGACAAGAAGAAGGATATGGTAAATATGGAAAGGTTTATCTATGCAAAATAATGCAAAAGTAAAATAATAAATTGTAGGCACAGGACCTAGAAAGAACATCAGAAGTCCAATACCCTTGTTTTTTTCAAATGAGACAACAGAAGCTCAGAGAAACTGAGTTACTTACTTAAAGACAAACAGTTCCCCATTAAAAAGAAAGTAGCAGAACTCATATCCAGGTCCAGTAACTTAAATATGAATACTATTTTGATAACTCTATAAATGAAATATAAATACTGATTAATTAACAAGAAAAAAGTTAAATTGGTGCAATCATAACGATCAAGAGGTGAGTGTAAAGGTTTTTTAAAATTTTTAAACTTACAATCTTAACAAAAGCATTAGACAATACACCTAATGTACTCTCTCCATACACACATAAGGTGTGTATACCCCTATATATACATGTAGAGCCATTAGAAAAAATGCATTCCTATGAGTTTTAAGAGATTCAGCTGCAGGAAGAAAAGCAAAGGCAAAAAGTAAAAACTATTAAATTACCATACTTTTCTTAGAATAGTGAAGTAACTAAATAAAATAAGGCATTCAGGTTTGTCTATAATATGAATTGCCTTTTTCCAGGGCAAAATCAAATAACAGCAGCATCCTTGGTTCTTGGAAACAGTAGATATCAAGATCAATACAGATTAGAAAATAATCAAAAGATCAGTTCACTGCCAAATGAGCCATCCAGTTCCAAATGAGTCTCTCCGGTAACACACACTGAAGTAATTTCTAAGGTATGATTTGTTTCAGTCATCTGTTAATAAGCAGCCAGCTGTGTATTTGGACACTGAAGAGATATATCTGCCACTAAAGTACTTAAACTATATTTTCAAATCTGTTTCAGAAGACCAAATGTAGGCAAAGCTGTTACTTAGAAAGTAATTTGTTACACTGGATAACAGCAGCTTAGCTTCCTATGGAAAAAAAAGCCTAAAAACAAATTATTTTAGTCCAAAGGCTTTTAGAATTTTTTCTGATTTTTACAAATCCCTGTGTGTGGGAGAAGTGCCTATAGTTTAAGATAAAAGAAAAGCCTTCAGATTTGTAATAAAGGACTGAAAATGTCATGCCCAAATACTTAAAATTAGCAGCACATTGGAACTTCACTATAAATCCATCTCCTGGAATCTACTATGGCACAATCTCATTGATGAAATCATCTTTTAATGAGGTTTTCCAGTATTTTTAAAAGCATTAAAAATTAGGCCCCCTTTTTGGATCCAATCAGAACCTGACACATACCAAGTGCTGCTTCCTAATAAAAAGTGCTGCGTGGAGGTTCCAATATATTATAAAAGCAAAGCATATAAATGTTATTTCCCTCTCCAGAAAATAAGACTTATTATACTGCAGGCTTAAAACAAACAGAAAATATTTTTACTATTTCTTCCCTGGCAAGCCTTACAGAACGGTTGTCTAATGTCCTAAGGAAACAGGTTGCCTCTGAGCAGAATTGGATTTTTGCCTCTGGAAAGGCTAGTTTTAACTACTGCTAAAGTTAACTTTAATTTTTAATCCACAAAACAAATTGCTTGTCAAGCAGTTCAGGAGTGGATTAAATACCCTTTAAATCTATGCACTATTGGAAAAGAATAACCATAAAAATCCCAGAGAACAGAGCCGCTCAAATACCAGACAAAAAGGAGATAGTTACAAAGAAGTTGATGACAATCATTTTCTTGGTAGGAAAGCTAACATGGACACACCTTATTCTGAACATGTTATTGATGCAATAATCACATAAGTGCATACAACTTTAAAAACCTTTATTCATATTAAGTTGAGAAACTTATGACCAGACAGCAAAGGGTAAATTTTATAGTTTTTATTACCTAATGTTCCAGGCAAAATTCTGAGAAAGATACCACTTACCTTGAGCAAGCATAAGGCAAAGGGTACAGGGACTGACTTACTCACTTCTATACCTTTCCTAAAGCTTAATCCAGCGGGTCCAGGCACAGAGGGCTAGACTTTAGAGTCAGGAAAACCTGAGTTCTATCTTGGAAAAGTACTTAATATCTCTTTGCCTCAGTTTCCCATCTGCAAATGGGGATAGTAAAAGCATCTTCCAGGTTTGTTGTGAGAATAAACTTTTTAAAAAATGTGAAATATTCAACAAACCTTGTAGCATTATATAAATGCTAGCTTTTATTATTATCACTAGCATGTGCTTAATACTTGATTTTAAGAATGATAAATATTTTCCTATGACTAAGTGTTATAACCTTTACCAACCAAATCCTATATCTCTATTTCTTTTCTTTTTGTCATTTGTGAAGTGATTTATTTATGTTTAGTTTTCAACATTCACTTCTATAAGATTTTGAGTTTTCTCCCCTCCTTCCTCCCCAAGACAGTGTGCATATATATCTATTTCTTAACTCTACAGGGCTTGAGATAAATATCTCTTATCCATCCAGACTTATACTTAATATAAGAACATTATTTTTAGCAAAATAAAAAAACTGGAATGAGATACCTCATTCAATAAAAAGCTCTGTTTTACCATAAGTATTCAGAATGTCCCTCTATTTTAGAAGGGATTCAGGTGGTATGCAAGAAAAATCTGGTCAATCACTTGTCATATTACAGTGAAGATGCCTTTATGTGCAGGTTGGACAAAAAGCTGCTAACCGTTACCTCCAACTCCTGAGATTCTATGAGTAGGACTGAAAACTAGCCAGTAAAAAACCATTTAAATTTCCTTCCATATTTAAAATTCTAGGACTCATCTGTTTCCAATACATTCAAATGTATCTGATAGAAAAACCACAATGGGGTATGTGGATTTAACTTCCTCATCATATTTAGCTGTATGATATTAAACATGCAATATGATTTGGGATTTTTTTTAAACCAAAAATGTCTCTAATCTCCATTCAGTGTTTTAGATAAGCAGATTTACAAATCTGAAGGTAAAATACTACACAGATTAACAGAAGCTATTTAGGTAGGAAAGGAACCCAGATTACAGCCACTTGTTAGGAAACGTTCCCTTACAAAAAAACCAAAATTTGTCTCTTTCAACCTTTAGCCATTTCATTTTGTTCTTCTTCCTAGACCCTCCAAAATTATATCTAAATTCTTTTACCATGTCAATCCTTCAAAATACTCTACCCCTTTATCCCAGTCTTTTCTTCTAAAGACTTCACATCCTTAATGCTTTCAAATGATATTTTATTACATGTTATTAAGCTCATTTACCTATATCATATAATTCTGGATTTGTTAAAGGTCTTCCAAACAAACATTGGGACACAATTGTGAATACATGGATTTAGTCATGGTTTAACAAAACAAAAGTTAGTGAGCCTATCATTTTCTATATTCTAAAAATATTTTGTGTTGTGGGTTTTTTTTTTAATTTCCCAAAATCCCAATTGGGGTGTAAAACTCAAGAAAGTATATTGAGCTTATAAAGGATGCCATCCATTATCTCTTTGCTGACATTTTCACTGAAGACATCTGCTAAAATTCAGGAGATTCGAAAAAGAAAAATTTTTAAACTGTTCAAAAGAACAATTCATGTTTTAAGGAAGTGAGAAAGAGCAAGAACTTTCTCAATAACTCTGAGACTCATTCCACAGGATGCAAAAAATTCTACAATAGAATAATTTTTCCTTCTCTTAGTAATCTTTATCTTTCATGCACATGTTTTGGGATGTGATACTGAATCAAATTGAATAAAATTAATAATGATGATGATTGATGATGTTTATCATTTCAAGGAAATCTACCCAGTAAAATTCCAGTTCATTTTCCTCAGTTTCCTAAGAGGACACATTTTTTCCTTTGACTAGCTACAACATTCACCAAAACTGATGATCTGAGCAAAGCCAAAAATCTAAAAATATATAAATAAATGTTACATTGACACATATCCCTCCATTCATGATAAAGTTACTACAAATGCCTTGAGAATATACTCAATATTTACATTTTTCCTGAATATGCCAAAGTCCACTTAAGTCATAGCTGCAAGTTTTTTTCTTTTTCATGTACTGATTAATCCTTACTATAAAGGAACTAAACAATAAAAGACACTCTTTTCTTTTCAAGAGCAGCCCATAAACAGCACAGTGGTTTGAGTCAGGCAATCTGACCTCAGACACTTACTAGTTATGTGACCCTGGAAAAGTCACTTAACTTCTATCTGCCTCAGTTTCCTCATCTATAAAGTGGAGATAATAATAGCATCCACCTCCCAGAGTTGTACTGAGGAACAAATGAGATAACAATTGTAGAGTACAGTGACTGTCACATACTAAGAGATAGACAAAAAGCTATCTGTTTTGTCATTTAGTTGTTTCAGTCATGTCCAACTCTTTCTGATCTCATTTGGGGTTTTCTTGGCAAAGACACTATAGCTGTTCGCAGTTTCCCTCTCCAGTTCATTTTAAGATGAGGAACCAAGGCAAGCAAAATTAAATGAATTGCCCAGGGTCACATCACAATGAAGTGTCAGAGGCCAGATCTGAATTCAGAAATATGAGTCTTCCTACCTTGAGGCCCATCATTCTATCCATTGCACCACTTAGTTGCCCCATAACAATGTTTATTATTATTATTAAAAATGTACTTTTGCAAAGAGACCATTTAGAAATGGAGAGAAGGAAAGATATGAAAAGGGGATGCAGTAATTAAATATTTATAGAAAGAGAACTCTACTAAATTCAGAAATTAGAAAGAAAAATCCCCATGATGGTACAGATTTTCCTATACATCTAATTCTATTTTTTATATAGATATATATTCTCAAACTGAAGTAGTATCTGACTTTGGAATCAAATTGTTGCTAATTTGTAAAAAAAAAAAAAGAAAAGAAAAGAAAAAGAAAAAAAAAAAAAGATGGGTTTTCAAAAAAGAGGCCAATCCCAAAACAGTGTTACCAGTCTTTCTTGAGAAGTTTCTAATGAGACCCACATATTCTTATAAACATCATCCTAACTCTGTACCTTTCCTAAAACTCTTGTTAGAACAAATTCCCTCCTCCAGAAATTTTCATGTATATAAATATGTTCATGTGTTGAAAGCTCTCCAACTAAAATGTAATGTGCTTGAGGGACTAAGATTCCTTTTGTATGTTTCCTTTACACCCAACAGCATGTAGCACAGTGCCTTGCACACAGTAGGTGTCAAGAAATTGCTTGTTGAACTACATTCACTCAAAAGCAAAATGAGTGACTTAGAATCTTAAGTTTAGAGCTAGAAGTAACTATGAAGGACCTCAAGTCCCACCCCCCTACCCAACACTTTTTTTTTCCTTTCATTTTGAATCAAAGTCAGGTTTCAAATCTAAGCCTCCAGATTCTAAGTACAATGTGCCTTTTCACTGCAACACATTCTCTGTGAAAAACTAAAGCATGAGCCACATACTGCTTGATAGATGTATGACACAAATTTCAAATCACTGTACCTACATAAATCTTAAATATTCATGCTCTAACTCCTGTGACAAGAAAATAAAAATGAACACAAAGCCACAAACCAATACCCCTTGCCTCTGATTTGGCCCAGTTCTAAAGAAATCACCAGCAGGAAAAGCAGGAATGTTAAATGGAAATCAGAATGACTCATAGGCCAATAACTATGGTGACTAATATAGTAATACTTCAAGAATCCAGGACTTCATAGGTGTAGGGATTCTCTCCAAGAAAGCAGCTCATGGACCATTTCCCAGAGCAATGGAGACTAAGTAATTTATCTGTCTGAAGCCAATGAGAGGATGACTTCATTTAAATTTAGCAAGGCTAATCATCAGACAGCATAAGTAGCCATTTACTGGCTTGATACCTTGGATAGGACACCTTCAGGAGCTTATTTTTTACTAGAATAATCTTTATGAAACCAGGCATATTTCTATGTTCAGACTCTGTCCTGAGACCTCACCTCTTCTCTCTTTACAGTCTGTGCCTCAGTGACCTCATTAGCTCCCCCAGGTTTAATTATTATTTCTATATTAAATGATTTATATACCCAACCTCATTTTCTCTCCCCTGAGCTCTAGCCTTGAATCACAAGCAGATATCTGAAATTTTCAACTGGATACCCAGTGGGCACATTGGGCTCACCAAATCTTAAAACAGAATATTATGATTCTCCTCAAACCCTATACATTAGTGAACATCTCTATATTAATCAAGGTGATGTAATATAAAACAATGTCTATGTATGTATAAACACATAATAAATATAATAAAGGTGATAACTCATCATTAATCTAACCATCAAGGTTCATAAACAGTGTTATGCTTTTTAAAATTATTTTATTTTTTCCAATTACATGTAAACAAATTTCAACATTCATTTTTTAAAGTTTTAATTTCAAATTATCTCCCTCCTTATAACCTCTCCCCCACCCACTGAAGAGGCAAGGAATGATACCCATTATACATGAAGTCATCTAAAACAAATATCCATATTAGTCATGTTGTAAAAAAAAAGTTAAAAAAAGATATTTTTAAAAATAAAAAAATCCAGTATTTCATTACTCTTTACTTTCTCTTTTCCCACATACCCATCAGTTGCCAATTACTGCCATTTCTCCTATACAGCACCTCTCAAATCTGACCACTTCTCTCTATTCATACAACAAAACACTAGTTTACTTCTGGCCTACTAAGTAATGATCCTGACTAAAGTCCTATCCCACTGTAAATTATCCTCTACATAGGTGGGAAAGTGACTTTTCTTAAATGTAGATCTGATTATGTCATTCTTCTTTTAGATCTCTAGGGACTCCCTATTATATCTACCAGATAAAACTTCTGGTTTGGCCTTTAAAGCCCATCGTAACATGACTTGTTTTCCATTTTCATTATATTATTATATCATTACACATTACTCTCTATCTCACGATCTACACTAGCATACTTAAACTGGCCTTCTGTCTATTCCAAATGATGCCATCCTGACTCCATGTCTACTACTAACTAACCACCACTCAGTTACGCACAGGGCTCCTCATTCCTCACCTCCACAAAGTTTTTCATTTTCTCAAGATACAGATCAAGAACTAATTTCTATGCAAATCACTTCCTAAAACTGTCAAAGCTAGTGTTTTCTCTCTCCATCTTGTATTTAATTTGTATATCATCATTCTGGCTATACTAATATAGATGTTATCTCCACCAGTTGAATATGGGCTCCATGAAAGGACTGATTATTTCATTTTTCATCACTATCCCAGAATACAGCATGGTTTCTGGTACATGACAGATACCCAATAAATGCTTTTTCATTGAGCAGTATGGCATCATATTAAAGGAAACCATAGGTTGCAGTGTGACACTGGTAAATATTAAAAGATATGCTGAAAAAACTGGCAAAGTTTTCACAGGGCAAAACTGGTGTTTTTAAAACAAAGTGTGTTTGTATGACTTGTACCAATACAAGATATCTCAATAGCAAAGTGCAATTTTAAGACTAAGTAACTTCATTTAAACCCCCACCAAATTTGAAAGATTATTAGAAATTTTAAACATTGATGTTTCTCATTAAAATTCAACATAACCACTATCTTGTGTTACTTATATATCATTCGAGTCAGTTTTTGAACATTGTAAAAAAAATTTACCATCTTTTTTCAGTGGCTGAAAGGATTATTTGGAATCCTAGCCTTAAGTACATCAAAAAAAAAAATGAGGATTCAATGAGTATGTGACAATTCTGATGTGACTGTACAAGAAAAAAAGCTAAATGAGATAGATAGGTGGTTGAGGTGTCTGAGCCAATGTACATCCTCTACTAATCTACTAGTCTGGGAAAATGTCATCCTGAAATTTTTGAAGAAGAAATGAATAATGAAAATGTCCATTTCTTAAAAACTAAAATCAAAAAATGTATTATGCAAAATTTAGAAAACTAAATAATTATACAAGGAAGACCAATCATTAAACCTTTAAATGAATTTATGTAAGTCCTTAGCATGTATACTTCCAAAGTGACTAAAGTTTAAAATTGTGCCAAAACTGTTAGGACACCCTACATAAGACATGCTATTATCTGCAAGTGGCTGAATTTGCAATGCAATTTTAAAAGGAGCTGGATCTAATAAAACAATCCTTGAAGTGGAATTTTGTGATGCACCAAGTGGAATTTTTTTTTTAATTTTTTACTTTATTATTTTAACGGTATCATCAAAAATACAAATACAAAAAATACAGGCAGTCTTCAAAAGAACACTTGGACACAAAAAAGGAAAGCTATGCATCAAGGGGAAGAATTCACAAGATAAAAGATAAACAAAGACAAAAGATGACTACAGGAGAGAAAACACAGTGTTTAATTATCAGAGACCTCAAGTTTATCTCTGAGTGCATAATCAACCCATTAGGCACACTTATACTGAAAGGAGGAGAGGATGTTTAAAAAAAAAAAAAGTGCTTCTGGTATATTTATTTTTGAGGGCCAAATCTTATCAAGGACTCTATGTACTTAAATGAATCACACATACTCAATCAAATTACCCAAACACATGACTAGAGACATGTAAAAAGCTACTCCTACAACTTTCTTTAAAATAAAGTGGATCTATGATAAAATAATAAAATATAAAAAGGACTTGGTAGTCTGGTATTTATTTCAAATATTAAATTCAAATCACAAGTTAATTATTAAGCCCCTACTATGCATAGGCAGTAAAATGAAAACTGGCAATACAAGCACAAAAATGAAATTATCCCTGCCTTTAAAAAGATTGTAATCTACTGGAAGAATTGCACATGTATAAATAAACATGAGATACCTAAACCAGAGTAACAGCACTGAAAACTAGAAGGATCTGGAAAAATTTTGCATGTGAGATATCACTGGAACTAAATTATGAAGGAAGAAAAGGATTCTGAGAGGCTTAAGTGATGAGGAGATGCAATGTCGATTTTAAAGGAAAACTAAGCCAGTCTGGATGGAGTATAATATGCATGAATAGGAAAGTCAGGAAAGAAAAGTGAGAGGTCAGTTGAAGAAAACTCTAAATGACGGTCTAAGTTGGCATTTTATCATAGAGGCAATAGAGTACCTGAACACTTTTGAGGATTGAAGTGACATGGTCAGGGAATAAAGAGATGCTCAACTATGATTCTGGTTCTATTTTCTCAGGTAAAAAAATGATTTTTGAAATAGAAGGTAGATGAGAGTTGTCAAGGATGGTGATAACCAAGATTAAGTGGAGAAGTAATAAAGAAGCAACAAATAAGCCTCAGTGAGTTCAAGTCACACAATGCAGATAAACCAAATCCATAAGAACTAAGAGAGGTGAATGCTGACTCGTTGTCTGCGAGATCTGAAAGACTACAGAGAATGATAGATGTATCTTAAAACCAGACAAATGCATATGTCCCAATTTTTTAAAAAGTCGGGGTACAGTCTATAAGACAGGGAGATATACTTCAAGGACTGGTAAAGTTCTAGCATGTAGAATTAAAAAGATGGTTAATAAATATCTAGAAAAAGGAAGCAATAATCATGAGTGGCTGGCAAGTTTCACTAATCAGAGGTTGTGCAAGAGCAAATTTATTCCCTTCTTCCACAAGTTGACAGAGAGTTTATCTATATTTGGGCAAATTATTTGACAGATTTTTTCATAATTTTTTTTAACAAGATAGTGAGAGAGTGGTATAATGATAGGTGGATTCACAAACGGATGGATGGCCACTGAAAGAAAAGTCATTAATGGTTGGTTTTAAACTTGGATGTAAACTATAATTCAAATATTACACGCAGATACACACATCCAAGTAATATGTACTAGCTGACGTTTCTCTATTTAACATTTTTCTCAATGAATTTGATAAAGACATAGATTACACACAATCAAATTCACAGATGTCACAAAGTTGAGTGCAACAACCAACACTGGATGACAGGATCCAGAAACATCTTGACAGGCTAAAACAAGTAAAAGACAGAGAAGGTATCAGAATATCTCAGTTCATAGGAAGAAGATGCAGAGGATTTCGTAGTCTGTAAGATCTTTGAGTTAACATTACAATATGACCAAAAAAAAAAAAAAGAATAGAGTCACCTTAGGTTGCATTAAGAGTACAGTATCCAAGATCTGAAAGGTCATATAGGTTACATTTGTCTCATTATGGGTATTTTTAAATTATATTAATTAATAAGACAGTGGCCCAAGGAAAATAAGGAGGACCCTAAAGGACTCAGGATCATGCTATATGATATATACATACATGATTCTGATTGACAGATATCTTAGTTACTTTTATTATAAGTAGAATGTGTCTTTTAAAAAAATACCACAGTTAAAAATGGGTTATATTTCAAAGGTTGATTATTTTTGGTGCATTCTTTTCCTAGAAGCAAAGCTGTAAAATGGTTGTTAGATTCCAAAATTCTGAAACTGAGTGAAGACACAAAGCAGATAAAATATACGCTGATGATTAAAAATAGTTTTGAAAACATGAAACTAAGTCACAAACACACAATAATTCAGTTAGATTGTAAATTAATTAAGTTAGCATGTATAGCATCGTTTCTACAGGATATGGATTTGTGTGGTGCACTTAAGAAAGGAAAGCAAAGCTGTGAAGAACATCATCGTCACCCTCCTTCTACCATCTCCCCCACCCGTCACTACTCCATCTACTTTGGAAGTACTAAGGAGTGATGGGAGGCAGAAGTGTGGAGCAGTAGGTTCAATTGGACATGAGAGGTTTGGAAGAGGTTTGTCCAATTACTATTCATTAACTCATACCATTTGCCCCTAAATATTTAAATCTTACCACCAACTCTGAATCCATTCCTTTCTCAGCCAAGAAAGGAATGCAGTTACACCAAGACTATCTATTCCATCATATTTTCTCAGTAGCTAACACAGTTCCTGAGAGTTTTTCTGGGCTAAAAAGATGGAAGGAATTAGATATAGGAAAGGTTTCAAGAAGCTAGGGTCAAGGAGGCTCAAGTATACGTGTTTCCAGATGTACAATGCCCTACGTTACAAATAAAGGAGGGGCTATATTCAAATGACTATATACACACCCTGACTCTTCATAGCTCAGGGAACACAAGAATCTCATTGGTCCTGGGTTCATACTTGAATCATAACCTATATATGAGATCCCAATGACACTGGGAACATATTTCCTATCCCTTTCTACCAACTCCTCACTGATGCACTCAACTACAATAAATTATAATACAGCAACTCAGGATTAATCCTCACACTCCAGGACTTAAGTAGTAGGAATTAGTGTACAAACTTAGCAAGTTGTTTGGGAAATACTTTTTTGAACACTCACAGAACAAATAAAGGAGGAATATACAGTTATGAATATCAAAACACTATGAGTTAAATACTCTCATTGATCTTAAGTTTTAAAAATAAAAATTTCCCATATTCAGGTAATAAAGACAAATATATAAAGAAACAAACCTGAAATGTCAGTGCTCAAATTAAGGTTCTACAGGAAAAAAAGAAAAAATGCTCTAAGAAGAATAACTCGTAACAGAAGATAATCTCTTCTAAAACTAGTAACAGGTAACTAAATCATTTCGGTAAATACATATCTACATAACATATTAAATTCTAAAACTCTTCCAAAAAGGTGTGTCAATCAGTGAAGTGTTAATTAACATTCATTTGTCAGTGTTTCCAGATGTTATTAATACACTACATGTATATAGCAGAATATTCCTTTTAACAACAATTGATCAGAGAAGGAAAATGGAATCATGATACATTCAATCATATTAAAAAAAAACATTATTCCTTTTCATATAAGGACAATGACTTATATTTATTCTAATTTACTTTGACCAAAAAATATTGTCAGTACTCTCTCTTTAAAATCATGTCATCTTGTATTATAGTTACCTTATAGATGAGGCAGTGATCTGTTTGTTCACTGGCTATAGAAATCTTAAATTTCTACAGTAGCATATTTTAAGAGTCTATCTTATGGAAATGATAAATTAATTTTACATTACCTATCAGTAAAAAGCTACAAACTGAAACTACAGCTTTAGACCAAAATCCATAACAATATAATTCAATAAAGGAGAAGAATTACAAGGCTATTAGAGAATACTACCTGAAGGATTAAAGGTTTTTTAAAGGGCAGAACAGGTGAAATAATCCAACATTTTCAACTATGAATGAAAAAAGGACTCTTTAGACTTGAACAAAATCTTATAGGCTATTATGCCTAAGAGATTTAGGATTATAGCTAGGACTGAGGCATGCATCCTGGGTTAGGTCATTTGTCTTCAGCTAAAATTATTCTTTACTGGCAATTTATGAGAAATGTGAGCTTTTAAAGTAAAGATCACAGAGGAAGATAGGGTAGCTAAGTGCAACAGTGAATCAAGTGGAATGCTTGGAGTCAAGAAGATCTGAATTCAAATCTGGACTCAGACATATACTACCTGTGTGACCCTGGACAAGTAAATTAACCTTGTTTGTCTCAGTTTCCTTACCTGTAACATGAGCTAGAGAAGGAAATGGCAAACCATTCCAGTATCTTTGACAAGCAAACCTCAAATGTAGTCACTCAAAGTATGACACAACTAAAAAGTGACTGAATAAATACAAACACAGAGAAAGATTTATTTGAGTTATCTTATTTGGATGCAATATGTGCAACTAACAGAGTCAGAGCAGAAGGTACAGCTTTGTTTGGAATACCTTGACATCCTGTGCTTGAACTTAAACAGTGATGAGCCTAGGATAATGTGTTCCACAGAATTAGTCCTAGAGAAAATTTTCCAAAAGAGAAATATGCGCCCACAATAGTAGAAAGCAGGAGTTTTGGAGAAAAGGCATAAAACAAATTTTAAATTAATAAAAATAATTTGGCTTTGTAGTAAATATGGCTGGGGTATGCCTTTTGTGTATACAGAAGGATATTAGGGTTATGTTTACATTACAGTCTTCTTTAATCTCACTCTTCATGACTGAATTACAAAGAATGGGGCGCATATTAGGATAGAACTTCATGATTTATTAAATTGTTTATCTTAACCTTATCACAATCTCAAGGAGAAATTCCATTTCCTAATAAGGGAGTACAAACAAATAAAGATATACATTTATCTCACTAAAGAAATTCAGCATGAAATAACATTTTCCAACTAATACAAGCAAGAAAATTTTTGAAACAAATGTAGCCTTCAGACACTAATTCTTCTTGGTATTACCTTTAAACTTGAGTTTTCAACCTCACACAGAGCTCTTAAAATGCAATGCTTGACCTAAAATTCAGGGAGTTTTGTGTGCATGCTTGGAAATTTGCCTTTGGTGCAATAAATGGGAAGGGCTCAGACTTTAAGGAGAGACTGAGGTTCCATTAATGAATTACGTACATTAAGTACTTGGTTCAGAACTTTCTTTGCTTACCTTCTGCTTCAGAGACAATTGAGACAGTCCTGAACTAAATTTTGCAGATAACTATTAACTGCTTTCAGCAGAAGAGAAAACCTCATTGAATTTATAACGCACTAACAAATCAGTACATCTTTAATGGGATGGCTTTTGACACGAGTAGCAGCACTCACCCCTCCTGCCTTCAGCAGCTTTCTTCTGAAGTCCTCTGTGGGGTTGTTGAAAGTTAGCTTTTCACAACGGAGGTGATTTACAGGTGGATGGCCTTCAAGATGCAGGAATAAGTCATAATCAAAGCGGACTTTCTTAGGTTCTTCCTGAGGGTTGAAAAATAGCCAGAAATAGAAAGTCTAATAGAGGAAATGGTTATCTATATGAGGAAAAGAGACTCAAACATCTAGCATTCAAGCTGTCACAGCAAGTATTCCAAAAGAAGAGTGTTTCCATGAATTATTTTTACTAATATAAGCTATTTAATTAAAGGAATCAACAACATAACAGAAAAAGAAATTCTCTCTACATTAATGTTACATTTTTCTCACCTAGTTGTGATCTCTGAATGGGCATAAATAGGACCTGTTAAAGACCTCTAGATTAAAAAGGCCAAGGCCTTCCACTTTATCTGGGGCTATCTCCAGTTAGCCTAATCTACATCTTGCCACTGGACTCAGATGGCTCCAGAGGAGAAAGTGAGGCTGGTAAATTTGCACTCCCTCACTTAAACACTTGCATGTCATGGCATCACCTCCGTGATGTCATGATCCTCTTCAAGAAAAAAGAACAAAAAACAAATGTTGCATGTGCTATTACAAAATTCAGCAGGACTCTTTCCTGAATATGAACAAAGGGCAAGGACAAAATTACCTGGAGGAGGGTTTAGGAAATCCTGAGTTTCAATTATCAAGAGACCCAAGTTCTATTCTCAGCTATATTTCTGTGTGACTTCGGTGGAATTTTAGAAATTCCTTCCACTTCTATTATTTAATTGTACAGTACCTAAGTCTAAAAACACCATGAATGCAAATGCAAAATTATATAACTATTATTTTTTAAATAATGAAAGGTATTATTAGTATTAAACAAAGTAATGTTAAACATAATACTGAATATTTTAGGTGAATCTTCTGCTACATATTACTTTGTAAATATATATTTAGAAGCAGACCAAAAAGCCAGTTACATTTAAATTTTCATGGAAACAAAATCTTAATACTCTCATTACATTTACAGCAAAGAAAAGCACTCTGCCGGCCATTAAATAGAAATATGTACTAAATAGGACTTCTCATGTGACTACTAAGAGATTAACAAAAATGTTTGGGAAGTTCCTTCAAAACATAAAAATTACTCTAGCTATATATTAATGGAAGCAACAATTAAAGTGATTTTTTTTTTAATAAGGGTAGGACCTTGGACAAGGGCAACTGGAGTCTGAGTCTTTGGTCCAACAAGGCACAATATTTTGATCTCCTGGGCTGATAGTGCCTCTAATATGTGATTAAAGAAACAGTATGTGATCTAAAGAATAATACTGGCCCACCCTGCTGGTAGTGGACTTCATTGGAAATTTCAAATACTCTCATAACATGAATCAGACAAAAATGAACCTTTCTTATTGGGTAGGATATACGTATGTTCAAAGGAACATTTCCTTTGAAGACATTTCCTTAATGTAGATGTGTCTGTCTGTCTGTCTGTGTGTGTGTCCAGTTGTAATATAATGGGAAGGTTACAAAGGAAGACCTGCATATGTGTATAGCCACTTGTCCCCTAGATAAAATAACTAGGCGACAAGTAGCTATTCTTCCACCATCTTCATTAGACAAAAAGAGTTTGCAATTGATCATTCTACCTCTCATGAAGATCACTCCTTCTGAGGACAACCTAAAGTAACAATAATTTAGGGAAATTCTGAGATTCCCAGAATTGAAAGTAAGTATCACATAGGATTCAGATTTGAAAGAAAGCTGAGATATCATCTAGTCTCTTTAATTTTGAAAATCATTTGTAAATTAACTTTACTACAAAACTTTTTATATCGCAAGGACTATAAATTGCTAATCACATACTATTTTAGCAAACCATCTAATGAACTAACACATGAACTTGTAGACCAGTAAGCAAGCCACTCTTTCATACTACTGTATAACTGAGCAAAGGGAGTATATGATACAAGACTTAGACCAAGTATAATTATTTTATAAAAAAATTCTTGTGTCCTTTATATGTGGGTTTTGGGTCATGTCGTCTGCTAATAAATAAAAAAATTGATACACCTTTATTTTATAGAAAAGTACCTATCAGTAGAGTAAATGTGCTTCTCTTTTCTAATGTTCCCTATAAAATAAAATTAAGGTACAAGCAGTGACCAGGGTTGTTTGCAGACAATAACACTCATAACTATCACACAATGTGAAGGACTCACCAACTAGAACATCATCTGTTATTAATTATGAGGCACCAATATTACATAAACAGAGGCCTCATACTTGAATGTTACATGATCCTTGAAAAAAAGAGTTCCCTTAAAAATCCAAAAAAAAAAAAAAGAGAGAGAATGTAAATATGAAACTAATTACTTTTTAGAGTCAGAAAACTAAGCTTAGGAAACATTTTCCTTCACTATTTAGACAAAACTGAGTAGTTGGTATTGTTTTCCATGTATTTGTAGGATAGGTGAAGGGAGGGTAAGAAATTATATATTTCAACCACACTAGTTAGTAGGATTTTAAGCCTGTAGAAGAAATTAGGAGTCCTTCAAGAAGATACTGTAACTATGAAGGTCTCCAAAAGTGTAAGTATGGAATTATAATGCAAGAAATACCCTTTCATCTCTCCCTACAGCCTTCTCTGACTTTAAGATCAAGCTAAAATTTCACCTTCTAAAGGAAACCTTTCCTAATACCTCTTAAATCTAGTGCCTTCCCCCATTGATTAACTCCATATATGTGTGTATACATATACAATGGAGAGAAAGAGAAAGAGAGAGACAGAGACAAAGCACTTATTTCTACAATTATTTGCATATTATCTCCACCACTAAATTGTGAGCACTTTGATGGCAGGAATTATCTTTTGCCTTTTTTTTTTTGTATCTACAGTTCTTAGTATAGAGCCTGGCATATATTAAGTACTTTGAAAATGTATACTGACTGATTGCTGAGAAGTCATTCAAGTCTCACCAAATAAAAGACCAAAACTAAAGGCTTTGAGAATGCCACAAAATACATTATAGAGTCCATTAAAATAAATTAGAGAAAAGATAATTTTTGATATAAAGAGAGGTCAAATTCATGTATCTATCTGACTGTAGCTGTTGCCTTAGTAGTTGTGTAAATATTAAATATCCTAAGGTCTCACTATTTGAAGGGTAGTAAGAAAGGAAAAAGATAATCCCTATCTAATAACAAAGAAAATACCTATGGATGAATAAGGTCAAAAGGAAATTCATTTTGAAATGTGTAATTTGGACAAAAATACTATAATTCTTGGAGTTTCATCTATAATCTTAGAATAAGGTAAGTAAATTTGCAAATGTATAGTCCATATCAAATTGTGCGCCTTTACAAGAAGGAGGGAAGAAAGAGAGGGAAGGAGAGAAAGAGAACTTGTAATTCAAAATTTTGTAAAAGGAAATGTTAAAATTTATTTAAAATTGAGAAAAATGTAATAAAAATTAAGGGTAAAACATAAAAAAAAGATAAGGTCAGTAAACACTACTACCTGGGTCAGGATTACAGGATTACTTTAAAGACAAAGCTACCACATGATTTAAGTATAAAGAACCAAAAGTGAAATGATGCCAAATAACAGAATCTCAAAGAAATTCTACAGAAGGATTATAAACTAAAACAAGTTGTTTCTAATTAGAAATAAAATTATTCTTCACATGTACATATTTCAAGTCTCATACAGAACAGATAATTGATTAAATTTTCCTTCTATCTTTGAGACACTAAATTCATTCCTGCACCAAAGCTGTATTTCAGGGCACGATAGCAAAATAAAGATGACCCTGAGTTCTCAAAAGGTAAGTCAGTAGAGAATAAGATCTGGCAAGTCCTATCAAGCTAGAAAAATTTGGGAATTGGTTGGCATAATGTCTGTGAAATGAAGATCAGCTTAGTTAAATGCTAAGAGTAGAATAACAAGAATATTGAAAGCAATAGTTTTGGCCACAGTCTCAAGAAAACTGTACTCAAAGTATTTTAAATGATGTTAGGAAAGTAGGGATACACACTAAAGAAATAATAGATAACAGAACTTTTGCTGTATTGAGATAAAATCATCTTTAGAAAATGAGCAAGAGCTTATCGATACTGGTATCCCTTGCCTAATAAAGGCAATGGGTGGCACAGTGGATAGAGTGCTGGGCACAGAGTCAGATAGATCTGAGTTTAAATTCAACCTTAGACACCTACTTAATCCTGTGAACATGGGCAAATCACTTACCCTCTGTTTGCCTGAGTTTCCTCAACTGTAAAATGGGGATAATAACAGCACCTACCTCACAGAGTTGTTGTAAAGATCAAATGAGATACTAGTACAAAGTTCTTAGCACAGTGCCTGGCACACAGTGGACACTATATAACTACTTATTCTCTTCTCTTCCCCCTTCCTTTTCTGCCATGTAGTAGAGGGAATAATGTGGCACAGTGGATAGAGAGTTATAGACTTGAAGTAAGGCAAAGCAGAATACAAACCTATCCAAGGACACTAGTTTTATGACTATGAGCAATTCATTTGACCTTTCTCCCAGTTTTCCTCATCTGGACCTTCTAGTGCTGTTGTAAGGATTCAATAAATAATATTTCTAAAGGTCTTTGCAAACTTTAAAATGTGATATAAAATTTACATCATTATTATTATCATCATCATCTGAACTTTTAAACTTTTACTTGGGGTACATAGTCGGGGAGGGTATTTTGAAATAAGGCAGAAGAGAAAATCCATGATTGGTTTTATTTTCTTTTGACTTGAACTAGAAAATAATTATTTTTGGAAAAATGCTTAAAAATAACTTTGTTTATTTTAGACTTTTAGACAGATGAATGCCTTGTGTATAACACCTCTCATGACTGTCAAAGTTTTGAGGGAAGGAAAAGAGCTAAAACAAAACATAATTGGGAATGCCCTGAAAAAATAATACCTTATTTACTAAAGCCAAATGTGTTCTTCTATACCCATCCTATAGAGAACTATACAATCCAGAACAGTAACTAAGCCAATTATTCAGATGAAATCAACACAATTTCATGACTCTTTCTAGCAATGATTAGCAACCTTGTGGTAAGAATGGAAAAAGCTAATGATAGATTTTACCCATGAACAATGTAATCATATTGTCACCTTCATATAAACTTTAGGAAAGAAATGTATCAGTAATGGATTATTACTAGAAAAATTACTTATGCTACCAAATTCTTTGCAGACTTTTCTTTTTAAGGTCAATGAAGACAATTAAGTATACAAAGTATAGTGGCAGATTTTAAGAGGTTGGGAGAATAAGTCAGAAAATTCCAGGCTCTCCAAATTTCTTCCACAAAAAAACAGATTACCTCAAAAGGAACATGGAGCAGCAAAAATAAAGGAGCAAAGAAGATGAATTCCTAAGACAACTTGAAAGAACCTGAGGAAAGATAGAATCTCCTGAGGCTGACTGTTTGGCCTGAGTGAAGTGCAAACAGTTCTGAATCAACAAACAACTAGTCCTGGGATAAAAGCCTAGGCTTCAGGAACTTTCACCTCAGGAACTTTCTTCTAGGAATAGCATGGCGATTATTAGATTGCTGAGTAAAGGAAGACTGAAGGACCCTACTTTATCTCCTGAATCGAGGTGTACTGGTGCTGACCAGAGGTGATCCTGGGGTAAGGCTGCGACCAAAGAGGGACAAGCACATGTCAAGTGAGTGCCCTAAATTAGGGAGAAAGACAATGTGATTGAGGGCCCTAAACATGACTTAAGGGAGGAGAGGCCCCTGATAGAATTCAGAAAAGAAAAAAAACTGTAAGAAGGATCTAAAGCCTGGGACACCATTACCAACAACTTGAGATTAAAACCCAATGACAATAATAAGCTCCAGAAAATGAAATAAAACAAAATTAAAATGAGTAAGTAAAGTAAAAAAAACATAACCATAGAAAACTACTATAGTTTAAAAAGAAGATCTGGGTTCATATTTAGAGGAAGACAGTGAGGTTAAAAAGAAAAAGCCATTCCTACCCTAACAGGCAATGTCAAATGATGACAAGCCCCAAAATAATTCTTGGAAAAACTTAAAAAGGACCTTAAAAATCAAAGAAGAGAGATTAAAGAAAAAATAGGGGAAAAAATAAAAGCAATCGAAGAAAATTATGAAAAGAAAGTCAAACAATTGAAGAGATTCAAATTATTAAGGAAGAAAATAACTCCTTGAAAACTAGAACTGGGCCAGGGGAAACTAACGATGTTATGAGACACCAAGGAATAAAAAAAAAAAAGAAAGAAAAGAAAAGAAAAAATAGAAGAGACATCTCATTAGAAAATCAACCATTCTGGAAAAAAGACTGAGGAAAGAGTAAGAATTGTTGGACTAACTGAAAGTAATGATCAAAAAAAGAATCTTGCTACAACACTACAAGAAATTATTAAGGAAAATTCACGAACTGAAAGAGGTAGCAGTTTAAAAAAAAAGTTAAAGTAATATCATAGCCAAATTTCAGAGCTGTCAGGTTAAGGAGAAAATATTACAAACAAGAAAAAATAATTTAAATACCAAGGAGCTAAAATGATGATTTCACAACACTGAGCAACTTCTACACTAAAAGATCATAGGTCTTAGAACATTATATTTCAAAGAGCAAAAGGGGTGAGTTTGCAAACAAAAAGATAACTTACTCCGCAAAATTGAATATAATCCTGAACGGGGGTGGGGAGAAGAACATTTAATGAACTAAAAGGCTTTCAGGTATTTGGGACAAATAGCCCAGTATTCAAAGAAATATTTGATAGATCTAGAAGAAATATTAAAAAAAAAAAACATTAAAAATCAATGATCATTAGGATCAAATTTTATGTCTTATATGTGAAAAATGTTATCAGCATTTTTAAGACTGTCATCATTACTTGGATCATTGGAAAGGTAGGGACTGACCTGAATATGGCAGAGTGATTCTAAAAGAAAAATAAAATTGGATAGGAAAAGATAAAATGAATAATTATCTGATACAAATATCTAAGGAAGAATTGATATGGAAGAAGCAGGTGGGAGTGAAGGGCTGGTAGTAGAAGAATCTTATTCTTATCAGATACGGGTTAAAGAAGAAAGGATACATACACCTAACAGGGTGTAAAAGTCTTCTAAATTTATAAAGAAATAAGACATAAAAAAAAAAACAACAAGGGAACAATACAAGGGTGTGTAGAACAATGAAGAGGAGGATAAAAGGAGAGGATAAGGAAGGGATTCTTTAAAAGGGTGTGGAATAGGGAGGTAGTGGTTAGAAGTAAACCAGACAGGAAAGGAACAATGGAGTAAAAAGAGAGGGGGAGAAAGATAACAGCGAGGAAAATTGGGATGGAGGAAAATACACAAATAGTAATTATAACATAGTGAATGAGAATGAATTCACACATAAAACCAAAAATGGATAGCAGAATGGAGTAAAAATGGGAATCTTGTTTACAAGACATTTAAAAATAAGAGCTATACACTCTTTGCAGATGATGTGATGATATACTTAGAGAATTCTGGAGAATCAAGTAAAAAGCTACTTGAAATAATAAACAACTTTGGCAAAGTTGCAGCTTACAAAATAAACTCAAATAAATCATCTGCATTTCTATATATTACTAACAAAGCCCAACAACAAGAGACAGAAAGAGAAATCCCATTTAAAACTACTCAATTTAATTTAAATCTCATTTAAAAACACTATAAAATATCGATAAGTCTATCTGCCAAAACAAACTCAGGGACTATATGAACACAGTTAACAAAACACTTTTCATACAAAGAAAGTCAGATCTAAGTAAGTGGAAAAACATCAGTTGCTCATGGGCAGGCCAAGCTAATATAATAAAAATGACAATTTTACCTAAATTAATTTACTTATTCAGTGCCATACCTCTAAAGCTAGATGAAAATAATACCAAAAATTCATCTGGAAGAACAAAAAGTCCAGACTATCAAGGGAATAAATGAAAAGAAATGCTAGGAAGGTGATCTAGTGCTATCAGATCTCAAATTGTATTATAAAGGAGCAATCATCAAAACCACTTTGTACTGGCTAAGAAATAGAGGGTAAACCAGTGGAATAGGTTAGGCACTCAAGACACAGTAGTCAATGAATATAGCAATCTGCTCTTTGATAAACCCAAGGACCCAGTTTCTGGGATAAGAACTCACTGTTTGACAAAATACTGCTGGGAAAACTGGATGACAGTGTGGCAGAAACCAGGCATAGACCAATGCCTGACACTGTACACAAGAATAAAGTCCAAATGGATACACAATCTAGGTATAACAACTGACACTATAAACAAATTAGGAGAGTAAAGAATAGTATATCTGTCAGATTTATGGAGAATGAAGAAATTTAGAGATAGAGAACATTATGAAGTAAAAAATGATTTTGATTACAATAATTGAAAAGTTTTTCCACAAACAAACCCAATGCAACCAAGATTAGGAGGGAAGCAGAAAAATGGGAAAGAATTTTTTCAACTAGTATCTGTGATAAAGGTCTCATTTCTAAAATATATAGAGAACTGAGTCAAATTTACAAGAATACAAGTCATTTCCCAAACGATAAATGGTCAAAGGAAATGAACAGGCAGTTTTCAGAGGAAGAAATTAAAGTTATCTACAGTCATATCAAAAAGTGCTCTAAATCACTATTAGAGAGATGCAAATAAAAACAATTCTAAGGTACCACATCACATTTATCAGATTGGCTAATGTGACAAAACAGGAAGATGATAATTGTTGGAGAAGATGTGGGAGAGTTGGAACACTAATTCATTGCGGGTGGAGCTATGAGCTGATTCAACCATTCTGGAGAACAATTTGGAACTATGCCCAAAGGGCTACAAAAATGTACATACCCTTTGACTCAGCAATATTGCTTTTAGGACTGTATCCCAAAAAGATCACAAAAATGGGAAAAGGTACCACTTGTACAAAAATATTTATAGTAGCTCTCTTTATGGCGGCCAAGTACTGGAAACTGAGGGAATGCCTATCACTTTGGGAATGACTGAACAAGTTGTGGTATATGCATGTAATGGAATACTATTGTGCTATAAGAAATGATGAACAGGAGAACTTCAGAGAGGCCTGGAAGGACTTATATGAATGAAATGAACAGAACCAGGAGAATACTGTATAAATAACAACCTGCATACTGTGTTTGAGGACTGTTTCTGGTATACCTAGTCCTTCACAGCAATGCAAGGACCTAAAACATTCCCAAAGGACTAGAGGCAAAATGCCATCCGCACCCAGAGAAAGAACTATGGAATCGGCACGCAGAATGAAGCAGAATATTTTCTCTTGTGCTATGTTTTTTCTCATAGTTTCTTCCATTCATTTTAATTTTTCTATGCAACATAACTAAAGTGAAAAATGTGTTTAATAAGAATGCATGTGTAGAAGATTGCATGCTTTCTCAGGGAAGGAGGGGGAGAAAATGTAAGACTTATGGAAGTGATTATAGAAAACTGAAAACAAATAAATTAATTAAAAAATAAGAGATTCATACAGAGTTAAAATAAAAGGAATTATGCTTCAGCTAACAAAAAAAGGAAGGGTAGAAATTATGATTTCAGACAAAGTTAAAGCTAAAATAGATTTAATTAAAAGAGATAAACATGGTAACCACAGTTTGAAAAGCAAAAGGTACCATAGACAATGAAGCAATATCAATATAAAAGCTATATGCAGCAAATATAATAGCATCTAAATTTCTAAAAGAAAAGATAAATGTTACAGGTAGAAATGATAGTCATATTATATTAGTAGGGGATTTTAATTTTTCCCTTTCAGAACTAGATAAAACTAACCCAAAAAAAAGAAGTCAAGGAAGGAAGTGAATAGAATTTTAGATATGATAGATATGTGGAGAGAATTGAAAGAGAATAAAACGAATTACCTTTTTTTCAGGAGTTCATGATACCTTTACAAAAACTGAATGTATATTAGGGCATAAAATTTTTATGTTTAAAAGCAAAATTGCATCCTTTTCCAATTACTATGCAATAAAATTTACATTTAATAAGGGACCACAGAAACACAGATTAAACACTATTTGGAGACTAAACCAACCTAATCTTAAAAAAAATGAACGAGTTAAAGAACAAATCAAAGAAACAATCAATAACTTCATTAAACAGAATGGCAATAATAATACAACATAACAAAACCTATGGAATAGCAAAAGAAGTAATCAAAGGAAAATATATATTTCTAAATGCTTTTATAAATAAAATACAGGAAAAGCAGATTAATGAGTTGAGCATGCAATTAAAAAAAACTAGAAATAGAACCAAAAATCCCCAATAAGCAATAAATTAGAAATCCTAAAAAATAAAGGTGAGAAAAAAGCACCAGGACCAGATGGATTTACAAGTGAATTCTATCAATCATTTAAAGACTAGTTTATTTCAATATCAAATAAATTATTTGGAATAATTGGCAAAGAAGGGATCCTACAAAATTCCTCTTATGGAAAAAAATACCTAAAACAGGAAGAGTAAAAACAGAGAAAGAAAATCATAGACCAATTTCAATAATGAATATGGATGCAAAAATCCTAAATAAAATGTTAGGTTAAAGATTACAAAGATTATACAATATGACCAAGTGTGCAAGGATGGTTTAAAATAAAGAAAACTATTAACTATATCAATGATAAAAGTAACAAAAACCATATAATTATATCAACAGATGCAGAAAAAGCTTTTGATAAAGTACAACACTCATTTCACTTAAAAATACTTGAAGTATAGGTATGAATGGATTTTTCCTTAAATTGAAAAAAAGTCATTCACCTAAAATCATCAAACATTATTTATAATGGGGATAAGCTAGAAGCCTTCCCAGTAGAATTAAGTATGAAATAAGGATGTCCATTATCACCAATAATATTCTATATCGTATTGGAAATCTTAGCAATAGCAATGAGAGAAGAAAAAGAAATAGAAGGAAGCAGAATAGGAAATGCAGTAATAAAACTACCTCTTTGTAGACAAAATGATGATATAATTGGAAAATTCCAAAGGCTCAACTAAACAGTTCATTAAAACAATAATTTTAGCAAAGTAGTTATATAGATTATATATATATGTATGTACAGCCCTCCCTAACTCAAAACCAAGTCAAGCACAAGTCATGTCATTATTTCTCTAATGGCATGGTCTTCTTCAGCAACAAAGGATGAACACACACTTATATGTATATGTATATGTGTGTGTATAATGCATATAAATCAACATTCCTACATACCACAAACAAAATCTTACAAGAAGAGATAGTAAGAGACACCTCTTTACAATATAAAATACCTGAGAATACACCTATTAAAACAAATCAGGAACTATATGAATAAAATTATTTTTTAAAAAATCTTTTATATAAATTAAATCAGATTTAAATAAATGGAAGAATATTAATTGTTCATGGATACGGAGGGCTAATATAATTTTAAAAAATGACACTTTTCACTCAGACTAGTTTATATATTCAATGCTATCCAATTACCAAAAAGTTATTCTACTGAGTTAGAAAAAAAATTCATTTGGGGGAACAAAAGGCCAAGAATGTTAAAGGAATTAATGGGAAAAAATGTAAAGCAAACAGATTTAGCAGTCCCAGATCTTAAACTATAAGGCAGTAATTACTAAAACTATCTGGTACTAAGAAATAGAAAGGTATAACAGTGGAACAGAATAGACATACAATTTGCAGCAGCATAATGACTAAAGTCACCTTGTGTTTGACAAATATAAAGAATAAATTGGGGGGGGGGATGGCAAGAATTAATTATTTGGCAAAAATTCTTTGGAAAGCTGGAAAGGAATATGGTAGAAATTGGGCATAGAGCAATATCTTACAGCATTTACCAAATATATTCCAGAAGTATGGTCTTCAATAAGCCCAAAGACACCCCCCACCCCCACCACCAATGACAGGGGGAAAGACTCACTATCTGACAAACTAAAAAGTAGTATCAGAGACAAAAGTCTCATACCATATGCTAATATAAGCTTCAAATGAATACAGGATGCAAATTTTAAAGAGAACATCATAAATAAATCACATAAATAGGGAAGACATTGTCTTTTAGATCTAGGGATATGAGAAGAATTCATGATGAAATGAGGGAGACAATCACAGAAGATTAAACAATTATTGATTACATAAAATGTATGTTTTTGGACAACCAAAACTAATGTATTTAAGAGTAGAGTGGATTGATTTAATGTGAAAAAAATCTGTGCAATAAGATTTTTGGATCAAGTTCTTGTTTCTGAGATATATGAAATGTCTCAAACATTTAAGAATAAGAGTCATTGTCCAATTGATAAATGAGGACTCAATTCTTAAGGGCAGAAATCCAAGCTATGTATTTAAAATGCCCCAAATGGCCAATAGAGAAAAGAAAGAAAAACAAATCTATTAGATCAGCAAAGTTTGCAAAAGTGAGAAATCCAGGAGAAACAATAGGAAAATAGGTACATGTTATTAACTTCTAGAGGAGATATGAATTGGTTCACATATTAGGGAAAGCAATTTGTAACTTTTGCCCCAAAAGTAACTAAAATGGCAATATTCCATCTGACCCAATGAAATGACTACTATGCCAGTACCCCAAAGAGATAAAGAGAAAAAAAGTCTATATATGCAAAACACCTCTTTTTGTGATGGCAAGAGCTAGAAACTAAAGGTGTCCCCATCAATTGGAAGATGGCTGAAAACATTATGATATATGAATATAATGAAATATTGTCATGCTAGGTGGTGAAGTGGATAGAGCAATCACCCTGGAGTCAAGGGGACCTGAGTTCAAATTCAGCCTCAGATACTTACTAATCTGTGTGACCCTGGGGGAGTCACTTAATCCTGATAGGAAGGAAGAAGGGAAGGAGAAAAGGAAGGAAGAAAAGAAAGAAGAAGGAAGGGAGGGAGGGAGGGAGGGAGGAAGGAAGGAAGGAAGGAAGGAAGGAAGGAAGGAAGGAAGGAAGGAAGGAAGGAAGGAAGGAAGGAAGGAAGGAAGGAAGGAAGGCAGGCTATCATTCTCTAAAAAATGAGGGAAAAGATGGTCTCAAAGAGAAATGGAGAGATGGGTATGAGCTGTTGCAGAATGAAGTGAGCAGAACCAAGGTAACTATTCATACTATAAGCAATAATGTGAAAATCAACTTTAAATGATTTAAGAGCTCTGATTACTGAAACATTCAACGATTATTGCTACCCAGCTCCAAATAGGTGATGAACTAAACATGGAGAATGAAACACAGATTTTAGATACAGACAACATGGTTATTTGTTTTACATAACAAAGAATATTTTTATAAGAGTTTTGTTCTTCTTTTTTCTCACCCCAATGCCACTAGGGAAAAAAGGATAAAAAGACTATAAATTCTCACTAATTAAAAAAAATTAAAATAATTCTAATTTGATGGCTTAAATTTCTACACATGATGTCAAATGCCTGATTGTTTCTTTAAAATTGTTTCTTTAAAGGAAATATCTAATGAATCATTTTCTTCTTCTCTCTTGACATCTAACTTTAAAAGTGAAAAAAATTCCAAAACATAAAAAAATGAAATATTCTCTTGTTGCCCTCTACTAAGTTATTTTTATTAACACTTATTCAATATACACATCAGAGTAAAGTGGCAAGTTGCAGAGATGGAAATATAAAATTGACAAATGGCTATGAAGTTCTGGGTTTTTTTTGCATAATCATAACATTTATAACTGGCAAGAATATAGAGATGATCTGGTTCAAACCCCACACAGGACATGAGGAAAAATAAATTATAATCTTGAGGCATCTAGGTGTCACAGTGTCTAGAGTGCCAAGCTTGGAATCAGTTCAAATCTGGCTTCAGACACTTAATAGTTATGTGACCCTAAGCAACTCACTTAACCCTGTTTACCTCAGTTTCTTCATCTGTAAAATTAACTGGAGAAGGAAATGACAAAATGCTCCACTATTTTTACCAAGAAAACATCAAATATGGTCATAAAGAGTCAGACACAACTGAAACAATTAAAACAAGTTCAAACACTTCATTTTACAGATGAAAAAACAAAAATAGTTTAAATAATTTAATCAGTCACAAAAGTGATCTTTACCACAAAACCGTCTAGTTCTAATGTATTTCCATATCTAACACTACCAAAACTACAGTCCATATTACCTAAGCTCCATATCTGTCTTCTTGACTCTTCTTTCTCTCTCCCTACATTTAACCAGTAGCTAAACCTTGGTAATCCTACCTCTTTCTAATCTTTCATAAACACACTCTCTATTCTGCTACCATCCCCTGGAAGTGATGTCATTAAGTGAAATGATCTGCCTTCCCTAAAAGTGAGTGGATTTCTCACCAAAGATATTCAGTCAGGGAGAATGAAGTTGTCAGGCATGGTATAGAAGAGATTTTTGGAGTAGATGCCTTTTGTTCCTTTCAACTATGAGTTTCTGTGATTTTGGACAACTCTACCCTTGAAATTATAACCTCTCCACAACTAGTAGGTATTCTTCATGAAACGAAGAAACGAAAACAAAAGCAAACCATCACCCAGTAATCAGCCTTCCAGATGTTAACCTTCTCCACACTTAGTTAAAATAGGCCCTGAACAACAGACCTAGATTGTGCCATGATCCTTACTAGGCTATGCCAGTTCTTAACAAGCTAGAAAACAAGAGCTTGGGTTTCAATAATAAATAATTCATAAGTCTCCAAGACTACTGGGTCATTTCTTTACAGGGAGGATCACATAAATATAAAGACCCAAATGAAACTTCAAAGCACCAAAGGGTTCAGGATACTATTGGTGATAATGTTGTTTATATCAAAATATCTTGGTAAAAAGCACTACAATCAATTATTCAGTCAACAATATTAAGCACTACAATTAGATAATATTGTGCTAGACCCAGATGGGAACAGTAATTGAAAATGAACCACTTTGCACTCTCTTGGAACTTGGAAGTAATGTAAGCAAATAATTACAATACAAGGAGGAAATGATACAAATGTATGAGGAGAAAATGTGAGATCATCATTCAGAGAGAACAGATTACTTCTGGAAGGAACAATTGGGAAAGAGTTCAAAGAGGAGGTAATGAAAGAGTAGGACTTTGAAGAGTGGTTAGGATTCCAATTGTTTATCTTGAATGGGGCAGTTAAATGATTCAGAAGTGGAGAATGGGGTCTGGAGTCAGGAAGACCTGAGATCAAATTCAGACTCAGACACTTACTAACTTTATGACCCTGGACAAATCGTATAACTTCTGTTTGCCTCAGTTTCTTCTTGTGTAAAATGTTCATAATAAAAGCAACTCTTACGATGGTTGTAAGAGTCAAATGTGATAACATCTGCAAAATACTTGGCACAAAGTGTTATAAAAATTTTAGCTTCCTTTACTGTTATTATTATTAAATTGTGTTCAACAAATATTAAGCACCTATGAGAAACAAGGCATTTTGTTATACTCTCAAGGAATAACGAAGAAAGAGGTATCCACGGTATAGTGTGATATTAGCAATTTAGCAAAAAGAGGGAAACAAAAAGGCATATGATATTCTCAGAAAGTAATGAGCCATACAATTTGGCTGAAATGCAGGATATGTATAAGAAGGGGAATAACAAGAGATAAGATTGGAAACGTACATAGACATCCTATGGATACTCATGTAGTGCAAACTAAGGATACTGGTTTTATTCATTAGGCAATATGGTATCACTGAAGTTTTATGAGCAAAGAAATGTTATGATCCAATCTAAAGTAACAGGAAAATGAATCTGATTTGATGGAACAAATAGCACTGTTACGTAGGATGAATTGAAAGGAGGGGCAACCAGAGAGGTCCTCACACAATCAAAAAGAATCAAAGATGAAAAAATGAACAAATTTTACTTTGATGTGCAAATTAGTCTACAAACTATTACTGGCATGACAACTCAAGGAATGAATTCTATCTTAAGTGCCAAAAAGAATATTCAAATATAAGAAATTATCAATGTACCAGTCATATTATTATATGTGCTTTCCAAAAAAAAAAAAAATCTAAAAAGTGTTTTCTTTACCCTAGTTTGGAAAAAAATATGAGGAAAAGCCATTTCTAAATATCAAAATATTCCAAGTCTCCTACAACCAAAATCCACAACTATTAAGACACATTTCCTGATGACAAAGCTGCTTACTGTATCCTAAATACACTACATGAGTTTTTTCTAAACTTGAGAGAACAAGCTCTGTGAACTAGAGCAACTTTGTGGGCAAAGGAAAAATATGAAACTTTTTAGACTATATTCCATCAGACTGTAGATAATTTAGAATAATTCTTAAAGTAATTTTCAGTCTGTTAATATCTTAAACTGTAATAAGTGCATATACATTCATTAAACTCTTTCCAGCTAAATATAAAACATCAGAGATGGTTCTTTCCCAGACAAAAATCAAATGTTACTGGTATTATGATAAGACGGAACAATGCTAAGTTTCCAGAATAAAAACCTAACTTCCACTTTCTTTATCATATACAGGCAATAATTTTTTTCTTCAAAATGATTCTTCAAAAGAACCATTGATTTGTCCTACTTAAGAAGATGAAATATTTGAGAAGACAAATTGAAATTCTCTTCTATTCAAGAAACTTGCTCTTCTATTCCTGATTAAGGATAATACCATACTCCCAGAGGGGGGAAAAATTAATTTGATTTGATTCAAAATATTCTGGTAATTAAAATATTGGCACATCAAAACAGCTGCATCATTATTACATAATAAATCATTCAACAGTGTTTCAAAAGGGTTTTCCACTGATTGACATAATAAGTGAATGCTACATACCTTGTTTTTAAAATAAACTTCAATTGGCAAAATGAAACCAGCATACCCAGATTCTTCTACTTTGTAAGGTGGGTCTTTGCACACTGCAGCATGGGGGGAAAAAAAAAGAAATACATGAATAAAGAAAAACAAAACTTTTCTTTTAAAAGAAATCTAAATAATATACTCATCCATCAAGCACTTTTCCACAATTCTAACCCACCTGCCCAATACCTTAACCAATCTTACCCCTTTGGTTGATTTCTAATGATTTTATAGTAATCCCTTCTGCATTGCAACTTTCCTCATCACAGTTTCAATATATCATGCCAGCATAAGGAATTTAATGGGAATTTTGGGGAGTTTTGTGGAAGCCACAGATGAGGAAAAAAAATGTTTAGAAACTCAGAAATTCATAAAATATATGTATAATATTGGATAATATCAACATCAATTATCTTTCAATAGCATAATAATTCAAACTTCTTCTCTGGTACAAAAGGAGGGCCAAAAAATTTTGCTTTCAGAGGCACCACACCCTTATTCCCCACAATATAAAAAGGATAACTGTATTTTAAACAAAGGTTTGTTTCTATAATACTACTGATTAATGTTCATTGCTTTAAATATCGCTACACATTTTTCTCATTCCTATTACAGCAAAGGTTCCCAAGATGTAGATCAGCATAAAATAGTAAGTTACAAAGATATGTGTAGAATATTGTTCAACCAACAACTGTCATCATTCCCCAGCTCCTCAATTTACCAAGCAGTTGCGTGTTAGGCAAGGTGCTAAGCATTATGGAGCACTAAGCAAGAATAAAGACAATCCCTGTCCTCAAGAACTTTACACTCATCGCCAGAGTCTTGACCTTTGTCTTGCCAATGGACTCCAAAGACTCTGGAGGAGAGAGGGAGGCTGATGACTTTGCAGAGCTCTTCCTCACTTAAAGTCAATTCACATACAAGTCATTACATCACCATGGAGATGTGAGGAACCACAACATCAACAACAAGACAGGGTCTCCATATAAATCCAGTATCTCTGGAGACAAAATTCTTGAGTCAAAAAGGAGCTTTATAATGTATGAGGAGGAAATAGGAACAGGTTTCTTCCCTGTTAATACCAAGAAAATAAGGGAATATCTTGAGTAGTACCTATTCCATGAACCTAAAAACAATAAATACTTAGTGAATGGTTTCACAGAAACCTGGGACAAGTGATATATGAAGGGAAGTGGGGAAACAATTATACAAACACCTTATAAAGACAAACAACTTGAAAAGATATAAGAACTTTGATCAGTGCAATGAACAATCTGGATGCCTTACTCAAGGTAAAACATGGCATGACTTTCTGACTGAGTCATGATATACTTAGGAAATTTAGATGTATATTTTTTAGACATGGCTCATGCAGGAATTTGCTTTGCTCATACACACACTACAAGGATTTAGGGTTGGGGTTTTTCTAGTTGGAGGACCGGTTTCATTAGTTGAAAAATATTTGCTTTTTGAAAAGTCACCCTTATCACCATATAAATAGGGTAACAAAATAGAAAAAGCTTCTTGCAAGCTACCATGCTTAAGTATTAAGTATCATCATTAAGTGAGACTTAATATGGAAGACTTAACTTTTTCACCTCCCAAACTTGTACTTTGGGGCCTCTCTAATCATATCGCTGAGTGTCTCACACAGCCTAGTTTATCTAGGTGGTCACTGACGTACTTCACCTTCCTCCCAGTCAGCCATCAATAATGCTGCAGTTGGATACTCTTTTTTCTAGTTCTGGGACAGCAATCAAATTAATATTGTCATTGCTAGTAAAAACGATGTGTCAAACCTACTCCTCCATGAAATGAGAACCTTAGAAAATAAAACAAGTATTAACACTATCCCTAAACACAAAGGTCAGTTATATTCAGGGTGTCTAATTCATTCATAGAAATTCCCTCAAGTCAAAGTTACTTTATTACCATGAAATTCATTGTGTGTTTAATCATTCCAATGGCACTTGAAGGAAGTTCTGTGGGCTACTAAAGGCATAAGAAAACATACAGATATTTCAGTACGATGGCCTCAGTACAATTCTAATTTTCAATTTTTCATGGAAATCATTCCTATTACAAGGAACACATATTAATGGATAAATACTGTGGTTGAAGGTCATTGACTATTTTTAGCCTTCCTAATGAGTTAAACTATGTTATGTCTTAATGGTCTATAAACTATTTTGTTTTACAAATTTGAACTGAGTAATATCTAGAATTCATTTCAAATGCAATTTTTCCATTAATAATTGTGGAAAGTATCTACAAAGTATTGTGGTTTCCCCACTTAAATGACAAGATACAAACTTTACAAGTACAACATGCTTTTGAATATGTTTCTCTATCAAGAGCAAAGTCAAATTAGGGGAAATGTCTTATTTAATTTTTCTACAAGACTACAAATCATCAATAAGAACTTATCAACCATTTTTAAAAGGTATACTGGGACAAAAAATGTGAATGGACAATAAATTAAATCATAAAGCATTCTCTTCTATAAATTACTTCCATTCTCATTTCTGATTTCATACCTTTGTTCATATAACACGTACCAGGCTTGGCACAGACTACTGCTTACATCTGCTTGTCTAGCCAAGCTCCTGTCTTTGAGACACTACGCTACCTCTTTTATGAAGTCTTTCTTAATGTCCCCACATAACAGTGAACTCTCTCCTTAAATTTTTCATGACGATTGTAACCTAATCATGTTTACACTGAACTGAAGACAAACTAAAAATGGATAAAGTGAAAAAAATAAAAAATGAAACACTGTGGTTTTATAACCATATTTTAATCAATGGCCTTCAAAATCAAGAATAGAGAAGATCTGTACTCATACAATTAATGAATTACAAAGAAGAAATATATTTTTAACTAATACAGATCCACAGAGACAGGATATTGAGTTGAAGGCTGAAAAACGTGGGTTCAAGTACAGTCTCTGATATATACTGGATACGTGACCCTGTACACATCAGTTAGCCTCTCGGTTCTCAAGCTGCAAGATCATAACTTGTAAGGAAAGTGCCAATCAGTATTAAGAGAGGAAGTTTTCTCACTGTGAGAACTTTAAAAAAATAAAAATTAAAGAAATACAGACAGAAATTTGATGAATACCGGTAGGCAAGAGTTTTGTTCTCACCTTCTCAACCCTTGGCAAGTCTGTCTACTTTCAAGTCAAAGTGTTATTGTTTAGATATTGACTTGGCTTCCATGGCTATACCAGTTTGACTGTTTTAGTTAAGAACATGACCAAGTTGTCCATTGATAATTTTTGGCTTTATTTTATTTACTGTGCAAGTCTCTTTGGGAAGGGGAAAAAAGCTGAACTGCCTCTACGTATACTAATTATTACCACTGTTTTCCTTTAAACATATTCAGCCAAATATCTATTTCATCTCAAGGGGTTTGAATTACACTCCCTCATGAATTAATTTACACCTTGTCAGTCTCAGAACAGTTGGTGCTCTTCCTTCTATCTTTGGAGTGAACTGGCACTACAAATGGGCATTACTAATATCTAGAAGTCTGAAAACTTTGGGGAAATTCACCATGTCACTCCTAAACATGGTCTAATTTTTTAGACTTTTATGTAAGATTTTGCAAAGAACAAAAATCCTCAGGTGGGTTTGTTTGGAAGGAAGGGGAAAACCAAAAAGCAATGGCTGATTCTACAACTGCTTCTAAAAAACAAAAGGGAAAATGGTTGTTTTTTCTCTTGGATGATTACTTCCTTCATATTCCTACTAAAAGGGAAAAAAAAACAATATAAAGAATGTCTACTTCTGGAATTGTTGTCTTTTTAGCCAGACATGACTCCTTTCAACACAATTTAAATAATAATATTCAGTAATGGTATAGAAACCACAAAATGTATATCTACTCCTTGTATTTTCCTTCAGTATCATAAAAGAAATAAGCCTAGCAAGAGAAACTTGCTAGCTGAGGAGATGCTGGTGATAAAGATGAGAAGACTCTAAGTCTAAAGAAGTTTGGTCTAAAGGAAGACAGTTTTGTAAGGCACCTTAAATTTAGAGAAATGACTTCTGAAAAGGTCTGAGGGAGGAAATACCTAATAAAATAGGGAAGGTAAGTGTTATGGTAATTAAGAAACAGAACTGCCCCACAGCTCTCTATTGGGTGACATACTTATTTATTCAGAATACTTCCCTATTAAATACACTATGGGCACTCAAATATTTTTAATTTTTTTTAATTAATTTTTAGTTTTCAACATTCCCTTCCATAAGATTTCTGAGTTCCAAATTTTTGCTTCTCTCCCCCTGCACCTCAAGACAGCATGTAAACTCATATAGGCTCTACACATATATTCATACTGAACCCATTTTCACATTAGTCATGTTATAAAGAAGAATTAGAACCAAAGAAAGAAACCACAAGAAAGAAGGAAAAAGCAAATAAAGAAAAGAGAGGGGAAAAAATAACATGCTTCAATCTGCATTCACACTCCATAGTTCAATTTCTGGATGTGGACAGCATTTTCCATGAGGCATTCAAATATTTCTCAAAGGGTATAATGGTAACAGTGAAAAAATGAGAAGTAGAAAAGGGGGTTACTGATGACAAATGTAACACTGCTTAAGCTAAGACTAAAAGCAAAACAAATGGGAAAGAATCTGTATAGCAAAGGTTCTGTGATAAATGTCTCAATGTCAAAAAATATAAGAAAATTATTCAAGTATATTAAGAATAAGCATCATTCACCAAATGATAAATAGTTTAAGGACATGAACAAGCAGTTCTTACAGGAAGAAACACAGGCTTATAGTCATATAAAAAAATCTCCAAACAAGTATTAATTAGAGAAATACAAATTAAAGCAACCCTGAGATTGCACCTCAAATCAGTAAGATTGGTAAGAATGAAAAAAAAGGAAAAAAATAAATATTGAAGGAACTGTGGGAAAACAGGCACATGAATGCACTATTGAAAGACCTATGAATGTCCAGAACCATTTATGAAAGCAATTTGGAATTATGCACAAAATGTCACTAAACAATTACAAGGCCTTTGACCCAGTTAAAACACTGCTAGGTCTGTTAAAAAAAAAAAAAAGACATTAAAGAATTAGAAAAAAATTCTATATTTACAAAAATATTATAGCTGCTCTTTTTGTGGTGGAACAAAAACTAGAATGTAAAGGCATGTCCATCAGTTGAGAAAAGGCTGAATAAATTTTGTGAATATGATTAAATACTATTGTGTTGTAAGAAATGAGAAAACATTATTTAAAAGAGCCATGGAAACATTCATATGAAGTGATGCAGATTGAGGTAAGCAGAACCAGAAGAATAATTTATACTGTTACATCAACTGCATTAAATATTATTAATTATGATAATCATGATGTATATTATAATTATTGTGCTATATTATGAATATTAAAATTAATCTTATAACTTTTATAAATTGATGAAGAAAATCATCAATACCATGAGACAACACACACGGTAACAACAACACTCAAAATATAAAAAAACTGTAGAACTATAATCCATACAATGATAATCCATGATTTCAAAGGACCAAGTATGAAACATACTATCGACCTCCTGACAGAGGGGTGATGAATTTAGAGTACAAGATAACATATAGATAGATAGATACACATACACATACATTTGTATACAATACATACACACGTGTGTGCATATGTATATACAAATACATATATGTGGATGTTTTTGTATAATACAGGCATATGTGTGTATGTATTTGTATATGACCAATGAGGGAATCTGTCTTGATTATGCATATTTGTTACAAGGAATGTGCTATTCTTTTCTCTTTTTTTTAATGGGGCAGAAAGTGGAAGGAAGAGATAATAGATTTCCATTAATGAAAAGCAAAAATAGAAGAGAAGGGAGATACTCTACAGAAGTGGAATGATGCAAGCACTTGCCAGGAAAGGTGACTATAAAATTGGTTTTACTGAAGTGTTTTAGTTTGTTGAAAAGATCTCCCATGGAGTGGAGTTAATTTGTAAATGGCTGTAAAAACAAAACATATCAATGAAACTTCTAGCAATATACACAGTGAGCAAAAACAGTAAGTGGAAATAACAAAAACAACATTAACAAAGAGAATAACGACAACTCCCATAAAAACAACTACATTTTGTTCAGTTATCATGATCTATATTGTCCATAAAGAAGATATGAAAGTACGACTCTCCTCCATCACTTCTTTGCAGACATGAGGCACCATGGATGTGGAGCACTGGATGTAATGTCAAACATTTGCACTATGTTGGTTACTGTTTACTTAACTCTTTTTTCTTTCTCTATCTTTAACATATGGGTTGGTGTTCTAGGATGAGGCAGGAGAATTGATACTGTGGGATATGTGGGTAATGGAAAAACATCAATGAAATTTATTTTTAAAAAATAAGGTCTTTTAAAAGATTTTCATAATAGCATTATAGGCAATTTTCTTTAGTGGAAGCAATTAAAACATACAACAGGGGAATGGTTAAATAAATCATGACACATTAACATAATGGAATTCTACAATGCAATAAATATCAAGAAGTATGAAAATTACAAGTATATCTGGAAATACCTTTACGAAATGGGAAGTAGAAAAAAAGACCAGTGTAAAGGTGAAGCATACACTAGCTTCAAGCACGTAAGGAAAAGTAAATGAGATTGTGAAAGAACAAAGAAATTTTTAAGGGTAATTAGAAAGAATGAGGGGTACTTAATGCATCAAAAATAAAAAATTTAAAATGTATTTAGTGAGTGTGTTTAGTAATACGTATAATTTAAAAGCAAGGATACTTTTGTGCTCTTACCTACTCTAAAAGAAGGAAGAATCAATTATATAGAAAATTCAATGTAGTATTAAGGGTTATCCCTCAAAAGATATAAAATCAGAAAAGTCTAGCTGAGATATTCAAACTTTGACCAAAATATGATCAGGATGAGCAAAAGCAGACTTGTCAAAAACACACTCCAATGACAGTCAACTATGTCCTTGCACAATTCATAAACCTGGCAAAAACAAGAATTTTGATTCTTTTTCCAGGGAGTTTTTAACCAATAAGACCAACATAATCTGGTAGAGTTTCAACATATGACCAAAAGTTAACTTCATAGAAACACTAAAAGAAATTGACCTGAAATCTATCAATAAAATGCTCCATTTATTCATGACAGATAACTTACCAACAAGCAAAATGACCTAGCTTATTTCATTTCAGCCTGTGGTTTTTGACATTAAGAATCATGAAGCCAGCACATTGCTCAGGTTTATAATTGGTATAAGTGGGACATGAAGAGATGATCCTGAGAGAAGGAACTTGTAAAACCTGGTTAAAGCCAATTATCCTTAAAAGGAAAGGTAAGTATAGAAGGGGAAGGGGTTCTAGATCTCCTTACACGAATGACATCGATAAAGGAAACTTATTAACACTCCCAAAATATACCCCATCTAAAGACTCCAGGCATTTTCTGCCCCCTCATCTCTGACTCCCAGCTTCCTTAAAGTGTCATTAAAATCCCATCTTCTATGAGAAGCTTTTCCCGATTCCCCTTAATGATAGTGCCTTCCCTCTGTTGATTTATTTCCTATTTATCTTGCATATAATTTGTACATAGTTTTTTGCATGTTATCTCCCCAATTAGATTTTGAACTTCTTAAGGGCAAGGGTGGTCTTTTGTTCTTTTTTTATATCCCCAGTACAAAAATGCAGGTACTTAATAAATGTGTATTGACTATGAAATACTTGGTATGACCATAAAAATCTCAAATTTTTTTCACAATTATCATTTTAAAAATTAACAATTGACAATAAATGCCAAGAAACATAATCTAAACAAATGTAGAATAAATACTATAAATTCAAACTAAATTTTCATTGAAATGTAATAATTTTAATAAGAACATTAATATTACATTTGTTTTGGGAACCCTACTAAATCTGCAGAAAATGTGTTAGTAACGATTTTGCAATATTTTTAAGTAAATGGCCAATGGGAATATTATTATTAGTACGTTCATTTTGTTTTGCATTGATTGATACAGGTTTATCCATACGTCTTTGTATTCTTCTTACTGGTGATATGGGATGTTGCCATAATATTCTATCATATTAACTTGCCATAATATACTTAACCACTAGGTACAAAAAAAAACTCTGATTATAAGTTTTTATTATTATAAATTCCATCTTAATAATATTTTAGTAGCATGGCCCTAGAAATAGTAATCTCATAGACAATAGGCATGGTCAGTTCTGTGACTCTTATAGGAAATAACTAAAAGGCTCTGGAGAAAGTTTGTGCCCCCTGGAACCACATCAACAATTATTTTTAAAAAACTGTTTCCTCTCAACCCTATGAACAATGAAATTTATTTTTTTACTTCTATGGTTTGATATTTACAGTAATGTTATACAATAACAGATATGAAGATGTGGAACTTGGTGTTAACATCTGAAAACTTAATTTGGTTAACTTTTAGCAGAAAACAATATGTATCAACTTTTCATTTTTAAAGTTGGTATTTCTTATATGGCAGTAGCTCTAACAAATCCATGAGGGCATTTCAGGAAGCAGACCTAGCAGTATCAGATATAAGATGATATACCAAGCAATAGCTCAAAAGTAATGTGAGATATGGCCAAATTTAGAGACATCTCCACTCCAAATGTTCATATGAACTATTTGCGCTCAACCTATGGTGGAGCTTTTCAACCTCATTTTGGTGTGATCAGTAACAGTTGAATACACTATACCTGGAACCTGATAAAGTGCTATCATTTTGGTCCTCTTCCAGTACAAAGGACAACAACCAATCAATCATCAAAACAAAGATGAAGAGCAAAAAAATCTAGGAGCAAATGAATATTGTTTTACATAGGAGAACATAGTATTCAATAAACTCCCAAAGTCTTACTGTAATAAGATCTAACTATCCAACAAAAAACTGCCTGTTAAACCATAAAGCAGTGTGACAGAAGTTAAATTTAGATTAATATTTTGCATTATAATATAACACAATACATTCTCTATGGATATATGACTTATGTGAAGATAAAGAAACTGATACAGATAGGGTCACATCAGAAAAAAACTGGGCAATCTGGAAGGAGATAATTATATAAATACCAAACAAGGTACAGAAAGGATGATGGGTGGAATACTATTGTGCTTTTAAGAAATGATGAGCAAGATGCTCTTAGAAAAACATATGAAGTGATGCAAACTGAAATAAGCAAAACCAGGAGAACATTGTACAGTAACAGCAGCACTGTATTATGATCTAATATGAATAATTAAGCTATTCTCAGCAATACAATGATCCAAGACAATTCTGTAGGACTTATGATGAAAGGTGCCGTCCGTCTCAAGAGAAAGAAGTGGTAGAGCCTGAACAAAGATCAAAGATACTTTTTCTTTATTTTTCCTGGTGTTTCTTTTTTTGTCCATCTCAAGAGAAAGAAGTGGTAGACCCTGAATGAAGATCAAAGATACTTTTTCTTTATTTTTCTTGGTGGTTTTTTTTTTGGTCTGCATTTTCTTTCACAGAATGACTTACATGAAAATGTGTTTTGCATAACTACACATGTATAATCTATGTCAAATTATTTGTCTTCTCAATGCAGGGAGGAGAGGAAAGAAGAGAATTTAGAACTCAAAATTTGAAAAAATATTAAAACTTGTTTTTACATGTAATTGAAGAAGATAAAATATTAAATAAGATTTTAAAAGGAAAATTTAAAAAGAAAGGATCACAGGAGAAAAGAATGAATATGTTTCATTACAAAAAACTGAAAAGCTTCTGCACAAACAAAAGCAATGAAGTTTAAAACAGGAATAGAAAAGTTAACTCAGAAAAATTTTGTAGTCAGTTTCTGATAAAGGTATGCTCTACATAGGGCCATATAAGGATATAAATCAAATTGCTGCGAACACACAAAAGCCATTTCCCTAATGGATAAACAGTCAAAGGATAAGAGGCAAATCCAAAGAGTACAATCAAATCTATCAGCAAGCATATGAAAAAAGGTTCCACATCACTAATAAAGTAAAGACAATCCAAAAAAGGCTCTGAAGTTCACCCTCTCATTCATAAGATTGTCAAATGATAAAGGACTGGCAAACCAATGTGTTGTTAATGAAGCTGTAAATTGATTTTGCATTATGGAAAGCCTTTGGAAGTATACTCCCCCCAAAAATGACTGGATTATGCACACTTTTTGACCCAATGGCACTGCCATTACTAGGCTTATATCCCAAAGAGATTAAAATGGCAAAAAAATGCATATAAAAATATCTAAACTAGTACTTCTAGCAAAGAAGTTGAAATAAGCAGAGTACTTAACTGAGAAATGGCTAAACAAATCCTGCTATTTGATTGTAATGATATATTATTACAACTGTAAGGAGGGGTTATGAAATAATACAACATGGAAGCAGATTGGATGAAAAAAAGACTTAATTTTATAATCAATGCAAGGACCAACCATGACTTCGAAAGACCTGTGATGAGGCATGCTAACCATCATCTGACAGAGATGACAGCATCAAGGAGCAGAATAAGTCATATGTTTCCAGATATGGCCAATATGTGAATTTGCTTAGCTCTTCATTGTGCTTATTTGTTGTAAGAATTTTTATGTTTTCTTCCATTTGTTTTTTGGGGACAGAAGTATTTGGAGGGGAAAGGAGAGCAAATGGAATGCTGGGGGAAGAAAGAGGATGACTAAAGTATTTGTAAATGCATAGAAGAGTGGGGGAAAAAAGCTCAGAAGGACATGCAGATAAGCAAACAGCCTTGAAAGTGTGCTAAGTTTATTATTTTTCTCCAAAATCAAGCTACATATAATAGACATTTGCAACTACATAGAATTAATTTATGTTCTACTGGGTATATGGAAAGGCATATTGCTTGATGCCTATTAAGTTCAGAATATTTAGTATGCAATATAACTTTTCAACATTATTCCATTATTTCATAAATTACTTTCTGAGTGCAAAGTCTGAGGAGGTCTTAACAAAATTCAATGAATTATGTAGTAATTGCCAAAACTTAATAGTACTTCAGAACAAATAAATTACTTTCTGAGTGCAAAGTCTGAGGAGGTCTTAACAAAATTCAATGAATTATGTAGTAATTGCCAAAACTTAATAGTACTTCAGAACAAATACATATTAGCATGCTACTGCAATGCCACCAAATGCAATCAATAACATTGGAATATAAGGTAATAACCTTACTACTCTAGAGTCCAAGTATAACACACCTCACTATGGTCCTAGCTTCTTAAACTAATACTACAAATAGAAGCTCTAGCAAGTACTAGACAAGCTGAAAGGTCTCCATTTATGCACCCAAAGATGAATTGAATATCTGCCATTCAAATACCAATTTAGATGAGTCTGTAGAAGCTCATCATTAGATTGGCAGAAGGCAGTGAATTTTATGACCACAGAAGGTTTCCAAGATCACTTCAAGTTGCATTATCTCCCAACAAAAGAAATACTCAGAATGATGAAATAAGATATTTAAAGCAAGGAGTTGGATTTCTTTGATCACTGGAAATCTGAAATTACTTTTCTTGTACTTTGAACAATTTAATTTCTTCTGTGTCTTTTAACTATGAATACAGATCTTTATAAAGAAAGGTTTAGAGATCTTTAATCACATACTTGACACACATTTTTTCCAAATTATTTTGAATCATTGATTTTTATCCAATGATTTACTATATTCATTGAATATATAAAACACTTGTGTGCTGTCACATTGTATTATAGACATTTACCTGTTTAAAACTCACCATAGGGCAGCTGAACTCCTTCTAACTAAAACTTATCCTCTTCCCCCTCATGATTAACCCATTTATATCAAGGGGACCACTACCCTTTCTATGATTCAGATATGGTAGCCACCTTTGGAATCATCCTCAACTACCACTAGCCCACCCCCTCCCCCATATCCTTTCAGGTGCCAAGTCTTAGTGATTCTTCATTCAGTACTTTTCTGATCACCACCCTTCTCCCCACTCACACAGTTACTATTGTGGTTGAGTAACTTATCACTTCTTTCCAAGACTGCTGCAATTGTCTTTGAATTGGTCTTCCTGGGTGAGCACAGACCCTTTCCTTTCCAAAGTCATCAGTCACAATTTCCAAATCAATATTCCTAAGACACAGTTCTAATGTTGCTCCCCAGCTAAAATAACTTGAGTGTCTTTAAGATAAAATACAATCTTTTCTATTTGTCATGTAAAACTAATCATATTAAATCCTAGCCTATCTTCCTACACTTAACTAGATTCCTTGCTCCATCAAACACTATACAGTTCCTCAAAGCTGGCCAGTTTCCTATTATTCAAATGTGATATCCCATCTCCTGGTCTATCCTCTCTTTTAAACAAGTTGTTTCCTATGCCTGGAATGAATATCCTCTGTTCCTCCCTCTTTTAGAAACTATAGCTTCCTGTAAGAATTAATTCAACTATCACCTCCTGACAGACAGGGATAAAAAGTGAAAGATCATAGGAGAAAAATCCAACAGCAGATATATCACAAGCTGGACAAAAGCATACAAATGTCCCCAAGTACCATAAAAAGGGAAGAGAATTTGCAAACTATACACAATTGAATAGAAGTTGAATTCTTGGGAAATTTCTAGAATGAATCATTAAAATAAAGGCTGGTGAAGATCTACAACCAGAAAGGCTTCATTCATTCATTCATTCATATTCTGTTCAGGTCATGCCAGACTATGTTGACTTTTTTTTCCGACAGGATTACTGTTGATCACATTTTTCTCTTGGATATATTTTCTTCTTTAGATTATAATGACAATGCTCTCAACTTGTTATAACTCCTATCTGTCCCTCAACTCTTTCTCAGTCTTCTTTGATGATTTTTTCATCCATGACTTGCCCATTTAACTATAGGTTTTCCCCAAAACTCTGCCCTGGGCCCACTTGTATTTTTCTTCTAACCTGTCACCACTGATCTTTAATCCCAACTAAAATTCAATCTTTTACAAGAAGCTTTTTCCAACTTCTCTTAATTCAAGTGCCTCTCCTGTATGAATCATTTCCTACTTATCATATATGTTGTTTGTATGTATCTCTTAGCATGTTGTCTCCCCTATTAGATTGTGAGTTCCTTGAGGGCATGGACTGTTTTTTGTCTTAACAGTTCCTGGCACACAGTAGGCACTTAATAAATGTATACTGATTGATCTTATAAGCAGCCATGAAGTCATACACACACACACACCCCTTCCTGGACTCTCTCCTGAGCTTTACTCACATGTCACTTCCATTAGACCGAAAGCCTTGATTGGAGGGATTTTGTTTTCCTTTTTTGTATTCACAATGAGTAGGTGCTTAACAGATACTTGCTGACATGCTAACTGGCTCTACCTCCTATTCAGACCTAACTTTGCGCAGCTAGAAAAGCAGAATAACAAATAAGAAAAGTACTCTGAATTTGGAGAAATAAAGCCAGAAGATCAAAAACCTCTTGTTTTAAAACTATTCCATTTTCCTCTGTATGCCAGGAGCTGCAAAGTGGAGCAATTAACCTTTGTTGTGACCACAAATTCTACTGATAAGGGCATATCCCAGTGATAAGTAAACTGTTCAGTAAAGTGATGATTACCTCTCGCCTCTTAAAAACCTGATTAAAGGACAAAGATTCAAAGCTGATGCCAGAAGTGAACTGGGCAGGTCTCTGCGGACAGGCCTAGGTTGTAACTTATTAATGAAGTACTTCTGATATTGTTTCCTTTGGGACAATCTTATGAGCAATATACCTGCAAAATTCCTTTTAGACCACTCCGAACTTGACTTTAACATGGTAATATACCTGTACTGTCCTACCTGTTGGAAATTGCATCTGTATGTGTGTGTGGAGGGAGAGAGGGTGAAAAGGGAGGGAGGGAGGGGGAGAGAGAGAGAGAGAGAGAGAGAGAGAGAGAGAGAGAGAGAGAGAGAGAGAGAGAGAGAGAGAGAGAGAGAGAGAGAGAGAGAGAGGGAGAGGGAGAGAGAGAACACAGATAGAGGACAAAGCACTGAACCTAGAGTCAGAAGACCTGAGCTCAAATTCTAACTCAGTATGAACCTGGACAAGTCACTTAACCTCAGAATAACTCAGTTTCCTCAACAGTAAAACAGAGATAGTCATAGCATCTAGAGTCAAAGATTATTGTAAGGGTCAAACGAGATACTTTTAAAATGCTTTGCAAACCTTAATGATATTATTATTATTAAACTGATTTCTGGGAAACCTTGGTTTCTATAAGGTTTCTTCATTTTTTTAGTCTTCCCAGATATGTCCTCCCCTCAGGATTTGAGCCATCCCCTCTCTTCCAGTTACTCATCCCACATCCTGTGCCTTTTCTCTCGTTAAAAGACTTTATCAAATTCCTTCCCTTACTGGGAAGTGGAAAAACTGGGCCATACATTATGAGGACTCTCTTCTTCCCAACACTACAGTCCAAATCACCACAGAGTCATCAACCATTCTCTCCTGGTTTGTTGTAGTCTCAGAGGAAGAAGCATAAAAAAGGATATAAAAATGCATAAAAAAAGCAAAAAAAGCACAAAAAAAAGGAATGACAGACAATATACACAATAGCTAAATAATAATGTAAAAGAAAACAATATCAGGAAAATAGTAATAATGGGCAAGCTCATAAAAATAACCAAAAAAGCTTTGTACTGCACTCTGTATTAAGAGGACACAATATTAGTTAATGTATAGAACCACTAGAAATTTCTTGAAAACTGATCACACGATCGAAAGGAGTTGTCTTATTGATTTAGAATCAATTAACGAAATTCTAAGTAATACAGATATGCAAGTAGTTAACAGAGAATCTATAGCTGCATAGTATATGAGTATTAAGTAATGCCCATTTTTATGAATCCTGTATTTGGATTAAACTATTTGTTTCAATGGTATAAACTCATAGTATGAACAACTCCCTCTACTAGTGCAAAATAGCAAAATTTCTGCAATTATCTTACAGAGCAGACTGAATTACTGGCCAAGGAAAGTGACGTGGGGGTAAGGGGCTGTGAAGCAAGTCAACGTGAGTTAAAGTTGGATTGAATGATGTCGTCTTAACTCTGAGTCTAGCTTTCTTACCACAATACAATGCGACCTATCCTTGCCTTACATTTATATGGATCATGGACACATGGACCTCACCGGAAACTTTGAAAAGACAAGAAAGCAAAAGAAAGTTTTAATAATGGAAACTAAGAATAAATTCATGTAAACCCTTCTAGGCTGAAAATCAAATCCTAAACTGAGAAAACTCAATTTGAAGTCATATCTAGTCATCATGCTATGTGGTTTAAAAAGACATAATTTCACATTTTTAGCAAAATTACCAAGAAGTTTACAAAAAATCACAAAGAAAACTTAAAATTGAAACTCTTACTCTTTTAAAGGAAAATTATGATAGTATTTAAGGTGGCTTTTATGATCCTCAGGTAATCACAGGCAACTGGTTGAAAGAGAACTTTGAGTACTCTTTTTACCTTATGGAAAGAAATACCTTTTTTTAGAGTAAACAAGAAATAATCACAGTGGGTCTAGTATTCTTTGTACCATTCAGGAAATTCTGTGGCCATAAATATGTGATCTCTTGTAAAATGTTTGCGAATTCCTGCCGGTTACATTTTCATATTTTTATTAAGGATACTCTTGATTTATATAAAAACTCATGAAAATTTAAGAGAAAATAGTAATGTGTATGAATACTCATTATTTTTTCATGAATACTTCTACTCTAGTATTATTAAATAGCTCTGATTTTTCTAATAATTTGTATATTTTCCTCTTTTAGAGAGTTTCAGAATAAACTCAAATCAATTGAAGAAACTAATTTATTAATGCCTACTATGCACAACTCAGTTCCTACTCTAAGTGGTGTATATATACTATACAAAGAAACAGAACATACTAAGAATATCAAATACAAACACACATATACATAATAACTAGGGTGAATTAGGAGAGACAGATGAAATAAACTCCAAAGCTAGGGAAGGAAGACATTGATGGGGGGGGGGGGGCGGCTAAACGGTAAAACAGGATGGCAAAATATTTCAAGATTACATCAGAAGATGTCCAGTTGAAGGAGCTGGGGAAACAGTATACCAAGGTTAAAATTCTTTCCTATGCCGAATGTCCATGATTCTGTAAATTCCATGAAGTAGAGTTGAGGCGGTACTGAAATTTAGGCAAGGTGGACAGGCTATGAAAAGGTATAGAGACCAAATGTTAAGTAAAATAACAAAGTAAGCAGGCAACTATCTGCTATATCATGGAATACATGAAGAAATATAATGTACAATAAACCTATAAAAACATGTAGAAGCCAGATTATGTAGAGTTTTAAAGGCAAAATATAACATTTTACCACACAGGCAAGGAGTTTCTCAATCAAGGAAGTAACACTACCAAATCTTTGTTGAGCGACAGGAAGGAGGGATGCCAATTAGAAGGCTATTTGAAATAATCTACATGAGACACTTTAACTAACATGGGAGCTATGTAAGTAAAGAGGATGGATACAATATATATTCTGAAGGTAAAATCATTAATTCTCACAACACATGGTGGGAAGAGAGGAAAAGAACTGGTTAAAAATGACTCTGAGGTTTCAAAATTGGCTAACTAAAATTTGGTAGAAGTGGCCTCAAGAGAATGGTGTCCATCTCAAAATAGAAGCAGTTTCATATAAATTTAGTTCTAAAACATAAAGCTATTTATTTTATACTGTACTTTTATTTATTCTATTAAATATTTTCCAATTGCATTTGAATCTGATTCCCAAGTGCAGCTCCCTGTCACTTCTAGTTTTGGAGAAAAGATTATACCCCATAGAGCCTGGGATTACACCCTGTACCTGATTCTCAACACTCCTGGATGAAGTCATAACGCTGGTCTAACTGGTCCACTACAAATATGTCAGGTAATCTCATTTGGACCCTCACTGCTATTTCTTCATTTTTTTAATCTTCCCAGATATGTCCTCCCCTCAGGATTTGAGCCATCTCCTCTCTTCCAGTTACTCATCCCACATTCTGTGCCTTCTCTCTCATTAAAGGACTTTTATCAAATTCCTTCCCTTACTGGGAAGTGGAAAAACTGGGACATACATTATAAGGACTCTCTTCTTCCCAACACAGCAGTCCAAATCAACACAGAGTCATCACCCATTCTCTCCTGGTTTGTGGTAGTCTCAGAGGAAGAGGAAGAAATTCTGTGAAATTCCCCTTTGTTGATTTTATTTTTTGTCCACTGACCTACTGTTGCACCGTAAGGATTCCTGGGTCTTGTCATCCATACTACCACTGAATCATTAGGACTTCCAGGTCTTAACCATTTGCCCAACAGCTGAACTTTTATTTGTATTGTCTCTCCCAATTAGAGCTGCTAGAGAGGAAGGATTTTATCACCTTTTCTATTTATATCAGCAATACATGTATTATACACATTTATATAGACCAATATATTATAGTAGGTACTTAATATATGCTTTTTATCTGCCATTTTATGTATCTGTGGTCTTCTATTCTCATCTCTACTCCCTAGCATATTGATTTGATTAAAGACTCCTAGTCAGATTTAACAAATACAAGTTTCATAATCATCTGATTACTGTATTGGGAAAATCAGTAAGTATTTATGAAGTCATCAAGCATTAACAAGCCCTTCTTATGGTGCCACCCACTATGTTATCTGCTGGCAATGTAAAAAAGGCAAAAATTGTCCTGCTAACAAGGAATTCACATTCTAATGGGTGAGTGCAATATGCAAACAACAATGTACATACAAAATACATACAGGAAAATTGGAGGTAATCTCATAGTAAAGGTAGTAAAACTGAGAAGGACAGAGAAAGCCAATTAAGTTTCAAAAATTAAGAATCAGATTAGCTGAAATCATGGAAAGTTCTGAATAGTCTGCCCTAGAAACCCCCTTAGGATTCCTATAAACACTTGCTTCTATAAACATTCTACTCTACACTGCAATTTAAGAAAGCTTTACTTTGGCTGATGTAACCACAAAGGCAAGTCTCCCATTTGGGAGATTACCCTTCAACCACAAAGTGAAAGAAATATATGAATATGTCTGTAAAGCTTTTTACTTGCTTGGCAATATTCCTGACATCTTCCTGAAAGCACCCATCCTACATTAGATAAGATGCTTTACCAAAACCGGACAGGCAAATGAGATGTGCTAAGGGACCATCCTACAGGCAATGCTAAACAATGAAAAGGTCAAAAGAAACATCCAGAAGCAGAAAGTGATACTTTGATTTCCTACCAAATCAAAGCAGAAATTAAGAATTGCCAAGATAGCATGATGAGACAGAAAGGAATTTGGAGTAAGAGGACTTGAGTTCAAACATAAGCTCTATTTACTACCTGAATAACTTCAGACAAGCCACCTAACCTATCAAAACTTCACTTTTCTCATCTGGAAAATGAGAAGATAGGACCTCTGAAGTGTCATCTGCACTAATTCTAAGATGATGGATCCTGTGGATGAAGAACCCATAACATGTTAAGAGACCTAAAAGGCTCCAGTATTTTGGACAGACTCCCAGTGGAAGATTCCTGAGAAAGCATGGACATGAGTTATATAAGATGAAGAGGAACAGAGTGGTTGCACTTTATACTGTCAGGTGAACTAGTGGTATTGAGTTCTCAAAACCACTAAAGTAATAAACATGATTAAATAGAACAGTTATGAAAAAATATTGTCATGCTGCCCGTGGAGCTAAGTCCATCCTAACTCTAAATCTATGGTTCTATTTTATAATCCAAATTATTCATCTTAACAGTTGAATAAATTCAGTTCCAGAGAGCATTAATTATCAGACAAAAGACTGTTATTGTTGCTGTCATTTTTCAGTCATGTCAGACTCTTCATGACCCCATTTGGAGTTTCTTTGGCAAAGATACAGGGGTGGTTTGCCATCTCTTTCTCCAGTTCATTTTACAAGTGAGGAAACTGAGATAAACAGGATTATGTGACTTGTCCAGGGTCACACAGACAGTAAATGTCTGAGGCTGGATTTGAACTCATGAAGAGGAGTCTTCCTAAGTCCAGACCTGGCAATCCATCCACTGAGACCCCTAGCTGCCCTGAAAAAGTTAAAGAGTAAGTCACAGAGCTAAGATACAAACACATATCTTCTGACTGCAAATCTAGCACTCTTACTATTCATTGAATTGTTTGTCATTTTAATTATATTTGAAACAAAACTAATAGGAAAATGCAATTTGGGTTTTAAATCAATCTTGTTATTTTAAACCAGTAGGAAATCTTAAAATCTCCAACATACATCTCTCTCATTATATTAAAAGTAGAAATTGGAAAAACAGCTTAATTGACCTAATCACTAGGGAAATAAAGAAAGACAAAAGACATTCCCTGTTCTCCAGAAGCAGACAGACTAATGGGGAGGGAAAAATGCAAACAACTATGTGCGAATAGGATATTTGTGGGATAAACTGGGGATAATCACAGAGGGAAGTCACTAACATGAAGGAGAAAGAGGGAAATCTTCAAACAGAAGGTCACATTTCAATTGAGACTTGAAGAAAACCAAGTAGGAGAGATGAAGAGGAAGAACATTAGATGCATGGGAGACAGGCAATGAAAATACTGCGTCAAGATATAGGAGTGCTTGAGCATGACAGTATTCTAGATTTGATCCTGGAGGTAATAAAGGAGCAGGAACTAGAATTCAGATCTCCTGGAACTGGATTCAGTATTATTTCTCCTACATCATGACATCTCTCTTATTGAGTGCCAATATCAATTACAAATTCACACTGGATCAGAGTGATGCTATTACTACAATAATTGTTTATGGAATGGGTATAAAGTAACGCTTGCTGTTCCTCTTCAAGTTGGCTTTCTTTTCATTTTTTTTTCTCAAATGATTCCTATGGTCAAAAAAATTTACCTTTATTGGCCAGCAAGCTAATCATAAGCCTCTGCTCAATAGAGGAGGAAGGGAGAAAAAATAAGCTTGTTTGTAGCAACTACTATGTGCCAGGCAATTTGATGAGCATATTTTACAAATTTTCTTTCATTTGAGATACTCACAGAATCTGAAAAGTACACTTATACTATCTGTATTACTGCTGTTTGTACTAGTTTCAGCTATCCATTAAGTTTCAGTAAATTTTCCATATTAAATATTAGATCATTTTTTAAAGACAAAAAAAAGGATAATAAAATTTCAGTTTTATTGAGAATTTCAAGTGATCTTTAATTATTCTCAACCCTAATTTTTGTTAAGTCAGGGTTTGTTTTTTAAATACCTGTTGTTTCCCAGATAACACACAGGAGGCATGGGAATTCTCAGTCTCCAGCCTCTAACAGGTTCACTCGATCTGGTCAGCCAGGCAGAAAGCTTCAGAGGGGCTAATAATCTTACTTATTCCAGTCTAGCCTTCTCAAATGGTTGCTGGGAGAACCAGCTCCTACAGTATTCCTTAACCACCCCTCTCGCAGGGACTCAAAAGGGGCGGGGGATGGTGACTACCTCTACCTCTTGACTGGGTCAATCAAGATAGGCACATTTGTACACTATCATAAATCCCCTCAACCCTCAAGGGGGGGGCAGGTGAGGCACACAAAGATTCCCTGTGCTTTTCCCCCCGAGGTTCCCCATTCGCTAACCAATGCCCACTAGCTTTTATAGAGCAATCAGACAACATTACACTTATAGGTTAACTTTAGCAATGTCATCACTAAGCACAAGAATAGTAAAGAGCAATCATGTTGCTCCCATATGCCATAGTGCAGCCTCAGTAGGACTGTCTGTCACTATGATTCTAAGAACTTCTATCTAGAACCCTTGGAACTATTCTGGGAGTTACTATCTAGCATCTGGAAACTAGACATTCCCATGGTCATGGATCCTAAGAAACTATCTAAAAGAATTATAAAATTCTCCTTATATACACCTATTATGCTGTACCTAACAGAATAAATAATGTTAAGAAATACATAAGATTTTATTGTTCTTTTAACTTTGATATAACTATTGATAGTGAGAGTTGTAGATGGCACTCAATGCTCAGATTCTACCTCATCTGCACATACCATACTAAATAATTTTTATACTGCACTAATTGGAAGTCAGAGTAAATTTGCTACCTTAGTTTTGCTTTTGTTGATTTTATTTTGAACTTTGCTTTCATAGAAAAAGTTGCATGTTGTACTTATACAAAATTTGTCCAGAAAAAAAATATTGATTTTGATCATTGCCTTCTGCACATCCTGTTCATCCCTCAACTCATTCAGATGTGTATTCTACAAAGTTGGAAAAACCCTGAACTAGAGTAATGTACTAAGGTAAATCTTAACCTCACGACCTGACTGACATTTTGTTTTGTTTTGTTGCCCATGCCAGAACTTTTCCTATGAAGGTTGGACTAGATCATGGGTTCTTAAACTTTTGGGGATCATAGAACCTTTTGGCAATCTGATAAAGCCTGTAGATGCATCACAATAATGTTTTTAATTGCATAAAATAAAATAGAAGAGCAAAGAAAACACAAATAACTGAAATACAGTCATCAAAATGAAAGGAATAAAAGCAGTGATTAAGAACCCAGAGAATTAGATGATCTCTTAGACCCCATCCAGCTCTAAAATTTTATGATACATTCTAAACACGGATCTTTCCAAACCACAACACTCGGTTACTTATTTCAATTTTTATTGTCTCTTTGATTCGGGGTTCAAAAAGATGGCAATTGTTTTGGTAGTTATAATGGAAACAAAGGGTATATAATCCATTTCACTCAAGGGTATGTGTGTCTGCATTCTCTCTGTCTCTCTTTCTCTCTCTCTCATTCATCTAAGTACCACATGTGCTAAAAACAGAAACAGGTCACCAAAACCAATCGAACTGAACAGCAGTGAAATATGATACAGCAAGAATGGAATTTTTAAGTATCTATTTTGTGAAAATTTTATTCTGTCTGAGAAACTTCTAACTTTTATTTAACCATGAAATTCATTCTACATTTCTTCAATAGGTGCTCAGCCCCTGAAAAAAAAAACAATCTCATCAATAAACTGTGTTTTCATTTTAGTCTCTTAAAATCAAATTAGATTAAATATTTTGAGTGAAACTTGACAAATCCACAGAACACTGATTTGTATGCATAATGACAGTGGAAATATAGTTCCCTGAAATATGCTTGTAAGGATAGTATATCAATCAAATAATAAGGAAGGGAATAACATAATATACTGTTACCACTAACAGAAATAATACAATTGTAAAAGAATAAAAGAAAAGATTATTTCTTATATGTCATTTGAAAAGCTCATGCTCATTATCAGATCTTAATATATACATATATATTCATTTTTTAAAAATTCTTTTATGAACTGAACAAACACCAAGAGAAAAGAACATTTCAACATACAAAGGAAAAGTAAGAGAATTATGTCTAAAATTGTAGGCTATTATTACCTATAATTTGGGGTTTTTTTAAATTGTATTGCACTTCCAATGCCTTTATTTCTCTTATAATGAGGAATAGCTTAATATTTTTTATAAGTATGTAAATTCACAACTAAGTCTGTATACTAAAGTGATTTTTTTAAAAAGAGAAAAGGAACTATATGCTTATAGCAGCTCTTTTGGGATGGCCAAGAATTTGAAATTGAGAGAATGTCCATCAATTGGGGAATGGCTGAACAAGTTGTGGTATATAATTGTAATGGAATATTATTATGCTATAAGAAATGATTAGCAAGATGATTTCAGAAAACCCTGGAAAGACTTACATGAACTGATACAGAGAGTAAAGTAAGCTAAACCAGAAAAATATTGTACACAATAACAGCAATATTGCATGATGTGCAACTGTGAATGACAACTATTCTCAGCAATATGATACAAGACAATTCCAAAAGACTCATGATGAAAAATGTTTTGTACCTCCAGAAGGAAATGATGAAGTCTAAATACAAATCAAAGCATATTTTTCACTTACTTTCCTTCCTATTTTTTTGCTCCAGTTTTCTTCCACAAAATGACTCATATGGAAATATGTTTTACATGATTGCACATGCATATATAACATACTCTTTGAGATTGCTTGCCATCTCAGGGAGAGGGAAGGGACGGGAGAGAATGATAGAATTTGGAATTCAAGACTTTTTTTTAAAAGAATGCTAAAAATCATTTTGACATGTAATTGGGGAAAAATAAAATGCTATTTTGAAAAAATTAAACATGTTTTGCTCCCAACATGTACTATATTAATAGTATAGCCTGCCTTCAAGCACAACAGTTCAATAAATAAACCAATGAAGATGAAAATTTTACCATATTAGGAATAAATAATTCCATGGAATATTAATTTTGGCTGAGATGAATCAAAATCTACATTGTTTATATTCAGTATCAATAGGCTACTTAATACATTAGTCTGAACCTCTAACCAAGGTTCATAATCTATTATAAACCAAAAGCAGAACTGTCAGGGGCGTAATGGACCAATAAACCTCCTGGGGGGATGGGAATGAGAAAACTAGGAAGATTTGACCTGCTGACGTGGCTCTGCCAGCTCAGCACTAGAAAGACTTCCTGGTCTGAAATTAAATAACCACTAACCAACCAGAAGGGGACACAACCTGGGTTGGGAATCGTGCCCCTTTTTTGGTTTGGTCTGGAGGGGCTCGCTCCAATGAGATGAAAGCCTCACCCTCGGGGTGGATCAGGATGGATACCTAAAAATAGAAACCTACTTAAACAATGGATAGCTACCCGGAACTAGAACCTTACTTAAACCAACGCCCTGGGCTGTTCGGGGGACTCCTCTGCACTTAATAAAGTATATGCCTCCTGAAGAAGTGTCCGACTGAGTCCCTCCGCCGAGTCCCCCGGGGAGGGAAATCCGGAGACGTCCGAAGCAGAAGCCCACTGAGAGAGTGTCACCTGAAGGACCCGGACCCGGGTCACAGAACAAAAGCAAATTTGCTTTAGTCATAACCTTTTTAATTTTAATAAGTCAATCACAAGAGACAAAAGCTATCACCAAATAAAAAGTATGTTTACGTCTAAAAGCAGATATCCAACTTACTTTGACCAACAACCATCAGGAGACTACTATAACATGTTCAACGGCCTTTTAATTGTATTTTCATGTCATGTGAATGAATGACATGATTATTTCTTTGAAAAATATTCATCCAACTGTACATTTTATTCATAAAGGAAAAAAGAAAAATTATATGTCTTAACATTACTCAAAAGACTTTTTTTAATCAAATAAATTTCCTAGGATGGATTGACAATTTCTTTTTTTGTTCTCCAGAAAAAGATTTTAATTTGGAAGAATCTTCAGCTCAATGCATTCTGTAAAAATAAGATTTTAATTACTAACTTCTTTGTGTATGTACGTAAAGAAATATCTACCTGGTACTATAATTTAATAGATACAATTAAGAATATGCCTTAAGAAAACTTTGCAGAAATCAAGCAGTTAGCAAACATAAGTAAAATTTGTTTCTATTTCATTAACTCCACTAAATTATCCAGGATTTCAATCATTTGTACATACGCTGGCTAAGGCCCTAGATTATTTGTGTACTACACTTCCAAGGCAGTCATCCAGCCCTGACCTGGTGAAAAGCCCAGGGAAAAGCTACGATGAAAATAAAGCGTCCTTGGCAGCCTCAGACATCCATCTCCCTGAACCCAGTGACACCTCCTTGGGCTCCACAGTCAAGCTTCAATGAATTATTCCCCTTGCTCTGCTGCCCACTATGGTCACGAAGAAATATAACTATAGTCAAGATTAGAATTTGGATATTATTAAGACTACTTATATAATTTCAACAGGACCTTTAAAATTCCACTTATTGTCCACTAGTTTTCTCAAATTTCTATTCTTTTCTTTTTATGTCATTTTTTTTATTCCTACACTAAAGTCCTACTTCATTACCTAATCGGGGTGACAGAGAAGGGGCTCTGTCTTCCTGAACCTATGTCAGAAGAAAGCAAGCTCAGACAGGTCCTTCCAAGTCAGCAATTAATTATCTACTAAGGCATATACCCTACCCGTCATTCTTATGCCAGTCTGGCTATGTTCAGAGAAACTAAACAAACAAGGATTAAACATCAAATGATTCATTTATTTGACCATAGCAGCTCATAAAACCATCTCTGAAAGAAAAAAAAAGGATGGACCTGTGTTCTACATTTATAGGGAAGAACATCTTCATATGAAAGAAGGCCTTTGCAGATTTAAAAAATGGTTTCATTCAATGTATGATCAAAATTATTTTTGCAGTTTCTGACCCTAGGTCTTCTTTACCAGTTTACAGATCACTACAATGTTTCAAAAATAGTTATCTTGGCTGATGATTACCTAACACTTGAAGGTTTTAAACATATGGATTAATTGTCTTCATAATACAAGCGAAGGAAATACAGGCATCATGGTCTCCAGTTTATGGATGAAGAAACATTACAGATGTTCACAAAAGAGAGTCAACTACAGCTATGCAAGAAGTATTAGAAGCAGAACGTGTATCCAGTTCTTCTTTAATTCCGAGTCAAGTAATAATTCCACAACAAGAGTGGTTCTCAAACTTTTTTTATTGTTCCTTAAACCCCTTTCAACAACAACCTGCCCCTCACTAAAAAGTGCTGTGATCACTGAGGGTAATGTAATATGCTATTCATAATAGTGTGTAACAATTATATAATGTTTTAAGGCATGATTAAAGAATTTTTAGCACAATGCCTTGGACCCATCTCTAAATGGGAACCGCTGTACTATATCATGCTGCATGTCTAATAGTAAAAAAAAAAAAAAAAAAAAAATACCAATAGAATTTTTTTTTGTACATTTTGACATTTAATCATTGAAAAATTAGAAACAAATTCACCGGACAATAAGCTTATTGTCAATATTCTCAGATATAACATCCTTTTAAATTTTCAGAATATCATAGGTTTTATTTTCTTTTTCATTTTTCTTTATTTTTCTAAGGAATCATAAGCTACAAGAAAAGTTTTTCAAAGTAACTGGACCCTCTAAAGAGGCTTGACCTATATGTAACTCCATATTTTAGAGAAATGAAAATTCAGACACAAGAAAATATAACAATTATATTGATGGGTACTTTTTTTGAGTGAAAAAAATGTCATAAAAAGTCACCACCAAAATGCATCAGATTTTTCCAGATAGAGTTTAGATAAAGGTGAACTGACATATAGAATGAAAAACCATTAGTTACAAGTTATATAATATGGCTGTCTAGTAGGAGGAATGGGATGACTACATACAAAATTTTAGATGATATAACAACAAAAGATATCAATAAAATTTATTTTTTTAAAAAGAAAGAACTATGAATTTTTAACTTCAAGCCTGATTCTTTTTTGCCTTTATTTAATAATCTAGAATAAAAGAAGCATTCTTCTACAAAATATTCTTTTTACTTACTGACACTTTTTATTCTGAAGGGGCCATATGTATGAAGAAAATGCTCTTCTATAAATAGATGAATTCAATAAATTTACTAAGTGCTTATTGTATGCCAGGTAGTGTGCTCAGAATAAGGGATGTTATTACAAAAGGTAAGAGAGTTGCTTCTTTCATCCTTATAAGGAACTCCTTCATCCCTCTATGCATTTTCTTTACCATCATGACCCTTAAGCCTTCTCATCCTTTCTCTGTCTCTGTATCCCCTTCTTCTGACTGGTCATTTCCCCCAAGAGCCTCCATTTTGAAAATAGTGTGTTCACCTCCAGCTCTGTTTACTCCATTTTTCTCCATGCTCTGCTTCTGGCTCTGGAATTCTTTCTCCACTATGTTCCCAAACAGATACATTCTTTGCCACTTACCCACTTTTCACTTTCCTGTTATACGAAGCCTCCTTCCCTTTGCACTGTGCATACTACTTAAAAGACACTTGTTTACTTGAGAAAAGACAAAACAAAATGAAATAAAAGTACTAATAATTTTTAACTGCAATACAAACAGATGTTGTTCAATTGTTTTTCAGTCGTGTCAGACTTCTCATAACCTTATATGGGGTTTTGTTGACAAAGATACTGGAGTGGTTGGCCATTTCCTTGTCCAACTCATTTTACAGATGAGGAAGGCAAACTGAAAGAGCAAATTTGAACACAGGTCTTTCTGACTCTAGTTAAGTGCTCTATTTATGATGTCAACTAGCTAGCAGCCAGAATGATACATTATCTCATTTGATTCTCACAATAACCCAATTATTTATTTTTACTTTGTGCACAAGAAAAGAGGTCTTTGAGAGCTTAAACAACTTGCCCAAGGTCACAAAATTCATCAGGATCTGAGGCAAGACATTAAGTTTTCCTGACACTAAGCTAAAGCTCTCTATACAACAAATCAGTGATAAGGTGTGATCCTGGACAAGTTACTTAATCCTGTTTGCCTCAGTTTCCTCATCTGTAAAATGAGTAGGAAAAGGTAATGGGAAGCCACTCCAGTATTGTTGCCAAGAAAATCCCAATTGGGTTCGTGAAAAGTCAGACACAACTAAACAAGAAAACAAAAAAGAGGGCGTGCATGGGGGTAGGCTGGGATAAGACCCTCGGACTACAGAGTGTTGTGTGTGAGGGCTAACACAGGGGTCAGCTTTCAAAAGAAGCATGTAGTATACAAATAGGAATGAAAAAAGTGGTTGGAGTGAGATTGTGACAAACTTTAAATGGCAAACAATGGCGTTTGTATTTATCCCAGAAGCAAGAGAAAACCCTCTGACCTTTTTTGATCAGAGAAGTTACATAGTCTAAAGATTAGTCCCTGGAATATCATTTTAAGCCAAATATCACTTTGGTAGCCGTATAGGACTGGAGGCACGGGAATCAATTAGCAGGCTAGTCCAACAGTACAGGTGAGAGAACTATTATTAAATCTAAATATTGCATTCTGCATGGTCAAAGGCAGAACATAATCAAAATGGTATGAACTATTTTTAAGGCACAGTCTTTAATTAACTTGTTGTCATCCTTTATACAATGTAAATTTAGAGAGAAGAGAATGTTTGATTTCTTATCTTTGTATCTCCAATGCCTAATTCAGTGTAGTGTCTGGAACACATTAAGTGCTTAATAGACACTTCTGACTGTTCTCAAATCACTGATTTTTTTTTTAATTATTAGGTGAATGTGATAACTTCTATATACCACAGAAACCTGATACAAAAAATGAGCAAGTAGATCAAAGTATACATTGTTATTGATTCATTTTCCTAATTAGAATATTTCATATGGAATTGCTTTCTAAATCTGTCTTAAGTTAACAAAAGTTACATTCATTATGAAAATTGTACGTACTCTAAAGTGCCCCATAGCATTTGTTTACATCAACTTAATGTTTCTATTATGTGAGAATTTATTGGGTTAAAAACTTGAGTAGGCAAATGTGACTCATAAATTAAAAAAAAAATCTGACACTTTAGATGAGGCCATTAGCAGCATTTCATTTCAGTGACTTCCAAATGTATTCTTTTATTTTTTAAAGTGTATAGACTTTAATACTCTAAGGAGATTTAAAAGTATGAAAAACATTACCAAAATTCATTACAGAACTTTATTCTTTTTGACAGACATTTCACTTTTATGATTGTACCTTCAACTTAGAATTGAAATGAGTCCAAACTCCTTTAATGGAATAACAAAGGATTTTGGTGGTCCTTCATGCCCTGTGTAAATTATTTCTCTCTGTTGTAAACTATTTTAAATTAACTTATATTATGGCTCAATTATATGTCAGTATAAATTAATATGAGCAACTAGGTGGAGCAGTAGATAGAGCACCAGGTGTGAAATCAGGAACATCTGAGCTCAAATCTGACCTCAGACACTAATTAGCTATGTGACACTGGGCAAGTTACTTAACCCTGCTTGCCTCAGTTTCCTCATCTGTAAAATGAGCTGAAGAGACTGACAAATCACTTTAGTACTTTGCCCCCCAAAAAACTCAAATAGGGTCATGAAGAGTCAGACACAACTGAAAGTTACCAAATACAAATAAATATGGAAAAATAAAGCTAAATAGTCAGCAAACACTTAAGTGGCTGTTATTATCCAGGCACTGTGTTAAGTATTATCAATACAAAGAAAGACAAAGAAAGGGAGAGCTATTATAACATTTTAATATTTTGTTATATCACAGTAGACATTCATATTATATAGCAAAATCATCACATACTAAACATAATCAGAATTTCATATAAATATACTTGTCATTTTACTATCTCAATCCGAAGGTGCTCAAAGCTAAATTCTAGAACGTCAGTCCTTGTACCTGAGTAATGTCTTCTCATCATGAAAACTTTCAGGAAAATAGTTCAAACCTGGCAATTCTGGAAACTTTATTTTTCCTGAAACTGACAAGTAATACCAGTATACATGACAACATGAAACATTTTTTACATTAAATGATGATTACCAAGCAATGGGAAGCTGGCTCACACCCATGTTTGTTTCAGTAACTGAGAGTTTAAGTTAAGTTCCTTGACAAACAAATAACAACAACAAAAAAAAAACAACAACCCAGCATTCACCATTTGTGCATAAAAATCCATACTTTATAACCTATGAGTCTTTGTTTTTATATCATACTATAAACATGTTATAAATAGCTTGATGGACAGTTTCACCTTTAACTGAACCAACTCGAGTTAGAAGGAAGATATGGACCTTTATCCAGTTCCTTTCACTGGGGCCCATTACAATGATGCTGCCAGAGGGATTCCACAGGAGCCTTAGATATCTTGGACTTACACTCTATTTATTTTGGAACTGTGGGTTCTTCCCTTATTAAATCTTCTTTTTGCCAAGAGAAATTGGAATAAAAGCCAGAAAGGCTGAGATGTATATATATTTCAACTTGATAGAACAGCATAAGATTTCAAGCTTAGGAAAAAAAACCCAATGTTGTTAACGTTCTTCTTGGAAAGGACATGTCTCGGGACAAAAAAGTACGAAGAAATAAATCAATATATCAGTCATGTCTGAAAATATATCATTCTAGGGCTTCTATTTGGAGTTGCAGAGAGAGTTAATAGGAAGTAAAAATGAAAAGATGAAGAAAGGCATCAATGAGCAAACAAAAAGGGAGAAATAAAAAGCTTGAAAAGCTACACAAACAGAAATTTGAATTTTTAATTTTTAAAATAAAATTGACACGAGAATTTCATGTGAATTTGAATGGTCCTTTTGTTTTGTGCATGTTTGAAAATTTGTGTTGTTGACTGTTAAGTTAACAATAAAATGCATATAGTACGGAAAACAATGAAAAGTAAAAGACTGTTCTAACAAAATTATATGGCTAATTATTTCTCCCTTTTTTATTACAATAAATTTCATGAGGAAATATATTGGATGATAGAATTGGGAACCAAAAGACTCTTAACAGACAGGAATCATGGATGGAAACTAACAAGATAAATTTTTATTAAGGTTAACTATAAAATCTGTACTTTTTTTAAAAAAAATTAAGTTTATAAAATACAAAATGTGAGAAAGCTGTCACTAGAAAGTAACTCATGAGAAAAAGACCAAAGAGTTTCAGAGAATTTCAAGGTCAAAATAAATCATGATATAGCAGTTTCAAGAACTAATGCAGTCACACCTTTCAATGTCCTCTGATCTCTTTGGAGTGGATATTGTTACCAACGTAACAGAATCACAGCTTATCCAAATCTTTCCTTGTGCAACTCTTGTCTACTTTTTCTTATAAATCCTTCTTAAGGGAATTGACTAACATGGCACAGATCTTTTTCTAAATCATTTAATGGTCTACAGAAACTGCAATCATAGGCTACGTTAATAGAAGTTTAGTAACAATAGGGAGAGGAGAGATAGTCATAGGCTGTTCTGGCCTGCTTAGAATCTATATGTAAAATTGCATATGGTTAGGCTGTGACCCAATTTAGAAGATCATTGACAAAAAGGAGTATCTTCAGAAGACAGCTTACAGTATAATGAGGGAACTAGAAACTACGTCATAACACAACTACTTTAAAAGAATGAGAGATGTTAAGCCTAGGAAAGGAAAAATTTGAGAAAAGAACATGACAGCAGCTTTCAAACGTGGAGCAACATTCTTACAAAAGACAAAAACAAGGACTCAGATTGCTCTTCCTAGCACCTGACAGCGTGACTGTAACAACTAAGTATAAATTACAGGGATGCAGATGCTTGTTCAATATAACAATTACAAATGTCCAAAAACAGATCTGACAGCTTCAGAAAGTAGTGAGCTCCATGTGATCAAAGGACTTTAGGGAGAGTCTGAATAAACACTTGAGGATACTATAAAGGAGAATTAATTCATGATCTGATTATGAGTTGGCCTAGATTACTTCCAAATCTATTAGAATCTCTGGTTCTTTGGTTTCCTTAAAATGAACCTCCTTCCACCACTAGGTCTAAACAAGCTTCCTAGAACTTTTTCAATTTTAACACTAATTAAAGCAAGATGACTGCGCACTAAATCTGAATAAATCAACTACTTTCTCAGGAAAAATTTAGAACAAGCTTTACAACACTACACTGATACTAACTAGAGTTCAGTTATTACCAATAAGTTGTAATAAAGGACAATGAGAACAAATGTCAAAGATACAAATATCCATGAGTGCATGCATATCATAAAACTCTAAACAGCAGAGATGCAAATTCCCTAACATCTATTCCTGTGATCTTAGAAAAGCAAGAATGAGCTAAAAGGTCTGGTTTTGTTTGCACGTTAACTTTGCGTACTGCTGCATGAGTTTTCCGGAATCTGTAGCAGTATATCATAAATTTAAAGGGGGAGAAAAATGGAGGAATGTGCTAGGGACTCCCTAAAGCCCCAAAGGATAATCCTGAATGACAAGATTTGCTTATCGTTGCCCTGAATAACTATATGTAACAAATCAAGGTGACTGCCAGGAAACCACCAAATGGAAGAGTGCAGAAGGCAAATAAAACTCTTTATCAGCCCAGTGAAACATAAGCTCCACCTCCACATGCTTTCAAATTTATTTGACAAAAACTTTTATTGAAAAAGAAGAAACTGAGAAGGCTAAAATTAAAAACTTTTGGGAATTAACTACAGAAGGAAAACTAACCAGATTACAAAAAAGGTGGGGGCACTCACTAGAGATGTGGGGAAATGGTAGAAGGGAATAAGTATTTATTAAGTACCTACTGTTAAGTGCCAGGCACTGAGCTAAGTACTTAACAAATATTTTCTCACATGATCCTCACAACAACCCTGGGAGGTAGGTATTAGTATTATCCCCATTTTAAAGTTAATAGAAATAAGGCAGATGGAAGTTAAGTTACTTGTCTGGGACATATTAATTATTAATTATTAATTATTGGAAGCTGCATTTGTACTCCGGTCGTCCTGACTCCAAGCCTCGTCACTATGCCACCTAATGTCTCAGAGTCATTCAACAATATTGAATGGAAAAGTGTGACATTTTCAGTATTTACTCGAATACTTATGATGGAATACCTACTCTATAAAAGATATTGTGCAGGATACTCATGCCTACATGGAGCTCACATTCCAATAGTGGTATTGGAAACAGAAGTAAAAATAGAAAATGCCCATCAAAATGGATTTAATTATCATCTCTGTGCAGATTACTCTCAAATCTGGAAATTCAGCTTCAGTCTTTACTCTAAGATGAAATCTCATATCACCAAAATATCCACTGAAACTTTCAAATTGGAAATCATGAAGTGATGTCCAAAGAACTCCTTTATCTTTCCTCCCAGATCCCCAATCCCCACCCCATGTCAAATTGTCCCTATTTCTGATGGGGGATGTGCTAGTAAGACAGGTTTGCAATGTCAGTGCTATCTCTGATTTCCCACTTTCATTCACCCCACAATCTGCTACCAAACCTTGTTTCTGCCTCAGAAACATCTCTGTCACCAGTACCCTTCTCTCCCATCACACGATCACCAGCCTAGTTCAGGGTCCTCGATGCTTCGATTGGACCACAGCAGGCATCACTAAAATTGTCCCATTTCCTCCCCAAGATACTCCAGTATTACCTGTAGAATTAAATATAAACTCCTCGGTCTTATATTTAAAGTCTTCTCTACTGGTTCCATTCCAGCTTTCTTGCTTTGTTACATATTACAAGACCTTCAGGTGAACTATACTCCAGCCAAACTGGCCTTTTTACTTCTCACACTATCTCTATGCCTCTGGCAGTTCCCCATAGACTACAATGGAATGTACTACATACTCACCTCCACCTCTTAAAAAAGCTTCCTTCACGGATCAGCTCAAGTGCTGGGAAACCCTTTCCTGATCCTTGCAGATGCTACTCTCTTCCCTTCATATTTTAGTATATATTATACTTAACATATAATATGTACACATACACATATACAGTCACATATATATGTGTGTATGTGTATACATGATAGCTAACATTTAAGATGTGCAAAGCATTTAAAATATACTAACTCATATAATTTCAATCATAATCCTGTACCACCATTTTTCAGATGAGGACAATGAGGGAAACAGGTCAAGCAACTTGCCCAGCATGGTATAGCTAGTAAGTGTCTAAGACCGATTTTGAACCTAGATCTTCCAGACTTCAGTACGTGAACATCTGCTACAATTTTTTCCTCCCCAAATAGCACATAAGGTTCTTGAGGACTTTGTTCATTTTTTTCTTTACGCCCCTAGCATCCAGCACAGAGGCTAACAAATAATGTGCTAAATAAATCCTTGTCGATTGATTGAAATTAAGCAGTGAGGGGAGGAATCCACATGCCAGTGGAAATAGCCTAAGCAAAAAACAAGGTGTTTTCAGGTAGGGTAAGATGAATCAAAACAAGCAAAAACATAGGATCAGCTACAGTTGAGAACAAGTGTCCAGCAAACCTAACAGGTAAAGAAAATGACATCAAAATGAGAAAAGAGGCTTCTCAATTTGCCACCCTTTGCACTAAGTCAGTGATCTGATCTGTACAGGACCATTCTATCTCTAGTTCTCCCAAAGTCCTTCATGAACCTCTCTATCATAAAAGGCTGGGATCCATAAACACGCAACCACAATTGAGTTTAAAATACAAAAAGCACCCAAGGAAACATATGCCCCCTCAAAATGTTACAAGTAAATACTGACTATGGTAGACGAAGAGAGAATCAAGGAGATTCCCTCAAGATGGGGGGGTCCTACAGATGTTCCTGTTCATAGAAGGTATCATGTGGGTAGCTATCCCTTCTTCTTTCTCATCCTCTTCTTCACCCTGTCTAGATATTTGAATTCTCCCTTCATATGGTCAGTTGGTTGCTGTCCTTCAGTCTCAGAGGACCAATATGACATCACCATGATAAACTCAACTTTCATTGTGTCCAACTGTGGCTGATCAGACCAATATGAGCTCGGAATGCTCTAACACAGATTGGGCACAGATTGTTCGTGTGAATATGTGGGGTGGATATTCTAAATTTGCACATCCTACATTTACTTTGCGATGTCTCAATTCTGCTTTGCTCATAGAGTGCAGCACTCTTTCTGATGCGACCGCACCATGCTGAGCGGTCCTGTGCCAGTGTCTCCCATATCGCACAACCAAATCCAAAGTTCTGGAGAGAAACCTTGGGAGTGTCCTTGCATCGCTTCTTCTGATCACCATATGATCACCTACCCCATGTGTGTTCTCCATAAAATAGTCTTTTTGGCAAGTGTACATTTTGCATTTGAACAACATGGGCAGCCCATCAGAGTTGTGCTCTCTGAAGCATAGTTTGAATGCTTGGCAGTTTAGTTCAAGCAAGGACCTCAGTACCTTATCCTGCCAGGTGATCCTCAGAATCTTCCTAAGACAGTTCAAATGGAAGCGATTCCGTTTCCTGGCATGGCACTGGTAGACTGTCCATGTTTCACAGGCATACAACAATTAGTCAGAACAATGGAGCTGTAGACCTTCAGTTTGGTAGTCAGTCTCTTCTCTCCCAAACTTTTCTTCAGAGCCTCACGAAAACTGAGCTATGTCTGGAAATGCATGCGTCAACCTCATTGTCAATGTGTACATCCCTGGAAAGTACACTACCAAGGTAAGTGAACTTATCCACAGCACTCAAAATTTCTCCATTTATTATAACTGATGGTTCCACATATAGATGGTGTGGTGTTGGCTGATAGTGTTAATTATTAGACCAAAATTAGCACAGGCAACAAAGAATCAATCCATACTTCATTGTAGCTGTTCAGAGGCTGCATTGAGAGCACAATCATCTGCAAATATTGATGGACTTCTCTGGGCAACCAAATTTTGACATAATTTTCCATAAGCCCTCACAACTAACAGTGTCAAAGGCCTTGGTGAGATCTACAAATGTTGTATACATACCTCTGTTATGCTCCTGGCATTTCTCCTAGAGTCGTCAGGCAGCAAACACCACATCAACTGTTCCTCGGCCCTTTCTCAAGCTACACTGGCTCTCAGGATCGACCTATTAAGGAGGAGTCTAGCAAGAATCTTGCCAGCAATGACTGAGAAAACCACCTGTGATTGTCACAGGGCAATCTATTCCCTTTACCTTTATAGAGATGGACAATGGAGGCATCCTTGAACTCCTGGATAACCTAGGGGATAACCTCCTCTTGCCATATAACCTGGAAAATTTCACTCAGATTCTATATGAGCAATGGATCCCCCACCTTGTAAATTGCAGCTGGATTAGAATCAGCACCAGGTGCTCTGCCACATGAAAGAGCCTAATGGCCCTCAAAACCTCTTCTTCAGTTGGAAGTTCAGCTAAGAACGGACTGACTTCAACCTGAGGTAAATGGTCAATGGCATCAGCATTGATTGAAGGTGGTCTGTTGAGATCACTATGGAAGTGTTCAGCCCATCTCTCTAGGATCATGTCCTTATCACTAATCTATGTTAGCACTGAGTAACTGATGCACCATAGGTTTTTGGTCCAAGTGCTTTGAATTGTTACTATCAGCATAAAACTGAATTTCACCTGCCTTCTTACTGAGCCAGGAATCCTGCATCTCTCTAAGCTTTGCTAATACTTTGCTTTGATGGAATTAAATGCTGCCTTCTTAGAAGTGGATGAACTATCCTGTTGGTAAATCCTTCGGAGTTTTCATTTTTCATTTAGCAGCTTCTGAATTTCCCCATCACTTTCATCAAACCATTGTTGGTGTTTGTGAGTGTTCTGGCCCAGATGAGCAAATGCAGTGCTGTATACCAAATCTCTGAAAGCTGCCTACTCCTTTTCTGCTTCTCTGTAGGCAACTGTGTTGGCTCAACTTTCCCATAAAGTTAGCAACAAACTGTCCACGCTCAGAGAAGAGTGTGATGTTAATTCTTCTGGTAGTCATTTCGCCTTGGGGGTGGCACTTCTGATGAATGAGAATATTTAGCTTGGAAAGGATAAGTCTATGATCACTCCAGCACTCTGCACCACACATTGCCTTAGTCACTCACATCTTGTCTGTCTCTTCTTACAATCACACAGTCTATTAGATGCCAATGTTTGCTTGCAAAGGTCCATCCATGAACTTTTATTGCATTTAGGTAAACGAAAGACACTGCTGGTGATGAGAAGGTCATGCGATGCACAAGTCTTCAGCAGTAAATGGCCTTTGCTGTTGCTGTTTCCAACTCCATTCCTCTCTAGGGACTCCCTGCCAAGTCTGGTAGTCTGAGTCTACTCTAGCATTAAAGTTGTCCAGAATTATAAGCTTGTCCTGTTTTGGAACACTGATGATAAGAGTCTCTACGTCTTCTTAAAATTTTCTTCAATCTCATCAGGGTTCATCATGGTGGAAGCATAGGCACAGCATTTTCCCTCAAGTGGCAATCACGTTGTCATGAGTCTGTCATTCATTCCTTTTGGCAGGCATAACAGCTTGCTAAGCTAGATTAGTTTTGGTTGCAAAACCTACGCCAGTCTCATGGCACTCCCCTTCACTGTGGCTACTCCAAAAAACTGTATATCCAGCTCCAACTTTAGTAAGCTGGCCTTCATTTGCCACCCTTGTTTCACTCATGGCTGCTATTTGGATGCAATACCTATTGAGTTCTCTTGCAATAAGAGCAGTTCATCTTTCAGGTTTACTGAATTTTGTGTTGTCTATAAGTGTGAGCATGTTCCATGTGCCGATGGTGAGTGGAATCATCTTTGAAGAGGTTTTGGTACATTTTATACATTTTTTTGTGCTTCAACTGCATAGTGGGATTCCCTACCTGCCGCAGTAATCAGGCCAGGGTTTGGTAAGCAGACAATATTTAGGGCATCTTTTCTAGCCCCCTTCCTCACACCAGGAGATGAGCAGTGCAATCCTTAAAAGGCTGCTCAGACACCCAGGGGGTTTCCAAATCTCACTGCTGCTACCTGTGAGAAATGACCCTATGGCCTGAACCAAGTGTGCAAGGTTGTGCCTACAGCTCCCAGTGTATCTGCACCTGCTGCTTCATCATTTGCCTGTCACCACAGGACTTTGAGATAGGTATAATAGTAAAATGGTATGAATGATGTCTTTTGATTCGTGCGTAAATTAGACTTAAGGGAGGTAGAGCTGCACAAAGTTGTCAGTCTCACTCTCTCCTCCAGAGTCATCATAGTCCAGTAGCAGGACAGAGTCAAGAATGGCGATGGCTCAAGATGCAGTGTTTGACCTTGGTGTCTTCGGTATCTAACCAAGCTCTAAGCACTCCACATCCCCTGCTTCAACTGCCTTCATGGCTGTTAGAAGAAATTGTTCTCATACCCCTCTAACTCCCCAATGTGTTTGGGACCCCTTGGTTACCCTCAACCTGGTTTGGCCTGTCTGCCAAAACTGTTTACCAGGATGTGGCCACTGCACATGCTACAGCTTCTTGGAGCCACAGGTGAGAGTTGGGTGGAACAGGTGGACACCAGAGGTGGAAAGCAGCCCTGAAAAAGGCTTGGCAGCCATCACAACAAAGATACTGGTCCTCCCTGAACACACCTTACACCCCAATCCTCCCTTCATAAATTAGGGGATTGGATAACCAATTTGTGGTACAAGAGAATAACAGAATGTCATTATTAAATCATGAAAATGTCTATTAATAAAGGTATCATTTTAGATGATTTTAGAATAATTTGAAAGATTGTTTTTATTTTTTATAAATAATTTAGAAGATTTACATGAAAATAAGCAAAATCAAAGGATAATTTATATTGATAGCAATAATAAAAAGGAAAGCTTGATAAATCAGAGTAATGTAAAAACAACACTTGATTTCAAAAGCCTAGAAATGACGTATGTCTCCTGCATGTTGACAGACTGGTGAAAAATCAGACAGATGTTTTTCAGATACACTCAATATGTTATTTTGCTTTGCCAGACTATACTTGTTAAAAGGGATAGTCTATGAGGTAAAGGAGGGCATTCAGAGATGGAGTGGAATGACAATGAGGCTTAAAAAGAACTACAGTTTTATGACTATCACAGTCCTATATCTAATATAATATTTAAATAATAATGAGACTACTTTTTGGTTCCAGTCATAACCAAGTTTAAATCTAAAGAATAGTAACATAAATCTAAAGTTTAGATTTGGGTTTAAACTATATCCCTCAGGATAGTTTAAAAACTGGTGAAAAGTTTTACTTAAATCTATGACCACTGAAGTCACCTGAATTGCCAAACTCTCATAATGAAAGGAAACACCAGCTCCTCAATTCTATTTCCCTTCTAGCAATTTTCAATTAATACAATTCAACAAACATTTCAACTCAATAAATATTTATTAAATGACTACTACAAGGCATATCTTTCCCAGTAAAATCTACCAACTCTAAATATTTCAGGAGATATAAAGTTAGTAACGTCAAACTGAGAGAAACTCAGGTATTATGGGAGAGATCACTTTTGACATCTCCAACAAATACATCAGTAGGTAGGTGACTCAGTGGATGGAGTGCCAGGTTTGAAGTCATGAAGATGCATCTTCCTAAGTTCAAATTTGGCCTCAGACACTTACTAGCTGTGTGACCCTGTGCAAGTCACTTAACCATGGTAGCCTCAGTTTTCTCATTCATAAAATGAGCTGGAGAAGGAACTTGTTGCTCACAAGTAAGGGTCGGGGAGGAGTTATTGTATAGGAGGGCACAAAAGAATAAGGGCTCCCAGTATTGCATGATTGATCAAATGCTTTAAAGTCAAACCATTTATTTACTACTTTGAAGAGTAATCACTACCTATTGTAGTAAAGATTACCCAGACAAAATTAAGTTAATAACTAGACTTCTGACATAACAAAAGAAAAAGGGATTTTGCTGAAGTATTCTAAGGGCCTGGAAAGCAACCACTATTTTAGCAAGTTTCAAAAAGGATAAGTGCTAATTGTGACCCTTGGGTTATCTATCAGCCTTTGTCAACAGGGGAAAGAAGCAAGAAAAAAAAGAAGCTTCCTCAGCCAAGAAATGCGATGGTTTGAAGAACAGAGTTGGATATGCACAAATAACTCTTTCAGTGTATTCTAAAATCCTGAACAACTCTACAGAGTCATCAAAAGTAAAGAATACAAATTTTCTAACATGTTTTGAAAAAGATTATCAAGAACACTTTCCCCATGTAGGAAAGTCAATAGTCCAGGGATAAGAGGTAAAAAAAGCAGTGTTCCAGATTTAATGGTGAATAAAATTTAGAAACAAACGGCCAGTTTTCTGAATGAGAAAAGCAATCCTATCAAATAAAAGGTTATATAGCAGAAAAGGAGAAAGAACAAAATAATCTAAAAGTGGGACATTCTGTTCTAAAGACTTAGAACATAGTTAAATACCTATATAACACTGTATTAAGTGAAACTTAAAGGAAAAGCAAGTAAGGCATTTGTACCTGAAAGTAGTCTTCCTCATTAAAAACCTTGTTGAAAGTGGAGGGGGTAGACTCACTTTGGAGATCAATTTCAGAATAACAATTTTTTTTAAAAATGAAGATGGAAAGTAATTGATGAATTTTCTAGGTTATCAATAGATAAGTATATAATGAATCAGGGGTGAAGGGTTTGTTACTGTGAAAATAAAATTGCAAATTTATCTTACAAAAGATTAACTGAAAATGCCTGCTTCTCCTACTCTAAAAATAATGGAGAAAAAAGCATGGTGGTCCATCTAAAGATCTGACTTCAGAGCCAAGAAAATTCAGGATCTAGTTTACCACGCCCAGGAAGAAGTCAGCTAACTTTCAGTGCTCTGAATAACTAACACTATAGAAATTGTGTAGAAGATGCTGACCTTAAGCTACAAAGTAAAGTAGAATGGGGGTGGAAGCAGAGATACCATACACCGTACATACATAGCAACAACTGAAACAATGATTTTTGGAGTTATAATGACCAAGTTTGACCCAAAAGAAGAGCTATGAAATGGTACCTCTAGATACTTTCCAGAGGTAGGAGACTTTTGGCATGGCATTCTACAGGGGGCACAGGGAACAGAACATTGGACCTGGAGCTGGGAACACCTGTGTTTAAATACATTCTTAGACGCTTAACTGGCTGTATGACCCAAGATATACCTCAGTTTCTTCAACTGTAGTAAAATGGAGAGAATAATAACACCCATCTTCCACCATTACTGGGAAGACAAAACCAAGATAACATTTGTAAAAGAGCTTAACACAGTACTTGGCATATAGTAGGTGTTTAACAAAGACCCCTTCCTACAGAAAATGTCAAACTTTTAATATATCTTGGTTTCTTTTGCTGAATTTTTTCTTCTCTTCTTCCTTATTTTTTGTTATAGGGGATGGTGCTCTGGGAGAAGGTAAGGGAAAGGATACTTTGGGAACATCAGTTTAAAAAAACAAAGAAATATCAACCAAACATTACTTTTAAAGCTTCTGAATTGGCCTAAATAAACCTCATTTATGTATCCCTATTTAGACTTAAACACACAGATAAGTAGTTCCATTTGCAACACAATGGCCTTTTTTAAAGCCTGTTTTTTTTTTCAGTTGAAGAAATCATAAATGATAATTGCACAGGACAAAAATAGCACCCAGCTCAAGTCTCAGTGGCTCATTGTTTCAGGTGTGATGGCTTAGAATGAGTGTAATAGCTAATGTTTTCTGTTTCTTACCCTGTCAGACTGATATACATATATATGTATGTGTATATATATGTATGTATATACGTATATGTATATGTGTATACACACACACACACACACACACACACATATATATTTGTGATAGAGAATTGGGCCATCTTTTGTCTCAATTCTTATCTAACTCATAGTCATTGATTGAGCTTTGCCTCAGACAAACTTGAGAGCTGGGAAAAATCTTAATTTAAAAAGGTCAAGGTCACCCACTGCATCCTATGTCAGTCCTTTTGACTTTTGTCTTGTCACAGGACTCCAGCGACTACAGAGAAGAGAGTGAGGCTGACAACTTTGCTCAGCTCTGCCTCAATTAAATCCACTGATACTCTTTAAGAAAGAAGGAACAATGTAGCCTCATTATAACTTCATTCTAATTCTGACATAAAGTCGTCAAGTGGTACCTGACCATTTCTTTTTCCTATTACAATAAAATCTTGATCCCTAAAGTACAACCCTGACAATTTGGAAAGTAACTAAATCTAACAGCCCAGAATGGTAAATTGAGCTATGTTTTCAAGGAGGTAACAAACCTAAGAGGTGAAGGTAAATTAAGAATATTCTAAGCTTGGAGAACAGTCTAGGCAAAGCCACAGAGGTGGGAGATGGAATATCTCATGACCAATAGGCCAGTTAGGCTAGAATGGAGAGGTCATGAGGGAGACTAATACCACATAAAGGGGAAAAGATCATTCATTGGGTGTAGATTAATAGGGGTGTTGAATGCCCAACAGAGGAGTTTTTATTTGATTTCAGAAGTAATAAGACCCATAAAGCCATAAAGGCTTCTTGACTGTCCAATGTCAGATCTGCATTTTAGAAAACATCCAGTTGACAACTTTGTGGAGGACAAATTAAAGAAAGGGATCGCAACATGTAGAATGATCAAGAGGTTACTACAATAGCACAAAGGAGAGGTGATAAGAGGTTGATCTAGGGCAATGACTGTAATCAGAAAGAGGTGGATATATTCAAGACGTGGTAGAAGTGGAAATGTCATAACTTGACAAGTAACGGGATGTGGGGGATTAGGAAGAATAAAGAGTCTAGAACATCTAGTCAACATGGCCCATGTCACAAGATTCTACTAATTTCAACCCACTTTCTTTTATATCTGATTTCCAAGACTAGAGGAAACTATTAAGAAGAAATTAGGAGAGAAAATGTAGGTGCTAGAGACAGACCCAGAGAACAAATTGAAAAGAGGTGACAGTCTAACAATGAGGAAAAAAATTAGGAAATCCAAAAACCTCTAAAGACTAGAGCCATAACATATACAAGAGAAAAAAATACCACACTAGACACCTCAACTGCCAAGGATGTCTTTCATCTCTATATTATATCCTAATACAATAAGTAATAGTCTTGAATTATCAAGACCAGAATGAATTATGTTGAAGAAGGCATGCACATTTTGGAAAAAGAAAATCTCCCAAAATCATCGCACAGAAAATTTGTTAAAATGGGTAAATATTTTGGACATTGTTTAGGCTTCTTTCAATCATGCCAGACTCTTCATGGCCCTTTTGGGATTTTCTTGGCAAAGACACTGGAGTAGTTTGCCATTTCCTTTTCTAGCTCATTTTACAGATTAGGAAACTGAAACAAACAACATTAAGTGATTTGCCCAGGTTCACACAGTTAATGTTTGATGCAAATTTGAATTCAGGTCTTTCTGACTCCATCTAGCTGCCCCTGGAAGACTTTAGTTATCTAGAAAATACACATACCCAAAATACCTTATACACAGATGGTATTAAATTTATTCACTAATTCACTCAACAAACTTTTAAACGTCTGCTGTATGTAGTGTGAGGACTGTGGAATATATGAAGGTAAACAAGACATGGATAAATTGGGCTTTCACTATCACTAATACTATATCGCTTTTTCTGTTTCTTTCTCCCCATACATTTCTATACAGTGGAGCAGGAAAAAATAATGCTGAAAGAGGAAAGAGGAGCAAGCAGATATCATTATTCCACATTTTACAGAAAAGGACACTGAGACAGAGAGTGGTCAAGTGACTTCCACATATCTAGTAAGTATCTGAGGATGGATTTGAACTCAGGGCTTGCTTATGCTATTTTATCACCTAGGCAAATAGCTTCAGAGATGAAAATGAGTCTGAGAAGCCATCTATCTATTCCAACAGGTGCCAGGACAGTAATCAGGAAGACTTCTAAAACACTGCCAACCTGTAGTTATCCATTAGTCATATATACTCTGAGCAAGCTGAGGCTGGCAGAGATGTTTTCCTGAGAAGCCAGAATCAGAGGGTGAAGACAGGGTACTCTGCATCCCCAGCATCCCCACAGCCACAGAACTTTGAGAGAGGAAATGACTCATGCTGTCAAAAGTCTTCTTATCTTTGCTCTTAAAATCCAGGTTTGCTCTCTCACTAAAATGCAAACGATGCTCACAATGATACAAAAAGCAATCGTAGTCATTTTTCAACCAACCCTTTTGGATGACTTAATATTGTAGTAGTTGACTTCTGCTGGTTAATGAAATTCTGTTTTTCCCATGTGTATACCTGCCATTTAGGTAAATGTATCGATTGATACACATATTAAATTATTTCCCCTTAAACTCATACAATTGCCTCTTACCCCATACAGAATATCTTCTATGTGCATTATTTAAAGTCATTCTTTTACCACTCAATTGTTGACCCACAAAAATTGGTCAAGACCCTGCTGATAAGAATCTTCTTACACTTTCATCCCTTCCACTTCACTGAATTCTGCAATCCAGTGTCATTGCTGTTCCTCCCACAAGACACTATCTTCTAACTCCAAGCATTTTCACTGGCTGTCCCCTACGCCTGCAACCTTCTCCTTCCTCATCCATATTTCCTGCCTTCCCTTCAAGCCTCAGTTAAAAATTCCACCTTCTAGTAGAACTCTCTCCCAATCCCCCTTAACTCTAACGTCTTCCCCCAGTTGATTATTTCTAATTTATCCTATATATGACATGTTGTACATAGTTGTTGACATGTTGACTCCATCAGACTATGAGCTCCTTGACAACAGGAACTCTCTTTTGCCTTTCTTTGTATCACTAGCACTAAGCATAGCAACTGTCACACAGTAAGCACTTACATTTATAACTTGACTAGGAGCAGGGCAAAGTAGCTTTAATTGCTGGTTACCCAGCACTAAAGTCTTGCTCCAACGTCTTGTATTGCTGGGGAGGAAAAACTGAATCCTTGAAGATGGCCAGTAGAGAATAAGCTGTGGAAGGCAGCCTTCTCTTAGTAGTTTCAAGGCTTCAAGCCAGGGCTGAAGACCAAAGGAGTTAAGATTTGACATGCTCATCAACAGCCATAGGAAGGTAGAAGTTTTTTTTTATATAACAACTCCTCAAATGAGAGTCACTAAGTTTTAGAGAGGTTTAAAACTGAATCGATGGAGAGGTATTAATAAAATTGTAGGTCACTGAAGTATGCAAGTTTCCTATGTTAACATTCCATTCATAAATAGCCAAAAGTTAGTAGTATCATAAAACTTTTCCCCCTTCAGAACAAAAGTGATTGATATCCAGCAACCATGCAAAATCTCAGGTTGGTATTTAGTTGTGTTGATTTAGAGGTCATAGAATCCAGTCTATAACTATAGAGGAATCATCTTCACAACAGTCCTGTAAAGTGGTTATTTAGCCTTTTAATGAACTCCAGGAATGGGAGACTCCTTGCCTCTTTGAGGTAGCCCCATTGAATTTGTGAAGCTTCCTCTCGTATCTCCTGACTTGAGCACTGTACAGTGGCAGTATCAACCCTTGTTGTTCCTAGAAGCCATGACTCTTAGTGCTGTCCAATTTCCAATTAGTTATTTTGAATGAACTGCTATTTACATGTATTCCTCTTATCTTTCATACTTTAGATAAGGTAAAGTCTGGGTTAAAAATTTAAAATTTGGGTTAAAAAAATTTCACAAGTATAAGATATGTCTCAAGGATAAATAGCAGTTCATTCAAAAAAAGAGGTGAGTTATAGCAAACCTCAAGCACAGTATGTCAACTGTGTGGTAGCCAAAATAACTAATGGAAATTGGACAGCACTAAGAGTCATGGCTTTTAGGAACAATAAGGGGTGATACTGCCACTGTATAGTGCTCAAGTCAGGAGACAGCTTAAAGGAATGTACCCGGGTCTTTTAGGAAAGACACTGATACGTTAGAGAGGAAGTCCCAGGATGAGACTAGCACATAGTTGGCACTTAGTAAATGCCTGCTGATTAATTGAGAAGAAAAGATTTAGAGAGGCCCTGCTTCTGTAGTTGCCTTCAAGTGTCTGAAAGACAGTCTTGGAAAGAGAGACTTAAATTGGTTCTGCTTTACCCCACAGGGCAGAAGTAGGAGCCATGGAAATAAGATAGGTCTGCACAATCTGTGGCTCACAAGTCACAACCCAAAGGATTTCAGGCAGCCTATGAAGAAAATGTAAAGGATGTTTTCCTCTGCATTTTTCCTTTGATGACAATAAGCAGCCAGCAGGCCATAGACTGTGTAAGCCTGCTCTAAGACAAAATTTGCTTAAAAAATTAGGGCTATCCAAATATGGAATGACCTGCCTCAGGAGGTAATGAGTTTCTCCTCAATGAAGGTCCACTAAGAAAAGGTTATGTATGATGCAGAGAAAGTATTCTAGTTCAGGTATCAATTGAACAAGATGGTCTCAGAGATCTTTTACTACTTTGAGATTCTGTAACTTCAGATGAACAAATGATTACTACTCAAGAGGAAAAAGAGAAAGAAAGGATCTTTAAAAGGATCTAATAATTCTAAGTATTTAAAATACAATTTTTCAAGAGTTTTTGCTCATCTGCATCAGGATCAGAGATTGGCTTTGGACTTATGAAATTCAGTTGGGCATATTTACAACTGTCCAAAGAAAATCATGTTGAAGATAGTCTTACCAAGCCATCAGAAAGCTAGAACCATTTGGAAAAGGCCAGTACCACATTTAGTCTTAAGATGAAAACTGAAAACATACAGCAAATCTCAAAGAATTTGGAAGAATTATTGTGCATCCACCACATTCACTACTGAATTTCATTTTTACCAATGTAGCATTCAACCTTACCAAAAGGTAACTGTAAAATAATTCATACACACCAATGACAATGAAAGAAAAAATGGAGTTCTCTCTAGCTTATAAATGAACATTAGAAGGATTAGGAAAAACAAGGTATTTCTACTATACCAGTAGAAAGCAAGGAAGAGGATTAAATCTTTCCAGAAACACTTTGTAAACAGATTCATTAAATAATGCCTTCACAAAAAGATTATAAAGTCCAGAGAGCTTAGAGATAGACTATCTCCACACACTGTCAGAAGCAAGGTAACTAGTAAGGACATACTGAAGAGACCAGTATGTTGTAATAGACTACTTAGACTTAACTTAGGAAGTCTTGGGATCAAAATCTGACTCAGACACTTACTGGCACAGTCTGAGTCTAGGCAAATCATGTACTTCCTTTAGCCTCATTTTCTTATCAGTAAAAGGAGAGGGTTGACCTAAATGGCCCCTTCTAACTCTAAATCTAGACTCATTCCTGTTCCCAGCCTGTCTGTTACAGCAGCCTTGAAGCATCACCAGATTTGATGCCACGGAGGTCTTGAATCATTTCTGGTGGATGCATTACCTGGACCAGTATTTCAGGGCAGTTCAGCCTTCCTTGATTTCTCCTGAAAATATCACTGACATACCAGTTTTCCCCATGTCATCCTTTATATTTATTATGTAACAAACTCATCTTATTTTCCTATTGTGACTTCCTTGATAACATCTTTTACTTCTGTTTCTCAAAGTTCTCAGTAGTCTGCTCAAACCATGTGCTGCTCCAATGCCCAGTGGCTCCAATACCCATTTTTAATTCTTCTGAGATATGGTTCATATTTTATGGCCATATAACTACATAAAAAAGTTGATATTAAAAAGATGACCGTTCAATGTTCCATAAGACATGTAGAGTCATTAAAGTAGCTTTGCAATTTCCTAAAGGCAAACCTTTCCTCCTCTTAAAAAAATCTGTGCCCAACTCATTGTCCATCTGCATTGTCTGTCAGAAATACACACACACGGTATGCGCACACACACACACACACACACACACACACACACACACACACATCCCGCTGAAGGACAAGCCCTCCATGTTGTCCATGCAAAATCATGTTATAATCTGGTCAACAGATATCTTAATCCACCTTTCTTGTAGATGGTCAAGTCAAGGTTCTGCAATGTTTCAGAACTTGATGTCATCAGCAGGCCGGCCTTACTTGGTACCATATAACGTAGCATCACTCCATTTTCAAATGCTACCTGCTTTCTTTCTTTCCTTTTTTGGGGGGGAGAGGGGAAAATATAGAAGAGGTTGCTAACCTATAATTAAACTACACGTGAGGAAACACACCACTGATAGAGGTTCACATATCTTCTACTATTTTTCCTAATAAAGAGTTATCTCAAGCCTTCAAGAGATTGAGTAACTGTATTTTCATACATAAGTAGTATGTGTCAGAGGAAAGTCTTAAATTCAGGTCATCCTGATTCTGAAGTTAGCTCTCTATACACTATTCCACTCTCCCTATGTTTCTACAGATCCTAAAACAAGGTATTATTTATAAGGAAAGAGTCTGCTTTGAAATCTTCTAAAGATTAATATTTCACCATTTGAATTATATCAATATCGTAACCTGAGTTCCTAAGTACTCTGAATCTTTAGAAAAGTGTGTATTTTTGTTGTTGTTAGGAAGGGAACATTTCTTGAATGCTAAGGAGAATGTTTATATAATTGTGTTGGAAAAGTGTTTACATTGCAGTAAACATCTGCCTTGTGAGAAGGGGTCAGAAAAGACATTGCTTTGTGTCAAAGAAATTTGTGGTATTTACAATGAATGCTTTCTGAGAAAGGATTTAAATTTGTTTCTCATTCCTTAACAGCACCTTATTCTATCCCACTTTTGCTCTGTGTTCCCTTAGCACACTTCTATAATAATGCAAAATAATTTGCAAATATATTATTTAGGCATGGTTTAAAATTCTATTTCTATTTATTTGAACTTGTCACCTTCAAAAAAATCAATAGTATAGATTATATTTTACTTAGTAGTAAAGTGGTGATGTAAAGCATACTAAGACCTATAAAACCTATACAAAGACCCCATATTTCACAAAAATAGAAGAATTGTCTATCAAATGAATCCCATCTTTTCATTGACATTTGTTTAAAAATCAGGGATATATTCAAGACTGTAATATTTTAGCCACTCAACAAAATAAAATTATACTATAAAATAAAGCAAAACTTGATGTCATAAATTCAAAAAGAAATTGTAACTTTTCAAAAAATATTAGGTTACTCACAATATTAACAACAATAACAAATCAAAATGAAAACTAGTTATATGATAAAAAAATAATCATAAAATACTCTCAAGACCTGGAAATTCTGACACAGAAGTTGTCCCCACCACCACATTATTCCCACCATAGATATAAAAATCCCTTGAAGTTCTTACAAAACATCAGTCTCAGACCTTGAACATATTCAGCTTTTACTTTTAAAAAAATAATTTAACAAAGTTCAAATTACAAATAACAAAGTTCAGATTACACACCTACTGAACTGATCCAAGATTCTGAAAAGTAACTTGGAATTGTACATTTTAAAAACAGCAAAAATGTTCTCACTTTTTTCCAATTTTCCCAGCAGTTTTTGTTAAATAGTGAGTTCCTGTCCTAGAAGTTAATGTCCTTGGATTTATCAAATGATAGATTACTATAGTCATTGAACATTACTGCGTCTTATGTACCAAACCTATTCCACTGATCCACCACTCTATTTCTTAGCTAGTATCAAATATTTTGATGATTATTGCTTTATAATACAATTTAAGATCTGGTATAGCTAGATCACCTTCCCTTGCATTTCCTTTCCTTAATTCTTTTGATATTCTAGACCTTTTGATCTTTCAGATGAATTTTGTTATTCTTTTTCTAGATTTATAAAATAATTTTGGTAGTTTGATTGACATGGCACTGAATAAGTAAGTTTTTAAGTAGAATTGTCATTTTTATTCTATTAGCTTGTCCTACTCATGAGGAGCTGCTATTTGTCCAATTATTAAGCTCTGACTTTGTGTGAAAAGTGTTTTGTAATTATATTTATATAGCTCCTGATTTTGTTTTGGCAGGTAGATTCGCAACTATTTTATAATGTCTAAACACTATTTTAAAAAATGTTCTCACTTATAGATATATACCTAAAAGCAATTCAAAGACAAAAAGGTCCCATATCCACTATCATTCCTTGCAGCACCTTTCATAGTGTCAAAGAACTAGAAATAGTAGATGTCCATTGAACACAGCATGGCAAAACAAAGCACTACATGTGAGTGCAATGGAACAGTACCCTGAGAAATGAAAAAAGACCAAAAGAAGCATAGTAAGTTGCTTGTCAATTGATGCAGAGTAAAATAAGAATAAGGAGCAAAACTAATAGACACCCTAATTACAACAATGTAATAGGGCCGGCCACAGATTAGCAGAAGCTACTGAAGTTGGAGGAGTGCTGCCTCACCAGATGAAAGCATTTAAGTTCAGGATTCCATTAAGGTGAACTGGGGTTAAGCAAGGAAATGCTTGTACTCTACTTAATGACTTGCTTTGTTGTCATCTCTTTAATACAACACATCTACTTCCAGCTTCTAAGGAAGTTCTGAGACAATCCATTTTACCTGCCTCATACTGACATCAGAATAACAAGGAATAATATTGCCAGCATGACACGGTTTCCAAGGAGTTGGAGCAAGAGGTGGAATTGTCAGTTAGTGTTACCATTGGGAAAAGTAGACAGCTTATAGGCTATCCTGAACTGCAGTTCATCTAATTATACTGAGGTCAAAGGGTCACTGATCCATACATAAGGATCCCTGCTGGCCACATACTGACTTAGTTTTCAGATGTAATGTTATCTATGTTTTCTTGTATTTTTATTTATTTTGCCAAGTATTTCCCAATTACATTTTAATCTCAGGGTGCCAGTCAACCCCTCTATATTTGGCACATAAGGAAACAGAGGTTCAAAGAGATGATGTGACTTGTGGAAGGTCACACAATTACTGACGAAGGAAGAAGTAAAATATTCAGTTAACTCCCAAGCCAAAAACCTTTGTTTTTTCACTACACCATGCTATTACTGAACCCAGCCTAATCCAAATCGCCACTAACTTCCAGGATTCTTGACACATTTATACAGAGCTACAAAATCATTAAAAGGCCAAGAGAGATGTTTTTGCATATACACCATTCTGTATTGCCTAAAACTCTGGCCCAATCCATTAATTACAAAAATGAAGTGAACTTGCAAATACCTTTTTTTAATAGAAAGTACACTAAACTGTCAAGTTTCTGTAATCATTTACCAAATAACAAAAGTTTTATTACAAGTACATATTTACCTTAAGACCCTCTACTTTTCTGTAAAACATAACAGAAAACTGGCCATAAAGATGAAAAGCTAATAGGAAATAAACCAAAATGACAATGATTTTATAAGCTTGAGTTCTGCAGAAAACCTGACTAATTAGGAGGAGACATGCCAGGAATGTACATTCTTTCCACAACATACCAAATGGATGACTGCATATTAAGCAATGACCACAAACTCGGAGGGTGTGAATTCTAATCCTGGCATGAATCACATTTCTTACATAAACGAAGCTGAGCTCTATATTTTTAATGGTGACAAAAAGAGGAAGATGGGTGTGAGATGGGATATGGGAGGAAAAATAAAGAGGAGACTAAATGAAAGAGCATCATTTAGAGAAATGGAAAATAAAAGCTGAATCTTTGTAAAGCTGAGATAAATTCTCAATACCAAAGCAAAAAAAAAAAAAACAAAAACAAAGAGCATGTAGTTTTAAAGACATTAAAGGACAAACTTTAAAGTACAAACATCTATATACCATTAATTCCTTATTCAAGCTTACACCTTAAGCCTACTAGATCAGAGATGGGCATCTCACATTACAAATAAAAAACATCCTCATTTGCACTGACAGCAATTGGTTTGATTTGGTTCCCCACCCCCTTTTCTCTTTCCTTCCACCACTGTCTCCCTGAGTGAGGTTAACAATACATGTTAGCAGTAGTCCTAGCATGAAACAATTGAATATATCCGAAAACTAAATATTTCAATTAACTGCAAGCTTTAGATACAACCTAAATCTGATATTGACTCTACAGTGCTTAATTCTAGAGATATCAATCTTCGTCTGTTTAACACAAGATCTGAAATACACTCATTTTCTAGTCTTGAGAACTAGGAGAAGTCTAAGAAAGCAACACCCACATCAATCGTTTGGTCTTTAAGATTGGAAGCATTGAACTCTGTGGCCTATGCTCCTATGCCTATGCTATATAAAAGGAATATAAAGGAGCAGACATTCTATAAGAAATTATCCACCTGACTGAAAAAACCTGGGCAAGTCACTTAACTTCTCAGTACCTCAGTTTCTTCAAGTATAAAAAGTGAATAGCAATATTTACCCCATATATTCCAAAAAATTGCTATGAGGAAAATGTTTTTGGGTAAATCTTAAAAATGCTTTATAAATGGGACAATACTATTATTATCACTGTTATTATTTTTAGAGCTCTGTCTTATTACAACTACTTTCACTTCTACATTATGAATAAAAAAAACCATTAGGAACCATAGTTGCCTAATAATTTTAGCTTAAAATTATTAAACAATTGCACAAGAGCAATTTTTCTACAGAAATATGCTATTCAGAAGAAACAAAGATTTCCAGCTTTGTGAATCAATTCTAATTATTATACATAGCAGATCTTATGTCAACATTCTGATGAACTTTTTCCATTTATTATGAAAACAGATTTTCATAAACAGGTTCTTTTTCAAATGTTGCTTTCCAGTAATTGTTTCATTGTTAAAATGATTTCCACTTGTCTTCTGACATTTAAGTTGAATATTGCGCATCAGAATTAGATTTTTATATCAATTTATTCTTGTTCAAACTAGTTTCCCTCAACATATGGTAAACACAAGGAAAGAAAGCATATCCAAGAACTGTTATAGCTGCATGTAATCAAAATCTATGAGTAGAAAGCTGATTTGATTAATCAGAAATTAAAGTATCCTTGATCACTCACTATTTGGGGAAAAAAATCTAACTTACAATGAGGGAAAAAATTTCTCAAGGGAAAAAGGATATCTCTTATTCTGGCAGGATTATTATTATAATTGCTTTACACTTAAAATATCAACAAAAAAGAATTGTCATCTTTCATAGCTAGGAAGCAACAGCACCTCTCCCAACCCACCCAGTTTAGTTAGATACTAACCTGAATCCCAAAATTAGTCAATTCTTTTTTCCCCTTGGGGAAGAACACACTTTCACCAGGTATTACATGTCATCTATCTGTTCCAAAACTTAAGTTCTCTCCATTTACATATTCACATACCTCATTGTGAATGTTATTAAAATTATAAATTAAAAAAAATAAAGTCTTACAATGTCTCATATCAACTGGAAGTAAGCCTGGTTTTTCGAAGGTAATGGCAGCACAGCTCAAGTTCCGTCAGGTCTTACCAATTTGGAAAGTCAGTAAGTATGGGCCAGGTGATGTCTGTAGTACAAGAACAAGCCCAGCTAACTTCAAAGAGGCTAATAACCGACTTAGTCACATAGCAATGAATTTTTCAGACAGAACAATTCTGGAAGGTCAGCTGCTTGCTCAAATTACAGTGTGGCTGGCATCAGAAGCCCTTTTAATAAATGAAAATGAACCTAAGAGCTACTCAAAATAATACTGAGGTTTTGCCTCAAACCCTGAAAATTAGAGTTGTAGAAAAACATGTCAATATGTTATTGTAGGCGATGTGAATTGTTCCAATTGTTCCAAGAAAGTAATTTGGAATTATATAAATGATTAATCTATGATTAATCATTCCCTTCAATCCGGGGATCCCATCCCACTACCAGGCCCACCAACAATAAAGGGACTGAGAGATGGAGAGACAGACAGATGGAAAAAAGAACTACTAGATATTTAAATACAGCAGCATTTTTGTAGTAGGAAAGACATGAAACAAGGTGCATACACATTAGTGGAAGAATTGATGAATAAACTGTGTTGTATAAGTAAAATGGAGTATCAATGCAGAGTAAGAAATTAAGAAGAGAAGGAATTAAGAGGAAGACTTACATGAACTGATGCAATATAAAATAAGTATATCCAAAACAATATATGCAAAGGCAACAATATAAAAAAAGCCAAACTGATTAACAGTTATTAAAACTAATGTTTCCAGAAATGACAAGAAAACATTCACTCTCTTCTTCTGGGAAAATCATGGGATCAGTGGTGCAAAATGTTGCATGCACTGTCAGAAGAGTCATTATATCAGTTGTGTTGCTTAAATAGGTTTCTATATCATAAGAAGGCTTCAGTTGAAAGAAGGGGAAACTAGTGATAGATATAAAAACATTAATAAGAATTTTATTTAATGTACCTATTAATCACAAACTGCTTCTTTTCGTGGGATGCTTAAATGTTTTCAGTAACACGCAAGGTACTTGAAGGACAGCGCTCCCATTTATAAATATCCATCAACTAAAAAGTGATTCACAAGAGACAAGAGGCACAGACTTATTTAATGAAGAGGTAAACGTTTATCCTCACCGCCTAGACAGCAAAGTATAGTACTGCATATAGAAAGTGAACATGGCATACTTTCAGAACTCATCATTTTTACAGTAAAGATGCTGAAATTTTATTTCAAAAGCTCTGCAACAAACAAGGTCAAATTTTATGTAATCATTAAATCAGAAGGATAGTTTATTTTTGCCTCGCTTAGGTATTAGGTCACAACTCCACTAATCAGTGAGAGCAAAGAAATGAAATAACAAACAAAACTGATAAAATATCACAAATAAGCAAGTTTGTTCTTCTAAATAACTCTCTGCCAGGAAAAAAAAGGTTACTGACAGAAACCTATCTTATGGAGTGTAATGGAAAGAGCAGGAGTAAAGTAAGGAAATGTAAAACAGAATTCACTCTAAACCCTCAAAGAAACCTAAAATTTTTTTTTAAATATAAATCTCAAAATGTTTTGAAATGAGAAAACAACTACAGTGAAAAGACGTTCTCCAATAAGGTAGTATTGTTTTCTTAAAAATGGATTCAAATAAAGTTTAACTTATACGAAAAGGATTTTACCACGAAGTGTTACAAATAGAAACAATCTTAGAAATACAAATGAAAGAAATAAGTCATCCTGTCGTCAATAAACACTGCTTAAGAACCTACTATGTGCTACTCAAAGAGCTAAGTGCTAAGGATGCAAAAAAAGGGAAAGAGTGCTTCTGCCCTCTAAGAGTTGATAGTCTAATGGGGTATACAGCACAGAAACAATTATACAGAAACAGGGGATATGAAGTTTAGGGGAAAAAAAATCAATCCAAGAAGCATCTTGTTCAGTCACTTTGGTTGTGTCCAGCCCTTCATGACCCCATTTGGAGTGGTCTGCCACTTCCTTCTTGAGCTCATTTTACAAATGAGGAAACTGAGGCAAACAGGGTTAGGTGACTTGCCCGGGGTCTCACAGCTAGTATGTGAAACTAGATTTGAACTTGGCAAGGTGAGTCTTCATGACTCCAGGTCCAACATTCTAGTCACTGTGCCACAGAGCTGCCCTAGATGCCCAAGAACCATTTCCTAGAACTTAAGAGTACCCATGAATTTTTAAATGGTGAGATGCTTTTGTAAAATTTGGAAACAAAAAAATGTGTTTGGGCAAGAGAAGTTCACTACAAGCAGCCTCATAAAATCTTAATGAAATGAAAACTGACTCGATGGAATGCTTGAGGTGAGCAAGTAACATGAACAAAAAGGATTTTCCTTTCCACTTTCCTCACAGTCTACTCTCCCTGAGTTACAAAGGCAAGTATCTTCAGCCTTATCAGTCCCTTTTCACAAACACTATGCATCAGGCATCCTCATGAGGTGGATGCAGTAGTAACATAATGAAAAGTGTTTTGCAAATGATAAAAAGAGATATGAGAGGACACTTAAAAAAATCTCCCAGGCAAAAACAAGAATGAAGGAGAGATGAGTGCAAAACTCAGACTAAAAGAAAGGTGAAGAACAATGAATAGCACTAAAAAGAATGCCAAAAGAAGGTGAAATATTCCGTCAGGGATTCTTCTTGAGGATTCTTGCTATCTTAAAAAAAAAAAAAAGCTTTAATTTTTTTTTTTAACATTATGACATTATTTGCCATCTTCACAAGGACAAACTTGCACTAAGCAAAGAAAATTACAGCTGAAAATTCAGGATTCTAATTTTATACCTGTTTTCTAAATTTGTATTCCATAATATTAATAATTCATACATCCCTCATCTCTGCAGTCCCTATGTATTTTGCATAACCAAAAGAATTCAGTTCATACATTTCATTTAAAAGTCATTAGGTAAGTAAGGAATGAGACATATATTTTCAGACATGGCCAAGGAATTGATTTGTTTTGCTTGAAGGAGTCACTGAGAAGTGACTCTGATGATTTAAAAATAAACAGCACCAATAACATGTTTTAAAGCCTTTAAATATCATTAGGTAACTTCTGAAGGTGCACCACATGCTAAGAAAGCTCAGTTCAAGATAAAGCACCATATAAAAAGATCTTTCTACCTCTGCTATAATCATGGAGGAAAATAACGGTTAGACTCCATCTACGCATTCTTCAAAGGATTCATACTACCTCAGACTAGTTATCTGAGTTTGCTAAGAATCTTCTTAGGTGGTAGAATTTTTAACTTTTCTTCCAGAGAAATTAATGCCCTTATCTATATTTAGTGTTTTTTCCCTAACACATATGTAACTCAGAGTCAGTGAAAATCTACCTTCAGAAATACCATTCTAGGAGCTAGGTAGTACAATGGAGAGAGGACCATCCTTAGAGTCAGGAAGACCAGAAGTCAAATCAGGCCTCATATACTTAATAGTTATATGACCCCCAGGCAAGTCACAATTCTGATTGCCTCCAAAGAAAACAGTAAAAAATAACACCATTCTATAAATAAAATGTGGCCACAATTCAAATTAAGTTGTTTCCCTCAGATACACAATGCACACTGTAAAATGAGGGAGTTGTGTCGTTATGTTTAAAGTCACTTCATTTGAAAGGGTCGGTTTCAGAGAAATCTGGAAAACTTTTATGAACTCATATGGAGTAAATCGAACAGAATCAGGAGAATACATAATTACAAAATTGTCAAAAAACAAGCTTTAAAGACTTAAATCTGATTATTGTATTAAGAATAACTAGCATCTATATAGTACTTTAAGGTCTGTAAAGTACTTTATATAAATGTCATTCAAAGAATGTAATCATCAATCACTACTCCAGAGCAACAATGATAAAGCACGCTTCACAGACATAGAAGTGATGTGCTCAAGATACAAAAAGAAATCCATCATGGCCAATGCAGTTTTTTGGTTTTTTGCCTCACTATGCAATGCTACAAAGGCTGTCTTTCTTTTTTTTTTTTTTTTTAACTGGGGTAGGGATAGTACTCCTCTCAACCTGACAATCTATAACTCTGGTTTTATTAAAAAATGAAGGGGTCCCTTTGCAAAAACAACAAAAAAACCATCCTATGACTTTTGGTTGCTAATAAAACCTAACAAAACTTTTGTTCAACCCCCTGAAAGTATAAGTATGTAATGATATTATAAAATAACCTAAAAAAGGATAAAACTCCAATAGCACAATATGTATACGTCATACAATAGTGTGAGTCTTTCTGTCCCCATTACCAATACAATTTTGTGGCCAGATACTTGTTATTCACCAGCAAACAACAGGATTTCCAAAAGGAAGATGCTACAATAATTATTATGTGCTGTATTAAAACCAAACAGATTTTTCTTTTGAAAATAATTATGATTCCATCACCAACAACTACTAAGAGAAATTCTGTCTACTACAGGATATGCAGATATTTTCAGCTACACTAGACCTAAACAAGGGTCTATGTTCACACCTAACATGGTGATCAGTCAGGTTGTAATAATGTTTAGATATCACACCAGGAATTTTTCCACTGACCATAGGTATGATCTAAACTCAATTTTTAAGCAGATTTTAACCCAGCATGTCTCCAGGCTAAAGGTGGGCAGAAAGCAAGGCAAACTGCTCTCCTTCAATAAGACTGTTTCAGTTAACAATGGCATGAAGGAATGAACCACTGAATGACAGATAAAACCTACTACATATGCAGATCTCATGATATAATAATCACTGAAACAAGTATCTATTAACAACAATCCTCTGTCAAGAGCAATGCTGGAAAGCAACAAATTATCCTTTGAGTTATGTTCATCAAGAAAATATACCATCTTATTAACTGGGTATGAGAAAAATTTATTATACTTAGAGGGCAGTGGTATTTTTAAAAGCATACCGTACAAGATTTAGGTAAAATATTGCTAAAGTCAGTAGCATTTCCTAACAGCATTCCCATCCACATAAGCAAAATTTGGGAAAAATAAAAATTAGTGGGTATCTACTAAAAAAAATCCCTAATTAGGGAACAGTGCTCAGGATATATTCAGGGGCAGATATGTGACACCAGATAGAATGCCAGAACTGAAGTCAGGGAAATATCTTCCCTGAGCTCAAATCTGACCTCAGGTACTAGGCTCTGTGACTTACCCGAGGCAAGTCAATTAGTCCATTTGCTTCAATTTCCTCATCTTTAAAAACGAACTAGAGAAGGAAATAGCAAAACACTCCATTATCTTTGTCAAAAAAAAAAACAACAAAAACCCAAATGGAGTCACAAAGAGTCAGACAAAACAGAAATGACTGAACAAATTAAGGATTATTATCAAGTCACATAAACATTTCCATTGGGCCCCACCTTCACAAAGACCTACTTGGTACTCTAGACTTAAAGCAAGAACTTCCTTGAGATTAAAGGTAGAGGGATGGGGAGTAGGACTGCTAGAGATTCTGGCCCTTTTCTCCATGACAACACAGCTCCATATAATTCATGAAACTAAAGAAGGACAAGGTCTGGGATTGCCTGTAAGGGGCGCTCTGGACCCAGGCCCCCTGAGAGGATAGGAGACGCCAGGAAGTCTGGACCTGCTGACGTGGCTCTGCCACGCTGGCACTGGGGAGGCTTCACTGAGCTGAGCCCCACCCTCAGGGAGGAACTGGGGAGGAGCCTACCGGGAAGAGGAGGGCAAGACACTAGGGATAAAAGGCACACGCAGGAAGGGCTCGGGGGATTCCTTGACTGATCGCCATGCAATAAAGCTCTGATCCACTACTCCGGTGTTCTGCCTGGTAATTCTCCCTTCGTACCCCCGAAGGGAGCCGGAGACGTCCGAAGACCCTGGGCAGGGTAAGTAGAGGCAGTAGTTGGGGCGGCCCCCGACAGACTGCTAGAGATTCTGGCCCTTTTCTCCATGACAACACAGCTCCATATAATTCATGAAACTAAAGAAGGACAAGGTCTGGAATTGCCCTTCTACATTTGTTGCCCCTTGGCTCCAGCTCCTAGTTGGTCTCTGGAATACATCTGGTCTAGAAAAATTCTTCCTTTGCTCAATGGGACAATTTAATAAGCACTCATTCACTTTGCAAATCAAATCGGACTTTGTATATGAACAGTCCTTCTCTCCAAGATGTTTGATGAAGGAACTTCTTTCAGTGTCTGTAATGCTTGGTCCCCAAATTCTTCCACTTGCCCAGAAATTCTGCCTTCTTCATTCACATCAGTCATTTGCTTGTGTTCCTACAGTAGCCAACTTGACCTAAGAACTCCTTACCAATCAACCTTCTTCTAAAACCTTAACCCATATTTAAGGGCTAGGTAATTATCTCCTTTCCTGGTTCTCAGATCCACCTGGTTGCCTGGAGGAACCTTGGGGCCATATGGGCTTCCCTTTAGAGAAAGAAAGATCATGTACATCCTCACTTATTATCTCTCAGGCTACTATATCTTTGATTCTCTCTAGCTTTCCAAGCCTCATTTTAAAGGCCAAATCCAAGAATATTTCAGGTATTTGTGTCAAGCATCTGAGAAAGACTTAACACAGGCCAATCCAATGATTCAAGTTTGGTTTTATGAGACACCCATGGACGACAAATACAATTAAAATTATTTAACTAAGAAAAACTAAAATATATATATAATCCCTAAAGTTAAAAATGGCACTGACTACAAAATCCTACTCTCTACCATGTTCACATTCACCATACTAGGTCAGGAAGATATTCCCAAAGATCAGTGGGAATTCTGCTGTAACATATACTACCTACCAATATCCCATAACCTGATCCTTTTATCCTGCAGGTGGCAAGGAAGTCAAACCAAAGCAAGAATGATCCCAAGAACCACCACACTGCCCCCTTAAATAAAAACAACTCCAGGATTTATAAAACAAGTGTCACTCTTACTGTATTCTATCCCTTGTTGCCTAAGTTGCAAAAAGTTTCTAGTGGACCTTATACCTCAGTATTTAAATAATCTTCAAGCAATGTTAGCATAAGAAACCCGAGAAAAGGAGATTCATACAAATAGTTCAATCTTCTTAAAAAGATAATTCAGTGTTGTGGTTATGTCAAGGACAATTTAGAACAGACCTCCTGATTTAAAAAAAAAGAAATGACCAGGCGAACATCAGATCAACAACACAAAATAAAGGTATGTCCAAGAGCATCACTACTCCCCATAACAAGTCATCCCTTTTCTTACATGCAACATGTCCCAAGGCCTGAACTGACACTAACTCAGTGTTTTTTGACTCAGCAACAGAACCTATTCTAGCCCTAGTAGCCTCATCTGGGGAAAGGTAACAAATTTTGGCCCCTCTGAAGGCTTGTTACTGAGGGAGTCCCAGTTTCTGTGGACACTGGGTAACAATTTCTCTGCTCCCATAAACATCAGTCCAGCATACATAATGAAATAGATTCTACTCCTACCTTACCATGTCAAATGTCATCTTATGGGAGATATTTGTACATCATATAGGAAAATAAGTTCAGTAACAAAGCCTACACCTCCAAAAGAAGTTAAATTTTGATCAAGTTCTTGCTGGGCACAATCTCTACATTACTGTAGAAACTCAATCGTTCTAAGTATAGTTCTTCACCAAAATTAATAGTCAATTAATTTAATCTGGGAGCTTCCATAAACTGCAATTGCAGAAAGGACTTTCACATACTGGCTGGAGAACTCTGTAGAGAAAGAACTAAGAAAAGTTTTCAGGAAAGAGGACAATGTAACTTCAGCAAAAAGTCAGTCATCTTCCTGACTGGGAAGCTTTTTCAAATACAAAGAGAGATTCAGAACCAAAAGTCCAAGTTCGTTATGCTTCAATCAAACTGGGGGGAAAAGTCTTTGCAGTAAATTCCTCTGACAGAGAAGTATGGTATCCAATATTTACTGAGAATTGATACAAATACTTCTAAGCAAGAGCCTTTCCCCCAATAGGATATTAAAAGGCACCCTCAAAAAGAAATGCAAAATCAAGATGAAAAATGCTACAAATTATGAATCATAACAGAAATTAACATTAAAATAATTCTAAGGGTCCCCCTCACAACCATCAGAATGAATGGCAAATATGGAATAAAAGCAAAATAACTGTTTATTAGGTTGCAGGAAAGGCATACTAATTTGCTGTTGGTAAAATGTATTTTAGAATACATTCTAAAAGGCAATTTGGAACCATGCCCAAAAAGTCACTAACCTGTGCAAATCCTTTGATCCAGTGATAAAACTCTTGGGCACAGAGTCCAGAGACATGGGGAAAGGATACAAGTGTATAAAAATGTCTAGCAGCACTTCTTGCTGTAGCAAAAGACTGGAAACTAAGTTGCTGTCCATAAATGGTGAAGGAATTGAAAAAAATTATGACATCTGAATGTAATAGAATACTACTGCACCACAAGAAATTATTAAAGGAATGGATTCAAAGGAACCTGAGAAGACTTGCATGAACCAATGCAGGGTGAAGCGAGCAGAACCAAGAGAACAATTTGTACGATAGCTCCAATAACATAGGGAAAACAGTTCTGAGAAACAAAACCATGATGAATGTCCTAACTAATCATATCATTACCCCTCTATTGTTGGCTAATTTTGGAATCGCCTTCTCTAGCACAGCCTACTACCACCAAGGAATATTCACCTCTTTCTCCCTTTCTGGAGTTCCTTTTAGAGCCTCCATTTTATGGAAGGGCCAAGGCTGGCTAGCCTTAATTTTCCTCAGTGCCCTATTCCTAACTTTCTCATGACTATATATCCCTTTCAGCAACCTTCTGTGTACAGTCTGACCCATTAGAAAGAAAACTCTTTATGGCAAAGATATCTCTTCCAATGCCTAGAACAGCGCCGGCCATACAATGCAGGTACTAATACACACTTTTAATTGCCTTCCTTCCTAGGACTGTGGTAATAATCAAATGGGATTTTATTTATTTGTACGTACATATGAGTGTGTATACATGTATATACACATATATGTACATACATGTATGTATAAATATATATATATAAAACATCTTTCACATCTTACATCACTGCCATTAATATTAGTTAATATATAAACAGATAAGTGTATAAAGGAGCAGCATCTAATGAACTTCACTTGTATCTGGGCTAGATGTAGGAAGTTTCAGGAGGTGGGGGAAAGATAGCAACAAAATACAATAAAATAAATAAGGAAGTAAAGAACCTCTGCCTCTTTAGGAGAAAAAGAGAACAATTTAAATTTACATAGGGACCACAACAATAAAAGGAAAAGAACATTAAAAGAAACAATAGAGAGAAACTCTGTGGATCTGCCCCAACCAGAACAGCAAACTAGGCTACCTTTAGGCTCCATCCTTACCCTAGCCTTTAATCACTGAATGGGTGTTGCCTCAGATAAACTGAGACCTGGGAAAGAGTTTTAGCTTAAAAGGGCAAGGTCTCTCACCAGTCATCCAGACCTAGGTCTTCCCACAGGACTCCTATGACTCTGGAGGACAGAGTGAGGCACCAGCCTTTGCACAGCCCTGCCTCACTTAAATCCAATTCACTCGCAAGTCATTCACCTTCTGGGAGTCATTGGTTCTCTTCTAGAAGGAGGGACTAACAATCATACCCTATCACCATAAAGATGGAGATTCAGATATACATTTTCAAGATGATGATTGAGTTTGTTTGCTTTGACTATTTATTTGTTAAAAGGGACAAGTAAGTTCCCACTAGAGAGAGGTTATCAATGGGAATCAACAGGGATTATTTTAATTAAATATTTTTTAAGGAGAAGAGATTTTGCTAGAGAACAGTATGAGAGATATCATCAGTTTCTTCATATATATGAAATGCTATAATTTGGGAGATACATTAGAAGCATCATCCTATATTTCAAAAGAACAGAATTAGAGGCAATAAGTAAGGCAGACTGGGCCAACATAAGAAAGAATAATAGAGCAAAGCCATTAAGTATGGAAAAGTAGGCTAAAACAAGATTAGAAATGGCTTTAATGCCAACAGGGGAGTTTCTATTTTATCTTAGTGACAATATGAAACCACTAGAGCTTTTTAAGTTGAGAAATAAATACAAATTTATTGCTTTCTTTAGCTAATGTATTCATTAGAAATAATACCCCTAGAAAGAGAAGATAGAGAATGAGGACATAGAGGGAAATAAGTTAAGAAATGTACTAATAGATGTCGTTTCGTTGTTTCAGTCAAGTTGGACTTTTCCTGATATATTCGGGGTTTTCTTGGCAAAGATACTGAAGTGGTTTGCCATTTTCTTCTCCAGCTCATTTTACAGATGAGGAAACTGAGACAAACAGGGTTAAGGGACTTGCCCAGGATCATGCAGCTAATCAGTGTCTGAGACCAGACTGGAATTTAGGAAGATGAGTTTTTCTCTACTCCAAACCCAGTGTTCTATTTGTACCACCTAACTGCTTCACACTAATAAATAACATCCAAAATAGGAAATCCTAAATTACTCTGCAACATAGAATGCTTTATTGAAACTGGGTTCAAGAAAACTTTCACTCAACAAACAACTCCCAGTACACACTGGAGACACAATAACAAACAAAGACACTCTAGGTTCTTTCAGAGGTTTTCAAATCTATTGAAGCATGTGAACTACAGCCCAGTGCTAAAGGTCTGTTTTAATTTACACTTCAAACAAGCAAGCAGTTATGAGAGTTAATTAACCTGCTTTCTACATTCTAAAAACCACAAGGGAAAATAATCATTCTATAATTCCCACTATTTGTGGGAAGATAATTTTTTTTACTGATGTTAAGCATTTTTTGGAGAATCCAACAGATTTTAAATCTGTTTCTCCCTCAAAACCACTGTTATACTAATAAACATTCTATTCCATTCTAGTTAATTGATTATCCCAGAGTAAACACAATTATTGACAGGGAATGTGGTGGGGGGTATTATTTCCTAATAATCTAAGGTAGCATAAAGAAAGGCTTCTGTGTTTCTGAAATTAAACTTCAAGGTAACCTATAATATTTATCCTACTAGTTTTAAAATTCCCAGCCAACAACTCATCTGAGCTTCTGCAGGAAGAATCTAAGTAGTGTTTAAAACACTGCAAGTTATTGGAAACAAAGATGACAACAAAAACCAGGGCTTCAACTCTTGAAATAAACACCCTCTGAATCAAGATTTAAAGAACTAAGAAGCAAGTGTTCAGCTTATAATATAACCTGGCTTGGCAACATAGCATGAGACTTCAGAAAACTCATATGCACATGAAGATACCAAAGGCATTTTGCAACAGTGAAAAATAATGCTGAATTGTTTTTTTAATTTACTTTTAAAATATTCATTTAAAAGCAATGGGAAGGGAAAGCAGAGGTATAATCTTATAAGACTTTTCCCACTGAAGGAGTCCTTTCTAGTGATCCATTCCCCCCTTATTAGATGGTCTGAAAGCTTAAAAAGCTCAAGATGCTGATTGCAGATTCTGGGATTCAAAATATTGAAATGAGATTCAATTAATAAAAATCCCTATGGATAAAGCCTAAGTTTCTATCTCAATATTCAATTTTGATGGTTTGTTTATTTTTCTTTCTTCTCAAAGAGTAAGGCAGGGAGTCAAAATTTTTTTCACCAAACAGGAAAAACATATGATACAACCCAAGCAATCTGTTATTAGGGTCTGAAGCAGTAACTCCCCAGGCCACAAAGAAGCAGCTAGCTGATGAATCCTAGACATTCACACTGGGCCACCTACTCAGCAAAAAAGGCATTTTCCAATCAGAATTTAAGAAGTTTATTTTTTTCCTCTTTTTTCTTTAAAAATGGGAGAAAAAGTAGAAAATGCTGACTAGATATAAAACATATACAAACTTTATAGAAAGAAAGATAAATGCCATATTTGGCTGAGGTAGATTTTTTTTCAATTATTGGGAGGGGGGGGGGGTTAACTACAGAAGTTTTAAATGAAATTTAAAGCCCTTGTTTTAGTTCCAGATATCAAATGTCACGGTACCCTCACTACACATGCTTCTTATTTCAGTCGTCTGCAAACCATTCCTGTCAAATCCCAAATGCAGGTCTATTCAGTCCCAAGGTCACTATGAACACATGCTTCCCTCCTTAATAAACAGCCTTGGTGTACAGCATTACTGCTATGGGATTTTTGTTCCTTTTAATACAACAGTAGAGGCTTTTAATACCTTTCATCAAACTATTACTTATAACTGATCTCGCCAAACCATTTTATTTTCGTTTAAATGCTGACCTTCAAAATTTCCACTTTGTGACATTCTTTGAAGGCATTTAGTAAAATAGTACTTTCAAGGATATTTCCACTTCAGAGCTGTCGTAATTTACTCCTATTTGGGGGCAAAGAATTATATAGCTTTGAATCTGACAAGTTGCAGAGAGGTGGGAAGTAAGAATTCAACACCAGCAAATGTCATTGACAGTTCAATTCATTTCCCCTTAAACATGCAACATATTCTATAAGTTATTCAAAATTCTAAAGTCACAAGTCAAATTTACAAAAATTTAGTACCAACTTAGAGTATTCAGAACTGTGCTAGGCCAGAGGAATAAAAACTACTGGGAAAGCTTGTCAACAGCTTTCCACCTTGCTGGGAAACCACAATGTACAAAGATATGCAACCAAAGGTTTTAGTTGTAATGGAAGATCACCATGGTAGATTGCCTCAAAGAAGGGAATTGTAGTAAGACTTTGGATCATATATAGACTTTGACTGTTGGTATAAAACATTAGATCAAGAAGGAAATCACTTAATCATAGCATTGCAGAGTGGGGAAAAAGAGACTATTAAAGGCTATCTGGTACAAGACTCCTTAACTTGATGAATGAGTCCCTCAGCCAGACAAGCGGTCATCCTGCCTGGGCTTTAACACCTATAATGTCATGGAACACACTAAATCAAGATGACTCACAACAACCAATTCTATTTTTTTTGGACAGTTCTAATTGTTTGAAAATTTTTCCTTAAAATGACTTGAAATCAGAGCCTCTGTAACTTTGGACTTCTGTCACTCTACTTTCTTGACCTTTATCATCAATCTGTACCTCCATCCCATCTCCCATAAGACCCTTAAGATATCCCCTAAACATCTTAGATATAATCTAACCCCTACATTTTACAAACAAGGAAACACAGAACCAGAGATATTGTGACTTGCCCAATGTGACATAGTTAGTTACTGGCAGAAAAGGGATAAGAACCCCAGTTCCCCTGATCTCCAAAAAAGAACAGTTTCCTATCATAACTAGAGAGGGAACATTACACTCCATGCTCCAAAAATTCAAAGAAATGGATTTTACATTGGTCAAATGAAATTTGTGATTTATTCATACATTTGACTTCTCTTGCTCAACTATTTTCTCTCTATAAAGCAAGGAAGAAGGAAGGAAGCAAGCATTTATTAAGTGTCTGATATGTGCAAGGCTCTATGTGAAATACATTACAAATATATCATTTGATACTCTGAGAGATAGGTGCTATTATTTATTAGGCCTATTTAACAGTTGAGGGCAGCTAAGTGGTACAATGAGTAAAGTGACTGGTATGGGTCAGGAAGATTCCTCTTCCTGAATTTCATTCTGGCCTCCAATACTTACTAGCTATGTGATCCCAGGCAAGTCACTCAATCCTGTTTGCCTCAGTTTCCTCATCTGTAAAATGAGCTGGAGAAAGAAAGGGCAAGTCACTCCAGTATTTTTGCCAAGAAAAATCCAAATGAACTGAAAAAGGTGATCTCATGGGAAGGGTGGGAGAGTGGCTGTTCAGCTTGAGCTGAGGTAGGAGTCTCCTGACTCAATTTTCCCACTAACACCTGGCAGACTTTAAGCCTCACTAAATGCAAGTTAACAATCGACTCCTGCCTGGAACTGACACGAAGCTGGGGAGATATTGTTTCCTTGCAATGTCCCCACTCGTAGTGGCAATTTCCTACAGTCAAAAGGTTTGTAAGCTTAATACCAGATCTATTAAATTATAGATTGTTGGTAGGGGAACATCCGAGGTCAAGTCTAAAATTAAGCTATTAGGCTTAGAACTTTAGACCAACAATAGTAAGTTAGGATCCTTTAATTCTTAGTAATAGTGTAGAGACAATTAGGTCAAGGGCTTATGAAGTTAGCATATATAGTTATTATTTGTCTCAATTGGTTAGTTAAAAAAAATCTGTTTGTGATCTATATTGTAAATGCTTTAAAATAAATATCACCTGACCAAAAGTTGGAATTGTGTTAGGTGATATGAACTGTGTAAAAATGAAAAATTAAAAAAGAAATTAAAAAAACAACCCAAGTAGAATCATGAAGCAGCCAACATCATCAAAATGCCTCAACGACAACAATAAAAACAGTTTAGGGAAAAAAGACAGAGAGGAAATTACTCACCTGAGGTCACTCACACAGCTTGTAACTGTCTGTTTAGATTTGAACTCTTCCTAACTATAGGCCCACCTTTCTATCACCATGCCACCTAGTTAATTCAGGTTCTAATTCGAAATTCTACAGTCTGACTAATTCAGCTAATTTTACAACTTGGTGATACATTTCTAAAATTTAATGGTAAAGTTTGACTTTTTTTTATCATGAATACCCTCAGTGGTACCCATTTATTAGGTCATCAATGATTGTCTTTCATTATTGACATGGTATCCAAAATTCTTTGTATAACACTTTGAGAATATGGAATAAGGCTTAATATAAATGTGAAATATTTGGGAGTATACTACTAAAAAGAACTGACAAGTGGAAAAAGAACTCACAAATCTCTCCTTGCATCAATTCCATGAATTGGAACCTCCATCACAACTCTTCTGAACATGCCATTGTCTAGATGAGTAAGGTTCATTGAGCTATACCAGTCTTATAAAACAGGTAGTATAGCATGGCAACTAATGGAAAAAAGAATTTCATGCTTCCACTTTAATTAGGCATTTGCATTGATTTACTAAAGCTTACATCTCTCTCATCTAGAATACCATGAAGGAGAATCAATAAGGTGAATTTTCATTTCTCAGAAATATTATTTACCTATTTTACCTATATTTACCAATAATGTGATCATTATTGAATATTCTCATAACTGTGTCCAAGTAAGTATGTGGTAGTCAGAGTTCCTATAATGTGACAATCATAAATTTAGAGCTGGAAAGACACTTGGAAGTTATCAAACCCAGACCCCTCATTTACAGATGATGAAACTGAGGCTAAAGGAAGTTAAGGGACCAGAGGCACATGACTACTTTGAGTCTGAGGAAGGATTTGAACTTACATCTTTCTGACTCTAAGCCCAGTACTCTACCTATCTAGATGCCTCAAAAATAATTTTGTTTCTGAAATAAAACATTTTAAACAAGTATACATTCACCTTAATTACTCTTACAAAAGCCTCCGGTCTGGTCTCACAGTCAGAGTTCAATCCCCCTCCTTTCTCCCCTGAACTCTGCATACAACTAGTTTGTTAATCTTCCAAATAAACAAAACTAAGGCTTTGATTATATCTCCTCCCTGCTCAAAAACCTTCACTGGCTCCCCACTGCCTACACAGTCCAAACTCCTTAACCTAGAGCTCAAGACCTTCTCAATCTATATCACCAACATACCCTGCTGATACTATCTTTGAAAACTAGCTCGACACTCAAATCAAATTCATCTACTACTCATTTGTCCTGAACTTACACGCAGAGATGGAAACACAGATATCTACCATCTAAGTGACTTTCACATTTATTCCAATGCTCATTTCTACTCGTCAAATCTTACCCATCTCTAAAGGCACAATTCAGATGTCATAAAGTCTTTAATGATAACCCACAAACAGATCTCTGTCTCTCTATCCTCTTCCTTTCCCTCCCCTGTCTCTCCCTCCTATCTCATTCCCTTCACCCTCCTTATTTCCTACCCTCCCTCCTCTCTCACCCCTCATTCACCTCTCCCCTTCCAACTCACAAGAGATCTTCTTTATACCTCTCTTCAGTACTTATAGTATTTAAAACTGGAAGAGACATTAGGACACAGAAGTCATTTGACAGCCAAAGAAACTTCAGGTCAGAAAGGTAGATGATTTGCACAAGATTGGACAAGACATAGAAGAGCATGGATTCCCTTAATTCTCTTTCAGTTACACCATGTGGATACTCTTATCGCGGTACCTTTTATTGCAGTTATTTTTGCATATATATATATATATCGCTCATCTCTCAAGCCCTAGCATAGTGTCTAGCATAAAGTGGGTGCATAATGAACGTTTCACAATTATTCCATCTTCATCACACTTTAAGCTCCCGGGAAACAGACTGCATCCACCACAAACCTGATGGTGTATCTTGAAACCTAAAGGTACTCAATCGTTGCTAATTAATTGCAATGGCAACAAGACCTAATTGGCACTCAAAAAAAATCATATTACCAAACGCCAAGGACAGCAAATCAACCAAAGTCTTTGTCATAGCCAGCTCAAAGAGTTGATTGAAATTTTTGCACAACTTTTGTGTTACTGTGTTCATATCCATTCTGTTACTGGAAATTCTAAGACTGGAAAGTTCAGGATTCTACTATTGAAATAATTACTAAATAATGACTATCCTTGTCACTGGATTGGGGGAGCTCATTGCTTACTAGTATCTATGATCAGAGATAGTATAAGGTGGCAAAGAAAGAAATCAGTGCTACAGAAGGCGAAGAAAAGCACTTACAATTTACTGGCCAATTTTCCTAGACTTCGAATTAGTACAGATAAAGGAGGTTAAATACAAACTCATGGTTGCCAGATGGAGGGATCTTATTTAATACTTTTTTCATTTAGAACAAAAACTGTGCTCTTCAGAAAAGCATTAACACATGGTTTTTATGTATTCTCATAAATTTTTAATTTTTTTAGATTCACGGAGTATCCCAGGATGAACAAGATGGTAGAGTTTCTCTGCAAACCTCCCTAGCCTCCAAAACAAATTATGTGGTAGCTATGAAATAACAACAGTTGAATCCACAAGTCAAGTAGACAAAAAACACAGTACCACATAAAAACTTATGAAATAAAATCAAACAACCGAAACATTCAGAGTTTCCCCACCCCACACAGACACATACAAGCAATCTCATAGAGTTATACTTCAGAGTTCAGCTATGGAAGTTCCCATGTAGTCATCTCAGGGCAATGAATCACTCTTCCTCATTCACTATAAAAGGGGCAAGACATATTCATCCTATCTGTCTCAAGGAAATAGTGAGTAATTAAACAAGAATAGAAAATGTATGTAGGGCAGACGGAGTTTATACATGTCTAAGAAAAAGGAGACTGAAAAGCCAACTGGAGACAGTTGTCTCTTCAGTGGAATTTCTGGTGAGTCGGTCAATAAACATTTATAAAGCACCTAGTATGTGTCAGAGGCTGTGCTAACCCCAAGAGATATAAAAAGAGAGAAGACAGCTCCTGCCCTCCAGGAACTCACAATGTAATAGAAAGTAAGGGCTGCAAGCAAGGTACCCACATTCTGCAATATAAGAAAATACAATACATGACTTAGTGGTGGTGGTGTGGGGAGCTGGTGGATGGAGAAGATGGGCAGATTCAAATAAGAGGTAAACAAACAACAGGGAATATATAAGGATAAATATAGATCATTAGAAGATGAACCAACTGAGAAAGTTGTAAGGACAGAAGAAGTGAAAAAAAAATTTAAGAGTACCAAGAACACAATAAACCAAAACTACACAGAAAAAAAAAATGAATCCAAAATCACTACAGAAGAAAATTCTGCAAACTCCCCAGAGATCATTGAGAAATGACAAATAACTTCTGAAGAAAGATACAGGGAAATAAATTAGATTGGAAATATGTGATCTGGTAGAATAAAATGAGAGCGAGAGAGAGAGAGAGAGAGAGAGAAAGAGAGAGAGAGAGAGAGAGAGAATCAGTATATAAAAATTAGAACGTATGGCCAAAAAAGGTACTGATCTCTATGAGTTGGAATGGACTTTGCTAATCATTTAGTCCAGCCTCTCTCACTTTATACAGGACCAAAGGGAGAGCAGGTCAGTAGTAAAAGTTGGAAACTGGAATGAAAAAGATAGAAGAATGAGAGAAGACAAAGAGAATATTTAGAGTTTTCCTAGGAAAACAGAGGACAATAGCTTGAGGGAGTAGATAGGTCCAATGAAAGTTTTTAAGGATGTAAGAGATTTGGACATGTTTTAAAGCAGTAGGAAAGTAAATGACAGGAAGAGATTGAAGATTAGAGAGAGAAGGAAGATGACTGAGAAGCCAATGTGCTAGAGAAGACAAGAAGGAAATGTCATTTAGGATACATGTAAGGGAGTTAACCTTGACAAGAAGGCCACCTTCCCACCTCATCAGACAGGAAGAAGGAAAGATTGGGTGATGTCAAAGAATTAAAAGAAAGGGAAGGAATGAAGACAGAGCATTGGTCAACGGCCTCAATTTTCTCAATAACTTAAGTGGTGATGGCCTCAATTGAGATGATGGCATGCTAGAAAGCCTGAGGAAAGATTTAAAATAATTTCTTTGAACAGTGGTACAGGGAAATCAATTCAGAAGGAAAAAATTCTTCATTGAGGGCCCAGTTGAGGTTAGATAATGAGGTTTTAATGTATCTAGTCTATTCCATATTCCCATCTAGGGACCCAATTTGTTCCAAATCTTAAAAATATAATAAAATTAGTGTACTCTATAATATTTTCAATTAATAATTCCACTACTGAAGAACATTCTATGTGGTATAAAAGGAGATAGAGGTTGTAATACTTTTTTTTTTTAAGTCTCAAGTAACTTTCAGAAGAAACCAAAGGAGAGGAAGAAACATATGCTATGTAAGAGGAAGGAAAAAGGGGGGCAGCAGCACAGAATCAAAACATACTGCATTTATTGATAAGATACAGAAATTACTCAATGAAAATTATATACACTCAGCTTAGGAACTTTGGATGTAGCACTTAACAGTGCTAAATTAACAATGTTGTTTGAAAAGAAAGATGAGCTAGGTCACCACAACTGGGCACAGTCATAGGCTCAAAAGATTGTTTCTGACATTTTTTTTTAATGCAAGAGGTTTAGGAGAATCCATGGCTATCTGTCATAGTTAAACACATTTAAATAAGTTGTAAATCATGTCTTTTTTAACTTTCTTACTTTTAATCTAATAAAAAAACAGGATAGTTTTTAAAAGTTTTCATTGATTATTTTTAAATCACCATTCCCTTCCCTTCATTTCCCTTTCTGTTCCCTTCCTAGTCAGCCTAGAAAGCTAATAACATTTAAAAGAAAAGAAAAACAGCAAGGAAATAATATAACTATTCAATAAATCAAAAAGTCTAAAAATAATACAAGGCATAACAATCCTAGATCTCTTAAATTCACCACAGGTGTCATGCTGATCATCACTTAATTCAGTCAAGCAGGTTAGGATCCAACTAATCCATCAGCAAGACACAGTGAGATAGAAGGTTCAAGGAAATCAAACAAGAACAAAATATAGCCCACTGAGCGAGAGGCATCTCAAACTAGAACTCACACACACATTCTGAAATTGTCTGAAGTCTCTAGAAAGGCAAACTAGAAAACAGGGACTGCCTGCTATGTATAACTGCTGCTTCCCAAAGTCTTGTCTTTCCTCAATAGATATCTCCCTAAAGAATGTATAGTCATACGTGTCTCCCTCAAAACACACGACCTCTCTTCTCCAAAGTTCTCACACAAACTTCCCCCTTTATACTGTAGAGTTGAATTCATTCCCTGTATCAATGAAAACAGCTAGAAAGAATGAAACCGTGGTTACATCGATATTAGACAAGGTGTAAAATAGCCACTTATCTCAGTTAAAGTTGCGACTTTCACGAAAGATGTACAATGAACATTCCAAATGAAAGAAGGGCTCCCTATAAATGGCAAGATTCTCCAACTAGACCAGGCATTCTTAAAATGGCTTCCATTAAACACCAAAGGGTTGATTAGGGGGTCGACTAACTTGGATTAGAAAACATTATGTTTATTTCAAAATAATTCATTTCCTTTGTAATCCTATGAATTTTATATATTTAAAAACCTCTTTATGAGAAGGGGCCGATAGGGATTAATAGACTGCTGAAGGGATTCATGACAAAAAAGATTAATATTAAGAAATTTTTTATCAATTTGGGCAACTAGGTGGTACAGTGGATAGAGTGTCAGATATGAAGTCAGGAAGGTTCCTCTCTCTAAATTCAAATCTGGCCTCAGATACTTACTAACTGTATGACCCTGGGCAAGTCACTTAACCTTGTTTGACTCAGTTTTCTCATCTATAAAATGAACTGGAGAAGGAAATGACAAACACCATTGTCTTTGCCAAAAAAAACCCAAGAGAGGTCACAAAAGGTCAGACATGTCTGAACCAACTCAACAACAATATCTCTCACTTGCTAAATGTATTGTGGTGTTTTTATTAAGCATCAGAACATTATAGGGCCTCCTCAATGAAATCCAAGCTTACACATGCTAAGCAGTCAAAAGAAAAACAAATGAGTTTAAAGTAGTTGCTGTCTGGATGATGATATGAGGTTGGATGGCCAATCCATTGAATTAGTATGCTCATAAGTATATCAGAGTGGGAACAGATGGAAAATGAGTTGGGCCGATTTGGACCAAGAACTGAATAAGGAGAAGAGAATAGACTGGATTTTTTTTTTTTTTACAATTAATACATAGTGCTTTCAATGATAACAAGCTGCTCCCTGAAACAGAAGCTCATTCCTACTTATTTCTCTCCTCCCTTGGATGTCACATTCATAAGGCTGATTTTCATCTGTTAACATCAAGTATTTTTTTTTTACACATCTGGCTAACTTTTTCTTTTTAATACTTCTGGTTAACTAAGAACCGTGTGGTGTTGGTTTTGTAAATCTCTGATAAACTAGGATACTCTTATACTTAGGATGAAGTTCATCAATCAGCGTACTTTTATAAAGTACCTAGTATGAGCAGGAGGACACTGGGAAAACAGAGATCAGCAAAGTGGGAAATTTAATAGAGCCTTACAAATTATAAGGCTTCCTTATTAATATTAAGCTTCTGAATGCTTTCTTTATAGAGGGCTCAGATTGGAACATTTCAGGTAATTCCATTTAACATGACCAACTTTGCTTCGCTGACTCCAAGGAACACTGACTCTACTTACCAAAAGCTCTGCTTGGTTGACTCCAACGAACACCACATCATGCCCATTCCCCAGGTAACTCCTATTCTCCCACCCTTCTGAGCTCGCATTTGTATGTTATCTTTATCCCATAAAACTGAAAACTCTGAAAGGGTAGGGATTGTCTTTATTTCTACCCAAAGCAATGGCATGTAATAGATGCTAATAGACGTTTATTGAATTGATTAAAAAGATGTCATGTAAAAAAACTAGGCAAAGACTATCACTCATTATCTTTCCAAGTCATAAAATCCTAAAACTTTCATGTAGAATAAAAGTATTTTTCTTTTCCCTTTGGGGATGGAAATTTACTTCCCTGAATATAGTTTTCTAACTGTTTGATTTTATTTCCCACCATTTTCTTGATGGGGAATGGATTCATATTCAGGGAGAGGTTGCACCAGATGCTTTCGGAGATCTTTTCCACTCAAGATTTTGGTGATATTATGGCTAAAAATGGTGCAACACCTCAATTCCAAAAAGCAAAACAGTAATAGCAGTAATAGAAGGACATATGGTAGGCTAACATTGGCTGCAATTTATTATCAATGATTTGTTTGCCAGGAATGTGGCAAAAGAAATCTCCATCCAAGAAATATACATCCAGTGGGACAAGGACTCTACATTTACTAAAATAATGTCAAAAGACAGAGGAAGGCATCAGAACATTGTGAGATCTTCTTATATAGTATTTACTGAAGGATGTGGATGAGAGTCACTTAAGATTATAAGACATGGAAGGATTGCAACCTACACCAATGGAGGGAATATCCACAAAAATGAGATTACGTGAAGATTAATTTAAGTCATGAAGTAGATCATTTGCTTAAATATATACACATGCCATAGCAAATGTTTCTTTGTACTTAGCACAGTTTTCATTCTTTTAAAATTAAAAATAAGCATTCATATATTCCAAAACTGATGTCTCCAAAGCATGAAGACTCAATTTCAATGATTCTTTTAAAAATAGATTAAGCCATTCATCAAATGCACACTCTGAAGAAATATAACTTTGAAATTGTTTTTAAAAAGGCTAAGTGACAGAGTGGATAGAGAAATGGGCTTGGAGTCAGGAAGACAGGAATTCAAATCTAGCCTCAGTCACTTACAAGTTATGTGACTCTGGACATGTCATTTGTACTCTGAATCTACCTGCTAGGTTTGTTGTGAGGTTAAAACGAATCATATTTGAAAACTACTTTATAAACATCAAGCTCTATATGAATACTAGGCATTATTATAATTACTACTTAGTATTATCATTATACAAAGCTAAAGGAATGTCCCTGAAAAGTTACATCTAAATTTTTTTGAAAAATGAATCATAAAACAAAACTATTTTATGTAGAATCACTCCCTAAATCATTTTGAATTACCATTATCATAAATTAAGGTGAAGTCTGTATTTTCAAATATCACAAGTTTGTCTGCCTAGAGGTTAATTTCATAACTCTCAACATACTGAATGACAGATTTTCCAATGCAGAATTTTCATGAAGAAGTATACTTGCATTTATTTATTTCATAGCTGAATTAAAATAAAAGTATTCTACTTTTTAAATCAGTATTTTTCTGCGTGTTAACAAATTAACCCATTTCTATGTGAAATTTAATTTTCCTATCAGTTGCTCATGAGTACATGAGCTAATATAATACAAATGACAAATCTATCCAAATTAAATTGCTTATTCAGTACCACACCAATCAAACTTCCAAAAAATTATTTTATAGAACTAAAAAAAACAATAACAAAATTCATCTGGAAGAACAAAAGGTCCATAAAGGGAATTAATGAAAGAAAATGCAAAGGAAGGTGCCCTATCTGTATCAGTTGTTAAATTGAATTATAAAGCAGTAATCATCAAAATTACTTGGTACTACTGGCTAAGGAATAGGGTAGATCAGTGGAATAGATTAGGTACGTAAGACACAACAGTCAGTGACTATAGCAATCTGTGTGTGTGTGTGTTTGTCCTTCATTGCTGAAGAAGAACATGCCATCAGAGATATAATGACATGACTTGCACTTGACTTTGTTTTGAGTGAGGGAGGGCTGTGCAGGTCACCAGCCTCACTTCTCCTCCAGAGCCATCTGAATCCAGTGATCAGATATTCATCAGGATGACTGGAGATGACCCAGGATGAGACAATTGGGGTTAAGTGACTTACCCAAGGTCACACAGTTGGTGAGTGTCAAGTGTCTGAGGTGAGATTTGAGCTCAGGTCCTCCTGACTCATGCACTGATGCTCTATGCACTGCACCACCTAGCTGCCCCCTATAGTAATCTATTATTTGATAAATCCAAAGACTCCAGCTTCTGGGATAAGAATACAATATTTAACAAAACTGCTAGCAAAACAAGAAAACAGTGTGGCAGAAACTAGACACAGACCAACATCTTACACCTTATACCAAAATAAAGTCAAAATAGGTACATTATTTAAATACAAAGACTGATAATACAAGCAAACTACAAGAGCAAGGAATAGTTTACCTAAGAATTTATGACCAAATAATATACAGAATATTATGAAATGCAAAACAGTTGATTTTGATTAAATTAAATTGAAAAGTTTTTACACAAAGCCAATGCAACCAACATTAGAAGGGAAACAGAAAGTTGAGAAACAACTGTTGCAGCCAATGTCTCTGATAAAGGTCTCATTTCTAAAATATATAGAGAATTGAGGTGAATTTGTAAGAATACAAGTCATTTCCCAATTGAAAAATAGTCAAAGGATATGAAAAGGAAGTTTTCAAAGAAAGAAATTAAAGCTATGGATGTTTATATTAAAAAAAATGCTCTAAATCACTATTAGAGAAATCCTAATCAAAATAACTCTGAGGTGCCACATCACACCTATCAGATTGGCTAACATGACAAAACAGTAAAATTATAAATGTTGGAGAAGATATGAGAAAATTGGAATGCACTGTTGAAATGCATTGTTGGTAGAGTTGTGACCTGATGCAAACATTTTGGAGAGCAATTTGGAACTATGCCCAAGGACTATAAAACTGTGCATACCCAGCAATGCCACTTCTCGGTTTGTATCTCAGATCATAAATAAGAGAAAAGGACCCACATGTACAAAAATATTTAAGCAAAATATGCTATAGAATAGCAAAGAATTGGAAATTGAGGGGATTATCCATCAATTGGGAAATGGCTGACCAAGTTGTGGTATATGAATGGAATGGAATAATATTGTGCTATAAGAAATAATGAGCAGCACATTTCAGAAAAATCTGGAAAGACTTATATGAACTGGTGCTGAGTGAAATGAGCACAACCAAGAGAACACTGTTCCCAGTAATTGTGTGATGACTGACTGACAGACTGACAGACACAGCCTGTCTCAGCAATGCAAGGATGCAAGACAGCTCCAAAATACTCACAATGGAAAATGTTAATTCACATCCGGAGAAAGAACTCTGGCGTCTGAATACAGATAGAAGCATACCATTTGCTCTCCTTTTCTTCTATTGTTTTGTTTCTTCTTTCTCATGGTTCCTCTCATTAGTTCTAATTCTTCTTTACATCATGACTAATGTGAAAACATGTTTGATATGAATGCATAAGTACAGCCTATACCAGATTGCATGCTGTTTTGAGAGGGGAGGCAAAAGAGGGGGAGGAAAGTTTAAAACTCAAAATCTTATGGAAGTGAATTTCGAAAACTAAGAATAAATTATTTTTTAAAAATACATAATTTTACGTAATTTTGGGAAAAAGGAAAACGTGGCAAGAGACTTTATAATCGAAACATCAAGATTATGAGAGATTTCTAAGTATTACTATAAGGTGTTAAATATGGGACATCAAAACATAAAACTTCAAATCATTCTAATTGTCATAATGATTAAATTTTAAGGGATCTCCTACAGATAGTAAATTCAAAGTTGCAAAATTTATTTGCCAGACATAGAATATTATAAGCATTCCAATTATCAAATGCTCATCATAATTTATATTATTTAAATACATGAATCTTGTTCTTTAACATGATTATTTTAATTCAAGAAACCATTCAAATTGCAAACCAGAAGGTGATCCAATGTGGCTTGAGAAATAGCCTGTCCTTTGCTTTCAGTTCCTGCTCCCACATCTCCAAAGTAAAAGATGCCATCCAGCACTGGTAGCGTTATTATGTAATGAAAAGAACACTGAACTGGAATCAGGAGCCCAAATCTCATATCCTGACTCTGTTACATATTTACCTGAATCATCTCAAACAAGACTTCACCTCTATGGACCTCAGTTTCCTTACCTGTAAAATGAGGGTACTAAACCAGATGACCTCTCAGGTCCCTTCTATTTCTAAATCTTTTGACCCGATCATGATTGACAAACTGTAAAACAGCATTTTTAACTAAATTTTACATAAATGCAATTTTTAATTTTCATTCAAGTATTTAGAAGCCCCTACTGATCAGAGAATATAACTTAACTTTATACCATACCCTGTAATTGAATTAAAATTGAAATCTAGGGTCATTTGCAAGACAGAAACTATCCCAAACTATGTGTATGGTGAGTGCTGTGCACTTTTTCCATACTTAGTAAACATTCCATTTATTGTTTTAACACAATTATTTTCTGTTCTAAAGTCTCAAAATCACAGAGATGGTAGGGACCTTGAAAGTCATTAGTTCAGTGATATCAAAAACTAAATAAAAACAGAGGCTACTAAACTATGCATAAGAATCCCTCTGAGCCACATAATGACCTTAGAAAAACCATGCATTTATACATTTCATTTTCTATTAATACATCAATACATTAAAATCAGAAAGGAACTACATCTTAATCTGATTCAGGCCACTTTCAGGAGGGCTATAAGCCAAAGGTGGCAGATGAAGAAACAAGAAAAGGGAGGTAAAATAATTTGCCCAAAGTCACACAGACGGCAAGTGGTGGAATTAGAACTGAACTTAGTTCTTCAGACTCTAAATTGGGGGGTGGGAGGAGAGGAGAGAAAAGAAAGAAGAAAGGGATGGAGGGAATAACGTTCACAGTTTTCAAGAAGTCAAATACTTTTTGAAAGTAAATTATTACAAGAAAAATTAAAGTAAACCTATCAGCTTTACTACATTTTCTCCCTCTTACTAAAGAAAGGTCCAATTCAGAATTTGAAAATGCTAATAAAGCTGGTACCTAAGTGGTACTGTCTGGGCATAATGAATGCTGCCCTTCTTTCCCATCCAGAAAGAAATAAGCTAGATTATTTGTTGTTACTGTTGTTTTAGAAGTTCTGACATTTCTAACTATGCTGATGACAGATAAGAAGATAAATATATAACCAGCAATGTGTGTAAACCCTCAATGGAGCATATATAGCAGGTGAGGTTTAATTATGAAAATTCCTTGTTGAGGAAAAAAAGTAGTGAAATTTAGTTCACCTAATTAAATGAAAATTGGCCTGACACGCTTTTTGAATCTTCCCTTCAGCTAGTGACATGGTCGTGGTAGTGAGGGCAAAGATACTCCTCCTTCAAAGTCATAATCTTCCCTGGGAGCTATAACCCACACACTATTTCACAAAACAGGGACCTAACCCCTGGTGCTAAATAGAATTTTTTTAAATGAATTCAAAGGGCAGCAAATACCTTCAAGTAGTCATATAATTAATAGTTTGATGCCTTCAAAAGTAATTCATATGAAAAGTCTTGGTCCCTGGGAATTTCAATGCACCCACACTGTAACATACATACAAGCATGCTGACAGAAAGCATCACAGACACTACTATGGCACAAGGTAGGCTATAGAATGACTTCACCTTGAATCATACATACCGACCAAAGAAAAAAGTTGTTAGAACATGAAAAAAAGGAAGCTGGGAACTTTAACTGTCCTAGAGAGACAAAGATGTATCTGAAAGAGAGTTTTCTATATGATAAACTACCACTTAGACACTCAACCTAAGGTGAATTAAGAATGACTATGAGGTCAGCACTACCTAAAAGCTGAGAAAAATCAGGGGGAAAAGATTCACCACCTATTGCTGTAATGGCTAAAAAGAAAGTGAGAGAGAGACAGAGAGAGAGAGAGACAGAGAGAGAGAGAGTGTGTGTGTGTGTGTGTGTGTGTGTGTGTGTGTGTGTGTGTGTGCGCGTGTATGTACGTACACACACTCTGTATTGTCCAAGGGATAACCTGCTGCTGTCCCGATTCATCATCATTTAGAGTCAAACATTTAAGAATAGGAGAAAGCATAAAAACAACTTTCAGCAAAGAAAAATAAAATCAGATTTTCAAAATTGTCTGTCATCACTTCAGGCCTTAATGTGATATCTAAATGTTACCTATGAGTGGAAACTGATTAGATATGGTAGGTAAGGGAAAATAAAATTATCAAAAGTAATCCAAGGTTACAAATATGGGAGACTAATGTGAATGGTTGTGAAATAGTCGAAAATAATGAACTCAGAAGAAATAGGATTGGTTGGAAAGATTGAATGTCATAAAAAAAATAAACTATATATGTGCCCAAGAAAAAATATTTCCTAATACTTATTATTGTCCTTACGCAGTTTCTACAGGAAACCACTTCTCTAAAGTCCTTTTAGAATTGGGTCTTAGAATGAATATAACTGGCTCTGAAAAAGTATGACAATGAAGAGATAAGAAAAACAGAGACTGAAATTCATAATTTCCAAATAACCAAACTTCATTTTAGATAACAAGTTCAACCTGTTCTATTACTTAATCTTTTACCAGAGCTGCAAATGAATAGCAATATTAACTGCTCTGAGTTTGTCTTCTTTTATTTACACACTATATCCCAAAATAGAGATTGCTAATAAACAGTAGCATGGACAAAAAACAGTTTCCAAATAAAGAGAGCTGAGTGGTGTAATTAATAAAAATATTGAATCCTAAGGTCATTCTATCACTGCTACTATTTGGATAGTTTCCTAACTGACCTTTATCTGGGCCTCAATTTCTTTATCTATAAAATACTGAAGCATTCAGTCAAGTCCCTTCTAACTCTTAATTTTCTATGACCTAAGAAAGGACTACACAATGCACAACCAGATAATCAGCCATTGTAATGAGATGAAAGATTGTATACATTATGATTAGAAATGTCCACTTGATTTTAAATCTCCTTCCTTTTCTTTCATTGATCTACTATTCTGTTTTCTTCTTTTCTATTTTTTATCTTACACACCTTTTAAACATAGGCTTTTTAAAAAATGGTCTGTTTTTTAATGAATTTAAAGTCATCTAACTCCAGAGGAAAAATGCCACACAGATGTTAATATAGTAATTGTTATGAACTTATGTAACACTTCAATGTCTACTAAATGTTCAATCATCTCATGGAATCCTCACCAAACCCTATATCATCCTCATTTTTCAGATGAAGAAACTGAGAGGTTCAGAGATTTAAATGATATTAAGTCTATAGCCATACACATAATTAGCAGTGGGAAGTTTTATACCTAGCATAGTTTTTACAAATCCATAATACCTCTAATAAGTAAATGTAGTACCCCAAGCTCAAGGTTCAAAATATTGGGTTTTTCAAATTCACAGGTCTAGGCTCTCACTGTTATCTCTATGCCAGATTATACCAGATGACATGCAAATTTCAAAAGACTAATAATTAACAAGTAACAGAATCAGGAAGGAAATATTTTCTACCTACAAAAGTCTGAAGAGAGTTGAGAACTCTCCAACCAGTTCTAACATCTCCCCACACAGAGGAAGGGCAGTTCTATCACTCACCCAATGGTCATCCAATTGTAACAAAGGACAGAAATTGAAGTTCCTTTACCTAATCACCTTCCTTCTCATTTTAGTTCTGCCCTCTACAAAGTACTAACCTTTCATCAAAGCAACTGAGAAATCATTGATTTCTAAGAAAATGGACAAATATTTATGATGCCTGCATTTTCATACCATTCTCAGAATCTTCATTAGTGTTTGGCCACCATGGTCAGTTCCAAGTTGCTCACACCTTTTATATCTTCCCAAGCTATAATCCCTCTCAAAGATTACCATATTCTATACAATAATTATCTTCAAAAAAAAGTCACATGTTTCCTTTTCCTCAATCTTTTGGTAAATCCAGGGAAAGAGACTGCCTTCACTGGAAAGGATATTTAGGAAGTCCATTAATCAAAGGGATCCATAAAAAATAAATAAATACATAAAGCTTACCATCAGAATACTCTCATCACTCAAATTTTCTAACCTGGAAATAAAATCCAAAGTAATCCACAAGAAGTCTGAAGCACTTAAATGAAACAAAATAAACCTGCTTAATGAGGTAAAAGGTTAACATCTTCTCTATTCAGTAATCTACTTGAAATAAAAGGTCTTAAAATTTCTAATATCAAAACAAAACTTTCCTAAAGAGCACTAAATATCTATCAAAGGATCTACCAAAATAAGCAAGATACACACTTGTTCACATGTAGCATCCCTCTGGGCTTACACCACCCCCAATACAATTTCAATTTGGGCCTCCAGGAGGAAATGAATACATCAATTTCCAAGCAGGTCCATGAGCCCGAACTGTTTACCTTGTGTCCCATCACAGTATGGAACACAATTAACTCAAAGCAGAGGTATTTAGTAAAATGGCATATCTTCACCACAAACCTGGGGCTCACTCTTCTACAAATACAAACTGTATCAGTGGAAAGGATAAAGATCCATGGAGTTCAAAAACCCAAGGCATGCAAAAAGAATTCATGTACTCAAAGCAATTCATACCTCTAAAGTTCCAGACTTCCTTCCTAAAAGATCTTGGCCTTACAGCCTCTACTAGATGTTTCCCCTGTCTGGCTATAGTCACTAGTGCCTCCACCTACAAACTCCACAGTAAGTACTTTTTCCTTCAGGTCAGTAGGAATTTCCCTGAAGCAAGATCTTCAGATTGGCAAGCTTTTCGATCAGCACGGTCCCAGTACCAGGTCCCACACTCACTATTCTCACTGATAATTTGACTGGCTTCTAGAACTGGACTCTCTACCAAGTTTCCTTGCCTAGCTTTTAAACTCAGCCTCTCTTCCTCAGTCAATGGGCAGAGAAAAGGCAAGGGAATACACCCTCTTTGTACTTGGCAATTCTCAGGCTTTTTGACTTTTTCAAATGCAAATGGACCACAAGATTTCACCTACTTTACAATCTGGGAATAAGCCACTTAGGGTGTGTGGACCACTCTAGGTTTCACTTTTTGCATGCTGCAAACAGGTCACTCAGTTTAACCACTCAAGGTTTGAAAAGGGCAAAGTCTGAAATGCAGGCTCCCACACTGTTAAAATTATTGTTTTGCTAGAAGCTGTTGATACACTATTCTATGTCAACATCACACAACCTAGATATTCATTCACATGAAGCAGTATTTATGTGGCACTTTTGATTTTCTGGCATGTTGCAATCATTTTTAAATTTTAAATATTCATTTCTCATTCCCTTGTGCATCCACAAATACAGAAGCTTACTTTGACAAAAGTCAACAATTAAGAGTTGCTTTCTTCTCTCAGCAACCAAGTCATCAGATCCAACTACTTTGTTTATATCCCCGCATAACAATATAATTTTATTGATTACCTATTTGAAGTGGTTTATTCCTCTCTCAAACTGTGACCATTTATGTTTCAGAGTGCTACAATAAAGCATTAGGACCTTAACTGGGGTGGTATGTGCAAAACAACAGATGTTAGGAAATGTTTTCAGATTTTATTACTTATTGCAAGAAGTTTGTATTAAAAAAAAACAAAACCTTGTCATTTCAGATCATTTTTATAACACACCAGAAGAGGAAGAATCATTATTAATCCTATTTTACACAGAAAAAATAATAAGACTAATAAGTAACTTCCAGAAACCTTCCAATTCAACCAAAGGAAAAGTTCAAAAGTCAACTGAAATATTACTCTTAAAATAATATTCAGGGTGAAATTACTCGAATTTTTCCTGTCACAAATATCAGAATCATGAGTTTTCTGGAAGAAGTGGAAATGAAAAAACTAAATTCTCACAAAAGCAAATTTCAGGGAATTTAATTTTTCTAAAAGACTCATGTTTCTCAAAAGAAGCATGATTTTCCTGATGATCAAGGAGGAAGTTTTCAGATGTCATCTTTTCTTACTACTTTGCAAAAGCAATCATTTTACTTAAAGAAGCTATATTCATTTTAAAAACTTTTAAAATATTTAAATAAGATAAAAATGTAAAAAAAAAAATCATCCCAATCACAAATCTTGTTTTGGTAAGGAAATTGAGGCAACTAAGTTAGGTTACTCACTGGATGGAATTCTGGACTTGGGAGTCAGGAAGTCTATTTTTAACGTTATACATTTAATTTTCAAGTCACATTTCTATTTTGAATTTATTGTAGAATACGGTATAAATGTTGATCTAAGCCTAATTTCTACCAGCCGGCTCTCCAGTTTTCGCAGTAGTTCTCACAAATAGAGAGTTCTTTCCTCACTAATTTATGCTTTCAGGTTTATAGAACGCTAGATTATTGAATGCCATTTGTTGTAATTCTGCCTTGTCAAGTCTGTTACCAATTTTTTAAAATAATATCAAATGGCTTTGATAAATGCTTATTTTAATAGATTTAAAATTTTAAGAGACCACTAATCTTCAAACCTGATACAATTATATATGTGTGTACATGCATTCAGGATGAAATTAAACTAGTATTATTTCTTCTTTGAACAGATATTGTTTTGCTTTCTGATTTTATCCTTATGAGCACATGACCATTTTTACTACTACATGTAGCAGTTTCTTTAAATATTTCCATAAAGGGTACAAGCGCAACCTTCTAGACTCACTAAGAATAAAATATTTAAGATTAAGTATTAGAAAGAAAAAGTCAAAAGTATCAGCTGTCTCCTATCTGTGAGATCAAGAACGTAAAGAACTTAGAAGTCAGCGGAAATGGGTTTGAATAATGGCTGTCCACTTACCTATCATATAAATGGAAAATGTCAAAACCTCTCTGATCCTGAGTTACCTCATCTGCAAAATGGGTTCAAATTATATTGTACTATTTTCAGCAGCTAGGTGCTGCAGCAACCAGAGCATGGGGCCTGTAATCAGGAACTCTCCTGAGTTCAACTATGACCTCAGACACTAGTTATGTGACCCTGAGCAAGTCACTTAACTGCTCTCTGCCACATATGAGCAGAAGAAGGAAATAGCAAATTACCCTAGCAGTTTTGCCAAGAATATCCCAAAAGAGGGCAGGATGAATGGAATACGATTGAAAAATGACTAAACAGCAATACTATCTCTTTTAGTGTTGCCGAGAGACCTTTTGGTCTTTATAAACTTCTTGTGAAGTGTTCTCTAAATTAAATGTTATTAAATAAGAGACTGCCTCTAAAACATTATAAAAAATGTAATGCTCAGTACAATATAGTGCTTTAAGATTTACAAAGCACTTTATAAATATCTCATTTTATCCACACAACATTACTGAGAAGTGTTATTTTCCCAATTTGACACATGAGGAATCTGAGGCAGATAAAAGTCTAACTTCACTGTCTAACATAACAAATAAATGTCTGAGGCTGCAGTTGAACTCAGGTGTTCTTGACTCCTGAGGGGCAGATAGGTGGCTCAATGGATAGAACCTGGGCAAGTTACTTAACCCTTTTGGCCTCCATTTCCTCACTTGTAAAATGAGCTAGAGAAGAAAATGGTAAACCAGTCTCCTATCTTTGCCAAGAAAATCCCAAGCAAGGTCATGAAGTGTCAGACATGACTAAATATGACTCCACAAGCAACTTAAAACAGTATCTGCCTTCAAGGAATAGTCGTCTAGTAATAAAATGAATTTCTATGCAAAAAATAAATATTTATGGAAGGAAAGCCTCCCACTCCAAAGAACAATTATCAGCAAGCAAATCAATACTTTTGGCCAAGGCAACTTAAATAAATCAGAAGATTAGTAATAGCTTGCGGGGAAAGGGAGGGAGGAAGAAAAACAAATAAGGAGGGCACTCCCACTACTTCCTCTGAGGATAAGGAAAACACAAAACTACACAAAGCACCACAGTACCCAATTCATGACACAATTCATGCCCCAAACGGTATCCTTTCCCCTCCAGAAGTCTAGCCCAGAGCTCCTCAGAACTAACTGCAGAGGCAGGCTCATAGTGCAAGTCCAAAAGGGTATATTACTGACCACATTCTCACCAATCACCAGCCCTAAAATGATAATCAAATCAATACCATGTTAGCTACAGGGCACCAACCCAAACATTTTGGAAGCAAAATATCCCTCCCTGGCCTGCACACCCACACACCCCTCTATTTTAATGTAAATTCCTTGAGGACAGACTCTTTCCTTGCTTTTGGATTTATATTAGCAGCACTTAACACTGTGCTAAGATAATAAATGTTTAATAAATTCTTTTTTCATCCAATCATTTATAGCTTCCAAAGTTTTCTCCCTGCCCCCTTCCATCACCCCAGCTAATCGTCCTAAAATGTATATATTTCCCCTTGTCTCACCCTTGCTAACAAATATTCAATTTTTTTACTGGCAATGGGAGGTGAGGGGGAGGAATCCAAATTTCTCAGCCAGTCCCTAGCCTAAGCCATTCTTCTAGGTATGTTTCCCTCTTTTTCACCTCACAAACTTCTCTACTTTAAATTATTTTACAACCTATCTCTTGAACAGGTTCTGTAAGGCAGTTAAGTGTACTTTCTCACTTGCAACTTTTGTTTACACTATTCCTTTTGCCTGGAAAACCCTCTTCCTCATCCCTCTTCCACAAATCTGCACTTGTTTATATCACTTGCTATTTACCACCTATATACAAATATTAATATTTGCATGAGGTGCAATTACATAAATGAATAGCCATCTCATTATTCATGTTTTGTCACTCTCATTAGATTGTGAACACTTAGAGGTCATACTGCGCTTAGAGAACAAGTTGTATTTGTACTTAGTTTTCAAAAGAGGACCATGACCTCAGGGAAATGATGACATGGCTTGCAGTTGACTTTGATTTGAGGGAAGGAGGGCTGTCTGTGGGAGGTCACCAGCTTCACTTTCTCCTCCAGAGTCGTCTGGGTCCAGTGGCCAGATATTCATCACGAGAACTAGAGATGGCCCAGGATGCAATGGGAGACCCTGGCCCTTTTAACTTAAGGCTTTTTCACGTTCTCATTTGAAGTGAAGTAATGCCCATTCAATAGGCCTCCTTAAAAAGTTTCTAATTTCCAATTTTTTAATTTAATTTCTAAGTTTTTAATTTCTAATTAAAAGGACCATACCTTGACTCACTTCAGAGAGCAAGTAGATGGTGCAGTGAAGAGATCAACCCAGGGTCATAAAGTATGTGACAAAAGTTGAACCTGAAATCAGTCTTCCTGGGCTTCAGGCCAGCTGTCTATCCACAATGACAATCTGCCTCTCATGGGAATTTCCTTTAAGGTAGGGACTAGGGAATTCTGCACATTGTTGCCACATGTTTCCCACTGAGCACAATATTTTGCTAACACTAGTATTCAAGAAATATTTGTTGATTATTTGAGACAATGAGAGGTCCAATATTTTTTTTTTTAATCTGGAAAATGATGGAGTTAAGCCAAAAGAGTAAAATCCTAGCAGTAGAGGTATATATTGAAACATTTTTCTCTCCTTTTGAGCTGATCCTCTAAGAAATTTAATTTCTATTCTTTATCTTACATCTAACATCTTTGAGAAAACTAAAACAATCTGTCTAAATTAAAGAGCAAATAAAAAAAAATATGAAAGGAGAAAAAAATAGGTTCTTTGTTACATTCATTTTAACAGCAAGGACCCTGGCATACACAGGGGGCCGGCTGCACAGGTTCTTAGATCTGCTTTTCTGAAAGGAAAGCAACTTTTGAGGGGGTCAACAATCACTTTAATTAAGCACATATATCATTCACTTAATTCAGGGGAAAAAGTCAGCACCCTGAAGTTCAGAGAAAATACAGAGAAAAATAAAGATCAACAGACAGGACTTCCAACTGTCTAACCATAAGCAAAATTACATCACAGATGAATAGATCCAACTGTCTGACCATTACATACATACATAATTACCAGAGAGAGAAGCACCAACATCTGGGTTTTCAAAGCAAGGAGGGCCTCCTTTGAGGTTACCCAGAGTCTCATCTGGCCAAACAAACACTTCCAATGAATAAGCCCCAAAACAAAACCTCACCTCAAGAATATTTATACACTTTTCAGGGCCAGAGAGCATCACAACCTTGGAGAATCAGAGCCTCATTAGAAATTAACAAAAGGTGTGGTGACTTCCTACAAAACAACCCTCCCCTAATCAAGTTTCCCAAGCAGGCCCATCACTGGGTGGGGAAGTTCTTTAAGACTCATTAACATAATTAACTTTACAGTTGGGAATAATATTATTTCTCATACCTACCTCTCAAGGTTGTTATGAGGTTCAAATGCAATGGTAATTTATAAACACTAAAGTGTCTGAACCCTAAAACATAACGATCAGCAGTTATTTATTGGAACAGACTGTTCTAAGTTTCTGGAAGAACTTCAGGGTTAAGATTAATATAGCTATTGTCCTCCAAGTGTAACCTTCCATAGATTCATATACATGAAAATTACTAGAATAATGAGGGGGACAATGAAAGAAATCAATATGTTTTAACCAAGTACCTATGAATGGTATCGTGAGAACAGTGAGAATGAAGAATGGAAGGAAATAAAATGGAAGTAGAAAGAACTTCCAATGGTCCAGAGTTGATTTGAAAGAAAAAAACAAAATGCACCTTTTAGTAAACAAATCTATGGTAGAGAAAAAAAATAATGCCCATGGATCACCAACTGTCTTCTCCATCATTTCTTTTGGTCTTCATCACAGTTACTAAGATAATACCCCCCTCAAAAAAAAAATTTGATGCTGGCTGGCAAGTAGCTGCGTGACACCCACTTCTAAACAGCATGAAATTGTTAAATTAACAAATGTAGGTATTTGACACCAAAAATTTGTATTAGAATACTACTTCAGCTCTATTCTGTAGATTTTTAATAATATAATTTTGTACTTTCTTCTTTGGCCTAGGGATTATTTATTTTAAATTTTCCATGCAAATACAGAATAATAATGTTTTCATTGTATACTTGTAGTTCTGCTATAATGCGATACATGAATGTGCTATTATTTCTGTATAAATTAGCCTAATACTTCTCTATGTAAAATATAATCATCCATTTTTCCAAATGTATCGTTGGTACTTTCCATTAAATCTTTTTTCTACATCTGCAATAAATCCAGTTTAACACTACTTAAGTCTATTACTTCTTTCTTAAACAACTGCTTGATTTATTGGATTCTGACAATGTAATACTGAAAATCAACTCATTAATTTTTCATCAATTTCTCTTTCCTGTTAGCTTTTGTTATAAATCTAAATCCTATGCCATTTGGGGGGGGTGTGTGCGTGTGTGCGCATGGGTGTAGATATTCAAAACTGATATATACTATAGAACTTATATTTATACAAAACTGATATGTACTAAAGCTTAGAATGAAATGTTTAAATCAGAAAAATTTTAAGTTTCCCTTTGCTCAAATTCTATGAAATCTATTAATCTATTTGCAAGATGGGGTTTTTTTTTTCCAATCCTGAGGAAATTTCTTGAACCATTCCCTGAAATACAGTGATCACAATTTTTTCTTCTCTGAATTTTTTTTTCCTGTGACTTAAAAATTCTAGAGGACAAACCTAGCTAAGTATGGAGAGGGTCTTCACCAGTAGGCTGGTCACAAAGTAATGAATTCTTTTGGTCAAGGCAACCCATGAATCAAACAAAAAGAGACACAATATGGTCCCCCATCCTGGACTGTGCCTTTCTACAGTGATGGTGGCACAGTGACAGAAAAAGGAAAGGACTGCAAAGAATCACAGTTTGAAGTCCATCTATAAACTTTATACCTAACACTCTGTTAGATCATTTCCAATGGCCAACTACTAAATATACTATTTCAAGAACAGAACTATCATTCTTAACCTTCTTGCTACAGGAGAAACCAGAAGGAAAAATCAAGTTGAAGCTAAACAAAATTAACATGTACTTGAAAACTTAATGCAATGATGGGAAAGATAAAGCAAAATGTTGAAAAAGAAAGATCAGGAACAAGAGACCAAAGCCAGGCAGAATACAATGAATTCAAGCCTATATATACTTACATTCTTCCAGAAAAGTACTGGACCCTGATGCACTTGGCAAACACCAAATAGTATCAGGAAAAAATGAAACTTGATTTTTAACCAAGAGAAAATTACTTGTTTTTACTGTCAATCCTGAGTCAGCTTTTTATTTCTAGTCAGCCCACCAATTTGTTAGAAAAATAGCTAAAATAACTAAATAACGCTAGAATTTTTTTTTAAGGAAAATATGGAAAACAACTGAAATAAATATATTCAGATCTAGTTAAATAAGCTATTAGTGTAAAAAATGGAGATGCAAACAAAAGCACATGGACACCAACTATCGTAATTTTATACAAAAAGCTTGTCCAGTATAAATAAATTGCCATGACAAAGAGGTTAAAAGAGCCTAAAAATATCTTACTCATCAAATACTTGAGTTATGTAAGCAAAAAGGAGCCAATTTAGAATATAAAATCATTTGTAAAATCCTATGGAGTATGATGGAAGATTATGGGCAGTATGACCTCATAAAACAGAGACATGCAGAAGAGAGTAAACTCGCTTAAAGAAAGCATGTAAAGATATCCAACTAAGCAAAACCACCCATAGGGCCTTTAAGGATGAAACTGAAGAGACGACAACAAAATAAAAATGGAAAGGATCTGCAAAGATTTCCATAACAAATTCTTTTTACCATCAAGAATAGTGATGAACTCTAAAGTTTATTTGGATTCTAATATCACAGTCACAGATGAGCTTTTAAAAAGTGGAACTGGCACTAAAGAAATTACTCTCTAGATTTTTCCACCACGTATCAAACTGCGTTTTTTCTCCATTCCTACAGCTCACTTCTCCCAAAAAGTTCTTCCTCAAATCTCCATTTGGAGGAAGGGTCAGAACAATTATCCCTTATTCTTCTACGTATATACCTTCTCTACACCATAACCACCTTACAACTTTGCAACTTCCTTTTGTTTGATTTGAATCCCCAGTGCTTAGCACCGTGCCTGGGACATGGAAAGTGTTTAATAAATGCTTATGGCCTTGACTTAAAGAAAGATGAGCAACTAGTTTAGACCGTATGTACATATAAAAGATCCACTTGTGACAACTATGGGAGCACTGAGTTTTCAATCACAAGAAATTTGAAGGAGAAAAAGATACCAAAGGCAAAGATAACCCAAAAATTCTGCTCTTAACATTGAAAAAAAACCACTACTTTCATTCGGATATAGATATACGTGTGTATATATGTATAGGTATATGTTTTATGACAGTCATTTATACACACATGAAAGGTGTCTCCTACTTGGCACAATACAATGGGAATAAGAAGGCTTTCCTAAGTAACATTGCATAGAACAGCACATATTTATCATCCCATCACTGAATAAAGCAAATGCAAGATTATACTGAGCTTATTGTTCAGGGGATGTTTTTTAACTGGTTTTGGCAAAAGAAAAAACCCTGCCTTCAAGGCTCTCTTACAACAAGGTACTTCCCACACATTCCTCAAAATTATGTAGGAATCTTTAAAGATAAATAAATAGTAATAACCTTGTTCACTCACCCTCTGATCTCTATTATCAGGCAAGTCATAAAACCGAATGATAGATGCATACCAAAGATATTCCTCAGTGTCATGCAGGACAGCTAAGTCTCTATAATCCATGTAAAAGATGGACTTTCTATTCTGATAAGGTCCTTCAAATGCTCCTTTTTGCAGATGACATGTTGGTTGTTATCCAGTCTAAGATCACTAAAGGACACAGTTAAGAGGTACAATAGATAGAGCATTTAGCCTAGACTATGAGTTCAAATCTGGTTGCAGACACTAGCTATGTGACCCTGGACAAGTCGATTAATCTTCAATTGCCTCAGTTTCCTCATCAGTAAAATGGGGATAATAATACCACCAATCTCACAAAGTCACTGTGAGGATCAAAGGGGAAAAAAATTGTAAAGTACTTGGCATAGTGCCTGGTCCATATAGATCTTAGCTATTAACATTATTACTATATAGATATTAGTTATATGAGCCTCTCATAGGAAATCCAGTTACTCAAAAGAATGTGACCTCAGCATTTTTTTCTATTCTTATTTGTGATTTCATCAGTAAAAGATACTCTCAACTAAAGAACTTCCTCTAATAAAGAAGATCTGCATCTCCTTTGCAACTTGTGGTTTTAAAGAGTTGCCAGAGGCACCACAAGATAAAATGACTTAATCAGTGTCAAAAAGCCAGCCTATGTCATAGATGGGATTTGTACTCAAGTCTTCCTCATTCTGATGCTAGTTCTCTAAGTATTACACCAGACACACACAGGAAAAGTCAATTGAATTAAGAATATCTATCGTCCAGATTATGACAAGTCCATTCATCAATCAATTAATCCATAAGCATATATTTAGCACCTACATGCTGGTCACTGTGCTAGTTAGTATATTTCACAAAATGAACAAGTTGGGACCCAGAGTTCATTAGAAAGAAGAAAGTGGGCTGGATTTCCTTCAGAAAACTGCTCAGTTCACTTTGAATATTAGTATTCTACAAGTACTGGATGATAAGTCTAAAAAGTATCACTCAAAATGCAACGCAAAGGCTCAGCAGACCATAACACACACCAAATGCTAAACACAAAAACTAGAGTAAAATATCACCAAGAAAATGTATGATGGAAAAAGATGATGTGGAAGCCACATGGCAAAAAGGTAATCAACAAACTAGCCTGCAGTAACCTTCTGATGTTGGAAGGAATCAAGGAGCATCTCCCCCACAATAATCTGGGGATGACAAACTTATGACAAGACATGCCTACATCATATATTAATGACACTCTTGAATATGCTTCAAAGGCTTTGGAGTTTGGATCAACCAGTACCTACCACAGTGTCTTAGTTACACTAGACAATAACGTTTAAGAGAATTGAAATCAGTCCCTTCATCTATTCTTCATCCTTCACCCAATGTAGGATATTTGCTGTTCCCCTAACAAAGCCTTCCACACACACACACACACACACACACACACAGCCAAATGACTTTGTACTTAACTAGAATGTATACTCCCTCCTCACTTCTGCTTAGAATATTTAGTTTCTTTCAAAGATCAGCTCAAGTACCAGTTATTTCTGCTTTCTCCCTTTTCAAAATGACTTGTATTCATTTATCTAAGTACATAAACATTACAGATGATACTACTGCCCTCTCCGTTATTGGCGTCCCCCCAACCCTCACCTTAGAATGAAGGTTCATTGAGAGTAATAATAATTTCCTATTTTGCCTTTATATCTCCAGAACCTCACACAGGACCTCATCAGTAATTAATTAAAATGAGCCTTTTATATTAGGGGAAAAAAGAGGAAGCAATAAATTTGAAACTACTTTGGATAAGCTGAGTCTTACACAAAAGCCTAAACAGTTATAGATGCAGTAGACAGGACTGATCTAGAATGTTCACTCTAAAAACATTTCCTTTGTGGAAAGAGGGAGCCCTCCAAATGATGTTTAAATTCTAAGTGCTATAAAGGAAATTTAATTCCAAAAACAATTAATATCCTACCAAAACTTTTCAAACCAAGAGAAAAAGAGAAAAATTATATTCATTTTTGGAGACCACCTGGGTGGGTTTAGAACTATTATTCTTCAGTACTAATGATTGCTGGTTTTAATCTTTTTATATAACACAAAACAACTAAGTACTAAATTCTGATTGACAATTTGTGTTCCAAGTTTCTTTCCAGTCATCTTTAAAGTCCGTGCTACAAATTTTCCCATAGAACTGATGAGGGATCTTTGACTCTAACAGACCTGGTTGGCATCAATGGTTCAAAAGTATTATGAAAATCTCCAAACAAACTCAATTTTTGAAAGTACAGAACTGGCGTTCACTTCCCCAAATCTGTTTGATCTCTGGAGTTACAAAACCATATGGCACACAGAGAAAAACAAATTATCTTTGCTCATAAAATAAAAACCTTCTGTAAGACTAGGGGACCATCAGCCAGGATGTCCTGGTTGCTGTGTATTACCATAATTAACTCTCCCAGATCCTCTTTAACAATGGAAACATAGTGTGTGGTGGGGGAAGGGAGGGAAAAGAGAGAGGGAAAGGGCAAGAAGAGTGGAAGACTTCAGGCATGTAAATTTAAATATTCCAAATTTATAAATAATTCAGTATACAATATTTTCTTGCTTTATTTAAGTAATTTTAATGTGGAAGAGAAACACAAAGGCATGCATGTCAATATTTACAATATAACTACCCAAAAGGGTTATTCTTGTGAAAAGGGCAATGTCACCACACTCTATGGTTCTAAAGCATCCAAGATCAAACATTAGCCAGTTTCATAATCAGTGTAATTTTCCAGTCATCAGCTACATAGAAGCAACAGCCAAATGTGACAGGGTGAAAAGGAAATTCTGTAATCTAAAACTCAGTTATTTAAAACTAAGATCTAACTGCCTTCCCTGTTCTTTTCCCCACCCTCAAAGGATTTTTTAAAAATATTTCCCATTTTGCAAAAGGCAATGTTTTCTACCGCTACCTTATGACTGAAATAATCTGAATTTAGTAAAAGTAATGATCTGAGCTAGCATAAACATTTAGGAAATTATATTCTGCACAACAGCGAATAGTTTATACAGAGATTAAAAAAAAAAAAGAAGTAAAACCAGAGAGTAAAAAAATGAAGGACAGAAAAAAGGAAAGTAATGCTTTTTTTTCCAACAGAGTGCTTAAGTCTAGGGTGTTCATCTGTATATTCATACCTAATAGGGACATCTTAGATTATTCAGAATGAAGCAGTAGGAACAATTTATAACTTTTTTTATTTCCTAAGGGAAGATACTATTCTCAGGAATAATGCTCTCAGTCCTCCTGTCTTTCCACTCAGTTGTGCTGGAATAATGAAAATATTTTCCCTAACACATTATATGGAATCAACTAATGTAGTAGTCCTTCTCCTCTTGAGTCCTTGCTTCTAGTCACAACAAATATTAGTTTCAGGGTTTCATTCAAAGAAAGAGTGGTATTATCAGTATTTTTGGGTGTTATTTTATCATTAATACCACCCCCAACCTCCAAGCTTCATCATAACCCAGCACAACTGGTAAGCCTCAGAGCCAAAGAAGTTGGGGTCTGAGGCTCATAGAGACCTGTCAAAACTGTCAAAAGACTCTGGGGAAGTTTCCAAGATGCAAACTAGCCAGGGATCAAGCGGGAAACTTTATCCCCTTAGCCATGATCTCCTCCAAAATTAAATAGTTTTAAAACATATAGATTACAAAACGCAATCCTGGGAAAATCAGTAACTTGTCACCGAGAAACAGTATTAATGGGTTTACAGGGAATCTGATCTGGTTATTTCTCAACATCCTCGGTATTTTTTTTAACCTGCTTACAGTATGAAGGTGAATTACAATTGAGAATGCCTTTTGTTCATTCACTTATCAAATCTCATTGTCCCCAAGCCAGACATTATTTGAGGGTGAGAGTCAAAGACTTAAAAGATAATAGATTTCCAGCTGCAGACATTCAGATCATCTTAAAAAAAAATTTGAAGGCCAATAGGTATTCAAATTAAGTGAAATCCAGTACATTTCTAGATTCCCTTTTTCCTGGGAAGGGTGAAGAAAGAAAGAAAAGGGAGAAGATAGGTGACAGAAGAATAAAATACAAAGAAGGTCTGTGTGTACTAAATCCAAGGATCTACCTCTATGGCCACTATTCTACTTGCTATTGCCCATTTTTCTAAGTCTTTCATTCCAATAAGTTTTAGAGTTAAAAACCTATAGGTTTTTTCCCTTCAGTAAGAGCCATTTTTTACATTTTTCAGAGGCAAAGGAAAAAAAGAGAAACGTAGATTTACAGCTATAAGGAACCCTCAGATCATGTTAGTTCAATCTCCCCATTTTACAGTTGAGGAAACAGACAAAAAAAAAAACTTGCACAGAGAGTTTATGCAAGTTATCTATCCCAAGTCATACAGATAAAAATAGAGCCCATATCTGAACCTAGGTCCTCTGACTCCAGTGTTTTGTCCACTCCATCAAGAGTCAGCTACTTTATACAGTAAAGGTGTCTATGGATAAACTGCAACAAGAGGAAAAGAATGAACATCTCTTAAATCAATAGCAGAATCAGCTGAAAGGAAATCAAAGAGTTTCCAGGTTAAGGTTTATCACAGAATCACAAAACCTCAGAATCAGAAACAGCCTCAAAAGCCCTCTAGTCTAATCCATTTTTGTACTGGAACCCCTTCTACAATATCACTGACAGGCGGTGGAATAAAAAACAAGCTATTAGAAAACGTACATAGGGAATTCAATTCCTGTACTTAAGAAAAAAATAGTTTCCATGAGTTTGAGATTTGGGTAAAAAAATACATTATCAGATGATACATCTGGTCAATTATCCTACTGAGTCAAATATCACTGTCCTCCTTTTAATGCAAGAAAAAAATTCAACTTAAGAGTCTTAGAGAATTGCCTGAGGTCTTCTAAATTTCTAAGAAAGGCAGTAAGGTGGTCCAGTGGATATAGCTCTGAGACTAGAGTTAGGAAGGCCCAAGTTCAAATCCAACCTCAGACACTAGTGAGCCTAGACAAGTCACTTAACCTCTTGCCTCAGTTTCCTAAACTAAAATGAGGATAATAAATAGCACCTACAACCTTGCAAAGTTGTTGTGAGGTTCAAATGAGATATTTGTAAAGAGCTTAGCACAGTGCTTGGTAGGTAGACCCTACATAAAAGCTTATTCCCTTTCTTTTCCCTTCCTTCTTAATGGACTTACCCAAGGTCACAATGCTAGTTGAAATGAAAATTGGCCTTAAAACTAGATTTTCTGAATTTCAAGTTAATGTTGTACTCACTAGGCCAGGTGACTCTCAATAAATATATTACTGAGTACTCTTAGAAATCCATACATACACACTGCTCTTCCCTCAACAGCTTTATAAGTATACATATAGTCACACAACATCCTCCTAGTTAGATTTTAAGTTCTACAAGAGCAGAGATCAAATAATTTTCCATCTTTATCCCCAGAGGCATACACTTAGTAGGGCACTTCATAAATGTTTGTCCCAAAGAAACCTATCTTGTCTCTCTACCTCAGAAAATTTATAAGCAAAGCTACACTGTCCCTCCTGTATCCCATAGGAAGTTAGTCAGATAAAACAATGTCAGTCAGAGAGAAGCATGCTGTAAGTTCTGTCAAGTAGGAAAGTGGGGTAGATGAAGCAGGTCCCCTTTGCCCCATAATCTATCATGGAAGAGAAAAGATAATGTAACAAATGAGGTGCACTGCTGTTGTTTTAAGTAAATTTAGTGGCATGTTAGGGGTCTATATTTAGAAATACTATAAACTAGATGAGAAAACAACTTTCCCTATGGCTAAGCTATCTAACAAAGTTTCTAAATAGATTTAAGCGCACCATTCACAGTTGCGATCCTGGCATCCTCAGGATGGTTTACACGCAGGAGAGATTACAATTTGAGAAGTGATGATTTTCTGAGGCCAAGAGGTCAATAAAGTTTCTAAATATTTCAATTCTGCCCAGGAAAGCTACAAGCACAGTATCAAAGATCTAGAGAGATAATGCTCAACTGGCACTGGCTTCCAAAGTGGACAGAACCTCCTCAATGACTACAAAATGCTACTTTGTTTATAGACTTCCCGACCATGATCAAGTCTGAAACAATGTAAGTCTTTACTTTTCCATTGAAAATCCCAGACAAACTATTAATCCTTCCCAAGATGCAGGTGTTTTCTAAGAAGGAAAAAAAATCCATGTGGGTAGCGTTCTTGGCTTTTTTAAGATTTCACGGGTGTCTTCAGTTTCTTACATCATCATTTTCGTGTTTGTTCAGTCATTTCAGTTTGTGTTTAATTCTTTGTGACTGCATTTGAGGCTTTCTTGGCAAAGATTCTGGAGTGGCATGCCATTTCCTTCTCCATCTCATTTTACAAATGAGGAACTGAGGCAAACAGAGTTAAAGGACTTGCCCAGGGTCACACATACAGTGTCTGAGGTCTGTTTTGAGCTCAAAAAGATGAGTCTTCCTGACTCTAGGCCCTGCACTCTATCTACTGAACCACCTAGCTGTCCTACATCATGATAGTTATCCCATGTATCCTCTTTCCCTCCCAGAGAACCAAGTGAGTAACTTTCAACAAAGCTATGCTTTCAAAATAAACTTACAAAACAAATCCTTAGCATATATTGGCACTCTGATTTGTCTATCCAAAATCAGTAAACTTAAACTTTTTCTTTTTATCCATTGAAAATCAGTAAACCAGAAAGCACTATAAACACTAAGAAGTCAGTGGTTTCCCACAAATACTTAATAAAGTCCTAGGTATTTTCAAGGATATTCCTAGAAAATACTACTTTCTACTCTGGTGATATTTTTTCCCTCTGTCGGAGGTAGGGAACTAAAGGGTAAAAACAAAACTTAGCCACATTAAACTCTTAACTTATGACCCTAAAATAGGGATGAGGAACCTGTAGCCTTGAGGTCACATGTGGCCTTCCACATCCTTGGTACAACCTTTTGATTTCATCTAAGTTTGACAGAACAAATCCTTTTATTAAGGGGATTTGATCTCTGAAGTTTAGATTCAAAGGACTGCACTTGAGGACTTAGAGGGCCACATGTGGCCTCCAGGCAGCAAGTTCCCCACCTGGGCTAATAGTTCAAAGGTTCAATTGTCTAGTGAGTTGGCCCAGATTATATTAGAACCAGTTCTACTTAGCCTCAGTCAAGTTTTCCAAGGAGGGTAGAGGGTGTGGCAAATGCCAGAGACCTAGATTATACCATGAATCAGTTTCACTAACACAGATTTACATAATCACATTTTTAGAGTTGGGAAAGACCTTAAAGATTATACATTTTAACCTCAGTCAATGACAGAGATGAAACTAAGACCTAATGTTTTGTCCAACGTTCTTTCTCAAATTGGACAAAGGGAAAATTTCCAGAATGCAATCATTGACCCAATAATTTAAGAGCTCATCTTCCCCTTACAGAACTATGTCCATAAATTCAACCAAAAACAAATATACAGGCAAGTCCCAATTTACAAATACAATCTATTTATGTAAATTCTGTTTGGAGTTAAGAAATGCATTTTTCCATATAAACAATGTTTTAAAAGTTGATTAAAAACTCCCAAGCCTACTCAACCTATAATGTAACTAGGATACAAATGTAGCTACATACCTTTACCATCATTTTAGACATTGTTTCCATGGGGAAAATTGTCCCAACTTTCTATTTGAGATGCCAGGAATGCTTTTTCCCCAGCCAGGAAGCACAAAGAGTGAGTAATGACCAGGCTACCAACATAGAACCAACATCGTCTGGAAACTCTACCAGCAGAAAGAGCCACTCAGAGTTTCTAAGGAGGGCCTCTCCTCCAGGCTCCTTGAGAAAAGGCCCTTCAATTCTACCTCTTCCTTCCCACAAAAATCCCCAATACTTAGTCTGCCACAGTATTCCCAGCACCACCTTACTTTTTTAAGAGTCAAGGGGCCAGAGAAATCAGGCAGGTTTTTTGTTTGTTTGATTGATCGTTTTCATTCCGACTGCCATGAGAGGACATGAATCAGAAGCAGGATAGCGGATGAGGTGAGTGCTTCAGGGACTTCTAATGGAATAGTCACTTCGGCAGCAAAGGATAACGGGGACCTTTTTTTATATGTATACAGTCATCTGAAAAGGAAATCCAAATCAAGGGGAAGCCAGAGAAGGCCCCAGGTATTCCAAAAGGGATGAAATGGTGCCTCAGATGTCATACACCAAGTTATATATTTACCCCAGCATTGACTGAAGGGGAAAAGGGAGGGAGTGGTTAATTCCTGAAAAGTAAAATTAGCTTCCTTTATCAAATGTAAAGCAGAAATAAATAGCAACAAACTAGTAAAACTTTAAATTGCTAAACCAGCTAATATACAGTTCTGGATTTAGAAATGCAAACAAGCCCCTGGTTTCCTAATTTTCAAAGGAAAAATAGGTAGTCTTGTTATTTAAAATGAACAAAAGTCAATAGTGAAGATCAAAGGCAAATATAACACAAGGATAAAAATCATGCAAATATATCCGGAGACTAAAAACGTATCACAGATTAATGTGATTGAAATCATGAAATTATAATTGGCTCACTTCATCTTTACCGGTTTTCTGTTGTGTGCTGTCAGAATGCCAGAAAACAGACCTTCAAAAAAATCATTTGGCACAAGAAAACTTCTACAACTTTGTCAATATAACAGCAGCTCTAACCACATTATTATTATATGAATTTATAGCATGTGCCCAATGCCTAGGCCTCTGGACATCTATCCAATAGTAACATTTAAATTCAAAATGAACAAACTGGTTTATACTCTCCAATGAGGTTAAAACTCTTTCTCCAGCAAGCTCATGTTTGGTTGCATCAATGATTGCTTGGCTTCATGCCCTATAAACCAACAAGCTCTGGCTTTGTTGAGCCAAGAATGCAAATGAGTTACTCAAATACAGGCCTTACTAGGAATTACCAAGAGATATACCAGAACTCCCAACCCTATTTTGGGGATACCAAAAAGAGTTAGGAATCAATGCCCATTAGGGACTTCTTCAAAAGGTTATATTCAGCTAAATTGAATACCTTGAATAATGTAAAAAAAGCAAAAAACAAAAAAGGGTGAAAACTAGAGTTATCATTACTTTAAAAGCACACATTTAAAATGGCCACAATATACACAATGGAAATGTACAATACAAAAACCACAAATTAAAACTGAATGTTGCAAAATAAAAAAGAAATTATGAGCATAGCCCTAGACAAATGAGATAAATAATATATTTTCAGATTCTTTTAAATATACTGATTGGTTTTTCTGGCTATAGGGGATGCCTCTCTGGAACACATGGCCATACTACCAATGAACCACAATTCCATAACATGAAACCATCCAATTATACTGAGTGTCTTTCCAGGCAGCTTTACAGCTATAACATGATGCACTTTATCTACCTGTTACCCTGTGAAATCTCCTAACACAGAAATCCATGTGTGGTAGATGTTCCATGGTTGGAAGTCTGTTTGTAAGGCCTTCAACAAGTACAGATTCTACCACAGAAAAATCAATGAACTCCTGCTACCAACTGGGTAAAATATTCATCTGTTATGGTTTTACCTCTTCTCAATAATTTCAGTCACTTCTGGATGCCTTCATCTAATTTATTCATCTCTTCCTTCAAGAAGAACCAGAAAAACTTTAGAAATTACACTACTCAAGTATAGAAAGGTGGACTTGTCTATTTTTTTAATCCCTCCAATGAAACTATACAAAAATCCTCACACTATAATACTTAATGACAGGACTGAATTTTAAGGAAATTTTTCTTTCCCTCCAAATTTCATCATTTTAAGAAGTATTTATTAACACCTTACAAATGAGCTATTACAATTGTCTGCTGATGGGTCCATCTGCCTCAAGACTCTTTCCACTCTAATCTTTCCTTCATTCAGGTCTGACAATATCATTCTTGTTTCTCAGGTAAAGTCCAGTGGCTCCCTATCTCTAGGATCAGATATAAAATTCACTATTTGCCCTTTAAAGCCTTTCATAATCTAACTCCCCTCAAACCTTTTCAAGTCTTCTTACACTTTACTCTCTCCTCTCTCCCCACCATCTTCTTCAGTCCAGTGACAGTGGCCTCCTTGCTGTTGCATGAACAAGGCATCTTTTGGCTGCAGATATTTTCTCTTGCTACGCCTCATGTCTGGAATGCTCTCCCTCCTTATCCCCATCTTCTGGCTTCCTGACTACCTTTAAGTCTCACAGCTAAAAGTTTATTCTACAAGAAGTCTCCCAATCTCTCCAAATTCTCGATTCTTCTTTCTTTTGTTTCCTATTTCTGCTGTATGTAGTTTGTTGCTACCTCCTACATGAGACTGTGAACCCTTAAGAGAGCCTCTTTTTGTAACCCCAGCACTTAACTCCATTGCACTTAATAAATGTTTGCTATCTGTGGGCCTTAAAAATGAATAATCATACCCAGAAAATATTTACCTAAGCTATAAAAATGACCAATTGTACTTGACCCTGAAATACAAGTCTATTCCCCCTAATTACCACTACCCAAACAAAACAAAGATGAATTCAGTCAGTCAATATAAATTCCCTAAGTTGCCCAACAGCATTTAGATCAAAAATTTCTTGAGAGCTCTGATTAGAGATAAATTCCAAAAAGAAACTCCGAGGAATAGCTTTTTTTTCTCAACAATATTCAAAGATCTAGCAAAAAAAAAAAAAAAGAAAAGAAAAGAAAAACTAGAAAAATGTCTCTGGCAAACAAGTTGAAAGCTTAAAATCTAAAGTATATAAAGTACTATTACATACTAAGAAAAACAACCAGGGGGCAGAGTCAACATGACAGAGTAGAAAGACGCACATACACTTAGCTCTTACCCCTCAGCCCATAAAATACCTGTAAAGAAGAACTCTCAAGAAACTCTAGAGCAGCAGAAGCCACAGAACAACAGGGTGGAGATTTCTATCCCAGAGTAACCCGAAAGACCAACAAGAAAGGTCTGTTGCGTACCAGACACGGACCAGAGCCCAGGCCTACGTTGGCCAAGAAGCACCGAAAGGAGCAGATCTGAGCAGGCTTCAGGGACAGACTCTCCAGCAGCAGCACAGATCCCTCAATCCACAGGCACCAAAGGTCAGTGGGAAGGTCTTTTCAGCTGGCCAAGAAGGGAGCAAGGTGTCCTCAAACAGGCCTCCTCGGGTGGCAGCAGTAGAGGCAGTAGCAGGCTCCCAACGCAGTCAGTAGCCCACATCCATTGTTGAAGGTCTCCTCGTAAATCCCTGGAGGGCCCTGAGCCCTGCGTGGCAGCCCTGCCCCACTCCTGAGCAGCTGATCTTAATCTCACACTGAATAGGAGCCCTGCCCCACCCCCCAAAGCCCCTGAATCTCAGCCCCCAGTGCTGGCTTGGCCAAACTGCAGGCAAGGTGGCTGTGAAGAGGAAACTCAGAAATCAAGTAACTGGCTGGAAAAATGCCCAAAAAAGGGAAAAATGTAAGACCATAGACGGTTACTTTCTTGGGGAATAGGTCACCCCCCCCCACCCTTTCAGATGAGGAAGAACAAGGCATACTGTCAGAGGAAGTCAAGGCCTTTGCCTCCAGGGCCTCCAAAGGGAACTTAAATTGGGCTCAGGCAATAGAAGACCTTAAAAAACAAGTCAGCAGCTTACTAAAGGAGAATCAAAAAATGCTGAGGAAAATAACAGCTTTAAAAAGAAGTTAATTCAACTGGAAAAAGAAGTCCAAAAAGCTAATGAGGAAAAGGAGGTTTTAAAAAGCAGAATTAGCCAAATGGAAAAGGAGGTTCAAAAGCTCACTGAACAAAATAATTCGTTGAGAGAATTGAGTTCAGGGAAATGAATGACTATGAGGTAAACCAAGAAATTAGCAAACAAAACCAAAAATTTGAAAAAATAGAAGATAATATGAAACACCTCATTGGAAAAACAACTGACCTGGAAAATAGATCCAGGAGAAACAATTTAAAAATTATGGGACTACCAGAAAGCCATGATCAAAAAAAGGACCTAGATATTATCTTCCATGAAATTACCAAGGAAAACTGCACTGATGTTATAGAATCAGAGGGCAAATAAATATTGAAAGAATCCACCAATCACGTCCTAAAAGAGACCAGAAGAGAGAAACACCTAGAAATATTGTGGCCAAATTTCAGAGTTCCCAGATCAAGGAGAAAATACTGCAAGCGGCTAGAAAGAAACAATTTGAGCATTGTGGAAATACAGTCAGGATAACACAGCATCTGGCAGCTTCAACACTAAGGGATCGAAGGGCTTAGAATGGGATGTTTCAGAGGTCAAAGGAACTGGGATTGAAACCAAGAATCACCTACCCAGCAAATCTGAGTATAATACTTCAAGGGAATAAATGGTCATTCAATGATATAAAGGACTTTAAATCATTCATACTGAAGAAAAGACCAGATCTGTATAGAAAATTTGACTTCCCAAAACAAGAAGCAAGAGAAGCATGAAAAGGTAAACAGGAAAGAAAAATCATAAAAGACCCTCTAAAGCTTAACAGTTCACATTACTACATGGAAAGAAAATATTTATAACTCTTGAATCTTTTCTCAGTATTTGGGTAGATGGAAAGATTGAACTTACACACACGTATACATACACATATATAGATAGAGAGCACAGGGTGTGTGGAATCAAAAAAGATATCTGCACAAGAAAATTAAATTAAATTAAGGGGTGAAGGAGGAAAATACCAGAAGAGAAAGGGAGAAATGGAATGGGGCAGGCTATAATTCATAAAAGAGATAAGAAAGATCTGGTTCAATGGAGGAGAAAAGGGACAGGGGAAAAATGAAGCTGATCTCTCCATATGTGGCTAAAGGAGGGAATAACATGTTCACTAAATTTGATATGAAAATTTATATCACACCACAGGAAAGTAGGGGAAGAGGTGACAAGCAGGGTGAGGGGAATGTTAGAAGGGAGGGCAAATGGGAGAAGGGAGTCACTAGAAATATACACTTTTGAGAAGGAACAAGGTCAATTTTGGGGGGAAAAATAAGCGGGGATAGAGTAGGACAGAGGGCAATATAATCAGTATTACACAACATGATTATTATGGAAGTCTTTTGCAAAACAACACATATTTAGTCTGTATTGAATTGCTTCCCTTCTCAGTGGGGCTGGGGAGGGAGAGGGGGAGGGAGAGAAGTTGGAATTCAAAGTATTAGAAATGAATGTTGAGAATTTTTATTGCATGTAATCAGGACTACAGGGAATGGGGTATGGAAATTTATCTTGCCCTACAAGAAAAGAGAGAAGATGGGGATAGGAGAGGGATGGGGTATGATGGAGGGGAGGGTACATTGAGGGAAGGAGTAATCAAGAGTGCAAGATATTAGGAAGCAGGGAAAGGGGAGTGATGGGGAGAAAAATTGGACATGTTACAAAGTGAGGTAAAAGCAATTAGTATTAAAACAAGTGACTGAATTAATTACTGAGAATAAATCAATGACATCTTTAGTTTGGGGAAAAGAATTTTAGTCTAAATTTCCTAGAGGAGGGTAACCTGGGGTAAAATTTGGCATTGATGGAAAAGTTAAGGTTTTAATGGTAAATTTGATTTTATGATTGCTATTTAATCAGGAACTAGAACATGTACAGAAAGGCATGTAAGTCACTTAAGACTTGCCTCAAAAGATGTTCCTTAGCCAAAGTGAAATTATAATCATATTTGAAAGCTGGTTATTGGAACTTGCCATTTTTAGATGCTATGGGACTATTAACTGACTGTTCTTCTGAGTCTAACTCCAGGTATGAGTAGCAAAAAAGGCGGTCTGAGCCTCCAATCCATGATGCCAGTAAATCAGTGAGACGCTGGTATAAACTGCAAAAGGTGATCTCATGGGAAGGGTGGGAGAATGGCTGTTCAGCCTGGGCTGAGGGTAGGATTCTCCTGACTCAATTTCCCCACTGACACCTGGCAGACTTTCAGCCTGACTGAATGCAAGTGGACAATCTACTCCCAACTGGAATTGACATGTTGGGGAGATATTGTATCCCTGCAATGTCCCCACTCTTGGTGGCAATTTCCTATAGTTAAAAGGTTGTAAGCTTAATACCAGATCTATTAAATTATAGATTATGGGTAGGGGAACATCCAAAGTTGTCTAAAATTAAGCTATTAGGCATAAGACTTTAGACCAACAATTTTTAGGGTCCTTTAATTCTTAGTAGTATTGTGGAGACAATTAGGTCAAGAGCTTGTGAAGTTAGCAACATAAATATTATTTGTGTCTCAGTTGGTTAATGTTTAAAAAAAAATTCTTTTGTGGTCCATATTTTAAATACTTTAAAAAGAAGTATCACCTGACCAAAAGTTTGAATTGATTTATCTGTTATAAACTGTGTTAAAAATGAAAAATAAAATTTAAAAAAAAAAAAGACAACTGCCAGGCCCCAATGGATAAATGGCTTAAGAGAGATGAACAATTTTCAAAAGAAGAAAACAAAACACCTTGGGATAACGAGACACAAATGAGAGATAGGAATTAAAATAGCTAAGGTACTACCCTCAAATCTATCAAAATGACCAAAATAATTAAAAAGCAATGAGTTACAGAGAAATGGGTATATTCATTCCTTGCTGGTAGAACTGCAAACAAGTAGGGAGAATCTTCTTAGAAACTAGTCTGGCAAGATAAACTAAAACTTAGGAAAATAAACATTCCTTCTGATACAATAATTCCATTGTTGGAACTATACACCTATTACCAAAAAGGTCAAGGAAAGTTTTGTTCAAAAAATTTTATAGCAGCATTATTTAAAATTGGAGAAAAAAAGAGAAACAATATAAATGTCCAACAATAAAGGAGTGGAGCTAAATAAATTGTGTTACATTAATGTGATGGAATACTGATCAACAAGTTTGAGAAATATAAAGAAACCTGATTAGACCATAATTAAACAATGAAAAATACAAAAGGTGAAACTAAAAGGCATAGTACATGATTTTAAACAGTTACATAAATTACATAAAAGGAAAAGCGAATGGAAATGAACAATGATTCCTGATAAAGAAGAAATTATGATTTTTCATGTGTTAACATTAATTCATTTAAAGGTAAACAGTTGTGAAGCAAGTTTAAATTGCTTTTAATGTTTAATAAGTTTATAATAATTTTTAAAGGAATCAATTAGGGAATATATTCTAGATTAATATTTCAATCAACAAGAATCTCAGCTAAAGGGTTATACGGTTATTAATCAGCAAGTGAACTTAGAGAAGAAAAACAAACTTCCCCTTCCTGCAGTCAACCCAAGAAGTCACATTCAAACGGTCCCTCACTTGTGGGTGAAAGGAATGCCTTCTTTGAACAGGCACAAATTGATTATCTCTCTCATCTCTTATGATAACAATGTCATCTTTATGTTAAAGCTCCTCAAATTGTGGGGGTTTAGACTGATTGCATACTTACTCTCCCATGTGTTGCAATACTATAATTTCCTTTATAATATTTACCTTACTGGACATTCAGAGAGGCTTTGTTTGGTACGATTATTTTGGAGCCAACTTCTCACTTAAGATTCTAGATTCTTGCCTTTGGCAACGAAGTATGAAAAGTGACTCAATGTTTTATGTGTCTCAGAGCAGGGGAGAGTAATACAACTATGTAGGGATTCTACTTTCCTTTTTTGTATAGTGGTGGTAAAAGTTAACCTTCCAGAAAAGTGATCTATCATTTATTGCATGAACAATCCTTTTGGTTTGGTCATTGGTAATTAAGCTCATGAAATTTTTAAAAAATATTTTCTTTTCCCAATTTCACAGTCACTATTTTACATGACCAATGACAACAAGAGGCCAGAAATGTTAAAGGTAAATATTACATTCTTCTAAAACATACATGAAATAAGATTTATTCTATTTACCCATAAATCTTAGTCAGTACATTTCTTCAAACACATCCAAGAGTTTAATTTAAATAACTGATTTATGCTTGCATAACTAGCCCCACAGATAAAACTGAATTAAATGCACATGATCTCAGAAATATTCTGTTCTGATTCTAAATTGATTAATAATGATCTGAGTTCTTGCTGCGTTTTTCTTTTCCTTTTTTTCCTTTAGTCCAATATAAAAGTCAATCAATATTAAAATTCTGAACTGCTGTTTTTCAAGTACAAAATAAAATAGGAAGGACCCAAACTGCAGATGAGGTTCTTACTGAAACCAACAACAAAAGAGTGTCACAGTCACATACTCACGATTAAAAAAAAAAAAAAAAAAAGATTAATGTCATCAGTCTCCCTCCACAGAAAAAATTCTCTGAGTTCACTGTCACCAACTTAGTGAGTGGTGTTTCTTGTGACTATCATTTCATATCTACCTAAAAAAAAAAGGAATTCAGAACAAAGAAAAAAGTCCAACCTGTAAGATTCCATGGGCAGTAATAAAGTAAAAATTAATCATAGATATGGAAAAAAGTAATACATAATTTCTACATTGTATTTCACTCATAAAAATTACAAAATAATAACTCAATCATTTTTGAGAACATTAACAACAAGGCTTCTGTACAACAAAAGTAGTTTAAGAAAACAATTTCCCCTCTGTTGTTACAAACACAGGTACCAAAATTAAAGGGAAAAAAAAAAGAGAGAAACCCCTAAACTTCTCAAACAAGATTTGGTCCACCTTTGAAAATCTTAGGAACACAGGAAAGCCAGAAACAGGTACAATTACATGCTGACACATGAGATAATCTTGAAGAAACTTCTCCCCATCATTTAACTTTCCTTTGCTTCTACAATTTTGGGGGAAGAGATTTGCCCAAGGTCACACAGGTAGTAAAAAAGCATATCCAAGGGGGAAGAGAGGAAAGGGGAGAAAATTTAAAACTCAAAAGCTTATGGAACTGAATGTTGAAAACTAAAAATAAATAATTTTTTTTTAAAAAAAGCACATCCAGGATCCAAAGCAACGTCCTCCAATTCTACATCTAGTACTCCTGCTCAGAGGAATTACTTCTCAAGGATGTAATAGGTTTGTTATTTCTTTTTTCCCAATCAAATAGCCATCCTTATGACAAAGAATAGAAAGGAAGGAAATAAGAGTTCAGGAAAACTAAAGTATTAGCCAAGTTGCACTTCCATAAAAAAAGAGAGGAAGATGCAGTCTCACATCTCCCTTGAAGACAAACTTGGTCATTATAATTTCATGGCAACATTTCAATTTCAACACTATTGTTTTGTCATTGTTCTTTTATTTTATGCTGTTATAATCATTGTTCATATGGGTTTTCCTGGTTCTCATTATTTCATTCATCATCAGTTAATGTTCTCCTATGCTTCTCTGAAGTCTAAATATTCATAGTTTTTTTTGCAACACAGTCATTCTCCATTGTGCCACAATTTGCCTAGGCACTCCCCAGTGATGTACATTTATTTTGTTCCCATTTCTTAGCTGCTACAAAAAGGATTTCTAGAATTATTTTGGTATATATAGGACAAAAAAAATAAGAGACTAAAAACTTGCTAGTGTTACAGCAGCTTCTTATGTTCAGACAAAGCTCCAAGGCCTCTACAACCAAGGTGATCAAATGAATACATGAATCTAAGCAGTCTTCTCATATTCACCATGTGCCGCCATTTATGCATGATACAGTCTTAAAATTGGGAGAAGTATAAATTTAGGATTAGGAAATAACTTTAGGGATCATGTAGTCCAAACTCCTCATAAGATGAGGAAACTGAGACCCAGGGAGATGGAGGAAATGACATGTCCAAGATGGCTGCATTGTTAATGTATTTTTGCTTAATTTGAAGATCTTTCCCATTCATTAATAGGTCCATATGACCTGCTTAAATCACAAGGAAGTCTAAGTCACATAGTTGCTTGTTGAATGGGTGGAACAGGAAGGATACAGCAGAACCAGGAGGTAGGGAGTAAGAGCAGTTAGAGCAGAAGGAAAGAGAGGGAGGAGGCAAGCAAACAGCTAAGATTGTGTTTGTGGGAAGGGGGTGTGGAAGGTAGAGGCTTGGAAACGGTGGTGTCCATGCAGTAGTAACGTGTATTGACTTCTTTGTTGCTATGATGGATTCAATTTTCTGAAATTGGGATTTGACCTTCTGGTGTCTGAATCAATGTTTTTCTTCTGCCTTCTATACAGAGAGTTACATTTTAGAACTACACCAGCATATTCTTAGTTGCCATCAGTGCTATGAATATTACCTTGGCAAAACAATGGCATGGGGATTTAAACCTAGGTACCCAAACTAGGTGCACTGTTCCCACTGTACCGCATAAAGTCTTAATAATCAACAGTCAGAAAGTCAGTTAAAAATTTATTAAGTCCTTACTATGTGTCAAGCACTATGTTAAGTATATGAAAAGAAGGGGAAAAAAAGATGCAGACCTTGTTCTCACGAACCTCACAATCTAATGGGGAAGATAATATGCAAACAATCATGTGCAAACACACATGCACACACAAACACACACACACACATGAGAAACTGGGGTTAATCTCAGAGGCAAGGAATTAAGATTAGTAAAGACTAGGAAAGGCTCTTTGTTATCTGTCCCTCGCTTCCAAAGAGAATCAATGACATCACCAGGTGATGTCCTTTCTTGCACATAAATTGGATTTAAGTGAGGCAGAGCTGCACAAAGTCATCAGCCTCACTGTTTCTTCCAGAGTCATCAGTTCAGTGGCAAGAGCAAAGTCAGAACAACTGAGGACAGCCCAAGATGCAATGGATGACCGCCAAGGTATCCTTGATATCTGACCAAGCTAGAAGTGCTCCACAGTTCCTACATCAGCCACCTTCACGGCCCTTGAAAAAGAATGTTCTCATCCATCCATTCTGCTGCTAGGAAAAGTCCTCACATCACCCTAACTCACCAATGGGCTTGAGGCCTGTAGGTTACCCTTAATCTGGTTTAGCCCATCTACTGAGATGGTTTTACCAAGGTATGACAACTGCACATGCTACAGCTTCTTAGAGCCAGAGGTGAGAGCTGGGTGACAAGTAGACAGAAAAGGTGGATGAGCAGCCCTGAAAAGGGCTCTGCAAGTTTTCATACCAGAGGTGCTAGTTCTCCCTAAATACCTCATATGTCCCAAGATAGGCTCCTTACAAAATGGGACTGGATGAGCCCTGAAGGAAGCCAGGGGGAAGCCAGGAGGTGGAAATGAAGAAGTGTCCCAGACATGGAGAGAGTTAAAATGCTTAGGGTCAGGAGGTGTTCAAGGAGGAAAAAGAAGTCAGGGAAAGTACATTGCAAGAATATCAGAAAGATACAGAGTGCCCAAGTTATGAAGGGTCTGGCTTTTAAACACAGAATTTAGGAAATGTTCTTCCCTGAAATAGTTCATATTTCCTTTTTGAATGACTTCAAATGATACAAAATGCTTCCTTACAACGAGATGAAATATGCTCCCTAACTTCTGGTTGTGTCCCCTGCAGCTACAAAGATGTGGTTTTGTGGGAAAAGCATTGGATTTGGAGATTAGGGCAGAGGTTCACATTCTCAACTGTCATTTCCAATTCAGATTCCCTTGAGATAAATCTCAAGAAGAGATCATTTTACTCATTTTATTCCCCTATCCTGAAATCTCCCTCCCATCTCATCCAAACACAGATATGGAGGATACTTAGAGGCTGTTCACAAGTGTAGCAATAAGACACAGTTTTGGAAAAAGTACTCCAATGAGAGTCACAGCAGTTGAGGATAAATTCTGCTTGTGGGCCACACCTCTTGTTTCTGTAAAAACAGGCAGTTGGGCTAGACTATCTTCATAGGCTTAAGAGGTAGAAGGAACTTCACAGATCATATCCAGTCTCCAAATTTTACAGATGAAGAAACTGAGGTACAGGAAGGTTATGCCTCTCTCTTTCTCACACACACATTGTATACAGCAAAAGTAGATACCTTTTAGGAGGAGCCAAGATAGCAGAGTAGAAAGACTCACATATGCTAGCTCTGGAAATCACAACCCATAAATTTCCTATAAAAAGAACTCCCCACAAATTCTGGAGCAGTGGAACAAGCGCAGCAACGGAGGGGAGGAGATTTCCACTCCAGAGAGGCCTGAAAAACCGACCCCAAAGGTCCGTCGTGCACCGGACAGCAAAGCCCACCCCTGCGCTGCCCTGGCCTCGAGGTCCGGGGAGGAGCAGATCCGAGCAGGCTTCAGGGACGGAATCTCCAGAGGCCATGAAGGTCCCTCCACCCACAGGCACTACAGGTCAGTGAGAGAGACTTCTAGGCTGGCCGAGAGGGGAGCGGGGTGTCTCCATGACTCAGGCCCCCTCAGAAGGAAGCAACAGAGGCAGCAGCAGAGGCGGCCAGGAGCTCCCTGAGCAAAAGGAGCTCGATCCATTGTTCAAGGTCGCCGCATAAACCCCCTGAGAGAACTGAGCCTGGGAGGCGGCCCTGCCCCCACCTGAGCACCAGAACTTAAGCTCACATTGAATAGCAGCCCCGCCCACCACTGAAAGCCCCAAGACTGGGAAGCAGCATTTGAATCTCAGACCCCCCAAGCACAAGCTGGGCGGATCTAGGCGGGGGTGGACAGGAATCTCAGAAGTCAAGTAACTGGCTAGGAAAATGCCCAGGAAAGGGAAAAAATATAAGACCATAGAAGGGCATTTTCTTGGGGAACAGTTGCTTACCATCAGGGAAAGACATAGAAGTCAAGGCCTCTGTACCCCAAACATCCAAAATAGATATCCAATGGGCTCAGGTCATGGAAGAGCTCAAAAAGGATTTTGAAAATCAAGTTAGACAGGTGGAGGAAAAACTGGGAAGAGAAATGAGAGAGATGCAAGAAAAGCATGAAAAATGGGTCAATACCTTGCTAAAGGAGACCCAAAAAAATGCTGAAGAAAATAACACCTTGAAAAATAAGCTCACTCAATTGGCAAAAGAGGTTCAAAAAGCCAATGAGGAGAAGAATGCTTTCAAAAGCAGAATTAGCCAAATGGAAAAAGAGGTTCAAAAGCTCACTGAAGAAAATGGTTCTCTCAAGATTAGAATGGAACAGGTGGAGTCTAATGACTTTCTGAGAAACCAAGAAATCATAAAACAAAACCAAAAGAATGAAAAAATGGAAGAGAATGTGAAATATTCTCATGGGAAAAACAACTGACCTGGAAAATAGATCCAGGAGAGACAATTTAAAAATGATGGGACTACCTGAAAGCCATGATCAAAAAAAGAGCCTAGACATCATCTTTCATGAAATTATCAAGGAAAACTGCCCTGATATTCTAGAACCAAAGGGCAAAATAAGTATTCAAGGAATCCACTGATCACCACCTGAAAGAGATCCAAAAAGAGAAACTCCTAGGAACATTGTGGTCAAATTCCAGAATTCCCAGGTCAAGGAGAAAATAATGCAAGCAGCTAGAAAGAAACAATTCCAGTACTGTGGAAATACAATCAGGATAACACAAGATCTAGCAGCTTCTACATTAAGGGATCGAAGGGCGTGGAATAGGATATTCCAGAAGGCAAAGGAACTAGGACTCAAACCAAGAATCACCTACCCAGCTAAACTGAGTATAATACTTCAGGGGGAAAATATGGTCTTTCGATGGAACAGAGGACTTTCAAGCATTCTTGATGAAAAGACCAGAACTGAAAAGAAAATTTGACTTTCAAACACAAGAATGAGAAGAAACATGAAAAAGTAAACAGCAAAGAGAAGTCATAAGGCACTTACCAAAGGTGAACTCTTTACATTCCTACATGGAAAGACAATATTTGTAACTCTTAAAACGTTTCAGTATCTGGGTAGTTGGTGGGATCACACAGAGACGTACACACATGCACACACACACGTACATGCGTGCATGCACACACAGAGACAGAGAGCACAGAGTGAATTGAATAGGATGGGACCATATCTTAAAAGAAATTAAGGTAAATTGTGAGAGAGAAATGTAGTGGGAGGAGAGAGGGTGAAATGGAATGGGGTTAATTATATCTCATTCAAGAGGCAAGCAGGAAACTTTTTAGTGGAGTGAAAAAGAGGAGAGCTGAGAAAAAAACATGAAGTTTACCCTCATCACATTCAACTAAAGGAAGGAGTAAAATGCACACTCATTTTGGTATGAAAACCTATCTTACAGTACAGAAAAATGGGGAAGAAGGAGATAAGCAGGGAGGGAGGGATGATGGAAGGGAGGGCAATGGGAGAAGGGAGCAATTTGAGGTCAACACTCTTGGGGAGGGACAGGATCAAAAGACAGAATAGAAACAAAGCGGGGCAGAGTAGGATGGAGGGAAATACAGTTAGTCTTATATAACACGACTGTTATCGAAATCATTTGCAAAACTACACATATATGGCCTATGTTGAATTGCCTGCCTTCCCAAAGGGAATGGGAGGGAGGGAGGGATGGGGAGAATTTGGAACTCAAAGTTTTAGGAACAACTGTTGAGTATTGTTCTTGCTACTAGGAAATAATACAGTTAATGGGGAATAGAAAGTCATCTGGCCCTACAGGACAAAAGAGAAGATGGGGACAAGAGAAGGCAGGGATGATAGAAGAGAGGGCAGATTGGTGATAGGGAAAATGAGAATGTTCGGTGTATTGGGGTGGGGGGGAGGGGATAAAAGGGGAGAAAAGTTGGAACCCAATATTTTGTGAAAATCAATGTAAAAAGTTAAATAAATAAATTTATATTAAAAAAAAAGTAGATACCTTTTAACTTCACATAGCTAAGTTTCCTTCCTGCTCTGGCATTCTGTGACTTTAATCTGAGGATAATCTTTACAATGATTCACAAATCTTAAGTAGGGTTAATGCAATAAACTGACAGGTAGGGAAGTGAATAAAGAATTATTAAGATCAAACTGACATACTCAACAAGAACTGAACTAATCATAGGGGGGTAAAAGAAGTATACAAGAAACAGTCCTTGATCCCAAGGAACTTAAATCCTAGGACAGGAAGCAACACAAAGAATATTCAGTCAAAAGAAAATTTTGAGGCCACGTAATCCAACTGGCATATTTTACAGATGACTTAACTGAGGATGACAGTGGTTAAGTAACTAAGCTAGCTGGTGGTGTCAGAGCAGGAACCTGAAAGCAATTCTCCTGCTTCTCAGTATGCTTCACTAATAATACCTACCACCTGGACTTTATATATTGCAATATCACTTACAAAGTGTATTACGTTTAGCTGTCTGCTCACCACATCTAGGAAGGATGGAAGGATAGGTGTTAATATCCCAACCTGACAGATGAAGAGACTGAACATTAATGAGGGAAAGTGATTTTTGCTTAAATGAGGTCACAGAAATAAGCAGGAGAAGCAAAATTTGAACACCAGATTCCAAATTTTGCATTTTTTTATACCAGAGGAGCAGGATATTGATGTAGAAAACTACAAATTAACATTATCTGCCTCGTATTTATTTATTTTGTTAAACATTTCCCATTATAGTATTAATCTGATTCAGGCTGCACTCCATTTTGGCTAGCAGCCTGTGACTCAGACAAAGAATTTGTCTTCACATTTTACACCATTATTACACTTTACACTATTCTATTGCTTCCCCTTTTCCTCTTCTTAAACCCACTTTTTTAAAACTAGAATCGCCAGATTTTCAAACTGGAAAAAAAGGAAAATACAATATTGGGAATCCAAAGACTTTTTTTCCTAATATTCTAGGAAGAGGTAACAAAAAATAGACTAATCAAAAGTACAAGTTTTATAAAATGCCAGAACTACCTGGAAGGAGGTCAAGTTAAGGCCAAATTTTATTAAAGTGGATATACATATACTTACAATAAGATAAACACTAATGAAAATATATTATGAGCTTTGATTATAAAGTCTAACCTAGACTATTTTCTATTTTTACTATAAAACAGAATATGTAATTCCTTTTAAAAGTGACACTGAGCGGAGCCAAGATGGTGGAGTAGAAGGACGCACGTTTACGAGCTCCGAAACCAAAGCCCATGGAATTGGTGTAGAAAGAGTCCCCCATAGATTCTGGGTGAGTGCAAGGTGTGCAGAGGCAGAGTGGAGGAGATTTCCGTCCCAGGGAGCCCTCAAGACCCGTCCCCAGGGTCCGGCGCGCCCCGGAGAGTAAACCCGACCCCCAGCGCTGCCCTGGCCGAGGCCTCAGAGAAGCGGATCGGAGCAGGCTTCAGAGACGGAAGCTGAAGCAGCCGGGAAAGTCCCTCCGCCCACAGAAGCAGGTCAGTGAGAGAGGCCGAGCTGAAGGAGAGGGGAAGCAGGGCGTCTGTGACTCGGGCCCCCTCGGGAGGAAGCGGCGGCGGCAGGGACGGGGGCAGGAAGCGGCGGAGGCAGAGGCGTGGGCGGCGGCTGAGGCGGCAGCGGCCCAGGACTCAGGAATCCCCCAGCAGCAGGCAGGATCTTCATTACAGAAGATTCCCGCATAAAACCTGACGGAGCTGAGCCTGAGAGACGGCCCTGCCCCCAGCCCGCTCTGTTGCTGAAGGTTTCTGCTCGGGACCCCCAGGGGAGCTGAGATTGGGAGGCGGCCCCCCACCCCGCCCCCCACCCGCTCCATTCTTGAGAGTCGCTGCATAAAGCCCCCCGAGGGATCAGAGTCTCGGAGACAGCCCTGGCCCCGCCCCAGCACCTGAACTAAAGCTCACTGATTGACAGCCAGCAGGAGGAAAGCCCATTTGAATCTCAGAGGCCAGGCGCTGGCTGGGCGGATCCAGGCGGGGGTAGAAGGGAATCTCAGAGGTCAAGTAACTGGCTGGGAAAATGCCTAGAAAGGGGAAGAAAAATAAGACTTTAGAGAGTTTTTTTCCAACAAATGCAAATGATCCCGACCTTCGGATCTGATGGGGAGGACGAGAACGTATTTTTCCCATCAGGGAAAGATGTGGAGGGCGGGGCCTCAGTACCCCAGACACCCCAGGGGGGTGTTGGGTGGGCTCAGGCCTTGGAAGAGCTTAAAAAGGATTTTGAAAAGCAAGTTAGACAGGTGGAGGAAAGACTGGGAAAAGAAATGACAAAGATGCAAGAAGAGTATGAAAAAAAGGTCAATATCTTGGTAAAGGAGACCCAAAAAAATGCTGAGGAAATTAACACCTTGAAAAATAGGCTCACTCAATTGGCAAAAGAGGTTCAAAAAGCCAATGAGGAGAAGAATGCATTCAAAAGCAAAATGAGCCAAATGGAAAAAGAGGCTCAAAAGCTCACTGAATTTAATAGTTCTCTCAAAATTAGAATGGAACAGATGGAGTCTAATGATTTTATGAGAAACCAAGAAATCACCAAACAAAACCAAAAGAACAATAAAATGGAAGAGAATGTGAAATATCTCATGGGAAAAACAACTGACCTGGAAAATAGATCAAGGAGAGACAACTTAAAAATTATGGGACTACCTGAAAGCCATGATCAAAAAAAGAGCCTAGACATCGTCTTGCATGAAATTATCAAGGAAAACTGCCCTGACATTCTAGAACCAGAGGGCAAAATAAGTATTGAAAGAATCCATCGATCACCACCTGAAAGAGATCCAAAAAGAGAAACTCCTAGGAACATTGTGGCCAAATTCCAGAACTCCCAGCTCAAGGAAAAAATCTTGCAAGCAGCCAGAAACAAACAATTCCAGTACTGTGGTAATACAATCAGGATAACCCAAGATCTAGCAGCTTCTACATTAAGGGATCGAAGGGCGTGGAATAGGATATTCCAGAAGGCAAAGGAACTAGGACTCAAACCAAGAATCACCTACCCGGCTAAACTGAGTATAATATTTCAAGGGAAAATATGGTCTTTCAATGAAACAGAGGACTTTCAATCATTCTTGATGAAAAAACCAGAGCTGAAAAGAAAATTTGACTTTCAAACACAAGAATGAGAGGAAGCATGCAAAAGTAAACAGCAAGGAGAAGTATTAAGGGACTTACCAGAAATGAACTGTTTGCATTCATACATGGAAGGACAATATTTCTAACTCTTAAAACTTTTCAGTATCTGGGTGGTTGGTGGGACCACACATACACATGTACATGCATGCACACACATACACACATGCATTCACATGCAGAGACAGAGAGCACAGATTGAACTGAATAGGATGGGACCATACCTTAAAAGGAATTAAGGTAAATGATGAGAGAGAAATGTAGTGAGAGGAAAGAGGGAGAAATGGAAGGGGGTAACTATATGTCATTTAAGAGGCAAGTAGGAGATGTTTTTAGTGGAGGGAAAAAGAGGAGAGCTGAAGAAAAAACAAACAAACAAACAAACAAAAGTTTACCCTCATCACATTTGACTAAACGAAGGAGTGAAATGCACACTCATTTTGGTATGAAAACCTATCTTACAGTATAAGAAAGCGGGGGAGAAGGAGATATTGGGGGGGGATGATGGAAGGGAGGGCAAAGGGAGGAGGGAGTAATTGAAAGTCAACACTTGGGGAGGGACAGGATCAAAGAGAAACAATGAGGGGCAGGTGAGGAGGGATGGCAATTCAGTTAGTCTTACACAACACGACTATCAGGAAGGTCATTTGCAAAGCTACACAGATATGGCCTATAATGAATTGCCTGCCGTACCAAAGGGAATGGGTGGGGAGGGAGGGATGGGGAGAATTTGGAACTCAAAGTTTTAGGAACAATTGTTTAGTATTGCTGTTGCAACTAGGAAAGAAGACATACAGTTAATGAGGAATAGAAAGTCATCTGGCCCTACAGGAGAAAAGAGAAGATAGAGACAAGGGAAGGGAGGGATGACAGAAGAGAGGACAGATTGGAGATAGGGAAAATTAGATTGCTTGGGGTATTGGGGTGGGGGGAGGGGAGAAAAAGGGAGAAAATTTGGAACCCAAAAATTTGTGAAAATGAATGTAAAATAAATAAATAAATTAATTAAAAAATAAAAAAAAAAAAAAAAAAGTGACACTGAATTACCCTAATCTAATCCCTTTACGACAACTCAGTAATTAAACAGACACTTGGAAACTTTTAGAATGCTATTAGAAAAAGAATAGTTTCATTCAACTGTTCAACTGCCAACTCCTTCCCTCCTAAAATAACTAAATATAAGAACATTTTGGTTAGAAGAAGGTATGGCCCTGATCCAGAAGAAGGAAAACATCTATATGAATAGAGCAGGTCCCTTACACAAAATTAAAGCTGTATCATTTTGCCATGAGGCCCTAGAGGAAAAATTCGTCATGTTAGACTGGACTCACAATCTATTCATTCATTTCACTGCTTCAGCAGTATTCATTTTATAAATTCTATGGACCCAGCACTATGAAAGGATACAAAACTAACAAATGAAAGGGAAAGGAAAGGAAATTAGTAGAAACTATTTTAGCCAATTATATGCCAACAAACCTTACCCCTTGGAATAGATTAACACTTACAAAAATAATGTTACATTATATACCCAGATTGACAAGGAGCAACAGAGAATTTGACCCAATATTAGAAAAAAAAATTGAACAAGTCATAAATGAATTCCCACTGCAAAGCAACCCAGGCCCAAAAAGATTTCCAAGTGAATTTTGTGAAAGTTTTGGAAGAATAATCAACTCCAATACCATATAAATTGTTGTAAAAATAAAGGAAGAAAGCAAACAAATCCCTTCTATGGTACCTAAACTGGATTGAGATAAAGAAGAAAGAAAAATATTGACCAATATCTAGTCAGAATGTTGATATGAAAATGAGGAAATTATTAAGAAGGTGGCTATAGGTAATAGCTATATTGATCAGGTTGTATTTATATCAGGAATGCAAGAATAGTTTAATATTAGGAAAACTATAAAAATAAAACAATAAAAATATATAATTCAATCAAGTCACAAAATGCAACACTTATTTATATTAAAATGCATATGCTAGAAAACAAAAGCATAAACAAACCTTTCCTTAAACTAGCACACAGTATCAAAAAACAAGAGCCTGCAGTACCAGTAAGAAAGAAACTTTAGAAGCTTTTCCAGTTAGATCAGAGGTAAAACAAGAATGTCAACTAACAACCCTATCATTTAATAGTACTAGAAATGCTAACTATAACATTTAGAGAAGAAAAAGAAACTGGAAAAATAACTACAGACAAAGAAGAAATAAGATTATTGGCTTTGCAGATAATATTATGGCTAAGTTAAGAGACTAAACTAAAATTAATTACAAGAATTAGTAACTTTGGTAAAGCAGTCAGATATAAAACAAATCCACATAAAAAAAAATCAATGCTCTTTTTGTTATATTACTAACAAAACCAGACAAGAAAAGATTTTATAAAAAAGAAATCCCATTCATAAAAACTACAAAATGCATAAAATATGTAGGAGTCTCCTTACCAAGAGACAGTCAAGACTCAAGAATAAAATTACAAAACACTACAAAAAATTAAGACAAATAATTAGAGATATAAATTATTCTTAGTTGACCCACATCAATAATAAAAGCTACAATGCTAACTAATTAATATACATGTTTAGTGCCAAAACAAATGATCAAAGGAAGATAATAAATACAAGGAAAAAATCATCAATAAGATTTTTTTTAAATGCAAAGAAAAATAAAAGGAGACAATTACTACCTTGTTAAATTTAGTACAGATTTCTTTTTTCAATCTGTAGAGAACAAGTCCCTTACATGACATTAGGCAAAAAATACTTAAATTTATTTGGATGAACAAAAAAAAATCAAGAATCTCAAGGGAAATATTTTTAGGTAAGAAGGAAGAGGGTCTAGCAGTAACAGACCTTAAACTCTACTATAAAGCAGCAATTGTCACTAGTACTTTGTAATAGTTAAAAACCAGAAACACTGACCAATGGAACCAGTTAGGCAAACAAGCTTGAGAAACAGTTGTTCATAGTAGCATAAGACTGGATTAAATCCAAGATACTAACTACTATAGTAGTAGTAAGGAGTCCCTATTTGATACAGTCTATGAGATAACAAAAAGATTCTTGCAGAAATTAGATATAAACTAGAATACCACACCATGCCACAATAAAGTACAAATAGATACATGATATCAAATCCTATTCTTTCAAACAATTAGAGCAGAGAATAATATACCTTTCTTAGCTATGACTGGGTGTTAGGTTTTCACCAAAACAAGATGAAGTGATCAGAAAAGATGCAATGAACAATTCTAACCATATAATATCAAAGGTTTTTGCAAAAATGAAATAGATGCAATTTGAATTAAAAGGGAAACAGTTCTCTGGGGGGAATCTTCAAGAAATTTTTTTCTGATAAACTTAGTATCCAAAGTACACAGAATCATTTTCCAATAGATAAGTGGTAAAGGACATAAAATGAGTAATCCTCAAATGAAGACATCCAAGCTATCAACAACCATATTAAAAATACTCTAGCTCATTAATAAAAAAAGTGAAAATAGAAAACTCTTAGATTCAGTCCCACAACAAACTGGCAAAGATGATAAAAAAAAGGGTGAGGAGGGATGTTAGAAAGGCAGTGGAAAGATAAGTCCCTCAATAGACAGTTAGAAGGGCTGTGAACTGGTTCAACAATCCTGAAAACAACTTAGGACTATTATTCCTGCCCCACAATCCCTAAGCATAAATATATCCTTTGATCCATATGCTCATCATATGTTTGATGAATAAAGGAAAGAATCTATGTATACAAGAATATTTCTAGAACTTGAAATTAAGTGCTCATATACCAGGGAAATGGCTGAACAATTGTGATGTAGGAGTGGAATGAAATTATCATGCCTTAAGATACAAAGAATATGACAGTTAAAGAGAAATGGAGAAAAATGTGTATAAACTAATGTATATGAAATCAGAAAAATTTATGCAGTGAGTAGAATAATAACATGAGGGGAAACAACACTGAAAGACCTCAGAACTCTGACCAAAGGAGATCATCATGACTTCAAAAGACAAATAGTACACAAGAAAACAAATGAAGGAAACCTACCTACCACCTACCACCTACCACTTGGGAGACAACAGACTAGAGCAGAGGTACAGTACAAGACCTGCATAACCAATTTATTGACTTACTTTCCTTGACTACATAGTTATTACAAAGGAAGCGCTTTGTAACTGGAAGGGCAGAGTACAGTGATGGTCAGAAGATGGTAACAGATATGAAAAAAATAGCTTGAATAATATTTTTAAATGAAAATGAAGAAAGACACAAATAATTACTACCTTGTTAAATTTAGAACAGGTTTCTTTTTTAAAAAAAAAAAAACTTAGGAAAGAAGTCCACAGTTTCTTATATAATCCTCTTTTTGTGCAAGAGGTATATTGATAGGTTTGTTAGTGACTGTTAAGTTGACAAATAAAAATAAAACTTTTAATTTAAAACAAACAAAAAAGCACTGTACTAGAAGATAGGAAACCTGAATTCTATTTCTGGCATTTCTACCCTTCACCTTCCAAATTACTCAAGCAAGTCACTACCCCTCTAGATTTCATTTTCCTCATCTGAAAATCAGGGATCTCTTCCCTATCTAGTTCACAAAGATGAACAAAAACCAAAAGATATTCTATGGTACACAAGAAAACAGCATAAATTTTGAGGTAGAGATAAAAATAAATTCTTCAAAATGGCAAAGTAAAGTTTTTTTAAAAGGAAAAGAAAAACCTGCACTGGTTCTAGAAAGAAGTCACCTCTAACTAACATTAAGTTCCCTAAACACTTACTGTAAAGGAAATTGACATTGATAAATATGAGTGGATTCATCATTTTAAAAAATAAACAAGAAACCTACAAAAACTAGAGGAACTAAAAAGTTTGTCAAAAGTGGTAAAAAAAAGAATGTAAGCTATGAGGAAATGTGAAGTTGTGGTTAGAGCACTGGAATTCTCTTCCACTCCTGCATGGCTGTTCTAATCCAATAGGACTTATCTGAATCTCTCTCTCATCTGAATTGAATCAAGAAAGTGAAGACATATACACATAGATGGTACAGAAATTTGTCTTACCCAACAGGGAAGCATGAGGGAAAGGGGCAAAATGACTTACCATGGTAAGTCTCTTTCAAATCCTCAATGGAATATGTACTCCTCCCTTTCCATACTGACACATCCCACATATCCAATCAATTGCTGAACATCTCTACCTCCATAACATTTCTCCCTTCCATCCCCTCCTACAGGGCCACCAATATAGTTCAGGCCCTTACCCCTTATTACTCCCCCCCAACTACTGAAATGACCTGCTTAATTCTCCCTCCTTTACAATTCATCCTCTCAAAAACTGAAAAAGAAATTATCCTAAAGAGAACATCTCTCCATGTCACTCCCTTACTCACACTTCAAGTACAGACTCTAGTGTGTCATCAAAAGCCCTTTATAACCTGGTGCCAACATACATTTTCAGGTTTATCATACATTATCCTCGTTCATAAAATCTACCTTCCAGTCAAATTTTACTCCCACACAAAATTTCATTTAGCATCTTTCTGCTTTTACAGCAGCTACTGTCCATGCAGATAGAATGCACTGCCCTTCCTCACTTCCACATCTCAGAATCTCTGGATTCTCTCAAAATCAACCTCAAGAACAATCTTCTCCAACAAGCTTCCTCCATCCCAACTTCAAGTGCCTTAACCCCTACAATTATTCTGTACTATGTTTGCATCCACTAACACACAAAAGAGTTGTCTCCCACAATGGAATGTAAGCTCTTTAAAGCTAAGTCTTTTGATGTTTTCTAGCACAGTGCCTAGTACATAGACAGTTTAGGCATAAAGCTTATAAGGCTGTAAAGTCAAATTCAACAGTATCACAGTTGCTACACAGTGACATGAGATCTTCAGGTAAAATGAATAACAGTTCAAAAAGAAATTAATCACTTCCCCCATTATCTTATTAACATGAGTTACTGCAAAATACTCTAAAATTTTCAATGATTCTTAGATCTCAATGAGTCTAAACTCCTCAGCCTAACATTCAAGGTCTCCCACAATCTAGAGTCAGCCTACCTTTCTAACTTTAGCTCTCAATATTCTCTTATACAAGTGGTTTGTTCTAGCCAAAATGGACTATTCACTAAGACTATTTGCTGATATAGTTCTAATATCCTAACCCAATTCTGCTTCCTTTTCTCCTCCACCCATAAAAACCCTATTTAAAACATAAAACATCACCATAAAACTGATTGGTATCTCAAAGAGATTTTCATTGTTATATTTGTCAGTGTGAACTATTATTTTTAAAAGATCTGACTAAAGACGCAAGATTCAATTTCATGCTCCTAATTTAGTTTTAAAGGAAGCAGCTATGGCCTTCTAATTTTTTTATAATTAATCATGAAAAATAGAAGAGACACTACTCTCCAGAGAGTCAAGAACTACTCAGATGAAGATTCAGGTCAAAATAAAGCAAAATTAATTAAGTGTTTAATTAAATAATTGCCTAAAAAATGGCCATCAGCTTCTGCTGGATGACTACTTGTGGGGTATGTTGTAGTGGTAATTTCCCTTCTGTGCATGGATTGGATTAGATGCTAATGATGATTCTGTGTAAGGTGCAGTTCTTGGTACTGAGTATACAAAGATGAAGCAACAGTTTTGGTTCTGAAGAAACTTGTACTCTAGTACAAGGATGAGACAAATTTTATGATGAAATAAAGTGTAAAGTGCAAGAATACCCCAAGAAAGTGATACAAAGATAACCAGTACATCTCGGGATTCCTTTGTTTCCATCAAAATCCCAATCAAGGGACATATTCAGGAAGCTTTTCCTGATCTCTATTACCAGCAATCAGTGCATTCCTTCTATAATAAATATAAGTATTTTGCATATGTACATGTTGTCTCCCCTGATAGAATGTAAGCTTCCTCAAAGCAAGGACTGATTCACTTTTGTCCTGTACTTAGGGCACATAATAGGCACCATAAATATTTGCTGATTGACTGAAACATAGTTGAAAATACAGCTCAGTTACATGCACGCCAACGAACAATTCATATAATTTTTAAGTCAGAAAACAAATGGGGTCCGTAGGAGGCCTAAGAAGCTCCCATCCCCTAAAATTATATTTTGGGGAAAAAAACTATGGCAACAGTGTGAGAAGCTGGGAGTTTTTTTTTTAATTATATGAATCTCATAACTTGCAAAAAGGACTGAGAAGGCAAAGAAAGAGAAATGAAAAGAACAACAAAAACAAACTTTTGTAATAATACTTTCTCCCTTCTTCCCAACTCCTTTATGAAAAAAATTAAAATTTCAAGGCGAGTTCTCATCATTATCGTCAATGATTTCTCACTATAAGAATCCATAGAGATTATCTAGTAAAATGCTCACCTTTAGGATGAGGAAACCAAAACCCAGAGGTTAGATGATTATGTTACAGAATGTGTTAAATGGTATGGAGAATTTCAATTCAGGACCCTCTTACTCCAAATTCATCACTTTTTCCACTCCACCACTTATCCTCCAATTTCTCAGCAAGTTTTTAAACAGAAATAATCCTGCTTCACTAAACCAACAATTCCTAAGTTGACTTCTTTTAAAATTCTATGAAATAAGGGCCCATTCAAATGCAGAAAAAATGTAATCATTATTTAAAACACTACTTTCCCAATGCAACTTATAGTAACAATTGCCTTTGAAAACCTACATCAAGTTTTCCTCCGAACTTGGGCAAAAAAAAAAATTTCCATTTACCTATTTGCAGCTGTGTGGGGCCATTTACAAATATGCTGTGGGTCTTAATCAGGTCAGAACTGAAAAGAAAAAAATTCAAGCCCTAAAAGGAAATGATGTAAAGATATAACCAACTCATGAAGTCATGCTATTAAGCCAAAACTAGATTCTCCATTCTAATTATAATCAGAAAAATGGCACAGTTAACTACTTTACATTTAACTTTGAATCTAAAGCTTTATTGTAACCACTACTTGTAGAAAACAATCTGAAGATGGAAAACTGCCATTTTAATGCACTCCTTGGGAAAAACTAGAAAGTTTGAAGGACTAGAGAACCTCTCCAGCTTTACAGCTTTCAAAACCTCCAGTGGAGATTACCCAAGCATGATGATCACCGCTAGAGAACTACCACACATGCCAAGCCAGTCATACTGTAATTTTCCACTTAAAAATAAATTGTCAGTTATTTAAAATCATTTTAATCATTATTTTGCCCTTTCCTTCATTCAGCACCATGGCAGATTAACATCCACAGCTACTGCATAAAGCAAATACTCTCTGACACCTCTTGCTTTTTAGTTCACACTGGAACAATTCACTCAAAATAAAACAAAAACAAAGCCATATTTCTCTGCCACAAGGGAGTCAATCTTACACTGGCCCCTAGGTTCTAAATTTCATGAAGTTGGTCTTGAAGATTACAGTCTTTGCTATATGTCTTCCAGTGATGAAGATGCTACTTTTTGGATCATAGGACTGCATCAAAGGATCACAGATTTAAGGCTAGAAGCAAGCAAGCTCATTTTTATTCATGTATAGTATACATATATATCATGTATAGTCCAACCTCTCATTTTTACAGATGAGGAAACTGAGTCCCAGAGAGTTTATATAATGATAAAGTTAGTAAATGGAGTAGAATTTCAGCTCTTTTCATTCAAAATTCTTTCTTTCCCCCCAAACTATGGCGCATGAGCTTCCTGGAGATAATTTTCTTGCAAGTTGAATTAATATTTAAGGGTCATGTGCAGTTACTGAATTTTCTTAAGAAAGAGACATTTTTAGGTGATGCAGTGGATGGAGCACCAGTGCAAGAGTCAGGAGGACCTGAGGTCAAATCTCACCTCAAACACTTGACAGTCTATAGCTGTGTGACCTTGGGCAAGTCACTTAACCCCAATTGCCTCATCCTGGGTCATCTCCAGTCATCCTGATGAGTATCTGGCCACTGGATTCAAATGGCTCTGGAAGACAAATGAGGCTGGTGACCTGCACAGCCCTCCCTCACTCAAAAAAACAAAGTCAAGTGCAAGTCATGTCACAAACACACACACAGCAGATCACTGTGCTAGACATTAGAGAAACAGCTCTTAGTACAATGTTTGCTACATAGTAGACATTTAACAAATGACTGAATTTAATTGAAATAGAGAACTAAAAGTATTATCCAAACAAAAAGGCACGAAAACATTTACATCCTGATTGAGACATTTTCTACCTGCCTTCCCCAGAATCTGGGTTGGTTCCAGCTGAAAGGTTACCACTTTATGCTGAAACTATTCCAGGAAGTCTTGGTCTATTTTGCCTAGAAGCAAAAATCAGGTCAAAACTGTCCTCAGGTTTCTAAGGTTTCTCTGAGGGTAATGAAATTTCAGGCAAATTTCACACCCATCCCTGGTGATAAAACGAAAGAAGAAATATTGTCAACAATGAAAAGAAGTAGTTTACATAGCAACACTCCAAAACCAGCTTCCCAAGTTATTAAGCCCATGTTGGCATTCTTGATACACATACTTTGGTCATGCCCAGTACTTAATAAAAGTTCCCCAGATGACCTTAACTGGAACTTTACAAGTCTCAGAAATGGAGATTTCTTAAACAGTTTGTCTCCTCTACAGTGATGGATAATTTGAAATTTTTTCAATTAACACATGCTATAACAATAAATTAGATCTAAAGAAATGCAGGCTGAAAATCAGATCACAGTCTATGTGAGACACAAATAGAAACCACATAGAAAACCTTTACCAAGGTTAATATTTTTAAATATTAAGAAAAATGAAAGAGTTACAGTGATATATGGATTTTTTTATACTCCATCACTTTTCATGGCATCAAGCAATTAAAAGACTAAAAAAAATTTTTTGCCACCCTACACAATTAAATAAAAATTAGAAATTAACACATCTTTCATGTAACTACCAAAATAATATTCCTTATCTCCAATCTAAACATGGCCTCTCTTCCAGGGTCTCTTTATTGACTCTAAGATAAAATACAATGACATTTGAAGCCTTTCAGAATCTAGTTCCAGTATACCTTTCCAGGATTACTTAAAGTTCCCACCCCTTTGCACCATATATGGGGGAGACAAGCTGACCTATTTGCAGGTTGTTTAAATTAAGCATACCACCTTCCATATAAATGCTTCAGCATCTTGTTCTCCAAGGAATACATAGAAAATGTACTCCCCACTCATCTCTACCTTTCAGAATTTTTATCACTCTTAAAACTTCAACCTATATACCATCTAATACCAATTCCTGATCTTCCTAATTGTTAGTGCCCTCTTTCCTCCTAAAATCCCTATCAATTTAATCAACTGACCAACAATTATGATGTGTCAGCTGCAGGTACCATTAGTCACATAAGTGCAAAAAATTAAACAATACCTGTTCACAATGGGCTCACATTCTAATGAAGGACACAAGTAGATGTAAGTAAATATAAAAATATATACAGTACAGCTATAAATTTGGTAAGTATAAGTATATACAAAGGAATTAAATAGAAAATGTCTGAGCTACATTATAAAGGAGGAGACAGAGATAACACCAAAGAGACAGATATGAAAGAGACAGGGAGGAGGTACATTTCAGACCGATGGCATGCCACTACAAAGGTACGAATGCTAGAAATAAAGTGTGACAACTGAGGAACAGAGAGAAAGCCAAATTGCAGAATGAAGGAAAGAGGAAATATCCAATGAGGTTATAAAGATAGGCTGGAACAAGACTGTGAAGGACTTTAAAAGCTAGATGGGGGTAGGGTATATTTTTTATTAGAAGCAAATGGAAGCCACTGAAGTTGGTAGAATAGAGTCAAATGGTCAAATTCACACTTAAAGAAGCTTTGGTACCAATGTGTGAGATGGAATGTAGGAGAGACAGAGAAATCATCTAGCTGAAAGGTATAGATACTTGTTTCCATGCATCTACATGTTGCATCCAATATGATGAAAGCTACTTAAGGATAGGGAACATCTTATCTTTGTATGACATAGCTGACCCTTAATAAAGGCTTGATCAGAGGTAGCTAGGTGGCACAGTGGATGAATCACTGGGTCTGGAGTGAGGACAACCTTATTTCAAATCCAGCCTCTGACCTTTACTAGCTGTGTGATCCTGAGCAAGTCACTTAATCTCTATTTGCTTCAGTTGCCTCAACTGTAAAGTGGGGATAATAACAATATCTACCTCAAAGGGTTGTTATGAAGATCAAATGATATAATATTTGTAAAGCATTTGGCACAATGCCTGGGATATAAAAGGTGATATATATATATATATATATATATATATATATATATATATATATATGCCTGGGATATAAAAGTAGCTCTCTCTCTCTCTCTCTCTCTCTCTCTCTCTCTCTCTCTCTCTCTCTCTCTCTCTCTCTCTCTCTCTCTATATATATATATATATATATATATATATATATATTCCCTTCCTTTCTTCTCTCACCTCCTGTATATACTTAATTATATTGGAACTAATATATTTTTTTTAAACTGGCTAACTGCCTTTGTAAAAAAAAAAGTCAGGCATAAATTTCTCTTTAGTTTAATATTATGCTTATTAATAACCGAGTAATAACAGTGTCATATTTTTGGTTGAACATTTGTTCCTTAATGTCACTGTGTAATTGAAAACATTCATTTTTAAATTACAAACAACACACTATTTATTGAATCCAAAATTTTTGTTAGAGGACAATTAAAAATAAACTCATTGTCTCTAAAGGTTTTCATATTGAGATTTGATATAAATGGCTTCCTATTTGACAACTTTTAATGTAAAACAAGCAATCCCAAGTTAGTCAGTCATATTAGACATAAAAAGAACCAATGGAGTTCCATTACCAGATTCCTCTAAAACATATCTATAGAGAAGAGTTAAAATCTAAATTAGAACAGGAAGGCAGTGGGGTACTATGGAAAGAGCACTGGCTTTAAAATAAGAGACCTAGGTTCATATGCTGCCATACCCTCTTCAAATTTGAACGTGCCAATTAACCTCCCTAGTTCTCACTTTCCTTAGCTGTACAATAAGGGGGTGGGACTGGTAGGCCTCAGAGGTCCTTTCCAGTTCTAGTGCTATGAACTTATGACATTCAACTTTGGAAAAGCAGGGGGAAACAGCCCCTATGAGATTTCAAATAACTCATACCAGGCTATTGTTAATTCCCCTGGCTATACCTCAACTTTGCCCCTACCCCCTACAACCCATTAATAGCAAACAACATGCTTAAAAAATGTTAGCTAAATAAATCTAGCTCAGTCCAAACAGCAGAGAAACAAAGGAAGATAAAGCCGACATTTTTAGGGCTGCCAAATTGCAGATAGGTCCAAATTTATGAAAACCTGAGAAATGAAAGTCCAAACTTAAAAATTAGAAGCAATTCTTTGTTGTATAAAAGTATTCTCTGATTCCTTCAAAATATCAGGATACAGTCAAGTATTTACCAAATGATCTTATTAAGAAAAAATTCAGTTTGTAAACTTTCTGGACAATTTTTATTGCACAAAATGAAATACAACTGTATTAGACCAAACTCATTCATTCCACTCTCCTTGGTCTCAGCTTTGAAACAAAATGCTCCTCCTAAGATAAGACAATCACTTCAAATCTCATCAAGTATCTTCCTACCTCCTCTCTCTGATTGAAGCCTGGAAGATGGTGTACTAAACTCCTCCTAAAGCCTTCCTTTACAAAGCCCAGAAACTGGACTTCCAGCTTACTCTACTCTACCTGCAGCTCTACTTAACTTCAGCCCCTCCTCCACCAGCAGGTCTGCTGTCTTCCCCTCTTTCTAGTTTCCTTTTGTATAATATCTTCATCTATTAGATTTTAAGTTTCTGGAGGTCAAGAACTGTCATTTTCTTATTTGTACGCCCAGGGCTTAGCACAGTTTTTGGCATTGAAAGCACTTAAATATCTATTTAATTGAACTGAATTACAAATGTGTCATTATCAATACTACTAGTGCAGCAGGAGGACTGCCCAGGGACAGAAGATGGTGAGCTACTTTAACAGCTGCAATTTCCTTCCATTATCACGAAAAAAGCAAAATGAAAGCAAAACTAAAAAAAAAAAAAAAAAAAACCTTGAAATGTGCCCCTAGCATAATATTGGAGGTAATTAGAGGTGTGATCTTTGTTTTTTCATTTTATATGGGCTGTGACACCAAATGTAAATTTCCTAAATGCATCTGATGAGAGGTACAATTAAGCATATTGAGCCAGTAACTGCTCAGAGAAGATTCAATTCAATTCAACACACAGCAAACACTTTACTTTTACTAAGAGATTACCTATGGGTAAAGTTACAATGCTTAGGGCTGGAAACGAAAGAGAGATGAAAGTCCTTGCCTTCAAAGACCTTATACTTTAATTTGAGGAGAGACATACAAATAATTATAATAAAAGTTAGACTATGATTAAATGTGTAGGAGGTGCCAAACAAGAGATTTGAATAGGGAGTGATCATCCTTACAAGGGAAGAGACAAAGAGAAATGTCCTCAGCAACACTGTAATTAAAGGAATTTGGAACTAGTTGAAAAAAAATAGACCTAAAGACTAGTCATTAATGGTGTGCTGTCAATGTGAAGAAAGCTCCCAAAGAATCCTGGCCTGCTCTGTTAATCACTTTTTTTTTCAGTAGTTTGGATAAAGGGAGAGATGAGATGCTCATCAGTTTTTTGGATGATGTTATCCTTGCAAAGATAGCCAGTATGCTAAATGACAGTTACAATTCAATATGGTCAACAGGCTAAGAAAAATAAACCAAATTTAATAAAAATGAAATTTCACAGGAATAAATGTTAAAATCATACACACTTTTTTTAAATCAATTTAAAAGTGCAGGATGGGAGAGGTATGTCTAGACCACTAAATTTGTAGAGGTTAAAAGGGTTTCTAGTAGAGTCCAAACTCTGTGTTGTCCCAAGAATATGAGTAGGAAATAAAATAAATGAAAAATGTATTTGTGCAAATTAATAGAGACAGACTGTCCACAATGAGGGAGATAGTGTTCAGTGAGTAATAAGAGTAACCAGAAAACAGCCCAGAAATCACTTCAGCAAGCACATACTCAATCTCCCTGTCAAGGGGTGAGGACATGGCAGCCAAGAGCAATGCAACTGCCCTTGTTATATTCTAATGCAAACTCATTAGTGAAACAGGACAGTAAGAAGATCGTAAGTGATATCACATTAAAATTGCAAACAATATTATATCATAGAACAATGAAGAACACTAGAACAGAAAGGAAATTTGCAGAAAAATTGTTATGAGATCTGACTACATTTGGGCAGGTAAACTGTTGTGTGTAGAGAAAGGGGACCTAGGACTACCAAGAACTTTAATTCATCACAAATTTCTCCCCACCACCAAAAAGCCACCTTTTAAACAAGATTCTCCTACTGACTGTGAACAATATAATTGTGAATCATGGAAGAACATGATCTTGGAAGAATCAAAACTATGCGTGACCCAAGGGGCAATGGAAAAATAAAAGGAGGCTGCTACAAAGTGCCTATGTTGATTTAAATACAGTAAGTGCCTCAGAAAGCATCAACACCATTTTGCAATGGGAAAAGAGGTAAACTAGGAATGTATTAAGAATAAAGCATATTCACTAGACCACCCAAATATTGCCCTGGTGTTCACAAAACATAAAATGACTGAGAAGATGCCCAGAATATTGGTTTAGATCCTCTATGTAGGATTTATGGAAGGGCACAGGTGGAACTCAGTAAGAATTCAAGTATGGGTTATCACCTCCACTAGCGGAGAAAGTAGACACACAGATAAGCTCATAGGAATATATCCAAGTATGGTAGATGATCCACAGAGCTGAGGCAATATTTCTAAAGTCAAAGGATGAATAGGTAAGTGTCCATGCTAGGAACAAAAATCTTTGTTCTGTTTCCCATATGTTATTAAAATGATTAAACAAGTGCCAGAATAGAGGCACAGAAATGGCAATCTCTTTGGTGACGATTAGCCTTCACTATTCACAGGCAAAAAGGTATTTGTCTTTTTTTCATAATACCCATAGAATCTGTGTTCTAAGAGGAGTTGAAGGAATTTCTAATGGTCTATTTTTCAGAGTCTTTGTAACTGATATGGTTTCCTATTTGTGACCCTCACAAACCTTCAGAACCTTCTGTTCTGGGAACAGAAAAATATTATTTCTTTACCAATATACTGCTCCCAAATCTTTATTTTAAATGAGTGAAGGAAGAAGCACCAAAGTATTTGGAGGAGGGAGGGGAGATATACACAAAGAGGTAGTCTCCCAGCTTTGGCCATGGAGTTTAAGAAAGTGAGGTTAGTGATCTTGCACAACCTTCCCTCACTCAAGTAAAAGGCAGCAGCAAGTTGTGTCATCATCTTGATTTCATGGTCCTCTCTCCCAGCTTTCACACTTATTAGCTTTGTCACCAGGCACAAGTCCGTTGAGTTCTTAAAGCTTCAGTTTCTTCATCTGTAAAATGGGGATAGTGGAACTATTTATCTACTTCACAGGATTGTTGTGTGCTTAACTTTGCAAAACTTAAAGTACAACAGAATTAAAATTACTACTACTTCTACTTCTGCTACATTACCGCAATTAGATTTTTTTAAAATGAGATATTTGTAAAAATGTTTTTGCAATCCTTAAAGTGTTATGTAAATACTAGCTATTATTAATATTATTAAAGAAAAAATAAAGATAAATTGTAATCTACTTGAATAAAGAGAATACTCATATTGGTTAAATCAAGCATCTTTCAAGAAACCAAATTAAGTAAATCAACTTTTCAAGGCTACTAATCTTGACATTGTCTCTTCTAATTTTGTTTTACAAACAATCAAATTTCCTGGAATATGCTCTGTACATAATAAAATTGATAAACAATGAAATTTTAATTTCCTTGAAGAATTACATAAATTGTAAGATTACATGTTATAAGAAGCTAAAGCGAGTTTTTATTCATTCAGCAGATAGTTCTGGAGAATTGCTTCTAAGAAAGAAACAAAAGAAACAATTTTGGAAAATTATCTTCTTCAGCATTCCTCCTTTGATTCATCCCCCAAGATACATCCTACCTGGCAGACAGGTGGAGATATTCATAAAAATGAATCTAACCACTGATTAATGGAAAAATTCATTGCAACCAATTTGCCTTATATGCACACTATTTCACAAGAAGCAGTAGGAAATTTGCCTATTTTGTGCAACGCAAATGTTTGCACATTCCTTCCTTTGCTTCTTATGTCTCAAACCATATTCTTTCATACTTTTTCCAAATACGTAAGCTGATAAACAGTGATGTAAATATACTTCATTGAATACCCCAAAAGTAGCATCTTCTAATAACTATAATTTTATTTTGATAACTTTGTTCTTTTCTCTCGGAAATTATTCAGAGATTATAGATGCTCACCAGGCTGACAAGAAGAGAAATTAAAAAGTCACAACAGGTCAAGATCAGTACAGACTGAAATGCATCACCCTACTGCTACACAAAAGCTTTCTATATGCTTCACACTTTCACACCTTGTATAGAAAAAATATTCAATTTCAAATCACTGATTTTGTAATCTCAGTGATAAAAATTGTTGTAAAGTGCCAACTTTGTTGACCAAGTCCTTTTTTTACCCCAAATGCTATTTTTATTTGCAAAAAATAAAATTTAAAAATCATAGCATTGCCAGAATAAGTGTAATTTAAGCACATCCCTTGGTTCAATCTAAAATACAGATTCATTTTTACCTTTTTAAAAAAGAGTTTGAAAGAAGAGATTGTTATTTTGCTACCATAACAAAGAGCAAATAGTTCCTAAAAGTAGCAACATAAAATAAATATAAATACAACATAAAATAAACATACACAGACCACATGACAAATTCAAAAGCATATACAGGGATCAGTACCTCTATATTTCCCTGTCTAACCAACTTTAAAATTATCTGAATTGAAAGTTCTTAAAACATCACTTTAGTTCTGCTTCTAGCACTGTACAATAATGGATTGCTAAAAATAGATGATTCACAAATTGAGGACAGAAGTCTTAAAGGAGTCATAGGAGAGCTATGAGATTGAATCTGATGAAGAGTTTCTAAGGCCCATTTTAATGTAATCCCACCTTCATACAGTAGGACAATGGTTAGGGATGTAAGCCAGGAGGAAAAAGGTTGTTAAATTATCAGGTAAATTCCTGTTTTACTTGTATTTTAGCCAATTACTTGATACACACAGAAAACCTTTAATTTTAGCATTTTGGTACCTGGAGACATCACGTGTATGTATGTATACATACATACATACACACACACACACACACACACACTTCATACCTCAAAGAATGGGGGAGACAGAGGTAGAAGGTATAAAAAAGGAAATAGAAGGAGTAAGAGAAGAAAGAAAGGAGACTAAGAAAGGGTGAGCAGGGGAGTCTCTTAAAAGTTTGTTTCTAAACAGGAAAAGTGAAAAGAGAGAACTCAATAAGTATCCACTGAATTTGACAAGTGAAGATAGATAATCTGGAAAAATCAAAATACATAGATTTTCTTGGCTGCATTAGAGGTTATTGCCTTGACTACCACTCAAATGATACAGATTCGGCTTAAATGTCCCTATATTTTTTTAAAAGAACTAGAAAAGGAGTCAAAAGAAGCACCAAAATATTATATGATTACAACTTCTAAGTACAATTTATTTCTGTTTATGCATAAGTTGAGCAACCATATTTGTTTCTGTAGTAACATACAAGAATGATAGATATCTGTTATGATGGATAGTCTAACTGTAGTGAATAAAGATTTAACCTTGGAATCAGAAAGACCTAGACTCCAGGCTGGTTCCTGACACATGCTAGCTATGTGACCCAGGGCTAGTCACTTAACCTCTCAAGGTTCTATATAGCACTTTAAAACTCTAAGTTGCAAAGAAGATACCAGACTTCGTTGGTAGAGAGAGTTTCATCATTGAGAGGTCCTAGTCTTATTGTGGGAGGCAATTAGTTGGCACAGTATATAGAGCAATGGGTCTGGAGTCAGGAAGACCCAAGCTTGAATCAGGTCTCAGACACTTCCTAGCTGTGTGACCCTGGGTGAGTCACTTAACCTCTGTTTGCCTTAATCCACTAATTAAAACCACTCCAGTATCTTTGTCAAGAAAATCCCACGAACAGCACTGGTGTGCTGTGGTCTCCAGGGTCAGGGACAGTCAAAAATGAATATACACTAATCTTTAACATAATAATGACCCTAAAGCATTTAAAAGATCTCGAATATACTTTGAAATGGGACTAAATATAGTTTTAATATAAACTATTTTATTTTTCTATAGGCAGTTTCAATTTGCCTGCTCTTCATAAAAAAAAGCTCCGGAATCTAATAAGTCAGCATCTCACCCACAGAAATCCTCTTTGGGATGTGATTTAATGGAATATACTATTTCTAAAATCAATACTTATTAAACATCTACTTCCAAAGGATATTATTCTAGGACAGGAATTCTAAACCTGGCTCCATGGATGACCCTTCCATCCTTTCCACCAAAGAGTCCATGGATACATTTTAGGGGGTTCATAAACTTGACTGAAAAAAAAAATCACACCTTCACTTTCACTAACCTCTGAATGAAATAGGCCATGTCCTTCCATTATGAATACAAGTAGTAAACCACAGTAGTACTAGCAATACCTATGACTTTTGTCACCTACAGAAATCTATACTGGTAGCAGAAGATATTTTCACATCACAATAAAGTTCTTACATGTATCTCAAACTAACAGTTTTACTCATTACTACTTGGAGATTATTGTAGTTATTATGCTTACAGCTTGATCTTAGTGGATTAAAAATTTTTTTAGAGGGGCGGAGCCAAGATGGCAGAGTAGAAGGACGCACATTTACGAGCTCCGAAACCAAAGCCCATAGAATTAATGTAAAAAGAGACCCCCATAACTTCTGCGTCAATACAAGGTGTGCAGAAACGGAGTGGAAGAGATTTCCGTGCCAGAGACCCCTGAAGAGCCGTCCCCGGGGTCCGTCGCGCCCCGGAAAGCGGACCCCACCCCAACGCTGCCCTGGCCGCGGCCCCAGAGAAGCTGATCCGAGCAGGCTTCAGGGACAGAAGTTCCGGCAGCTGGGAAAGTCCCTCCGCCCACAGAAGCTACAGGTCAGTGAGAGAGAAGGTCGGGCTGGAGGAGAGGGGGAGCAGGGCATCTCCGTGACTCGGGCCCCCTCGGGAGGAAGCGGCGGAGGCAGAGGGGTGGGCGGCGGCTGAGGCGGCAGCGGCCCGGGACTCAGGAATCCCCCAGCACCAGACAGGATCTTCATTACGGAAGGTTTCTGCATAAAACCTGAGGGAGCTGAGCCTGGGAGACGGCCCTGCCCCCACCCCGCTCTATTACTGAAGGCCTCTGCATAAAACCTGAGGGAGCTGAGCCTGGGAGACGGCCCTGCCCCCACCCCGCTCTATTACTGAAGGCCTCTGCATAAAGCCCCTGAGGGAGCTGAGCCTGGGAGACGGCCCTGCCCCCACCCCACTCTATTACTGAAAGTCTCTGCATAAAGCCCCTGAGGGAACTGAGCTTGGGAGGCGGCCCTACCTCCACCCCAGCGCCAGAACTAAAGCTTGCCCGAAAAGCCCATTTGAATCTCAGAGGCCAAGCACTAGCTGGGCGGATCCAGGCGGGGGTGGAAAGGAATCTCAGAAGTCAAGTAACTGGCTGGGAAAATGCCTAGAAAAGGGAAGAAAAATAAGACTATAGAGAGTTTTTTCCAACAAATGCAAATGATCCCGACCTTCGGATCTGAGGACGAGGACATATCCTTGCCATCAGGGAAAGATGTGGAGGGCGGGGCCTCAGTACCCCAGACACCCCAGGGGGGTGGCGGGTGGGCTCAGGCCTTGGAAGAGCTCAAAAAGGATTTTGAAAAGCAAGTTAGACAGGTGGAGGAAAATCTGGGAAGAGAAATGACAGAGATGCAAGAAAAGTATGAAAAACGGGTCAATACCTTGGTAAAGGAGACCCAAAAAAATGCTGAGGAAATTAATACCTTGAAAAATAGGCTCACTCAATTGGCAAAAGAGGTTCAAAAAGCCAATGAGAAGATGAATGCTTTCAAAAGCAGAATGAGCCAAATGGAAAAAGAGGCTCAAAAGCTCACTGAATTTAATAGTTCTCTCAAAATTAGAATGGAACAGATGGAGTCTAATGACTTTACGAGAAACCAAGAAATCACAAAACAAAACCAAAAGAATGAAAAAATGGAAGAGAATGTGAAATATCTCATGGGAAAAACAACTGACCTGGAAAATAGATCCAGGAGAGACAATTTAAAAATTATGGAACTACCTGAAACTCATGATCAAAAAGAGCCTAGACATCATCTTCCATGAAATTATCAAGGAAAACTGCCCTGACATTCTAGAACCAGAGGGCAAAATAAGTATTGAAAGAATCCATCGATCACCACCTGAAAGAGATCCCAGAAGAGAAACTCCTAGGAACATTGTGGCCCAATTCCAGAACTCCCAGGTCAAGGAAAAAATCTTGCAAGCAGCTAGAAAGAAACAATTCCAGTACTGTGGAAATACAATCAGGATAACTCAAGATCTAGCAGCTTCTACATTAAGGGATCGAAGGGCGTGGAATAGGATATTCCAGAAGGCAAAGGAACTAGGACTCAAACCAAGAATCACCTACCCAGCTAAACTGAGTATAATACTTCAAGGGAAAATATGGTCTTTCAATGAAACAGAGGACTTTCAATCATTCTTAATGAAAAGACCAGAGCTGAAAAGAAAATTTGACTTTCAAACACAAGAATGAGAAGAAGCATGAAAAAGGAAACAGCAAAGAGAAGTCTTAAGGGACTTACCAGAAGTGATCTGTTTATATTCATACAGGGAAAGACAATATTTCTAACTCTTAAAACTTTTCAGTATCTGGGTAGTTGGTGGGACCACACATACACATGTACACACATGCACAGACATACACACATGCACACACATACAGAGATAGAGAGCACAGGTTGAACTGAATAGGATGGGACCATATCTTAAAAGAAATTAAGGTAAATGGTGAGAGAGAAATGTAGTGGGAGGAAGGAGGGGGAAATGGAAGGGGGTAACTATATGTCATTTAAGAGGCAGGTAGGAGTTTTTTTTAGTGGAGGGAAAAAGAGGAGAGCTGAGAAAAAAAAAAAACAAAACAAGAAGTTTACCCTCATCACATTTGACTAAACGAAGGAGTGAAATGCACACTCATTTTGGTATGAAAACCTATCTTACAGTATAAGAAAGGGGGGGAAGAAGGAGATATTGCAAGGGGGGGATGATGGAAGGGAGGGCAAAGGGAGGAGGGAGCAATCTGAAGTCAACACTTGGGAAGGGACAGGATCAAAAGACAGAATAGAAACAATGAGGGGCAGGATAGGATGGAGGGTAATTCAGTTAGTCTTACACCACACGACTATCAGGGAAGTCATTTGCAAAACTACACAGATATGGCCTATATTGAATTGCCTGCCTTCCCAAAGGGAATGGGTGGGGAGGTAGGGATGGGGAGAATTTGGAACTCAAAGTTTTAGGAACAACTGTCTAGTATTGCTGTTGCTACTAGCAAAAGAAGGTATACAGTTAAGGAGGAATAGAAAGTCATCTGGCCCTACAGGAGAAAAGAGAAGATGGAGACAAGAGAAGGGAGGGATGACAGAAGAGAGGGCAGATTGGAGACAGGGAAAATTAGATTGCTTGGGGTATTGGGGTGGGGGGAGGGGAGAAAAGGGTAGAAAATTTGGAACCCAAAAATCTGTGAAAATGAATGCAAAAAGTTAAATAAATAAATAAATTCCTAAAAATAAATAAATAAATAAATTTTGGGGGGTGAATAAATAAATAAATTTTTGGGGTGTTTTGAGAATTGTATTCTAATACAAATGGTTTCCTTATAATCCTAGGTGCTTGAATTTATGTATTTAAAAACATTATTCTAGGAAGAGATCAGTCCATAGGCTCTGCTGGATTGCAAAAGGGGTCCATGACACACACAAAAAGTTTCAAATATCTCAGTCCTAGGCCTAGGAGAGATTTGCAAAAATGTAAAAGATATAATACCTTCCAAGCAGTTTTTATTATGGTAGGGGAGGGGTATGGACAGATCTAAATGAACAATATGTTAAATATTACTACAAGAAAGTGGCCTGGGGTATAATGGTGGTGGATTAGAAGATTTGACACCTATTAAGGTATGTCATTTAAATTCACGGGCATCATCTATAAAATGGGGATTCACTTGTATATGAGGTTCAAATAAAATTATAGCATTAACACTGTAAAACTTAAAGTATTAGGATTAATGTCCATTGTTATTGAAGGCAAATGCTGAAGGAGGTATAAATCAAGTGAGCTATGAAGGTTCAGAGGAGGGAAAGATGGCATTTAGCTTGGAGAATCACAAAAGACTTCACGGCAGGCTTTTGACAGAGATCTTGAAGGATAGGCAGTAATCTTACAGAAAGAAGGATTAGGGGAGGGAAGAAAGAGGATTCCAGAGAGAAAACAATAAACTACACTAAAAGCAAAAAAAGAAAAGAAAAGAAAAGAAAAGACAGATGTTAGAAAGCGGGGGTTCCATTAGTAAAAGTGATCAGTCTCAGTTTGAAGGAAGTACATGGTCGGTATTATTGAGGAGCCAGCAATATGGCTAGAGAGACTACTATTCAATACCACCTCCTCACTATGCTAACTGCATCATCTTCATCTCTCCCCCACCACAACCTGGGTCTCCTGGTTCCAATAACTAAGCTTTTTTCCTTTATCTTGATTGAAACCAGTCTCTTATGACCCTTCCTGGTACATCATCCCATTTTCCATCTACTCTCCTTTCCTAGCTCCCCTATAGGCATTCTCTTCTACCATTAGAATGTAAGCTGATCGAAAGCAATAATTATTTTGCTAGTTTCTATCCCCAGAACTTAGTGCCGAGCATATCATATTTAATAAATGTTCTACATAACCACATATATTTGTATATTATTCTATACACCTTCACACTTGCATACACACACATTCATACATTTATTCCCTCACCTTTTCCCCATCTGAACTTCAATCCCCATGAGTATCTCAGGATAATGCTGAATCCTGCTTCCCTAATGGTCTAGAGTCCAAGTAAGCTTTGAAAAATACTTTAGATATAATTCCTACCTGGAATTTTTACATGTAAATTTCCAAATGCTTCCAACTGCTCTGGACATAATAGCCCCAAATCTCAAAAAAAACCATCTGCTTGCTTCTATTTCTTCACCTCTCTATTAGTCTCTACTGTTTTCTTCCTAGCAATCATCGTCAGTCCTTCTTATCAGACTCCAAAAAAGGAACGACAAGATTCCCCTCCAATTAATTTAGTCACATTCAATTACATAGCATTTTAGGTTATTTTTAGTGTGAAGAATTAAAAATTGACTCAAAATAATGTTACCAAAAACCATGGTAGAAGAAGATCCAATAACAAATTCTCATTCACTACAGGACCTTGGACAAACCATATCTCGCAGTCCACACAATGTCTAAAGACGTTTTTTCATTTTTTTACATTGCAAAGATTAAAGTATGGTTACAGTTTTAAGAAAAAAAAACATTAATTACCAAAACCATCTAGCACAGGACTGAAAAACCTAAAATACAACATAATAAAGAATCCAAAATCAGAATTGAATGTATATAATGTTTTAGAGTTTGATATAACCAAAATCACTGAACACTAGGAGAAAGAAGTATTAATTAATCAATTCAAATGGTTAGGAATACTGGGTAACAGTGAAGTAGAAAATGAGTTTAAACCAAATCATATGTCATGTACTAAAAAAAATTGGGGTGATTTTTTTCTTGTTTTGCTTAAAAATGTGAAGACAGAATGGCATATTTACTTCAGTTGTAGAAAGGAAAAATATTATTTACCAAATGAATTGAAACAATTATTGAAGACAAATAGAAAAATAAAGCAAGACTTGCAAATAATAAAATAGATTACAAAAAAATTAATGATAAATATATCTGAACAAAAAACAATCACTAAGGAAAAGATAACAAACTAAAAAACATTCATTATTTAATAGATTTTCAAATGCTTTGAAGAGAAAAATTCCTGATTCAGGAAACTCAAAAATGCAGAAGTTGCAACTTAAAACAATTTTGAAATATCAACTTATATCAAAAGAGTAAGAACTAGAAAAGCTTTTGTATCCTTTGACCCAATAAATCAACATTCAAGATTAAAGATTGTATTTGGTATTTAAATAAAAGAGAAAAGGACCAAATTGTAAAAAACAAAAACAAAAAAAAAACCAAAACAGGGGGTAAGGGCTTAATACGGTGTTTTTTTAAAACAAAAACTAAATAAATAGGAATTCACATTTTATGTAAAACAAAGAATAGCTGTATAAGTTGCATTTGTGATTTAATTAAACAGCAGCATAAAATAAGGAAATTAAGAATACTAAAAATTACAGTAGATCTATAAAAGGTACTACTCACTCAGGAAAACAGAACCACAGTGGATTAAAACTATATAAAATATTCAGGAAGATCGAGTGAAAGGCCAAAAGGGAGATATTGCTTCAATATCTCCCTATAAAACAGTAAGGAAAATTCCAGAAAGATAAAAACACAAATCATCAAAAGAAAAAGTAATTATTAAAATTAGCAAATCAAAGAATATCTATGACAAAAGAAAACTTATTTTTTAAAAAATTAAAGCAAAGTAAAAAATTTAATATAATATCAAAAGAAGGAAATATATTATCAGAACCAAAGCCTGAATTTTCTCAAGACACAATAAAATATATAAAAAGCATGATGAAGCAATTAAAGGTAGAAATGGAAAAATAATAATATAACAGAGATAACATGTGTAGTTAAGGAATACTAATTCAAGACAAAAATAAAATTTAAGATTTCCAAAATAAGATGGGAAGACATAAGCAAAACCATGTAACAGATAAAAACTGCTTATTTCAGTGCAGAAAATGAGAGAAGGGATAATGGAAGCAAAAAAGTAAAACCAGAAAATAATACTCCTGGGAAAAGATTTGGAAATGATGAAGACAAAAGTAACAAATCTCGTAGAAAAAGTGAAAAACTATTAAAAAAAAATACAAATGAGGGACAGGTTGCAAATTAACAGAAATCATAGGATACCAACAGGAAACAACCAAAAATTTGATTCAAACAGACAAAACATTGATAAGTTTCAAAAACTATATTGACAAGAAAATGACCTTCTACCTACCGGTGATGATAATGACAACGAAGAGGAGAAGGCTAACAACTGATATTTATAAAGCACTTTACAAACATTCTCTCATTTGCATCTTACAAAGAAACTAAAAATTACAACTCCCATTTTCAGGATGAGGAAAATGAGGTCCAGAGCTTAAACTGATTCTGAACTTAGGAATCAATCTTCCTAATTCTAAGTTTGATGTCCCATTCAGTATCACAAGAAGCCATAGGGGGGAAAAGCATCACATCTGAAAAAAAAAAACATTGATTTAACTTTTGCAAGTTTTTCTGGAATAAAAAAAAGGACAGATTATGTAAAATTTAATACATATTAGTTTTACTATAAAGAATACTTTTTAAAAGCAAAAATAAAGTAGAAATAGTAAAACTGACTTCACAATTTATGGGAAAAAGCCCAAATCTTGAAGTAAATTTTCTTTTATAGACTTAACCTATAAGATCTGTGAGTGACTAATTAGTGGTTGTTCAGTTGTTTTAGTTCTGTCCAATTTTTTGTGCCCCTATTTGGGGTTTTCTTGGTAAAGATATTGGAGTGGTTTGCTATTTCCTTCTCCAGATCACAACACAGATTAAGGAAACTGAGGCAAACAGAATTAAGTGACTTTGCCCAGAGTCACAAGCTAGTAAGTGTGATATGATTTGAATTCAGATCTGCCTGACTCCAGATCCAGCACTCTATCCACTGCACCACCTAACTGCCCTAACAAATGAATACAAAAGCAAATACAAAGAAAGAAATTATTCCAATAAAAGATAAATTAGTAAGACAAAGAAAGAAATGACAAATCAAACTAAGAGTTGTGGGAAGAGATGGGAGAGCCATCATCAATTGACAGATTTTCATATTTAAGAAAAAAATGAGTGAAAATCAATTATTAGTATCAAAGAGGAAAGATCACAATACACATAGCCAAAAACCTATCAGAGTAGTGTGCGCAACTAGACACCATAAAAACTGAGGCTATAAAAGAAATGGTGAAAACAAAATTATAAAATCTTTAAAATGACAAAAACAAGAAATAGTAATGAAATAAACTGATGTTGAAGGAAGAAATATAAAAGGATACTAAGAAACTATTTTGTAAAAAAGGCATTAGGAATAGATTGGTCCACATGTAAAGGACAAATGATCTCTATTCTATATAAACTGTTTTCCAAAAACAGAGAAAGAGATATATTTAATAACCATTTTTGTCTACAAGACAAATATGGTTCTTCTGTTCCCCAAACCTGGCAAAGAAAAAGCAGCAGAAAAAAGTGTATTGTTGTTAGTAAATATATTTAAACATACAGATTATAACCATTTATGACCATAAAGGTAAATCACAGGAAATTTCCTGAGACACACAGTTTAAGTTCTTGCCCAGGGTCACACAGTAAATGTTAAAAATAAACTTTGAATCCAGGGTTTGCTCTCTCTTTAAATAATACACTATTCACTATCCTACACCACCTATTATCATTAATATCAGTGCATAAATATTAAAGACTGCAAGAACACATCAAAATATTATAGGATCAGAAAGTATTTGTATAAGGACATCAAGGAGAGTCCAATTTTAAGAAAAAAATCAAGACAATAAATATTCTCAATAAGAAAAACCAAAAGTATCCCATATATTTAGTTTTTTTTTTTACTACTATGAATGAAAATTGAAGAATTTTTCTTTAAAATGACAAAAAGTACTTATTTGAAACAGAAATATTTTGTATCATAGAGAAACCTAAGGGTCATTCTTGCTGAAAACAGGAATAACATCTACCTCCACCACCACTGTTCTTAGCCAAAGTAATAAGGCAAGAAAAAGAAATGAATGGAAAAAGTTACTAGGCTCATAAATGACTTAGAATTAGAATTTTAAAACTACATCATATGAAAGAAAGGACAATGTATATGTACTAAACAAATAGAAAAGACAAAAATAAATGAATTTGATTCTAAAAAAAAAATCTTTTTTACACAAAATGCAAATTAACTAGGAAATAGTAGGACATCCAAAATCTACAGCAAATCTCTAGCAAATTAATGAACAAGATCTATTCTCCAACAGTAAAAGGATGAAGACAATTAAAAAAAGATAAATGGTCATTATCCATTTAAAACACTAAATAATTTAAACTTTAATAAGAGAAATGAAAATTAATACAGCTTTGAATTATCACTGTAAAGTCATCAAATTGGCAAAAATAGCTAAAAAAACCAAAATTACATTTTTTCTGGGTCCTAAAAATACAAGCACACCAGTTGCAGGTTCTAATAGATATGTCAATTAATGTAACATCTTTGACAAGCAAGACAGCAAGACCAACAAAGTTGTTCAAACCCTCTGACCCAGTTATCCTACTATTAGAACTATAACTTCTATAACCTAAGGGTGTTAATAAATGGAAAAAGAAAATTATAAAAAATATTTATAGCAGCTTTAGCTCTACAGGTACAGGGGACTGTACCTGTGATTTCACTGGGAATAGGGAAATCTCAGATGAGAACACTCCCTCCATAAAGGAAGGTTGGCACTTTCTCTACAATTTATACTGTTGCAGAGGGTGTCAAAATGGAGTCCAATAATACTCCCTTGTAGCAAAACCAGATTCAAATGTTGATAAATATTTATCAAAATAAATAAAAATATTATAGGACACAGGTAATGTTAATATGTGGGATTTTTTAAGTCAATATGCAATTTAGAGGGACGTACATGTACATGTGTGTATGTGTCTGTGTCTGTGTATCTGTGTACACATATGGGGTTTGGTGGCTGTGTTTCTATATGAGTTTGACACAACTGCTCTGGAGAACTAATAAGTCAAATGACTTGCACAAGATCACACCACTAGAACATGTCAGAGACAGTCCTTGAATACAAGTCTTTTCTGGCTCCAACACCAGTTTTTAATCAACTAAACTGTGCTGCTTATGTATAACAAATCCTCAAAAGGAGAAAGGATCAGAGAAGAAAAAGAAAAAGGAAATACAAAGTGATAGCTACAGAGTGAAGAAAACAGAATGGCAATATCCAGAATGATTGCACTTATGTAGTTTTCAATTAAAGAAGTGAGGAGGGGAAAAAAGATGAACTAAAAACACCTCAGATGAAGATAATAAAGAAAAAAAGACATTTGTGTTATTTTATTAAAATTAATATGCACTTTCATACAAAGTATAAATAATTTGGACTTGTGGCTTTGTATATACTCATTTCCATTTTACTTGTTGGTTTTAATGTTTAGAGTATTTTTCCTAAGTTTAAAATGTAACAATGTTAACAAAAAAATCAATAAAACCCAACAAGCAAAGAGGATGAGAAAAGTGCTGAGAGCTAATATTTTATGAAAATATTCACATACACAATGCTATAACTTTACCTTTAGTCATAAATAAGCAAACATTTATTAAGATACAAAGTCAAAAGAGAATCAGTCCTAGCTCCCCTGAAGGAGATTATATTCTAAGTAGAAAGACAAAAAGTACATGTACAAATACATACAAAACACATGCAAAGCAAACACGGGAAACTTGGAGAGGAAAAGGAGGGATGGCTTCCTGAAAATGACACTTGAGCAGAGTCTTGAGGCAAAGCTATCCACATATAGATAAAATCATAGGTAATTTGTAGCTCAAGATAAATTCTCATAAATGATCTGATTTTTTTTTTTGGCTGAGATTCATTCATAATCATTTTAGAGAAGATGCCCTATGTCAGGTGTTTTTAACCTCTCGTATCATGGACCTCTCTCTGCAATCTGGTCAAGGTTATGAACTCAGAAAACTATTCCAAAATGAATAGAATAAAACACATAGGATTACAAAAGAAACCAATTATATTAAAATAAATGTTTTTAACAAAAAATTTCTACAAATTTACAAACCAGCCTCCAGGTTAAGAATCTCTATTCTATAGTAAGGCTTAAAGCTATAACAGTAAACTTGAGACAGTCTACTACAAAGCATCACAAGTCCTTAGAAAAATATGTAGGTGTGCGTGTGCGTGTGTACACATACAGAGAGACTTCTACATATACCAAATTTTTAAATGTTCTAATATCTCCACACCTAAGCCCTATACTGATTGCAGGGAATGCAAAGGAGCAAAGACAAATTGAAAAGCCTCAAAAAGTCTGAAAAACAACATAAGAAATATAAATTTCACAGGGAGCTGCTCTCCATGACGAAACCTGTGCTCCATAGTGTCTATCTTGAATTCAGAATATATACCTGATGAGACTGTCAGAGTCTCCACTCTACTTTTAAAATATACATTTTCTATTATCGAATAAAAGAATACTACTAAAACTTTCCTGTATGTTATATGCAAAAAAATTATGAAAATTTACTAGATTAAATGTAAACCCCCTCAAGTCACCTCCTCCAAAAAGTGAAGAGCCTTTGATGTTGTTAACAAATAATTTTCATTTGCCAAATAAAAATTGGCAAAAATTTTCCAACTTTCTTGTCATTTCCAAAGCTATATATTTTTTTAAAAAGCATGTGCCTATTAAAATTTGATTTGAAACTGCACTATCAGTTTTTTTTTCTTATCCATTATTTCTGTCTTGAAACATTTTTTCAAATAAGGAGGGAATACAAATACTTTTCTTGAAAAGAGAAACAAAATTTAAGTTTCAATGTGAAGATGATATTCTATATCCTGAAAGCATGCAGGTCCTAGGTAACCTAATTTTAATAGAACGCTTCCTAAACCCCCTCTCCTTTTTGTTCCTTTGAGAAAATGGTGAAACAATTTGCAGTTACAGCTTAGTTCCTGTTTCCAAAATACCCCCTTTAACTTTTTCTTTTCTCTTTTTATGGTGGGTATAAATAGCACCAAATTGTCAAATCACAGCTATTTTGTGTGCTACCTATACAAATAGGTCTGATTCCTGGCAAGTCATAAAACAATGAGTGCTGAATTCCATAGTCCTTTGATATCCCAGCTTGTCTGCAGGGCTTCAAAGCTGTCCTGCAGTACTTTCTTGGGGCACTGCTACAAAACAACTTCCACAGAAACATACAGAAGATAAAATGTCCCAGCCCTATAAACACAACAAAGACATAGCTCCACAAGTCAAAGCAATCTGCAACATTGTGGTGGGGCTTTGGCCATAAGGAAAATGGTCATTTCTCTGGGTTGTTTGTATTGACGTCAGAAATCTGGGATTTCTCCTTATCTGGTTCTCTATCCATTCTCTCCTGGCCTGCCCCACTCTCATGCTCAAAAAAAAAAAATTTTTTTTTTTTTTGCACTAAAGTAATGCTCTCTGAACACATGAATGTCTATTGTCTGTGTACTGTATGTAGTCCATATAAAATTTATTTCTCCTATATCATAAAACTCATTTGTGCTAGTGCTTTACCACTGTATGATGGTATCCTGAAAAATCAACATTAAAATGGACATGAGCCGAATGGGACTCGAAAGCAAAGAAAATGATTTTGTTTGTGGTGGGGGTTGGGAGGGAGATGATTCTTGTCTAACTCACAAAAACCTGTCTTACTACTTTATAGCCACATCCTATTTATGTTTGTATCTATGTTATATGAGTTCAAAGCACAGAGCCAGGCACACAGCACACACTTTATAAACACTAGCTGACTAATTACATCAAAATAGATACAGACACAAATCTGGCCACTAAAGGTGTTGTTATTTACTGTTAAGAAATGATAATTGAGATACACAATCAGGACAGTTAATATGGCAAAGTATAACTCCAGAACAGCCTTTGGCAACTCACACTTTGGTCAGTCACTGAACTGCCCATTGCAGGGAAAAAAGGCTTTTAACATCTCCCACCATACAAAATTTTTTAATAATAAAAAAGTATAAAGGTTACACATATAGCCACTAAAATAAAATAAGAGTGACAGATATTTTTTCAAGTTTTCCCCCACTCCTGCAAATGGCAAGATGCCAAATCGTTTTCCTTAATACAATACTGTTGGCAGCTCCATTATAATATGCCAGTTTTAATGGAAAAACTATTCCAAAAGATAAAAGCAGGTAGTGAATACTTAATCCCTGAGCTAACAGTGAGACAATATAACCTAGCCTTTCACATGAGAGAACTCATCCTTTGGGGTATACGAAGGAACAATAAAGAATACTTAAATTCCCCATTTTACCCCACACACTCTCTTCTATTTCACTATAGGAATAAAAAATATTCTATTCCAAAAGAAGCCCAGAATGTAATTTTACAAAGGTTACAGTAGGTGTTTTTAATGTTAATTCCAGTTTCATTTCTGGATCTCTTCCCTCTTTTCTATATTTGCAACTTTGCATGCATATCAATACCAAAATGCCCTATTTTCTGAAAAACCTAGCTAATGAACGGATTTATCAATGTAGATTGATGACAGTTGTATGAAACTACTCACAATAATTCCCTTTATCCTTGAAAGTAGACATTTCAAAAAATCTGAGCCATTTGTCCAGAACGCTTCGCTCCTTTATATATATATAGTTTGCTTTTCCTCTCTTTACAGTCAAAACTGGCAAGGCCAACCTGGTCCTAAATTTTTTCATAATATGATTATGTAATCCCTCACATTTAATTTTATTTCCTCTCTTTTTTTCCCTTAGGAAATAAAATCGGCTAAATGCATTAACATATAACAAAATTCTAAACATGAGTGATAAAAATGCATACAGAGTAACCTTTAATCCATGCTATTAACTGACTTTATTCTATCTTGGCACGTTTGAAGTAACTCATCTAAGGATTAGTTAGGCTTTTATACACTTCTTTTTATCAGGAGTCTACCATTCTTGATTTAGTTTTGAGAGAAAAGGGTTTGCAAAAACTATAATAATCTCACAGCTGGAGATGGCTGGAAAGTCCGTTAGTACTCATTGTGCCCTTAATTTGCAATAAGCCTTTGTGCCCTTCTACTCCTCATTTTACATGCTGAACAGTTTTATCACTGATAAAGTATTTATCAGCCAGCTATTTTAGATTAATGAATAAACCACTAAACTTTTATGCAAAATGACATTGAATTTCCTCTTTAAAACACTATAATTTATCTTCAGCATCTTGATTGCATGAAAATCTTAACCACTTGTAATTTACTTCAGTAAACTACTCCAACACCAGATATAATGTTTAAGTAGTATTATTTTCAAACAAGGAAACAGATATTTTCAATAATGACTGAAGCCTTGAGGCAAACACACCTATCTAATCAAAAAGTTGTGAATTCCAGACTCTCATCTTGTACAGTCTTCAAAAGAAAAGATTTTGTTGCTCACTAAACTTGGGTTAATAGGGAAAACTTGCATTATGCAAAAATAACTGCATCAGTTTTTTAAAGTAGATGATCTCTGTTTAATTAATTGTGGACTCATACTCAACTAAATTTTTAAGTCAATAGATTAGTATTTCCTCTACACCCTTAAATTGTAAAGATAGCTAGTATGTTTAAACAGTCAGTTGTCAAGGCTATTCATGAAATTATTTTATAATCATGCAAATATCTTCAGTTATCAAACAAATCTCCACAGTAACTTTCTGTCATAAATGGATGTTCTGAAATATTAGCACTTTTAAAAATAAAAATTTATGAAATTGTCACATTCCAAGGTTTAGAGTCACAAAGAGATATTCAAGTTACTCATTTTCTGTTATTTCACTTCCTGCAAATCATTAGCTCAAATCATTTCTCATGGAAAGATGCCTATCTAACCCAGTAAATACCTCTATAAAAAGAGAGATGATAGCATCAAAAACTAATAGGGTCAAACAAATTTTGCAAAAGTACTGACAAAATCTATAGTAGCTATTTAACTTTGCCTCTAACTATATCAAAAGTTCAAGTCATCTAATACAGTGCTAGTTTTTAGTAACCAGATCGTTTCCATTTAATTTTTTGCTATTCGAGTGGATAACGCAAACAAAATTATTCCACAGCTAGCCTATTTACTTGACAATCTAATTTCTGCTAACTATTAACTTTTATTCACTTGTACAGTCTCCAGAGTCACTTCTTGACTGCTGGGATGCGCACCCCACAAGATAAAAACCAGATATTCTGCATTATTAAAACCCACTTGCAAAAACTGCTAGCTATGGAGAAACTTTTTAGCTGTCTAAGAAATAGAATTAGACTAAAAAATAAAGTCACATACACATAACTCACTGCTATACAACAATTAAAAAGCCATAGGTCTTTGCCAGAATTCATATGGAAAGCTACAGAAATCATCTCACTTTGGGTAGTCCCCAAAATTCAAATACAAAAAATCTTTAAATGAACTCAACTAAATTCCCTCTAAGATTCCAATTTTCTGCTTAAAATTAGTAATAAGTTCTTTGTGGCTTTTAAATAACAAAAACAGTAAATCATCACACTGTTTCTAGTATCTTTTAAGATCCTATAGGTAAGAAGCAATAGTTAATTGAACAGGACAAATAAATAAACAGAAAAGCTCTCCATTCTATTACAGTATAAATTATTAACCTTAATTTTCTGAATAATAAGATTGAAAAAGGGCAGTGAGTAGAGGAGAAAAATCATGCAAATAGGAGGCAAGATAACCAGTACCAAAGGATAAAGACTTAGTTGTGTATCTTTCCCATTTAACTCATGACAAGATCTGTGCTAGAACAATCCCTCGCCCCCAAAAAAATTACTTTTAAACTAAGTGTTTTAAGAATCAAAAAGATTCTAACTCTCTCATCTTCTTTTTGGTCAGACTGGGTCTGACCAAATACAGTCAGTCATGTTGCCATATTGCTAAAAAAAATATTAATATAACATGATTCTACGTAAGTAAAGCTTCTATAAAGTCCTATTATGTGCCATGCAAATGTGTTGGGATCTGAGGAAGTCTATGTGACTAAGCCTATACTTTCAACACTATCTCAGGTGTTTAAGAATATGGTATAAGTTATGCCTTAAGTAGGAAAACACAAATATTTGGGAAATTTTCTTTAATCAATTTAAGGGTTTTTTTATTTAATTTTTTTCTCTTTAGTTTTTTTAATGATGAAAAACTAAAAGGAGGAAAATAAAAACTATAACCTAAATGATTTACAGTTATGATTAGTTTAAGTTATATTTAAATGAAATACAGTATGCATCCAGTCAATATTTGTTGAAATCTCACCAAATAGAAAGCTTTACCATGTACATAATCTGCATTTAAAACTAGATTTCAAGTTCAGGGTTAATACCCTTTGGCTTTGAGGAGTTACTCCATAAATTCTTTTACTGTCATGTCACTGAAATAATTTTGCTTTAAAAAAAAGTGAAGGAAATTAAATTATACTAAACTGTCAACTGCATATTTTGTGCACAAATTTAACTACTGCATAATCTTAAGTTACACAAGTCCTAGTTCTCACAGCACATGGCCAGCAAGAAGGCTCTGGTTCTGTCCCCATGGAGATTCAGGACAAATGGGAAATGATGACCTACATAGAGAGAATTTGGAGGATAAGTTATTCAAATCTTTGGCAAAAATAAACTATTTTACAGAAAGATTATCCCTGAGGAACATAGTAGGCACTTAAAAATTCTTATTGAACAAGAGTATGGACACAGAACAAAACAGCACATTCGGAGATTTTTTTCTTCTTAAACTGAATGCTAGTATAGACCAGATTCAGAAAAGCCTATATAAAACTATACATTATTAGTTATAAAGTTTCCTTATTTGAAAAGTCTTTTATGCTCTTTAATAAATTCTACATTGTACTCAACTTGACAAAAAAAAGATTATTAGGGATGTAAGAGTTAGGAAAATTCCCCCAGTTACTTCCAATACTTAAAAAGCTTATCCAACAAAGATTCTCTAGGGAAAACTTTTAAAATAGCTTTTTTTCCCTCCAAGTAAGCAAGTAATACAGGGCACTTTTCTTGTTTAGGGTATGGTACCCTGTCTCTTTAAATTCTAGGCCTGCCTATGGCCCACACTCAATGAAAGCCCTATGTTTGCTGGCCTCCAGCCCACAATGTCAAGTAGCTTTCTTGCTATTGAATTTCAAGATTATTCTTTTTGGATTACTTGCCCTTTAGTTTTTAAGCATGCCAAAGGAAAAATAACGTCTTTTTTACAAAAATGTAAAGAAAGCTTTAATTTATTTCCAAGTCTATAAGTACAGAACACCTTGTCCTGTACAATGCTTCTCATTAGGAAATATGCTTCCATTATACATACAAACAAACTCATATGTATGTATACACACATAGACTTGGTACTTAAACAATTCTTGTTTTGAGTGTCTGTATAAACTCACACATCCATGGTTGTTGCCATAATTTTGCATCTGTTTCTATACTAACAGTCTTCTACATATAATGTTTACATTTGCCACAAACTTTGAAGACTCAGCTGTACTCTAGAGAAATATTCCTGCTTTCAGAATCCAACACGTGAAGTTTTGTTATAGTGTCACATAACATTGTTACCATTCATATTGCTTCATCCCTGAATCTGAAGCTTTACATATTAGTAAATACCACACTAAAAACAATCAACTGAAAATTAAGGAGGTCATTTCACCATATCATAACAGAGATCCAGACACAGATCCTTTGTTTTATCCCCATTCAAATATAGTTCTCTCGGAGAATGTAAAACCAACTTAATAAACAGCTGCTGATTAACTAATGAACCTACAATTTAAAAGTCACACCAAAGGAAAAGAAACATCATTATAATACTGATCATCCTTTCAGTAGCCACTGAGCATAATGCTACTGTCTGTAATTGGTAGCAAAAAGAACTTCATTTGCCATTTCAATTTAAATAATCAAGAGATGACCAAAGACAAAGCCCAGTTTGGTGTAAATTTTTGAAAACTTATTTTGTATATGTATTCAATCAGACTTTCAAAGTATAATTTAAGATTCTCCTCTAATGATATTATACCTACTCTCCTAAAATTATTCCTATTTTCACTATTTCAGTATGTAGCCAACATGAGTGATTACATTATAGTTCACATGGTTTTAAACCCATAAGTAGGAAAAGGGTAGTTTTCCATAGATCACTAAAATCTAGAATAAATCATTGACTTTAAAATTGGAAAGGATCTTAAGAGTTCATCTAATCCAATCACTTCATGAACATAATATTTAATTTTACTGTGTTTAAGGTAAATTTATCCCACCGCTTTATCATAGTCACTGAATAAAATGGAAAATTCTTTTTTCATTATGAAAATAGTTGTTTGTTCATCTACCTCATAAACCAAGTAATTACTTAAACCATGCACTTAACATTAAAATATCTTCTATAAACTGAATGCTTAAACTCTCCAACAACAGAGACTACTTTTTTCCCTCCTGCAGTTGATTATACTTGCAATGGCTTTTGGTTGATAATTGCTTTCTCAAAATTACATATTTAAATGTCATCAACATTAACCTAAAAGGCCCATCCATGAGAAACAAAATCATAAGCACAATTTCGCCCAATAAAAGTACCTTCTTATAGCCAAAAAGTAAATATACAAGTACCAATCAAAATGAATGTTACTGGTAACCTGTCATCCAAATCTCAAGGAGCAGTCTCCACCCTTTCAGGATCTAAACTACATGACAGCAAAAGCAAACCATATGGGACAGGGAAGTCTCTGGACTGAGAACACAGGTGCCATTCTTCCTGTATTAGTAACTTGTGCTACGTAAAATTTCTTTCCAGTAAATTTATAAAGTTAGACATTCTACAAAAATTTCCTTCGAAAGACAACTGAATAAAATAACAGACATATCAAAAAAACTCATTAAAATCCAATATAAGCAATATGAACCAAATATTAAGTCTAAAATTTTTTAGATAGAAGTGGGTGAGAAGGGCTAGACACCTGTGATTTCATTGGTTTAGGGGAAACTCCTATCAATGTAGGTCAGCATCTTCTTTGCAAATTCTACCCTTATCAGAGCCATCCATAGTGCTCAGTGGTTAAGTGACTTCCTCCAGGTCACAGGGCTAATATGTGTCTGAGGGACTTGAGCCCGGGCCTTCCTGACTACTACAGCCAGCACTAAACTCCTTAGATCAACTGCCCCCAATACATAGGCTTTTAAAGTTACAATTTTACTCAAATTAACCATCTCTTGTGAACTTTAGCATTTTTTTTGATGCTATAGCATTCCAATTACAGGATAAGGAAGATAATTATACCATATACACAATAGTAGCTATTTCTCCTTTTAAAAATTAATTATAATTATCAAACACTTATGTGCTATGAAGGATTTCAGGAAAATTTTCAAAGATGGTTTTATTTACAATACATCAAATATTAAAAAGGTTCTCAGAGATGAAGTTCCTATGTATTGCTCATGTCCTTGTCAAGAATATAATTAATATAATATTTAACATATATATGTAATATAATTACTTTTACTGTAAAATTAAGAAAATCTACCACAAAAAATCATGTATATTTCTAACAGTGCAACTCCACTCAACATACAACACAGCTTCAAAGGGATCAAACTGGACATATAAAAAATTACATGAAGATTAACAATTCCAATAAAAGAAATTTCAGCAGAATATTCTAAATCAAGTTCTAAAAAATCAAGTGACCAATTTCCTAAAAAATAAAAAACTTATAAGAAAATCATATACATTAACATGTATAATGTCATGGTCAAAAACAAAGGGAAAGATTCTTATTTCCTGATGTTCAATCTAGGAAGTTTCTTTTTAACTTTCCCACAGTCATGTTTCAGGTAAATGAATTTAAGATTCCTGTCAAGACATTCCAGATATTTCAGGCAGATAGAAAGTATCTTTTTTTTTTTTTTTTAAATTAAAAAAAATAAATAAATAAATGAAATTTAAAAAGTAAATAACATGCCATAAAACCAACTACAATCACTGGACAATTGGGTAAAAAATATACTTTAAACAGTACATGACGACTTTGCAAGTGAATAGCAGAACACATTGTTTAAGCAATTTCCATTAGAATTCTGAAATAAATATCCAGGAAACAGAAAAATCTGGCATTTTCAAGTGCTTAGAGATTACAGGGGCAGTTCTAACTTTAAAAGATAACACAAATTTGAGGCTCAAGTTACAGAAATACAAATGCAAATCCTGCAAAGTATGGGGTGATGGATGGCATAATTCATCCCAGTACAATTGAAAGATAGTCAATTATAATTAATGAAGAGCATGTAGTTTAGAGGTTCTTCATGTCTTTTATTTCCACTTCTCGCTGCTACCAATTTTTCATCTATTTATTTCACTGTTGATATGTGGAACAGGTGAAATTTTAATTAATCAACTAAACTTGGTGAAAGCTTTTAAGAAAGGTTGATGTAGATGTAATTTACTGATTAAAATGAGGTTTGGGTGCTAGAGTTTTCCAAGTAGTCACCTCCTTCCAACGCATTACCAACAGATAACTAAAAAAGTGAATGCTCTGGTTATTAGAAAACACAGAACACCATTTTTAAAACAAATCATATCAATAACCAACTAGTAAAACAGTTAACTTTTTCATGTCCCAGGTTGTTGACTTTAGAAATTAAAATAAACATAATTCACAAAGCACAGCCCTACTGATCTAGGAAATCTAAACAAAACTACTTTACTGTGTCAAAGCAAGAAATCTATTCACTATCTTTAAAAAACTGTTTTTCATTTAATCTAAAATAAGCAAAATTTCTACATTCATAAAATTTTACCTAATTTTTAAAATACACAAAAGCAAATGGGTCTGCAGGAAGGGCAGAAATGCAAAGATCAACAGCTGTTAATTAAGCTTTAACACATTTAGAAAAATGGTCCCTTGGTAGCCAAGATCTTTCCTATAAATTTCACATGGAGTTTGTTTACACATTGTGCAGTCAACTGCTAGGAATTTAGAAGAAACTGAGCTTTAGTCTGTTATATAATAAATAATTGAATGGTGGATGGTGGAAGGTAGGCAAAAAGACTAAAAATCAGTTCAGCAATGTTACCCTGTTTTTCTGCCTCTCCATAATATAAAAGCAGCCTTTTTTCTTGACTTACAGAGCTGTCCTTTAAAATATACACAGCAAAAAAATAATTAAAAAATTACATGCATTTTTTTAAAAGTGGGGGAGGGTCTATGCTCAACAGAACAACATTTCTAAAATAACAACAGAATTATAAATGTTATAATTTAGATCCCAGATGGTCTAGAAGGTATTTCTATCAAGATATAGATTAACTTCAGTTTTTCCACCTCTAAACAGCACAGAGGTTTTTGATTTTGATGCTATACCAAGTCATTATTACATCTTTTAATGTAGTGTACAAGTCAATTTTGTTTGCTCCCATTTATTCAAGGAAAAGCCAAAAAAAGAAACCAATAGTCAAAATATCTAAAAGGTCAACACTGAATCTGACCATGTCTATGTTTTTTAAAGTTCCCTACCTCACTAAAAACAACCAAATCCCAATGGCCAACTCTCTTATCTTCATGAGCAGTCACCTTAAAACAGCTGCTAGTAATGCATCAGGAGGGAAGAAATCAAAAGCAAGGGAAAAATTTAGTAAAATAGGTTTTTTTCCCAAAACAAAGGCGGCTTTCATTATTCAGCAACTCACATTAATGAAATATTTTTTGGGGGGTTAAGATTGAATTTTTTTAAAAGCCCACAACAAGGCTGTGTTTTTAAATATTCAAAGCTCATGGCCATCTAGCACAATCAGACAGTTAAAAAGAGAGGTACTGGATAGATTAGAAGGTATAATGTCATCTAAATTAAGGTCTACATACAGTAATGGACAAGGTATAAATTACCCCTACAATCTACTGCTGCTATTCGTACTTTAAGAAAAAATTTATAATATATTCTACCTTTTGGAGGAAAAACAGTTAAATAATACCCCTCATAAAAGGACTACCAATCTTACAAAAACAAACAGTTGATGCAAAGACTATCTTTTCCTTCAAGATTTAAAGAATTTTGAAAAAGTTTTGATAAGATTATATTAAATTTCCACTTCAAGACGGAAAAACAATTTCAGTAATGAAATACATGTGTATGTATGTATATACACACATATATGTATACACACATGCATACATACATACACACATTTGGTTAGAATTCTAATTAGACTCAACAAATGGATCCGACAAGCAAAAAAAAAAAGTTTGAAAGATCATTTGTTGAATACACTACAAAAGGTATTGTTGCTTTATTTAGAAACTTCAATTAGATAGCCTCTGAGGTTCCTTCTAACTCTTAAGATTCTGTGACTGTTATTCTGTGTGTCAACATTAAGCAAGAAAAGACCTCAGATTTTTTTTTAAGTTCATGACATCACTGAAGGAGTTACAACCTGAAAATTCCAGTTCATTTAATTTTATGCCCAAATGGATTCTGCACTGGTTACTAACAGTTAAAAACCCACTAATTCACATAAATTCCAGTCTTTTTCTTTGAAAACCCACATCAAAAACATCAACAGATGACTGAAGCGCACAAATAATCTTTCATAGAAACCGAGACCCACAGGTGGAAGGGATCTTAAAATTCATTACCCAACATCCTCATTTTATAGATGAGACCAAGAGACAGAATGTATCTAAGTGGCACAAGGTCCAATACCAAGTTAGTGGTAGGTCTTTTCTTCAAAGAAAATCAGAATAAAAGTAATAGATAGCTAACTAGGAATGAAAAGTTGATTTAACTGAAGTGGCAAGCCATAAAAATAACGTTACCTACTTATCTACAAGCAGTTTTTTAAGCAATTGAAAAATGGCACTTACAAAGGTAACATTGTAGGTTTCAATATTCATGTTAAAATCAAGATAAAGAAGGAAAGTAAGTTGAAACAAATACAAAGCTGGATTTCTCCTTCCCTTGACCAAAATGCTTCTTGGCTACTTCAACACAACCAACATACTTATTGGATAACAAGCAGAAATTAGTACAACATTAGGTTACCCTTATCAACATCTTTTAGATCATAAATCATATGAATTCAACCTGGAACAGACCTTGGGGAGCATCGTTTTTCACAATAACATTGTTATAAACCCCATGGTTCAGTTGGTCATCATTCATGTCATTCTTCTCGTAGGCAACTCTAACTACAAGGTTGTTTAGGTTTCCCATCAAACCAGTTACATTAGGTGGTATATTCCTGGAGTGTGATTTTGGGGGATGTTTAAAGGTTGAGTTTTTTTCATCCCAACAGTTTAAGCATTCACAATGCCATAAATGGACATTTTCTTTCCTTTCTCACCTCTGAAAAAAACTTAAAAATAAATTTTACAATTTTCAAACTGTTGGGAAAAAAATAAGAGCATTTTTTTCAGAGTTTGATTTGGGGATGTAATGATACACCTATCAAGCAATCAATCAAGTATTTATTATGCACCCCATTACATACCAAGCTCTGGGTTGAGGATACAAAGGGGTAAAAAAGAAAAAAAAATCTCTTCTCATCAAGGAGTTTACTTTCTATCAGGGAAACAATATGCACACTTGAGTACAAAATATATACAAAGTTTGTACAAAGTAATTTGAGGGCATGAGACAAGCAGTTGGTATGACCAGGAAAGAGCTCATGAACAGTCATTTCAACTATTTTAGAGACACACACATACACACACACACACACACACACACACACAGAGCATGTTCTTCATCCATAGGAAGAACCTCAAACCAGAGACGGGGGGATGGAGCATAAGGTAAGAGATTGAGGTGTGCATAAGCAGGAAAGAGTACAGAGAAAATCAAGGGCATAGATCACTATTTTCTGTTTTACTTCTACTATCTTCTCACAAAGGTCCTAATTATTCTTTCAGGTTATTTCCTACTCCATATGTCTGAACATTTTTCAGCAGTGCTTGCACATGTGCTATCTGATGTTTTTTGTGAGCGTGAATATTTGATGCAGTTACTGCCATTCCAAATACAAGGTATAATCTTCAGTTAGTGCCCTGTCTACACTCCTTTGTAGAGTACACACAGCAATCACACAGTACCTTATACAATTTACACACTCAACAGACATTTGTGGACTGAATAACACTATGCTCAAATGGCCCCTGAATTGTAAACAAATACAAGATCTTGAAAGTCCTTGAAGTTCTTTTAAAAAATTTTTAAATTTTAATAGCTTATATTGGAAGGATGAAAGAAACATTGTTTCTAGTAATAAACAGTAAATTTTCTTCTAGTTCACAGGACCAAAGGATCATAGAATTAGAACAAGAGGCTACCTTAAAGGTCAGCTAGGATAGACAATAAAGAGCATCAAGGTTAAGTGACTTGCCTAAGGTCACTCCACTACTAAGAAGTAAAACAAGATTCAAAGATGTTTTAGAATTTCATATACTATATGCCAAGCCATGGTTTAAATTGGTACTGGTATCCTTATTTTTCTTTGTCATAGGATCTAGGATAAAAATTTCTTTTATATCCACAACTTAGGTTTAAAACTACATAAGGACTTTGAAGAAAACAATATAATAGACACTATAGATCACTTTATAGATCACAATAGATCACTTTTCTTTGGAAAATATGCAATCATTCACTTCTTTTTGGCAACTTTTAGGTAAACTATTCTCCCCAATAACTTAAGGCATCAGTAACATGAAGAAGTAGAAAGGACACTAAATAATTTAGAACACACAGTAGTAGGTAAAATTAAAAATAAAGCATTCAGGTAGTATGATATGAGTTAGGAAGGAATAAATGAAGTTCAACCTGTAAGGTAACTATCATTTTAAATAATTTTGACAATTCTAAGAATCTCAAGTAGAGAATGGGTCTCTCATTCCACATGACACATGGTTGGTGGGGAGGTGGGCATAATTCAAATAGATAAGAAGCTTGTAAATAATGAAAATAAAAACACAACATAGGAAAAGAAAAACTTTTATAAAGGACCATGTAAAGCACTGTGATTCAAAGACCAAATACATTTCTAATGCTTTAATGAATGGAAGCAAAATTTTTAAATGAAAGAGTTTCTTTCTAATTATATATTTGGCATGATTAAACCCTAGGGTGTTTCCTTGTCTGGTTCTACCCTACCTCCACTAGCTGCTTCTACCACGTAACACGCTAACAGGTAAACACAGAAAAGCAATTATTCCAATTCACACTACCAAATCTCAATATACAGGGATGAATACCATAGTAAATGGGTAGAGGAAAAAAGGTAAAGGATCATGAAGAATTCTCTCCAACCACCCAAAAAATAAAGTGCACTATGATACTTGTTTACATGGCAAGATTATCAAAAGGAGAATCAATGATTCCATCTACAAAACCCTTAATATTATACTAGACAAAATTAGATGAAGTGACAATTCTTTCTATGTGACTAGACTTTCATGGGGAGTGCGGGGAAAGGAAGACAATAAACCAGCATTGCATGGATTCAATCCTACAGACCACAAGGAAGACCATTACATGATGTTCAAAGACAGAATTAAGATCAACATATATGAATCAATTCAAAACCACATCTTCACCATAACATAGTAGATGGGTACATAGTACATGGGAAAGCAACAGTTCTCACTTTAAAATGCTGCGTATTATAGATGATCACTTTCTTACAAGTAAAGTTTTTTCAAAAACCTTACTTAGGACTCCTAATGTGAACGAAGTCAAATATCTTAAAATGTTCCCCTCTCTACCCCAGCTGCTTTGTAAAAATTTGCCAAAATGATTTAGCACATAAATTCAACATTAAAGATTAAAGTCAAGATTAGAGAATGCTAAATCAAAGTGCACTTCTAGGCTTAAATTTATTGTGTTTTATGCTTTTCTATCTCCCTCTTTCCCCTCTCTTTGTGGCTCCCCCTTACACATCCAGAAAAGAATCTGGCTTCAACTGGAAAGCCATCAAATTATACTAGTAGTCAAATTAGCTTACAGAAAATAATAAGCCACAGATTTAATATCATAAATGTCAACTGAACAGATTGCAATGCTAGAAATAGCTATAATTAGAAAGAAAGTTCACTCAAATTCACATCTTACCGCAAATGAAGGCATTAATATTTAACATGAAGCACTGTGGATATGCTTTATACATGGTCAGAATAGGTTGTTATTAATCCAGTTCAAATAAATAAGCATGGAGGTTTTATTTTATTTTTTACAACTATGACAGTACCACCTGCCTAATTCCTTAACAGTAGATGCTCTAGGTCCCAGGCAACATCATTCAATCAAAATCTAGGGCTTTAACAGATAAACTGACTGTAAGTAGTTTTCAAATACAGGTCTCTTGCACATGGTATTAGTGGAAGAGTAAAACTTCATTAATTTGAATTCCACCAAATCAAAACTCAAAAAAGGGATATGTAACTGCAATTAAATAAAAAGTTCAAAGTGCTGTAATTTCTTCCTCCATAAAGTCTCAGGAGAATTACTCTCAAATGAAAGGAAATCAGGTTTTTCAAAACTACTAAAATCAGCAGGTTTTTTCAAAACAACAAATTAATGACTAAATCAACTTGTAGCTCCAGCATTTCATTCTTTCTGTATTCTTATGGGATGTATTCATATGATATAGATACGTAGATATAAATGATACTTAGATGTATCTGAGATGTAGCATATTATGAATGTTAATTTTAGATAATTTACATTATCTATTAACACTCATTTTTATAATAGGTATTACTTGAAAGTTTTTTTTAAACTACATTTCTTTTAAAACTATCCAAAGTTCAGACTTTTCACTAAGTTAGATTGGCATTCCCCTCATTAGTAAGATGTTAATCATGCCACTGTGATGCAGAACCTTAAGAGAAGAGGAACAAATTAAGAAATTTCTAGTATGCCTGTTCTATCATCATTGCTGTCATTTTGAAATTGTCTTATTTCAATAAACTGAAATCAGTCACAGGAATGAGTGGCATGTTTGGTGTTGCTTGAACTTACAACTGTTCCCAATGAACAGAGAAATGTTCTCTTGTCATCTGAGTCATGTGTAATTACAATATGACAAGGTCTCCCAGGCTCTGGCACTTTTCCCAGCACTTGTCACATCATGGAAAACACATATACAAATAAAAATCCAAAATAAACATTTTAAAATGATGGCTTACATAGTTGTTTTTTTTTTTAAAGAAATAAAAGTTACCCACACCTGTCAATAAACAAAAGTATAGTCTACCAACAATTGGACATCTCACCCTTAAAACACCAGAAATTGTCCTACTATTAAAGAAGCAGCACACCACACCTAGCAACAATTCCCAGGTCTGGGCTGCAGAGTCATGTTCCCTCAGGCTGGACAGAAAAATCATTAAGTATAGGAAATAAAGGGAGAGTGTCACACACCACACAACACACTCACTAGAGCAGAGATGGAGCTATGTGAAAAACAATTCTTAATCTTGAAATTTCTGAATGCCAATCTGTTCATTGTCACAGTAAATAGTTACCTCAATTGCAGTACTTTATGCCAAAAATAAAATTGGGCTCTTTCTCCTAAAACATCAAACATTTCTTTAAATAAACTGTGAATTTTTTTAAACATCCTAAGTCAATAGCAGTCAGATAATGGCAACCTTGGGTACCAAGAGTCTCAGGGGTAGATGGCTTCTTTTGTTAAAAACACTGCAGTGACTAACAAACCCCAGAAGAAAAGATACTAAGAGCCATCATACCCAATCCTGTACAGTAATTAAGACCTGACAGTCTACTCTGTATCACGACTTTGAGATACAAAATAGGGTTCAGGTAAAGGATAATTATTTCTCTGGTTCCGTTTGGATACAAAATCCAACCTAAATAGTTCCTACTAGGAAGGCGTATGCCTTGTATTAGAAATGTAAATCATTTATTAATCAAACAAAGCCTGTCAAACTCAACTTTTCCCATTTGAAAAGAGCATTACAAACTAAGTCAGCAAAAGAAAACACAACACAGCCCCTCACCACTTGAGCTTGGGAAACAAAAAACGCCTCAAAACAACCTCTGACACCTCTACACTCGACCCTGCATTTCTCCTTTCTTTATTCATAGCCTGTATGTTCAATAATTCCCACATAGCTCTAAGCAGAATGGATTTATTATGATGTTGTTCTAAGGAACTGCAGGAGTTCTAGATGCCAATAAAGATTACAGATCAAATGGGAGATAACTACTAACCATTGTGTCTACTTAGATAAATAAACCTGCTCACAAACAAAGCACCTTATTGTAGTGGTACTGTTACCTTCACTAATCCAACTAAAACAACCAGGCAGTAGCTTCCATGAGGGTGAAAGAAACTGAAATTGAGGTTACTCAAACCTCTTTTCCCAATATCCTGTGACATTACAAACTGTCTTGTTTGAAAACTGTCTCTTGCCCTGCACAGAAAAACGTTTGAAATAGTACAGACTAGCAGGATTATGCAAACCAAGAAAAAAAAGTCAAAGAAATAAGGTAGCGAAGCCTTCAAAGCAAAAGGCAAGTGTGCTCCTTCTGAAACTTAAGAAACATTTTCACAAAACAACCTCAGACTGCAAACTCTTCCCCTACAGCTAACACCGGGACCCCACCCGCTTAAAACACTCAGTCTCTAGGCGGGACCAAGTGCCATCTACTAGCAGGGAAGATTAAACCTTTATTCAGACATAAAGATAAGGCTGGAAAGACCTAGTAGAGAGAGGGAGAAAAAAAAAGAAGTCTGTGGTAACCTTCAAACAGCGTGCTACAAAGCAAAGATCCGTGCGAGGAACACGGATACCTGAACAGGAAACAAATACTCACAATGCATTTTTTAATTTTTAAAATACTGCATATGAAACTATTTTTCTTTTTTTCAAGAGAAACACGAATGCCATTTATTCTCTCCAGCCCCACCCCCACCCTTTAACGACTGTACCATCCACAGTCTAAGCTGCTAACCCCAAAGGACTGGCGAATTCTTGCTTCGGAAAAGAAAATACTGTACACCTGATGGTCCTTTACAAGCGGTGATTTTTGAAAAGCCAGAGAGCCTGGGCTGGGAGCCTCTCACTTCCTTGCCGCTGCAAACACCAGCCTGAGAGCTCAGCAAACATACAAGGAAGGAGGGAAGGAAGGAGGAGGGGAAAAAATCCCACTGGCAAAGTCAATTGTTTTCCCCCTTGCTCTTTTCGACAGCAAATACTTCAAAAAAACATGATCACCCTTTTTAATTCAGCCCCTACCTCTTTTTGGCCTAGGAAAGCTTTCATGCAAGTGAAAGACGACTTTCTCCACAAAGTGCTGAATGTTACTGTGCTCGGGTCCGCGAACAAACACCATCCAATCGTGGGTAAAACCCTCCACGGTGGGTTTCTTCCTAACCTGGGCTCGATGCCCTAGCTCCAGCTTCACCTGAACAGCACACTGAGAAAGCAAAGGAGGAAAGAGAGAAACAATAATGAATAATGGGAAAAGGATGATTTTACAGTTAGGATTCTGCATGTTTTGTTTTGGTTTTGGATACACACAAAAGAAAATAGTATTCTTCACACCCACGTTTCACACGCGTATAAACACAAATAGATACACATACGCTTCATGTCTTTCATATATACACCCAGTAAGGTGAGACCAGGTCAGCTATACTCCAGAAGAGCTCCAATTGTAACGGAATGTTAGCCCCAATGGAGGGGGAGGAAGAGAGGGAGAAGAGGATGAGGACACTTAACAACCACAGACACACTGGAATCAAATTAAATACAATTAGAAAGCAACACGAGATCAGTTCTCGGACAATATTAGGCCAGGTGGCAGCGTAGAATGGGGGTTGGGGAACCCCTTCATAGAAAGTAACCCCGTAAAAGGAACAATCCTATGAAGTCTTTGTGTGTATCTGTGTATATCTATGTGTTGAGAGAGTACATGCATGCAAGCATGCATGTGCAGCGCAGTGCCAGGCAGAATTTAAACTGTAGGCATCTTTTGCTAGTGGGCAAGTCACAAACTCCAGTGCTTTTTATTGCAGGACTCGTGGACAGCAAATATAAGACGTCGTCACACACACACACACAAAAAGCATACCACACGCCAATGCATTAATAACTTAACATGCCCTGCCACCACCCCATCCCCAAAACAAACATTACGCATAAAAGGTAGCGTGCCATGTTGCCGTGAACCCCATACAGGAATAGAAAACCGCCTAGATAAACCCCGCAAACACCCTGAGGAGCATCCAAAAGACCTCCCCCCCATCCCATGCTCCCCCAAAAATTAATTTAAAAAAAAAGAAAGGAAAGGAAAAACGGGGGTGGGAGGGCGGGGTAAGGCAGATCCATCGTTGTTACGCCGCACATACATACATACACACACACACACATGCACGGGGTTAAAGTTGCGTGTGAGCACCGGTGCTGTCACAGACACGCCGGGAGAGAACGCACCATCCTAGCGGCCACTGCGGTGCCCGCCTCCGGTGCCGCTACTGCTGAGAGTCCGCCCCGTACTGTACACACTCTGCTCCCGGCTGCTGCAGCGGCTGCTGAAATATGGCTGAGTTATTATTCGCCTCCTCCACCGTGTCTGCGTGTGTCTGTGTGAGTGTGTGTGTGTTCGTGCGCGCGCGCGTGTGTGTGTGGTGTGCGCGCTTCTTGCAATCGCAGAAGTGGGGGTTGGAGGAGTACATGGGGGGTGAGAGTGCAGGGGAGGGAGTGGAGATTTAGAGGGAAAAGCAGACTGCACACCATACCAACCTTTCTCTAATTGGAACCACGGAGCGGTGTCTGGGCAGCGGCAGAGCAGCGCCGGCTGAAGGAGGAGGAAAGATTGGGTTTTGGCGTGTACTTACCGAGCTGGCCATGCCTGGGGGCCCGGAGGTTGGCTGGGGTGTTTTTTGATACCCCGACTCCCCCCCGCCCCCACCCTCCCCTTCTCAGCTGTAATTCATGAAGAAGCTGATATGAATGAGAGTGCGCCCGGGAGAAGAGGGTAGATGGCGGACATTCTCTGTCTTCCCCACCTCCCTTTTCGTTTCTCTCTTTCTCTCGCTATCTCTCCTTCTTTCTCTCTCTCTCCCTCCTCTCTTCCTCTCTCTTTCCCTCTCTCTCCTATTAAACTGAGCCCCGACAGCCAAAGCAAAAGCAGCCAAACAGCGGCAACAGCAGCGGGCTGAGGCTGGGATTTCGGAGCATGCGCCTTGGGCCGGGAGCTACTGACACTAGACACAGAACCCGGTGCAAGAGGGAGGGACTGTGGAGGGAAAGAGGGAGGGACTGGTGGAGGTGGAGGGGGGGAAGAGAAAGAGCGAGGGAAAGAGCCCGACCGAGCCAATCAAACACAGTAACTAAATTACACTAAACCCAGCCGCCCTACCCGCCCGACTACGGCCGAAACCGAAATGCATTACTTAAAGTAACAGGTTATTGAGGAAAAGACAAGAGGACCAAGAAAGTCTTGGGCAGCTGGGGGAGCGATCCTGGCCCCTGGGCAAACACCTCCGGTCTTACAATAAAAAACGGATTAAAAGCGTTGGAATGTAGCCAAAGTAGAGCCCCCTTGAAAGCCCCAGCAGCAGAGGAGGTGGGGGTGGGAGAGAGGGGCAAGATAAAAAGGGGAGAGGGGATGGGGGCTGTTAGATGTTTCTGGGATTGCTGGAAAAGTTTGCTTTCCAGGAGAAGGAAGGTAGCTACTTCATAAATGCCTAAATAGTCTGTTTGCCTTCCACAAAAAAATGTTTGCATTTGCACTTAAATAGCACAACTGAACATCCAAAAGCCCACCCTAAAATAAACTGAAAACACACACACACACACACACACACGTCAAACTAGTAAATTACTGATTCAGTAGGAAGAGCACTGGATTTGGAGTCATTACTTCAACATTTAGTAAGCGCCTACTATGCTCCTGGCATTATCCTAAACGCGGCGAGTCACAAAGACAAAAACCAAACAAACCTTATACTAAAATGAGTTTAAAATCCCGACTCTGCTCTTTACTACCTGTGGGAACTACTGCAAATCACCTAACCTCTGAAAGCCTCGGTTTACTCATCTGCCAAATGGGGTTATCCGTACTGTGGTGCACAATACCACGGGCCTGTGCTGGGTGCAAAGTTGGAGAAATTCATATAAAGATTTCATTACAGTGGGCGGGGGTGGGGGGAGAGAGAGAGAGAGAGAGAGAGAGAGAGAGAGAGAGAGAGAGAGAGAGAGAGAGAGAGAGAGAGAGAGAGAGAGAGAGAGAGAGAGAGAGATTAAGTAATGAAGCCAAATGATCGTTTCTCCCTTAGGGAATGCTTTGAGAAGCTGACTGAGCTCTAAACTGTTCAATGTCTAAGATGCCCAGGTGACCGTAGGAGACAAACGTCACGTCTCCGAGCTGTGGCGGGAAGTTGTTTTCTTTTGTAGTCTTTTTTCCCTTCTCCCTGGCAGCGGGTTGGATTGCATCAGAACTGGCTTAGTTGCCCTTTGAGGACTCGTGGGGCAACTGGGAGGTTCAAAATAGCAGACAATGCTAATATTGACTGTAATGCGCATAAATTGGATTATAATCTCTAGGAGTTTTGGTGACAGTACACATAATCCATCTCAGGATAATAATCGGTTTAGCCTCCGGGATGACAAACTTCCCACCAGACGGGATCCCTAAAGGGCTCCCCGTAAATTTTTCTGGCAGGTATTATCTCGCCTGTGGATCAGAGGCAGGGGGACGGGGGAGGATGATGTTAAACAAGAAAAACAGCCATTAGCAAAAAAGTAACACTGGACGGTTACTACATACTTGAGTGGGCAAGAAACGTGTAGATTTAGTTTATTGAGTCGGAAAGGGGAGATAATTTAACTCAGAAGGTATAAACTATTTGCATTTTTCTTCCTCTTCAGAATTCAGGTTTTTTCCCCCGTCTCTTTTTCGCTTTTCTCCTCCACCTCCGAACCGATCTCCCTTCCCTGCCTTTCTTCCTTCTTTCCTAACATTTCTTTTGACTCTTTGCTTTGTTATTTTCCCTACACTCTATGTAGCTCCAACTTTTTGCTCCACTCCTATCCATTCTTCTAACACAAACAAAACAAAAACCGACACTGACCATCCTTAGGATTCGAAGCAAAAGATCTTAAATACCAGGAACAGAAGATTCTTTTGATGTGTCGGAGAGCAGGTAGATTGCCTTCGACAGCCACCTGGTCTGTGTCAACTCAACCCTTCCTAGGAGGTCCCTTTGTAACACCAACTACCCCCCCCCCGCTCCCCAGGCAGTTAAACAGAAGATAGCAGAAGTCAAATCCTGCCAAATCTGTGGGGCTTGATTTCCCAAACAGACTAACCACACACCCAGAGTAGCATCAACCCTACTTCTCAGTCACCAGATACAAATAACAATAAACCAGAAAGCTTTTCAGGCGCTGAGAGCCGGGTTCACCTTTTTTGTATCGATGACCCCAATTACCTTCATCGTTCTACACTGAAAAACTAGCTACATTTGTTAATTCGCACACCAGCAGAGAAAATGAGCTAGGAGGAATAAGATCTTTTTGAAAGATTAAACAGAAATAACAGTTTCACTTAGGTTTATTTTGTCTGTGTGAACATGTCCATATTTGCAGTGAAATGCATTGGTAAAAATAAATTTTTTAGGTAAGCCCTCATGCCACACAAGAAAGGAAAGAGATTTGTTTCTTAACTACTCTTTTCTATGCATTTTTTAAAAATCAGGTAAAAGATCCTATTAGAATACAGGTGACATGCAGGACTAGTCTCTTTCAGCTATAGTTGACGTCAGCATTGTATTTATTTAATGCCATTGTAGGCTCGAGTGTCTCTTTCCAACGTCGTACATAATACTTGAAATCTGAACTCTTTCATTTATGAATTAATTGTATGTTTTAAAACTTCAGAACTTGTCAACACCAAAAAGAGTAAATTAAAATAAAAAATGTAATGACACAATGAATTCCCCCCCAACACTCACAGTCCTTTAAAAGAAATCATTTCAGAAACTACAATTTTTGAAGTTAAGACCTAAGGGAGATGCGCAATGTAGTCAGTAGGTGGCGCAATGAGTCCTTACACTGCCGTCCTCACTTGACCTTGTTTTAAAAAAAAATTTAATCTTTTAAGGTGCGGTTTCCACATTTTGGGGCAGAGGTATTCTAGATTAATCTGACAATTTGAATCCGTTATCCAACGAAAATAACTTTTTATGGACTATTTTAATAAACTAACGAAAATAAGTTCTTGTTAATAAAATGACAGCTTGCAATAAATATTGGGAATCTGTCCGTGGAGAGGATTTTGTTTTGGTTTTCTGTTTTTTTCTCTCTTTAAATGAAAGTTAAATTTTTTTTGGTCTATAGCAGTAAGAATATTACATTTTTAATTGAGGAAATGGGTTCACATCTCAGCTTTCAATGTAACTCTAAGTACATGAGTGATCTTCAGCAAGTGACAACCTGTCTCAGCTTCAATTTCTTCAGCAAAATTAAAGGCTTGGAGTGGATGACTTCTAAGGTCCTTTCCGGCTCTAAATCTATGATCTTAGAAATGACACAACCTATATCTCCCTAACTAAACATTAAGATTAACTTTTAAAATAATGAACCATTTAAGTTTTCTATTCCTGAATTTTTACTAACCTGCATGACCTTGAATGAATCTCTTAATCTCTCTCAGCCTCAGTTGTCTCATCTATAAAATGAGTGTTCGTAGCATCTTAGAAATAGTCGTGGAAATCTAATTCAAAATTGGAAGTCCCTCCAAGATCTAAAATTTCACAGTTCTAAGTAATGATATTCATTTAATCTCTCTCCCATAAACACTTATTAGGAATACAGTAAGAAAAACTGTAGAATTTCGTTAAAATGCACATATTTTCAAAGTCATTCCAAATCTTTAGGATCTGGAGGCGAAAAGGAAACATATCTCTATAAGTAATTTGCAAGTGAAAAGAAATGTTTTAAATATAGTAGAATAGAAAATTGTTCTGAAAGACCATTTTCATCCCCCTCCCACCTTTTTTTTTTTACCCCAGGCTCTCTACCTGCAGTTGTGTTTGGTTTAGGTGGGTGATTTGAAGTAGAATTCTGAGGTAACCAGACTTAAGAGTATTTGAGACAGAGTGTAGTGATGGTGAAGGAAGTTAAAAGATAATTACTAAAGGGTGTTAAAATTAAAAATTACTAAAGGGTGTTAAAAAAAATAGTTGGTGCTTGTAGGTCAAACTAATGAAGGGAGAATTTTCTTGTGCTTGATTATTATGCAAAATTCCTCTTCAGGCCAACAGAACAAAGTTAGACTTTTACCACTAACCATTCTGCTCAAAGAGAGAATAGATTTGTTATTGGCACCCTTCCTACCAATTGTATTTGCTTGTTAAAGCTATTTTAGTTGCAAAATAAGGTACTTATCCTAAGCAAATTAATTGAGGAAATAAAATATGCATACCCCCAAACTTCTAACAAATAGGAGAAAAATAAGGTATTTTACAGAATAAGTTTTTTATGAAGGCCGGTATAGAGAACTGAAGTGAATTATCTGAGAACACAAAACAAGTAAATGGCAGATCAAGGAAGAAAATCCAGGTGTCCTCTTTCCTAGTTCCATCTTTTATCCACTAGAAAACTCAAAACAATAATAGTAAATTGGTTGTTGCCTTTGCTCTAAAGTATGTTCTAAGTATACCTTATTGAAACTCTAGGAGGAAAAACCTTTCAATAGAATAAAGAATGATAGACCTCTTGATCATAAGAATATTATTTCTGTTGAATAACCCAACCTATTTTATTATTATGGAAATCTGCTGAAAATTTTACATATTCTAAAAGATGTCATTAGCGATCATATTTAATTCATGATTCTGTTAACAGTGTCTTGGGATCTCCAAAAGAGTAGGGTTCCTCATCATTCTAACTGAAAAAAAAATTGTTTTGATAACCATTTAAGCATCTTGTCAGTGACTTTCCAGAGAAAAGAAATACACTGTCACTGTCTTCATCAGTTAGATATGTGCAAGATATTTCCTAAAAATAAATCAGGAAAAATATTAACTTTCAGGAGATGAGGGCTCATCCATAGCAATCATTTAGAAATTTAGTTGGGTACTGCCTTGACTTGATAATAATAGCTAACACTTTAAGATTTGCTTAGCATTTAGCATCCTAAAGTTATTCTTGCATGTTTTTTAGATCAAGAATAAAGAAATGGGTGGGGCGGTGTAAGAGAGAGAGAGAATCTAAAAGCATTTCCCATCAATTAAGACAGTGTGATTGAAAATCTTTGCCTAATATGCACATATGCACAAAACTCTAAAAGACAACTTATAGCTGAAAAAGCATACCTTTATCTTTTATATTTCCCAAATTTTGTGCTGTCTTCTATAGAAAGATTAATTTCCATAAAAATTTATTTATGCCAGTGGTATATTAGTGTATTAGTGGCAATTTTCAGGTGACAATATAAATTCTTTTATTTATTTTTAATGGCTATGAAATTAGAAAATAATTGTTTTCTTCTAAATAGGCAAATGAAAAGGTCTGCCTTAATAAGCTAAAGAGAAAAAGTACTAATATCAGGCATATGAGCCATGGACAGTTGAAACAAGATCAAAGATTTGCACCTATTTCAGCCTTTGCAGAAGAGGAAACTGAAGACCAAAGAGATTGAGAAATTTTTCTAGCATTCCAGGCAAAGTTCAAGCTTCAATGATCCATTTCATAGACTTTTAGAGCTAAATGATCATTGGAACTAATCATTAGATCAACACTTCCCCCTGCCTCATTTTACAGTCGAAGAAAAGAAGGTACCAGAGGAAAAGTAGATCCACCATTAAGATGGTAGAACTACCAGCAACAAAACCCAGGTCTTCTTTACTTTCACTTCTTTACTCTTTCTTTCTCTGATGAACAGATTGTTCAAATCACACACCATTGACTCAGGCTGAGTTTGCAGTACACTAAAAGACCTGGAGCTTTTCCAAACAAATTGCTGTCCAAACCTGCCCTTTCCTATCTTATACTTGTAAAATCATTTTTTTCAAACCTCACTCTAACCTTTTACATTTGTCTGTATTGACTGGCATTGTATTAAATTCAGCCTAATATCATAGACTCTTATAATGTTTTTGGAGACTTGTTCAATGCATTAGCTATGCTTCTTAGCTTTGTGTCATCAGCAAATTTGATAAGCATGCCACTTATGTCAATGATAAAAATGAGCAGGAGGAGCTGAAAGCAAACATATGCTACTTTGACTACAAATTGAATTATTTCTCTTAATGATGAGAATGCCTTAATGTCACCTCTTGTCAGTTTTCTGCCCCTTTGGCTAAAGTATGCAGAACAGAGAAGACAAGGAATGGCTTTGCACAGTCTCATCCCTGGAACTTTCAGTCTGACCCATTCTTTTGCCAGGTCTTGGCATCCCACCCCACTCCCAATATTTCCCTGAGAATTCCATTCCTGTAAATCTTCCTTAAGCCATGATGACTTCTAGTCTGGCTGCCTCCCTCTCAGAAACTATCCTATTTATAAATAGGTCCCAGCGAAAAAAAAGTTATTTATCCACAGCTTTTTTTTTTATTATTCTGTAGAATTGGGAAAGACTCTACAGGTCTAACTTTTCCCATTTAAGGCAGGAGTTCCCTTTACAATATTTCTGAACAAAATAATCTTCTAATTGCTTCCTGAATTCTTTTAAAAACAGTATATTCAGTGTCTCAGAAGGCAGCCTATTCCACTGATGAACAGGAACATTTATAGGAAAGTTCTTCCTCATATCAAGCAAAAATCTGTTGTCCTGTAACCTCCATCCATGGTCCTGGTTCTCTGTTGCCAAGCAGAACAAGTCTAGTCTTTCGTGAGTTTGGCAAATCTTTAAATATCCCCAATAAGTCTTTTTTTCTCTAGGTTAACCACTTTGTTAGTAGTCCATAGCATTTATATCATTTGTGACTTGACATAAATTTATATGATATCCTAGGTCATCTTACCTCTCTCTTCTCTCTAGTGCATCTGTCATGCCACATGAGAATCATCTTTGTTATGAAGAGATCTAGAAGTGTTACTCCTTCACTCAAAAATTTCTGTAACTTCCTATTAACTACCAAATATAGTTCAAACTCACTTGTGTGGCATTCAAGTCCCTCTAAAATGCTTTACCACTCTTATCTCCAGATAATAGATCTCATCTCAAATTACTCTATATCTATACCATAACTAAATTGAGCAAACCTCTTCTGCATTTCTCCATTACTGTCAAGAATACAATCATCTTCACAGTCACCCAGGCCTGCAACCTTGGTGTCATCACCTCAACTCCTTACTCTCTATACCTACTTCATTGCCAGATCTTGTTATTGTTATCTTCACAACATATTCATCATATCTCCCCTTCTTTCACAGAGTCACAAACCTAGTTCAGGTCCTCATTGTCTCTCCCTTTCAAAAAAATTATTTTTTCTCCTATTATATGTTTCAAACAATTTTTAAACATTTTATAAAAAATTTTGAGTTCCTGAGTCAAATTTATAAGAATGCAAGTCATTCTCCAATGGAGGTGGCAAGGTAGCCCTGTGTTCTCAAAGATGACCACCAGTCAGTCAATCAGTTAGTAAACATATATTAAGCATATGCTACATGCTACATGCGTACTTTGCTAAGCACTGGTGATTCAAAGAAAGACAAAAGATAGCCCCTGATCTCAAGGAGCTCTGTGCTTAATGGGAAAGACTACATGTAAAGGGATATGAGTGAACATACTATACGTAAGATAATTGAGAAATAAGCAGCAGACAGAAGGTACTAGAATTAAGGGGAACCTAAAAAGAGTTCCTTTAGAAGGTGGGGTTTTAGCTGGGACTTGAGAAGAGCCACAGAAGTCAGGAGGTGGAGATGAGGAGGGGAGTGTTCTAGTCATGGGAGAGAGCCAATAAAAATTCCTGGAGTCTGGAGATGAAATATCTTATTCAAAGACCAGCAGGAAGATCAGTACTACTGGATCACAGAGTATGTGTATGTATATGTGTGTGGAGGGACATGTAAGGTGTAGGAGAATGGGAAGTTGGGGAGGCAGGTAATGAAGGGCTACATCAAGCACAGAACTTTACATTTAATCCTAGAGGTAATGTGGAACTCCTGGAGTTTACTGAATGTGTGTGTGTGTGTGTGTGTGTGTGTGTGTGTGAGAGAGAGAGAGAGAGAGAGAGAGAGAGAGAGAGACAGAGACAGAGAGAGACAGAGAGAGACAGAGACAGAGAGAGAGAGAGACAGAGAGAGTGAGATCTGATTTTGATAGCTGAATGGAGAATGAACTGGAATGTGGAGAGAACTATGGCAGGGAGACTGATCAATAGACTTTTTCAATAGTCAAGGTGTGAAGTGAGGAGAGGGTGTATGTGAGAGATGTTCACTGGCCTTTGCAACAGATTGGATATGGAGGCATGAGAAAGACTGAGACTTAGTTTTGGAGCCTGGGAGAATGGGTAGATCATAGTACCCTCTAGAGAAATAAAGAACTGTGCAAGGAGGGAGGTTTTGCTGGCAGGGGGGAGATAATAAGTTCAGTTTGGGGAATGGGTAGTTGAAGATATCAATAAGACATCCAGTTTGAAATATTTAAAGCAGCTCTTTTTGTGGTGGCTATGAATTGGAAATCAAAGGGATGCTCATTAATTGGGGAATGGCTAAATGAGCTGTGGTATATGATTGTGATGAAATAGTATTGTTCTACAAGAGATGACAAGCAGGAGGATTTCAGAAAAACCTTGAAACACTTACATGAACTGATGCAAAGTGAAGTGAATAGAACCAGGAGATCATTGAACGCAATAACCACACTATTGTTTGATGAAGAACTATGAATGATTTAGCTATTCTCATCAATATAAGAATCCAAGATAACTCCAAAGCACTAATGATGAAGCATATTATCTGCCTCCAGAGAAAGAACTGATATTGTTTGAATACAGACTGAAGCATGTTATTTTCACTATCTTTCTTTCATGAGATAAGAAATATTAAAATAAAGTTTAAAAAACTTTAAATATAGATATCTCATAGTAACATTCATTCCTCTCCAGACTACACCATGGACTTTCTCCACTGTGCCCCAGAAATCTTTTCATCTTGGAACTTCACTTCAGACCTGGAATTCATACATCAAAAGTACTTTTCACCCCTGCAGGTTCTCCCCCAATTGGATGGCTCCTCTATTCCAGATCCTCCATTTAGAGAAGGTGTCAGATCAGTCATGTTTCATTCTTCTCCAAGCAGCACTTCGGGTTTTCTCTATCATGCTCCAATGTCAGTTACTTCCTGCTTGATCTTGACCAGGTTTTCAGCTTACTTTTTTTTTGTCTGCCTTTATTATAATATAAGCTCTTTGAGGGTAGGGATTGCCTTTCTATGTTTTATTTGTATTCCCAGGGCTTAGCATATATAGTAAGACTTGCATATATAGTAAGTCCTTAATAAGTGGTGGTTGTACCTTGACTATTGCAAAAATTGACCTAGAAACCAGATTGAGAAGATTCATTTAACTGGTTAACTGAAATCATGACCCTAAAAATCTAGACATCCTATTTCTTTTTTTAATATATTCATTTTATTTATTTTGAATGCTCTACAGTCACTATCATAAAACTTAGATTTTTTTCCCCCTTATCTACCCCCCACTACTCCTCTCCCTCCCCAAGACATCATACAATTCTATATAGGATCTACACATATATTCCTATCAAATACATTTTCATTATAGTTGTGCTGTGTAGAACTAAAATAAATGGAGAAATCATATAACAAACCAAAACATAATACACACACACACACACACACACACACACACACACACACAATGATCTGCTACATTCTGTGATTGAATTCCATAGTGCTTTCCCTGAATGTGGGAGGCATTTTGCCTTAGAAGATCACTGGGAATTTTTTTTTTAATGTCCTTGCATTGCTATGAAGATCCAAGTCTACCAGAAAAAAACTCTCACACACTGTGGAAATTGCTGTGCACAAAGTTCTCCTGGTTCTGCTCCTTTTGCTCAGCATCAGATCACATAAGTCTTTCCAGGCCTCTCTGAAGTCTTCCTGTTCATCATTTCTTATAGCACAATAGTATTCTATTACATTCATATACCATAATTTATTCAGCCATTCCCCAATTGATGGGCATCCCCTTGATTTCCAGTTCTTGACCACTACAAAGAGTTCTGCTATAAATATTTTTGTACATGTGGGACCCTTTCCCATTTCTATGATCTCTTGGGGATACAGTCCTAGTAGCGATATTGCTGGGTCAAAGGGTATGCACATTTTTGTAGCTCTTTGGGTATAGTTCCAAATCACTCTCCAGAATGTTTGGATGAGCTCACAGCTCCACCAACAATGAATTAGTGTTCCAACTCTCACACATCGTCTCTAACATTTATCATTTTCCTCTTCTGTCATGTTTGCCAAACTAATAGGCATGATATTGTACCTCAGAATTGTTTTGATTTGCATCTCTCTAATCAAAAGTGATTTAGAGCATTTTTTCATATGATTATAGATATCTTTAATTTCTTCCTCTGAAAATTGCCTCTCATATCCTTTGACCATTTATCAATTGGGGAATGACTTGTACTGTTGTACATTTGACTCAGTTCTCTATATATTCTAGAAATGAGGCCTTTATCCTCAAGATTAGCTATAATAATTTTTTCTCTATATACTACATCCCTCCAAATTTTGGTTGCATTGGGTTTGGTTGAGCAAAAACTTTTCAGTTTAATGTAATCAAAATTATCCATCTTGTACTTCATAATGCTTTCTAGCTCTTCTTTAGTTAAAAATTCTTCCCTTCTCTATAAATACGATAAATTCACTATTCCTTGCTCCTCCAGTTTGTCCATGGTATCATCTTTATACCTAGATTTTGTACCCATTTGGACTTTATTCTTGTGTAGGGTGTCAGGCATGGGTCTATGCCTAGTTTCCACCACACTGTTATCCAGTTTTCCCAGCAATTTTGGTCGAACAATGACTTCTTATCCCAGAAGCTGTGGTCCTTGGGTTTATCAACCAGGAGATTGCTATATTCATTGCCCACTCTGTCTTGAGCACCTATCATATTCCACTTGTCTACCCTTCTGTTTCTTAGCCAGTACCAAGTGGTTTTGATAATTGCTGCTTTATAATACAATTTGAGATCCCTAGCATTCCTTTTCATTCCTCCCTTTGATATTCTGAAACTTTTGTTCTTCCAGATGCATTTTGATATTATTTTATCCAGCTCTAGAAAATAATTATCTGATAGTTTAATTGGTATGGCACTAAGTAAATTAATTTAGGTAGAATTGTCATTTTTATTATATTGGCTTGGCCTACCCATGAGCAAGTGATGTTTTTCCATTTACTTAGATCTGACTTTATTTGTGCAAAAAGTGTCTTGTAATTGTGTTCATATAATCCCTGGGTTTGTTTTGGCAGGTAAACTCCCAAATATTTTATAGTGTCTACCCTAGCATTAAATGGGATTTCTCTCTCTTTCTCTTGCTGTTGAACTTTGTTATTAATATATATTATTCCTTCAATTTCTTTATCTTGTCTAATTGCTACAGCTAACATTGTTAGTACCATATTGAATAATAGTGGTGATAATGGACATTCTTGTTTCATCCCTGATCTTATTGGAAATGCATCTAGCTTATCTCCACTGTATATAATGCTTGCTGAAGGTTTTAGGTAGATACTGCTTATTATTTTATGGAGAGTTTCCTTTGTTCCTATGTTCTCCAGTGTTTTTAATAGGAATGGGTGTTGTATTTTGTCTCAAGTTTTTTCTGCATCTATTGAGATAATCATGTGGTTTTTGTTAGTTTCGTTGTTGATATGATCAATAATACTAATAGTTTTCCTAATATTGAACCAGCCCTGCATTCCTGGTATGAATGCTACCAGATCATAATGTATTTTTCTCATGATAAGATGCTGTATTTGTTTTGCTAAAATCTTATTTAAAATTTTTGCATCTGGGGGGGAGGAGCCAAGATGGTGAAGTAGAAAGACTCATGTATGCTAGCTCCGAATCCACAGCCCATAAATTTTCTGTAAGAAGAACTCCCCACAAATTCTGGATCACTGCAAGGCGCACAGAAACACAGTGGAAGAGATTTCCATTCAGAGAGCCCTAGAGAGCTGTCCCCAAGGCTCTGTCGCGCTCCGGAAAGTGGAGCCCACACCAGCACTGCCCTGGCCGGGGCCCCAGAGGAGCAGATCCGAGCAGGTTTCAGGGACAAACTCCAGTGGCCACGAAGGTCCCTCCGCCCACAGACGCTACAGGTCAGTGAGAGAGATGTCTGGGCTGGTCGAGAGAGGAGCGGGGTGTCTCCGTGACTCGGGCCCCCTTGGGAGGCAGCTGCGGAGGGAGCGGCAGAGGCAGCAGTGGCAGCCCAGGACTCCCAGAGCAGCAGGCATGAGTTCAGGTCTCTGCATAAACCCCCTGAAGGAGCTGAGCCTGGGAGGTGGCCTTGCCCCCACCCGCTCCATCACTGAAGGTCTCTGCATAAAGCCCCTGAGGAAACTGAGCCTGGGAGGCGGCCCTGCCCCCACCCACTCCATCACTGAAGGTCTCTGCATAAAGCCCCTGAGGTAACTGAGCCTGGGAGGCGTCCCTGCCCCCACCTGAACACCAGAACTTAAGCTCACATTGAATAGCAGCCGCTCCCGCTGCGGATAGCCCTGAGACTGGGAGGCAGCATTTGAATCTCAGACCCCAAGCACTATCTGGGCAGATCTAGGCAGGGGTGGAGAGGAATCTCAGAAGTCAGGTAACTGGCTGGGAAAATTCCCAAAAAAAGGAAGCAGAATAAGACCATAGAGAGCTACTTTATTGGGGAAGAGATGTTCCTTCCTCCCTTCATTTCTAATGACGAAGTACAATGCCTGCCATCAGAGAAAGACGTGGAGGTCGGGGCCTCTGTATCCCAGACATCCGAGGTGGATGTCTGGTGGGCTCAGGCCATGGAAAAGCTCAAAAAGGATTTTGAAAATCAAGTTAGACAGGTGGAGGAAAAACTGGGAAGAGAAATGAGAGAGATGCAAGAAAAGCATGAAAAATGGGTCAATACCTTGCTAAAGGAGACCCAAAAAAAAAATGCTGAAGAAAATAACACCTTGAAAAATAGACTCACTCAATTGGCAAAAGAGGTTCAAAAAGCCAATGAGGAGAAGAATTCTTTCAAAAACAAAATTAGCCAAATGGAAAAAGAGGTTCAAAAGCTCACTGAAGAAAAGAGTTCTCTCAAAATTAGAATGGAACAGGTGGAGTCTAATGACTTTCTGAGAAACCAAGAAATCATAAAACAAAACCAAAAGAATGAAAAAATGGAAGAGAATGTGAAATATCTCATTGGAAAAACAACTGACCTGGAAAATAGATCCAGGAGAGAAAATTTAAAAATGATGGGACTACCTGAAAGCCATGATCAAAAAAAGAGCCTAGACATCATCTTTCATGAAATTGTCAAGGGAAACTGCCCTGATATTCTAGAACCAGAGGGCAAAATAAGTATTCAAGGAATCCATCAATCACCACCTGAAAGAGATCCAAAAAGAGAAACTCCTAGGAACATTGTGGCCAAATTCCAGAGTTCCCAGGTCAAAGAGAAAATATTGCAAGCAGCTAGAAAGAAACAATTCCAGTATTGTGGAAATACAATCAGGATAACACAAGATCTAGCAGCTTCTACCTTAAGGGATGGAAGGGCATGGAATAGGATATTCCAGAAGTCAAAGGAACTAGGACTCAAATCAAGAATCACCTACCCAGCAAAACTGAGTATTATACTTCAGGGGAAAATATGATCTTTCAATGAAACAGAGGACTTTCAAGCATTCTTGATGAAAAGACCAGAGCTGAAAAGAAAATTTGACTTTCAAACACAAGAATGAGAAGAAGCATGAAAAAGCAAACAGCAAAAAGAAGTCATAAGGGACTTACCAAAGGTGAACTGTTTATATTCCTACATGGAAAGAAAATATTTGTAACTCTTAAAACTTTTCAGTATCTGGGTAGTTGGTGGGAACACACACACATACATACACACACACATACACATACACACATGCACACACACACAGAGACAGAGAGCACAGAGTGAATGGAATAGGATGGGACCATATCTTAAAAGAAATTAAGGTAAATGGTGAGAGAGAAATGTAGTGGGAGGAGAGAGGGTGAAATGGAATGGGGTTAATTATCTCTCATTTAAGAGGCAAGCAGGAGACTTTTTAGTGGAGGGAAAAAGAGGAGAGCTGAGAAAAAATCATGACTAAAGGAAGGAGTAAAATGCACACTCATTTTGGTATGAAAACCTATCTTATAGTACAGAAAAATGGGGAAGAAGGAGATAAGCAGGGAGGGAGGGATGATGGAAGGGAGGGCAATGGAAGAAGGGAGCAATTTGAGGTCAACACTCTTGGGGAGGGACAGGATCAAAAGACAGAATTGAAACAATGGGGGGCAGGATAGGATGGAGGGAAATACAGTTAGTCTTACACAACATGACTATTATCGAAGTCATTTGCAAAACTACACAGATATGGCCCATACTGAATTGCCTGCCTTCCCAAAGGGAATGGGTGGGGAGGGAGGGATGGGGAGAATTTGGAACTCAAAGTTTTAGGAACAACTGCTGAGTATTGTTCTTGTTACTAGGAAATAAGAAATACAGTTAATGGGGAATAGAAAGTCATCTGGCCCTACAGGACAAAAGAGAAGATGGGGACAAGAGAAGGGAGGGAGGATAGAAAAGAGGGCAGATTGGTGATAGGGAAAATTAGAATGCTTGGTTTATTGGGGTGGGGGGAGGGGATAAATGGGGAGAAAATTTGGAACCCAAAATTTTGTGAAAATGAATGTAAAAAGTTAAATAAATAAATTTTAAAAAAATAAAAAAAAATTTTGCATCTATATTCATTAGAGAAATTGGTCAATATTTTCTTTCTCTGTTTTGTCTCTTCCTAGTTTAGGTGTCAAAACCATATTTGTATCATAGAAAGAATTTGGGAGGACTTCTTCTTCCCCAGTTTTCGAAAATAGTCTATATAATATTGGAATTAACTGTTCTTTAAATGTTTGATGGAATTCACTTGTAAATCCATCTGGCCCTGGAGATTTTTTCCTAGGGAGTTCACTGATGGCATGTTCAACTTCTTTTTCTGAGGTGGGGTTGTTTAAGTATTCAACTTCCTCTTCTGTTAATCTGGGCAATTTGTACTTTTGAAAATGCTCATCCATCTCATTTAGATTATCGAATTTGTGGGCATAAAGTTGGGCAAAGTAATTTCTAATGATTGTTTTAATTTCTTCCTCATTGGAGGTGAGTGCACCTCTTTTATTTTTGTTATTAGTAATTTGATTTTCTTCTTTCTGTTTTTAATCAAAGTGACCAAAGATTTATCAATTTTATTAGTTTTTCATGAAACCAACTATTGGTTTTATTTATTAATTCAATAGTTTTCTTAATTTAAATTTATTAATCTCTCCTTTGGTTTTCAGTATTTCTAATTTGGTATTTACTTGGGGATTTTCAATTTGCTCTTTTTCTAGCTTTTTCAGCTGCATGCCCAAGTCATTGATCTCCTCTTTCTCTATTTTATTTATATAGACATTCAAAGATATAAAACTTCCCCTGAGAACTGCTTTTGCAGTATCCCATAAGATTTGGTAGATTGTGTCATTACTGTCATTCTCTTGAATGACGTTGTTGATTGTTTCTGTGATTTCTTCTTTAACCCACTCCTTCTTTAGGATTAGATTATTTAGTTTCCAATAATTTTTGGTTTATATTTCCATGGCCTTTTATTAAATATAATTTTATTGCATTATGGTCCAAGAAGGATGCATTGATATCTCTGCCCTTCTGCACTGAATTGTGAGGCTTTTATATCCCAGTACATGGTCAATTTTTGTATATGTGCCATGTACTGCTGAGAAAAAGGTATATTCCTTTCTATTCCCATTCAATTTCCTCCAGAGATCTATCAGATCTACCTTATCCAGAGTTTTATTTACCTCCTTAACCTCTTTCTTGTTTATTTTGAGGTTAGATTTATCAAGTTCATAGAGGGGGAAGTTGAGGTCCTCCACTAGTATAGTTTTGCTTAGACATCATGTTTCAAGAAATCACAAAAGAAAATTGCTCAGATCTCTTAGAACCAAAGGGGACTCCACAGCAAACACCTGAAAGAAACTCCCAAATGAAAACTCTCAGTGACATTGTAGCCAAAATCCAGCGTTTCCAGGTCAAAGAAAAAGTTCTTCAACCAGTTACAAAGAATTCAAGGAGCCACAGGGGTTATCACAACTAATTTAGCAGGTATCACTATAAAGGAGTGGAGTGTTTAGAATACACTATTCTAGAAGGCAAAGGATACAGACTTACAACCAAGAATAACTTACCCAGCATAACTGAGTATTGCCCTAGAGGGGTTAAAAAAAAGTACCTTTAATTAAATGGAGAACTTCCAAGTGTTTCTGATGAAAATACCAGAGCTGAGTAGAAATTTTGAAATACAAACACAGGAGTAAAAGGAAGCACAAAAAAATTAAACATGAACAATCATAAGGGACTAAACAAAGAAATGGTTTAACCTTGTAACATAGGGAGATGATAATTGTATCCTCTCAGAATCCTATCTTTATCAGGGATCATAGAGGTAATCTAAAAAGATCAGGTCCTGGGTGTGGTTTTGTAATAATTTGGTGATCTAAAAATAATAATTAAAAGGCAGACAGAAAGAATCTATTGGTGGAGAAAGAGGAGAGGCAGTATGGTGTAAATTATTTAATATAACTGGAGGGCTCCAGTACAAGACTATGTGAATCAAAATAACATTTTAACTTCACTTTGCTATGAACTAATATATACACAGAGTTGGGTACAGGAGGAGTTTTCACTGAACAAGAAAGCAAGAGAGAAATGGGAGAAGAGAAAGTGAATAAATAAGAAGAGTGGATTAATAACTAGGCTAATTCCATGCAAAGGAAACTCAGAACAAGGAGCTAAAACAGGGATGGCTTCAACTCCATCCTTAGATTGGGCTTTCAGTACACTCTTTGACTAACAAATATCTGAATGTTTGGTCAATTTAGCATTGTAACTGCTAGGTTTGTCTGGGGTCATTTTTTTTTAAAGAAAGGAATATCTTTTTCATTTTTATTATTTCTGTTTTTCCTAATTTTAACAAAACCACTATAAGCAAAATTCTATTATATTAGATTGCTTAAAAAAAACCCTTGAACTTTCTCTTTATCAAAGATAGGTGCTTTGCTTTTGGTTCTCTTAAACATTTTTCTAGAATATTAATAATTTAGCTAATATAATACCAGATCAACTTTAAAATATCAACAACTCATTTACTTGGATTGAGAAGTGGACAATTCTTTTTTGGTTTTTTTTTTTCAACACTCATTTTTATTAGATTTTGAGTTTCAAATTTTTCTTCCTCCCTCCATAACACTACCCTCCCCAAGATGGCAAAAAAATCTGATATGGGTTTACATGTGCCATAATGTTAAAGATATTTCTACATTAGTCATATTGTGAAAAAAGAAATAGAGCAAAAGAAAAAAACCTGAAAAAACAGTGATCTGCATTCAGACTCCATAGTTCTCTCTCTACATGTGAATAGTATTTTCCATCTTTTGGAATTGTCTTGGATCATTCTGTTACTAAGAAGAACTAAGTCTATCCAAGTCAATCATTGCACAATGTTGCTTTTACCGCATACAACATTCTCTTGGTTCTGCTCACTTCACCAAACATCAATTTCAGGTTTTAATGAAATCTATCTTCACATTATTTCTTAAAGCACAGTAGGGTTCCATTACAATCATATACAACAACTTGTTCAGCCATTCTCCAATTGATAGGCATCTCCTTAATTTCTTATTCTTTGCCACCACAAAATAATTTTTTTCGTATATTGCTCCTTTCTCTTTTTTTATGATCTCTTTGGAATACAGACCTAGTAGTAGCGTTGGGGGATCAAAGGGTATGCGCAGTTTGATTTTTGACTTGGAGTTTTCACTACTAATCAAAGACTTCCTTGAAGAAAAATGAATATGTTTCTTTGTAAACTCTGGAAATTTACCTATGGCTGTGTCACTTCTTCACTTCTTTCAATCTCTGACATTCAGAAAACACATTAATGAGATATTTCTGGGCTCATGGCCCATGTTTCATAATTTTTCAGAATGTAGAATAACAGAATTTGAAAGAAGAAAGGGACCACAGTAGCCATTTAGTTCAACCTACACACAAAATGCATCCTTTTTAGATTTAATTTATTTTTATCCTATTGCCTCTTATGCTCCTTGAAACATGTACTGGCATCTTTATTATTATTCATTGATAAGGAATTTCTCTATTTCTTTTGGCAGCTTGAAGTATTTTTTCTTTATTTTTCATTGTAATGCTATAGCTTAATTACTAGGCATATTGAATCTTGGGTATTTCTATGCTGATGTCCTTTGTATTCTTTCTATTTTTCAACTTTTTTCTAATTCTGGAATATTTTGTTTGATAATTTCCTAGATTATTGTGTTAAGTTAATTTTTTTCTAAATTTCCTAGGATGTCAAGTAATTTTGAGATTGTTGTATCATGCCTTCTTCTCTAGATCTACCATGTGAATCTGCATATTTTCTAGTTATTTGTTTTTGTTTTTTTTTAAGTAATTTGGATTAATTGCCCAGCATCACATGACTAGTAAGTGTCTGAGGTCATGTCCTCCTGATTCCTGATTCCAGGGCTATCTACTATATCAGCTAACTGCCCCTTATTTTCTAGCTGTTTTGATAAATTCTATGATTTTTCAAGGCAAATATTTGAGTTATACATTCATTGTGTTTTTAGTGTAGTAAATGTTATTGATTATTTCTATGGATTTCTTGAAGTTTTCTATTATACCTAGGTATTGATTATTTTTTCTGAATATTTATTTACATTTTAAAATTCTAGTTTCAGTTTTCCCCAAACTTTACTTCCTTCAAGCTCTTTCTTTACTTGTCTTGTCATTTTCTTACTCATTAATCCTTGCTTAATTTCTTTTTTTTTACTTCTACTCAATTTCTTTTTATTTACCCATTTTCTCACAATTGTCGCTAATCTGCATTCAAATCAATTGACCCAAATACTACCACTGAATCTTCTTCCTGACCAATAGACCTTAAATGGTTTCAGATTCCTTCTAATTTTCATTAAAACAATCCCCCCCATACTTTATACAGTTGGTTTAAATTAAACATAGTAGTTTCAATTTTGCCCTGCTTTTCTTTTTCCTTTCTGAACTTTCTCATATGATTCACTGATGTTTTTTTTCCTTTCTTCCTTTATCACTTCCTCTCTACTCCTCTCCAAGTTCCCCCTGAACAACAAGAAAAGTAAAAGGTTGATCTTATACAAGTAAATATTCACACAAAACAAATTTATCTATGACTATGTCAAAAAATGTAAGATTCCTTTTGTTCTTCCTAATCTATCACTTCTCTGCCAAAGTAAAACAAGCATGATTTATTATCATTTTTTTTTTTCTGGAATTGTGATTGAATAGAATTCTTAAGTCTTTCAAAACTGTTTTTTTTTTTTAAACTTACTGGATAGTAATTACAAATCATTCTCCTAGATTTGCTTATTTCACCCTGTATTCATTCACAGAAGTCTTCCTAGATTTCTTTTTTCATAACTTCTTATAAGAACATTCCATTTTGTTATTATTACCATAATTTATTCATCCATTCTCTAACTGATGGGTACCTACTTTGTTTCCATAATCATTTTTATATTCAAAGAACAGAAAAAGAGGATTGTATATGAAACCTCAAATTTCTATTATGTACCTCCTGAGTTTTTAAAATGTATGTAACAAATTCAATACACTAGTTCTAAAGGTGTCCTGCTTGTTTTGTCTTCATCTGAACTATAGTCTGTTTTCTAATGTCTATTTTTCAAATGTTTCATTGATGCTCTTCTCTGAGGTGGGCACCACTAACACCATCCCCTCTTTCTTTCCCATAACTACACACACACAAACACAAATTAGCAGCGTCCCTCCTTGCAATAAATAAGCATAGTCAAGCAAAGCAAATACACATTGGTCATATCCAAAAATCTATGTTTCATTCCCCTTCCCTACTCTACTCTCTGTCAAGAAGTGGGAAGCCTGGAGTCTTGGTTGTGTATTGTACTGATGAGAGTTCTCAAATCTTTCAAAATTGTTTCCCTTTAGAGTAATGTAGTCATTGTATTATTTCTTATCTTGGTTCTACTCACTTCATTCTTCTTTATTTCATACAAGTCCTCTCATCTTTCTCCAAATCAATCTTTTTCATTACTTCCTATGGCACAATAACATTCCATTATATTCATACACTACCATTTGTTTAGACATTTCAAAATTAATTGAAAGCTGCTTTGTTTTTAACTCTTTGCTGTAACAAAAAGTGCAGCTATAAATATTTTTGTACATGTGGGTACTTAATTTTCTTAAATGTGTCATTTACCTATTTAAAGACAGCTTTTAAATGTTTTGTGTTGGGTTTTTTTTTTCCTTTGTTGCTCCAAGTACTCTTACTTTATCAGTTATTCCATAGTGTTTTTAAATTGTATTTGCCTTCTGTCTTTACTCACTTTAAATTTGGGGTGCTCTTTTAAATGTTGCTTATAAATCTTCATCTAGTACATTACTATGATGATTTGCGTACATTAGAAAGGGAAGATAGGATCACTAATCAAGCTAACTTCATCAAGGGCTGAACCTTGCAGAATTAACCAAAAAACCGCCAGATTAACAAATCTTTTTTTGAAGGGATAGATCACGGAAATGCCGTAAAGGGAAAAAAGAGGCACAAATAACATAATTTTAAGTATAACATCCATTATTAATGTTTTCTCTATCACCTTTTTAGGCCCAGACAATCAATAAAACAGCAAATCAAGCCCTGATTTGTAATGTTTGCCAATTTCTGACATGTAAATGTTCACACTGAAAATTTAACTATCAGCTCTTACAAGATGGCTTGAGTTGATCCCAGGATATCCCTGCTGGGAACAACAAAAAGATTAGATTTTAACAGGCTAGAACATTGAGTTAAATCTAATAGCAGTTACTGCATTAAAGAAGTAGAGGGCTTGGAGTGTGATATTCTAGAAGGCAAAAGAGCTGGGGTTACAACCAAGAATAACCTACCCAGCAAAGCTAAACACAAGCATACCTTGTTTTATTGCACTCAACTTTACTGAGGTTCACAGATAATGTGGGTTTTTTTTTCTTCTTCAGATTGAAGGTCTGTGACAACCCTGTATAGAGCAAGTTTTTTGGCACCATTTTTCCAACAGCATGTGCTCACACTTTGTCTCTGTTACATTTTGGTAATTCTCTCAATCTTTCAAACTTTTTCGATATTGTATCTGTTATGTTCACCTGTAATCAGTAATCTTTGTGTTAATATTGTAATGAACCCTGCTCATATAAGACAACAAACTTAATCTATAAATGTAAGTGTTCTGACTGTTCTATCAAATTCCTATTCCCCATCTCTCTCTCTCTCCTTGGGTTTCCCTGCTCTCTGAGACACATAAATATTGATATTAGACCAATTAATAACCCTAAAATGGCCTCTAAGTGTTCAAATGAAATGCAGGGTCAATGCGACAAAGTTCATTGTTGTCATTTTAAGAAATTGCCACAGCCACCCAACCCTCAGAAACCATCATCCTGATCAGCCAGCAGCCATCAACATCAAGGGAAGACTTTCCACCAGTAAACTCTCTGAAGGTTCCGATGATGGTTAGCTTTTTATTTTTTTAGCAATAAAGTATTTTTAAATAAAGATATGTACATTGTTTTTTTAAAGATGTAATACTATTGCACACTTTAAAAACTATAGTAGAGTGTAAACATAACTTTTATGTGTACTAGGAAACCAAAAAATTCATGTGACTCACTTTATTGGGATATTCACATTATTGCAGTGGTCTGGAATGGAACCTACAACATCTCCAAGAAAAGAATGACATATAGTGAAATAAAGGACTTTCCTTTTTTTTCAATTTTCAAACATTTTTATTTAAAATTTTGAGTTCCAAATTCTATCCCTTCCTTCTTTCTTCCCCTCTCCTTCCCTGAGATGTGCAGTCATGTAAACTATTTCCATATTGGTCATTTTGTACAAGAAGACTCGAATAAAAGAAAAAAATGAAAGAAGCAAAGTAAAAATGTATTCAATCAATATGAGTTTTTTTCTCTACAGGCAGATTCTATGCTTCATCATTAGTCCTTTGGGATTATCCTGGATCACTGTATTATGGATAGCATTTGCAGTCTTTCATCAAACAATATTGCTGTTACTGTGTAGTGATCTTGGTTCTGTTCACTTCACTATGCATCAGTTCATGTGTCTTTCCAGGTTTTTGCACAATAATATTCCACTAGAATCATATACCACAATTTGTTCAGTCATTCCTCAGTTGATGGGGAACCCTTTGATTTCCAATTCTTAGCCACCACAAAAAGAGCTTCTATAAATATTTTTGTACAAATAAATCCCTTTTCCTTTTTTGTGATGTTTTTGGGATATGGAACTAACAATGATATTGTTACATCAAAAGGTATGCACAGCTTTATAACCCTTTGTGTATAGTTCCAAATTGTGCTCCAGAGTGGTTGGGTCAATTCACAACTCCACCAATAGTGCATTAGTGTACCAGTTTTCCCACATCTCCTCCAACTTCCAACATTTTCTTTTTTTGTCATGTTAGTCACTCTGATAGGTATGAGGTGTTACTTCAAAGTTGTTTTAATTTACATTTCTCTGATCAATAGTGATTTAGAGCATTTTTTCACATGAGTAATTGCCTGTTGACCATTTATTAATTGGGGAATGACTTGTATTTTTGTAAACTTGACTCAGTTGTCTATATATTTGAAAAATGAGTCCTGTATCAGAGATTCTTATTGCAAATTTCTCCCAGTTTTCTGTTTTCCTTATAACTCTGATTGCATTTATATAATCAAAATTATCTATTTCACCTTTTGTAATGCTCATTATATCTTCTTTGCTCCTAAATTTTTCTCTTACCTACAAATCTGACAGATAAACTATTCCATGCTCTTATAATTTACTAATAGTATTACTCTTTATGTGTAAATCATGAACCCATTTTGATATTATCTTGTAGTGTGAGATGTTGGTCTATACCTAGTTTCTGTCATACTGTTTTCCTAGCAGTTTTTGTCAAATAATGAGTCTTTGTTCCAAAAGCTTGGATCTTTGGGTTTATCACATAATAGATTACTATGGTCATTTACATAGAATGTGCCTAATCAAATAGAGAACTTTCAAACATTCCTGATGAAAAGACCAGAGTAGAATAGAAAATTTGACTTTCAAATACAAGACTCAAAAGAAGCATAAAAAGGCAAACATGAAAGAGAAATCATATCAGACTCAGTAAAGTTAAACTGTTTAGCTTTCCATATGGGAAGTTGAAATATATGTCTTCTAAGAACCTTATCATTATTAGGAAAGTTAGAAGTATTCTAAATAGAAAGAAGTCTTGGGAGTAAGTCAATTATGTTGGGATAATGTTAAAAAAAATGAAAAGGTGAGAAAGAGGGATGCCCTAGAAGGGGGGAGGAAGAGGAAGAGTGGGGGAAATTATCTCACATAAAGAGGTGAACAAGGAAAAGCTTTTTCAGTGGAGGGGAAAATGGTGTGTGTGGGGAGATCCTAACCAAAACATCTAAGTTAGTTCAAAGAGGGAAAATGTATACATAGATACTCAATTGGTAATAGAAATCTATGCTACCCAACAGGGAAGTAGAAGGTGAAGAGGATAACAAAAAATGAGGGAGGGGATGATAAAAGTGGGGAAGATAAAAGAAGGCAGTGGTCAGAAGGAAAACAGATGTTAGAGGATGGACAGAATAAAAAGAGAGAAAGAAAGATAAACAGAAGAAAATAGGTTAGAATGAAATGAACAATTACTTACCATAACTGTGAATGTCAATGGGATAGACTCACCCATAAAATGGAAACAGATAGTAGAATGTATTAGAAATCAGAATTCAATAATATGTTGCTTATGATAGACACATTTGAAACAGAGACGTAGACAGAGTTAAAATAAGGAGTTAGAGCAGAATCTATTATGCTTCAGCTAAAGTGACAAAGGCAGAGATAGCAATCATGATCTCAGAAAAAGCAAAAGCAAAAATAGTCCCAGTTAAAAAGGACAAGCACAGAAACTACATCTTGCTAAAAAAAAAAACAAAAAAAAACCATGGATAATGAAGTAATATCAATACTGTTCACACACACCAAATGGCATAGCAGCCAAGTTCCTAAAAGAAAAGTGAAATTAATTACAGGAGGAAATAGATAATAAAACTCTTCTCTTGGGAGACCTCAACTTTCCCCTCTCAGAGTTAGATAAATCTAACCATAAAATAAATAAGAAAGAAGTCAAGCAAATGAATAGAATCTTGGAAAAATTAGATATTACAAACCTCTGGAAAAAACTGAATGAGAATAGAAAAGAGTACACCTTTTTCTCAGCTGTACATGGCACAAAATTTGACCACAGATTGCGGAATAAAAATCTTATAACCAAATGCAAAAAAGGCAGCAATATAAAATACATCCTTTTCAGACTATCATGCAACAAAAATTACATTTATAAAGGACCATGAACCATAGTTGTAAATAAATTCAAAACTAAATAATCTAATTCTAAAGAATGGGTGGCTCATTGGAACAATCAATTATTTTATTAAAGAGAATGATGACAAGAAAACATTCAAAAATTTGCAGTATGCAGCCAAAAGAATACTTAGGAGAAAATTTTATTCTCTTAATGTACACATCAGTAAAAGAGAGAAAGAGCAGATTAATGAATTAGGCATACAACTAAAAAATACTGGAAAAGAACAAATTTAAAACTCCCAATTCAAACTCCAAAATGGAAATCCTGAAAATCAAAAGTGAGTTCAATAAATCTGAAAGTAAGACAACCATTAAATTAATGAAACTAAGAGCCCATTTTATGAAAAAAAATAGATAAACCATTGATTAATCTGATTTTAAAAGAGGAGAAATTACTAGTATCATGATGAAAAGGGTAAATGTACTACCAATGAAAAGGAAATTAAAGCAATTACTAAGAGTTACTTTTTTCTCAATTATTTTCCAGGAAAACTGACAATCTAAGTAAAATGGATGAATATTTACAAACATCCCAGATTAAAATAAAGAGGAAATGGAATATGTAGAACTTAGAAGAAAATGAACAAGTCACTAATGAGCTCCCTAAGAAGAAACTTGCCAGGACCAGATGGCTTCATAAGTGAATTCTACCAAACATTTAACAAACAATTAATCCCTTTACTGTATAAACTATTTGAAAAAAAAATAGGTGAAGAAAGCATCCTGCCAAATTTCTTTTATGACACAAATATGTTTTTGTCCCTAGACCAGGGAAAACAAAAACAGAGAAGCTATAGAACAATTTCCCTAATGGACATCGATGTAAAATTTTAAAGTAAAATCTTACCAAGGAGATTACAGCAATTAATCACAAAAATCACACGCAATGATCAGGTGGGATTTATACCAGTAATGAAGGGCTAGTTTAATATTAGGAAAACTATCAGCATAATTGACCATAACAATAATAACAAAAATCATATGATTATGTCAGTAGATGCAGAAAAAAGCCTTTGACCAAATACAACACCCATTCCAATTCAAAACACAAATCCCACTAGAAAACAGGAATCAATGGAGCCTTTCTTGAAATGATAAAGAGCACTGATATAAAACCAAGACCAAGCATTATCTATAATGCAGATAAAGTTGAATTCTTACCAATAAGATCAAGAGTGAAAAATGTCTATTATCACCACTATTATCCAATGTCATACTAGAATTGATTGCTATATAAGTAAAATAAAAAAAAAGAAATTGACAAAATTAAAACAGGCAATGAGGAAAGAAAACTATCACTCTTTGCAGGTGATATGATTGCATATTTAGAAAACCCTAGAGAATCAATTAAAAAACTAGTTGAAACAAGTAACAATTTCAGCAAAGTTCCAGAATATAAAATAAACCCACATAATTCACCAACATTTCCATTTCCAACCAGCAAAACCCAACAGAAAGAGAAAGAGAAATTCAATTTAAGATAAACAAAGAAATATTAACTGCTTATGGATAGGCTGAGACTATATATGAAAAAAATGATAATTTTTCTTGTTAATTTTCTTATTCTGTGCCATATCAATCATACTACCAAATAATTATTTTATAGAACTAGAAAAAAATAGTAACAATTCATCTGGAAGAAGAAAAGATTCAGAATCTCAAGAGAAACAATAAAAAAAATGTTAAGAAAGGCAGCTTAGCAGTTTCTAATTTGAAACTATATTGCACAATAGTAATCATCAAAATAATCTGATCCTGGCTAAGAAAGAGAGTGGTGGATCAGTAGAATAGATTAGGTACACAACGCACAGTAGTAAATGATCAAAGCAATCTAATATTTGATAAACCCAAAGATCCAAACTTTGGGGGTAAAAATTTTTTGACAAAAATTCCTGGGAAAACTAGAAAGTGGTACAGCAGGAACTAGGCACAGACCAACAAAGTGAATGAGGCATAAAAGGAGCATAGAACAAAGGTACCTGTCAGATCTATGGGACAGGGAAGAATCTGTCACCAAACAAGAGGTGGAGTTGATTATAAGAAATAAAATAGATAATTTTGACTAAATGAAATTTTAAAAGCTTTTGTGCAAATAAAATCTATGTAGCCAAAATTAATAGGAAAATGGGGAAAAATTTTTTTGAGAAACTTCTTTTCTGTTGAAGTCCTTATTTCTCAGATATATAGGGAACTGAGTCAATTTTATAAAAAGAAAAGGCATCCTCAGTTGATGAATGGGCAAAGGATATGAACTGGCAATTTTCAGAAGAAGCAATCACATCTATCAATAGTTACATGAAAAAATACTCCTAAATCACTATTGACTAGAGAAATACTAATTAAAACAACTTTGAGATACTGTCTCACACATATCAGTGTGATAACACATCACCTACTATAACGTAAAAGGAAAATGACAAATGCGGGAAGGGATGTGGAAAAATTGGGACAGTGATTCACTGCTGTGGGTAGAATTGTGAACTAGTCCAACCATTCTGGAGAACAATTTGGAAATATGTCCAAAGGACCACAAAACTGTGCATATACTTTGACCCAGCAATAATACTAGTGGGTCTACATACCAAGGAAATCAAAGAAAAGGAAAGGGACCTATTTATACAAAAATATTTATAGTAGCTCTTTTTATGGTGGCCAAGAATTGGAAATTGAGGGGATACCCATCAATGGGGAATGGCTGAACAAGTTGTGGTAAGTTATTGTTGTGGAATACTATTGTGCTATAAGAAATGAGAAGCAGGATGATTTCAGAAAACCTCAGAAGACTTATATGAACTGATACAAGGTGAAGTGAGCAGAACCAGGAGAATATTGTACACAGTAACAGCAATGCTATAAAGATGATAAACTTTGAAAGACTTAGCTACTCTGATCAAGACAATGATCCAAGACAATTCCAAAGGACCTATGATAAAACATAGTATCCATTTCCAGAAAGAAAACTAATGAACTCTGGGTACAGAGTGAAGCATACTTTAAAAAAATATTTTCTTTACAACATGGCTAATATGGAAGTATGTTTTGCATCACTTCATATGTACAATTGACATAAAATTATTTACCCTCTTAAAGAGAGGGGAGGTTTGGGAAGTAGTGAAAGAATCTAACACAAAGTTTTAAAAAATAAGTGTTAAATTTTTTTACACAAAATTAGGAAATATTTAATCAAATAAAAATAATTTAAAAACAAGTATAAAATGGGGAAGTATAGATAAATATAATTTTATCTTAAGAAGATCTAGGAGTTCCCTCTTACTGGAGGTTTTCAAATAGAGTAGATAACTTATGATTTGTTATAGAGTACATTCTGGATTGAGTACAAGTTGGACTGGTAGCTTTTGAGCTCTATTCCCACTCTGAAATTATGTGATTCTGTGAAAGTGGAAAAGTCCTAAATAGATAGAAATTTGTGTGGAAAAAAAATCTAGGGGATTTTAGTTTACCACAGTTTTCATATGAATCAATATTGTGGTGTGGCAGTCAAAAAGCTGATGGTATCCACACATACACTAAGAGAGACATTGTGTCCAGAATGGATGTGGTAATATTTCTCAAGCTCTAGAGGATCATGTTGAATTTTGGGAGCCACATTTGAGAAAGTTCAATAACAAGCTGGATAACATCTAGATTAAATCAATGAACTGATAAGAGCATTTCACAACAGGATTGATTGAAGAACCCAGAGATGTCTACTTTAAAAAACAAGAATGTGTTGATGGTATGGGTAGATAGGTCTTCAAGTGTTCAAAGGACTGTCATGTTGAAAAGGCATTAAGCTTTTACCTAGGGAGCAGAACTATGAGTAATAGGTAGAGGTTGCAGAAAGGCACACAAGCTATTTCAAAAGCTACCTAGTTGATCTCCCTACTTCTAGTCTCTTACCTCTCCAGCTCATCTTCCACACAGTTACACAATTAATATTCCTAATGTTTAGATTTCCCCTCTGACCATGTCACTTGTCTGCTCAAAAAGCTTCAGTGCATACCATTTCACACCCATCAGATTGGCTAACGTGACAAAACATAAAAAGGATAAATGTTGGAGAAAATGTGAGAAAAATGGATCTCTAATGTATTGTTGGTGAAGCTATGAACTGATCCAACCATTCTGGATGAGGAAAAGTTACTTAGCAATTACAACTATCCACTTGTATGTATTTTATTAAATTAAATAGCCTTTTCTTAATCCTCATGCTTGAAGACCTTTCTATAGCATTTGACACTGTTGAAAAATCTCTCTCATCCTTGGGTTTTCATCATACCTTCCATTGTTCATTTCTTTCTTGTTGGATTATTCTTTTGTAGGTTCTTTACCCATGCCCCATCTCTTATTTGTGGGTGTACTACAGGGCTCTGTCCTAAGCCTTTCCCTATTCTCCCTCCAAATTCTCTTCAGGTGATTTCATAAGTTCTCTTGGAATCAATTATCATCTACATGCAGGTGACTCCCAAATCTACATATTCAACTCTCTTCTCTCTCTAGCACCATTCTCCAGTCTTCAGTTGTCTCCTTGACATCCCTACATATACCACTTTATATCTTAAACTCAACATATACAAAACAGAATTCACTATCTTTCTCCCTAAAATGATATCTCCTCCTAACTTCACTATTTTTGAAGGTTCCACTATTTTCCCAGATACTTTGTTTATAACCTAGAAGCCGTGTTTAAATCTTTACAATCACTCACCTTTCAGTCTAATCTATTGTCAAGTTTTATTGATTTAACCAATTTAACATCTCTCATATCAGTCCCCTGTTCTCTACTCATTCTGAGACCTCTTGCCTGGACTATTATTATAGCTACCTAGTTGATCTCCCTATTTCTAGTCTCTTACCTCTCCAGCTCATCCTCCACACATCCTCCACTTCACACCTATCAGATTGACTAACATGACAATACAGGAAAATGATAAATGTTAGAGAAGATGTGAGAAAATTAGAGCACTAATGCATTGTTGGTGGAGCTGTGAACTGATCCAATCATTCTGAAGAGCAATTTGGAACTATGGCCAAAGGGCTAAAAACTATGAATACCCTTCGACTCAGCAATACCACTTTAAAGTCTGTATACAAATGGGGAAAGGATCTACATGTAGAAAAATATTTATAGCAGGTCTTTTGGTTGTGGCCAAGAATTAAAAATTGAGGGGATACCTATCAATTTGTGGTATATGATTATGATGGAATATTATTGTTCCATAAGAAATGATGAGCAGGTGGATTTCAGAGAAACCTGGAAAGACTTACATCAACTGATGCTGAGTGAAGTGAGCAGAACCAGAAGAACATTTTACACAGCAACAGCAACATTGTGTGAAGACTTTCATAGAGTTGGCTCTTCTCAGCAATGCAATAATCTAAGACAATTCCAAAAGACTCATAACAGCAAATGCTATCCACATCCAGAGAAAGAACTGTGGACTCTGAATGCAGGTTAAAGCATATTATGTTTTCTTTTTTGTTGCTGTTTTTTCATGCTAATGGTTTTCCCATTTCTTTCTAATTCTTCTTTACAACATGTGTTGCAGAGGGGAGAGGGGAAGAAGGGGGTGAAAATTTAAAACTCAAAATCTCATAAAAGTAAATATTGAAAACTAAAAATAAATGAGTAAATTTTTAAAAGAGAAAGAAAAAGCTTCAGTGCATACAGGTATAACTCCAACTGCGATCTAAGTGCAGTTGGGGAGGGGCTACTCTATACTGCATATTGCTTACGAGAGAGATATAGTATCTAATTCATAGAGAGAATTCTGAAGGGATTGGGGGTAGGAAACAGAGTCACTGGGAACAGGACCACCTTAAAAAAGAATAAGCTAAATAATTCCTCTTTTTTTGCAAGTCCTTCATTTTTTGATGCACTTGGAGCAAAGAAACATTTTTTTCCATCCCTTTGGTTTGGTTTTGTGTATATTTATAAAAAGGTGTTCTTATAAGCAGCAGATCACAGAATTTTGTTATTCAATTTGTCACTTTATTTTTTTTATTGTTCCCTTTCCTTTTTTTTTACTATGCATCTTTTTAATTTTCTAATCAATTATTTAATTAATTTTTAGTTTTCAACATGCACTTTCATAAGATTTTGAGTTTTGACTTTTCTATTCTTCTGTTCTCTCCCCCCTTTCTAAGATGGTATGCAATCTGATATAGACTCTACATATACATTTATATTAAACATAGTTTTACGTTAGTCATGTTGTAAAAAAAAAATAGATCCAATAGGGGGAACCACCATGGGAAAGAAGGAACAAAAAGAGAGAGGGCAAATAGTATGCTTCATTCTGTTTTCAGGCTTGGTAATTCTTTTTCTAGATGTGGATTTCCATCATGAGACTTTTGGAGTTGTCTTAGATTCTTGCAATGCTGAGAAGAGCTAAGTCTATGAAAGTTAGTCATTGCACAGGGTTGCTGTTACTACATATAATGTTCTCCTGGTTCTGCTCACTTCACTCAGCATCAGTTTATGTAAGTCTTTCCAGGTTTTTCTGAAATCCACCTGGTCATGATTTCTTATGGAACAATAATATTCCATCACATTTATATACTACAGCTTGCTGAGCCATTCCCCAATTGATGGGCATCCCCTCACTTTCCAGTTCTTGACCACCACAGAAAGAGCTGCCATAAATATTTTTGTACATGTGGGTCTGTTTTCCGTTTGTATAATCTCTTTGGAATACAGACTTAGAAATGATATTGCTAGGTCAAAGAGTATGCACAGTTTTGTAGTCAATTGGGCATAGTTCCAAATTGTTCTCCAGAATGATTGGATCAGTTTACAATTCCACCAACAATGCATTGGTATTCCAGTTTTCCCACTTCTCCAACATTTATCATTTTCCTTTTTGATCAAATTAGCCAATCTGATAGGTGTGATGTGGTGATTGTACCCTTTTCTACTCTAAACACAGCATTGTACTATGTTCCTTTAGTTATTTTAATTTGTTATTTTTTTAAGATGACCCTCTTTCCAGTGACAACCTTTCCTCCTATTAATTACCCATTTTCTTTTGGGGTTTTTCTTATTAGTTCTTTGTGGTCCTTTGCTACTGAATTCATTCACCCCTTCTATATTTCTGTTGTTCAAGGTATTTGAAAAATAAATAATCACTTCAGGTCTGATTTTCTTTCTAAGAATGTTTCTAATATTTCTTTGTTATTGGACATTCACCTTTTTTCCTTTATGGTTGAATTCAGATTTGTAGGATAGGTCACCTTGAACTGCATCCTGAGTTTCATTATTCTTTAGACTACATTCCCTACTGTGCTTTTTGGTGGGGACAGAATATGTGGTTCTAATTTCTCCTCCTTTGTATTGAAGGGTTTTCTCTACTCTGCTTGCAGAACTTGTTTCTGTCTGAGTTTGAAGACTCAGATTTTTTTTCTGAAGGCTATCTATGAATTCTTTCAATTGATATTTCATTTTCAGTTTTCAGAAGTTCTGGCCAGTTTTCTTCTGAATTATGGTGTTGAATTTTCTTGTCCTCTCATGCTCTTTTCAGAGATCTGTGCTCCTGTGCATCCATTTTCAAAATGAGTATATTTTGTTTTTACATTGAGCATATTTTTCTTTTAATATTATTTTTTACTTTTCTTCCTGTAGATTGCTCTTCACTTCTTTGTGTTTGCATTCCCAGTCTATTGCTCCCTCTTTTGATTCTTTGGAGAGATTTACCATTGCAGATTTTCACTTTTTTCCTTATTCTGTCCATGTTTTTTTTTGCTGTGCAAGTCATAAATTCAGTTCTCAAAATTCTCATATCGCTTTTAAACCACTTAAGAATAGCATGTTGTGGTTCCATATCCTCTTCAAACTCCTCAGGGTCTTTTGTGTCATTGACTGTTAGATTATTTTCCTTGGTTTTATAGTAAATGACAAAAATAATTTTCTAGATTTGGAGGTCATAATTCTGCTATTAATGACTTTGTGGCTCTGACTTTTCTTCTTCTTCCTGCTATTTTTAGGTAATTTTAGTCTCTTTTCACCATATTTTTCCCTATAATTCACTTTCTGAGTCTCTGACTCAAACCACTCTGATGATGGTTTCCTTAGGGGCTGAATTTCAGAGTATTTCAGTCCCATGCTGGGCAATTCATGACATCTACATCTCTGTGACCTTTTCAGTGAACAGAACTGGCCCTAGGCAGATGCTGGGTACTTTCTCTTAGGCTTAGGGGAGTGTACACTGTGCCTTGTCCCAGTGTCCTGTCACACTCCTCCCTCTGTTCTTCAGTTCTCTGCCCTGGCACCAGTAATTCAGATAGCTGCCAGTCTGGTTTCTTGGAGTTGATTTTTGTAGTTTGTATCTCAGGTTCTGGAAGGAGTAGGGTAGAAGGTAGTGTTGAGCTCTATTTCAAGCCCAGACATGTGCCCTGCCCCTTTTGCTCTGTTCCTGGCTCTCCCACAGAGATCTTTTGCAACAGAGGATGCTGCCCTCAGTGCTCTGGTTTTGTGGCTCCAGTAAGTTTCTGTAGCCTGGAGTATTGCAGAAATAGGCAGGCTATGTGTATGTTCTGATCCAAGCAGACTACTACAGTCTGAAGCCAGGATCTCCACAGCTTATGAAAGAGGGAGGGGATACCTGCATTGTGGAGTTGGGTTTTCTTGTGAACCTATGTAATTTGATGTATGAGGGAAGGGTGCTGAGTGAGCTCAGTGTAGGTATCAGTTCATGAGTTTGTTCTCATTTTTAAACTTCTTTTGGATTCTAGATATCCTAAGTCATGGAGATAGCTGAAATGGTACATAATTTCTGTTTTGGAGAAGTTTGAGAGGTCAAACAGTTCAGAGAAAATGTCTAATCTTCTATCTTGATTATCCTATGACCCATTCATTCATTTTTTAATTTTGTTAATAATTAATCTGCCAGTGCTTTTAAAAAACATGTTGATTCTAGCATAGACTCTTTTTTTGTTCATTTGGTTTAGTCCAGGGAGTGGGGAACCTGTGGCTTTGAGGTCATATATGGCCTTCTAGGTCCTTGGGTGTGGCCTTATGCATGAGTTCAAGTTTTACAGAGCAAATCCTTTTATTAAGGGGATTTGTTCTGTGAAGTTTGGATTCAAAGAACTATGCTTGAGGATCTAGGGGACCACCAATTCCATTTTTTATTATGTGCCATTTCCATTTTGTAATAAAACATTCAGACTATCATTGACAACAAAAATAGATCAGTATGAAACCACTGGTAAGTTTGTTTCATTTTTAATTTATTCATTCTCTCAATTTAATCTAAAAAGGCGTGATCTCCCATATTATTTACGAGTCACACCATACTTTCTTAATTCTTGATTCCCCTCTTCTGTTCTTTTCTATTTTCTGAGGCAATATTGTCCTTAGTCTACTACAATTCTTCTCTTAAACATATTACAAATTAGTTTATATTCTAATATAGGGGTTGCTCTTGACTGTAATTTTTTTTGTTTGACAAGGAGATTAAATAATTTCATGCTTAGGTAGTCTCTGAGATCTTTACCTCTCCTCATTGTGGCAAGACTTTACAATGGTTAAACTATGAGAAGAATGTCAATAATCAGTATCAAAGAATATTTTCTTCATTTCCTACTTTTCAGTGTCAATAGCTGGTTTAGGTAGGTCATTATTGAGCTGTATGAATGTCCCATAGCATAGCAGGTTCAACTTAATTTTTTCTTCTGGTTTAATATTTTGACCTGTACTCTAACTCAGTGGTTCCTAAGCTTTTTTTGATTGCTCACAGCACAAAATCATCCCTTGCCATAAAAAATCATCGCACATTGAACATTTAAGTTGGCATTACCACTGCAAGAAAATTGAGAGACTTCTGCATATGTAAGCATTTGAAAATTCCATACAAATTGTCAATTTTCTACTAGTTAGCATACAGTCAAATTCCTTTTTCCATGTCATTTTTGTTGTCTATCATCTTCTTAATTTTTCCAAAATGAATTCGTAACATATGGGCTTAGAAAGTTTCTGGATGATCTATATGACAATAATCTCTTTAGTTTTGTAATCTTGAACTGCATTTTCTAGTGCCTTCTAATGCCACTTTCCACTCAAGTTACTAAGAATTAATGCATATTAAACAATGTGTCTTAATCATAGAATCCATTTTCCACAATATACCAAAGTAATATTCTTAAAGCTAGGATAAATGATTGTTTTTTCTATTATTAATAACTAATTGGGGGCAGAGCCAAGATGGCGGAGTAGAAGGACGCACGTTTACGAGCTCCGAAACCAAAGCCCATAGAATTAATGTAAAAAGAGACCCCCATAAGTTCTGGGTCAATACAAGGTGTGCAGAAACGGAGTGGAAGAGATTTCCGTGCCAGAGAGCCCTGAAGAGCCATCTCTGGGGTCCGTCCGTCGCGCCCCGGAAAGCGGACCCCACCCCAGCGTGGCCTTGGCCGGCCCCAGAGAAGCTGACCCGAGCAGGCTTTAGACACGGAAGCTCCGGCAGCCGGGAAAGTCCCTCCACCCACAGAAGCTACAGGTCAATGAGAAAGAAGGCTGGGCTAGAGGAGGGGAGTGGAGCGTCTCCATGACTCCGGCCCCCTTGGGAGGAAGCGGCGGCAGCAGAGATGGGGGCAGGAAGCGGCGGAGGCAGAGGGGTGGGTGACGGCTGAGGCAGCAGCGGCCCGGAACTCAGGAATCCCCCAGCAGCAGGCAGGATCTTCATTACGGAAGGTCTCTGCATGAATGGCCTGAGGGGGCTGAGCCTGGGAGACCGCCCTGCCCCCACCCCAGTGCCAGAACTAAAGCTTGCCGCGGAAAGCCTATTTGAATCTCAGAGGCCAAGCACTAGCTGGGCGGATCCAGGCGGGGGTGGAAAGGAATCTCAGAAGTCAAGTAACTGGCTGGGAAAATGCCTAGAAAAGGGAAGAAAAATAAGACTATAGAGAGTTTTTTCCAACAAATGCAAATGATCCCGACCTTCGGATCTGATGACGAGGACATATCCTTGCCATCAGGGAAAGACGTGGAGGGCGGGGCCTCAGTACCCCAGACACCCCAGGGGGGTGGCAGGTGGGCTCAGGCCTTGGAAGAGCTCAAAAAGGATTTTGAAAAGCAAGTTAGACAGGTGGAGGAAAAACTGGGAAGAGAAATGACAGAGATGCAAGAAAAGTATGAAAAACGGGTCAATACCTTGGTAAAGGAGACCCAAAAAAATGCTGAGGAAATTAACACCTTGAAAAATAGGCTCACTCAATTGGCAAGAGAGGTTCAAAAAGCCAATGAGGAGAAGAATGCTTTCAAAAGCAGAATGAGCCAAATGGAAAAAGAGGTTCAAAAGCTCAATGAAGAAAATAGTTCTCTCAAAATTAGAATGGAACAGATGGAGTCTAATGACTTTACGAGAAATCAAGAAATCACCAAACAAAACCAAAAGAATGAAAAAATGGAAGAGAATGTGAAATATCTCATGGGAAAAACAACTGACCTGGAAAATAGATCCAGGAGAGACAATTTAAAAATTATGGGACTACCTGAAAGTCATGATCAAAAAAAGAGCCTAGACATCATCTTCCATGAAATTATCAAGGAAAACTGCCCTGACATTCTACAATCAGAGGGCAAAATAAGTATTGAAAGAATCCATCGATCACCACCTGAAAGAGATCCAAAAAGAGAAACTCCTAGGAACATTGTGGCCAAATTCCAGAACTCCCAGGTCAAGGAAAAAATCTTGCAAGCAGCTAGAAAGAAACAATTCCAGTACTGTGGAAATACAATCAGGATAACTCAAGATCTAGCAGCTTCTACATTAAGGGATCGAAGGGCGTGGAATAGGATATTCCAGAAGGCAAAGGAACTAGGACTCAAACCAAGAATCACCTACCCAGCTAAACTGAGTATAATACTTCAAGGGAAAATATGGTCTTTCAATGAAACAGAGGACTTTCAATCATTCTTAATGAAAAGACCAGAGCTGAAAAGAAAATTTGACTTTCAAACACAAGAATGAGAAGAAGCATGAAAAAGGAAACAGCAAAGAGAAGTCTTAAGGGACTTACCAAAGGTGAACTGTTTACATTCATACAGGGAAAGACAATATTTCTAACTCTTAAAACTTTTCAGTATCTGGGTAGTTGGTGAGACCACACATACACATGTACACTCATGCACAGACATACACACATGCACACACATACAGAGATAGAGAGCACAGATTGAACTGAATAGGATGGGACCATACCTTAAAAGAAATTAAGGTAAATGGTGAGAGAGAAATGTAGTGGGAGGAAAGAGGGGGAAATGGAAGGGGGTAACTATATGTCATTTAAGAGGCAGGTAGGAGTTTTTTTTAGTGGAGGGAAAAAGAGGAGAGCTGAGAAAAAAAAAAACAAAAAAAACCCCCCAAAAACAAGAAGTTTACCCTCATCACATTTGACTAAACAAAGGAGTGAAATGCACACTCATTTTGGTATGAAAACCTATCTTACAGTATAAGAAAGTGGGGGAGAAGGAGATATTGCAAGGGGGGGGATGATGGAAGGGAGGGCAAAGGGAGGAGGGAGCAATTTGAAGTCAACACTTGGGGAGGGACAGGATCAAAAGGCAGAAGAGAAACAATGAGAGGCAGGTTAGGAGGGATGGTAATCCAGTTAGTCTTACACAACACGACTATCAGGGAGGTCATTTGCAAAACTACACAGATATGGCCTATACTGAATTGCCTGCCGTCCCAAAGGGAATGGGTGGGGAGGGAAGGATGGGGAGAATTTGGAACTCAAAGTTTTAGGAACAATTGTTTAGTATTGTTGTTGCTACTAGGAAAGAAGACATACAGTTAATGAGGAAAAAGTCATCTGGCCCTACAGGAGAAAAGAGAAGATGGAGACAAGGGAAGGGAGGGATGACAGAAGAGAGGGCAGATTGGAGACAGGGAAAATTAGATTGCTTGGGGTATTGGGGTGGGGGGAGGGGATAAAAGGGGAGAAAATTTGGAACCCAAAAATTTGTGAAAATGAATGTAAAAAATTAAATAAATAAATAAATTTAAAAAACAAAATAACTAATTATTAAGCTAGAACTGAGGTGTCTTTCCTTTATTTCCTCATTCAGGGAATCAGTCCTTGTGGGTTGGTCAGTCACTGAATGACATACCTCTGAGCCTATGTACATCAGAGAAGGGATTCACACGAAACATGAAATTTCAGGACTTCCTTGAGAAAGCAGATCCATTGCAACCTATATCAGTTGGCAAAAAGGGAAAGCAGGAAGGCCAGTGATAGTGTCACAATCCCCCTCCTTGAACAGAGGATGACTTTTGAATAGTGAATAGTCAAAAAGATTTGTACTTTTAGAGCTGGTACTAGTACCCAGGAGTGAACTGAGGACAAACTAGACAAACCAAAGAAAGGCAGCTTAAGGAAGCATGACCTCTTCGTGGTGGGAATCTACAAAGGTATTGATCCTTAGAGTCCAGAAGAAAGTTATCTTATATAATTTTATGACCACTTTAAAAAGGGATATAAGTGCTTCAAACAATCAGTGGCTGTGAGTTTGTACTTTAGTCACATGAACTCTCTAAGTTTGAGCCCATTCTCCCCAGGGACTTTGTTTTTGCAAGATGAGAATGTGCCCCTGATTTGGATTCTATAACAATTGTTCTTGTTATTGTGGTTGCTTGTCCATCATGCTCAAAGAGGACCAAAATGATGTCATGATGTCAGGGTCAATGTACAATGTGTCTGGCTATGTGTGGCTGATCAAACCATGAGCTCAAAAGGCTCTTAGATTAACCATAGTTAACCATAGATTAACCACAAATAGTCCATATGACTATTTGAAAGGGAGATATCTCTAAATTTGCACATTTCACATTTCTTTTGAACTGCTGCAATTCTGCTTCACTCATGGAGCACAGTGCTTTCTTTGATGCAGGTACAATCCTATGCCAATGTCTCCTGTGTCTCACAATCAATACCAAATTCTTCACAAAGACTTTGAGAGTGTCCTTGTATCACTTCTTCTGCCTGCCATGTGTAAATTCTCTGCAAAATTATCTTTTAGGAAAATGTATATTTGACATTTGACCAGTCCATCAGACTTACAATTCTCTGCATTAGAATTTTAATGCTTGGCAGTTCAACTCAACAAAGGACCTCAGTGTCTAGTACCTTATCTTGTCAGGTGATCTTCAGAATCTTCCTAAGACAATTTAAATGGAAGCAGTTCAATTTTCTGGCATGGAGTTGGTGGACTGTCCAGGTTTCCCAGGCAATGAAGTCAACACAACAGCTCCATAGACCTTTAGTTTGGCAGGCAGCCTAACACCTCTTTTTTTCTCACACTTTCTTTTGAAGCTTCCCAAACACCGAGCTAGCTCTAGCAATGTGTGCATCAACCTTATCATCTCTGTGTACATCCCTGGAAAGTATACTGACAAAGAAAGTGAACTTATTCTCAACATTCAAAATTTCTCCATTTGCTATACCAACGGTTTCATGTATGGATGGTGTGATGCTGACTGATGGAGAACCTGTGTTTTCATGGTGTTAATTGCTAGGCCAAAATTAGTACAAGCAGCAGAGAACTGATCCAGACTTTCTTGTATCTCAGACTCAGAGGCTACCTTGAATGCACAATCATCTGAAAACAAAAAGTTATGCACCAACTCTTCATCCAGTTTGGTCTAATTTTGTAACCTTTTCAAGTGAAATAATTTATTGTCAGTGTGGTAGTTGACCTTGATGCCATTTTTAATCTTCATTGAAGGCAAGTGACAATATTACTGAAAGGATCATACTAAAAAGCATGAGAGCAAGCACACAGCCCTTCTTTGCTCTATTGTTGACTGGGAAGAAGTGCAAGAAAATCATCCATTATTCAGAACCATTTGTGAACGTGCCATCATGAAACTGGTGCATGATACTGGTGAACTTCTGCAGGGAATCAGCTTTTTATGGTTTTATCAGTTTTTATCTTCCAGGTGAGGAATCAGCCTATTAAGGAGAACTCTGGAAAGAATCTTGCCAGCAATGTCTAAGAGAGAAGATCCCATGCCCCTCCACCCCCTGTGATTGTCACAAGACAATCTATTTATTTTTCCTTTATAGAGATGGACAATACAGGCATCCTTGATCTCCTGAGGGATAACCTTCTCTTACCATATTACCTGGAAGATTTCTATCAGTTTTTGTATGAGCAGTGGACCCCTTGCCCTCTAGACCTCTGCTGGAATGGAATCAGTACCAGTAGCTTTGTCACATGAAGGGAGCTTAATGCCATTCAAAACCTTTTCTTCAGTCAGAAGTTTGGCTAGAGAGGGATTGACTTCAACCTGAAGTATGTGATCAATGGCTTTAGCACTGGTTGATGATGGTTTGTTGAAAACACTTTAGAAGTGTTCAGCACATCTCTCCAGGATCATGTCCTTATCACTGGTCAGTGTGACTCCATCAGAGATGAGTCTTTGACCCATAAATAGCCTTCTAGGCATCATAAAAATGCTTTGGATTATTACTATCAGCATAAAACTGAATTTCATCTACTTTCTTACTGAGCCAAGAATCCTGCATCTCTCTCAGCTTTGCTTGCACTTTACTTCTAATAAAACTAAATGCTGGCTTTTTAGAAATGGAAGAACTATCCTACTGTAGACCCTTTATAGTTCTCATTTTTCGTTTAGTAGCTTCTGAATTTCCGCAACTTTTTCATCAAGCCAGTCCTAATATTTGTGAGTTTTCTGGCCCAGATGAGTAAATGAGATGTGGGTACACCAAATCTCTGAAAGCTGCCAACTCCTTTTCTGTGCCATTGTTACCAACAGTATGGTGGCTCAGCTCTCCCTCCAAGTTAGTAATAAACTGTCCACATATGGAGAAGTACTCTATTATGTTGACATTGAGTATTCTGATAATCATCGTACCTTGGGATCACCATTTTTGTCAAATGTGAATGTTTAGCTTGGAGAGGATAAGTTTATAATCCATCCAGCACTCTGTACCACATATATCTTCTTCATCACTCACACATCCTGTCTGTCTCTTCTCCTTACAAAGACACAGTCTATTAAGTGGCAATGTTTGCTAAGAGGGCATATCTATGAAGTTTTGTTTTGGTTTAGGTAAACAAAAGATAGTATTGGTGATAAGAAGTTCATGAGATATACCAGTCTTCAATGGTGACTATTTTCATTGCTTTTTCTGATTCCATTCTTCCCAAGGATTCCCTGCCAAGTCTGATAGTCTGTACCTACTCAGGTATTAAAGCACCCAGAATCATAAGCTTATCTTCTTTTGGGACACTGATGATAAGGGACTTTAGGACTTCATAAAATATTTCTTTGACCTTATCAGAGTTAATCATGGTGGGAGCATTTGCACTGTGTTGATGGTGGCATGGTATTTTTCTACAAGTGGCAATCACATTGTCATGAGCCTGTCATTTGCTCCCTTTGGCAGATGTACAAGCTTGATTAAATTTGATTGTGAAACCTATGCCAGTTTTACTATATTCCTATCACTGCCACCACTCAAGCAAAACATGCACTCAAGAAAAACTCTGACTTTGGGAAACTAGCCTTCACTTGCCAGTCTTGTTTTACTTGGGGCTGCTATTTGGATGTGATACCTGCTAAGTTCTTTTATAGAGCTGTTTGTCTTTCAGAACTACTAGGTTTCACATTGTCCATAAGCATGTGCACATTCTATGTACCAAAGGTGAGTAGAATCATCTATGCAAAAGTTTTTGTACATATTTTTGCATTTCAATCACAGAGTGGGATCCCTTTCTGCTGCAATAAGTAGACCAAGATTAGGTAAAGCAGACCATTTCTAGGGCACCTTTTCATGCCAGTAGGTAAGAAATGTGGTCCTTAAGTGGGCAGTTCTGAATCAAAACTATCTATAATTATATGAAAAAATTTCTAAGTTACTATTGATTAAAGAAATGCAAAATTAAAGCAACTCTGATGTACCACCTCACACATATCTGATTAGCTGATATGACAGAAAAAGAAAATAATAAATGTTGGAGGGGATGTGGGAAAATTGGGACATTAATGCATAGTTGGTGAAGTTGAGAACTATGATCCAACCACTCTGAAGAGTAATTTGGATCTGTGTCCAAAGAGCAATCAAATTGTGTATACCATTTGATATGTAGCTATGCCACTATTCAGGTTGTATCCCCCAAAATACAAAAAAGGTGGAAGGGAAGGACCCACTTGTGCAAAAATATTTATAGCAGCTCTTTTTGTAGTGTCAAAGAACTGGAAATCAAGGGAATGCCCATCAATTGGGGAATGTCTGAACAAGTTGTGGTATATGATTGTAACGGAATAATACTATGCCATAAAAAATGATGAGCAAGCAGATTTCAGAAAAACCTGGAAAGGACGTACATGAACTGATACAAAATGAAGTGAGCAGAACCAGGAGAACATTGCACAAAATAACAGCAATACTGCAAGATGACCAACTGTGAATGACTTAGCTATTGTTATCACTACAATGATCCAAAGGACTCATGATGAAAAATGCAATCCACCTCCTGAGAAAGAAATGATGGAGTCTGAATGCAGACTGACGCATACTATTTTTCACTTTCTGTATTTTTTGGTAATATTTTCCCTTTAGGTCTGTGTCTTCTTTCACATCATAATTAATATAGTAATATGTTTTACATAATATGGTTATACACATTTGACATGTATAACCCATATCAAGTTGCTTACTATCTCAGAACGGGAGAAAAAGAGGGAGAGAAAAAATTTGGAACTCAAAAATTTTTAAAATGAATGTTAAAAATTGTTTTTACATGTAACTGAAGGAAATTTAAATATATATATATATATAAAGAAAAAAAGAAGGCTGCTCAGACTACTTAGGGGCTGCCAAACCCCACTGTGCTTTAGTCTAGTCAGAAGACGACCCGATGACTTGGGCTGCCTATGTGCAGGGTTGTGAATACAGCTTTCAGTATATCCACTCTTGCTACTTAGTCATTAGCTCCTTGCCACAGGACTTCAAAGGAGGTAAAATAGTAAGATAGTAAAATAGTAACATAATAATAAAATAGTAGAATGATAGAATTGTAAAACTATTAAATAGTAAAATAATGAAATGATAAAATGGTATGGGTGATGTCTTTTGACGAGCATAAATTGGATTTAAGTGAGGCAGCGTTGCATGAAGTTATCAGCCTCGCTCTTCCAAAGTCATCAGTGCCCAGTGAAAGACAAAAGTCCAGACAGCTGGCAATGGCTCTGGATGCAGGGAAGGAGGTTTAAGCTGCTGTTTTCCCAGTATCTATTTACTGGGGGTTTGACTTCAAAAACAAAGAGAATTTAGTGATTGTTTTAACATCTTCCCAGAAGAAAGAGTAATGGTGTTCCCTAGAACTGAAATCAATAATCAATATGGTGACTAGTTGGAGTGAGTCAGACACTAACACAATCTTCTTCACCACAAGTGAGCTGGGAAAGGGGAAGGAGGAGGAGGCAGAGAGGGTTAGAGAGTGGCACAGAAAGTCCTGCTCTAAGGGGGTTTGTGAATCTGGGAAAGCTCCTGCCCCCCCCAAAGGTGAGAGTGGGAAGAATAAAATGACTGGCACCTCTGACTTTCTGCCCACATGCCCACTCTGAATTATATTTTGTGTCTTATCAAATCTCAAACCTTCATGTGAACTCTTTACTAAGTCCTCTCAGCTGCCAGTACTTCCCACTCCTCCTTAAATTACAATGCATATATTTTGTTTATTTATACAAGTACCTGTTTTTCCCTCTTAAAACATTGCTTTTGTGTTCATCCTTCATTGCTGAAGAAGACCATGCTATCAAAGAAGATGACATGATTTACACTTGACTTTGCTTTGAGTGAGGGAGGGCTGTGAGCAAGGTCACCAGCCTCACTTCTCCTCCAGAGCCATCTGAATCCAGTGACCAGATATTCATTAGGATGCCTGGAGATGACCCAGGATGCACTGGGAGACCTTGGCCCCTTTCCCTTAAAACACATAAGTTTTTTGAAGGTAGGACCTACTTCATTTTTATCTTTGTATATTCTGTACTTGCTACATCTTTGCATCAGTTCATGTAAGTCTTTCCAGGTTTTTCTGAAGCGCTTTTCATCTCTTATATACCACAACTTGTTCAGCCATTCCCCAATAGATAAGAATCCCCTGAATTGCCAATTGTCACTGTAAGCAAGCTGGCTAGATATTATTTAATTTCACCCCAGCTCTATACTGTCTCCCTCAGAAGTCAGTGTCTACTGCACGACAGGTCAGTGGGTAGAGCTCCTTTACCTGTTGGTGTTTTCCTCTCCAGTGTAGTGATTTCCCCTGCCACTAGTCAGCTTTATCAGGGGATTCAGAATCTTCAATTTCTCAAACTCACAAGGTCACCTATAAGCCTAGCAGTATCTATCTGCTGCTCAGTTAATTATATTCAGGAAAGGAAACACAGAGTAAGAAAGGCAGTCAAAAGTCTAGGCTCAGCTTAACTAGCTGAGTGCATGTAGGGAAGTCACCATTTCTGAGGGGTTAGGGGGAAAGTATGGCTGTCTTCCCTCCCCAGCCTTTCTCTGCCTCAGGGATTTACCTGAATAAACTTGACCAAAACTGAGACAATGCAGAGATCATTCCCTTTTAAAGATCTGAGTCAGCAGTACTTTCTGCTCAGTGGCCAACAAGGAGAGTGCTTCATCATTTCCAAATCAGCCAAGTCCTTCATCTCTGAAGCCAGAAATAGCTAGAGGCTTCATTATCCCCAAAGTGTCCAAGAACCATGTTAGCACAAGTGGTCAGCCAGAAGTATGGCAGTTCTGTGCATATCATTTTACATTTGTGTATTTCAGTGTTTTTGTTTGTTGAAAATTTTCTTTGAAACTTGTGTTTAACTTCTAAATGTGCACCTATTATAGGGAGTCTGCCCCTTGTGGTGAAAAACTGTTAAGAGATTTTTGAAGGGTGGAGTAATGAAACCTACAACACTCCTGTTATGTTCTCTGACTGTTCTGAAAATGAACTTATTGCAAAAGAATAGGACCAGGAAGCATGTAAGTTATGTTTCTTCTTTTAGGATGCATATCTCCCCTACCATCAGAAAATAAATCAGGATGATCCCCTTTGGTTTACTTCTCCTTCTCCTCCTCCTCCTTCTTCTCCTTTTCCCTCTTCTTCCTCTTCTTCTTCTTTTCTTTCTTCTTCTTCCTTCTCCTCCTCCTCTTCTTCTTCTTCTTCTTCTCATCCTCCTCCTACTACTCCTTTTTCCTTTTTTATAATAGTTTTACTTATTTATTTTTAGATTTTGACATTCATTTCCACAAAATTTTGAGTTCTAATTTTTCTCCCCATCTCTCCCCTCCCCCCACCTCATAACACCTTGCATTCTGATTACCCCTTCCCTCAATGAGCCTTGCTTTCTAACACACTCCACCCTTCCCTTATCCCCATCTTCTCTCTTGTCCTGTAGGGCAAGATAGATTTCTATACCCCATAACCTGTATTTCTTATTTCCCAGTTACATGCAATAACAATTCTCAACATTCATTTCTAATACTTTAATTCCAACTTCTCTCTCTTCCTCCCTCCCCATGAATCCCCACTGAGAAGACTTCCATAATAGTCATGTTGTGTAAGACTAACTAGCCCTCCATCCTACCCTGCCCCCATTTATTCTATTCTCTCTTTCAACCTTGTCCCTCCCCAAAACAGTTTACTTCTAATTACTCCCTTCTCCCATTTGCCCTCCCTTCTATCATCCTCCTCACCCCACTTGCCCCCTTCTCCACTACTTTCCTGTAGAGTAAGCTAGATTTTCATGCCAAATTAAGTCAGGATGTTATTCCTTCCTTAAGCCATATGTGAAGAGAGTAAGCTTCACTTTTTCCCTCTCACTTCCTCCCTTTTCTCCTTCATTGAAAAATATTTTTCTTGACTCTTTTATGAGAAATAATTTGCCCCATTCCATTTCTCCCTTTCTCCTCCCAATATATTCCTTTCTCTCCCCTAATTTTATTTTTTATAGATATCATCTCTTCTGATCAACTCAACCTGTGCACTCTGTCTATATGTGTGTGTGTGTGTATATAATCCCTCCACCTACCCAAATACTGAGAAAAGTTTCAAGAGTTACAAATCTTATTTTTTCATGCCATGTAGGAATGTAAACAGTTCAGCCTTAGAAAATCCTTTATGATTTCTCTTTCCTGTTTACCTTTTCATGTTTCTCTTGATTTTTGTGTTTGAAAGCCAAATTTTCTCTTCAGCTCTGGTCTTTTCATCAAGAATATTTGAAAGTCCTCTATATCATTGAATGACCATTTTTTCCCCTGAAGTATTATACACAATTTTGCTGGATAGGTGATTCTTGGTTTTAATCCCAGTTCCTTTGACTTCTGGAATATCCTATTCTAAGTCCTTTAATCCCTTAATGTAGAAGCTGTCAGATCCCGTGTTATCCTGATTGTATTTCCGCAATATTTGAATTTTTTTCTTTCTAGCTGTTTGCAATATTTTCTCCTTGACCTGAGAACTCAGAAATTTGGCCACAATATTCCTAAGAGTTTCTCTTTTCTAGTCTCTTTCAGGAGGTAATTGGTGGATTCTTTCAATATTTATTTTGCCATTTGGTTCTAGAATATCAGGGCAGTTATCCTTGATAATTTCATGAAAGATAATGTCTAGGCTCTTTTTTGAATCATGGCTTTCAGGTAGTCTCATAATTTTTAAATTGTCTCTCCTGGATCTGTTTTCCAGGTCAGTTGTTTTTCCAGTAAGATGTTTCACATTATCTTCTATTTTTTCAATCTTTTGGTTTTGTTTTGTGACTTCTTGGTTTCTCATAAAGTCATTAGCTTCCCTGAACCTCCACTCTCATTTTTAAGGAACTATTTTGTTCTGTGAGCTTTTGAACCTCCTTTTCCATTTGGCTAATTTTGCTTTTTAAATCCTTCTTCTCATTGGCTTTTTGGACCTCTTCCTCCAATTGAGTTAGCCTATTTTTAAGGGTGTTATTTTCCTCAGCATTTTTTTGGGTCTCCCTTAGCAAGCTGTTGACATGCTTTTCAAGCTCTTTCATGGCCTGAACCTACTGCATATTCATTTTGGAGGTACTGAATACAGAACCCTTGACTTCCTCTGACAGTATGCATTGTTCTTCCTCATCCAAAAAGATGGAAGGAAATACCTGTTCACTGAGAAAATAATCCTTTATGGTCTTATTTTTTTCCCTTTTTTTGGCATTTTCCCAGCCAGTTACTTGACTTCTGAATCTTTTGTCAAGAAGAGGGTCCTAGGGCTCCTTCTCCCTCCAGGACTGGGCTCAGGGCCAAAGTTCAGATCAATTGCTCAGTTCCTCCAGGGGCATTAGGCTGGTGCTTCACAAATGGACATCCATTGCTGCTGCTACCCCTGCTGCCGCTACCCCTGCTGCCACCAGCCCTGCTTTCACTGCAGCTACCACTGCTGCCACCTGGGGCCAGTGCAGGAAGGAGCCCTGTTCCCCTCTTGCCCAGTTAGGAAAGACCTCTTACTGACCTTTGAAGCTTTCTTTGACACTTGTGGGTTGAGGGATCTGAGACCCTCCCTGCTGGAGGCAGGAAGCCTCTTCCAGTCCTGTTCCTCCAAGTGCCATGGGGCCAGGGCTAGGCTCTGCTCTGCTCAGCATCCCATGGGATAGACCTTTCCTGTAGGCATTCCAGGTTACCTTTGGCTGGAAATCTCTTTCACTCTGTTGTTCGGTGGCTTCTGCTGCTCTAGAATTTGCTGAGAGTCACTTTTTACAGGTATTTTATGGGTTGTAAGGAAAGAGCTAGCGTATGTGCATCTTTCTACTCCATCATCTTGACTCTGCCCACCTCTTCTTCTTTTTCTTCTTCTTCTTCTCCTCTTCCTCCTCCCTCTTCTTCCTCTTCTTCTTCTGTCTTGCTGAAATGCTCATAAAAAATTATGGAGATAAGAAAGCAAACATATCAGTAGTTACTGGTATCTTCTTGATTATTCTTTTAGGTTAACAGTCTTATCTATGATTTTGTCCAATTCTTCAGTATCTTCTTCTCTTTCAGAAATCCTGATAATCACTTCTTCCATGTACTGAACTTTCTTATCTTTAGTGTGGATTTCCTCTACCTGTACTTGATCTGGTCCAGTTGCTTTTCCTATCTTTGTATTTTTAGGGCCATTTTTACTTCCTTATGTAGCATATAGGGGACTGAGTCATTAGAGTTCAAATATGATAGCTTTTTTTCATCCTTGATGAAGGAAAGAGTTTGTAGAAAATTTAAATTAGATCCAATTGTTCCATTTTTCATCTCTCCTTTTAATTTTATTTTAATGTTCTTAGGAGGAACTAGTTTAGTTGGATATCATGCAAATCTTCCTGCAAATTTTCATGTCTTATTATTTAATGAGATCCTATTTCCTATAATCTTCTACTATCTTTCTCCATAAAATTTTGCAAAGGATTTCATAATCTAAACATGTTGCCCTTGGTTGCTAATTTCTCTCTTAGGAAGGAGATCATGTTTTCTGTGCAATTTCTGGACTCATTCATCCTCCTTATTGTGATGATTGCCTTGCAGTGATTCAACATCTATAAGAAATATTAATTTTCCTCCATGTCTTTTATTCATGTCCCACTTTATGGTATCAATAACTCATTTAAATTCATCAGGTTAAATTTGTGATTACATGCTAATTCTTGTTCAATGTGCATCATCTTTACATCATACCTTCTGAGTCTCTTATTAATATGTTCATGATATATTGGCAAGAGATGTTTGATTAGAATATAAACTTTTAGACTCTTTTGCTTCTTAATCCTAAACCTTACCTTCCAATATATTTTTGACATCTTTCCTCATACCCTCCACTGCATTGGGTTATATTAGTTTGGAGAATTTTAATAAATTCTTTGTAGAATTTCCTCAAATACTTCATTGCTTTTCTAAATTTGTCAATAGCAGAACATTGAAAAATGGGAAAATTTTGTTGAAGTGCTGGGGAGAAAACTGATGGAGTTGTAAATGGATTCAACTGCTTAAAGTATGAAAGGAAACATGACTAAATTTTTCATGCCCTTTGACCCATAGATTCCATTACTGAGACAACATTCAAAGAGGTTAGGGACAACATTCAAAGAGGTTAGGAACAACATGAAAAAGTTTATATTCATAAAATGTTCACAGCAGCATTATTTATAACAAAGACCTAAGAAACAAAATATGTAACCAGCAATTGTAGAATTGCTTAACAGAATATGGTATGTGAATTCATGAGACATTACTACTACGTAAGGAATGTTGAATAAGAATTTAGAAAAACATGGAAAGACATATATAAGGTGATGGACAGTGAAGAAAGCTAAGTCAGATACACAAAGTGACTTTAAAAAAAATAAAATCAACAAGAAGTAGCAAAATGCCATTGGCCAAACACAGAATCATGCCTCTAATACAATGACCAGGGCTTTGCTCCTGGGTATTGTAATTTAGAGGGTACAAAAATTTTTACAATATGAAGTTCCTTCACTAGCCTGCACCTCTCTGGACAGCAATCTTCCTGGGTTTCTGAGTTTTTTATTTCTTAACCAAGGTCCCAAAATTGTGAGCTATAGCTCTAGTAAAATATAATGTTTAATGTCAGTACCATACTATCAGTCAGTCAGTTTTCAAACACTTATTATGGGCTTACTATTTACTAGGCACTGTGCTGAGTGTTTGGAATGCAAAGTAAAAATGAACAAAATGTAGAGGCACTGACAGTTAACAGCAGTGGTGGAAGAAGTCTGAGAAATACTATAAGAGAACTAAGTTTAAATTTTTCTGAGAAGAAAGATTGAGAGATAACCATCATCTCTGAGTTTTTCCTTTCTTTAGGGGCAAGACTCCCCCCAGAGAGAACACAATCTATGTACATGGGCCCAGAGCTGAGAAGGACCGCCTTAGTGACAAGTGTGAGAGTATGCAACCCAACCTTTTTAGGCAAAACAATAGTGCTTTTCCATTTTATTTTTTTCTTACAAATGCTATTCTTGCTCTACAACCTCCATATCATAGTTCTGAGTATCTAAAGAGCTTGTTAATGAGATTTAGAGATAGTCTTAGGTAACTAATATCCTAAACTTATTTTTTTTATGACTATGTAAGAGCCAAGGCAATAATAAATATCTGTCTGTGTGTAGTTCCTAGTAGTCAAGAATGAAATTTATTAAAGTTATCTTAACGATTTTGCAGTAGGAAGAAAGAGGACAAGAACAGAAGACACCTAGAAATCAGTTTCTTTCTCTGCTAAATGAGAATAATACCTCCTAGGGTTGTTGTGACAATAAATGAGGGGATATTTATAAAGCACTTGGACATCCTTGAAGCACTATAAAAAAGTCAGGTATTATTGTTATTATTATTTTGTGGAATTACTTCATTTCCAGATGTTTAATTGATCAACTCAAAGTTCAGGAAAAACTGATAATACTTATTTCCCCTGGATTAACCTCCTTTTACTCAAATGTCTCTATATTTAATTCATGGCTATTATGTTTCATTTGTTTCTCATTGTTTTATTTACTAGTAGGTTCCTTTTTAAGACCTGTAACTCTCCAAGTTATTTAATATAGTAAGGTATATGTTTATCCATCGATATGCAAAGGATATGGATTTAACGTTTCTTGTTTTTAGTTTAAATTTTTTTTTTCAGTTTGGACTAGATTATAAAATTACCTCTTGCTCTCAATTCATGACCTGATGTATTTCAAAAGAAAATTGTCTGATGAGTAATCTTCAGTTAAAGATTTTAGGAGAAACGTTCAGTTGTTCATGATGCCTTTAGTGTATCAGTTATACCAATTTTAAAATAAAGTTACTCTTCTAAAGAAAACAAATGGTTAGCCAAATTGTTCAGAACTTGAGCCTAATTACCTATTGGACCAGAAGCAAGACTAAACCCCCGTTAATGTTGGTTAGTTTTAACTGAGAATTTAAACTGCAAAGGAGAAGGTAGCCAATAAATTATTCATTTCTTGTGTTCTAATACCAACCTTAATCCTACCCATTTGGTTATATCCATGACAATAGACTCTTTCATTCCAGTCCTAGGATGTCACTAGAGTCTTGGAGCATCCCCAGGAAGGCATAAAGGAGTTGCCAAGGAAACCACGATGGAAATTCCAACTATCTTTTAGGTGCTTTACAATTGACAGCTAAATGCCTTTTGGACATGGTTACTGTTGTGATAGGGTGTACTGCTTCAGCTGTCATGCATCTAGTAAGATTGTGTGTGGATAACCTTGGACTTCCAGGGGGAGGGGGGAAGACAGCAAAAACCTCCATCCTTCTAGGGAAGGAAATTAGATTCTCTCTCCTTCCAGACAGCTACAAAAGAGGTCATTCTCTTGATTTGGAGGAGAGCACTGAAGCTTGATTGCTAGTTTTTTCACTTGCTTATAGATACAATTAGAAAGGATTTAAGTGTGTTTAGTCAGTGATGAGTGCATGTACTTCTGTTAATCATCCTGGGAGAGTTAAGACTCTGTAAAGAGTTTCCACTTGTAGTAAGATTTTGTTTTTATAGTTTCCTGTAGAAAAATACATTTCCTTGTTTGGTAGAATATAGTGGGGAACCTCTTCAGTTACTTTATATCTGCTTTATGCAGCCCTTAGAATAATGTGCTAAAATGTCATATATGTATCTTTTTCTCTATTCTATACTTAATATTGAATAATTATAATGTTTTAATAAGGAACATGTTAGAATCATATAACCCTGACTACTTGTTTCATTTTTAACAACTAGGGTAAGAAAGTTTAAAGAGTTAAGGGAGATCATAGAATAACAGGATCACAGATCAAGAGACAGAAAGGGACCTGAGAGGTCATCTCTCCAGCCTTCTGATATTACAGAAGAGGAAACTGAGTCCCAGAGACATTAAATTACTTGTCCAAGGTGATACCTGTCATCAGTGAATTCTTCCAACTTAAATGAATAAATGGTTGAGCCATCAAAAATTATATGCCTGTACAAAGGGAAAATATTTCATGAACTAATATATTGTTCCATTTTTTCAGCAAAGTCCCCTCTCTTCAGGGACAGAAAGAAATTACCAAGGAATGACTGTTGTTGGCACACATTTCACATGTTTATATTCATATTTCTTATATCACAATCTCAAAAGATAATCTCTAAAGCAATATGAAATGGGGATAGAAGAGGAGAAAAAATTAGTAAATTAGATCAGGTTTAAAAGTTTGTTTAGGCTCAAAATACCTAATTATTGCTTTACCTAAAATTTTGTCCAACAATTTAGAGGTCACTAAATTCTTCCTCTTATTTCTCCTTTGTGAGGTGGCAATTCCAGTGGTCCATAAATTTGGACAGAATCTAACAAGCTCTATCCAAGGCATTTTCTCTCTAAGTAAATATATTCAATCTCTTCTTAATCCTTTCCCAATGCCCAGCCAAAGCCTTACTCAGGTTGTTTAATTACATTTCCAAAAATTCAATGCATAAATGATGCAACAAATGTATCATATTAATTAGACGCTATCATAACATTTTCTGATAATGTGTGAAATTCCTTTGGAAGAAAGTAGAACTTTTAAAATATTAAAGTCTATTCATTTGGACTTAAAATTTTTCAACAGAAATGAATCTCAATGAAAAAAATCCTCCAAATTGGACATGCATTGCTAAGCAATGCTAGAAAAAGTCTAAAAATTGAGTGATTTCATTAGTTATCAGTATATGCTACACAATGACAAACAAACTCCCAATGTTTTCAGGTTATTTTTTCACTCTATTTTTATTTATCCCTATGTCATTTATTATTTTTTAAAAATATGTTAAAAACTTCTCCATTATTATCAAGTTCTCAATCTTCTTCCCAACCATCCACATTACTTTAAATGACTTTACTGATACCATCTTATCTATAGTCATATGAAAAAATGCTCTAAACCACTACTGATTAGAGAAATACAAATCAAAATAACTGTAGGGTACTCTTATGGTATCACACCTGGCTAACATGAAAAAACAGGAAAATGATAAATGTTGGAGAAGATATAGGAAATTTGGAACACTAATGCATTGTTGGTGGAGTTGTGAACTGATCCTACCATTTTGGAGAGCAATTTGGAACTATGCCCAAAGAGTTATAAAACTGTGCATAACCTTTGATTCAGCAATACTACTTCTAGGTCTATATCCCAAAGAGATCATAAAAATGGGAAAAGGACACATATGTACAAAAATATAGCAGCTCTTTTTGTGGTGGCCAAGAATTGGAAGTTGAGAGGATGCCTGTCAATTGGGGAATGGTTAAACAAATTGTGGTACATGAATGTGATGGAATACTATTGTTCTATGATGAGTATGGTGGACTTCAGAACCGATGCAAGTGAAGTGAGCAGAACCAGGAGAACATTATACACATAATAGCAATATTGTGACTAACTTTGATAGACTTATCTCTTCTCAACAATGCAATGATCTAAGACAACTCCAAAAGATTTGTGGTGGAAAATACTCTCCACGTTCACAGAAAGAACTATGGAATCTGAATGCAGAATGAAGCAGACTATTTGCTTTCTTTTTTGTTGTTGCTTCTCCTTTCTTATAATTTCTCCCATTGGTTCTAATTCTTCCTTACAACATGACCAATGTGAAAATATGTTTGATATGAATGTATATGTATAGCTTATATCAGATTGCATGCCATCTTGGGAAGGGGGGGAATTTAGAACTCAAACTCTTATGGAAGTGAAAACTAAAAATATATAAATGAGAAAAAAAGAAAATTCAAACTATCATTCTTGATTTTCCTCAAATTTCCACTTGCAACCAGAAAAACTTCCTAGCATTTTTCTTCTTATTCAAAGGAAAATATATTTATTGCCAAATCGCATACTTTTGATTTTAACCTCTTACCTCTTTAGATTTTACTCCTTCAATAATTTCTCCCTTTTTCTCTCCTACTCAGTCCTCTCCATTCCCTATCATAGTCCCACCACATCTTCAGTTTTTCCCTTTCTAATGGTGCTTCTGTCTGTCAAACATACTTAAGTCTTTTCTAAGAAACAAATAAATCAGTAAGAGCTTTCCTCAACCTTTCTACCCCAAAGAGTTACCATCACTTTTGTTACCAAACTTGTTGAGAAAGTAGTCTACACAAAAAGAAAGGACCCACATATACAAAAAACATTTTTAGGAGCGCTTTTTTTCTTGTAGCAAAGAATTGGAAATAATGTGGGAATACCATTATTCGGGGTATATGAAAGGAAGTATTTATTATGCCACAAGAAATTATGCACAAAAGATAAAGAAACTTTTGCTGTCTCCATGATTTAGGGTAACCAGAATCCAAAAGAAGGTAAACAAATGAACAGACAAAACCATGAACTGATGTCTACACTGAACTCACTTAGCATCCCTTTCAGATGCCTCAGGCTAAACTGAGAGGCTGCAGTAGTGGGCCCATAGGGGTTACAGTGACAATAAAACCCAAACGGATTTTCTAGTCCTTTGGAGATCCTGACTCCAGGCTGTAGAAATTTGCTTGAACCAGGACAGCTAGCCAATGGGCATTCTTCAGTGCTCTAGAATATAGAAGATGCCTGGGGTTATACAGCCAGGCCCCTGAAGTCAAATCTTTGATGCCAAAAACAGAGGGATAGGGACAAGACATGAGTTTGGACTTAAAATAGAGGTCAATACCATATTCTACCCTCCATTCCAGAGAGACAGAAATTACATGAATCAACCCTGTAGCACCAGTATAGCAGTTATCTGAAGTGCTGTTGCCAGGGCAATGAACTGAGGAAGAGAGGGAGCAAGATAGGACACTGTGTGTGTGTGTGTGTGTGTGTGTGTGTGTGTGTGTGTGTGTGTGTGTGTGTGTGTGATATTCTGTAAAATGTTCAGGGTGGGAGGAAGTTGAGATACTTTGACATTCAACTTCGAAGGAAACCACCATTAGAGGGGGCTCAGTCTGAGACTTAGCAAGTGAGTAATAAAGGAAAATAAGGGGAGGGAGAAATTGAAATTACCAAAGATCCCAGGAAGAAGAAAACTCAAAGACCTTGAACATAAGTGAATAAATCAACAGGGAAATTATTAGCAGCAGAAAAAAATGTGTCCTACAGATCTATTAAATGACTTCAGGCATTTATCAATAAATAATGTAAAACCAAGGAAAATGATGCAATGTTTGATACAGAAGATCTTGTGAAATTTGAGGAGAACATGGAACCACAACATGATATTCTTGAATGATTTCAAAGAGAAATTGGAAATATGAGAGCACAGCAAAAAGAATAGGCAAAATAGAAAAACAAGAATCTGCAATGCCAATCTTACTAAAGAAACAAAAAAGGGAATTCAAACATATGGAAAGGAAGAAGGATTTAGAAGATAAGTAAAAAACAATAACATTAATAGAAAGTATGCTCACTATGCCAACAAAACATAATCATTGGAAGACAGGATGTATAGAGATAACCTAAAAATCATAGGTCTTCCAGAAAAACACAACGGGACAAAAAACCTTAAGACTATAATGTAGGAAATAATAGAAGAGAAATGCCTAAAGTGTTTTATTAATTGGATGAGTGCTACCTTACTCAAAGGGAAAACCTGAAAAGACCTTAGCCTAAAAAGGTACAGGGTCGGGGGTGGAGCCAAGATGGAGGAGCAAACCAGGGCCTTGCTAGAGCTCTCCTTTCAAACTCAGCTAAATACCTGTACGAAATGACTCTAAACAAATTCGGGAGCTGCAGAACTCACAGAATGAAGAAGTGAAGCAAATCTCCAGCCCAAGACAGACTGGAATGTCTACGGGAAAGGTCTATAGTGCTATTCTGGGAGCACAGCACAGTCCAGCGTTGGCTGAGACAGGACAGAAGGGGACCAGAACAGGGACTGAATCTCTGGCACTTGTGATGGTTTCCAAACTTCACAACCTCAAAACATGGAGGACAGATTGGAAGGTCAGAGGAAAAAACTGCTGGACCTATGTGAGAGGGTAAATTCATGGTGTAGAGGAGCCCAATGCAGGTGGGGCAGAGACAGTGGCTGCTTCTGGAGCTCTAGGCCCATAGATCGTGGGGGTATCAAGCAGCTGACAGTACACTCCCCTCATCCTCACTGGAAGCAGAGAACTACCTTGATAAAGAGCTCAAAAGTCAAGGAAATGGCTGAGGAAATGAGCAAAAACTGGAAAAAGAATCAGACTATAGAATCTTACTTTGGTGACAAGGAAGACAGAAATATACAAACAAAAGAAGACAACAAAATTAAAGGTCCTACATCCAAAGCCTCCAAGAAAAATATGAATTGGTCTCAGGCCATGGAAGCGTTCAAAAGGGATATTGAAAATCAAGTAAGAAAAGCAGAGGAAAAATTGGGAAGAGAAATGAGAGTGATGCAAGAAAATCATGAAAAAAATAGAATCAACTGCTTGCTAACCCAAAAAATGACGAAGAAAATAATGCCTTAAAAACAGACTAACCCAAATGGCAAAAGAGATCCAAAAAGTCAATGAGAAGAATGCCTTAAAAAACAGAATTGGCCAGATGGAAAAAGAAGTCCAAAAGCTCACTGAAGAAAATAATTCCTTAAAGATTATAATGGAGCAGATGGAAGGTAGTGACTTTATGAAAAATCAAGAACCAAAGGAATAAAAAAATAGCAGACAATGTGAAATATTTCATTGGAAAAGCAACTGACCTGAAAAATGAATAGAGGAGAGACAGTTTTAAAATTATTGGACTACCTGAAAGTCATAATCAAAAAAGAGCCTAGACATCATCTTTCAAGAAATTATCTTGGAAAACTGCCCTGATATTCTAGAATCAGAGCGCAAAATAAGTATTGAAAGAATCCACCAATCACCCCCTGAAAGACATCCAAAAAGAGAAACTCCTAGGAACATTGTAGCTAAATTCCAGAGTTCCCAGGTCAAGAAAAAATATTGCAAGCAGCTAGAAAGAAACAATTTGAGTATTGTGGAAAGGATAACACAAAATCTAGCAGCTTCTACATTAAGGGATCAAAGGGTTTGAAATATGATATTCTACAGGTGAAAGGAGGTAGGATTAAAACCAAGAATCACCTACTCAGCAAAACTCAATATAATGCTTCAGGGGAAAAAAGCTCATTCAATGAAAAAGAGGACTTTAAATCATTCTTGATGAAAAGACTCAGAGCTTAATAGAAAATTTGTCTTTCAAACACAAGAATCAAGAGAGGCATAAAAAGGTAAACAGGAAAGAGAAATCATACAGGGCTTTCTAAACCTGAACTGTTTCCATTCCTACATGGAAAGATAATTATAACTCTTGAGACTTTTCTCAGTATTAGGGTAGTTTGAGGGATTATATACATGTAGACAGAGGGCACAGAGTGAGTTGAATATGAAGGCATGATACATAAAAGTAATATTAAGGAGTGAGAGAGGAATATATTGGGAGGAGAAAGGGAGAAATACAATGGGAAGAATTGTCTCATGTAAAAGAGGCAAGAAAAAGCTTTTTCAATGGAGGGAATGAAAGGGAAGGTGAGAGGGAAAGAGCGAACTTTACTCTTATCACATTTGGCTTAAGGAAGGAATTACATGGACATTCAAATTGGTATGAAAATCTACTAAGAAAAGTAGGAGGAATGGGATAATCAGGAGATAGTGGGGATAATAGAAGATACAGTAAATGGGAGAAGGGGGAAATTAGAAGTAAACACTTTTAAGGAAGGACAGAGTCAAAAGAGAGAATAGAATAAATAGGGGGCAGGATAGGACGTACAGAAGTATAGTTAGTCCTTCACAACATGATTGTTATGGAAGTTTTTGCATGATTACACATGTATAACTTATATTGAATTGTTTGCCTTTTCAGTGGGGATGAGTGGGAAAGGAGGAACGAAGAGAAGTAGAAACTCAAAGTTTTAAAAATGAATGTTAAAAATTATTTTTACATGCAACTGGAAAATACGACATATGGGCAATGGGGTATAGTAATCTCTCTTGACCTACAAGAAAATAGAGGGGATGGGGATAACAGAAGGCAGGTATGATAGGAGGTAGGGGAGATTGGAGGAAAGGGTAATCAGAATGCACACTGCCTTGGGGTGGGTAGGGGGAGAGATGGGGAGAAAATTTGGAACTCAAAATCTTGTGGAAGTGAATGTTGAAAAATAAAAATAAGTAAATTAATTTTTAAAAAAGGCCCAGGGTCACCCATTGCATCCTGAGGCATGTCCAGTCATCTTGATGAATATCTAGTCACTGGACCCAGATGGTTCCAGAGGAGAAAGTGAGGCTGGTTACCTTGCATAGCCCTCCCTCACTTAAATCAAAATTAACTGCAACTCATGTCATCATTTCCCTGATATCATGGTCCTCTAGAAAAAAAACACAAATACAACCTGTGAGTAGACTGAGCTCCACGAATGGGGATCTAGCCAGCTGGGTAACTCAGCGTATCCTCTCTCTCTCCCTCTCTTCTTACCAAAGGAAGGTAAATTTTGATGTCTGGAAGCTGCCTAGGTAACTTGGGGGTTTACTGGATAGATTCTTTCCTTCCTCCTCTCCTTCCCTCCTTTTTTTCCTTCCTCTTTCTTTCTTTCTTTCTTTCTTTCTTTCTTTCTTTCTTTCTTTCTTTCTTTCTTTCTTCCTTCCTTCCTTCCTTCCTTCCTTTCTTTCTTTCTTTCTTTCTTTCTTTCTTTCTTTCTTTCTTTCTTTCTTTCTTTCTTTCTTTCTTTCTTTCTTCCTTCCTTCCTTTCTTTTTTCTTTCTTTCTTTCTTTCTTTCTTTCTTTCTTTCTTTCTTTCTTTCTTTCTTTCTTCTTTTCTTTCTTCTGTTATATATTAGATTTAAAGACTGTATTAAATCTAAAATACTAATAACAAAATGGTACTTTGTGTCCCCCTATGAATTCTATTCTCTTCTGTGTATCTTTCTGATTACTCCTCAATCTCCTTCCTTGGATCTTCATCATCTTCCTGAGATTTTAATATAGACATCACACCAAGAAACTTTGCCTTGGCCTTCTCTTCTAATCTTTCTCTCTCTGTCTCTGTCTCTCTGTCTCTGTCTCTCTCACATAAATATATATTCCCCAAATTTCTATCTCTAGTATCTCTCTCTAAGCACTAGACCTACATGTTCAATTGCCTCAAACACAATGTAGAAAATCCCTTGCTATCTTAAACAACTATATTAACTGTTTTAATAATATATATTCTTATATATATGTATCTTATGTATATATATATATCTTCTATATATATATATATGTATATATAGAGTTTCTAATATGTTATCTCAAAGACATAGAATGCAACCACTAATCATTCTTGATTGAATGAAGAGCAGTAAAGGTAACCATAGAAAGAGAAGATAGCTGGAAAATAGATCCTGATTCTTATGGTAGAGCTAGAAATCCATAACATAACCCATAATTTTGAAGCAATTAAAAACTAGATATGATTATATAAAAGGAAATTTATACAAGCTGTAAGAGGCTGATTTGAGTTGCATGATGATGTTACTTCTCCTATGAATGTCACATTTTTTCTTTTTTTATTACAAAATATAAGATTATCAATAAATATGACCATGTCCATGCACAAAGAAGGCCATAAAAGGGTGATTGCATGTAAAATCTTGAATCTATTAAATACAGATTATTTAAATATGTGTGTGTATGTGTGTGTGTGTGTGTAAATTTAACATGGTAATTCCAATAATGTCCTGTTTGTCTATGTCCCCTTTTAAACTTCTTTCTACTCACTTTCATGTACTGTTAAAATATTTATTACTCATTTTATCTCCTGTTATCCCTTGTTTGGTCAATGACGATTATGAAACACATTTCCTCTTCTGTTCCTTGAATTTGTTTATGATAAGAAGAAAGGACAGCAAAAGCGACTCCTTGTTGAACAAATAACTATAAAATAAAAACAATCTTGTAAGCAGTCAGTCACAGAAATTACATATGGAGCAAAATGTACCAGAAGCTGTTTCCTGATATGACTGTCAACCCCATAAAATGTTCCAATTGTTACTGTAGATATTTTCTTTGCTGATGGGTTAACACTCACCCAGAGTATTATGTATGTGTGTATGTGTATATAAAGTGTATATCTATGTACTGCCCATTTGGAACAATGGGCAGAGCAATCTGATTATTCCTTTTTGTTAGCAAGTAAAATTTTTGTTTGGTTTGTGTGACTGGAGTTAGTCTAGTTCACCGTCAATGACATGACCTCACGTACATAAGTTTGTTATCTATTTGGATTATCATTTACCTTTTGGAATACCATATTCCAAACTTTTCATCTTTATGTAGTTGCTGCCAAGTTTTGAGTGATACTTCCTCTGGTTCCTTTTTATTTGGTCTCTTTCTTCTTGATTGTTTACAGTTTTTTTTTTTAAATCTGGAAGCTCTGGATTTTGGCTATAAACATTCTTAGGTGCTTTCAGGTTGGGGTTTCTTTCAAAAGCTATGTGGTAGATGATTTTTTTTGTTTTTGTTTTTGTTTTAATTATATTTATTTTCTTCACTTAGTTTTCTCTCCTTTTAGCTCTCCCTTCCAAAAAAAACCAAACCTCTTGTATCAAATATTCATATTCAGGCAAGATAAATTCCCATACTGGCCATACTAAAAAATTCCATATATTTAGTGTTTCCCTTTTCTGTCAGGAATTAGGTAGCATTTCTCACTATTTGTTCTCCGAAAACATGGTTGGTCATTTTGTTGATCAGAATACTAAAGTCTAGTTGAGGCTTTCTCATTTTTCTTTGCCCTTTGCCTCCATTACCTCTGAGTATCTTCTTACATAATTTATTAAAATACTATGTCCAGGCTTTTCATAGTGTTCAGTGCTTCTTAAATATTCTTCCCTTGGTCTCTTTTTTCACAGAAGTTGTTTTTGATAGTAGACACCTTATAAATTTTACTAATTTTTTTAGTTTTTTAACTTTATTCAACTTTGTGTTATCTTGTAGGGACCACTAAGTTCTGTTTTATCCATTCTATTTTTGAGAGAGTCTACTATTTGGTAACGTTTTACATTTTTTTATACTGAACTATTTGTTCTCCTAATTTTTTCCTCTTGAAGTATAATTTCATATCTCATTTCATTTATTCCAAGGACTCATATTGTCCTTGTAGTCAAGAATTTTTTTTTTCTGAGACCTTGCAGTAGTGCTGTGAAGTTATTCTCTCCTTCTGGGTCTACCATTTGAACTTCTATCTCATATTATTTGTTCATTGTTGGCCCTATATCTTTCTGTTTACTCATATTTGTAACTTCAGTTCTTGGATTGAGATTTTTGTTCAGCCTAGTCTCCATCTGGCACTCTTAGATGGGTTGGGTAGGCCTGGTTTGATACTATCCCTCATATATCTTGGATGCTTTTGGCATTTCTAATCTGGATAGGTGGCTGGTAGTAGGCCCTACTCTCTGGCTCAATCCCTGACTGCTGTTTCTCTTTCATGATGGTTCCTCGTGGGTTCAGGTATGTTAGCTGGTCTCTTTTTCCTTCACTCGAATAGTCCTGAATTGGGAGTAGGTTCCATCTCCTGCCCTGACTTTTACAGGCACCAATACTCCTCTCAGGCCTCTTAAATTTGCACCCCCTTCTGGCATCCAGGTGATGAGTTGGCCCTCTTTCCTTCTGGCTCCCAGTGCTTAGAAGGGTACCCCATTTCCCCATACAGTGATCTAGACAGGACAGTTCAAGGGGGTTCCCAGAGCCTATACCCCATCATTCCTAGCTTGATTATTTTCTAAATAAAGGGGCCATCCCTTGACTCACTTCTTAAAGAGGCCTGTTCACTGAATAGGTGTTACCTCACTCAAAGTGAGAACCTGAAAATGCCTTAGCTTAAAAGGGCCAGGGTCTCCCTTTGCATCCTGGGTTATCTCCAGTTGCCCTGATGAGTATCTGGCCACTGGACCCAGAAGGCTCTGGAGGAAAAAGTGAGGCTGGTGACCTTCCATAGCCCTCACTCACTCAAATCAAAGTCAACTGCAAGCCATGTCATCATCTTCCTGATGCTATGATCCTCTTTGAGAACAAAGGATAGACACAATAACAAGCTGTGAGCAGACCGAGTTCTGACAGAGTAGGCATCTTAAGTTCTTTGCCTGATTACTGCGGTTGGTGCCGGTCTATGACAGTCTTTAGCATAGTGCTTGGTCTCAGATCTGTTTGTAGGAGTCTTTGCTGGCTCCCTTTCTTTCTTCACCTCCTCTAGCTTCTAGCTCAGTAACCAGAATTTTTGCTGATTTCTTTAGCCCTATATCTTTCTGACTTTGAAACTTCTGAGATTATATGAGCTGGCACTAGCTTCTTTGGTTCCCTAGATGCCTCCCCATTTTTTGGTGCAGTTCTGGACTGGATGGAGTACTTTGCTTCTATTTCTTTTTTTGATTTTTTCATCACTAGTATTTCTGCTGATGTTTTCAGATATTTGCTGAGGTTCATACTGGGGAATGGACTTTTCTATGAACAATCATATAGTTATTTTAAATTGAATAACACTGAGTCACATTAAAACCCATCACAATTAGGCTCCAATCTATATTTCCAGGTTGATTATTCATTATTCTGCCTCATGTATGCATGTTTCACTCAAGGTGTCTTACTTGCTACATCTCACACATAATCATTTATATCCTGTTTCACACCTACTGTCTCATATCTGGAATGCTCTTCTTTCTCACCTGCTGGAAACCCTAGCTCTCTTTAAGGTTCAGCTAAAGTGATCCCTCCTATATGAGGTCTATCCTCATTTTCCTAGTTTTCAGAATTTCCCTGCATCTCTCAACAAAATTACTTTGTATTTATTTTTTGTAGGTACTTATGCCTACTTATCTTTGTATGTATTTATAGCTACTTATTGTTGTATGTTTTTACATCTACTTATCTGGGTATACATTTGTTCCTTCCTCTTTCCCCCCCAGTAAAAGGAAAACCCTTGTAGAGAATGAACTCTTTAATTTTTATCTGCAAATTCCCAGAATCTAGGACAGTTCTTGCTATATAAGAGGTGCTTAATAAATTCAGTAAATGCTTGTTGAATTGAATTGAGTCCATAAGCACAAAAAAGCTCCTTAGATATATCTTTGAAAGTCTCTATCTCTACACGATCCTGAAGCCCAAACCCTCTACAGGATGTGGTAGAGGGAGGTTACAACTAGAACATGGGTTTCAGGGGCAATTAGTATCTGCATCTGGATAGATCACTGACACCTTAATCTCAATATGTCCAGAACCAAATTTACCATTTCCTTTCCTAACATTCTCTCCTCTTAACTACAAAGTTTTTCTCTGTGGTATTTTCATTTAAGCTGATTGCTTAAATCTTAGTATTATCTTTGATACTTTTACCCTTCTCACCTCTAATATTCAACCAATTACCAGGTTCTGTCAATTCTACCCTCACATTTTGCAAATTTATCTAATTTTCTTTAGAGTCATTATCACCACCCTTATTACCACTGATCTGGACTATTGCAATACCTTCCATAAAGATATTACCTTTCCTCTCAAAATACTCTCCAATTGATTCTTCAGTCCTTCTTTTAAGAGACTTTTTCATTCTCCTGATAGAAAATCTTCAGTACTTCCCTACTGCCTACCAAATAAATTTCATACTCCCCCACCTAGTTTTCAATGCTTTTCACAAACTGGTATCACCATATTTTTCTAGGTGGCCTAATGTGTTCAGCACTGGGTTTATAATCAGGAAGACCTAAGTTCAAATTTGACTTCTAATGCTTATTAGCTATGTAGCTTATTAGCTAAGTCACTCTGTACAAGCCACTTTCCCCAACTGTAAAATGAAGATAATAATAGTATCTATCTCCCAAGGCTGATGTGAGGGTGAACTTAGATAGTATTTGCTTACCACAGTGCCTGGCAACTAATAAGCATTTAATAAATGCTTATATTATTCCTTCCTCTAGCCTATGGATTCTTATTATTTTTTTGTGTGAAGCCTATGGATCCCTTCTCAGAATGTTTTAAAATGCACAAAATAAAGTACATAAATTTAAAAAGGAAACCATGGGCAGAGTCAAGATGGCGGAGTAGAAGGATGCATGTTTACGAGCTCCGAAACCACAGCCCATAGAATTAATATAAAAAGAGACCCCCATAACTTCTGGACCACTGAAAGGTGTACAGAAACAGAGTGAAAGAGATTTCCGTTCCAGAGAGCCCTGGAGAGCCGTCCTCAGGGTCCATCGCGCCCCGGAAAGCGGACCCTATCCCAGCGCTGCCCTGGCTGCGGCCCCAGAGAAGCTGACCCGAGCAGGCTTCAGGGACGGAAGCTCCGGCAGCCGGGAAAGTCCTTCCGCCCACAGAAGCTACAGGTCAGTGAGAGGGACGCCTGGGCTGGAGGAGGGGAGCGGAGTGTCTCCATGACTCGGGCCCCCTTGGGAGGAAGCTGAGGCGGCAGAGGCGGGGGCAGCGGCAGAGGCAGAGGCGGCGGCTGCAGCCCGGGATTCCCCCAGCAGCAGGCAGGATCTTCATTACTGAAAGTCTCTGCATAAACAACTTGAGGGAGCTGAGCCTGGGAGATGGCCCTGCCCCACCCCACTCCATTACTGAAGACCTCTGCATAAAGCCCCTGAGGGAACTGAGCCTGGGAGGCGGCCCCCCCCCACCCGCTCCATTCCTGAAGGTCTCTGCATAAAGCCCCCGAGGGAGCTGAGCCTGGGAGGCGGCCCTGCCCCCACCCCAGCACCAGAACTAAAGCTCACACTGATTAGCTTTCAAAAGCAGAATTAGCCAAATGGAAAAGGAGGTTCAAAAGCTCACTGAATTTAATAGTTCTCTCAAAATTAGAATGGAACAGATGGAGTCTAATGACTTTACGAGAAACCAAGAAATCATCAAATAAAAAGGAAACTAATTATATTGAGAGTTATGAAAATACATATTTTAAAAAACCTCAAATTCACTGGTCCTAGGTTGTAGGCTGTAGACAAATAGAATGGGTTTGTTTTTTTTTTTTTGGCTTCTATCCTGCAATTTCCCTCCTGTTTAATTTTGCTCCTCTGTTCCTTAAGCCTCTTTAAAGACCATCACGAGTGCTAACTCTTTCATGAAGTTTTCCCTAATTTCCCCATCAGCAATGTACTTTTGCCTCAGCCTTCACATAGTTTTGTAAGTATTTACTGCCTTATCATGTAACATTATTATAGTTATCTATTTTTACCTCATTCCCCTGTTAGATGACCATGGCTTATGTGTAAGTATTCATATAATGATCATTGAAGTTTGAAGAGTATATTTGACAATCAAATTTCACTCTCTGTTTATCACTCTGTCTGTGCTTGAAATCTAGAGCACTTTCTACCAAGATCAGGTTCTATCCTCACAGTTTGACAAGCAAAGGGAATACCAAAGACACTGAGGTTAGACTTTTTCTGAAATAGCAACAGGAAGGCATATGAGTAATTTTTGGTGTTTTTAAATCAAACTGTGGATTGAAAAAATTGAGAACTATTTTCATTAAGCTCCTCCTAGTTTCTTTTTGATCATACTCTATTAGTTGACCAAGTGTTGTTATATTTTAACTTTAAAATGATCCCTCACATTTATTTGATTTTTTTTTTTGTTTCTACTTTCCATTCTCATGGTCAGATTAATACCAGTAGGAGACAAACTATCTGGACGTTTGCTCAAAAGTCTAATTTTTCTATAACATCTGATAAATTGTTGATTTTCAATACAGTCTATTTCATTGCTCAGCCAGTATAACTAGACATCAGAGAGATGAGTACACAGAGGCTGGAAACGTGCCAATTTGTGTCCTTTGTATGCCATATTGGTTTACATTGGGTTAAGCTCTCTCTGTGACCTTTTTGATCTATTGCTACTGGTCAACATTCAAGAAGCTTCAAAATTACTTTTACACAAGCAAGAATAATCCAGATGCATTGGCAATAATGCCAAAGATTCACTGCTGTCTGTTTTCCACAGATATGGAAACTTACTGTTGGTACAGAGACATAAATTCATTGAAGGCATGGGAGGAAGAGTAACAGTAGTTATATTCCAGTTATATTCATTATGTTGGCAGTTACACTCGCATATTGGGGTTTGGGTGGTTATGCTATATCCTTCAATAAACTGGAGCTGGTTATTTCTTATAACCTTAGACCCTGTCTGAACTTTAAGAAAATTATCAATATTTTTCATTTTTACATCACTTTCATTTCTCAATACATGCCTCTCTTTCCACTCCCCAGAAAGACTTCCTTTGTAGAAAAGAATAAAAAAGAAAGAAATCTACTTTCACTTTTTAATGGCTCACTGGTGATACATACCCTATACTATATATTTAGAGAGCATTTGCTACTAGGTATAAGGTGAATAAAAAAGACAAATCAAACAACTCTCCACCCCCTGGAAGTGGCCTCTCAAAGCCTGGCTACTTTCCTGATCAGAGTTCTAGTCTTCTTAACTTTTAAACAGTTGGCTCAATCAAAAAAAAAAATGGGCTCACTTGGAGAACGATAGAGATTCAACAGAAATAATAGAAACAATAACTTCAGTAAAAATAGCAGAATAGAAAAATAACTCCAAATCTGCAGCCTTTCTATACATTAACAATAAAATTCAAGGGGAAAAAAGGAAGCAAGAGATGGAAAAGGAAATTTTTGTTAAAAATATATGGCTGTCCACATACTGGAACATACACAGGAACTATACAAATACAACTATGAAACATTCTTTATAGAAACAAAGAAGTAAATAATTAGAGAAAGATTAATTGTGCTTTGTTGGACTATGATTATATAACAAAAATGACAATGCAACCAAATTAATTAGCTTATTCAGTGCCATACCAATCAAACTACCAAAGAATAACGTTATAGATTTAGAAAAGACAATTCACTTGGAGCAACAAAAGCTCAAAAATCCCAAAAAGGTCATAATGGAAAAACATGAGAAGAAAAGTTTTTGTTTTTACTATACTAGATTTCAAACTACATTATAAGGTAGTAACATCAAAATTATTTGATATGATTTAAAAAAAGAAAAACTGATCAGTGTACTAGATTTCAAACTACATTACAAGGTAGTAAATATCAAAGCTATTTGGCATGATTTAAGAAAAGAAAAATTGATCAGTGTAAGATATTATTAGATAGGGGGGGAGGAGCCAAGATGGTGGAGTAGAAAGATGCACGTATGCTAGCTCCGAATCCACAGCCCATAAATTTTCTGTAAAAAGAACTCCCCACAAATTCTGGAGCAATGCAAGCTGCGCAGAAACACAGTGTAAGAGATTTCTGTTCCAGAGAGCCCTGAAAAACTAACCCCAAAGGTCCATCATACACCGGACAGCGGAGCCCACTCCTGCACTGGCCTGGCCATGTGGCACCAGAGGAACAGATCAGAGCAGGCTTCAGGGATGGAATCTCTGGCGGCCACGAAGGTCCCTCCACCCACAGGCACTCCAGGTCAGTGAGAGAGACTTCTGGGCTGGCCGAGAGGGAAGTGGGGTGTCTCTGTGACTTGGGCCCCCTCGGGAGACAGCGGCAGAGGGAGCAGCAGAGGCAGTGGTGGCCAGGCACTCCTGAAGCAGGCAGGAGCTCCCCTCCATTACTGAAGATCTCTGCATAAACCCCCTGAGGGAACTGAGCCTGAGAGGCAGCCCTGCCCCGACCTGAGCACCAGAACTTAAGCTCACATTGAATAGCAGCCATGCCTGCCACTGAAAGCCCCAAGGCTGGGGAGCAGCATTTGAATCTCAGACCTGAAGCACTAGCTGGGCAGATCTAGGCAGGGGTGGAGAGGAATCTCAGAAGTCAAGTAACTGGCTGGGAAAATGCCCAGAAAAGGGAAGAAAAATAAGACCATAGAAAGCTACTTTCTTGGGGAACAGATAATGTTTCCTCCTTTCATTTCCAATGGGGAGGAACAATGCTTGCCATCAGGGAAAGACATGGATGTCAGGGCCTCTGTATCCCAGACATCTGAGGTAGATGTCCGGTGGGCTCAGGCCATGGAAGAGCTCAAAAAGGATTTTGAAAATCAAGTTAGACAAGTGGAGGAAAAACTGGGAAGAGAAATGAGAGAGATGCAAGAAAAGCATGAAAAACAGGTCAATACCTTGCGAAAGAACATCCAAAAAAAGGTTGAAGAAAATAACACCTTGAAAAATAGGCTCACTCAATTTGCAAAAGAGGTTCAAAAAGCCAATGAAGAGAAGAATGCTTCCAAAAGCAGAATTAACCAAATGGAAAAAGAGGTTCAAAAGCTCACTGAATTTAATAGTTCTCTCAAAATTAGAATGGAACAGATGGAGTCTAATGACTTTCTGAGAAACCAGAAATCACAAAACAAAACCAAAAGAATGAAAAAATGGAAGAGAATGTGAAACATCTCATTGGAAAAACAACTGACCTGGAAAATAGATCCAGGAGAGACAATTTAAAAATGATGGAACTACCTGAAAGCCATGATCAAAAAAAGAGCCTAGACATCATCTTTCATGAAATTATCAAAGACAATTGCCCGAGATTCTAGAATCAGAGGGCAAAATAAGTATTGAAGGAATCCACCGATCACCACCTGAAAGAGATCCAAAAAGAGAAACTCCTAGGAACATTGTAGCCAAATTCCAGAGTTCCCAGGTCAAGAAAAAATATTGCAAGCAGCTAGAAAGAAACAATTCCAGTATTGTGGAAACACAATCAGGATAACACAAAATCTAGCAGCTTCAACATTAAGGGATCGAAGGGTGTGGAATAGGATATTCCAGAAGTCAAAGGAACTAGGACTCAAACCAAGAATCACCTACCCAGCAAAACTGAGTATAATACTTCAGGGGAAAATATGGTCTTTCAATGAAACAGAGGACTTTCAATCATTCTTGATGAAAAGACCAGAGCTGAAAAGAAAATTTGACTTTCAAACACAAGAATGAGAAGAAGCATGAAAAAGCAAACAGCAAATAGAAGTCATAAGGGACTTACCAAAGGTGAACTGTTTATATTCCTACATGGAAAGACAATATTTCTAACTCTTAAAACTTTTCAGTATCTGGGTAGTTGGTGGGACCACACACACACACGCGCACACACGTACACACATGCACGCACACACAGAGACAGAGAGCACAGAGTGAATTGAATAGGATGGGACCATATCTTAAAAGAAATTAAGGTAAATGGTGAGAGAGAAATGTAGTGGGAGGAGAGAGGGTGAAATGGAATGGGGTTAATTATATCTCATTCAAGAGGCAAGCAGGAGACTTTTTAGTGGAGGGAAAGAGAGGAGAGCTGAGAAAAAAACATTAAGTTTACCCTCATCACATTCGACTAAAGGAAGGAGTAAAATGCACACTCATTCTGGTATGAAAACCTATCTCACAATACAGGAAAGTGGGGGAGAAGGAGACAAGCAGGGTGGGGAGGATGATGGAAGGGAGCACAATGGAAGGAGGGAACAATTTGAAGTCAACACTTTTGGGGAGGGACAGGATCCAAAGACAGAATAAGAAACAATGGGGGGCAGGATAGGATGGAGGGAAATACAGTTAGTCTTACACAACACGACTGTTATCGAAGTCACATGCAAAACTACACAAATATGGCCTATATTGAATTGCCTGCCTTCCCAAAGGGAATGGGGGGGAGGGAGGGATGGGGAGAAGTTGGAACTCAACGTTTTAGGAAGAACTGTTGAGTATTGTTCTTGCTACTAGGAAATAAGAAATACAGTTAATGGGGAATAGAAAGTCATCTGGCCCTACAGGACAAAAGAGAAGATGGGGACAAGAGAAGGGAGGGATGATAGAAGAGAGAGCAGATTGGTGATAGGGGAAATTATAATGCTCGATGTATTGGGGTGGTAGGAGCGGATAAATGGGGAGAAAATTTGGAACCCAAAATTTTGTGAAAATGAATGTAAAAAGTTAAATAAATAAATTTATATTTTTTAAAAAAGATATTATTAGATGCAGAAGACTAAGAAACAACTGAGCATGGTAGCATAGTGTTCGCAAAATCCATGATACCAAGTGCTAGAGTAAGTACTCATATTTTCGAAAACTTCTGGTAAAACTGGAAAGCAATTTAGCAGAAATTAGGCTTATAACTCCAATTTCCATCATACACCACAATGAATTCAAAATGGATGACCTACATATAAAATGTGTAGCACCAATTAGATATTCACAATGCTTATGGGAGCCATGAATATGTCTATGCAATTCTGAATCGCAAAATACAACAGACTCTCCACATGGAAGACAGAACCAAAACATTTATTCAGATGCCAGACAGCCAAATCCCTCATAGTAACAAAGAAATCTATACATAATAACAATGCAGAGGGCAACACCAGACCCAAACCTTCCCTCTGTTAGGCTTTCCACACACCAGCTCCCTTAAACAAAATCACAAACAAGCTCTGCCATTCATGCTAGTTACTGCCTTTCCCAGCTCTGATTGCTTTCTGACTAACTTCTTCTCAGCTCTGCTGTAGCTCTGCCTCTTCCTGTTCTACCTTTCCTGGTCCACCTCTACCTGTTCCATGTGACTTGACTCATGTGATTCAGGCTTTCATGTGACTGAAGCAGGTCACATGGGCCTATTAATGGCTGGGAAAGATCTTCCCATTAAGAAGCAAAATTACATTAACAATAAGCAAAAATGAATTATCAATACAAAATGTCACATCAAAAACAAATTAGAAGAGAAGTAGATACCTTCCATCACTAAGAATAAGGAACAAATTTGCTTAAACAAGAGATAGAGATGATCACAGGAAATGAATATTTTTGATTATATAAAATGAAATCATTTTGCACAAACAAAAATCAATACACTTAAAAAGGTTAACAATGAATTGATAAAAGTCTTGGTAGAAAATTTAAAGTCAATGAGCATTTATTAAGGGCTTATTACATGCTTTCTACCACACTATGTGCTGAGAATACAAATAAAGGCAAAAATAATCCATGCTTTCAAGTACCTCAGTGTAAATGGGGAAATAATATGTAGAGAACAAATTACATACATGACTCATATAGACTGGATGGAAGGCTATCTCAGAAGGGAATTCAGTAAGGGAGAAGGGAGGCATAAGAAAGGCTTTCTGCAGAAGAGGGAATTTGAGATGAGTCTTGCAGAAAACCTGGGAAAGAGTTGAAGGTGGGGAAAGAGAACATTTCAGAAACATGGGAGCATACAAGAAAAAGAGTATCTATTATACAAGAAGAATGTGGGGAGGGGAGCAAAGTGTAAGAAGACTGAAAATGTGTCAGGGGGCTAGATTGTGTACTTTAAATGCCAACAGAGGGCTTTATATTTGGTCTTAGAGGTAATACAAGTCATTGATGTTTATTGCATAAGGGGGTTATAAGATCAGAACTATGCATTAGGGAAAATCACTTTTTTAGCAGAATGGAGGATAGAGTAAGGAGAGATTTGAGACAGGCAGACCAGTGAGAAGGCTGTTGTAATGGATAAAGGACTGAACTAAGGTGGTAGTTGTCTAAATGCAGAGAAAGGAGTGATATAAATAGAAATAGCACGCTTTGGCAATGGATTGGATATTTGGGGTCAGAGTGAACACTAAGGATGACGACAAAATTGTAAGCGTGAATGTCTGGAAAGATGGTGATGACCTCTAATGTAATAGAAAAATTCAGAAGAAAAGAAGGTTGTTGGGAAAAGATAATGAGTTCTGTTTTGGACATGTTGATTTTGAGGTGCCTATGTGGCATCCATTTGGGTATATCTAAAAGGCAGTTGGGATATATGATAGTAATTCAGAAGAGAGATCACATTTATCTATATCTATATACATATATACACAAATGTGTTTCTATCTATCTATATCTATCTATCACCTGTATAGTTCTGATATCTGATAGTTCTGATATAGCTGATGATATCCTCAAGTGACAAAGTATAAAAGGGAAAGGGCCTAGGACAAAGATTTGAGGGACACCCCAGATAGTCAGTATGACATGATGAAAAACCAGCAAAGGAGACAGAAAAGTGGAGAATTGTAGGAGAAGAACCAAGGGAGCAGTGTCATACAAACCTAGAAAGGAAAGAGTATTACATGGCAGGAAGTAATCAACCATATTAAATGCCCCAGAGAGTTCTTATAGTTAAGATATATAGGAAATGCATAATGCATGATATACAAATATACAAATACATGCTATGAATATATAACATACAAATACATGCATAATGCAAACATAGAAATATATAATAGAAATATGTAGGGTGTCCCAAATGTCTTAGGACATTTTGGCTTTTGGGACACTATAAGAACAATTAATTAGGTGGTCAAAGGATAGTTCTTATGAGAATGAAAGAAAACTAACAATATAAAATGCTACAAATCACTCAGAAGAGGTACAATTGTTTGTTTCTACCTCATACTATCAGATTGGCCAAGGTGACAAAAAAGGGGAAAAATTACAGTTACTGAGACACGGTTAAAAGGGATAATAAAGCACTTCTGGTGTGGCTGTGAAAAGGTTCAACCATTCTGGAAAGCAAGTTGGAACTATATCCCAATGACTACTAAATTATGTACTCCCTTTGACCCAGAAATACCATTACTAGAAATATACCCAGTAAAGATAAAAAAACAAAAACCACATAATACACTTTGGGAAATGCCTCACAGTCAAAAAAAAATTTATGTGAACCCTTTTTTCTTGTAGCAAATAACTGGAAACCAAGTGTGAATCCCTCAATTGGGAAATGGCTGAACAAATTGTGGGGAAGGGAGCAAATTGTGGAGGAGGGAAGCTGTGGGAAAGTATGGTAGAATGAGCCAATGGTCGAGCCCCATTACGAACGTAACAAAGTATCATCAACAAATGGTGAAATAGGATGACTTTAGAGAAAAGGGGAAGACTTAAATGAACTGATAGAGTAAAGTGAGCAGAATCAGAACAATTTATACAGAGCCAACAATATTGCAAATGAAATCAATGTGATGACCAATTATTTTACTTCTACAGTTTGATGATTCAATATGCCTACTTCTACGCAGAGGACTAGAGAATGAGACATACATTTTCAGACGCAGCTACTGCATGGATGTTGTGCTCAACTATCTGTTATAAGCAAGGACTCTTTTGTGTGTGGGGGGGAGGAGGCTCAAGTTATGGAGGTCAAAGGGAGCTCCCCCCAAGAATTACGAGCATCTCTGAAGCTCTTAAAAATACACATAAGATCAGAAGAGGACACAGAAAATCAGGACAGTATTAATACGATTGTGTTAAAGCTAATGTATGTTTAAAAAAAAGCTAGCTCTACCTAGTAGATTTTGAGTCAGTCTACTTCGTCCATGAATCGGAAAGAAGGTAGGCTTTCAGGCAGCTGCAAACAGAAATGCCCTGGAGCGAAGGAGAAGATAAACTGAACCTCGTTAACTTCTCTGCATTTCTTGCAGAACTAGCACCAACCTAGGTCTAGACTTACGGGATGTCAGAAAGGCCGCAGAGTAAAGTTTCCCTAAATTGTGCACTTTCATTTTGGGCTCAGGTTCCCCGGTAGCCCACTCCACCCCTATCCCCACGCCTTCCACTTCGGCGCATGCCCGGCGGAGCATCAGCCTGGAGAAGCCCCAGGGAAGTCCTCCTGCTCAGTCTGTTTCCCCCGGGCGCGCGAGAGCACGAGCACCCGGGGCGGGGGAGGGACAAGAGGGACTGAGAGAGGGGGTGTGGCGGAACGGGCCCATGGTGGCTCCCTATTGGTCTCTTCTCGTTTTCCCCGCCCACAAGGTTGCGAATTGGCGGGGGCGGGCCACGTAGCTGCCGGGGCCGGCGCTGGGGCTAGAGCGTGGGGCCGCACGGAGGTAAGTGGAGCGGCCCGGGACTGTCTTCCTCATCCTCCTTCTCGTTCCCCTGGAGAGCGGAGCCACGAAGTCCAGCCGGCCTTCGGAGCTCCCGGGGTGGGCGTGGGAGGAAGGGCGGCGGCGCGTGGCATTCGGGGAGTGTGCGGAACACGAAATGGACCGGCCCTTGCAACTTGGCCGCTGTGGCACCGTTTTGGCGCGGGGAGCCGTTTTCGGCGTTTGCATTTAAAGCCCGGGTGGGACTGAAGCTGGTTCCGCAGTGGGTGCCGCTGGCCCGCGTAGGACGTGCAAACTCAGCCAACTTCATTGATTTCCGTTTTGCTTTCACCGTGTTGGCGTCCAGCGATGTGCAACTTTTTTTCCATAAAGGGGATTAAAATAGGTTCCTAGGTGGGGATCCTTCCTGAATATCTCAGTTCAGCCGCATTTGTCTTAGAGCTCACTGTTTTCCAAAATCGTGTTTCTTGCATTGCAAAGGCTTCTGGGCGCAAGGCCCAGCCTTTGCAAAGCAGCCTGCTTAGTTGGCTGTGTTTTCCCTTTGCAGCAGTTTCTCCAGGAGCTAGGGAAACTAGCTTGATTTTTTTTGGAGGGTGTGGTGTGGGGAGAATTGCATTTTTAAATGCATGATGTTTGAATTGCAGAGACATCTGAGAGATGGTATGTTGACAGTCCTTTCCCTTCTGACCTCTTGATCAGTTACAGTAATCAGTGACGACCTGGGATAGGTCATGGACTTAAAGCTGTTGGAAACTGACCAGTTTCTGGCATTGGGAGTTTCACTTAATAGGGGGTTTCAATTTTGAAATCTTGGTTAGAACCAAAACACCTAAAAGGTAGCAGTGGGAAGAGAGATTTAGTGCTCCCTAAGATGACTTAAGCGATTTGGAGGGAGATGAAAAAAAAAAGCACAGCACCGGTTGCTGAGACTAGTATTTTAGCTTTGTTAAACTATGCAACCTCAGACAAAATCTTTCAGTTCTCTGGACCTCGATTGTTTTTATTTTTATTTTTTAATTTAACCTAATTTTATTCATACTTACTTTGAGATGGTTGTTTTTATTTTAAACAAGCATTTATAAAATGTCTAGCCTGTAGTAGTAGGTATTTTAATCGTTGCTTGTTTTATAGGCCTATTATGCCTATAGTGTGCTAAAATTTTTTTTACAAATATCTCATTTTATTCTCAACAACGAGCCTGGGAATTAGGTACTATTATTATCCACATTTTACAGGTGAGGAAACTGAAACAGGTAGAGATTGAGTAAGACCAGCCCAGTATTGAACAGCTTTGAACTGATAGTTTCCTGGTTCCAAGTTCAGGACCCTAATGAGAGGATTGCAGTCTATTCTGTCCAAAACCCCATTTATTTTGTAAATCTGTATTACTGGTTAGATGTATGCTCTCTTAAATTACTGGGTGTCCACAAAAATTCTAATGGACAAAAAAGTGCCTTTCTGATTATTCTGATATGTTTTAAATTTCTGTTGGACACAAGGATGGAGTTCCCTATTATATTATTTTTAGGAAATTGCTGTTTAAATGTGTCATAAGACAACTTTTGTGTAAGCAACAGTAATAAATTTTAAAGATAGTGTTCAGGTAAACTGTGAATTGTTCTCCTGCCCTCTCATTTGCTTGTGACTGTGTATTAGGTAATTTCAGCCAGTTTGGCTTTTGTGCTCAGGGATACATACACGCACACACATATACACATACATCTGTACATACACACAATATATACACCTATATATGCACGTATACACACATACACATGTATATATGTATGCATGTGTGCATTCACATACACAGCACTTCCATTATCACCCACTAATGATTTATTAATTTAACCATTTATTTGATGTTTTCTTAATTAGGGGCAACCTTATTTGAGCCTGTCAGTGTTTTTTACTACACTTTTAATGTACTTCCAGCCCTACTGAGAATAGTTAAAACTATTACTTTGATGGGTATCTGCTAACTGGTTATTAATTCCCACAAATGTAATGCTTCTCTTATTTGTAGGAATTGGGTCCAGTCAATGTGGATTTTCTGCAATTATCCAGTCACAATTTTTTTCTTCCTCCAAATTTTAATGTAAATATTTCTGAAAATAATTTTTATTGAAACTTAACAGATTTGTGAATGAATGAATATTGAAAATGCATGTATAAACTCCCTACTGTGTACCAGGCACTGTGCTAAGTATTGTGAATACAAATATAACAGTGAGACCATTCTTGCCCTCAGCAAGTTCATATTATAGTGTGTGAGAAGGAGCATAGTATTTAGTGAAAGGAGTTTTAGTCTCTGAATTGACAGGAATGGTGAGTGGGGGCACAGAATAGTCAACTTTTTTTTTTTGGTTTTTATTTTTGATTTGGTTACTATTGTTTGCTGAGCATGAGTTAGAAAGTTGTTGTGAGGTTGAAGAATACCATATTTCATATCTCACTGCATAATTGGCTCAGATTTTATGTGAAAAGTGCGGTGCAACCATTAAGTGAAGCTTAAAATTGAAAAAAAATTGTGCTGGTATTACTTTTCTTTTAGTTTTCACCAGTCTCACACCAACTTTTCACTCACTGAAAACTATCCTTCTACAGCTCTGTTTTCATGCTGTTCAGGAAACACAATCGCTTTCAGCTTGAAGCCTGCAGGACAGTTTTTATATTTATCCATAATCAGAAAGAAATGTTTCACATGCTATATCACTGGCAGACGAACTGTACAGTTGAACTGTATAGTTTAGCTAGTGTGGAAAGATAGATGTCTCACCATATCACATGACTTACTCATGGCACTTTTGCCCCCCTGCCCCTCTTCTGACTGTGACTCTTCATTGGGTTGAGTGGCAGTGCTTTAGTACTGCCGCTCTCTAAACAAACCATGGAGGTCGGCTTTTGTCAGTCAGTACACTGACAGTGGGTGCTGAGAGTTCTAGGCTTCCGTGTGTGAGAGAGACATGCATATCAGTGTGCCACTGTTGAGCACGTTGTTGCCCTCTCTACCTTTTAGTGGCTTGATGAACAGAATTGTACCATGGGGTGATTATGTGGTGAAAGTTTAGTAACAAAGTTTTCGACCTGAGGAGGAGCAGGGTGTGATGACTGTGGTTAAAAACCACCATAGATGGCCGGTTGCAGATCTGTGTGAAACAAAGTCTAGGGACTGGTTACGTGAATTAGCACTCACCAATCAGGGCAGCTCAGGGGCAAGGTTGAATTTCTGAGCTTTAAAGCTGAATGGATTAATTTCCTCAAGACTGGACTGGAGGCTGAGTGTTCTGGAAATTGGTAGAGAAGCCTAGATAGATGTCCAGGCTGGATGAGTGTCATTAGCCCCCCTCTCTCACACTTGCTGGAGTATGTCTAAACAAGCATTGGTAAGTTAATTTCTGACTTGTATTTTTTTGGACTGAGGAAATTTGACTCCTTTGGATTTGATCTGTGGTTAATTTGAGCAACTCATCAGAAAGATCAATTTAGGGAGGTTCATTGTATAAAAGAAATGTCATCTGGAATAGTGTTTTTTTTTTTAAATATAAATTTATTTAACTTTTTACATTCATTTTCACAAAATTTTGGGTTCCAAATTTTCTCCCCCATTTCTCCCCTCCCCCCCACCCCAATACATCGAGCATTATAATTTCCCCTATCACCAATCTGCCCTCTCTTCTATCATCCCTCCCTTCTCTTGTCCCCATCTTCTCTTTTGTCCTGTAGGGCCAGATGACTTTCTATTCCCCATTAACTGTATTTCTTATTTCCTAGTAGCAAGAACAATACTCAACAGTTGTTCCTAAAACTTTGAGTTCCAAATTCTCCCCATCCCTCCCTCCCCACTCATTCCCTTTGGGAAGGCAGGCAATTCAATATAGGCCATATCTGTGTAGTTTTGCAAATGACTTCGATAACAGTCGTGTTGTGTAAGACTAACTGTATTTCCCTCCATCCTATTCTGCCCCCTATTGTTTCTATTCTGTCTTTTGATCCTGTCCCTCCCCAAGAGTGTTGACTTCAAATTGCTCCCTGCTCCCATTGCCCTCCCTTTCATCATCCCTCCCTCCCTATCTCCTTCTCCCCCACTTTCCTGTACTGTAAAATAGGTTTTCATACCAAAATGAGTGTGCATTTTACTCCTTCCTTTAGTCAAATGTGATGAGGGTAAACTTCATGTTTTTTTTTCTCAGCTCTCTTCTTTTTCCCTCCACTAAAAAGTCTCCTGCTTGCTCTTGAATGAGATATAATTTACCCCTTTCCATTTCACCTTCTCTCCTCCCACTACATTTCTCTCTCACCATTTACCTTAATTTCTTTTAAGATATGGTCCCATCCTATTCAATTCACTCTGTGCTCTGTCTCTGTGTGTGCGTGCATGTGTGTGTGTACGTCTGTGTGTGGTGCCACCAACTACCCAGATACTGAAAAGTTTTAAGAGTTACAAATATTGTCTTTCCATGTAGGAATGTAAACGGTTCACATTTGGTAAGTCCCTTATATGACTTCTCTTTGCTGTTTACTTTTTCATGCTTCTCATTCTTGTGTTTGAAAGTCAAATTTTCTTTTCAGCTCTGGTCTTTTCGTCAAGAGTGCTTGAAAGTCCTCTGTTTCATTGAAAGATCATATTTTCCCCTGAAGTATTATACTCAGTTTTTCTGGGTAGGTGATTCTTGGTTTGAGTCCTAGTTCCTTTGACTTCTGGAATATCCTATTCCATGCCCTTTGATCCCTTAATGTAGAAGCTGCTAGATCTTGTGTTATCCTGATTATATTTCCACAATACTGGAATTGTTTCTTTCTAGCTGCTTGCAAGATTTTCTCCTTGACCTGGGATCTCTGGAATTTGGCCACAATGTTCCTAGGAGTTTCTCTTTTTGGATCTCTTTCAGGTGGTGATCGATGGATTCCTTCAATACTTATTTTGCCCTCTGATTCTAGAATCTCAGGGCAGTTTTCCTTGACAATTTCATGAAAGATGATGTCTAGGCTCTTTTTTTGATCATGGCTTTCAGGTAGTTCCATCATTTTTAAATTGTCTCTCCTGGATCTATTTTCCAGGTCAGTTGTTTTTCCCATGAGATATTTCACATTCTCTTCCATTTTTTCATTCTTTTGGTTTTGTTTTATGATTTCTTGGTTTCTCAGAAAGTCATTAGACTCCATCTGTTCCATTCTAATCTTGAGAGAACTATTTTCTTCAGTGAGCTTTTGAACCTCTTTTTCCATTTGGTTAATTCTGCTTTTGAAAGCATTCTTCTCCTCATTGGCTTTTTGAACCTCTTTTGCCAATTGAGTTAGCCTATTTTTCAAGGTGTTGTTTTCTTCAGCACTTTTTTGGGTGTTCTTTCGGAAGGTATTGACCCGTTTTTCATGCCTTTCTTGCATCTCTCTCATTTCTCTTCCCAGTTTTTCCTCCACCTGTCTAACTTGATTTTCAAAATCCTTTTTGAGCTCTTCCATGGCCTGAGCCCACCGGACCTCGGATGTCTGGGATAGAGAGGCCCGACCTCCACGTCTTTCTCTGATGGCAAGCATTGTACTTCTTCATCAGAAATGAAGGGAGGAAGGAACATCTCTTCCCCAAGAAAGTAGCTCTCTGTGGTCTTATTTTGCTTCCTTTTTCTGGGCATTTTCCCTGCCAGTTACTTGACTTCTGAGATTCCTCTCCACCCCCGCCTAGATCTGCCCAGCCAGTGCTTGGGGTCTGAGATTCAAATGCTGCTTCCCAGCCTCAGGGCTTTCAGTGGCAGGAGAGGCTGCTATTCAATGTGACCTTAAGTTCTGGTGCTTGGGTGGGGGCAGGGCCGCCTCCCAGACTCAGTTCCCTCAGGGGGTTTATGCAGAGACCTTTGGTAATGGAGCTCCTGTCTGCTCGGGGAGTCCCGGGCCACTGCTGCGTCTGCCGTTGCCTCCCGAGGGGGTCCGAGTCAAGGAGACACCCCGCTCCCCTCTCGGCCAGCCCAGAAGTCTCTCTCACTGACCTCTAACGCCTGTGGGTGGAGGGACCTTCACCGCGGAGATTCCATCCTGGAAGCCTGCTCGGATCTTCTCCTCTGGGGCCCTGCGGCCAGGGCAGCACAGGGGTGGGCCCGGCTGTCCGCAGCGCGATGGACCCCTGGGGACGGCTTTCTAGGCCTCTCTGGAACGGAAATCTCTTCCACTGCATTGGTGCGAGCTTGCTGTGCTCCAGAATTTGTGGGGAGTTCTCTTTACAGGAAATTTATGGGCTGTGGATTCAGAGCTAGCATACGTGAGTCTTTCTACTCCGCTATCTTGGCTCCTCCCCCTGGAATAGTGTTTTTTAGGGTGAAAAAGCTGTGAGAAAATTAAAGATATTATTTCTTCATCTAAAAATTATGTAATAGGATTGTCGATATGTCCTAGTTCTAAGAAGTCTTTATCCCAAGGAAGTTAGGCTTAACTAACAAAAAGAAATAAAATAAGGTGGTGATTTTAGCTACTATGCAAAACTCTTTCATCCCATTAATACTTCCTTTTCTAAGAGGTGTGAAATTTACTAGGCTTTCATTTCATGTGATGGTTGGCTTTGCACCATGCTGTACCTTTTTTCCTTGAGCCTTTAGGTTTACGGTACAATAAGACATTTCATTTGGACTCTTCAAAATGGGGACAGGCCTGAAAAGTTTATATACAACACTGTAAAAGCATTTGCTGAAGAAATTAATATTAGACAATTCTCAATGAAATATCTAACTTCTTTAAAAGAGCGCCCTTGCCAAGCAATGTAGAAATACTTGCATACAAATAATATCTGTGTTAACTGTCTGTCAGTTCATAAAAGCAGGTTCCAAAAGGTTTCATCTTAACTTCATTTAGTTGAATTCATGTTATTGTATGTACTTCACTTGAAAATAATACTGCTTTAAAAAAGAAACCTAAAACTCAATTTATTTAATTCAGATTGAACTCAATCCCAGTTTACCGAAAGGATAGTTACTGTTATGTATGTATACCAGTAGCATGCATTTATTTATCGACTCATTGTTTACAAAATAGGTATTGTGATTGTTATCCCCATTTTATAGCTAAGGAAATTGAAGATGGGACAGAGAAATGAGTTCCAAGGTCACATATCTTATAAGTTTTGGAATCTAGACTTGAACCATCATCTTTTAAGCCTTGCACTGTGTGTGTGTATATATGTTTATATGTGTGTGTATATATGTTTATATATATATATATATACACACAGATCTTTAGAAATGTATGTATATAATTGTATAAATTATAGAGATAGCATCAGGAGCTGTGATTTCATTGGTGCAGGTAGAAAACCCTGAGTGAAGGACTTCCTTTATCAATGCAGGTTACCACCTTCTCAGTACTCAGAGATTGAGTAACTCGCCCAAGAGTCACTTGATACTGGGTGGTCCAGGTTCTGATCCCCAGTTCTCTATCTAGTAGAGCATGCCACCATTATCTGTTGACCTATAGGATATACCCCTAAAATCAAATCTCTTGGGAAGGGTAAAAGCACATATGTACATATTGAAAATAATGTAAATTAGTAGGCTGCACCTAGATTTTTTTTATAAGGCAAAATGAGGAAAAAGTATATACTATATTTGGACCTATATGGTAGGCAACTAGGTAGATAGTGTTGGATTTGGAGTCAGGAAGACTATCTGAGCAGGCCACTTGAGTCTTCATTTGTAAAATGGTAATAATGATAGCACTTCGGTCCTAGGATTATTGTGAGGGTCAAATGAGATAATTCGTGTAAAGCATTTTGCAAAACTTAACATGAATACTTACATGATAGTGATGATGATGATGGAAAGAGGACAGAAGCTGAAATCTGAAGTCCTGATTTTGAATCCTCGCCTATTTGTTGCCTGTGTGACTTGGGGTAAAAATTTTTCATTTCCTTCTCCTTAGTTTCCTCATTTGTTAAATGATCTTGGGTTAGACAGTCTTTAAGGTCCCTTATGGCTCAAAATCTGAAACTAGTTAACTTCACCATTCAATAATAAATGACAGTTTTTAAAGTCTATACTAGTTTCATTATTTATGTTGGACCCATGTCTTATTTTAATTCAGAGAATTTCAGAATCCAAGTTATGTAAATAGCCCTCATAACTATTATTTATTTGCTTTTATATATCAGTCATTAAGCATTTACTATGCATCTGTGTGCTAAGCATGGGGGGAAGGTGTACAGAAACTAAAAGTGCACGTACAACTACATATATACCAGCTAATTTCATAAGGGAAGAGGTGCTAGCAGGTAGATTGGGGTGGGGTGGAGGGGAGGAGTCAAGAAAGGCCTATTGTAGGAGGTGGTATTTGAGCTGAGCTTTGAAAAGAGCTGGGGATTTTAAGGCCTTTTTTATGGGCTGCCCTTCCTTCCATGCTTTAGGCCCTTTTCGGCCTCCCAGAACTTGTTTAGGCAGTTTGGCTGCTCCCATGACTTACATATGATGAGTTACTAGATTTATCTGTGGGGTGAGTTGGAGGATGTCACCAGTGCCCTGCTACTGCCTCCTCCAGGTCTTACCATCTCCTGTGCCTTTATGCTTTGCAGACTTTTGCTCTCATCCAACTTACTGTTTTAGCCTAAGGACTTCTGGGCATTGTTACTTAGCCCCACTCCTGGCTCTTTATATCTTTCCTAGTGCTGAACTTTCTCTTGAATGTTGTTTTGCCCAATTTTTTTGAAAACAGAGGTTGTCTTCCTTTTTCTCTTTGTATCTTCATTGCTGAGCACAGTACTTAGCTTAAGTGTTTAGTAACTGCTCATTCCTTCATTCAAGTGGTAGAGAGGTGAGGGAGTGTGCATGGGAGACAGTTTGTGCAAAACAGAATAGATGGAATGTCATGTGTGAGGATACCAAGGGGCCAGTTTGACTGGATGGTGGAGCCTGGGAAGGGGACAGCTGCAAAAAGGCTGCAAAAGCAGATCAGAGAAAGCTTAGAAAGGACTCCAGATCCTTAAATAGAGGGATTTGTATTTGACCTAGTGGTACTGGGGAGCCACTGTTTTAGAAAGTGATGTGGCCAGCCACTGGTTTAGAAAGTGATGTGGCCAGATCTGTGCTTTCAGAATGTCACTTTGCCAGCCCAGTGAAGAATAGATTTGACAGGGAAGAGACTTAGTATGTTCCCTTCTACTAACCTTTGGGCACATGTACAAGATTAAGAGTTAGACTCATAAATTAGTTTTACTTTTTTCTTTCCTTATTGATGTATCTCCTCTACTACTTTTTCCCTGTTTAAAAGGGCCAGAAACCCTGAGGGTCTTCCCTCTCAGATTGATTTTTTTTTTTTTTTTTTTTTTTAGTTAGGTAGAAGAGGCTGTTCTTTGCCTCATTTCTTTTACCTAGCCTTAATCACTGAATGGGTGTTGCCTCAGTCAGACTGAGACCTGGGAAAGACCTTAGCTTAAGAAGACCAAGGTTTCCCACTGAATCTGGGGGCATCTCTAGTTGTCCTGATTGATATCTTGCCATTGGACCCAGATGATTCTAGAGGACAAAGTGCCCTCCCTCACTTAAATCCAATTCACTGGCAAATGATGGCATCACCTTCTTGATGTTGTGGTCCTCTTCAAGAACAAGGGTAGTTGTGTTTGGTTACATGCCTGATATTTTAAGTAAAATTTCAGCAAGCGTTATAGATTTAAGATGATGTAATCATTCACCCAGTAAGTTCTTATTGTGTGCCATGGGCTGGAGAAGATATGAAGACAAGGCCAGTCCATCTTTTTGGAAAGTGTGAGGGCAAGTCATTTGAAGTCCTTAGACCTCAGTTCTTATCTATAGAATAATAGATTGGACTAGATGGTCTCGATATCCCTTCCAATTCTAGCTCTATTTTCCAGTGATCAATATTGGGGTGGTGGGAGTGTACTGAGATGGTCAGATAGAGGAAGGTATTACCCTTTATGTAGTGTTTCCTTTACTTCTTGCCATTTTAGTGGTGGTTGGAAAGGGGAGCAAATGGTTATTATTTTGCTGGATGTATAGAGGGCTTGGTATACATGACAGTGAGGTGGTTGGAAGCCAGCTTATGTATTGTAAGTGTGTGTGTTCGTCTTTCATTGCTGAGGAAAACCATGTCATCAGAGAAATAATGACATGACTTGCACTTGACTTTGTTTTGAGTGAGGGAGGGCAGTGCAGGTCACCAGCCTCACTTCTCCTCCAAACCCATCTGAATCCAGTGACCAGATATTCATCAGGATAACTGGAGATGACCCAAGAAGAGGCAATGGGGGTTAAGTGTCACACAGCTAGTGAGTGTCAAGTGTCTGAGGTGAGAGTTGAACTTAGGTCCTCCTGATTCCTGCACTTGTGCTCTATCCACTGCATCACTTAGCTACCCCAGTATTGTTAAGTACAGGAATATTGGAAGAGAGGAACATTGTGGTTGGGATATGTGTGTGTGTGTGTGTGTGTGTGCGTGCACCTGTGAGTGTTTGTTTGTGTAGATAGATGAGTGTGCATTTTCTGAGTGATGAGAGAGTGGTTATAGGTTTTGATAGAGGCTGAGAGCTTAGGAGTCCTTGCTAGTGTCTGTTAAAAATTGGCATGAGAGCAAAGAAAGTGGGCACCAGTAAACGTGGCTTGAAGGAGTGAGTCTGAGTAGGTGAGTGGTCTGTCTGAGAGCATTCCCTGAGTCCTCTGAAGGAAGCCTGTGAAGAAGCTGACCGTCATCCTTTCTGATCTGAAAGAAAGTGGGTTTGAGAGGAGATCTGAAGGTAAGGAAGAAACTTCGATGGAAAGTTCTTCTAAACTGCTACCTCTAACCTTGAGTAGATATACTTGAGTGAGAAATGAGAAAAGAGTGAATGATTGCAGGGGCCTTTGGCACTGCTTAGTCCTTTGAGAGGAGATTAGAGAGTCAGGCCAACTGAAAGAAAGTTGACAGAGTGCTGGCAATCAGGTACTTGGATAATCTCTCAGAGTCCTTTCTTCCCCCTTGGTAATCAGCAAGCTGTGCCAGGTACACACTGCTAGACATTCAGCATACAGAGACAGATATGAATAGTGCCTGCCCTCAGAGAGCTGAAATTTTTTTGGAGGAGACAAAGGCACGTGCATATATTGTGTCCATTCAGTTGTGTCTGACTCTTGTGGGGTTTTCTCGGTAAATGTACTGGAGTAGTTTGCTATTCACTCTTCCAGTGGATTAAGATAAGCAGAGTTAAGTGACTTGCTCAGGATCATATAACTAGTGAGTGTTTGTGGCCAGATTTGGACACAGGTCTTCCTGACTCCAGGTACAGTGCTGTATCCACTGAGCCACCTAAGCTGCCTCCACATACATATTTAGGTGCATACAGAATAAGTGCCCTTGGTCAAGTCACTTTTATCTTTCTGGTCCTTAGTTTCCCTGCTTTGTAAAATGAGGGGGCTGGATTAGATAGCTGGCCGCTGAGCTTTTTTCCAGCTTCTTCCCTACCCCGTTCAGCAGACACTTACTGAACACCTACTGTGTGCTGGGTTCTCTAGGTGTACAGACAAAAATGAAACAGCCTTCATCCTAGGGAGCTTACACTTATACTTCTTGCCTTTTACTATGATGCTTCTCTAAAGAGATGCAATACTTAATATTTTATGCCTAGGAATAACTAAAATATAGGTTTCTTTAGTCCTTTAATATTTTAAATAGCACCTCCCTCCCTACAACTCTGTCAAAACTGATGATTTAAGTATTGACCACAAAGGTAATACATATTATAGCTGGGATTTGAGCCAATATTTTTTCAGATTAAGAGGTATTATGTCTATAGAAAACAAGGAACTCTATTCCTAAAAAGTATGCTGCCTTGCAAGGGCACAAGTCAGTCTTTTTCTTTGAAAATGAAAAAGTTAGTAAGTATTTTTCTCTTCTTTTCCTTACCTTTAGCCCCATTAGAGAAAAAACAAAACAAAACCTTTATGATGTCTATTCATAGTTAAGTGACAAATTCCCACATTGGCTCTGTCCAAAGTGTGGCTCATTTTTCATCGTGAGTTGTTCACCTCTTTGTACAGAAGTGGATACCATTCGTCATCATTGGCCCTCTGGAAGTAACAGTTGGTCATTATTATTTTCTTTCCAAATTATTTTTCTTAGTGTTCTTCTTGTATGTGTTCTTTTAGTTCTGCTTACTTCTCTCTGCATCAGTTCATATATGTCTTTTCAGGTTTCTCTGAAATTGTTTTTTTGTCATTTCTTATGGCACAATAGTATTGCATTCATATGTCATAATTTGTTAAGCTGTTTCCCAATTGAGTTCTGTTTCTTCTCTCAGAGAGTGTCAGGCCTGTGGATGGACCCTGTGGGCTGAGAGGTAAAGGAAAGACAGCTGCCTCTAGTTTGGGAAGATTTTACTTTGAAAAGGATGTCTAGTTAAGGGAAGAAATGATTTCTGTGCTTAGGATCATAGATTTAGAACTGAAATAGATTTTAGAGATCTAGTTCAACTTCCTCAATTTACAGATGAGGAAATTGAAATCCAGAGAGAGTTGTAACTTAGGATCGTATAGAATAATTAGCAAAGCTGAGATTCAAAGCCATGTCCTCTGACATCAAATCTAGTGGTTCCCCATTCTTCCCCCTCTTCTCTTTCTCCCGTGGGGGTAGTTGGAAGCCCCTGGATGCTGTGAGCATGTGAAAGTGGAAGGAGAGGTAGTAATTATGTAGGTGTAAGTAGGTACATGGAAACTAACTTGCGGGCCTAAGTCAGATTTGGGAATTTGCCTAAGAGCCAACAGAATATGGAGGATGAAGACTTGGGAGCCTATGGTGATTGATTTGGTCAACTGACATAAAAGTAGGCAAGTGATCAGTAAAGTATGGAGCAAGCAAAGATAAAAGCTGTAAGTATAGATTTTGTCAAGTATAATGCCCTTGAATTATGAGCATCACTGAACTTGCCTTAGGGTTTCTGTTCACTGGAAACAATGCCTGGGTAGATGAGGGAAGCCAGAAGGGCTGGCAACCATATTTTTTGTAATTTTTGTAATAATAAAAAAGAACTATGGTATAGTGTTATCAAAATGTGTGTGTGTATGTATATATATATGTGTGTGTGTGTATGTGTGTATGAAACCAATGATACCTTTGGCATTGTTGGACATACCCTGGATAGGAATCATGGGAAGAAAAGGACAAAAATTGCCTAGGTTAAGAAGTTGGGGTTTTGGTTTGAGATCTGTTTGATTGGAAGTATATTTATAGTGATGAAATTATAGATCTGTTGAAGTAGTACATCCAACTCAAGCAGAAACAAGGGTCACTAATCGGTATATAAGAATCCCTGCAGGCTGCATATTTACTTAGTTTTAAAATGGACCATTTTCTATGTCTTTTTAGTTTTAATTTTTAAAGAATTCCCCAGTTACATTTTAATATTGTTCCAGCTGCACTAGGGAGTATTGTGAGGTTATATGCAGCCCTGGACAGTGTGTTTCACATCTGGGCTTTAAAAGGGCACTAAAAGGCTTATATATGTTTCATTTTCCCCACCCTCAATTTTGCATTATGAAAATTATGCAGGAAAAATTTTTCTTCTGCCCTCCAAATTTGGCTTCAGAATTTCTGCAAATTTTACTTCGGTAAACATGTGGCCTCTCATTTGACAGAGTTTAGTGGAAATCGGGGTTGAAAGGTGAACAGATCTATAAATTTTCAGGAGTGTAGATTACTTTTGCCTTAAAGAGCCCAAAGATGTGGCTAATTATGGATAGAGAACTGAATGGTGGAGGACTGTTATGAGCCAGAGGTGGGACTGACCAGCTGTCTGTGTTTCTCTGATAGATAGCTGGTGTAACCTGGAATAAGTTTGACTGGGACTTTTCTTTGATTTTAATTGCTAAGAATAGTTCTTTGAGAGTCTGCATTTTTCTTTTACTAATGTTCAGTATTTTCCCCTGTTCCATTCATTGCCTGTGTAGAAATTCCATTCTATTGAGGTTGTGCAGAAGGTGTGACAGATGCTGGAACACACAGAAAACTAGGCTGAAAGGCTTCCAAAGACAATATAGTATTAAAAGACAACATAATTTTAATAATTTATTTTAATTTAATAATTATTAACTATTTTTGATTATTAATAATTTTTTGCTCTTAACATCTATATGTTAGGTAAGCCTATGACATGCTAAAAATAAGTGCTCTTTGTGCTTAGAAAGCACTATTAAAATTATCCATAACTGAAGTCGAGTGTAGGTGATTAGAATGAATTTGGAAAAGAATGTCCAACACACTAGATGAAAATGACATCTTTTGACTTTGTTTTTGGAGGGATACAGATGTAGAAAACAAGTGAAAATTCAAGGTAAAATCTTTTTCTTTCTTTCTTTCTCTCTTTCTTTCTTTCTTTCTTTCTTTCTTTCTTTCTTTCTTTCTTTCTCTCTTTCTCTCTCTCTTTCTCTCTTTCTTTTCTTTCTCTTTCTTTCTTTCTTTCTTTCTTTCTTTCTTTCTTTCTTTCTTTCTTTCTTTCTTTCTTTCTTTCTTTCTTTCTTTCTTTCTTTCTTTCTTTCTTTCTTTCTTTCTTTCTTTCTTTCTTTCTTTCTTTCTTTCTTTTTCTTTCTTTCTTCACTTACTTGTAGCTCTACAGATCCCAGCATAATGTACTGCTATACTTGGAAGTCACGAATGGCTGTGTGATGTGGGGCAAAGACTTCCAAAATTCTGATTGTTACATTCTAAAATATCATATAATATTAAAAGACAACATAATTTTAATGATTTATTTTAATTTAATAATTAACTATTTTTGAATATTAATAATTTTTACTGTTAACATGTATATATACTGTGTAAGCCTATGACATGCTAAAATGGGCCTGGATTTCCTCATCTAAAATTTCCTCACCCACCTCATAAAATGCTTTCAGTGAAAATCCTATGAAATAATGTATTTGAAAGCTCTTTGTAACTGTAATTTGCTAGAGAAATGTTATTAATGCTTCCAAGATTTGTGGATTTGTCAGTATGGGCATTCCCCTCCCCATAGCAGACTGCAGCCATTCCTCTCCATCTTGGCTTGTTGCAATACACTTTCTATATGTACTCTCATTTGATCCTTATAGTAGCCCTGTGAGGTAGGTGCTGTTGTTATGCCCTTATGATGAATGAAAGGTAGCTCAGAGAGAGTAACTGAATTGCCTGGGACTACATAAGCTAATAAATGTCTGAATTGGAATTTGAATTGGAATCTACCCAATTCCAGGTCTAGCATTCTATCCACTATGCCTCTGTAATTCACTGCCTTGTCTTACCTGGGGTAGAAACCGATTATTCTTCCTGGGTGCCCAGGGAATTGGGAGAGAGAAGGACCCGGCCTAGTAGGTTCTTAAGTTGCTTTGGCAGAAAAATCATCATCCCTGTGACCCCTCTCTGAACAGTGCCTTGCACATAGTAGGCATCATGATAAATTATTTGTTGAATTAAATTCATTTGAACTGAGCTGGGCTATTCCTAGATGACACATATACATTCTTGTCATTGGACTCACATTTGAAGCTTTTTTGTCTTAAGACATGCCATCAATGAAAAGGGAGTTGTTATCCAGTGTGTTAGCTGTCTTCTCAGCTTTGTGCCAGTTTCAAATTTGCTGTGTGCCATTTATGCCTGAATCCAAGTCATTGTAAAACTGTTAAATAGCACTAGTCCAAGTGTACATCTTGGCACACACTGCTAGTGACCTCTTTCCAGTTTGACATTGAATTATTAATTTTAGAGTTTGGCCATTCAGCAAGCTCACCTTCCATGTGATTCTATGCTCCCTAGCCCACATATCTCCATCTTTTTCATACAAGTAGCCTGGGATACATGAAATGCCGTCAAGAGCTTTGTTAAAATATAACTATATTATGTCTACAACACTCCCCTGATTTACTAACTTGACCCTGTTAAAAAAAATGAAGTTTTATCTGTCCTGACCTGTGCTCGATGAAACCATTGTCTTTTTCTTTTTTTTTACTATTAATTAGCATCCCTTTCTAGATGTTTGCTAGTTATTTCTTTAATAATATGTTCCAGAATTTTTCTAGAAATTAAAGTCAAGCCCACTGACCTAAAATTGTAGATTCTATTCTTTTTCCTCTGAGGAGGATGTATAAATAATCTGAATGTTATATCCGTGGGTCAGTGTATAAAAATGCCCTTTACATAGAAAACATAGAAAGATGATACTGAATTTTTGGTGTTCTTGGACAAATGGTACATTAGGAAGGTAACTGTCGTAAGAGCTGTCAATTGGGTATTAAAAAGAAAACCAAACCATAGCACACTAAAATAACTAAGGCTTATTTTTATCTCTCCCTTGCTGTTGCTCCTCAGCTAAATATTATGTAGGGCTGACCTGGAATCTGCATTTGAGTTTTGAAAGGCACATCCTTTATAATTCAGCAAAATGAAAAATTGTATATTAGAGTAAAATGTGAAATAAGAAATAAGACAGATTAGGGGTGTTTAAGCTACTTAGAGACAAAAGGCTTCCAGCCACCTGATTTTTATTTGTAATTGAATTCTAGTTAACATAATACAGAAAGTAGTATACTTGTATATTTCTTTTTATTTTTATCTTTTAAAAAGTTATTATTTTTAATGTTCTTGAAAATGTTTTAAACTCTCCTGCCCCTCCCTTATCCAACTGAGAAGGCAAGCCATATGATAATTAATTACACAGGTGAAATCATGCAAAACATATTTCCATATTAGCCATATTACAGAAAAGCAAGAAAAATGAAGAGAGAAAACTGTGCTTTGGTTTGCACTCAGAGTTCTTCAGTTCTCTTTCTGGAGTTGGATAACATTTTTCATCATGAGTCCTTTGGAATATTCTTGGGTCATTGTATTAATCAGAGTAGATGAGTCTTTCACAGTTGATCATTACAATATTGCTGTCACTGGGTATAATGATTTCTTGGTTCTGCTCACTTCACTTTGTATCAGTTCACATAGCTCTTTGCCATGTTTTTCTGAAATTATCCTCCTTGTCATTTCTTAGAGTACAGTAGTATCCCATCACAGTCATATGCCATAACTTGTTCATCCATTCCTCAATTGATGGGCATCGCCTCAATTTCCAACTCTTTGCCACCACAAAAAAGAGTTGCTATAAATATTTTTGTACATATTAATCTTTTTCTTTTTCCTTTGGTCTTTTTAGGATACAGATCCAGTAGTAATATTGCTAGGTAGAAGAGTATGCACAATTTTATAGCCCTTTAGCCATAGTTTCAAATTGTTATCTAGAATGGTTGAACCTGTTAACTCTACCCACAGCTCTTTAGCGGTCCAATTTTCCCTCATCTCCTCCAGCATTTGTCATGTCTGATAGGTGAGAGGTGGTATCTCAGAGCTATTTATCTTTTTTTAAATTTTTATTTATTTTATTAATTTATTTATTTAAGTTTTCAACATTCATTTCCACAAAATTTTGAGTTCCAAATTTTCTCCCCATTTCTCCCCTCCCCTACCCCAAAATGATGAGCGTTCTAATTATCTCTATCGCCAATCTGCCCTCCCTTCTAACATCTCTCCCTTCACTCATCCCCTGTAGGTAGGGGGATCTTTTCTTTTGTCCTGTAGGGCAAGATAAATTTCTGTATTTCTTATTTCCTAGTTGTATGCAAGAACAATACTCAACAATTGTTCCTAAAACTTTGAGTTCCAACTTCTCTTCATCCTTCCTTCCCCACCCATCCCCATTGGGAAGGCAGTCAATTCAAAAGTGTAGTTTTGCAAATGACTTACATAATAATCATGTTGTGTAAGACTAACTATATTTCCCTCCATCCTATCCTGCCCCACATTTCTTCTAGTCTCTCTTTTGACCTTGTCCCTCCCCAAGAGTGTTGACTTCTAATTGCTCCATCCTCCCATTGCCCTCCGTTCCATCATCCCCCCGACTCTGCTTATCCCCTTCTCTCCTACTTTCCTGTATTGTAAGATAGGTTTTCATACCAAAATGAGTGTGCATTTTATTCCTTCCTTGAGTCAAATATGATGAGAGTAAGCTTCACGTTTTTCCTTTCACCTACCCCCTTTTCCCCTCCATTGAAAAGTCTTTCTGTTGCCTCTTTTATGTGAGATAATTTGCCCCATTCCATTTTTCCCTTTCTCCTCCCAATATATTCCTCTCTCACCCCTTAATTTTATTTTTTTAGATATGAGCTCATCCTATTCAACTCACCCTGTGCTGTGTGTGTGTGTGTGTGTATGTGTGTGTGTAATCCTACCAACTACCCAAATACTGAAAAAAGTTTCAAGATACAAATATTGTCTTTTCATGTAGGAATGTAAATAGTTCAACTTTAGTAAGTCCCTTATGATTTCTCTTTCCTGTTAACCTTTTTATGTTCCTCTTGATTCTTGTGTTTGAAGGTCAAATTTTCTTTTCAGCTCTGGTCTTTTCATCAAGAATGCTTGAAAGTCCTCTGTTTCATTGAAAGACCATATTTCCCCCTGAAGTATTATATTCAGTTTTTCTGGGTAGGTGATTCTTGGTTTGAGTCCTAGTTCCTTTGACTTCTGGAATATCCTATTCCATGCCCTTTGATCCCTTAATGTAGAAGCTGCTAGATCTTGTGTTGTCCTGATTGTATTTCCACAGTACTTGAATTGTTTCTTTCTAGCTGCTTGCAAGATTTTCTCCTTGACCTGGGAGCTCTGGAATTTGGCCACAATGTTCCTAGGAGTTTCTCTTTTTGGATCTCTTCCAGGAGGTGATCAGTGGATTCTTTCAATATTTATTTTGCCCCTTGGTTCTAGAATATCAGGGCAGTTTTCCTTGATAATTTAATGAAAGGTGATGTCTAGGCCCTTTTTTTGATCTTGGCTTTCAGGTAATCCCATAATTTTTAAATTGTCTCTCCTGGATCAGTTTTCCAGGTCAGTTGTTTTTCCAATGAGATATTTCATATATTATCTTCCATTTTTCATTCTTTTGGTTTAGTTTTGTGATTTCTTGGTTTCTCATAAAGTCATGAGCCTCCAACTATTCCATTCTAATTTCTTTTTATTTTTTTAAATTTTTAACATACATTTATTTAACTTTTTACATTAATTTTCACAAAATTTTGGGTTCCAAATTTTCTCCCCATTTATCCCCTCCCCCCACCCCAGTACACCAAGCATTCTAATTTTCCCTATCACCAATCTGCTCTCTCTTCTATCATCCCTCCCTTCTTTTGTCCCCATCTTCTCTTTTGTCCTGTAGGGCCAGATGACTTTCTATTCCCCATTAACTGTATTTCTTATTTCCTAGTAGCAAGAACAATACTCAACAGTTGTTCCTAAAACTTTGAGTTCCAAATTCTCCCCATCCCTCCCTCCCTACCCATTCCCTTTGGGAAGGCAGGCAATTCAATATAGGCCATATCTGTGTAGTTTTGCAAATGACTTCCATAATAGTTGTGTTGTATAAGACTAACTGTATTTTCCTCCATCCTATCCTGCCCCTCATTGTTTCTATTCTGTCTTTTGCTCCTGTCCCTCCCCAAGAGTGCTAACTTCAAATTGTTCCCTCCTTCCATTGCCCTCCTTTCCATCATCCCCCCCACCCTGCTTATCTCCTTCTCCCCCACTTTCCTGTATTGTGAGATAGGTTTTCATACCAAAATGAGTGTGCATTTTATTCCTTCCTTTAGTCGAATGTGATGAGGGTAAACTTCATGTTTTTTTCTCAGCTCTCCTCTTTTTTCCCTCCACTAAAAAGTGTCCTACTTGCCTCTTGAATAAGAGATAATTTACCCCATTCCATTTCACCCTCTCTCCTCCCACTACATTTCTCTCTCACCATTTACCTTAATTTCTTTTAAGATATGGTCCCATCCTATTCAATTCACTCTGTGCTCTCTGTCTCTGTATGTGCGTGCATGTGTGTATGTGTGTGCGTGCACGCGTGTGTATGTGTGTGTGTGGTGCCACCAACTACCCAGATACTGAAAAGTTTTAAGAGTTACAAATAATTGTCTTTCCATGTAGGAATGTAAACAGTTCACCTTTGGTAAGTCCCTTATATGAATTCTCTTTGCTGTTTACTTTTTCATGCTTCTCTTGTGTTTGAAAGTCAAATATTCTTTTCAGCTGTGGTCTTTTCATCAAGAATGCTTGAAAGTCCTCTGTTTCATTGAATCCATTCTAATTTTTAAAGAACTTCTTTCTTCAGTGAGCTTTTGAACCTCCTTTTCCATTTGTCTAATTCTTCTTTTTAAAGCATTCTTCCCCTCATTGGCTTTTTGAACCTCTTTTGCCAATTGAGTTAGTCTATTTTTAAAGTTGTTATTTTCTTCAGCATTTTTTTGGGTCTCCTTTAGAAAGTTAGTGACCTGCTTTTTATGATTTTCTTGTATCTCATTTCCCTTCCCAGTTTTTCCTTCACCTCTCTTACTTGATTTTCAGAATCCTTTTTGAGCTCTTCCATGACCTGAGACTATTGAATATTTATTTTGGATGTTTGGGATACTATGTCTTTCCCTGATGGTAAGCTTTTTTCTTCCTCATCCGAAAGGATGGGAGAATATCAGTTCACCAAGAAAGTAACCTTATATAGTCTCCCCCCCCCTTTTTTTTTTTGGCATTTTCCCAACCCAGTTACTTAACTTTTGGGTCCTTTGTCTAGAGTAGGGTATTCTCTTGGGGTCTGTAAGATCTCAGTTCCTCCAAGGTGGTACAATCAAGTGTGTATACTGGTCTGGGAGCAAGTAGAAATTTTTGTGCCCAGAATCTGAGTAATGGTTTCCTCTTCACAGCCACCTTGCCCTCAGTTCCCAGACAGCACTGGGGGCTGAGATTCAGAAAAGCTGCAGGGGCAGGGTCACCATTCAGTGTGAGATAAAGATCAGCTGTTCAGATCCCTCAGGAGTATTAGATGGGGGCAGGGTGTCTACACAGGGCTGAGGTAAGAGTCAGCTGCTCAGTGCCCACAGGAGTTTTACAGTCCAACAATGGATGCAGGCTGCTGTAGGGGCTGCTGTGGAAGCTGCTGCCAGGAAGCCTGATGAGGCTGCATCCTGAGGCTGGAGCTATGCAAAGGCCCTTCTCCCTTCTAGACAGTTGAAAAAACTGTGTCACTGACCTTTGGCACCTGTTGGTTGAGGGATCTGCAAACTGCTGCTACTGCGACTGGGGATTCCACCCCCAATGCCTGCTCATGTCCTCCTTCCAGAGCCTCGCTGTGAATCCAAGGCTGGGCTGGGCTCCACTCTGCGTGCAATGCACCAGATGTTTCCTGTCAGCCTTTCAGGTCACCCTGGGCTAGAAATCTCCTCCCCTTTGTTGTTCTGTGGCTTCTGCTGCTCTAGAATTTGTTGACTGTCTTTCTTTACATATTTTATGGGCTGTGGGGGAAGAGCTACCATATGTGCGTCTTTCTACTCCGCCATCTTGGCTCTACCCCCCCGAGTTGTTTTAATTTGCGTTTCTCCAATCCATAAAATTGCTAGATCCTATACCTTAACAGTTTGTCATTGGAGAATGGCTTATTTTTGTCAGTTTCCTATATACTTGAGAAAAGAGGTCTTTATCAGAAAAACTTGCTGTAAAAACTTTTGATATTACTTCATTGTCTATGATATCTTTTATCAAAACATAGTTTCACTGGTTATCTCTTTGAATATCCTATTTTGCTTTTGCTTTGTCTGAGATCATGATTGTTACCTCTGCCTTTTTTACTTCAGTTGAAGCATAGTAGGATCTGTTCCATCTCCATATTTTAACTGCATGTGTCTGTTTCCAGCATGTCTCTTATAAACAGCATATTGTTGGATTCTGGTTTCTAATCCATTCTACTATCTGCTTCCATTTTATGGCTGAACTCATGCCATTTACATGCATGTTTATGATTATTCCTGTGGGTGTTCTTTCCTCTAATGTATGTTGTAGTCTCTGCTGAATAGATCTTTCTGCTTCCTTTCAGAGGTAAGATTATATAAATGAGGCACTTAGGTGGACAGAGCTCAGCTGGTAAGAGTAATGGAGGAACACTTGAGTCCAAATCTAATGCAGATAACTTCCTAGCAGTGTGACTTAACTTAGCAAGTCACTTAATCTCTCAAACGCAGTTTCCTCCCCTGTGAAATGCTGGTGATAACAGCACTTACTTCCCAGGGTTGTGAGGATCAGATGAGATGATATTTGTAAAGTTCTGAGCACAGTGCCTGGTGCATAGTAGGTGCTGTTATAAAAATGTTCTTCCTTTTCCTTGATTAGCACGGTGGCACATAGTAGGCACTTGTTTCTTTCCTTTTTCAAGACGTGTGTGTGTGTGTATAAAAGTGTATGTAAGCTTCCTAGATGCCCTAGAAACATTGAGGATGGCACACTTTTTTTTTACATTTTTAATACTAGTTGATATGTATTTAAAGATTGATATTTTGATTTTCCTTTGAAAGGTAAATGACCTCACAAACGGCAATGGAAACTTACAATAGTGGGGGTAAATAGGATGAAGTATTTTCCCAGGGATGACCTAGACGTAGAAAATGCCATAAAAGATGTTTTTGTGGAAACATAGGATCAGAAGAAATGGACCAGGAATATAGTGATGAGAATTGACAGATGGGAAGTAGTTTAGGTTATCTTTGAAGTACTAAAAGAATAAGAGGAAGTTCTCCAGTCAGTTAAGTGGATTTTCCTATGGAAGAATTTTAGGTTAAAAGATTGAGAAGACTTATACAAGATGATAAGATATGGATGGGTTGTGATCCATATTGGTTGAAGGAGTAATGAATGACCCCACTAAAAGATGAATGGAAAAATTCATCTTGCCTTCATTAAGTACCTGCTTGTAAGCTAGGTACTGGGGCTTGGCATTTGGGATAGAGAGTCAAAAAGGAAAAGGGCTCCTGTTCTCAAGAAACTTACTTTCTGTTGAGGATAGGTGCAATATGCATCCAAAGTAATTTCAGGTAGAGGAGGGGACAGGTAAGAAAGGAGAAACATTACTTTGGAGAGGAGTGAGAAAAATCAGAAAAAAGCATTTAGAAGAGGTGGCATTTGAGATAAGCCTTGAAGAGTTATAGTGGTTCAAAGACAAAAAAATAAGAAGACTAGCTTTCAGACAGGTAACGAGGACAGTCAGCTTATGCAAAGGTTCTTGTGGCAGGAGATGAATATATTTTGTCTTGTGGACAGGAGGTATGTTATCAAAGTGAAAATTTGATTCTGGAATTTGAGGAATTCAATCCACATGAAAACGAAATACTTCTAAAAAACCCCCTAATTTTCCACAAAAACTAAAACATTTTTGTTTTGTTTTATATTTTATTTGTCTTTTTTTTTGAATATGTTGTTGACCTTTTGAGTTTCAGTGTTTCTGTTTTAGTATTACTTAGTATCAGAGAGTTACTGGCATTCGTTAATCACAGCACTGGAATACTTAAGTGGTTAATAAAAGAGGTCATGTCATGGAATACACTGAAGAGTTATATGTATGTTTTGTTTCAAGTGTTTCAGTGTCTCCTGAATGAATTACTTTATTAATTTAGGGTTGTGGATTTTTCCTCAAAGAGGTAATTAATTTGCCGTGAATTCTGTTTTTAGTACTAATAAGTATTCTCTTATCTTTTGCAGGTTCTTTCTATCTTGTAAGATAAGCAAAAATGTCAGAGGATATAAAGAAAAGGTTTGAATTTCCTAATTCCCTTATCCAGTCACAGGTAATTATCTTGTTGTCAACCTGTAAATTTCACTGTCATGTTAATAAAACTTCTCAATTTTTGACTTTTAAATAGTTTTGCCCTGCTTATGAACATTTCCTTTTTTTTTAAATAAAAGCCAAAACCAAAATCATGAGGTATTCATTAGAAATATACTAAGGAAATAATTATCTTAAACAGATTACTTTTAGGGGTCTCTCTTGTTATATCACAAGTCCCTTCTTAGCCTGCTAGAACCATGATTAATTCACACTTCCAGATAGGCATTTTTTAAAAACATTTTTCTCCTAAATAAATAATAAGAATGTAACCATTTATTGGTGACTTTCTTTTTCATAAAAACAACTTCAATAGCATATCTAGGACTGAGATCAGATTTATCTTAATGTCTTATATTCTTTATTTGTATTAGTATACAAAAAGAATTAATTTTCACAATGATCCTTTTTGAAACCTCATACAGTGTTTTACTGGTCCTAGGTCAGTACCCTGTGACATACTTTCTTCTCTGTGAGGTCTCTTTTTCCCTTGGCACATCGACATCACCTGTTCTGTCACCGGAGTTCTTTCTGATTCTCTTTAGATAGGGTTGCACATTACACTTGTTTCTCTACTTTGATGTCTCCATAATAAGCACACAGGCCTTTTCAGATTTTCTAAAGGTTTTATCTAGTTACCATAAGTGAAAGAACAGATTTAAAATAATAAAACATGAAAGAAGTATAAGAAGTCTTCAAGGCCTGTGAGGGTCTACCTTCTGCTCTCGTGGAAATTTAAATAGGACCTAGGTCCTTTTCACTGACTCATCTCTTTGTTCTTGCTTAGGAGTTAGTTTTCTTGTAAAGGAATCAAAAGTATAAGGAGAAAAAAACTTTATTTGTCCATTTCTCATCTTAAACTAAGTAAAATTTAGTCCCAAATACAACTTAAGGAACACACCATGGTTTTTTGTTTTGTTTTGCTGTTATTAATTTGCTTTTTATTATTTTGGGAATAGTAAAATTGTAAAACCTTTTATTTCCTTTTAATTTATTCATGTTTAATTTAAATTTAATTTTAATTTAAATTAATCCTTAATTCAATTAAGAATTTTTATTCTTAGGCAGTGCCATAATAAGGACTTTAAAATATTTTATTATTGTTTTAAAAAAATACAATGTTGTCACTTCTTAATGACTGTCCCTCCTCACTGCTTCTACCTCTATGGAATCCTTCCTTATAGTGGAGAAGTACAGTAAACAATAAATATACACATTAACTATAACTAACAACGTCTGCTTTATTGTACACTTAGAATCCTTTGCTAAGAGGAAAAAAATCACATTCTTTTCACCTGTCTTCTGAAGCCATAATTGGGTCAGAGGACTTCTCAAAATTAAACAACTTTTATTATTCTATTTCATATCATTATAATTGTTGTGTAAATTGTTTTCCTGGTTCTTCTCACTTTCGTCGTAACATTCAGACAAGGTTTCCCAGGTTTCTGTGAATTCGTCCCTTTTATCCCTTCTTATGATACAGTAATATTCCATTCCATACATACATCACAGTTTGTTCACCTGTTTCCCAATTGATAGGTTCCCATATTGTTTTCAGTTCTTTGCTAAAATATGAAAAAGTGCTGTTCTAAGTATGTGTGTGTGTGTGTTTGTGTGTGTGTGTCTTTCTACTTTTGATTTTTTTCTGGAATATTCCTAAGAGTGATTATCACTCAGTGAAAAGGAATATACAACTTGGTGACTTTTGCAGTATAGCTACAAGTTGCTTATCAGAATGGTTGGCCTATTTTACACCACTACCAAAAGTGCATTAATTTTACTATCCTTCTACATCTCCTCTAGCAGTCATATTTTTAAAAATTTGCCCAGTTTGCCAATATGACAGCTTTGGGGTAGAACCTCATAGATGTTTTTAATTTGTGTTTGTTATTATAAATGATTATGAGCATTTTTTCTTTATGATTGTGGATAGTTTGCCTTTCTTCCCTTGAGAACTCCCTGTACCTATCTTTTGACCATTAGGGAATGGCTCTCGTTCTTGCATATTTTTATTAATCCCTTCCAAATCTTAGGTACCATCTCTTCATTAGAGATATTGGCAGCATTTTTCCCAATCAACATCTTCTTTTGTGACATAAGCTGCACTGATTTTGTTACTGCAAAAACAAAACAAACGTAATCAAATATTTTTCTAAATTTTTTGTGATCATATCTGTCCATTGTTTGGTTAAGAAGTCTCCCAGCTATTGGTTTGCATTCTTTCTCTTTTCTATGATTTTTTTTTTCCTGATAGGAACTTTTGTATTTAGGTTACAAGTACATTTGAAGCTTAGTGTAGTGTACAGTGTGAGATTTTGGCCTAAAGCTAATTCCTTCCAATCTATTTTTTAATTTCCTCAGAAATTTCTCAGAAATAAGGAGCTCTTTCTTAGTAGTTAGACCTTCTAGATCTGAAGTCACTTAAAGGAATTTGGCTGAGCATCTGCATAGGAAAATCCTAGTTGACAAAGAATGTCTATTGCCTAGTTTACAGCATGTATTTGGATGGACAGCCTATAGAGCTTGTTTGTCAATTTTTAAAACTGGGACAGACAGGACAGTTGGATAACAATTTGAGTTGAGGCTTTGAACAAGAGAAGAAGAGCTGAATTACCCTTGGAACGTTGCAGAACTCCTTCATCAACACCATGCTTATCTTGAATGCAAAGGCTCAACTTTTTAATAACATTTTATCACTATTTCTATATGGCAGCAAGATATGGAAGGTGATTATTTCTGTAGAGTTAAAAATTAATATCCCAGAGGCAATAGAAAGAAGCCTAGTAAATGTGAGCAGTCTGAAACATGTGACCAGTGAAGAATATTGAAGAATGAGAGTAAAAGTTATCCTCAAGGAATTGTGCACTAGGAAGAGAAGATGGCAAGGGTAAGAGACAGCAGAGCCAAAGTACTCTGCTGGCATCTGCAGGGAGAATTAAAGAAAGCTTCTAGCGGGTAGGATGAAACCTTTGAAATTCTTGTTTTAGTCCATAAACTAAAAATAAAATAAATGAATGTAGGAAAAAAAGAAAGATATGCACAAGAATTGCGAAGGATGGAGAGTCATGAAAGGGGTGATCTGCGTCCTTGGAAGGAACTTTCAAATTCATGAGATCATAGACCCATTCAAAGATTTCAGTTCTTTAATTCTGGTTTTCATTTTTCAGTCTTGTGATCTTTCCTTATCTTTGTCCAGTTCAGTCTTAGAAGCATTTCTTCTCTTTACCAATTAAAGAAACACCTAGGGACAAACACTGTACTTAAAGCTAGGTCACACAAAGAAAAAAATGAAAACAGTACCTACCTTCAGCTTTCTATCTTCTAGTAGTCCTTCAGACAGCTTCTAAGGTAATATTTTTTAATGTGCAGATCTGATAGTCATAACTTACAGTTGTTCCCTACTATCTATGGAGTAAAAGAAAGGCAGACTTCAGAAATTGGCACTCAAGGCCTTCTGTATTTTGGTTTTCAGCCTTATTTCACACTCCTCTTCCAGCAGTCTACCTCCCCATCAGAAGCCTCTTTATCCTGTACATGTCCCTTATGTGGTCTTCTCTTTGATGAGTTCTTGGCCTAAAGTTCCTTTTTTTGAGGTTCCTAGGCCATGCCAGTCTCAGTCCTGGTTTCTTCACTTTCTGTGCTTCTCCACTTTGCTGACATAGTTGAGATGATGCTACCCTTTTGCCTTCTTTTGATACATAAGTCAGTGGTCCAGACCTCTATTTTCCTTACCTCCCTATCCTCTTCTGCCATATCCCCTGCTTTCCAACTCCCTTCAGTCTCTAATTAGAATGTAATATCCTTTAGGATAGATATGTTCCTTTCACTTTTTTTCTAACTGTACTGATAATAATAATAACATGGTACTTTAATAGTTTTAAAGTCCTTTACAGGGGATATGGGAAACTGGGACACTAATGTACATATTGGTGGAGTTGTGAACTACTTTAACCATTCTGGAGAGCAATTTGGAACTATGCCCAGAGGGCTATGCAACCGTGCCTACCCTTTGATTCTTTGATACTACTGCTAGGTCTATATCCCAAAGATATCCCCCCCACCCCCACCTCCTCAAAAAGGGAAAAGGATCTGTTTGTACAAAAATATTTATAGGAGTTTTTTTTGTGGTAGCTAAGTATTAGAAATCAAAGGGATGCTCATCAGTTGGGGAATGGCTAAATGACCTGTGATATATGATAGTGATGGAATATTATTGTGCTCTAAGAAATGACAAAGAGGATGATTTCACAAAAACCTGGGAAGACTTGTATGAACTAATGCATAGTGAAGTGAACAGAATTAGGAAAATGTACACTGTAATAGCAATATTGTTTGATGAATAATTTCAAATGACTTACCTTTTCTCAGCATTACTATAATCCAAGATAATCCCAAAGGACTATGACTATACTGTCTGCTTCCTGAGAAAGAACTGATATTGATTGAACACAGACTGAAGCATGCTATTTTTTACTTTTCATTTATTTCTTTTATTTGAGTCTTATGCAAAATGGTGAACATGGAAATGTTTTACATAATTTTATGCACATGTATAAGCTATATCTGATTGCTTACCATCTCAGGGAAGAAGGAGTGGGAAGGAGGAAGGGAGAGACAGAATTTGAAACTCAAAACTTTAAGTAAAAATGTTAAAAATTGAAAAAAGTAGAATAGAGTTTAAGAAAGTACTTTGTATAGATTGCATGATTCAAGCCTCACAGCCGTCGCATGAGATGGGTACTGTGGGTAATAGTATACCCATTTTAAAGGGGGAAGAAACTGGAGTTCAGAAAGGTTAAATAACATGTTTATATACACATAAAACTTGTCCTCAATGTGTCAGGTGCCATTTGAAACCTGATTCTATGTCCAGTACTCCACTATACCTCTTGGCATTATCTTCAGGTAAGAGAGACACTTGGAAAAAAACCTTTATTGATTAGATTTATTAATTTGTTTTCTAGGCTGTAGGTCACCTTATTGCTGCAGTACTGAAGGAAAATAGTGTGTCTGAAAAGATCAGCCAGTCTACAAACCAGGTCTGTGTTGAACTTTGTTTCATTTTTTAGTTCATTTACTGGTCTGTCTAGTTCTGCTGTGTCCCCTTGCTGTTAAAGGACATGATAAGTGTAACTAAGTAAAGAATGGTACATTGCTTACAGTTCTCCAACTTTTGTTCTGGGAAGGTAGGTTTTGTATGTTTATGACTCCTCAAAAATTGATAGGAGTACGATGCTGATGGAAATTTCATTTGGAGGTGGGCCTCAGGAAATACAATCCAATAAGCACTTATTTAAGTGCATGTTGTGTGCAGGACACTATGCTGGGTGCAGGGGATACTCCGACAAAACAAAACAAACTTTGTCCTCACAGAGCTTCTATTTGACTTGGAGGGAGAAGGTGTTGATGGTGATGAATAGAACATATAAATAGGTATGTACAGGATTATTTAAAGTGGGATGGGTGGTCAGACAAGACTTCCCATAAGAAGTTGTTCATGAATTGAGCATCCAAAGAAAAAGCTGGGGATTTTAAAGGATGGAGATAGAAGTGACTGGGGTCTGTAGGAGAGGAAAAGGAAATGCTACATTCCAAGGATAGGGGACAGCCTCTGGAAAAGATATAGAGATAGACAATGGAATAGGGAGTTTGGAGAACAGTTAATAGGTCATTTCACTTAGAATATAGATGCTTAAAGGATAATATAATAATGGGCAGTAATTTCCATTCTCCTGATGGCATCTAGAAAGAAGTGGACAAGTAACAGTATTTTACAGCATATAAGGTACTAATCTGGGGAAGCAGAAAATGACCGGTAGTGTTTTCCCTAATTTACAGGAAGCTTGGCCTCAGAAATATTGAATAACTTGCCTGTAATCATAAAATTGGTAAATGGTGAACTGGAACTCAAAGCAGGTATCCTCTTCCATGTTGTGATAGTACTCTGCTCCTTAAGAGCTGAGTATAAACCTGACTGGCATTGTCTGTGACTAGTCAGACTAGTTAAGTCATTGAGATTATGACACTGACCTTCTGGATTTGCTCCCAGTGACGGCAAATGGGTTGTTTTGTGGGCCGAGGTTACATATATAACCCAGCCATTCTTTCTGAATTTTGTATCCTTATTTTCAAGGGATTTCATTCCACAAATATTTATTGGATACCTACCATATTTAGTATGTTATAGTGTAGCCAGGATTGTCCTGGTTAATGTTTAAAAATGGACTTTTTTGGAGGGTAGAGGATGGGGAAGTATACCTGACAGACTCCTAAAGTAGAATCTGAATTTTTAATATTTTCTCCATCACTTTTTTGAGATTAGACCATCAACACAACCATAAATCAAACCTTGATTTCTAGTGTTTGCCAGTTTCAATTTTACATTTAAAGTTTAACAGTAGGTTCTTGAAAGGCATTATGAACTGCCTCCAACATAGCTGTGAACACTGCCTTCTCAGTGTTTTCCACAGATCTGGAAGGTACCCAAGACTTTTGGGGTGGGGTGTCTCAGGGTCAGAATTATTTTCATAATAATACTAAGGCATTATTTGCCTATTTAAATACTCCCTCCTTTTCCAGATATCTAGCTGTGTGAGGCTGGTTTTCTTCGTGTACTTCAACCCGAAAGACATATTGCAATAGATTGAATTCAGAAGCAGATATTAGCATTCGTCTGTCCTCTTTTAAGCCAAACATGAAAAAAATTACAAAAATATGTAAAGCTTTGTTTCTCTTATCATTAATTCCTTTATTTTGGAAAATATATAGATTTATATATATATGTATATATTTTAAAATGTCATGTTAAAATGTTAACATAAGTTTATTGTTATGTTTAAGTGAATTGATAAATACATATTTTAAAGTTTTATCAAATTTAATTTCTTGCGTAGTAAATATTGATAGGCATAATTTAAATAAATAAAAGTTCTTTGCGGAAGTTGTCAGAGTGTGAAGTGGTTCTGAGACCAACAAACTTTGACTACCACTGACATAGCTGGTGAATTGAGAGAGAGAGAGAGAGAAAGCTAGTGGCTAAACCAGAAAGATCTGGGTGCCCCTGAAACATTTTGGTTTTGTGACTCTGGGTAGGTCACTCGACTTCTCAATATTTCAGGTAAATCATTAGGACTATCTAGGTTGCTGAGAAGGTGCCAGTTTGCATTAGTAGAAAGTTTGCTTATTTAGGAGATCACTGTCACAAGTTTAGTCCTTATCCCTGTTCTTATCTCCTTTTCATATGAATCTATTGTCCTTGGTATTCTAGGAGATGTTTTTTTTTTTAATTTTATTTATTTTCAGTGTTCTACAATCACTACCATATAACTTAGATTTTTTTCCCCTCCCTCCCTGAGATGGCATACAATTTTATGTAGGTTCTACACATACATTCCTATTAAGTATGTTTTCACTATAGTCATGCTGTATAGAAGAATTATAATGACTGGGAGAAATTATCTAACAAACCAAAACGTAATACACACACAAAAAAATGATCTGCCATATTCTGCCATTGAATTGCATAGTTCTTTCTCTGGATGTTGAAGGCATTTTGCCTTAAAAGACCATTGGGAGTTTTTTAAGTCCTTGTATTGCTACGAAGTTCCAAGTGGTCATTGCTATGCACCAGGTTCTCCTGGCTCTGCTCCTTTCTCTCAGCATCAGATTATATAAGTCTTTCGAGGCCTCTCTGAAGTCTTCCTGTTCATCATTTCTTATAGCACAATAATATTCCATTATATTCATATACCATAATATATTCAGCCATTTCTCAGTTGATGGGCATCCCCTTGATTTCCAGTTTTTGGCCACCACAAAGAGTGCTGCTATAAATATTTTTGTACTTGTGGGACCCTTTCCCATTTTTATGATCTGTTGGGGATACAGTCCTAGAAGCAATATTGATGGGTCAAAGGGTATGCATATTTTGGTAGCCTTTTGGGCATAATTCCAAATTGCTCTCCATAATGGTTGGATCAGGTCACAGCTCCACCAACAGTGTATTAGTGTTCCAACTCTCCCACATGCTCTCCAACATTTATCATCTTCCTCTTCTGTCATGTTTGCCAAGCTGATAGGTGTGATGTGGTACCTCAGAGTTGTTTTGATTTGCATCTCTCTAATCAAAAGTGATTTAGCGCATTTCTTCATATGACTATAATGTCTTTAATTTCTTTCTCTGAAAATTGCCTGTTCATATCCTTTTTCTAGGAGATCTGAAAAAGAATAGGACTCGGTCTCTATTTTCATGGTACTTATAATTTACAAGGGAAGATAAAATAATGTTCCCAGAAAGCTCTCCTACATTGTATAATTTATCAGTGCCATGGGAAATGTATAGAGTATCCTGAGTATGGAAGAAAGGAAATCACTTCTAGGTCTGTTCAACAGGGAAGTCTTCATTTGACTTGGACCTTAATGGGCAGAGTATGTGAGAAAACTGGAATGGGATCATGGGAAGGGATGGAGGGGATGACATTCTACACAGGAGTAGGAGCAGTGAAAGAAAGGTGGGAAACCAAAGGGTGTACTCTGCATTCATAGGGAGACAACAGTTAGTTTAAAAAAAAAAAGAGAAAGATAATATTGGCAAGGTTAGTGTAGTCAAACTTGAGGCTGGTGAGAGACTCTTGATTGATGAATATGCATCTGCTATATCTTGATGAAATGTTTTCCTCTTGATTGATCAATATTATTCCCTTTGGGTAGTCATAGTCAGTGAACATTAACCTCTTTCTGTGTATTAGACGCTGCACTGAGTTACTGCGCTGGAGATACAAAAACAGTCCCTACCCTCAAAGAGGTTATATTCTAAAAAGTGACAGGCAAGATGGTACAGTACATGCACATGAATTACATCTGGATGGAAATTGCATTTAGGCTGTTCATTGGACATCATTTGGAAATGTTCTTTGGATTCTAGACTCCTGCTTTGAACCTCTTGTGGGAGAAGTGTTGCAGTGACAACGTCGTGATTCGAACTGCCTGCTGTGAGGGTCTGGTGGCACTGGTTGTACAGAATCATGCTGAATTCACCTATGTCCTTAATGGGATACTCAACCTCATTCCTTCAACCAGGTATTCTTTCTCTGTAGTTGATTCTTTAAGTGCCATATTGTAATTATTCAAGAATACTTATATTTGTGAAACATGTAGTACTAAAATGAAATACAAATACTCATACTAGAGCTTTAAGTTTCCAAAGCACTTTACAAATACAACAACTTTGGGAGATAGGTGCTATTACGATCCTCATTTTAGAGTTGAAGAGACTGAGTCAAACAGAGACTCAATGACTTGCCAGGGTCACAGAGCTATTAATGCACTGAGGCTGGATTTGAACACCTGTCTTCCTGTTTCTAATACTGGTTCTTTAGTAATCTTAGAGTAATGGAATCTCAGGACTTAAAGGAACTTCAAGGTAATATCGGCTCCATGTCCTTTTGTTAATCAGAAACTTAAGTTCTAATGCCTCCCAGAGAAGTCCTCAAGGACAGAAAGTTCCTGATCAATTATTGTCAAGGTGTGCTAAGCATAGGGTCTATAAAGAAAAAAATCAAATAAACCATGAAATCACCTTTATCCTGTAGAAGCTCATGTTCCAAGGAGAGGAGACAGCATATACAGATCACAGATCCAGAATGTGTGCCACATGAATGAAATATGATTTGGGGAGGGAGTATTCCAGTAGCTGAGGGGACCAGGAAAGCATCATAATGAAGGTTATATTTGAATTGATTCTTGAAGGAAACCAGTGTTCCTGAGAGGTGGAGGTGAGGAGGGAGTGCATTCCAAGCATTTGGGACAGTCAGTGCAGAGGCATAAAGATGAGAGATGGAGAGTTATGTTTGGATGATTCCAACGTAGACCTCTAGGAGGCAGTTAAGTGAAACAAGACTGAAGACCTATGAAGGGTCTAGGACTAGGCTGTTAATTTTAAATGTCAAACTGAGGAGTATAAACTTGGATCATTTGATCCTAGATTTGGTTCTCGAGGCAATATGGAATGAGAGAAGTGCACAGGACTTGTTTTAGGAAAACTGCTTTTACTGCCCAGTGGAGGATAGATTGTAGTGGAGAGGGGATTGAGCTAGGAAGATCAGAAAGAAGGCTGTTTCAGAACATGGAGTTACTCCTTAGGTTCACCCAGTTAGTAAGTATTTGAGACCACATTTGAGCGCAGGTTTTCCTGGCTCCAGGTCCAGCATTCTGTCCATTGCTACCTGGCTACCCCCAAGCAATGCAGCTTTCCCACATATATGTTCTTGCAGTGATCTAAAAAGGGCATCAGATTGAAAAATGACTAAGAAATCCAGAGAGAAACATTAGCAAACACCTGAAACATCTGAAGCCAGTTTAGGATTACACAAAAAAGATAGAAGCTACAGTCCTGGAAGAAAGAGGGACTGGTAAGAAACCGCGTTGGGCATCTGGATGAAATGGTGAGATCAAATTAATCCCATGACCTTCGGGAAGGCAGGAGCTTTATAGGGAGTGAAAGACCATGATAGTTATGCCTAGACCAAGGATATCCACCTAAGTAGTTCTAACTGGGGACACTGAAGTTTGCAAATACTCTTTTTTAAATAGTATTCTATTTTTTCAGTTACATTTAAAGACAAATTTTAGCATTCATTTTTTGAGTTCCAAATTTTCTCCCTCCCTTCTTTGCCCCCCTTTCCCTAGGCAGTAGATAATTTGATATAGATTTTATATATACAATCATGTAAAACATATTTCCATGTTAGTTATTCTGTGAAAGATGAAATAGAACAAAAGGAACAACCATGAAAAAAATAAAGTGGAAATAGTATGCTTTGATCTGCACTAAGACTCCATCAGTTCTTTCTCTGGCTGTGAATAGCATTTTTTCTTATGAATCCTTTGGAATTGTTAGAATCATTATATTGCTGAGAATGCTAAGTCATCCATAATTGATCCTTGTACTGTGTTGCTCTTACTATGTACAATGGTACCTGGTTCTGCTTGCTTCACTTTGCGTCAGTTTATGTGGGTCTTTCTAGACTTTTCCTGAAATCCACCATTTGCAAACCCTCTTAAGAAAAGATATGCCAGGGGAGGTAAAAGCTACAGCATCCCAGGAAATTGAAATAAGGTCCAAGTAAACCTTGACCACTATCATGCAAGAGTCTGGTATGGGGTGGAGTCTTACCCTGGCACAAAGTCACAAATCAGGAACTGAGCCTGGAGATAGGAGTAAATAGGAGACAAAAGATGCCACAAAGGAAAATCCAGCAGAAAAGAGTAACTATAAGTTAAATCTTCAGGGAGAGTGGAGGATTGATCTTGGCCACAAGGAATATGAGTACTTGAAAAAAATGAAATATGAATTTTGTAAGTGGAAACACCCAGTTTTCCTGAAAATTAGAATGGAGCAAAGAGAACTGAATGATCTCATGAGATAGCAAGAAATATTAAAACATAATCAAAAGATTTTTAAAAATGGAAGTAAATACAATCACTGTAAAAAGCAATTGATTTGGAAAACAGATTAAAAAAAGATTAAGCATTGAATTCCTTGAAAATACTGACCAGAAGCAAAGCTGGATACTGACGATTGTCAGAAATCATAAATGAAAGCATCCTGGATTTACTAGAAACAGAGGTCAATGTAATGATGGAACCAGCTGTTCACATCCTGAAATGAACTTCAAAATAAAAACACTCAGGAATATTGTAGTCAAAATACAGAACTTAAAGATCATAGAAAAAGCACTGCAAATATCCATTAAGGCAGAGTCGAAGTACCAAGGATTCATAACTGGAATCACATAACACCTACAGAAGTCATAAGAAATGAGTAAATCTTGGATACAATAATGAAAAAGCATTATTAAGGACTTAGAACCAAGAATAACTTACCTTGCAAGACTGATTATAGGGGAGAAATATATTTTCAGTGGAATAAAAGACTTTTAGGTATTATTGATGGAAACAAACATAAAATCAATAGACTTTAATAGAAACTTTGTAATTCAAATACAGTAGTCAAGAGTAACCTAAAAAAAGTGAATTCATTTGGACAATGGAATTCTAAAAGCAGCGATGGAATGCTTATAATCTAATAGGAGGAGAGGAGAAGTGGCCCTATAGATTTCTAATACCTTTAAGGAGCTGAAGATTTTAAAGTAAGACAGAGGACCAGGCGGGTAGTTTGTTCTCTACTGATGGTTTTAAGGGAGGAAAGATAAAGAAGGGAAAAGAAATACACTACCCAAAGTGGTTAAAGATAGAGGAAGTGACCCATGTGTACCAAATTAGAGCAGTGTTTTTTGTAGTTGCAAAAAAAAAAAAAAAAAAGAAAAGAAAAAGGGGAAACTGAGGCCATGTTGTTTTCAATTAGAAAAAAGCTGACCAAATCATGATATATTAATGTAACAACATTAATGACAACAGCTAGCATTTGTACATGTATCTTTATACGTTATTATATTATATATTGTACATTTATACAATGTACTAATAATAGCAATAGTAGAATTTATATATGTATAGTATTATGATTTTCACAACAGCTTGGGAAGGTAGGAGTTATTAATCTCCCTTTTATGGATGAGGAAACTGATGCAGATAAGAGGTTAAAGTTACTTATCTAGGGTAACGTAGGTACTAAGTGTCTGAAGCTAGATTTGAATTCAGGTTTTCTTGTATCCAAGTCCAGTGCTCTATCCACTGTGCCACACTATGTGTAGGAAATGATGATAGGGACAGTTTCAGAGAAACCTGGGAAGACTTACCTGCTTTAAATACAGAGTGAAGGGAGCAGAAGAGAACAATACAATAATAGTAATATTATAAAGAAAAATAAGTTGGAAAAATTAAAAAGCCTGTGATCAGCTCAATGTTTATCCAGGATACAGAGGAGTGACTTATAAAGTATGTTACCCACCTCTTTCCAAAGACACGATGAACTCAAGATGAAGAATGAGATCTATTTGTGGACATGGCCATTTTGGGAATGTGTTTTGCTAAACTGTGCCTATTAGTTAAATTTGGGTAGGGGGGAAATGGTGCAGAGTTAAGAAAACAAATGCTTGTTAGTTGGAAAAAAAGTTTTTTTTTCAATGAGAAGGTATATAGTATGGAATAAATGAAGAAGAGAGTGTTATCTATTATGTCTCATAATTGGTGAGAACATAAAAATGGGGAAGAAGGAGGGAGTAGCATCACATGAATCTGTTATCCATTCAACAAGAATTTTAAGTGCCTATGATATGCTAAGTGCTCAATTTAAAAAGAAAGACAAAAATACATTTTCTATCCTAAAAATAACTTGTATCCTAATGGGGGAGACAGCATACTAACAACTACGTATGTATGAGATATATGCTGAGTAGATGGAAAGTAATCTTAGCAGTTGGGGAGGCTTGAAAAGGTCTTGTGCAAAAGGTGAAATTTGACCTGATTTTTGAAGGAATCTAGGAAAGCCAGTAGATAGAGGTGAGGAAGGAGATCATACTAGGCAAATGGATTAACCGTTGATCAAGTATGGAATTGGGAGACAGAGTGTCATGTCTAAGGAACTACAAAAAGATACCAGGTAATGTAGGGCAGAACACATACAGATATACTCACATGCACATGTATATGTACACATGCATACACACAAAGGGTTTGGTGGTGCAATATTTTCAAGGGAGTGTAGGTAGATAAGTTGGGAGTATAGAATGGGGAATGAATTATAAATGGAGATTTTAAGGGGAAAAAATGTAAGAACTAGTGATTAGTTTCTGAGCAAGGGAAAGAAAGGAGGGGCACAATGCCTGGCATATGGGAGGCACTTAATAAATGCTTGTTCCCAATTACAGCTTACTAGTCTGTAGCATTTGTTCCTTTCCTCAAGGCACAGAAGAGATTAGAACAGAAATATGTTTAGAGGTTAAACAGGCAAAATAGGTCACTTCATAGGCTGAATATACGTACATGTGAAAAAGCTAAAAATAAACATACATTATGAAATTCCTGCTTTCATAGTTACTTTTTCTATTTTTTTTGCATGTAGAAATACTCAGATTTTTGGTGTCTGTCAAACACAAAATAAAAGAAAATCAAACATTTAAAGGAAAATTCAAGTTTAAGAAACGACTTATCTAAAAATGTTGCTCTAAGAATTTTAAGTCACTACATGCATGTAAAGCAGGAATGGCTTTTTTTTTTCCATTCCCATAGATTATTTGTTAAGGTTTTTTTTTCACTCTGTTTTCTGTTTCATCTTTTCAGCTTAGAGCTGCAACCATCACCCCCCCCCAAAAACCCTATAGAATCCATGTTGCTTCAGAATAGCAGGGTAAATTTTGTGGTCTCAGTCTTCAAGAATTGCAGCAGAATTTGACAGTTGGGAGAGAGGGAATGGAATAGAGTGGAAGAGGGAAGGTCTTCCAGTTCCTGTGGAGTGCTGGTACCAAATAGCATCTTAGAGGTTGACAGTTCTGGTCCCTGTAACTCCCTTGGAACTTGCCTGACCCATTTCCTCTACCTTACCACTCCAAGGATTTCTAACCCACTGTTTTGGAGTCTGGTCTCCAGGCAGCCACATTGTGGAGTCTTTGTTTGAAAAAAAGAACTGACATTTGCAAAGCTGTCATTGTCTGAACTTCAGGGAGTGGCTGGGAATTTATACACTTTGCTTCTGAGACCATTCTCTTCAAAGGAACAATCTGTTATCCAGTGGTGCCCTTTCTTTCTCCATCCGGGTTCAATTCTGAATCAACTTCTAACCACTGCAAGTTATTTTTAAGTAGCTTCTGTAAACAAAGGATTTGATTTCAGGAATTTTTTTGGGGGGGGGAACAGGAGGAAGTAAGTATGAAATCATTAAAAAGGATTTGAAAAAAGTATTCATAAGGGAGGATGGGGATAGGAACACCTTAAGAAAGAAATTATGAAAATTGTCATCATATTATGACCAATAATATCATATGATGCCAAATATTTTATAATTTAATCAAAATTGAAACCAAGATGGAAGCTGTAATTTTATGTGCCTTTTGTAACATTTTAAAGTATTGTTACCATTTGTTCCCCACACACATTTTGGCCATTTGATCCCACATTCTGTGCTTTGCCTTTTTCCTAATGTTAAAGATTCCCAAAGTGAGAAGTCTCCTATTTTTCTTCTATCAGATTTTTGCCCTTAACTGCACTTGGATCCAGAAACCTCCTGCAGCCTTTGTTGCTTAGTAACAGGATTGTGAATAATAACCTTACTCTCTTGTAGAACAAGGTTTTCAGTTTTTGATATTGAGGTGTCATGACAGCCTGTAATTTTGGTTGAACTGCCTTCTTTCCTCCTCGTTCCCCCCTTTCTTTTTAAAAGGTGCTTGGTAGGAGGGTTGTGTGCCAGATAAAATGGGTAGGCACTTTATATGTTTGCTTTTTGAGATCACCAACAGGCTGCTCTGCAGGAAGGGCATGCGATTTTGTGCATTCTGCATTTGAGAAAATCAAAGCATCTCCTCTGAGATTCCTCAAGTCTCTGAGGATGGACTTTGCAGAATTGTGCCCAGGGCATTAAAAATCCCTTTTGTGGGATCCTAGCTAAAGTGATTGGGTTCAGTGTTGCCAAGTTTTGGCAGAAGAAATCACAAAGGTTGAGTTGTTAAAAATGATTGTGTCATGCAACTCATATCTGTGAATTACATGGACCTGAGATTATGGATAATTGAATGAGAAATCAATTTTCTATCCAGCTTTTTTTGGGGAGGGAGGCTGGTGGTGTAGTTTCAAGATAAAAGCCTTGGCTAAAATACAAGTGCTTTACAAAACTTGGCCAGCAACCCAGGAGAGCTGGGGGCTTCCTACCTTGTTGGATTATTATAGTTTTTAGCTTGAGTTCGGTCTTTTATTTTCTTGTACTTTGTAGGATGAGGGGAACCAATGAGGGAGACTTGTTTGGGGCTCCTGCCAAGATTGAGGGGAGAATTCTCACCACAAACTGAAAACAGTTTGAACTCTGACTTTAGCTGGAGTCTGAAGTGATTAAGAAATTAGCTGTGTTCTGTCTTAACATTTGTCGATTTTAATTTGTATTGTTGCCCCCACTTAGTTAAATCTTGTTTGAAAGTGACAAAGGATTAATACAGATTTCTTGATCTTGTCCAGCTTCTCTCTTCCGTTGATACCTTTTTAGTCAATGTGTAATTGTGGTTTTAAAAAATTCTCTTAGCACAAGCTTCTTCCTTTACCTAAAAGTCTGATTAGTGTCTTTAAACTGTAGCTTATAATAACTGGAAGGACTAATATGGGTACTTGTCCCAGACTTTCTACCATGTGTATACTTGATGTTTGTGGGCCAAAATCTTTGTCTGATAATAGGGTCATCAGTTGAGAGCTGGAAGGGACTTTAATCCAACACCATTTTATAAATAAGGAAATGGAGACTCATAGGAGTGAAATTGCCACGGTCACTCAGATATTAAGTAACAGAGCTGATCTGAGTACAGTTTCATCTGTCTTGACATGGCACCACGCTTGAGAATCTCAGTTTTCATATCAAAATACCATGGTTATGGGTACGATCAGAAGCATCAAGAATAATGAAAGAAATGGACCATGTACTCTACCCTATTCTATATTGCATTGCCGTGCTCTCATCACTTCCACCTTTCTAAAATGTGTCCCTTATGTAAGCTTGTGGATAAAGGACAGCAGGAAACTGAAAAGTTAGCATTTCCTTTAAACAGTTAAATAATTAGTTATTTAAAAACATTACTTGAGAAGGGATTTTCCCATAGGTTTCACCAGATTTCCCAAGGGTTCATGACCAAAAATAATTAAAGTACACCTGGTCTAAATGCTCCAAGATTTCACCCAACTTCATCATTTCCTGAGTTTCTTTTTGGGTGAATTTCAGCAAACTTTAACTTCGGGAGGCAAGACCTTTGAAATAGGGAAAGAAGTTAAGAGACTTCAGCAAGCTATGTAAGCCATTCCCTTTAATTTACTAATGAGGGAAGCTTAAGGGAATTGTGCCCAGGCACAAAAGTTGGAAATCTGAAAGGCAAGATATGAATCTGGGTATTGTCATTCGCAAGTTATCCTCTTGTACTTTTGTACTTTTTACACTTTATTCCTCTCTAGGTGTCCCATGATCCTTTGACACTGGCCTCCTAGCTGCTCCTTATGAAGGGTGATCCATCTCTAGACTCCATACCCCTTTGCTGTTTCTCTCCCATACCAGGAATGCTTTTCCTCTTTCATTTTTGCCTTGTGGCTTCCTTCAAGTGTCATCTAAAATTCTACCTTCTTCAAGAAGCTTTTTCTAGTCCTCTTCACTAGTGCTTTCTCTCTGAGGTTACTTCCCATTTACACTGTCATACATAGTTGTTTTTGTATTATCTTCCCTATTAAAATGTGTGCTCTTTGAAAGCAGAGATGGCTTTTTACTTTTTTGTAATCCCCAGTACTTAACCTAACAAAAATGTAGGTGCTTGTGACTTGACCAAACGGTTTTGCCTAATGGTTTGCTCCATTTACTTTCAATTGGGTATAGGCATCTAATAAAGCTACATAGAGGTGTTTTTGGCCTGCATGGCTATGTACCAGTTTTGCTTAACACTTTATTAGTAATTTTGCCACCAAATGGTCTTTGATCTTGAACCAAGCTGTTTTTAACTTACCTGGCATGTGAAATGCCATCCCATTCCCAGACCTTATTACACTTTAACATTTTCTTAGTCCTTATAGGAATGTACCAATATATTTTAATTTATAAAATTTTCATAATTATATACAATATATAATTTATGAATTTATATATTATTATATCACATATAAGTATATAGCATAAGTTATAAAATTATTACAAATTATAAAATTTATGAAATATAGAAATTAAAATATAAAAATGAAATTTTTTAATTTTTAAAAATTTTATTTTTAATTTATGGAATAAGACAAACATTTTCATAGCATAAGTTTAAAATGATGATGATTCTTAATGGGATCTTTGATTTTGAGTGCCTATAGTTTACTGTAGAATATTTTAAAAAATCATGGCTAGTAGGGCTTCCCTTTGATAGGACAGCTCAGCCTCATGATGGAAACATGGCTTTGGAAGAAGTTCCTTGGGTTTGAAGGCTGAGGCTGGTATTTTATTTCTCCTTCCTGATTATTTTTTCATGTCAGAGTTTGGTTCTGGGATTCTAATCTTCAAAAGCTTGATAGAGGGAGAAATATACTTCTTGATAATACTTCTTGAAATCTCTTTTGGTGCTTGATGGATTTTCATGCATAACAAATAAAAGAGGAAGGAAACAGGAAAGTACCTCTTCCAAATGGGTACCCTTACTGCTGTGTGCATAAGTCAGTAGATAGGTTAATTCTCCCAAGCTTTTCATTTCTTGGAAGTTAGCTTTCAGTTGTGGAAATTTGTTTGTATTTTACTTTGTCATCTCTGCAGTTAAATCTCTGCTTACTGTTTACTTTTTTTGCCTCTTCAGGAAATTGATACTATATGTTGGATTAAGCTAAAAAAATCTGGAGAGTTGTTTTATTTTTTGATAAATGCATCGTTATATACTTGTAACCTTGTTTTCCTTCCTATCACTGGTCCAAAAGAGGGGGAAAACTATATTTAGGAATATAAGATCATAAATTTAACTAACATTCGAAGGGATTTTGAAGGTCATCTAATGCATCTTCTTATTTTACAGAAAAGGAAACTGAAACCTAGAGAAGCTAAATGACTTTCCCAAGGTTATGTAGGTAGACTGTGACAGTTTGGATACAAGCCTAGGTCCTCTGGGTCAAAATCCAGTATGCCATGCTCCCCCCACTCCCAGCCTCCATCCCCTGAAAGATAACGGACCCTGGATGCTCTGTTGATGTTGGTAACATACTAATCACTTGACTGGGCATTTATTAAATGTTTCCTATTTGCTAAGCACCCTCCTTGGCACTTTGGATAGGATTACAGACCTGAAGGAAAGCTCAGGCACCATCTTGCCTTATGCCCTCATTTTATAAATGAGGAAATTTAGGCTCAGACAGGTTAAATAATTTCAAGTGGGATCTGAACACAGGTCTTTGTATTCTGGAACCAGCAAACTTTGTCCCATACCTCAAGGTGATTAGAGTTTATTTCCAGTGAATAAACAATAAAAGTGTAGAAAGTAGAAATGCTTTTTTTATTCTATAAATTAAAAAGAAAAGAAATGAACTTTGTGAGGAAATGACAGGGTAGCCTAGCAGATAGAGCACTGGGTTTGGAATCTCAGAGACCTCAGATGCCTAGGTTGGGTGACCAACGGCACGTTGTTCAACCTCTCAGTTTCAGTTTCATCATTTGTAAAATGACTGTAATACTAACACTTACCTAACAGAGCAGTTGTGAGGATCAGTAATATTTATGCGTTGCTCACTTCATTCTCAACCAGAATAACCCCTCAGTATCAGTTTATTTAGTACCTACTCGTAAGAATTTTATTTCCGGATCTGTGCTTTTGTTAAAGGTTGTAATCACTCCGTAGCTTAGAAAATGGACTTTGGTAGATTAGAACAAAGGAAAATGAAGCATTATTAGCAGTCTCGTTATTAGGTTGTGTTGCCTAATTTCTTTGGGGCCACACCCTGCCAAGGGCTTTGATCAGATGTCTTTCTGAACAATCTGATACGTCCAAATGTCAATTAAAAAATTCCCCTCTCTCTGGCCTGCCTAATGATAAAACTCAGAATTTAGCCAGCCTGGTTCTGAAGTGACAGGTGTTTAAACCATCATTATGTCCTTCCTGGAAGCTTTTCCAACTTGGTACAATCAGCCACAATCTGTGTCCATTTGTATGACTTTTAGGATTGACAATTTACCTTCATACCATGGCAATATATTGGGCTAGGACTTTAGTGGATGGTTATAATAAGTAATAGTAACAATGATAGAGATTTCCATTATATTGCTTATGTTATAAGCCATTCTTTTATTATTGATTCCTTAGTATATGCAAGCTAGTATTTAAGGAATTGTCATCATAAGGCTAGAACTGAATTTTTGGAAATCAGCTTATCTACCTTGAAGGACAGTGATAATTGGATTCCATTGAAGTATATGGATTACAGTTATAATTTTATATTATAATTATATTTATTATAGTTAAAATGTTTTCTCTCCTCCAGGGAATGTTACTTCTTAGCCTGCTGGTCATAGCCTACTGAGGGTCATACCTTGAGGAAGGTTTTCCCTCCTATTCATTAATTTAGATTGTACATACCTGTATAATTCCCTATCACGACCTTGAAGATACTTAAATTCCCAGTTTCTTCAACTTCTTAGCTTTCTGGTCTGTAGGATAAATCAGTGTTTCTGAATTGGGTTCTCTGTGATATGCATAGGTATTCTGTAATAAATTTTCCATGATAGTGCTATTCCCCTGCAGAATATTAAATATGAAACTATATATATATCAATCAAAATGCTTGTATAGTAGTAGCTTTTCAAGACATGAATATAATTTAATTTCCTTTGTTACCACATTTCTGCATCTTTCCCTTTGTTCTTCCCTAGTTATGTGGACCTGCATTTATGGGTTCTGTCAATACATGGGGTTTAAGCTTAACCACACTAAGACATCAAGTACTGTACCATGTTATATGGCAAGGACTCAATAAATGTAAATTGAATTGGTTTGAACTTGAATAGCCAGTCTTATGCCATCCCGTATGTATGCCCCTCATTTACTAGGTGTTCATGTTGTTTTACAGAAATACACATGGCTTGGTAAAAGCTGTTGTGAAATTACTACAAATGCAAGCACTTAAAGAAGGAAAGGATGGAGAGAAGGCTGTTAAGGATTTGTATGGTATCAGGTAAGTTTTTTTCTCCTTTTTTAAAAATTTCTTTATAACTTCTGAAATGTTGTTCATTTAGTCAGGTAGTTAGTCATTTTATACATGAGGAAACCTGAGGCTTCAGGAAGTTGAGTGATTTGCTCACTGTCACACAGGTAGTAAGTATCAGGTGGGATTGGAATGAAGGTTCTCTGACTCTCAAGCCAGTTTTGTTTTCTTCTGTACCAGTCAGGAAACAAGCATCGATTAAGCAACTGCTGTGTACCAGGCACTATGCTATAAGCCCTGGGGATAAAAAACAAAAAAAGGCAGAAGACAGGCCCTGCTCCCAAGAAGCTCCCAGTCTAGTCAGGGTGGTGGCATGTAAACAACTATGTACAAAAGGGCTTTCTTCATACAGAGAAATTTGGAGACAATCAACAGATTGAAGGTTCTAGCATCAAGGAGGGGAAACAGAAAAGATTTTTTATAGGTGAGATTTTAGCTGAGATTTGAAATAAACTAGGGGAAACCTACCTCAAGAAAGCTTATAAAATCTATTATCAGAGTTTTCAGGCAGCTACGTGGTACAGTGGATAGTGTGCTGGGCCTGGAGTCAGGAAGACCTGAGTTCAAATCTAGCCTCAGACACTAACTCTGTGACTCTGGGCAAGTCTCTTAATTATGTTTGCCTCAGTTTCCTCATCCGTAAAATGAGCTGGAGAAGGAAAAGACAAACTACCCCCAGTATCTTTGCTAAGAAAACCCCAAATTGAGTTATGAAGTCAGATGTGACAGAAAAATAACTGAACAGCATCGTTTAACTATTAATAAGCCATAAAAGTGAGGGAAGTGAGATTTTATCAGTAGTCCCATTATTAGGTAGTTTGCCTTAATCATTTCTGGAAAATACACTTTACCAAGGACTTCATTTGGATATTTCAGGACTCTATTTAGTAGCCCAGAATGATTGCTCTGTGTCTGAGGTGAAAGAGTCTCTTCCTTTAAAGAGACTTTGGGCTTATAAAGGGGAGAGCCAGTTGATGAACCATGGGTTATTTTATGTGTATTCTGTGGAAATAGGAGCTGGTAGTCTAATTCATAGGTGTCAGACTTGTGACCTCCAACACTCCTGAGGATAACCCAAACCATATTAAAGTATAATTGGGAAATATTTAACATAATAAAAAGCATAGTGCTAATATGTGGTTTTCTAAGTCAGTTTGCAACATGCAGAGATCTGTACTTATGGTTTATTGGCCCCTGTTAATATCTGAGTTTTACACCAGTAGTTCAAGTCAAGGTGGTGTTGAATGTCTTTCTTTTTTCCCCCCAAAATATAGTTTCATTCATTCATTCATTCATTTATTTTAGTTTTCAACATTCACTTTTTACAAGATTTTGAATTCCAAATTTTTTTCTCCCTCTCTCCTCTCCCCCCTCTGAGAAGGCATGCAGTCTGATTTAGACTATACACATACAATCATATTAAACATATTTTCACATTAGTCATGTTGTGAAAGGAGAATCAGAACAAAAGGGAAAAAATCACAAGAAAGAAAAAGAGCAGAATCATTCAGAATGCATTCAGAGCAGAATGCATTCAGAATCCATAGTTCTTTCTCTGGATGTGAACAGAATTTTCTGTCATGATTCCCTTGGATCTTAGATCATTGCATTGCTCAGAAGAGCTGAGTCTATCAAAGTTGGTCATTGCACAATGTTGTTGTGTACAGTGTTCTCCTGGTTCTGCCCACTTCACTCAATCTCAGTTCATATTAAGTCTTTCCAAGTTTTTCTCAAATCTGTCTGCTTATCATTTCTTCTAGCACAATAGTATTCCATTGCATCCATATACCACAACTTGTTTAGCCATTCCCCAATTGATGGGCATCTCCTCAACACCCAAATATTTACCATGACAAAAAGACCTGCTACAGATATTTTTGTACATCATGTGTCCTTTTCCATCTTCTGTGATCTTTTTGGGAGACAGAACTAGTTGTGGTATTACTGGAACAAAGGTATGCAAAGTTTCATAGCCCTTTGGGTATAGTTCCAAATTGTTCTTCAGAAGAGTTGGATCAGTTCACATCTCTGCTATAATGTTGACTGTCTTGCATCATGTTGTTATCCCAAGTTACCTTCAAAACTAAAAAGAGAGATCAAGGTTTGAAGCAGGAGGAAATTATAGTAGCCAGAGCTTTCTGACTGAGAGTATTTAATTTTTTGGTGTGCTCAGTTTATTGACATGTTAAGAATGCTGATTTTCTTAAGTTTCATATACTTTAGATTTAGAGGGGAAGTTTTAGTCCATCTCATTTCATTTTTTTTTCTTTTTGTTTTTTGAGCCTGGATTCTTCCTATCTCACCTAAGTTGGTCATTCACAGGCCCGATCCTACTGCTGATGGGGAAAATAAAGCTTTTGACCCATTACGTTTCTAACTAGTTCAGTTTCCCCTTCCTTGAGAGCCTGTTTCACACCCCTCTCACCTCCATTCTCCCTTGGTGGCTCACACAAGACTTAGTTTGGACCCACAATTGGCTTTAACTCACAACTTTTCAATGTAAACCATCTTCCAGCCTCAGCTTTCCCAAGCAGCAAGGATTACAGGTGTGTCCCACAGTGTCCTGGAAACACTTTAATTTTAAAGATAAAGAAACTGGGGCCCAGAGAGGGTAAGTGGTTTGACAGAGATTGCATAGCTAGTAAGTGGCAAAATCTGTAATGAAACTAGGGGCTCTAGATTGTGGGTCTACTTTCCCTCCTTTACCCCTCTCCCTGCCATGATTTTTCATGCTATATAGTCCATGGAGTATAGCAGATAATGTGGTAGGAGAGCAGGCTGGTCTAAAAAAGAAAAATGTAATCAAAAAACATCCTGACATCCTAGGAAATTTTTTTGTGCTTGTAAAATTGGACTTCGTTACAGTCTGAGAGCTTCCTGAAAGTCAAGACTGAGAAGTGAATCCCTATTTAGTGGCCAGTGGGACTCTGGAGATGCCTTGTAACCAGTGTGTGTTGCCATAGGAACTCTGTCCAGTGGAGCATCCAGAATGTGCCATCCTTCAAAGAAGGAAGAGACTAAGAGAATGAAAACATGATATGATAAAAAGGGCTTTGCTTCATGGTTGTAAAAGACAGCCAACTTGGGCTGAAGTGATACAACAGAGAGTAAATTCAGTGCTTTTGAGCTTCTACTGAGGATTCAGTCACCTTAGTTTTCAAAAACATATACCTTGTGTTTCCATCAGTAGATTCCCCACAACTTATAGGGATGTAGCATGAAGATTTCTCTTAAATAGAATGATTACGATGCTTTCTTTTTGTAATAAGGAAATACAATCTTCATATATTATTGTCTAACTGTCCTTTTAATTACACAATTGTATATCATTCCCACTTTCAGAAATATAGTCACTTTCCAAATTGCAGTGTAAGTGTAACTTTTTGAAGTGAGAAATAAAATTCAAAATTATTTATTTGGAAAAGTTTGGGAAATACACAATGTTTAGTTTCTAATAATGATAAATATAGCTCTTTATTGTGTGTTTGTTGCTTCATGGATTGGTTTGCTTAAATGATACAGTTTTGCTTTAAGTTATCAAGGGTTTACATTGTAAATCATCTTGGCATTTATAGAACACATAAGGGGGATAAATGAATAGATCTTAATGTCTCTTGACTCATGGATTTTTGTAAGATCTTCCTTCCCAAAATCATCCAACTTAGTTAATAGACCAGGACCAGCACTGAGAATAAATTTTATTTTATTCATGGTCCTTTCTATTCTGGTTGTTTGGGTTAGGGCAAATGAGTATTATAACTAATCAGAAAATAGCTTAAAGGCATTTTCATGATTGGATCTTTGTTTATTTGAGAAAAAATTATGTTGATTCTACTCTTACTTTAAAAAATTGTCACCTCACAGTATTGACTTCCTCCCCTCCCCACTCATTAAAACTCTCAGAACATTGGCTATTCCTGAGATGTTATTTTTGTTTAGACTTTTTAGTCATGTCCAACTCCTTTGGATTCCATTGGAAGTTTTCTTTGGCAGAGATACTGAAGTGGTTTGCCATTGCCTTCTCTAGCCTGTTTTACAGATGAAGAAAGTGATACCAAGAGTTAAGTGACTTGCCCAGGGTCATACAGCTAATAAGTGTCTGAGTTCTAACTCTGTCCACAATGTCACCTGGCTGCCCTGTTGCCCAAAAATGTCCTCATCCATACTCTTAGCCTACCACCACTTTGCTGAGAATTGGGGTGCATGCTTCACCATCAGTTTTCTGAAATCTCATCTGAAAATGTGTGTACTGAAGCAGAGTTATGAAGACTTTCAGGATTGGTTTACTTTATGTTATTGTGGTCATTGTGTAAATTTATTTTATATTGGTTCTTTCAAGATTTCCCAAGCTTCTTTGAATCTTCTTATTTCTTCCTTCTTATGGTGCAACAATATACCTTTGTATTCATATACCACAGTTTGTTCAGTTCTTACCTATCAATAGATTTCCCCTTTTGTTTTAGTCCTTCGGTACTATCCTTGGGAAATAGGCCTTAATAGTGCTATTTCAGGAGTGTCTTTTCTATCATAATTTAAAATTGTTTTTCAGGCCAAGTCAGGTCAAGTCAACATGTATTTATTAAGTGCCTCAGTGTCAAAGCACAGTGCTAAGTACTGGGGATACAAAGAAGGGCCAAAAAAACCCATTTTCCTTTCTCAATATGCTCACAGTCATTTTTACAAATAAGATATACACAGGATAAATTGCAGATAAACACAGAGAGAAGACATTAGCATTAGAAGGACTGGGAAAAGCTTCTTTGTAGGAGGTAGGGTATATAATTGGGTTTTGAAGGAAGTCAGGAAACCAAGAGGAAAAAGAAGAGAATTCTAGTTTTGAGGGATAGATAGCCATTGAAAATGCATGGACTAAGGAGATAGAGTGTTCTCTTCAGGGAACATCAAAGGGGCTGGTGCCTCACATAGTATGTAGATGGGACAAAGTTATAAGAAGACAGGAAAAGTAGGAAGAGAGCTGGTTGTGAAAGGCTACTAAAGGCCATGCAACAGATTTTACATTTTATGGTAGAGAGAATAGGGAGCCATTGAATTGATGTATAACATGGTTATGCCTGTCCTTTAGGAAAATGTCTTTGGCAGCTGAGATGAAGGAAAGAAAGAAACAAGCATTATTAAGTAGAGGATGACTGAAGTGGGGAGAGATTGGAAGCAAGGAGACCAAGCAGAAGGCTATTGCAGTAGTCCGAGGAGGAGGTGATGAAGGCCTGAACCACTGTATGGTAATGTCAGGAGGGACCGCTAGGTGGCACAGTGGATAGAGTGCTGAGCCTAGAGTTAGGAAGACTCATCTTCCTGAGTTCAAACCTGGACGAGTCAATTAACCCTATTGGCATCAGTTTCTTCATCTGTAAAATGAGCTGAACAAGGAAATGGCAAATCACTCCAGTTTTTTTGCCAAGAAAACCCCAAATGGGATCTTGAGGAGTTGGACATGACTGAAAACTTCTGAACAACAATGCCAGGAGAGGACAAGCTGTATAGAAGAGATGTTACAAAGAGAGAATTGACAGGTCTTGGCAACTGATTGGATGGGGGTGTGTGTGTATGAGAGAATGAGGAGGCAAGGATGACAATTGGGTTGTATACCTAGATCACAGGGGTATTGGTGGTACCCTCCACAGTAGTAGGAAAGTTAGGAAGAAAAGAGGGTTTGGGGTTAAAATAATGAGTTTAAAATTAGTTTATGGGACATCTAGTTTGACATGTCCATTCGGCAGTTGTAGATGTGAGAATGGAAGTCAGAGCTTGCTAAACATTTGAGAATTATCAGTCTCAAGATAATAACTAAACCTAGAGGAACTGATGAGATAATTTAACAAATAGTATAGAGGGAGAAGGGAAAAGGCCCATTACAGAGCCCTGGAGGATACCTGTAGCTAGTGGGCACAATCCAGATGAAGATTTAGGAGTGGTCAGACAAGTAAGAGGAGAACCAGGGGAGAACAATGTTGCAAAAACCTAGAAGGAAGAGAATATCAAGAAGGAGAAGTTGGTCAACAGTGTCAGAAGCTGCAGAAAGTTTAAGAAGAATGAGAAGTGGGCAAAATCATTAGATTTTGCAATTAAGATATCTTTAGTGACTCCAGAGATAGTCATTTCAGTTAAATTATGAGACTGGAAACCAGAATGGAGAGAGTGGATTCAGTAAGAGCATTTGACGTTGAGGCACTGATTGTAGATGGCCTTTTTAAGGAGTTTAGCCATGAAAGGGAGGAGAGAGATAGACCAATAAGTTAGTGGGATTGTTGGATCAAGAGATGGTATTTTGAGAATGGAGGAGATGGAGTAGTATTTGCTGACAGTATGGAAAAATCCAGTAGACTGGAAGGGATTGAAGATAAGTGAGGGAAGTGAGAGAGGCGGTCTGGTGAAGAAGATGGGATGCAAAGAATGGGATCACTTTTGCATGTAGAATACCATCTCATGTGAGATGAGTGAAGTAAATCATGTTGGAAGGCATCTGAGTTATGTGAGATGGGAGGGGACCATTCATTCATTGGTGTGCCTATATTGCCATTACCCCTCCAGCACTTAGGAAGTGCTTAATAAATATTTATTGATTTGGCTTGTCTTTTGTTCCATGACAGTTTTTCTAGTTGTACATGTAAATATGAAACTATCAGTCATTTGGAATTGTGAAGAAATTTTTCTTGACGTATAACTACAACCACTTTTTTTATGTGAAGACAAAAATATAAATCAAAATCAATAGAAGCAGTGACTACTTAATATGGAACAAATAAACCATTTCAAATTTGAATTGGTACATATCACATCTTGATGCCTGGTGTCACCATGCTCACAAATAAGTTGATTGGTTTCTTTTCTTTGCAGCACTTGAATGTAAATTAGGTAAAGTTAAACAGTCTTTGCTGAAATTTAAATGGACCAAAAAATCCACTGTATTTCTTCTTTTTACGATTTACAATGTAATTTAGTTTCTAAAAATCCTGCAACTTTTTGAGCATTGAAATAACTTGTGAAGAGTTATAGATAATTATTTGAAATGTTTACCTGTTGCATTTAATTCAAATTCTTTTATATTAAAAATGAATTAACATTTCTTTGTGATGGATAAATATATAACTTACTTGAAGAAAAAAATCCACTGGAGTACTTGAAATTAGTATAAACAAAAACAGTAAGGATTTTTATTAGTGGAAAGACAAGACAATGAAAAGTCCCAATCCAGAAAATGTGTTACACAGTATTTACCATAGGCATTCCCAAGAATTGTTATTGATGGAGAGAGGAGACCTTTCTGTTTGCTTTGTCTGACTGCTTTATTTGAAGAGAACATGGAACTTAACAAATTGAAAGGATATCTTGACAGCATATCTTAGAATATAAGGTATCTCAAAAGTCCTACTGCAGTTTATAGCTTTAATATCTTAAAACTGTATTGACTTTCATTCCACTCTGTTTTTTTCTCAAGATGAGAATTTCTGTAGAGAAAAGAAAATGTGATAAATAAGCAAAAGCTACCTTTAGAAAATTTGTGACATAGGAAGGATTTTTGTATCATTTAGAGTCACTTAGAGAATTGCTAATTGTTAAAAGGTCTATTCAGTTGGAAAGCCATTGGTGCTACTTGTAACTATTAATACAGATTAAATAACATTTGGCAAATCATACACCGAACAGCAATGAATGACTACACTTACTGATGCAGTAATACTTTTGGCAGAGGATCATCAAGATGTGTGAAAACCTTTTCATTTAATTGAGAAACTAAAATTTTCCAATTTTACATTGCATATGGATGAAATTACAGATACTGATGTTGATTTGATTCCCTGTGTGTGAGTGGTTGTTGAAATTGAGGGTAAGGAAGATTGGTTATTTTGATACCCTCTTGATGACAGTGCCACTTCAAGATAAACTTTCAATATAATTGTTGGATTTTAAAAATTAAAATTGCTTAAGGTAGATAAATTGCATTGAACTCTACACTAATTGAGCTCAGTTGATGTCAAGATGAGACTACATTACTAGTTAAAAATGTGACCCCTTGTTGGTTTTTTTTTTTACCTGTTGGAAGTTTTACAGTTAGTTGTATTAAGAAATATGAAAATGTAGAGATACGTGTTTCTTATTCAAATAAGAGTAATTGGCTTTTAAAAAAGCAATCCATTGAAAGGAACGTTCTAGAGAAAAAATTTGCATTTTTCTTGGTGGTCATAATAAAAAAGCAAACTTATTTTGTAACAAAAATTTTCTCCCAAAATATATCTATTTGGTGGATATATTTGAAAAAACTTGAATACTCTAGATTAATGCCAAGGTCATTTTTGACCCAGAAAGGTTTACAAAATTTGCAAATTTTACAAAAATGTTATTTATAATAAATTGACAAAATAATATCTTTATGATCCTGAGTTTTAAAAATCTTACTGTAAGAAATTAAAGACTTGTTACTAATTCAGTATCCTACTGAAATAATTTTCACTTTAATTTTATGAAAGAATAAGGAACCTATTTACCATTGGTAAATATGACACGTTTGTTTATACTACGTCTGAACAAAACTGAGTGCAAAACCGAATAATAGACTTTTCTTATGATGGCATGTTGAAGTAAGTGTTTTAAACTAAAAACAAGTCTTCATTTTTGGCTAAAGGTGACGAAGGAATTTCTAGTTTCTCAGACAAAATGACAAAAATACTTTCTATTGTTTATAATGTTATTTTTGTAGGTTTTTTTGCTCTCATGAACAGAAAACACTGATCTCATTGTAAAAAAAAATTATATTCATGTCTTTCCATGCTAATTAGTATTCATCATTTTTACTTCAGTGAAGTAATGAAAAGTAAAGTAAGCAGAACCAGGAAAATGAATGCAACATATAAATGAAAAGAACAATCATAACAAAATAATCAAAACTGAATGCTGTAATAAAATTTATAATGATTAAGCTTAGCTCCAGAGAAGAGAAGTGAGAAGGTATTGCCCCCAGTTTCTTTGCAGAAGTTGAGACCCATGATGTTATGCTGCATATAAGAGCAAAATTTTCTGTTATGTACCTTAGTTCTCCAAAACTTTAAAAAAGTTTTTTCCTTTCTTTATACCTTACTATAAATGATGCTTTCTGTGTTGAGGTAGGGGAAAAAATACATTTGAAAATATAAGTGATATGAAAATGAGATATTAACAAATTTATTTTAGAAACAATCACAAAAGAATAGTGATAGCAATATCATCAGTGATGTCATGTTTTTAAAAACTTTGTACCCCTCAAACAAGTCCCATTAATAGTATGATGATTATTTTATGTTACATGTGTTCAGAAATAAATATCTTCTATTATTGTGTATGTTTTAAGATTTCTGTTTTTAAAAAATTAAAAAGTAAGTTTTATAGGTTATTTTATGAGAACTGTGTGGATGTGATATTTCTTTTTTGTTTTTTAAAGTGTGTGTGTGTAAGGTGATGGTACATAAAGTTTGAAAAATCACTGCATTATGGGGCTCAGAATCAATTACAACAGTCGACATAACCTCTGTAATGTTTATGAAGTGCTCTTAGGTGTGAGCAAGGCTTTTGTCCTAGGCACTGTAAATCTATGGCATGTAATTCAGGGTATTAAAGCCTTACGTTACTCAAGGGGGAGTGCTGATGGTAGAAGCACTGGGGAGGTAAGTCTGAAGAGTGGTTCCTTTCAGGAGAGCTGCATTTATGGAACTCAAGCACAGAAATGTCATGCTGGTTTATAGCCCTTTTGCCTGTGTGTTAGGGTAACAGTTATTATCAAGCTTTGGATGAGCCGTGTATTAAAATATAAAAGGATATGAAAATCTTAAAACTCCACTGAGACATGTGCTCTGGTCATACTTGAGGATTCATTTAAAGCAAGGCTTCATTATTATGAATAATTGTGAGTTTTCTGGGCATTGAATAGGCTCTGGTATTTTTAGTGTTGAATATCAGTAGATGTTAATATGCTTTATATTTCTTACATTATGAAAGAAAACCTCACTAGTTCACAGACTTTCAAATTCAGAATAGTCAGTAATTCTTAAGAAGTTATGTAGCATTCCCTGTCTTCACAAAGAGTGCAAATTAATAATGTAAATATGATTGTGAGGCAGTGTTTAAAAGTAATTTTTGTATAGAAACATCTTCTTGAAAAGATAACTAACTACGTTTAGCATACTTCAGGTCTTGCAGATATCTGAAGCAGTAGGATAGTATTAACCATAATCTGTGATTGTGACATTTTACTTTTTCAGACTGTTTTCCTTTAGTTGCCATGAATTAAGTGAGTTTTTACCAATTGCATCATTACCTTTTATTAGATTTCTTTGAATCAAAGTTTATAGCACTGACTTTTAGCTAAATAATTAAAAATCAAAATCTCACATGGTACAGTGTAGCAGGTAGTATAGGGTGCCTGTATGCTGTTTATTGATGACAAGACAGAATAACCCAAATGAATTTCCTAATGGATAGGCAGGGAATCTGGCAACAAAGATTTATTAATTTTTGCCCAACTATACTAAGTACCAGAGATGCAGATTTAAGTAAAAAGAAAGATCCTGTCCTTGAGTAGCTTATACTCCAGTGGGGGCAGATAACATGTAAAAGAATGCTGAAAAGGATGGGGACAGGGAACAGGAAGCCAAAGTACCTGTGTTGAAGTACATTCTAGTTTCAGAATATGCAAAGTCAGAAGCAGAGCTGGGCCCCTGCCAAAATAGAGGCCCCTGGAGCAACTTCTTAATGGGGGTGGGGGGACCAGCTTAGAGAGGGATATTACCAGATTAGGAGGTCCCAAACTGATGGAGGTTTCTAGGGGAGACATCAACTAAAACATGGTGTAGAAATCTGCAAAAGTTTATAAATTCTAAAAAGTTTCACCTTGGGTTACTGCCAACATTTTTGTCTGAAATTTTATCATATATTTTAGTTTTAGTTTTTTTCTTTTTATTCATACTATGTTAAACTTTCTGTCATCTGTTTATGAATGAATTCATAAACAGTAACTTAACAGTTCCAGAATTTATGCATCTCATTCACTTAGACAATCATTGTGGTGCTGGATTGGTTTGATTTAGAAATATAAAAATGCCTTCTTTTAATTCATATTTTTTTGATGCTGTTCTCTCAAGTTAACTGAAAAACTAACAGGAGTGCTTATGCAGTGCGTAAAAGATAGAACATGTAGCAATTACTTGGATGCAGAAGTAAATGTTAGACATTTAAATACCCAGAGGATGGAGAATTCTGAAGATGACTTTTGAACAACGGTATTGAACTCAAGTACTTTTTTCACCATGTATTTTTTTATATGCCCTTTTAAACAAAATTCATTTGTAGCTTATAGTTTCCTAAGTGTTAGTGCAGTTTAACACTTCAATTACTTAAGTGAGCTGCTAAAATTATTTAAACTTTAATAGCTTAAAACTGAACAAGACTTTTGGAACGTAGAGTGTAACCAGTCAACCAATATTAAAGGACAAACTTTGTCCCAGGGACTGTGTTAGGCATTGGGTAGTACAATGAATGAAACAATCCTTATTCTAAAGGAGTTTACACTCTAATGGGGAAGATGACATACATAAAACACACTGTATAAATATAAAGTTAACGAATAGAGATTTGTACAAAGAAACTAAATATTGGTTAGTTTGTGAGGGAGGGTACTAGCATTTGGGTGACTAGGAAAGGCTTCAAAAAGAAGATGGTGCTTGAACTAAGACCATAAGGTAGAGGTAAGGAAAAAAATGAATTCCAGTCTTGGGCGAGGAGGGGCAGTAAATCATGGAAGTAGAGGATGGAATGTGCTGTGTGAGGAGCAGAGAGATTAGCCAGAATGCAGTTTGAGAGGGGTGAGAAAGGATGCTGGAAGAATAGTTTGGAGACAAGTTGTAAAAGAATTTAAAGCTAAATGAAATATATTTTACCCTAGAGACAATAGGAAGTTGGTTGTTTTATGGTTAGATCTTCATTTAAGGAAAATTATTTTGGCAGTAATATGTAGGATGGACATATTGTGTGGATATATGGACATGTGGACATGTGGCAGTGAGAGATTTGAGGTAGACCAGTGAGGAAGTTGTAGTATTCCAGCTGAGAGATGATGAGGTTCTGAGCTAAGATGGTAGCTGTGTAAATGGAAGAAAAGATGGAGAGATGTGGAGGAAGAAATGGAAAGATTTGACAACCAATTAGATAACTGGAGCAAGATAGGAAGAAAGGAGTCAAAGACAAGTCTAAGACAAATTATTGGGGAAATAGTTGAATGTTGGCAGATACAGAATGATAAAGAGAGATAGTACTTTGGTCTCAAGGAGCTTACAATTTGTTGGAAAGACAACAAATATGCACAAGCAAACTATTTATAGGAAAAATAGGAAATAAGAGAGAAGGCACTAGAATGAAGAGGGATTGGGAAAGTTCCTGTAGAAGATAAGATTTTCCTGGGTACTTGAGAGAAGCACATAGGCAGAGAAGAGAAGGGAGAGAGCATTCCATGCATGGGAGATACCCAGAGAAAGTGCCCAGATCCAACAGATGGAGTGTCCTGTGTGTCTGTTAGTTACGCAGTCAGAACTTTAGGAAAATCACTTTTGTGACTGTATGAAGGAAGACTTGGAGTGGGAGAGACTTTTTGATGGACAGACCCTCCAGCCTGTACTAGAGTGGTGGCATTGTCAGAGGAGAGAGGGGGCATTTTCCCCCAATTACATGTAAAGATAGTTTTCATATTCATTTTTATAAGATTCTGAGTTCCAAATTTTCTCCCCTCCCTAAGATAGCAAGCAATTTGATATTGGTTATACATGTACAATCATGTTAAACGTTATTTCCATGTTGTAAAAGAAGAATCAGAACTAAAGGGAAAAACTGTGAGAGGGAAAAAAAAGCGAACACATTGTACTTTGATCTGCATTCCGATTCCGTAGTTCTTTCTCTGGATGTGGATAGGATTTTGCATCATGAGTCTTTTGGAATTGTCTTGGATCATTGCATTTCTGAGAAGGGCAATAGTGGGTCATCATATAGTGTTGCTGTCACTATGTACAATGTTCTCCTACTTCTACTCACGTCACTGAACATCAATTTGTGAAAGTCTTTTCAGATGTTTCTGAAATCTGCTTGCTCATCATTTCTTATAGCACAATAATATTCCATTGTATTCACGTGCTACTTCTTCAGCCATTCCTAATTAATGGGCATCCCGAGAGGGTGACTTATTGAAGAGATGTTTTAAGGGTGAAATTGACAGGCCTTAGTGACAAATTGAATAAAGAGAGTGAGAGAGGAGCTGAGAATGACACCAACCTGAGAATCTGTTCCTGGGAGGATGGTGTAGCTCTGTACACTAATAGGGAGTTTTGGAGTTGAAAACATTTTAGACAGGTTGAGTTTATGATGTCTTCTGAATATGCAGTTTGAGATGCCTGAAAGGCAGTTGCAGTGGTGAGATTGGAGGTCAGTGAAGAAGTTAGAACAAGATAGGTGGATTTGAGAATCATTAACATAATAGTCATAATTAAAGCCATGGGAGCTTGAGATCACTAAGTGGAACAGCATAGAGGGAGAAGAGAAGAGGACCCAGGACATATCTGTAAGATAACCTATGATCACAGGATATTTTCTGGATGAGGATCTAGCAAAATGGAGACAGAATTAACAGTCCGTGGTGTCCTGAAAACCTAGCAAGAAGAGGATCATCAGCAGTGTCAGGTGTTGCTCATTTAATCAGTCTTTGGAGGATTAAGAAAAGCCAAGAAGGTTGGTAGCAAGGAGGTGGTTACTTGCTGATTGCCTCCCCCCTTCCCTCCTGTCCCTTTTTTGGGTATTAAACAAGTATCTTTCAGGTACTTTTCATTGCATTGAGAGTGGACATTGGTTTGTTTTTAGGGCAGATAAAGTATGAGGAAGTATACGTATGTAACATCTAGTTATTCTCAGGTTTTTTTGTTTAGTGGAGAGGATACAAAATATTCCCCACATTTGTAACAATTCTGGCCTTGGGATTATCATTATAAAGTGGCTTGTTTTAGGCCTCCAGTTATAGGGCATAGCACCCTTTAACAATGGGTTGGTAGTTGAGCTTCTAGCCCTGGGAAGGTCCCTTTGTCTTTAGTGTGCCTCCCATTTCACATTCTTGCCACAAACAAAGGAATATTAGGCAATAAAAGAACATGATCCACCATAGGTATTTATGAGAAATAATGTCAAGTCCATTTAATGTATTATTTAACAGGATTTTTTAAAACCAAAGTTAATAGGAAGTGAGGCAGCAGTGGAGTAGACTGATTATTCCTTGCCTGGGTTTTTCCTCTTAATGCTTTTGCTATTAGAGGAGGTGCCCTTCATAAAACACACAACCACACACCACACACTTCTCTCTTTGTCCAGGTAGAGGTCTTTGGGAATAGTAGACGTATTAGACATCAGCAGCTGCCATTGTTCTGCTGCCACCAAGGTATGGCTTGCATCTTCTCTCTTCTCTCTTTCTCATTTCTCCCAAAGTTCCCTCTGTAAATCCTCCGCCCTCTTGTCTGAGGACTCATTTCCCATTAATTTCCTTTCTAAGTGGGGAAGAACTAAAAATCCTAGGGTTTTTGTGGCCAGCCAGTCCCTTGCTAGAACATTTAGTACATAATACCTCGCTAGCCCTTCTCTTAATACTGTTTAAGGGAAGGAAGTGGGTTGCTAGCTTCAGTTAGGCATGAGTGAAGTTAATTATTATTAAGGGACTTGAAACAGCCTTAAATGCCTAATCTGAAGGACCTTGCCTAAGTAATAGGCCTCCACCAGAGACATCAAACCACATTTGTCAGTGGATTCTAGCAGAATTCATAAATTAAATGGCTATTTACTCCTCGTAAACAACTTCTGTTGTTGAGGAGGGTTTTGAAATTGAATAGGAGTCAATATAGTTCTCTGTTTAAGTGTTCAATCAGTAAACATTCATCAAGTGCTTCTGCGGCCCTTAATGCTAGACTGACTTTGAGGTTCAGATAATATTTAATTTTTTCTTCCTCAACCCTAATATCTTATATTCGTGATTTGGGTTAATGCTTGGCAGCACTATAATGACACACTAATGTCGTGGAAAGTAAGTTTAGTACATAATAATTTGCCAATTTCCCATTCGTGAAATAAGCATGTTGTGGTATGCATTAAAATTTGGATACAATTGGAATCTCAACAGTTGTTCCATTAGAACAACAGTTTACTATGATGACATTTTTTGAAAGGTTATACGCCCTTACTGATTTTTGCCATGATAGCTTTTTCTTTTGTCCTAATAGTGTAGCATTTTACTCTAGCTTGAGAAAATATCCTTTTTCTCAAATAGATCCATTTGGGCAAAATTGGCTTCAAGCTAGTGAGAGGTCTCTCATGTAGTGTCCTCAGAATTTGTATTTTCCCTATGTTGTTGCTTTTGAACTAATCTGCACCTCCCACTACTCTCCCTCTCCCCATTACAGCAAATAAATAGAGCCCCACAATTCATAGTTGCATGATGGACAGTCATTATTCCAGAGGACTTACAATGAGACATGTTATCTACCTCCCCATACAGAGGTAATGGATTAAAAGTATAGATTGAGATTTTTTTGGGGGGCAGGACATTTTTTTGTTTGTTTTGTATGGAATGTTTTTAGTGGGGGTTTTATTATTTTTCTCAATGGTCAAAGGAAAGCTTGAAGGGGGAGGGTAGATTTTAAAAATTACATAGCTGTATAGTATAGCAAGACAAATTCTCACATGTCCAAAAATATATGTATATCTTTTTTCATTCTAAGTTTATCATCTCTTTTTTCAGGAGGTAAGTGTCATGTTTCTCTTTGGGTCTTGTGGTTTGTCATTGTATTGATCCAAGTTCTCAAGTCTTTCATCTGTGCTTAAATTTTTCTAAATCAGCAGTAGAAGTACAAAATGGGGAGAACTAGCTTAGCAGTTTATGGCAATAAAATCTTAGGGGTTTTAGTTGATGGCAAGTTGAATAAAAGACTACAATGTGGCCTAGTTATTAAAAAAATTACTTTTAATATTACATAAGTTTTCATGTTCAGAAAAAGGAATATATTTTGTATTGGTGAGATCATATCTGGAATATTGTGTTCTGTTCTGAAACACACCACAGTTTGAAAGTGACAGCATCCAAAAGAGGGCTTTAGGATAGCTCAAGTTCTGGAAACAAAATTATTTTAGAAAATATTTGAATAAAGTAGGGATGTTTAAACTCTAGCAAAAAATGAAGACTTATTATGGGAGACATGATAGCTGTAAACTTTTCCATGGAAATGTATCTCCTTGTGAGTAGGGGTTGTTTTACTGTTTGAATTTCTTTCCCCATCACCTTACACAGGACTTGACATGTGCTTAAGAAGTGCTTGTTGATACATTGCAGCATTTCAAATATTTGAATATATATGTAGAAGAAAGAAGAAAGATTAGACATTTTCAGTGTTACATCAGAGGACAAGTAGGGGTAAGAGGGTGGATTCAGAGAAGGAGATTGTTGTTTACTGTAAGGATGAACTTTCTTTTTTCATATATTTATTTTTTTTATTCAATTTTATTTTCAAGTCAAAATTCTCCCCCTTTACTTCCCTTCCCCATTGAGAAAGTATACAAAACAAAACTGATTACAAACATGTACAATTATGCAAAACAGATTTCATCATTAACTGTGTATCCCTGCTCCCATCTCTCCCTTCCCCCGAGACAAAGAGTAAGATAAAGAAAAAACAGAAAATATGCTTCTGTCCGCACTCTTAGTTTATCAGTTCTTTATCTGGAGTGTTAGATAGCTTGTTTGATCAGGAATCCTTTGGAATTGTGCTTGATTATTGTGTCACTAAGGAAGAGTTTTCTTGTTAAATTTTTTTTCTAAAGTTACATCTTTATTTTATTAAATATTTCCCAATTATATATAAAATTTTCTTGTAACATTCATTTTTTAAAAAAATTCAAAGTTACAAATTCTCTTCCTTCTTCCTGACCTTCCAGTGCTGTTGTTAATGCAAGCAAACATTAACCACGTTGCAAAAGAAAACATACACAAGACACAGACACCTCCCCACCCCCCTCCAAGAAAAATAAAGTAAAAAAATTGCTTTCACTCATAGTTCATCAGTTCTATCTCTGGAGGCAGATAGAGTTTTTCATCTTGGGTCCTTTGGAATTATCTTGGATCCTTGTCTTGATCAGAGTAACTAAGTCTTTCACAGTTAATGATCCTTACAATATTACTGTCACCGTGTACAATGTTGTCCCAGTTCTGTTTACCTCACTCTGCATCAGTCTTAAGGAAGAAGTTTTTTTCTTTACAGTTTATTTATTTATTTTTAGTTTTCAACATTCACTTCCACAAGTTTTAAATTTTCTCCCCCTTCTTGCCCCTCCTTTCCCAAGATGGCATGCAATCTGATACGGCTCTATGCATACATTCCTGTTAAACACATTTTCACATTAGTTTTTTTTCATAGAAGAATTACAATGAATCGGAGAGACCGTGAGAAAGAAAAAAATAAAACAAACAAGAAAATACCTACTTTGCTCTGCATTCCAACTCCATAGTTCTTTCTCTGAATGTGGATGGCATTTACCATCATGAGTCCTTTGAAATTGTTTTAGGTCCTTATATTACTGAGAAGGGTTAAATCTATCAAAATCAATCAACTCCAACAGTGGCTGTTTCTGTGAACAAATGTTCTCCTGGTTCTGCTCACTTCACTTAGCATCAGTTCATATAAGTCTTTCCAGGATTTTCTGAAGTCTGTTCATCATTTCTTATAGTATTTCATTACATTCATATACCACAACTTGTTCAGCCATTCCTTAATTGATGGGCATCCCCTCTATTTCCAGTTCTTGGCCACCACAAAAAGAGCTGTTATAAATATTTTTGTAAATGTGGTTCCTTTGTTCATTGTTGTGGTCTCTTTGGAATACAGCCCTAAGAGTGGTATTGCTGGGTCAAAGAGTATACACATTTTTATAGCCCTTTGAGCATAGTTCCAAATTGCTCTCCAGAATGGTTGGATCAGCTCACAGCTCCACCAGCAATGACATAGTGTGCCAGCTTTCCCCCATCTTCTCCAACATTTATCGTTTTACAATTTTGTCATGTTAGTCAATCTAGTAGGTGTGATGTGGTACCTCAGAGTTCTTTTGATCTGCATTTCTCTAATCAATAGTCATTTTAGAGCATTTTTCATATGACTAGAGAGAGTTTTAATTTCTAAGGAACTATAATGAACTGTTAAAAATAGAATGACCTGATTTCTGTTCTTGGTACCATTCTTTCAGCACCATAGATCTTCATGCTGGTACCATGAACAGAAATCAGTAAATCAAAAGTGGGATCAGGTTTTGGGAGAAAGATAAGAAGCTTAGCTTTAGACATATTGGTGAAACAATTATAGACTCCAAAAGGAGGTGTGCATTAAGGAGCTGCAAACATAGATCTAAAGTTGGATTAGGAGTCAAGACTAGATAAGAGTTTTTGAACTTCATATGAGTGCCAATGGGGTAATGGAAAGAATGTTAGACTTGAATTCAGGAGACATTTGAATTCCATCTCTGATGATTATGAGCTGTGTAATCATGGATACGTCATTGATAAATAAATAAATTTGAGTCTCAGTTTTCTTCTATAAAAAAGGGGAAAAAGTTGTATTACCTGTACCAGTGAGTTGTTTAGAGGAAATACAGTGTAGATCTTAGACATGTTATATCAGTGTAAGTTATTATTGCCATCCAGAGTTGAATAGTGCCAGCTCACAAGCAGCATCTGTCCTTTGGGTTTGTGGGGGGTAATATGAAAACAGATAAGTACGTTTTTTTCTTCCAAACCTCAACTTTATTTTTAAAATATATTATGTATTTATTTTTCAGTTCTTGACATTCACTTCCACAAGAATTTGAATTAAAAATTTTCTCCCCATCTCTCCCCACCCCTCACTCCAGGACAGCATGCATCCCATCCGTACCTTCCTCCAGTTTGTCCTCCCTTCTATTACCCATCCTTCTTCCATTCCCCTTCCCCTCTATTTTCCTGTAGGGCAAAACAGATTTCTATACTCCACTGCCTGTATAGTTTAATTTCCAGTTGCATGCTAAAACAACTTATAACATTCATTGTTAAAACTTTGAGTATTCTCTCGCTCCCTCCCTACTCACGCTCATTGAGAAAACAAGCAATTCAGTATAGGTCATAAATGTGTAACAGTGCAAAAGCACTTCCATAATAGTTATGTTGTAAAAGACTAACCACATTTCTCTCTGTCCTGTCCTACCCTTCATTTATTCCATTCTCTCCCTTGACCTGTCTTCCCACAATAGTGTTTGCTTCTGATTATCCCTTTCCCCAATTTACTGTCCCTTCTATTATCTTCCCTCTCCTATTCCCTTCCCCCTTGTCGTCCTGTAGGGTAAAATAGATTTCCATATCCAATTGAGTGTGTGTTATTCCTTCCTTAAGCTAAATCCCATGAGAGTAAGGCTCAATTATTTCCTTTCATCTCTCCCCTCCCTCCCCCCCACCATCTTCCTCTCCGTTGTAAACACTCTTCTCCCTTTCTCTTAGTCCTAGTACATTCCACTCAACAGTAAATTTTATTTTTTCAGGTATTCTCCCTTCATATTCAGCTCACCCTGTGCCCTCTTTCTCTCTCTGTATGTATATATACATATGTACATATACATACATATATCCATGCATACATATATACACATATACATATGTATACATATATGCATACACATATACCCACATACATACCTACCTACATATATATTCCCTCTAACCACCCTAATACTGAAAAGGTCTCATGAGTTACAAGTAACATCTTTCCATGTAGGAATGGAAACAGTTCAACTTTAGCAAGGCCCTTATGATATCTTTTTCCTATTTACCTTTTCATGCTTCTCTTGATTCTTGTATTTGAAAGTCAGATTTTCTATTCAGCTCTGATCTTTTCAACAAGAATGCTTGGAAGTCCTCTATTTCATTGAAATTCCATTTTTTCCCCTGAAGTGTTATACTTAGTTTTGCTGGGTAGGTGATTCCTGGTTTTAATCCTAGTTCCTTTGACTTCTGGAATATCATATTCCAAGCCCTTTGATCCCTTAGTGTAAAAGCTGCTGAATCCTGTGTTATCCTGATTGTATTTTCACAGTACTTGAATTGTTTCTTTCTGACTGCTTGCAATATTTTCTTCTTGACCTGGGAACTCCAGAATTTGACTACAATATTCCTAGGAGTTTTCCTTTGGGGATCTCTTTCAGGAGGTGATTGGTGCATTATTTCCATTTCTATTTTACCCCCAGGTCTAGAATATCAGGGCAGTTTTCCTTGATAATTTCTTGGAAGATGATGTCTGGGCTTTTTTTTTTTTTTTTTTTTTTTTTAATCATGGTTTTCAGGTAGACCAATAATTTTAAAATTATCTCTCCTGGATCTGTTTTCCCGGTCAGTTGTATTTCCAATGAGATATTTCACATTGTCTTCTATTTTTTCATTCTTTTGGTTTTGTTTTGTAATTTCTTGGTTTCTCATTAGCTTCCATCTGCTCCATACTAATTTTTAAAGAACTATTTTCTTCATTGAGTTTTTGAACCTCCTTTTCCATTTGACTGATTCTGCTTTTTAAAGCATTCTTCTCCTTATTGGCTTTTTGGACCTCTTTTGCCATTTGGGTTATTCTATTTTCAAAGATATTATTTTCTTCATTTTTTGAGTCTCCTTTAGCAAGCTGTTGACTCACTTTTCATGATTTTCTTGTTTCGCTCTCATTTCCCTTCCCAATTTTTTCCTCCACCTCTCTTACTTGATTTTCAAAATCCTTTTTGAGCTCTTCCATGGCCTGAGGCCATTGCATATTTTCTTTTGAGGTTTTGGATGTAGAAACCTTGACTTATATATCTTCCTCTGATGGTATGTTTTGTTCTTCCTCATCTGAAAGGATGGGAAAAAAAAACCTGTTCACCAGGAAGGTAGCCTTCTATAGTCTTATTTTTTTCCCCCTTTTTGGGGCATTTTCCCAGCTAGTTACTTGACTTTTGAATCCTTTGTCATGTGGAGGGTATACTCTAGGGACCTGTAAAGTTCTCATTTCCTCCTAGGTGGCACAATCAAAGGAGAGGACTTTACTTCTCTCCTGGCCTGCTCTCTTGTCTCTTAGCAACCAGAAGCATTCTTATCTGCTTAGGATCTGTGAATAAGATTCCCTCTCCACAGTCACCACCAGCTCCACCATGCCGGTGCTCCTCCTTACCCCAGGACTTCCACTCAGGACTGAGACGCAGATCAGTTGCTCAATTCCCTCAGGGTTTTTAGACCAATGGCTCCAAAAGTAGATGCTGTTGCTGCAGTGGCTACTACTGCCTTGGGTTTGGTGCTGAGGCTGGACCTCACTCCTCTGTCATCGAGCTTTCTCACTGACCTTTGAAGCTGCCTTTGGTATTTGTGGGTTGAGAAATCTGAGAACCACAGCTACTACCTGTGATTCCATGCCCTGGCGCTGGCTCCAGTCCTGTCCATGTGGGGTGGCCAAGGCTGGACTGTGCTGTGCTCTGAGCCTGGTGCAGTAGACCTTTCCCATTGGCCTTCCAGCCTGTCTTGAGATGGAAATCTCTTTAACTGTCATTTTGTGGCTCCTGCTGCTCTAGAATTTGTTTAGAGTCACTTTTTGTATTTTATGGGCTATGAGGGGAGAATTTCTACAGGTCCGTCCTTTTGCTCTACCATCTTCCAGATAAGTACATTTTTGAAGAAGGAAAGATAAATCCTCTAAGGTGGAGTGAAACAAGGAAGAATGGAAGACCAAAAATTTTTCTTGGGTCAGAAATGTATATTTGGAAAAATATTGGGGAAGATAAAAAGAGTACAAACTAAGAAGTTAGAAAGGTAGGAAGAAAATTTGAGTGGTGTACCATCAAAGGAAAAAAACAAGAGAGTGGAGAGTTTCAGGAAGGAGATGGTATGGTCAGCATTGTCAAATTCTGCAAAGTCAAAGCAAGGGAAGACTTGAGTCAGAGGCCTCTGGATTAAGTATCTGAGTACAATGTTGGCAGTCCTTTAAGAGTGCACTTTACAGTGCAGAGGGTAAAGGCAGATGGTAGAAGATTAAGGAGATTAAGAGAGTGATAAAGGCACTTACCATCAAATACATATTGATGATGTTTGACAGTGAAGGAGAAATAGGATAGTAGCTACTGGCCTACTGAAGATTTTTTTCATTTTAAATGTTCTTCTTTATTGGAAGCTTAAATATCAACAAGAATTTCTATATACAATGAACAGAAAAAGAGGGTTGTTTATGAAACCATGACCCTGTTGTTTATTTTTCAAAAGGATATGCAGCGTGTCTGGCACACATAGTAAGCACTTAGTTAATATTTATTGATTGATGTCCTCGTACTAACACTTCCATGTCTGTGTCCCCTTTCAAACTTTATTTATTTCATTAATTTTTTTTCTTTTTGTATCACTATCACCCACTTATTCCCTCCTCCTTAGTAAAAATTTTCCCTTAAAAAAAGTAACGTTAGTCAAGCAAAACAAATAGATACATTTGGCCAGACATGTATGTTAAATTCTGCATCCCTAGGGGAAGCATGTTTCTTTATCTATTCAAAGTCATTGGAAGTTGTTTTTCTTTATATTATTGTAATCACTATATAAATTGTTCTAGTTCTTTCCCCTTCACTCTGTATTAATTAATGTTTTTCCAGGTTTCTTTGCATCCATTCCTTTCATCATTTCTTACAAAGTAATAGCATTCCATTATGTTCATGTATCATATATTGTTTCGCTGGTCCCCAATGGTCAAGCTCACACTTGGTTTTTAGTTATTTGTCACAACTGAGGCTACTGCTACAAATATTTTTATATATTTAAGTTCTTCACCTTTTGTCTTTTGTCTTCTTTTGGTTGCTAGTTGTATGACTTTTCTAGGATAGTTGCTAATTGTACGGTAGTTGGGTAAGGAGATAGGTAGAAGAGAGAGTGAAGATACTGGAGAGAGATTATAATTGATGGAGCAAGGTCACAGAAGATAGGTGCCAAGGGATAAATTGAGTATAAACAGAGGAATTAGACTTAGGAGAAAGGAATATTTGTTTCCCTTGTATACAGGAGCAGAAGCATATATACACAGATGGAGAGAGAAAATATGAGTTGCCTTCTCTTGATCACAGTATTTTTTTTTCCAGTAAAGTAGTAGATAGGGTCATTTGTTTAGACTGGGGACATTTGATGTAGATAGTACAGAATTTGGGGGGACTTTTGAAGAATTTTACAATTTTGTGGTAAAACCACAAAGACACAAAGACCACAAAGTATAAAATACTACACATTTATGCTGTACTTTCCCTCACAACATACTAAGTGGCAATTTAATGGAAAACTCTAACTTAGAAGATTCGGAGGAATAATCGATACAGGATCCTCGCCTCCCCCCCCCCCCAAATTTTCTTATATTAAAAAACAGGGCATCTAGTTACCAAGTGGTTTTAATACCCTTTTCTGCCCCTTGTACCCTCTTCCCCAAGACAGTAGACAGAACTGGAGGTTCAGGAATAGGCAAAGCTATCTGATCAATTTTTATTCATTCATTGATTCATTTATTTATTTTTGTTCAGTTGTGTCCAACTCTTTGTGATCCCATTTGGGGGATTCTTCGCAAAAATTACTGGAGTGCTTCACCATTTCCTTCTCCAACTCATTTCACAAATGAGGAATGGAGTCAAATGGGTTAAATGACTTGCCTAGGGTCACACAGCTAGTGAGTATCTGAGGTTAGTTTTGAACTCTGGAAGATGAATCTTCCTGATTCCAGGTCTGGTGTTCTATCTCTGCTCTGGTAGCTGATTATTAACACACAATTATGATCCTCATCCACTATGGCAGAATAAGTCTTATGTAAACTAAAATTTGGCAGTCATTTATCTTAGCATCTAGATTTGTACTCTGCTGTTTGAAGTTAATATTTTGCTGTTGAGATATGTATTGACCTAATGCTTTTATTTGTATCATTTGCCCCTCTTGTCTGTCTTATATTTTTAACATCTAGAGAGCAGAGTACCTATGCATTTATATAATTCTTTTTATACATTGTTTATTGCAGTGTTTCTTGCAAAGTTATTTAAGTGTTTTGTGATAATATGGTAACCATTCTTTAGACATTTAATAAGTAGACTTCAACTTTTGTGGGTTTGATGTCATTAGGAACTCGGGCTCAGCTTCAGGTTGGACCAGAAGACTGGGATCTCCATGTCGTTCACTCTGGCCAGATGACTTCTGTTGCCAAAAAAAGAAAATCTTTTTTGAGGGGACTGCACCATTTGGAGTTATTTAACTTCATGATTTTTTTTCTGCAATTAGGAATACATACATAGACTGCTTTTAGAGACCTAGGTACCAATATGTAACTGTCATCAAGATACTTTCTTCAGGTATTTTAAAATCTCAGTGTATTGAACCTTTCATTCTGAAACCTGCTTATCTATTGGTAACATATTTTATGGTCTCTTAATGAATTGTAATTTTCTTCGAATCATTTATATTAACTATATTTAAAGTACTATGAAAAATAATTTACTTTTGACTCAGATCATAAAGATATTTTCTAGTCATTTTGAGTAGGGATTTAGTAAAGCCAGAAAAATATTAGATATTTCTAGAACATTCAACCAAAGATGTCTATACTGGTCCCTAAATGGTTCTGGTTTTGTGAGACACCTAACATAAACTTCTTAGTTCTTAAAATAAGAATACGGTTTGGGGACAGGAAAAGAAGGGAGCCATTTTGTTCTAATTATACATTTATTAAAGTCGATTGGCATTTTAGCAGCTCGACAAGCCTGATGTGACAAAGAAAAGTGTATTCTTTTACTTCATTTTACCACAAACACAAAGAAAAATGCTGCCATAAAAACGTCAAGTAGAAAATCACATTTAAGTCCCCTTCTTCTAGAAACTGGTGTGAAAAGGATAAAATAGATGCTTGTGGGATTATACTCTACAAAGCTTTGTTAGCCATTAAGTTCCCTTTTCTTTGTCCTTAAAAACCACCTTAATTTTCTGCCCAGTGAGTGTTTCACTTTTCCATATTAATATAGCTGATTCTTCATAATAAGTATTAACTATGTAATTTTTTTTTGGTCTTCAATTTTGAAGAGCTGGGGTTTTTTTAAACCTATTTTTTTTTTTTTTTGGCTTCCAACCAGCCCTTTCAAATCTAAATTCAGAGCAGGTAGAAAAATGCTTTTAAAATGCATGTTTGATGTAGTAAAGTGCTGTGCCATGCTTCTGAAAGAGCCAGGGTCACAGCTGCATACATGAAAATGCATGGTGACTGCAGGCATTGTTTCCTCATACAGAAAAAGCAATTTGTGTTTGTCATTGAATTTATGATGTAAATCAAATCATAGCTCTCTTATATTCGTAGATGTAACAAAAAAGGTCAAGGTGACCTAAAGGTTACAAATAACTTGCTTTCATAGTTGCCTACTACAAGACTAATCTTTTATTTCTCCCTTTTTCTATTAAGATTGATGTATTTACACTTGGAAAGGTGAATTTAGTTACATCTTATTTTATCATTGCCTTTGTTCAAGTGGAGCAACAAATTTAGCATTTATCAGTTTCTTTCCCCAACCCCACCTTTTCAGTTAAAGTGAAGATACTGTTTTGTGTTGGCAGTATCATTGAAGGGGAAGACTGTTGAAATAAATTCTTACCTTTTCTTCCATGGTGAATTGTTTCTTCAGAGCTCTGTGAACTTGAGACAGGGGAGAACTAGAGGAAGAATGCTGCTGGCATGATGGGTGGATTCTTAATCTAGAATTTATTGGAATATATGGACAAGACTCCAACCTTCTGAGAGGGCATGAATAGTTTGAGTCTGTGTTGGAGGAAGCAGATCCATTCAAGTAACGAAGTACTGTGTGCAAGGGACTGTGATTGGTTCTTAGTTTAAGTAAAACATGTCCATTAACTTCTGGGGACTTGTGGTCAGTGAAGTGTTGATCCATTGAATGCCAAGGTGAGGTTGTGGTGTTGGGGGTTCTACTTGAAGAGTGTCTCTGCTCTATTCAAAGCAGAGACTTTGTCTAAGTTGCATTACATCTGGCTTTTGTCCAGAGGGGAAGCAAGGGGTGGAGAAGTATTAGAATAAGTGAGAGGTGATAATGTGAACAGAAGCTGCAGCCAGGGAATCCAGAAATAGGGAACTCAGGTGCAGTGGGCATTGGATCCAAGGGAATAAGGGGGAGTCATGAAGTTAGGTTCAGAATCAAAGCAAGAATTCAGGACAATGAGGATAAGTACACATTGTAATAGGGATCCCTCGGTTTTCTTTCCTACTTGTGCTTTATCCTTGTGTATAAATACTACCCCCCTTTCTAGGGTACCACTGCCTCTTTCCTATCCCTAGAGTGATAGAAAGTGGTACAGAGTACTTTGTACCCATTGTCTATTTTAATCCTCACAACTCGATGAGATAAGGTCATGCAGATATCATCTGTATTTTAGCGATGAAGGAGGTTCATCGGGTTAAGTGACTTCCTAGAGGTTGTCCTATGGCTAGTGAGTATCATGCCAGGTCTTACTCAGCCTTCTTTCCATAACACTGGACTTCCTAACCTAATGATTTAAAAAAATAAAATGGTCATCCTTGTCACCTCTTCTAACTTTGATGCTTTTTTTTCTCAGCTACATTTATTGAATATTCTATAGACAAGACCAAGGTAGGAGGTGGGCAATGGGGAGAGTTGTAAAAAGAACTAAAAGAAACAGTTCTGTCTTCATAAACTTAGTCTAGTTAGTAAAAGAAACCTACAACTTGAACTAAATCAACAATACATATATATGTTACATGTGCATGTAGAATATGATGCAAACTTTTTTTTTTTGTTAAACTGTGTATAAAAAAAGTCATTATTAGAAAGAGTCCTTGATTTGAGATTAGAAAAAAACTTGATATGGATCTTGGTTTTTTCAATTGGTTCAATTGGTTTTTTTTAGTTATCAAGACACCTTCTGGAGCTTTCCTTTCCTGCCAAGATTAGAGCAGCTAGTAACTTCTTGCCTTACTTTGATAATAATTTTGTACTTCAAAAAGTAAAGGAATTAATGAAAAGAAATTCTGTTCCTCATGCTATTCTTAACAAAAAGGAGGAATTGGTTGCTGTAAAAGAATGATGAGATTCTGGAGAAGAGTAGTGTATGATTGTTCTATCCTAGAATTTTTTTTGCATAGCACAGTCTTAAGTTTAATGTGCATTATAATATTTTGTTCATCAATTTCTTAAGTCTAGACAATCAACAAAATAATTAAGCCCCAAGTTAGAGCATTTGCTTGCTTCCATAGTATAAATGTTCACATTGAAAATTTAATAACCAACTCACTGGTGCTAGTACAAAGCTGGCTCCAGCACGTCCCAGCGTGATAATGATCACAGAATAGTTTCTGTTTTATCTTACAGGCAGTGAAGGTGCCTCATCAAACAAGGGCCATAGTCAGACCTTTGCTTTAGGATTAAAATTTAAAGAGTCAGTCATGTCACTCTGACATCATTATTTAGTCATGTCTGACTCTTCGTGACTCCATTTGGGTTTTCTTGGCAAAAGATAGTGGTCTGACATTTCCTTTTTTAGGTCATTTTGTGGACCATCTTAGAATTTGTGATAGAAGAAAGGGAAATGGGTGTAATCTTATTTGCTTCTACTTTTTAAGGAAAGCATATTTCATTGGGTACAGAGACTGGATGGGAATGAACTCATGGCCTAAAATTCTATATCCCTTGAAGGATGGGAAACTCAAGAATTAAATTCTGAAGACACAGAGAAAAGATATTATGATAAAGTATAATGGGAATTGTTTAAAAGAAATCAAGGGTCACTACGAAATTATTGCACGTATTTTTAAGTAGATATGCTAAGGTTTATATTTGACTGAGACTGATGGGAAAACTAAGGACACAAAAAAAAAACCCTTTTCCCCTCCCTATCCTTCTAAATTATAGCAAAGGTCAAAGAGCAGATAAGACTGCTGCTTGGGGTACATGGGATGATGGTGATTTCCAACAGGGACCTCCTCAACATTTATTTTGCTCCTGTTTTATGTCCATGAGAATGATTGTTAGATTGGAAAGGATAGAACACAAGTTACTAATATGGAGTTTAAACTATGCTAGGAAATAGAGAGCACCTTGATGATTTCCTTGATGAGCTGAAGTGAAGATGTCTAGATGAACATTGTAGAGAACTGGCAGATGTGAGTGCTAAACCACTGTAGTATTTGAAAGATTATGGAGAAGGGCAGATTCAATCTCAGTTTTTTAATTATTTTTAATTATTTTATTTGTTTTCAGTGTTCTACAATCACTTCCTCTCCCTCCCTGAGATGGCATACAATTTCATATAGGTTCTACATATAACATTCCTATTAAATACATTTTCACCTTAGTCACGTTGCATAGAAGAATTAAAATGAATGGAAGAAATCATAAAACAAACCAAAACATAATACAAAAGAAAGTGATCTGCTTCAATCTGTGATAGAATTTCATAGTTCTTTCTCTGGGTGTGGAAGGCATTTTGCCTTAAGAGTCTGTCTCAGTTTTTTAAAAAGAAAAACTAGAACGTAGGCTGTCAGCAGTGATCAGTAAATTTGACTTTGATTCCTGGGAGCATTATTAGGAGATATTATTATAACAGTGGTCACTGGACGTGTAGGAAAGGAAGCAGGGATCATAAAGAGCCAGCTTGTCCACCCCAGGAGTTAGTTATTCTAGATTAACAGTATTTCCCTTTTTGACAGGATTTCCAGAGTGGTAGGTGAAAGAAATGTTTTATTCTAGATGTTGGCAAAATGTTTTATAAAGTTGTTCCTGCTGTTCTTGTGGACAAGATGGAGAGATGTTTATTAGAATAGTAAGTGGTTTTGGAACTGGTTTAAGGAGTAGTTATTGATAATCCAGTATCAATTTAAAGTAGGAAGTTTCTAGTGAAATACCCCAGGGATCAGTGCTTGGTACTTTGCTGTTAGATGTTTTCTGTTAATCAGCAAGTTAAAGTGCAAGCTATTGATAAAATGGCATACTTGTCAACTTTTCAGATGACACAGAAGTGTGACAGGCAGGTTTGTTTGAAAAAGATCTGAGAATTTTACTCAAGGGTATACTGGTAAATGTTTATCACTGTCTCTCCAAAAACATGTATACAGGGCACTCTTTTAAGTTTGATCTTCGTTATTAACATTTTCTCCATCACTTTCTTAGCCTTCACAATCAGCAAAACAAGAAATCAAACCCTGATTTGTAGCATTTGCCAGTTTCTGAAGTTCAGATGTTCTCACTAATAGCTGTCTTTTGAGTCAGCATGAGCTGGCATCAAGGTACACTTCTGGTTTTAGCGGTCTATCAGCACATGTGGAATCAACAATGTAGTTGGAAGCCAAAGGTGCTACTCCCTCAGTGGTCTTATAAGGTTCATGGTGGTAAGGTAATGAATGAATGGTTCCACTGTACCATTGCTCACACCACATCTAGGCTAGAGTATGTAGTTGTGGCTACCATATTTTAGGAGCTCTACTAATAAGCCAGAGAGCATCCAATGGATGGCAGGGGGTCTTGAGATCATGAGGCTTGACTATAAACTAAGGAAATTTACCCAGCAGAAGAAAAGATTTAAGGGCATTATGATGGCTATATTTAAGCATTTGAAGAGCTGTCTTGGGGAAGAGGGATTAGGTTTATATAATCTTTTTATTCCCCTTTGAGGGGTTAGCATCTATGCCCTAACTATAGGTATACCCAAAGTCTCCATTCCTTCCCTATCTCTCTCCTCTTTCAAGATTTCAGCAACTCTGAAGGGTTCAATTATCTCTATGCATATGAAGTGGAAATACAATAAAATTCATGTCTGTTATGTTGGTAAGTGGAATAATTGAAATCTATAGATTTTTTTCTAAATTTGATATTTGTCCCTTCACACACTGTATCTTTATTATCTTTATCAGAACTTTTAATTGAGCAGTATTAACTTGTTTTTCATCTTAGTTCCTTTTGTTTTTCTTATCTCCTAGAGGTACTTAATAATAAGTCAAATGTCCAAAAATGCAGAAATGGAAAAAATTCCTGAATAATCTGTGCCTTTCCCAACCTGGATAATAAAAAATTAACTGTATTTAGGATCTTGATTGTAATTTTTAGATATGAAAAACCTCCATTTTCTGTAATATGAGGAAATGCATAGTTTAATGGTAATTGTTTTGGACTGTGATTGTATAAAGATTAATTTTGTTTTTTAAAAATTAAAATTTTTTAATTCCCATTGTTTTATTTGGTATGCAGAGTGGTAACAGGACCTTATCATTATGACGCAGTGACCTTAACAATATTTAACTATAGTGATTTGCTTTCAAGTTTGTGAAATTGTACTATTTTTGAAATACTTAGTTCTGGGGCTTTGAGGGGTTCAACAAAAACGTTTTATTCCATCTTTTTACTTTTTGTATGGACATCACATTCTAATTTACCTCATGTATTTTTTATGTGCATTAAGCCAAATGACTCATGAGAAAATATTGTATTACTTAGTGGTATTTAGCATATACATAACAAATGAACTAGCTTTTGGGGAGGATGTTATTGCTAAATTTGGGCTAATTATATTTTGTGGATTTATTAACAATATAATTACTAGGAAAACTATTCTCACTCCAGTTTCCTTTCACCCTTAAGGATTATGATCTCTAAACTAATTTTTGAGGGGTCTTATTTCCACATAATCATATAACTTCTGTCTGACTCGCAGTTTTAGGGAATGTTGATTATTCAGATGGCTAGATTTCTATTTAATATAGTTTTTATTTTTCTCAATTTTTACTTACTGTCAAGTTCATCTATCCATGATGCTAAACAGAATCTACTATGTGAATTTTTAGTGGATAAAAGACCTTTGTCAGAAAAGCCACACTAATTTAAACCTATCCTCCCATCTAAATGCAGACTAGGCAGATGAATTATAATGTAGTTAAAACTCTGTATTCTATATTTCTTATCCCATTTAAATATTATTCCCATTCCCCCTACCCCCTTCATTTGGACAGACCTATCTCTTGTATATTCAAGAAATCTGGCTGATAACAAAGACATTCACACATTTTTTGGAGAAGGTAGAATGAGAAATAATCTACATTATAGCCCTGGTGTGATCTTTATGACCTTATGAAAATGTGATGTTTCTTGTTAGATTTCTTCTCACTTCAAGAGTCATTAAATGCTACCATTAGCCAAATGAAATACCTGAGAGATTGTGTGGGATGATTTTTCCTCTGTTAAACTCCTTAAGTATGGGTCATGTCAGCAGAAAAGCCAGTATTTAAGTAAAAATTACAAGTGCTACCCAATATATTTTAATTGGAGGTTACAGTCCAACATGATCAACATGACCTTGGCAATCTGGGAGTTCAGCTGAGGTAGTGGAACTAATAGAATTTCTATTATCTTTTTCTTAATAGTCCTTGACATCTAGAATGTAATCTGGCCTATCTGTGGGGTTTCTTAGCAAAGGAGTATGGAACTTGATGATCTAGTGGATGGAGCTCCTGACTTGAAGTCAAGAAGATCTGGATTCAGATCATGCCTCAGACACCTAGCTATGTGATTTTGGACATGTCACTTAAACCTCATAACTTCTTCAGTTTTTCTTCATCTGCAAAATAGAGATAACAACTGTAACCTTATTGCTACATATGTTACCTTGAAAAGGTGCTTGGGGGCAACGGTAGCAGCTTTAGTTACTTGGTTTTAATCAGAATTATCATTTGTCTAAATTACTTATTAACCTCCACTTTTTGTAGCTCTTCCTCCTTCAGGGCTGGGCCCCCTTAGTGAGAGACCTCACTTTAACTTGTGATCCATGGCCAGTACATTTTCTCAGATATTGATCTTTGCAAGCTAGGCTATGAACCTTTGGCTCAGTAACTGCCAAACAGCTCTTGGGTAAGGGATTCCTCAGTTTTTTAAAGCTCTAATATACCCTTGTAGGTCTATGCAGTGAATATCATGAAAGGTGTTAGTAGACAGTAGTAGGCCCAGGATGGTCTTTTCCTATGCAAATGAACTGATCCCAGCCTCCAATTTCCCTGCTAGGAATGGAGTGATTTAAGGGTACCTGAAAGGGCCTCACCCTTACATTTCATTCTCTGCATTTGTCTTCAACTTTGCTGAATTCTGAAAGGAGTTTATCTTTTAGTACATCCATTTTCTTGGACTTGAGCTAATAATGAAATGGTATCATAATAATATAAAGTATGTAGCATAGCCTGCTGAGACTTTTAAAAGGAAAACTTTGAAATGTGTTACATTTTGGGTTTTGGTGGGAGACTTCACAACATATGATAGACAGTTCCTTATATTAGATATATTTCCTGCCTCAGTATTATTTTTGTATGAAAGTCTCTATTTTATGATATTCTAAAAGAAGCCAAGTCAGGTCAACAAGCATTTGTTAAGTGACTGTTACATGGTGCTGGGGATATAGAGAAAGCAAAAACAGTTTCTCAGAGTCTGATGTGGAAGACAACATACAAACCACCATGTATAAATGAGATAGAGACAGGATAAATTGAATATAATCACCAGGAAGGAACTAGCAATAAAGGGGATTGTGAGAGGATTCTTATAGAGGGTGACATTTTATCTGGGACTTGAAGGAAGGTAGGAGGCAGAGATGAGAACAGAGAACATTTCAGGCATGGGGGATGAATAGCTAGTTAGGATGTAAGGAGTTGGAAGAGATGGAAAGTTGCTGGGAAAATTCCTCAACTCTGAGATCCTAAGATTTTCCTGAAGAGCAATTCCACTTACTTTTGCCTCACTTTTCCTCTTTGGACTACTGGTCAATAATTCAAGACAAAGGGATAGAAGATTTAAAAAAAAAAGTCTAATTAGCATCAGCTGATGGTCAGTTGCTTGCACTCAGAACAAAAGGAGATAGAGACATATATAGGATTTTGCACATCCTTAGTGCAATATTATTGACCTCAAAAGGAGCCTATCTGGTGAGGCTATTCATCTCACTCTCCATATTTGGAAGGTTGAGTAATAGGGACAGGATGTCAAGCGATTTGGGGGAGAATGTGTTAATTTTGAAGTTAGAACATTTAACCTTTAGGTCAGAGTGTTGCAGTCTAGAGGTGCTGGGAGCCCCAAAATTCAAGGGCGAAAGACATGGGTCTGCCTTGAAAGTATGTGACTCAAGCCTTCTTTTAGTCAGAGACAAGGTTTGTTTTATTGCTAATACAAGAGGGCCAGATTTTAAGAATCTGAACATTTGGTAGACTAGACTGACCATTTATTTTTTATAGGGATTAAGGGTGGGAAATAACCTGGAGTGGTCCCTAGGTAACAGACAATGAAAGGCTGTGCGGAGTCAGAGGTAATAGAGAATTGAAGGTTGGGGCTGTCTGAACCATAATGACAGGAAGGTTGAAAGAATGATTCTGGGATGAGCCAGTGCCTCAGGCCAATGCCAGGGACTGGGGCCCTGTGGGAAAGTTCAGGGGTTGGGTTGAGAGTTCAAAGCGGGGAGAGGCAGTCCAGATCTGGTACCACATCATCAGGAATTGCCAAAGATCAAGTTTGCCCCAATGGGCTAATGCATTTCTTTAGGGTTAGTCTTATCAGAATATCCTGCTGAAGCAGGAAGTCTCTAAGATAGTGGAGGCCTTTTTGAACACAGAAATCAGTAAGGCCTCCCCCAAGGAGGGTCTGTCTCTATTTATACAATCCTGTAGCTCTTCTTTGACCCTAAGGTTCCATTTTGTGGAGAGAGATTTTTCCCAAACTATTTCCCTCTCTAACTCCTAACTGTTCTCACTGTGACCTCCATTCCCTTCACCCCTTTCTGAAGCATTCACCTCTATGTCTCCCTTACCCATCCTGGCCCCTTGGTAAACTAGTTCAGTTTTATACTGTAGGGTCATTTTCTCTTCAGTCCTTCTCCCCCTTATTCTATAGCTGATCTTGCCCTGAGAAACCTCAACTTTGGATCACTCCCACTATCCTCTGCCTTTGTTCACATCCACATCTTGCTGAATGAAACTGGAGAAGATCATGCAATCGCACTGAACAGACATAGTACATATTTATGTTACATACCTTCAACTGGGCCATCACAACAGCAAGGCAATCCTTTTACATCTTCCTCTTCTGTTTAACAGCTTCTTTAAATATTTTCCTCCCTCCTTAAATCTTCTCCTGTAAGACTTCCTCTTTCACCACCCTCTCAGCTGAGAATGTTGGCCCATATTTCACTGTAAAAGTTGAAGCCATTTGTCAAAATACCCTCTTCACCCCTCCTCATCATTCAGATGACTTTTATCACTTTCTCTTCTTTCACCTTTCTCACATGAAACCAAAGTGAACTGATTTTCTTTCATTCCACTTTTTAACCCCCTACTCCATTGGGGAAGAAAAGATTTTTCCTAATTAACTATTTCCCCTCTAATCTCAGCTGCATTTGATTTGTTTGTGCAAAAACTTTTTAATTTTATCATCAGAATTACTTATTTATAAAATGAACTGGAGAAGGAAATGGTTAAGCACTCCGCTATCTTTGCCAAGAAAACCTCTAGTGGAGTCCTGAGGAGTTGGCCATGACTGAATTGACTGAATAACAACAAAACAAAATGATTCATTTTTTTCTTCCATGATTCTATTAATTGTTTGGTTGCGGACTTTTCTCCTATGCACCAAAAACCCCCCAAAACCCCAAACCTTCCATGTTTTCCTAATTTATGGTATGACCTTTTATATTTAGGAACTTAAACCCTACCCTCTTCCTAACTTTCCTCTCACTGTCCACCCAGTCACCCAGGCTTGCAATCTCTGCATCTTCTTTGACTCTTTTATACTCTCTCACCCACATATCCAGTTGCCAAAGTTTTGTTTTTTGATTTTACCTTTTGTATTATTTCTCTTACATAACCTCTTTTTTCCCCATATGTAAGATAGATGAGCACAGCATATGAGGGGGCTGCTAGCACAGGTTCACTCTTGATCTGGTCAGGTAGGAAAAACGCTAAGAAGGGGTTAATAATCTTACTTTATTTTAGTCTAGTTTCCTCAGAAGAGGATTGCTGATAAAGAGAGCATAAACTCCTACAGCATTTCCTAATCACTTTTCTCACAGCGGCCACCGAGAAGGGGAGGCAACCACTCCTACATCTTGATGGGGTCACTGAAAACAGGCACAGCTTGTGCTTCTCCTAAATCCCCCCAAACCTCAGTGGGGGCCAGTTGTGGTGAATACAGATTTCCCCCCCAAACCTGGATGGGGGCCGATCAATATGCACACAACATTCCAGCTTGTGTGCTCAACCCTAAAGTTGCTCCTAAGGTTCCCCATTCACTGACCAATGACCACTTCCTTTATAGACCAACAGACAAAGAGGGCAGATTGCCAGCAGTAGGCTCACAAGTTTATCTCACCCCATCCCTGTATCTCACTGCACAGCTGTAGTGGATGCTTATATTATTTATCATTATAAACTGCCGCTCAAGCATGGTGGAGATGTTTTGAACCATATCTGTGGGAACTCGTATTTGATATGGTTACAAAATATTGTTATGGCTATGGATCCTGCAAACTGAACTCTTAAGAAATCATAACTAAAATCCACCTTGTCACTTGCTTCAGGTCCTTATCACTTCATCTCTAGATTGTTCCAATACCATTCTGGTTGGTCTCCCTACTTCAAGTATCTGCCCACTTCAGTCCATCCTTCAGTATTCATGTGTCATACTGATTTTTCTAAAGAGCAGATCTGACCATGTCTTCTTTTATATGTTTATTTCTTTTGTTTTTGTTTTATTTTTTGGAGACAAGTAGGATTAAGTGACTTGGCCGTGGTCACACAGCTAGTAAGTGTCTTGGTTGGATTTAAACTCATGTGCTCTTGAGGCCGGGGCCAGCGCTCTATCCACTGTACCACTTTCCTGCCACTTGTACCTGACCGTATCACCCCACCTGTTTAATAAACCTTGATGACTTCCTGTTATGTTTAGGATCAAATATAAAACCCTGTGTTTGGCATTTAAAGCCCTTGTATAACCAGGTCCTTTCATACCTTTCCAGTCTTCTTTCACTTTGCTTCCCTCCACATATACCAGCCTCCTTGCTGTTTCTGGCACAAAACACTCAATCTCTCAACTCTGCATTCTAACTGGCTGTCCCCTGGGTCTGGAATTCTTTCCTTCCTCATCGTGGCCTCCTGGCTTCCTGGGCTTCCTTCAAGTGCTGCCTGTGTCTTCTTTGTATATTGTTTGTATACAGTTGTTTGCATGTTGTGCCTCTCTTCTCTCCCTTCCCTCCCCCTCTTCCCCAGACTGAGCTCCTTGAGAGCAAGAATTATTCTTGCCTTTCTTTGTATCCCCTCATTGCTTAGCACACAGTGGTCACTTAATAAATACTGTTGACTTGTCTTGACTTTAGATCACTGTCTCTGCTCTATATGATGGGTGTGTTATATATATTTAAAGAGCAGCTACAAAAAGAGGAAATTTAGCTCCTGAAATGCTGAAATTACAGTTTAACTTTCAAAGGATGACAGCTTTATAACAGAGCATTTCTTATAAAGTGGGTAAGAGTAACCCCACACTGCTTTTCAGCTTTCTTTTGTGTGTGGTCTGCCCGTTAGATTGTAAGCTCAAGAGCAGAAACTGGCTTTTGCCTTTCTTTGTCTCCCATTATCCTTAGTGCCTAGAACACAAGTAGGGCCTTAACAGATGTTTATTGGTGAACTGTTTATCCATGAATTTCCCAAATGATTTAATTTCTAAAATTTCATTTTGTCTTTCAGAAACTCTCATCATCCTCTCATCACTGTGCTTGAAAATAGGTCAGATTGTTGGCCATTTCTTCTACAGCAGCTTACAGAATTTTTTCAGCAGTGCCCAGAAAGGTAAGATGAAATATATAAGTTTTTGAAGGGAAGATATTTAGTGGTTGAATATTTACCTTACAACTTATCTTCTAGTTCTTCAAAGATAGCTTTTGACCTTAGAAATGAGAGTTATTTAAGAGCAAAATGTTTTTTACTGTTTCTTCTTAAGTATAGGGGGAAGAAAACCCAAACTCCTTGATGGTTGAAATATTGAACACAAGGAAAACCATTATTAAAGAAATGAAGCATTGGTTAATTGATTGGGGAAGTTGAATTGAAATCTTTGGTAAACCGCTAGAAAATACACATGAGATACTGGCCCTTTGGAAATGGGCCAGTGGGTTGAATGTGTGCCCGATTTACAAGGCTTCTTTCAGTGAAGCTGTTTTGGATCACATACAGCTGTGCTCAGGGAGTAGCTAGTTACCATATGTGCAGTTGCTTTAACCCTACTGAGGTTCATTGATTTGGATGGGCCTAGGCACTGGGCCATGTTGTGTTAAATAATTAAGCCTGATATTTTGATATCAGCACTGTTTTACTTGGTAGCTGTGGTAGCCATTGTATTGGTTTAATTATGTTGCTTACACTATCATTCATATATATATTTGCATATACCTTAAATAATCTTAATTTATGTATTCATATATATATATATATTCTTAATATCTTCTAATTTTTCTTTGGGTAAGATTATTTAGATTATGCTTCTGTGGCCATACTTAGTATTTTCATGTTGACTTTCTTGACAGAATATACTGTAGACTGATTTTAAGTGTCTAGAATATCTCAAAATCAACAGCTAATTTGATTAATCCTGACATTAAGTGATGATAGTGTGCTACTGGTAAGAGCTGTTGACCAAAGATCAGTCAGTCAACCAAGAGACATTTTAAAAACTCCTACTATATGCCAGGTAGTAGGAATATAAATACCTAGATTGAAACACTTCATAGTCTCCAGTACATTCTAATGGTGGACACATCTGTAATTGTGTGTGTGTGTGTGTGTGTGTGTGTGTATAAAACATAATATATAAAAATATATAATATATGTAGCATAAATATGAAGTAAACAAATATAAATATATACCAGTGGTTAATTACAAGGTAAGGAAGGGTTGTTGCTGTTTGTCCTTCATTCCTGGAGAGGACCATGACATCAGGAAGATGGGGCTCATGACTTTCAAAGGAATTGGATTTAAGTGAGGGAGGGCTGTGCAAAGTCACCAGCCTCACTTTCTCCTCCAGAGCCATCTGGGCCCAGTAGCAAGAATCGATTTAGGGTTAGGGTTAGAATTGATTCTGTCAGGATGATTGGAGAGGGCAAGGGAGGGTACTAGTTGTTTTAATAACCTCTATTAAAAAGTCTCTATTTAACACGCACAAGTTTTTAAAATAGCTTTTATGTATAAAAGTAGTTATGTCACAAACATCTTTAAATTAAAAATCTGTGTTTGGTTATTTAATTTTTACTTAATTTTTGTCTTTTTTCCCCCCGGACCAGCTTAGAACTAATTTATTAAAGTTATTGCCAATTTTTAGTTTGTATTGTTGATTTTGCCTTCATAGGAATTAAAACTAATTTTTATTGATATCTTTTGATATTTCTTTTTATGATGCTCTCATTTGTAACTATATCCTCCCTTCCCCCAAACCCAGCAATCCATTCCATATAACAAAGAATAAAATAGAATGGGGGTTGGTGGGGCATAGAGAGCAGTTCAGCAAAACTAGACATTAGAGTGACCAATTCTGATTGTATAATGTGTGATACCCATAGTTCTCCACAGCTCAAAGATTTGAAGAAGGGAAATTTTTTTTTCATGTCTCATCCTAGGGACTCTTCTGTCTTGTCTTTTCAACTCCCCTTTCCTTGTAACTTGTTGTCACTGTGTATGCTGTTTTTTATTTGCTTCCTTCACTTTGCATTGTGTCGTGCCTTTCCATGTTTCCCTGAATTCTTCATATTCCTTATTTTTGTACAGCACAGTGCTATTCTGTTACATCCCCCAAAGAATGGGCATGGACTTTGTTTTTAGTTCAGTGCCAGTATAAAAATGTGACTTTAAGGATTTTGATGCATAAATGACCCTTTTTTCTGTCTTTGACTTCTTCTAGCTACCTGCCTAGCAGTAGTATCGCTGGTTCTAGGCGTGTGGACATTTTATTCAATTACAAAGAATGAAGCATAATTCCAAATTGACTAGATCAGTTACATCCTTATCAACAATCTATAAATGTGCTTATTCTGCTTATTAAAAGCCCTTCCCATATTTATTATTCACTTTTAGATCGACTTTTGGGAGTAGATCACTTTATTATTTTACCTGTTTCATCTGATACCAAGTATTATAGTTTGGTTATATTTCTAAATCCGAATACTTAAGCAGACTTATTCTAGTTTCCTTTTAAAGGCATTAGAACTTTAAATTTGACATTTTCCCTGAAAAGGTCTCATTGTACTCTGTTGATTCATTTATTTAGCTTAAAATCTCAGTCTTGAATGTTACTAGTAATTTTTATATAAACATTTGAAAGTTTCTGATCATATTTGTATCCTTGGTGATTTTTTTTAACCAAATTAAGAAAAAATAAGCTTAATTTATACTTTTTTTTTAAAAAGATCATACTCATTTTCATATATACCTTTTCTGAACTGGTAAGTTACAGAGTTAGGACCAGAACAGTTCCCTGACTCATATTTTTGTTATCTAGGCAGCTAGGTGGTGCAGTAGAGAGAATTCTGCACCTGAATTCAAATCTAGCCTTACACACTTATTAGCTATGTGATCCTGGTCAAGTCCCTTAACTGCTGTCTGCCTCAGTTTCCTCATTTTTAAAATGGGTATAATATTAGCATCTACCTCCAAGGGTTGTTGTGAAGATCCAAATGAGATTGTATTTGTAAAGGGCTTTGCAAACTTTAAAGTCAGTAATCATTTTAAAAATTCCTACTGTGTGCTGGGTACTGTACCAAGCCCAGATTATACAAATAAAGACAAAAGATAGTTCTTTCCCTCAGGGACCTCACAGTCTAGTGGAGGAGACAACATGGAAGCAACTGTGTATGAGCAAGCTGTAGATAGGGTAAATTGGCAGTAATCAAGAGAGGAAAACTACTAGCATTAAGAGCTGTGTGAATAGTAGCCGTTACTCTTACTGTTTTTTTCACTACTTAAATTTTTGATGTCAAAAAAAGAGTAAGAAGGGATATTATAGATAGAGACCTTTAAAACCCAACCAAGTTTTGAAATACTGCCAATGAGTTTTGCTCTTCTCATCCTCTGTTTCCTGGTTTTATTTTTCTCTGATAGTATAAAGGAAGAATGCTCTTGAGAGCTAGATGTAAGTAAGGGATTGTTATGCTTAAAATCAGGATAATTTACGTAAAGGGCAATTTAAAATAATACTTCATCTTCAAGGAGATACTCACTATTCTGCTTCTATGATGAGATCTTAGCAGGCTCTTAATTTATTTTATTATATTAACCTTTCACTTCACTGTCAACATTTCAGAAAAAAGAAAGCAGTTAAGTTGTCCTTGGCTACTGTTGGTATAATGAGGGATTCTTATTCTATTGGTTATACACGTATGGACTCATGCTCTTCTTAACTCTGTCCTTTTATGCACTATTCATTTTGAAAAACAGAAATTACTTGATCTGATCACTGCATGATCAACGAGCCCTTTTTATTTTGTACAGGGCACCAGTGAGGCCATTGAATCTACAATAAATGCCTAGAGAAATAAAGAATTGAGATTTTTCTAACTCAGACAATTTATAAATGAACCAGCATCTGAGATTTAGCCTTTTTTTTTGGTGGAATGAATATGTCTTCCTGATCTGATTATTTTTAGATATTCATTAATGTTTATTCACTTAGCATAGCTCTGTGCTTTAATGTTTTTCAGAGCACCTTGAATTCACAAATGACTTCTCACTACATACTTTTGAATGTTATAGCGCATTGTAAACTTTTTATGTGGTCACTACAGGGGATGGTCTAGAATGTGTAAAACTCCAGAATAATTTCGAATAACTGGATTGAATTGGACCAAACATAATCTGGAGGTATTAAAATGGAAAGTTTTTTTTTAGTCTTTGTCTTTTTTGGGAGAGATTCTAATGAGGTCTTGTGGAGTGAGGAGTCATTGTGCTCTAAGCAGACACTTTCGTCCAAGGGGATGATGAGCCTTTATCTAAAGCTAGTTTTTGCAGCAGTTCTATTCCATAAACATTTCTTAAGTGCCTGTTATTTGCCAGGCTCTGTATAATGAAACTGTTACTGTCCTCAAGGACCTTACATTCTTCTGAGGGGAAGCAGCTGGTATACACATTAGGGGTAAGAATTGAACCTCTGATTTCATTGGTTTAGGGAATGCCTGGGTGAGGAACCTCCTTCTATCTTTGTTGATCAGAACTTCCTCTTGTAACTGATAGTCTTGGAAGTTTTCCTAGAGCACTTAAAAAGTTAAGTGACTTGCTAGGAGTCACACACAGTATGGATCAAAGGCAACACTTGAATCCAGCTCTCTGTGTGCTGTGACGCTCTTCCACCCTTTAATACCCATAATTAAATTCAAAATATATGGAAAGTAAGTAATTTTGGTGAAAGAGAGCACTAAGAACTGGTAAATTTTTGAAGGGTGTGAAGAATCCAAGTGGTAGACATATGAAGATGGGCAGCTAGGTGACGCAGTGGAGAGAGTGCTGGCCTGGAGTCAGGAAGGTTCGTCTTCCTGATTTCAGGTTGGGCTCAGACACTTACAAGTCACTTAACCCTGTTTGCCTCAGTTTGCTCATCTATAAAATAAGCTGGAGAAGGAATTGGCAACTCACTCCAGTATTTTTACCAGGAAAACCTCAGATGGGATCATGAAGAGTCAGGCACAACTGAAATGACTGAATGACAACAGACATACAGAGATAGAATGGGAGATATGGCCAAAGCCAGACAGGAGGTGGAATATCTTGTGAGCCATTTTATCTGGAGAGTGTGAGGGGGAGTCATGTGAGGTAAGTTGGAGACAGATCATGAAGGGCTTTTAGTGCCAAAGAAATGGAGGTTAAAGAAAGCCCAGTGGAGCTTCTTGATCAGGACACTGACATGGTTGAGCCTTTGCTTTCAGAACATCTATGCGGTTATGGGGTGGATGGATTGAAGAGAGGAGAGCCTGGAGGCTAAGACTGGAGACTGAATGAAGAAGCTGCGTTAATGGTGGAGAGAGTGCTGAAAATGGATTGGAGAAGACCCAAGTTCAGATCTGGCCTCAGTGCCTCATTAGTTGTATCAAGTCCCTTAAACTCTGTCTGCTTCAGTTTCCTCATCCACAAAATGGGGTTTCATAATAGCTCCTCCCTCCTAGGGTAGTTGTGAGAATACAATACAATTTATAAAGCTTTTTGTAAACCTTAAAGTGTTGTATAAATGCTGGCTATTATTATTGCTATAATAATAATGACAAGTTATCTAATTTAGAGAATTTCTGTAATTCAGGGAAGAGGACTTGGCAGCTGATGAGGGTAGTGGGAAAGGGAAGTATCACAGATTATGTTGGAGTTGTGAAGTGGAGTCAACCTCAACAGAAATAATAAAGGAATAGGTGTTGAGGAGAAGGTGATGCATTCCGTTTTGTACTTATTCAGTTTGATATGACTATGGGATATCCAGCTAAAGATGGGTAGCTGGGAGTCAGGAAGTATTGAGTATGCAGGGCTGCAATGCAGGAGAGAGTTGATGGCCCATGGTGTGTATTTTGGAGTCAGGTGCTTTGTGATGGAGGGTGCCTAGGAGATCCCCCAGAGATAGAATAGAGTCAGAGAATGAAAGAGGGACCTGGACAGAGCCCTGTGCTCTTGGGCAGAGGTATGATAGATGATAATCCATCAAAGGTGACTGAGAAGAAAGAGTCAGAATAGAATGATAATAATTTTTTTAAATATTTATTTATTCATTTAACTTTTTACATTCGTTTTCACAAAATTTTGGGTTCCAAATTTTCTCCCCTTTTATCCCCTCCCCCCACCCCAATACACCAAGCAATCTAATTTTCCCTATCTCCAATCTGCCCTCTCTTCTGTCATCCCTCCCTTCTCTTGTCCCCATCTTCTCTTTTGTCCTGTAGGGCCAGATGACTTTCTATTCCTCATTAACTGTATGTCTTCTTTCCTAGTAGCAACAACAATACTAAACAGTTTTTCCTAAAACTTTGAGTTCCAAATTCTCCCCATCCCTCCCTCCCCACCCATTCCCTTTGGAAAGGCAGGCAATTCAATATAGGCCATATCTGTGTAGTTTTGCAAATGACTTCCATGATAGTCATGTTGTGTAAGATTAACTGAATTACCCTCCATCCTATCCTGCCCCTCATTGTTTCTCTTCTGTCTTTTGATCCTGTCCCTCCCCAAGAGTGTTGACATCAAATTGCTCCCTCCTCCCTTTGCCCTCCCTTCCATCATCCTCCCCTATCTCCTTCTCCCCCACTTTCCTGTACTGGAAGATAGGTTTTCATACCAAAATGAGTGTGCATTTTATTCCTTCCTTTAGTCAAATGTGATGAGGGTAAACTTCTTGGTTTTTTTTTTTCCTCAGCTCTCCTCTTTTTCCCTCCACTAAAAAGTCTCCTACTTGCCTCTTAAATGTCATATAATTACCCCATCCCATTTCACCCTCTTTCCTCTACATTTCTCTCTCACCATTTACCTTAATTTCTTTTGAGATATGGTCCCATCCTATTCAGTTCACTCTGTGCTCTCTGTCTCTGTATGTGTGTGCATGTGTGTGCGTGCATGCATGTACATGTGTGTGTGTGGTGCCACCAACTACCCAGATACTGAAAAGTTTTAAGAGTTACAAATATTGTCTTTCCATGTAGGAATGTAAACAGTTCACTTATGATAAGTCCCTTAAGACTTCTCTTTGCTATTTACTTTTTCATGCTTCTTCTCATTCTTGTATTTGAAAGTCAAATTTTCTTTTCAGCTCTGGTCTTTTCATCAAGAATGTTTGAAAGTCCTCTGTTTCATTGAAAGACCATATTTTCCCCTGAAGGATTATACTCAGTTTTGCTGGGTAGGTGATTCTTGGTTTGAGTCCTAGTTCCTTTGACTTCTGGAATAGCCTATTCCATGCCCTTCAATCTCTTAATGTAGAAACTGCTAGATCTTGAGTTATCCTGATTGTATTTCCACCGTACTGGAATTGTTTCTTTCTAGCTGCTTGCAAGATTTTCTCCTTGAGCTGGGAGTTCTGGAATTTGGCCACAATGTTCCTAGGAGTTTCTCTTTTTGGATCTCTTTCAGGTGGTGATCGATGGATTCCTTCAATACTTATTTTGCCCTCTGGTTGTAGAATGTCAGGGCAGTTTTCCTTGATAATTTCATGGAAGATGATGTCTAGGCTCTTTTTTTGATCATGACTTTCAGGAAGTCCCATAATTTTTAAATTGTCTCTCCTGGATCTATTTTCCAGGTCAGTTGTTTTTCCCATGAGATATTTCACATTCTCTTCCATTTTTTCATTCTTTTGGTTTTGTTTGGTGATTTCTTGATTTCTCGTAAAGTCATTAGACTCCATCTGTTCCATTCTAATTTTGAGAGAACTATTCTCTTCAGTGAGCTTTTGAACTTCTTTTTCCATTTGGCTCATTCTGCTTTTGAAAGCATTCTTCTCCTCATTGGCTTTTTGAACCTCTTTTGCCAATTGAGTTAGCCTTTTTTTCAAGGTGTTATTTTCTTCAGCATTTTTTTGGGTCTCCTTTAGCAAGGTATTGACCCATTTTTCATGCTTTTCTTGCATCTCTGTCATTTCTCTTCCCAGTTTTTCCTCCACCTGTCTAACTTGCTTTTCAAAATCCTTTTTGAGCTCTTCCAAGGCCTGAGCCCACCTGACATCCCCCTGGGATGTCTGGGGTACCGAGGCCCTGCCCTCCACGTCTTTCCCTGATGGCAAGAATACGTCCTCGTCATCAGATCCGAAGGTCGGGATCATTTGCATTTGTTGTAAAAAACTCTCTATAGTCTTATTTTTCTTCCCTTTTCTGGGCATTTTCCCCGCCAGTTACTTGACTTCTGAGATTCCTGTCCACTCCTGCCTTAGAATGATAATAATTAAGAGGTTGTGGATAAAGTTTGAGAGAGTGGTTTCAGTTAAAACGGTGGTATAAAAAGTGACTGGTTCTAGAAAGTGATGGCCACAAAGGTAAACTGGAAAACATTCCCTTTCTAAAACACTTTAAGGTTCATCTAACATTTTCCTTCAGATGACGTAGGTATTATTCCCATTTTTCAAATGAGGAATCCAAGGTCTGGCTAGGTCGTGGTGGATTGATGTGTAAGGGAGGATACTACAAAAGGCTATTGCTATACTTCATAGTTGATAACCATACTCTTCATAAGTATTCCCTGATCAGTGTTATTTTATGGTAACATTATTCACAAATTGTAAAATCTCTCTGCAATGTCATTTTGATGATTGTCTGTTAATGTCCTTTCTCAGAAACTAATTTCTCTTTGAAATACTATCACAAAAAACTTTTGGAATTTGGCACCAAATCCAGGAGTTCATTTCTCATTACTGATACTTACTGGCTTTGAGACCCTGGGCAAATTACTTGTCAGTGAGGTAGCAACTTTTTTTTTATGAAGCAGTCAGGATTAAGTGGCTTGTCCAGGGTCACACAGATAGCATCAGGTGTCTGAAGTATCTAACTGAACTCAGGTCCTACTGACTCCAGGGCCGGTGCTCTATGCACTGTGCCACCAGCTGCCCCTTTAGCAACTCTAACAGTATAAGTTGCCAATAAAGTGTTGATCTACTTTAATAGAGTTTACTGAGTAGGGATTTTACTATACCAGTGAAATCTCAGGCCCAGATCTTGTGCATATCAAAATCACAAGTTAATGATGTTAGGCTAGGTTTCTCTGTTCTATGATATCTATTTCATTGTAGATAATATTCAGCATCAAATCACATAGCATAATCCTCTTGGAATTTTTCTTTCTTATAAGTCTGTTGCAGGAGCTTGTTTTTCTTGGTTATTGGTATACTCTGTGATATACAACTCTGCACATAAACATTCAGTAAATATGAATAGTAAATATGTAAATATGTAGTGCAATATTACTTAATGCATAATTTGTATTGTAGGTCAGAGATTTCATGCCTCTCTATAATGGCCCCATTTCTCCGTTACCTGTATTGTGAGCCATCCCAGTTACAGGAGTATTCCAAACTGAGAACGGGCTTGCTTAAAGTGTTGTTGCAACCTCAGGGTGCTTGTGATAAAGAAAAGCCCTCATTACTGGAAAAACATATGCTTCAGATGTTTTGTGACTTGGTTCCATATTTACAGGTAAGACTTTTCTTCTTTCTCTTTTTATCACTGATGCTATTTATGCATTATAGCAGTGTAATTTGTCCTAACTTTTCTTAAGGGTCTGCTATGTGCCAGGTAATGCTGAGCATGGGGGATATAAAGAAAGGCAAAAGACATTCCCTGTTCTCTTGTATAAACAAGCTCATATTTTGAATTTATTTTGAATTTCTTTGTGTACCAGAAGATGATCAGTTTTTGTGAATGTTCCATATATATTTGGGGTAGAAGGATATTCCCTACTTTTCCATTTGCTTTTCTTCCCATTTATCTATGCAAACTAGTTTCAATACCATTCTTTTTGAGATTAAAACTTAGTTCTTGAATATCTTTATAGCATATATTATTGGAGCACTGAACTCTTTGACTGTTATCAAATGAGATATTTGTAAACTATTTAGCACAATGCCTGACACCTACTAGGCACCATAGAAATGTTTATTCCCTTCCCCTACTACCCCTATTACTGATTTTCTTTCTAATTTTGCTTAACTCTGTTCATTTTTCACTAGAAGGAAATGCCTCTTCAAGGAGGTTCATTTTGAATTGGTCCTTAAAAACAGGGCTCATATGTTTTGGAAAAAATAAAAGGAAAGCTGTAGTTGAATAAATTAGGGCATGTGAATATAATAGTGTGGCATTTTACCCTAGTGACAAATACAAGAAACTCAAAAATAGGAGAGAAAAAGAAGTAATGCAGAGACACAAGAAAAAGCTGCATAATTGCAGTTGTTTGAGTCAAGTCTGTAATGAGAGACAACTAATTTCTGGTTTGATGTATGTTAGTGCTTTACTGCCAGTAGTGAAATGATACTTTTTTTTATGTTAATAATAATCTTACCGGTTTACTGGGATTTTTACAACCTACTTTGTAAAGGGGTTTGTTTGGGCTTTGTTTGAGAAGTATGGGAAAAGTAATTCAGACTAAATATATATATATATATATATGGTTGTGTAGAGGGAGACACAATTTTGAGGATACAGAAGCATTGATTCCTTTGCTCCATGAAAGAGGAAAGAATACTGTATGAATGGAAAACATTTTGGTCCTTAACTTTGACAAAAAAGGAACTGAATGTCATAACCATCAACCTACATGCCAAACTGTATACAATTTTTTACGAGAATAATCTATACACACATTGAAGGCATTCTTGATGAGACTTAAAAAAGGAACCAAGAGACTTTTGCAGACAATTTTTACAATTTCCTTAAATTTGTAAAGAGTATGTGTTTATTGTTCATTGGCTAAAAACAAATTTATTTGAATTGATAGAGCACAAGGCTTCCTTAAAAGCTCTTTCATGCAGTATTGACCCTTGAAAGACATAACAGTAAAATTAACTGCTCTACCCTCTCATTATTTATTATCTATCAAAACATAAGCCAGGAAATGTGTGCTTGCCAAATATTTGCCTTTGCCATGTTGTTATGAAGGCAGTCCAACAGAGTCAAATTTAAAAGCAAGTTTTAAGGTTCAGTTGATATTTGACATTGCAGATAACATTGCATCCAGCTCTCCAAAATTGCAAAATATCCTAAAGGAGACCCATCATCATTTAAAAGGGTTTGGCCTAACTGTCCTTACAGAAAACATTAAGTGGATGAAGACTACCTGTTGTCCAGATTATAATGTGTAATTGCATGTACAATCTGTGGAGCTTTTGCATTAACAACTATACCTTGGACAGACACACAAATGAACTATGTATGAGCTAGACTCAATATGGAACAGGGGAGAATGGGCTAGATTGCCTTTGGAAAATTACAGCTCTTTTAAAAACCAAAGGCCTGCCATTTATTTTATTTTATTTTTTTACTCTAATGGTCTTCCATTGATGTCATATAGCTGTGAGTCACAGAACACTATAGTCTCTGAATAATTGAAGTTGTAAGGTACTCAAAAGGAGATGGAGAGGTGATGGTGGGGTAGTGTGTATAGCAAAGCACAACTTAGGAGTATATAGGAAACAGTGTAAAAATATTGAAAAAAATATATAATTTGTAAAAAAAAAAAAAAGATAAAGTAGTCTTGTAGTGAGAACAAGGAAGAATTTCTGGAAAACCAACCTTCTCTGTTGGTATCCTTCCAATGTTAAGAGAACATGAGGTTCCTCCTACTCTTCTGTCCTAGCCCATTGGGTAGTCCCTCTATCTCTCCATAGCAAACCTTAAGGAGGGACATGATTGAGAATCCAATGGGAGCAAGGCACTGGAGGTAATACCTTATGACATCACAGATAAGTTATAGTAACAGGATATAGTGTTTGGAAATGTCTCTTGTATTAAAACAAAACATATCAATACATTAAACTTTTAAAAATAAAGTTCTATCAGAAATGATTATATAACTCAGTCTGAAAAAATCCAAAGTATTCACAGAAATCTAGCAGGTAGACTTCTGGGCACATGAGGGTTGCTGCATAGTGATATGCTTCTTAGCATACATTACTCAAAGTTTTGTTTCCTCCTTGAAATTTATTTCGGAGCTATCTTGTTTGGCTGATGAAGGCATCACTTTATTCTTTTTAAAAGAGAGATTGCTTTATATCACATGTAACTTATTTTTAAGTTTCTATTTTAAGCAAGCAACTGGAATAAATATTTTTTTCCATTTCTAGTTTCTAGTTAATGGGCTTTCCTATAATAAAGCAAAGGAAAATTAATTAAAATTAATTATCTTGTAGCTTTTCCAAAGTGTTTGTTTTGTATGTGAGACAAAGCAGTGGCCGTGCAGAGGATATTGAGTGAGAGTGTGCTTCACCTTCTTTGTCCACATTGCTTGATAGGTCAGTTTTTTTTCCTGTTTAAAAGTCAGCAGAAAACTTCAAGGAAGAAGTAGTCTCTCTAGTGAAACATTTAACACCTGTCCTCTCTTACCATATCCTGTATTATTAGATAATATAGCTATTCTTTTTCCTTCATAAGCTTTTTCAAACAGTTCCAAAAGAAGTGAACTCTAGAGAAATATTTTTTAGACTATAGTATGCTGAGAAAAATAAAAATGCACCTAGAATTCAGGATTCCATGTTAAAAATAATTTACCTTTTTCTGTGCAGTGACCTGTTCACTTTTTCACTTTTCTGGAGTCGCTCATCCACATACTTTGTTCCGTTTTTTGAATGTTCTTGGTTGTTTGCGATGATAAGTATCTGAGTAACTCCTATAAACTAGGGTTTGGTACTTGTCCCATGTTATAAGCATATCATATTTGGAAACAGAGCTTCACAAGAGACTTGATGAAATGAAACCACCTCTAGACATAGCTTGTACAGAACCACAGGAGCTGGGTGGAACCTTGGTGTTCTAGTGCAGTCTTTTTCTTGATGCAAGTAACCCCATGTTTAAAAACACATTGTTTTGGGCAGTGTACGATTTCCTTTTTTGTTAAAAAGTTCTTATTTTGAATTAAAAAAAACCTAACAAACTAAACTACCTTCTTCAGGAGCAATGTAGAAAAAATATATTTCCTCTTCCGTATTACAACTTCTATGGTATTTGAAGACTCTGCTCAAGATCTCTCTAAATATTTATTTGCTTTTCTAGATTAAAAATGCCCACCTCTTCTAACTGCCCCATTTTTGAGGAGTGTGGTTTTATAATATGATTTTTAGACCTTTCATTAGCCTAGTTGTGTTCTTCTTTGTCAACATCTCTCCAAAGTATGAGGCTCAGAAATAATAGATACTTGGGAGGTGCTATGATCAATGATGGCCATCTACCTTAGTGTGGTAGTCATTAATATATAGTCTCAGTTTTACATGAGGTCTGTTACACTATTGGGACTTAATGAACTTGTGGTTAACTAAAATTCTTGTCTTCCATGATTATTGTTGATGCTTAAACACAAAATATTACATTTATTCCTGTTAAATTTTATCATATTAATTGTAGCCCATCTTTCAGTCCTGGTATTCTTTTTCAGCATGTATTTGGTCTCCTCACATATTGGCTAATCTGTCAAGTATATTCTTAGGGAAATAAAGAACTAAATTTGCTTGTTTTCCCTTTATGGTTATTTTTTAAATTGGTTATGGAGGTTAGAAAATCACTACTATTAACATTGGTCCACATTGTTGGGTTAAAAAAAATTCTCCCATTTAAAAGGTAGAAAATTTCATGGCAGAATATGAGTGTGCCTGTTTCAAATACTTACCATGGAGTAAGAGCTAAGTAAATGTTTCACTATTATATTTCTTATTAAATGGGTTTCTAGCATTTTGATCCGTTGACAGCAGCCAGCTGGCATTATGGGGAGTGGGTTCCTGATTTTTCTGAAATTGGATATTTATGACTTTTGGGGATAATCTTGGCTGAAAATACTTTAATAGTAATTTGCTTTCTATTAAGAAAACTGCGTTTCATGTTTTTTTTTTCTGCCAGAAAATCTTCAGATGACCATACCAGTACTCTTTTAAATTAACGTGAGGCTTCATTTCCTTTGAGTATTTTTCTTTTGACTTTGTCACTATATATTTTGCAAAATTGAAAAAGAATTTAGGCATCAGATCATTTACTTTTCTTTTCCTAGTATAACATTTTCTTTGGGCTTTCCCATCACAGTCCTTTTAACATCTTTCTGTTTCTCTATTCTCTAGGAACTAATGTAGTTCTCTGCATATTTGTACTTTGAAACACTTACTAGTTATGGTGGGTTATTATGGTAGTAACCACTGGTGAAAGGTACAGCTGGTCAACTGTAGGCTTTCCTCTTGATGCAATTAATAGACACATGGCTCCTGATTGAAGCAGATGGTTCATTGTTTTTAGTCTCTGGGAATAAATGCCAATATGACTGAGATCAGGACCTTATCCTTAATTCCAGCTCCAGAATTTTGATCAGAACAGCTGGGTTGGAATTGAATTGAAATTTTCAAGAGCACCAGTCCCCTCTAACATTATAGTAGCCTGTTGAGAAGACTCTCTTCCATTTGAATAGTTATTTACTCTATCTGCCAAATCGAGAAATGATGCTTCGATTTGAGAATAGTAGAGCTAGTCATTTGTAGGCAAAGTATTTCATGGTGTATTAGAATAACAGGCTGAGAAATTGCTGAGGCACCTGTGTTGAATCCTAAAAAACCATAGAGGAGAAGTAATTTGGATAGTTCTAACCTCGCCTTTGTTAAACATTTTTGGCTGTACTAGTACTAATGCATAGTTTATCCTGATTAGCTGTTTATGCTTAGAGACCTCAGAAAATAAATCAACTGAATGCATATTGGCTGGTAGTGATGAAAACAGTTAACATAGAATGTATCTTGGTGAATTACAAAAAGCAGACAGTGTAGTTGTAAAACATTTTAGGCTGACATAAGTTCTTTTTAAAATTCATTTTTCCCCCCAATAAACAAAAATCTATTTTCTTTCCCTCTTACCTCCCTGGGGGTTGGAGGTGGGAAACGACAAAAAACCCTATAACAAATAAACATAATCAAGCAAAACAATTTCCTGTATTTGCTTTGTCCAAAAATATGTCTCATTTTGTGTATTTGTCTAGTGCTTCTCTTTCAGGATCTGGATAGCTTGTTTCTTCATTGGTCCTCTGGAATCCTGATTGATCATGGCATTGATTAGCATTCTCAAGTTTTTGGGAATCTGCAGTGAATTCTTTAGCTAGCTTATTCCTTCTCTTTCAGGTCCCTAAATGACTCACAAAGAATTATCCAAAGACTTTCCTTTTGGCATATGCTGTCTTGCAATATTTAGTTTTGATTTCATTATTATTATTTTGATAACAGGTAAAAGATTTGGTACAGACAACAGAAGTGACACTATTTCTTCAAGAATTATTTTTGAGTCTTTTGCGCCATCCTATTTTCTGGAAAGAGGAGCTTGTCAAGCTAAGCCTGCAAATTCTGTGTATTTGTGAAGTAAGCCTAAAGATAACTGGAGAATGTTCATCTTTAATTCACCTTTTAGAAAAAAATTTTGAACTTCTGAAAGAGGTAAGATTTGCTTTAAAAAAAGGTCGATGCATCTTTTTTTGAGATGTTTAATACATTTTGTTCAATAATTAGATAGGTTGTGCCTGCCTTCTGATTTGATATTCCCAGAATTTTGGAGTAGGATGGAACACTAGAGGTTATTTGCTTAAACCTTTGTCCAAATCAAGGGTTTTTAACCTGGAGTCTTTGGATCCCTAAGGGATCCATGGACATATTTCAGGAGGTTTTGGACTTGGAACAAAAAAAAGTTATGTTTATCTTTTACTAAACACTGCTTGAAATTTAGCGTTTCCTTTAATTATTTAAGAACATTATTCTTAGAAAGGGTCCATAGGCTTCATTGGATTGCCTATCAAGTCCATAATGCAAAAGGATTAGAACCCCTGGTCTGAATAATAAGCCACTTTGTAACATCTCAGATAAGCCCATCTTCCCCCATCCCCCACCAATTTATTTACTTTTAGTTTTCAACATTCACTTCCATAAGTTTTAAATTTTCTTCCTTCCCTTTCTCCCCTCCCTCCCCAAGATGGCATGCAATCTGATATAGCTCTACACATACATTCCTATTAATCACAGTCATGTTGCATAGAAGAATTATAATGAATGGGAGAGACCATGAGAAAGGTAAAAAAAGCAAAATAAAAAAGAATTGTCTGCTTCACTCTGCATTCTGACTGCATAGTTCTTTCTCTGGATGTGGATGACATTTTCTATCATAGGTGCTTTGGAAATGTTTTAGGTCCTTGCATTGCTAAAAGGGTTGTCTATTAAAATCAGTCCTTGCATACTGTGGCTATTTCTGTGAACAATGTTCTCCCAGTTCTGCTCACTTTACTTAGCATCAGTTCATATAAATCTTTCCAAGATTTTCTGAGGTCTACTTGTTCATTCTTTCTTTTTTTTTTTTTTAATATAAATTTATTTATTTAACTTTTTACATTCATTTTCACAAAATTTTGGGTTCCAGATTTTCTCCCCATTTATCCCCTCCCCCCACCCTAATACACTGAGCATTCTAATTTCCCCTGTCACCAATCTGCCCTCTCTTCTATCATCCCTCCCTTCTCTTGTACCCATCTTCTCTTTTGGCCTGTAGGGCCAAATGTCTTTCTATTCCCCATTAACTGTATTTCTTATTTCCTAGTAGCAAGAACAATACTCAACAGTTGTTCCTAAAACTTTGAGTTCCAAATTCTCCCCATCCCTCCCTCCCCACCCATTCCCTTTGGGAAGGCAGGCAATTCAATATAGGCCCTATCTGTGTAGTTTTGCGAATGACTTCGATAATAGTTGTGTTGTGTAAGACTAACTGTATTTCCCTCCAACCTATCCTGCCCCCCATTGTTTCTATTCTCTCTTTTGATCCTGTCCCTCCCCAAGAGTGTTGACTTCAAATTGCTCCCTGCTCCCATTGCCCTCCCTTCCCTCATCCCCCCCACCCTGCTTATCTCCTTCTCCCCCACTTTCCTGTATTGTAAGATAGGTTTGCATACCAAAATGAGTGTGCATTTTATTCCTTCCTTGAGTCAAATGTTATGAGAGTAAGCTTCACATTTTTCCTTTCACCTACCCCCTTTTTCCCTCCATTGAAAAGTCTTTCTCTTGCCTTTTTTATGTGAGATAATTTGCCCCATTCCATTTTTCCCTTTCTCCTCCCAATTTTTTTTAGACATGTTCCCTGCCTATTCAACTCACCCTGCGATCTGTGTGTGTGTGTGTGTGTGTGTGTGTAATCCCACCAACTATCCTGATATTGAAAAAAGTTTCAAGAGTTACAAATAATGTCGTTCCATATAGGAATGTGCACAGTTAAACTTTAATAAATCCCTTATGAGTTTTCTTTCCTGTTTATGTTTTCCTGTTTCTCTTGATTTTTGTGTTTGGAAGTAAGATTTTTTTTTTCAGCTCTGGTCTTTTCATCAAGAATGCTTGGAAGTCCTCTATTTCATTGAAAGACCATTTTTTCCCCTGAAGTATTATAGTCAGTTTTGCTGGGTAGGTGATTCTTGGTTTTTATCCTAGTTCCTTTGACTTCTGGAATATCATGTTCTATGCCCTACATTAATGTAGAAGCTGCTAGATTTTGTGTTACCCCGATTGTATTTCCACAATACTCAAATTGTTTCTTTATAGCTACTTGCAATATTTTCTCCTTGACTTGGTAACTCTGAAATTTGTCTGCTTCTGCTGCTGTTGCCTGAGTCTAGAACTATGGGGTCACCCTGCTCCCTTCTTGGTCACCTGAAAAAACCCCTCTCACTGACCTTTCGTGCCTGTGGGTTGAGGTATCTGCACTACTACTGGGGATTCTGTCCCCGAAGCCTCTTTGGTCCTGCTCCTCTCGGTGCTGTGACCAAGGCTGAATTGGGCTCCACTCCATGTCTGCTGCGACAGACTTTTCTGTAGGTCTTTCAGGTCACCCTGGGCTAGAAATCTCCTCTACTCGGTTGTTCTGTGACTTCTGTTGCTCTAGAATTTGTTGAGAGTCTTTCTTTACAGGTATTTTATGGATTGTGGAGGAAGTGCTAGTGTATGTGCATCTTTCTACTTCGCCATCTTGGCTCCATCCCAACATTTCCAGTTCTTGAGTACCACAAAGAGAGGTGCTATAAATATTTTTGCACATGTTGGATGTTTTCCCAATTTTTGACCTCTTTGGGAAACAGTCCTAGAAGCAGTATTGCTAGGTCAAAGGGTATGCAAATTTTTGTAGCCCTGTGGGTATAGTTCCAAATTGTTCTCCAGAGTGGTTGGATCAGCTCACAGCTCAACCAACAATGAATTCGTATTCCAACTCTCCCACATCTTCTCCAGCATTTGTCATCTTCCTATTTTGTCATGTTAGCCAATCTGATAGGTGTGATGTGGTATGTCAGAGTAGTTTTGATTTGTATCTCTCTAGTCAATAGTGATTGAGAGCAGGGCTTTCAGGAAGTCCCATAATTTTTAAATTGTCTCTCCTGGACCTATTTTCCAGGTCATTTGTTTTTCCAATGAGATATTTCACATTGTCTTCCATTTTTTCATTCTTTTGGTTTTGTTTTATGATTTCTTGGTTCCTCATAAAGGCATTAGCCTCCATCTGTTCCATTCTAATTTTTAAGGAACTATTTTCTTCAGTGAGCTTTCGAACCTCCTTTTACCTTTGGCTAATTCTGCTTTTGAAAGCATTCTTCTCCTCACTGACTTTTTGAACCTCTTTTGCCAGTTGAGTTAGCCTATTTTTAAAGGTGCTATTTTCTTCAGCATTTTTTTGGGTCTCCTTTAGCAAGGTGTTGACCTGCTTTTCATGCTTTTCTTGCATCTCTCTCATTTCTCTTCCCAGTTTTTTGTCCATCTGTCAATTATCTTATTTTAAGAGGAATTAAGTTTTTAATTTCATTTTTATCCTTTTTATTAAGAAATGCGTCAGCTTTCACTTTCCTAAGGGACAGCTTTGGAAATGGTTTTAGATGAGAGAAAATATTTCATAATTAATAGTTGCCCTAAAAAGGAGATTTCTAATATGTTTCTATACTTGTTAAAAAAAAATGAAGTGAGTTTGGTATGAAATATTCTTTTTAAAAAGTGTTTTATTAATACCTTTTCTTTCTAAACAGTTGGCTTATCAAGTGACCACATCTTACTGTTTCATTATCTGTTTCCTAGGACCAAGATTAGTCATTATAAATATTCCATGTTGTGCTTTCTATTAGTTTTCTTTTCATTTATATTATTTGTACTCATTGTGTACATCGCTCTTTTAGTTCTGTTTTCTTTGCACTGTTTTCATTCATGCAGATATTCCCAGGTTTTGTTGAATTCCTAATATTGAGCACAAACTGGGCAGTGGCTATCAAGAGTGACAAGATCTGTGAAAATGAATGTCATAGAACTAAATTTTCTAAGTCGATTTACTATAAGTATTATAATTTGTGCCTACTTTGAATTTCCCTCTTTTGGAGGTATTTGTATTTGGCCGTACTTGATGCTAAACCAGGTGTAGTCCTATAATAATATACTGCCCAGATAATAATGATCAGATATCCAGTATTCTTCCCAAAAACCCAGAGAAACAAAGAAACACCTGAGAGATAAAGATTTTAGGGTTAGTAATGTCATAGTCACATGAAACTTTGTTTGGCTTAACCCATGTCATTGCCCTGCTATGTAAAAAATATATTCCTCAATTAAAAAAAAAAATTAAAGGCATACTAACTCTTAGGGACAACCATTCCTTTAAAACACTTTGTACAGTTTTTCCACTAATTGCACTTCAGTTGCTTTTTGAAAATTAAGTTTGAAAAAAATTACAGTTTGAAGATATTGGAAAATTTGGAAATCACCTGTCTCCAGTTCTGTCATTTCTCCTGTTTTGGGGCTTTTTTTTTTTTGGTTAAGATCATTGAGAGTTGTTCCACCATTTTTTACAGTACCCTGAGGTAGTTCATTGTAGCCTGATGCCTTGAGGCCTTACTAAGTTCACTTACTTTACTTATTACCTTACATGTATTGGTTTTCTTTTCTTCTTTCTTTCTTTTTTTTTTTTATTATCATTTATCTTTTTCAATCTGGAAATCATTTTTTCTTGGTATAGAAAATTAAAGTAAAATTAAAATTAAAGTTTTATGGTAATCCTTTTAAACCCTGTGATTGATTTCTTCCCTTTGATTTTTTTTTTTTTGCCTCCAAACATAATTTACACAGTCCCTTTCTGTTGTTCTTATTCTTCATTGTCAAGGACTTCATTTTGTGTGTTAGAGTTCCTGACACCGTTCTCATAAAACTGTTTCACTCTTTTATCTTTATCCTCCCTTACTTGCCTTTGTTTTCTGTGCTTGTTTTTTTTTACATTTTTTTAAATTTTTCTGGTTTGTTTTGTACCAAAGCCTCATTTATAAAGATAGACCCCCATTTCCTCTTACACAGTAAGTTTTCCCTTGTGATAACAATAAGGAGATGCATGTCAGTGAAACCAATCAGTACATGAACTGTTTCTGATGGTGTATTCATTATCTCCTACTCTTAATTACCTTCTCTGAAATGAAGAGAGGAAGGTGTGTTTTCTCTCTGTTTTGGAACCAAGCTTGATCATTATAATTATAATTATACAGTGTTCAAGGTCTTTTTGTTTGTTTGCATTATTTTAGCCACTGGATATATAATTTTTATGCTTTCACTTCATTTCAATTTTTACAGGAAATGTAATTTAAAAACTTAAATTGGTTGATGAGTTTCCTTTATGTTCTTTATGTTCTTAAATAGTTCCTACTTCCTATGTTCATTAGAATTTTATCTTCAAAATTTCCTTCTTGAGTTCCTTGTCGCTCTTGGGCTAAGAAATGTTAGAACGTCGTTTTTATCTCTCTTTTTCTCTCTATCCCTTCTCTAAACTTTCTGAAAATTGTTCTCCCACAATTTGTGACTCCTGTCAAATTGTGCCCTCCTGTCCTTTTCTAGCTTGAGTATGAAGTGTCTACTCTCTCCCAAGGTTCCCAGCAGTTCTGATTTATCCAGCAGTCTCTCTCTCTCTCGTTAGATTAAGTTATTAGTTGCTTTATTTTTGGTACATGCCCAGATAATTAAAGATTTCCATTTTTATTGTATCATGCTTTCATGTTCATGTTTCCTAAATTCCTCTTCAGGCAGTCTGTCATAAACTCTGATAGCAATGATTGCTTATATTTTTGCCTCTGTTGATCTTTATTCAGATGCTCTACAATAAGCTTTATGTGTTTGCTTCCTGTATTTCCTTGTATGAGTCAATTTTTGAATATTTTCTCTACATTCCCTTTTAACCTAAACTCCATCTTTTAAATAAAGGTTACCTTTCTAGAAGTATATTTTAGTCACGGATCTTATCCTTCTAAAATTATGTTAATATCTCTTAGGTCAAATTTGTCACTTTGTCTTTGGATCTCAGGTTCATCTTTATTATACATATATTGCACATTTATATATAGACTTATTTGGTCTTGGGTTTTATTGCTGTCACCCCCACCTCCTTTTTTTGGAATTTGTTTCTTGTGAATTTCTATTCCTTTTCTTTTCATATCTTAGTTATTCACTATGGCATTCTCCTGCCCCTTTTAATGTGTTCTGTTCGTTTTGATAAGGTTTATCCTTCTCTGGTCATATTTTAGTTATGGTTCCTGTCCCAATAAATAACATTTGAATTTGCCTCTTTAAGTTTTCTAGTTTACTGCGTTTAACTCCCAAACTTGGTGCATATATGTATAGACTTCTGAGGCCATGGGTGTTTTGGTTATTTCTGTGTTAAAGGTACCTTTAATTTTCGCAATAAACTGGGTTAGTAATAATAATATCTAATACTAATTGGTACTAAGCAATTTATTACATTACATTTTTATAGAACTGTGATGAAAAGGATTTTAATTTGGTCGAAAGGCTAAAGCCAGTGTAAAAACAAGTTATTCTCTCCATTAGAGTGTTTTGCATTCACAAGTTGAATATCTCAGAGAACTGTAATCTTTAGCCAGTTCAACATCTGTTTCAACATTCTCTATTTTCATTTTAATTCAAAAGGTAATTCTTTTGAAACTGTGATATCACTACATATCTTAAGCCTGTACTTTTATAATGGGTCAGTACCAAAAATGTGTCAGAAATTGCAAAATTATAATGAATTTTTTTTTTGCAAATTCTAATTTCTTGCATGAGCATTCCATGTATATCTATAACACAAAATCAAGCCACTAGTGTCAGACTTAATTTTATTTAAAACAGTATATTGAGAAATGATATCCTTGACAAAAGGGAACATATCTATTCTTCTTATTTCTTTTCACTGTTTTAATAATCTTCATAGCAGAAAGAAAGACAGAGTACAGCTTAACTGCTTGGTTTTTGTTTTGTTTTTTTTTTTAAGAGGATTTATTAACTTAGTCAAGGAGGAAACTTGACAAAATTAATTTTTGAATTCCTTTGGTAGAAAATACTTTTTAGTTTGATGTGTCCTTCCTTGTGGTCTATATATGTTTTCTGTTTTTAAATGAAGCTCAGTGGAATTAAATAAACCTGCTGCCTATTTTGTGCACATTCTCTGTTCTTTGCTCTCAATGAGCAGACCAGCTGGATTTTCATAGAATCATAGAATCTAAGAGTTTTATATTATATATTCTAATCCAGACCTAGAGCAGAAGTCCTTTCTGTAATATCAGTGAGAGTTGGTCATCCTACCCCTGATGAATGATTTCTAGGGATGGGGAACTCATTACCTTTGGAGACAGCTCATTCCATTTTGGACACTTCCAATTGTTAGAAAAATTTTCCATATAATCTGTCTCCAGAGTCATGGTCACCTGATCTTCTCCTGCCCTTTAGCACCCAGTTTAAGTGTTATCCTTTTTCAACACAACAGACAGACATTTTCTACATAGGAAAACAACACTGGATTTTAAATCAGAGGTTCTTTGCATCATAGATTTAGTCACATGGGTCCTTAGAAATCATACAATCTGAAAACTTCATTTTACACATGAGAAATTGAGGTCCAGAGAGGTTAAGGAATTTCCCTACGGTCAGTTTTATGCCTGAGTTAACTTTGACTTCAGGAGGAAAGTTCCTTGATGGGAGCTATTCCTCCTCTAGATAGAAGGAACTTCAGAGGCTATTTAATTTAACTCCCTTCATTTTTTTTAAACCTATGATGAAACTGAGGCATGTGGCTTTTCTTTTTGTCTTTAATATTTTATTTTCCCTTAATTACTTGTAAAAACAATTTTTACCATTTTTTTTAAATTTTGAGTTATAAATTCTCTTCTGTCCTCCCTGACTCCCCACCTTATTGAGAAAGCATGCAATTTGAAATAGGTTATACATGTGTTACATGGAGTTTAAAGACTTGCCCAATCTCATACAGGTAACAAGTTTTGGAGGTTGATTTTAAACCCAGAACTTCCGATTCCTGACCCAGCATACTTTTCTTTGTACCATGCTGACTCTCAGTATCTCTGGGTTTGCATCCTGGCTTGGTTTGTAACCTTAGGGCAGTCATTTAAATTCTGTGGAAGTTAGGCTCCACCTTAAACACTGGGCTCAGTGTTTGGTCCTTTCTAGTTCTAAATATATGGTCTTAGGAAATATTTGAAGATTACTATTATTGTCCACATTAGGTGTTCTCAAATCTCTCCAGTTGCTGCAGTTGAACTTTGTTTGGCAGAATTTGCAGAAGTGCAGGGTGTGGGTGGGAGGCATCTTTCTTAGCAAATAGAGTTCACCTGAAAGATTTTTTTTTTTTAAATTGAAGGCTGTTGTTTATTAAATGGGTCTAGCTTAATAATCATGAAGGCAATATACAGGCAGTAAGTATATACTACCCTTGTTAAATATCAAGATAGTTATAGTATTTTGAATATTTATGTATATTCACATGCACAAATATATCAACTCAAGGATTGATGTAATAATGTTAATAGCCTGTATTTATATAGTGCTTTAAGTTAGAGAAAGTATTATGCAGATATCATCTCATTCTATTTGCACAACAACCCATGGAGGTAGGTGTGCTGTTATCAATTATTATCCACATTTTACAGATGAAGAAACCAAGTTATAGGTATTAAATGATTTGCTCAAGGTCACACATTGATATCTGAGGCTGAATTCAAAGTCATGTTGGGATCCAGCACTCTATCCACTGCACCAAGCAGCTGCTTTTAAAATGTGTGTATATGTGTGTGATATTATAGTCATTTTATAAAGTTCTTCATGCCATATTACAAGTCTGTGGTGTTGCTTGTACAGGGAATATTATACATATTTGCAGGGTGCATGACATAATATTAAGGATTTTTTCAAAAATTTAAAAGGTTCTTTCCTTCCTTTTTCCTTAGGGATTTCCTATTGAACAAGCCATAATTGGAATAGGTTTACTTATCCTACAGACACCGACAAGTCAGCAGAAGCCCATCTTAAATCTAGGTAAGATTTACCCTTCTTAGGAAACTATTAGTATAGCATGAATCTTAGCAAAAGTATGCACTGTCTTTTTCTATTTCATCAAAGGATGAGCATCTTTGGTTTTCTCTCTTATATCTTTCCTACTTCATTATCTTCAAGTGGAGCATATTCTTGCATTGTGTAGTGGATTGAGAGTTGACCTCAAAGCCAGCGAAGCCCTTGGTTAAATTCCTGTCCCTATATAACAGCAAGGATGCTGACACACATAGGAGGGCCTACTGTACAGGTTCTTAGATCTGCTTTTCTAAAAGAAAAGCAACTTCTGAGGGGTCAGCAATCTTCTTTAATGAAGCACATATGTCATTCACTTAGTGCAGGGGGAAAAGGCAGCACCCTGAACTTCAGAGAAAATACAGAGGAAATAAAGACGAACAGATAAAGTTTCCAACTGTCTGACCATAAGCAACACACACATCACAGATCAATAGACAGATCCAGCTGTCTGACCATTAGAAGCATCAACATCTGAGTTTTCAAAGTGGGGAGGCTCTTTTGTGGCTGCACTGAGTCTTGTCTGGCCAGACACTTCCAATGAGTAAGCCCCCAAGTAAATCCTCACCTCTGAGTATTTATACACTTTTCAGAGTCCCAGGACATATACCTGTTGAGAATCAGTACATTAAAAATTAACAAACGTTGTAGGCCTCCCTTAATCAAGCTTTCCGTAATGGGCAGGCCCATTAATGGGTGGGGAAGATCTTTAACTCTGTGATTAACATTACACCTGGCACCTAATCGGCTGTCTCTGCACATGTCTAAAGCTCTTAACCTCTCGCTCCTCAGCAGCTCTCTAAGAACGTAAAATCTTCTTGTATTAGTAGAGGAAATTTTCTCGCCTTGTCGTTCCGTTCAATGAGATGAAAGGCCCAGTCTGTACTCCCTTCCTCCCTCTTGATAATGGCAGTTCATGGTTGTTGTTGATGTTGCTCAGGCATGTTTTAGTCATATCTGAGTCTTTGTGACTCCATCTGCGGTTTTCTTTGGCAAAGATACCGGAGTGGTTTGCCATTTCCTTTTCCAATTCATTTTACAGATGAAAACTGAGGCAAACAGGATGAAATGATTTTCCCAGGGTCACACAGGTAGTAAGTGTGTCTGAGGTCAGATTTGAACTCAGGAAGACACCTAGACCTGGCACTCTGTGCTGTACCACCTAGCTGCACTGGTTCACATTTATAAATTGTCTAAACGCTTACAAAACTCCTTCCTCATACTCTCCCTTTTTAGGTTTGTGTAATGACAGTTAAAGATCTTCTTGCATCCATTAATAGGCCTCAAGTGGAGTTTATTGGGGGAGGAACTTGTTTAAAGGGAAAGTTTGCTTATGAGGAGGTTTGTTGGCTTGAATTCACACCTTTTGAAAGTTAGGCACAGAAGCATGTGGATTGTGAGGGCTTCTGGCTCTATATATACTCTGAGGTGAGGTTTTGCTTTGGGGTCTTCTTTGGAAGAAGGTTTGTGTGCCAGATGAGACCCTGGGTCCCTTTTGAAAATCCAGATGTTGGTGCTTCTCTTTCCCTAAAATCAGAAATTATAGAATCATTAGATTCAGGACTAGAAGGTATCTAGGGAGATAACTTGAACAGCTGCCTCATTTTACAGATGAGAAAGTAAAGCCCAGAATGGTCACACAGTTGCAAATCCTTGATCTTATCCTGTCTTTAACCACTTAAAAATTACTTATTAAGCATTTCTACTATATGTTAGGCATAATGCTAAGGAAAGAAATACTAGGAATGAAAAAAACCTGTTCTCTCTTTGAACATTCTTCTGACTCTTAAATCCAAAGTGTTTTTCTCTTCAAGCAGATAGGAATGGGGGCTTAATTTTATGAAACCAGTTGCAATTCTCTGTGCACTTATTAAGGAACCTATACAGACAAATATGAGAAAAGCCCTGCTGGGGAGGAGTTCATATTCTTCTGGGAGGACATAAAGCAGATACATATTAGGAGGTAGAACAGTATTTTGGATAGTTTGGTGGAGGGATAGCTCTTATAATTGAGAGTCAGAAGATTCTTCACATGGGGAATGAAGTTGAGATATTCCTTGAAAGGAGCTAGAGTTCAGGAGATCATTTCAGGCATGGTAAAATAGACTATATAAAAGATGGAATGTCATTTGTGGGAAGAGCAAATGGGCCAAAGGGACGAGAATGAAGATTGTATGAAGAGTCTTAAGTATGTAAAGATTAAGTTGCAACCAGATTGTGAATGAAGCCTTATAAAAGGAAATTATATTTTATTCCTGGAAGTGATAGGAAACTACTGGAGTTTCTTGGTCAGGAGAATGAAATTGTTGAGGTTATGCTTTTAGGCATTTCAGTTTGGTAGTTTGTGTGGAGGATGGTTTAGAGTTAGATGGGTAGAGGAGGATGGGTAGAGAATGGAAATATGAAAGCTAATTAGGAGGCCATTTCAATAGTTAGGGCAAAATGGGGCTGATTGTGACGAGAACATGGAGAAGGGCACAGATGTGAGAGATGTTCTGGAGATAAATTCAACAGGACTTTGTAGCCTATTGGACATGGCAGATAATTGACAGTGATGAATAGTGAGTTAAAGTTAAAGATTGTGAACCTGATTGACTAGAAAGATATTGATGCCCCAGACAAAAATGGGGAAGTTAGTAGAGGGGATAGTTAGGGGTAGGGAGGAAGATATTAGAGTTGGGTTTCTTTGTGTTGATGTTGAGATGCCTATGGGATATTCACATGAAATATTACACTAGATCTCAGGCAAGAGATGAGGGCTTAATAAGGACACTGAGAAATCATATGTGTAGAGAGTGTTTCAAGAGTTGAGGCCCCAGAACAGACCTTTAGGAGCCTGAGACAGAATGGTCAGGCAAGTGATAGGAAAACCAGAAGAGAGCAATGTCTTGAAAACTCATGGAAGAGAGGGTATCTAAGAGGAGGGCAATGCTTCCAAAAGAGGTCAAAAAAGTTAAAGATTGAAGAAAGGCCATTGAATTTAGCAATTCAGAAATTTTTGATAACGTTGTAGAGTGGTTTCTGTTTAGTTGTGGGATGCCAGAAGCTACAGTAAGCAGAATTAACAAATGAGCAGGATATGAGAGAGTAGAGACAGTGAATATAAAGATACCATCCATCTATATGGAATTAATTTAATTATATTTATTTTAAAAATTATTTTATTCAAAGCTTTTTTTAACATCACTTTCATATATGTTTCCCTCCTCTTTCCTGTTCTCTATCTAAAGAATCATTCTTTATAATAAAAAATAAGTAACAAAAAAAAGCAGTTGAACAAAACTCAATACATTAACCATATCCAGAAATATGTTTTATTCTACACTCATTTATTCCAGGTCTGCAACAAAGGGTAGGTAGTTACATATCCTTTACTTTCCATTAGTTATTATAGATATCCTATGTGCCATATGATCTGAGTAGTGATTAGGGATTTATCAGATTATTTGTTTGGTTGTTGTGGTATAGATAAATGTATGCTAAATAATCATCCTTATCAAAAGTGTTATGGGACTGATGCTGTCTGATCTTTTGTCAGGTACATAAATTAGGTAAACACCTGTGCTCTAGGAATTTACCACAGTGGCATTGTGGGTGTCTGTTTCCTATAGAATGGTTGTAATACCCAACATAGCCTAGATTAAATCTCTGGTTGTATGCTCTGTTGTTCTATTGGCCTTCATTCTATTTGATCTTCTACCCCATTCCCTTTTTCTCTCTTTCATTACATGGCAAGTAGGATCACTATAAGGATAGTTCACTTCATTCTTGGAAACGATTATTTTTTTCTTAATTTTAAAAATTTATTTTCAGTTTTCAACATTCACTTCTATATAATTTTGAATTTCATATTTTCTCCCCATCTCCACCACCCTGCACACCAGGACAGTGTGTATTTTGATTACCCTTTCTTCCAATCTGCCCTCCCTTCTATCGCCGTTTCCCCTCCCCCATCCCCTTCCCTTCTGTTTTCCTGTAGGGCAAGATAGATTTCCGTATCCCATTGTCTATATATCTTATTTTCTTGTTGCATGTAAAAACAATTTTTAACATTTATTTTTAAAGCTTTGGGTTCCACATTTGCTCTTTTTCCCCCTCCCTACCCACCCTCATTGAGAAGGCAAGTAATTTGATATAGGTTATACATGTGTAGTCACGCAAAACACTTCCATAACAGTCATGTTGTGAAAGACTAACCATATTTCCCCCTATCCTGTCCTGCCTACTATTTACTCACTCATTTGACCTGTCCTTCTACCAAAGTGTTTGCTTCTGATTACCCCTTCCCCCAATCTGCTGTCCCTTCTATTATTCCCCCTGTCCTATTCCCTTCCCTCCTGCTTTCCTGTAGGGTAAGATAAACTTACTGTGATGAAAGCAAGGCTTACTTATTCCCTCTCACCTACTCTTTCTTCTCCTCCATTGTCAAAGTTCTTTTCTACCTCTTTTATGTGAGATGATTTATATATTCTGCCTCTCCATTTCTCTTTCTCCTAGTACATTCTTCTCCACATTTAGTTTTCTTTTTTAGTTATCATCCCTTCATATTCAGTGCACCCTGTGCCCTCTGTATCTCTTTCTATACACACACACACACATACATACACATATATTACCTCCAACAATCCTAATACTGAGAGTTACAAATATTTTCCATGTAGCAATGTCAACAGTTCAACTTTAATAAATCCCTTATTATTTTTTTTTCTGTTTACCTTTTCATGCTTCTCTTGATTCTTGTATTTGAAAATCAGATTTTCTGTTTAGCTCTGGTCTTTTCAACAGAAATGCTTGGAAGTCCTTTATTTCATTGAAGTTCCATTTTTTTCCCCTGAAGTATGATACTCAGTTTTTATGGGGAGGTGATTCTTGGTTTTAAACCTATCTCCCTTAACTTGTAGAATATCATATTCCAAGCCCTCTGATCCCTTAGTGTAGAAGCTGATAAATCTTGTGTTATCCTGACTGTTTTTCCACAATACTTGAGTGGTTTCTTTCTGGCTGCTTCTGATATTTTCTCCTTGACCTGGGAACTCTGGAATTTGACTACAGTATTCCCAGGAGTTTTCCTTTTGAAATCTCTTTCAGGAGGTTATTGGTGGATCCTTTCCATTTCTATTTTCCCTGCTGATTCTGTAATATCAGGGCAGTTTTCCTTGATAATTTCTTGAAAGAAGATGTCAAGGTTCTTTTTTTTATCAGGGCTTTTACGTAGTCCAATAATTTTAAAATTGTCTCTCTTGCATCCATTTTCCAGGTCAGTTGTTTTCTCAGTGAGATACTTCACATTGTTTTCTATTTTTTTCATTGTTTTGGTTTTGTTTTATAATTTCTTGATTTCTCATAAAGTCATTACTTTCCATTTGTTCCAGTCTAATTTTTAACGAATTATTTTTTTCATAGAACTTTTGGACCTCTTTTTCCATTTGGCCCATTCTGCTTTTTAAGGCATTCTTTTCCTCATTGACTTTTTGGACCTCTTTCGCCATTTGAGTTAGTCTAATTTTAAAGGTGTTATTTTCTTCAGCATTTTTTTGAGTTTCCTTTAGCAAGCTGTTGATTCGTTTTTCATGATTTTCTTGCATTACTATTGTTTCTCTTTCCACTATTTGCTCTACTTCCCTTACTTGATTTTCAAAATTCTTTTTGAGCTTTTCCATGACCTGAGATCAATTTATATGTTTCTTGGAGACTTGGATGCTGGTTTTATTGTCTTCTTTTGGTTGTATGTTTTGATCTTCCTTATCACTAATGAAGTAAGAAAATACCTCTTCACTGAGAAAGTAAGAATCTGCAATCTCTCTCCTTTTCCCCCGTTTTCTTATTTTTCCAACCAATTACTTGACTTTTGAGCTCTTTGTTAAGTGGAGTGCTCCTGAAGCACCTTCAGTTTCAGCAGTGGCTACCGCCACACTGGAGCTGAGAAAAGACCATGCTCCCCCTCTCAGCCAAGAGAGACTCTTTCCATTGACCTTCAAAGCTGTGTTGTGGGTTGAGAAGTCTGAAAACCACAGCAGTCACCAGTGATTCAGGCCCCTAAGTCCTGCTCCAGCTCCATCCATGCTTGTGTGATCTATGCTAAACTGCACTCCTCTCCCAGTCTGATGCAATACACCCTTCCTGTCAACCTTCCAGGTTGGGCAGGAAATTTGCTTCAGTTCATCATTTTGTGGCTTCTGCTGCTCTAGAATTTGTTTAGAGTCATTTTTTACAGGTTTTTTGAGGGGTTTGTGGGGAAAGCTATAGCAGGTCCCTACTTCTCTTCTGCCATCTAGGCTTCTCCTTCCAGGAAATTCAGACATCATTCTTACCCTGTTTGAATTCCACCTCTGGCATTTTAGCTGTATGATCATAGGTGAGAGACTTAAATTTCATGACCCTTGGTTGCTCCTTCAGTAAAATGGGAATAATTTGAACAATAGTTATTGAACTGTTATGGTGATCAGATGAGTTAATCAGATGCTTTATATCTAAAAGTGATGTATAAATATAATTATTAATATTTCAAGTAAAACTGAAGGTTTTTTTTTTAAAATAGCCACACTTGGTTATCTAAAGCAGAGGAGTCAGTAGTTCCAAGCATAATTCCTTGGGGACCTGAACTTGATAAAAATGTAATTGGGAAATGTTTGACAAACTCAATAAAAATACACTGTGATAATGTTATATTGTAGTTTTCTAAGTCAATACGTAATTGACAAGGAATGAATTGCTATTTCTTTGGCAGCAGTACTCTAAAGCCAGCAAAGCCTTGGGTGTGTCCTTTACACTGGCGTTCTTTGATGCTAGTATCTATCTGATGACTTGCTTCTTTATTTTCATTTATCTAGCAAGTAGACTGAATTTCTTTATTGAAATTGCACTTCTGATTTATATTGCCTTATTACCGTGTCAGAATTAAAGAATCATGCCTGAAGTTGTTGAACCTGATAGTTCTGCTTTGAAAAGTCAGGAAGAATTATTCTGAGGGAATAAAGAGAAAAAAATGGATAGAATGATCAAGAGATTGCTGAATTGTCAGATAAAAAAGCCCCCCACAACTATTATAGCAGTGAATTAAAAATGAGGTATTCAGATCATTATAGCTGGTTTTTAAATAACTTATGTGGGGGCTCCAGTGATTTTCTGGAAGATTTATAATCCTTCCTTCTAGAAACCATTTGTACTTTATTTAAAAAAAGATAAAAGATAAAAGACATTATTGGTTACTTTTACTATATCTGAAAACTTCTGTTGTATCATCAATGAATTAAAAAATAAACACCTGATTGCCAAAGGCCATGACTTGTTTTGGTTCTCATTTCCCTTGCCCTTTCTTCAACATTTCAGCAACAGCAAAAGAAGCTTTTGTTAAGTACTTATTATGTGCACTGCACTGTGCTGTTTGTGGGAGAAGCAAAGATGGATATGAATCCCAGAATTTGAGAACTGGAAAGGATCTCAGGGGCCATTGACTCCAACCCATACCCTAAAGAAATGCCCATTGTAACATCGCTGCCCAGTGGTCATTCAGCCTGTCTGTCTCTTGAAGTACCTCTGCATTCCATTTGTAGATTGCTGTGATTGTTAAGAAGTTTCTCCTGATGTCAAACCTAAAGTTGCCTCTTTGCACCTTCACCTGTGGTCCTCTTTCCTCATTAGTCTGATTTCATTTCCAAATGTTTGAGAACAGCTATTATGTTCCTCACCTTCCCAAGAGTCTTTTCTTTTTCAGGTTAACCAATAATGATACTAATATTAGTAACTATTTAGTATTATAACATGTTTTACAAATATCTCATGTTAATGACACAGATGTTAAAAATACAGGACCAAGCACACATCCCTATGATACTGTACTAGAAACCTATAGCCATGTCAACATTGTCAACATTGAATAAACAATAGCTACTGTTATAGTCGGCCTATTCATCTAGTTATGAATATATCCAAGTAGATTACTGAGTCTAAATCTCTCAGTTTTCTCCAAAGGAATGACCTAAGAAACATTATCAAATTCTTTGCTACAATCCAAGTAAAGTATGTCTGTGGCATTTACTCATCCTACCAATTAAATATCTGTATCAGAAAATGGAATATGGACAGTTTGGTGTGAGTTATTCTTAATGTAGCCACAAAATCACAACTTCCTTTTTAATGATTCCTGGGAATCAAAATCAAGATTGCCAGCCTGTAGTTTATATATTCTATTCTCTTCCCTTTTCTGAAAATTGAGTTAATTTTTTCCCTTCTTCAGTCTATGGCATCTCCTGTTTTCTATGACCTTTTATTTGTTAATGACAATAGCTTAGCAGTCACATCTGCTGATTCTTTCTGTATCTGAGTAGATACTTCATCTCGACCAGGGTGACTTGAATTCATCAAGGGCAAGTAGGTGTTTTCTTAGATCTTTTTCCTTGTCATGGGTATATGTTTCCTGTTAGCCGTTTTCCCCTTGTCATTTACAGAACAGTAATCATTCCCTTGGCAGAGAAAGTAGAAGTCAAATATGAATTTAGTAGCTCCATCTTCTTTTTCTTGTTAGTTATTAAGATACAGTCTAAGCAAAGTCTTATGTCTTCTTTGATCTTCCCTTTTTTCCCCACTATATCTAAGAAAAAATACCAATTTTAACTTCATTTGATAACCTCAATTTTTTCTGAGCCTTAGGATTCCTCAAATAATTTTTATGAGCCATACCATGTTCCTATATTCATCCTCGCTTAGCTGCCTTTCCATCTTTTATACATTTTTAAAAATTAAATTTTATTATTTTTCAGCGAATAAATATCTGCCTTCTCTCTCCTTCTTCTACTCCTCCCTCCCCACTCCCCATGGAGAAACAAAGGAAAACAAATTCCTGTAAGCAAAACAGATTTCCTCATTGGACATATCTAAAAATACATGTCTCATTTGGTGTTCTGTCCATTACTTCTCTCAGGAGAGGGGCACCATATTTTATCCTAAATCTTCTGGAACTGTGATTAGTCATTGTGATGGTCTGAGCTCTCAAGTCTTTTGAAATTGTTTTCCTTTACTGTATTGCTGTTATTTTAAACATTGTTTCCCAATTCATTTCATATCAATTCTTACAAATCTTCCCAGGTTTCTTTGAAACAGACTCCTTCATTTATTGTAATACAGTAACATTCCTTCACATTTATATGCTGTACATAAGTTGTTCAGCTAGTTCCCATCTGACACTGTCCCATTCTCTGCCTCTGTAAAAAGGGATATTAGAGATTAGAATTAATTGGAGTTTGTTTGCTTAGGACTAATCCCTCCCTTAACCACCCTTCCCTCTTACTCTTTCTTCTATCTTCCTTTTTTCTCCTGCTTCTTTTTATTTCTTTTTCTCAACTGTGTATGGGAATTCTTGTCTCTTTTGACCAATTTAGATAAGAGTAGTTTTGTGTCTGTGTACCCTGATTACATGAGATAATTTTCCCTAATCTTTCGTTCCGACTTTTCCCTTCCCCATCAAGTGTATTCTTCTCTTCCATTTCCATTATCCTTTTAAGATCATCACAATTTAACAGAATCACTCCCAGGCTTTCCTCTCTAATTTGACTCCCTCTATGACCTCTGATGAAAACAGGTTCAGCAGACAACATGTTTCATATTAAAATGTAAAGCATTTTCCTTTGGAATCCTGTTTTTGCATTTGAAAGTTTCTATGTAGTCGTGTTTTCCTCATGTTGAAAGTCCTGTTATTTCATTACAGTTCCAGTTCTACATTTTTTACTCTGTTTTTGTGGGGATGTTATTCTTAACCTTTTTGGCTACTGTAAGCTGCTGCTTTCTGGAACGTGGTTTTCCATGATCTCTGCTTCTTTATAGTTATGGCTGTGTGATCCTCACATCAATCAACCTGTTTACTAGTCAGTCAATAAGCGTTTATTAAATGCTTGGTACATGCTGAAGCAGGCTTCTGAGGATAGAATCAAAAATGAGATAATCTCTACTAACTTTAAACTGATATTTCAATGAAGGGACAAGTTAATAGGTCCTATGTAGTGTGTATTTACCATATTATAAATATTGATTCATTCTACATTTATAGATGCACAACATACATGCAACCAGGTCGTTTTCATATGTATGTATGTAGGTAAACATACACGTATATGTTAATGTATTGTATATGATTTGGCCTCAGCTTAACTTTCTAGTCCTTTTTCTAGGATTTTGCCTAAGTCCAGGGCTGGAAAATCTGCAACCTTGAGGCCACATGTGGCCCTTTTGGTCCTGGAGTGTGGCTTGTTGACTGAATCCAAACAGAACAAATTCCCTTAATAAAAGGATTTGTGGTGTAAAACTTGAAGTCATTCAAAAGGCCACACTCAAGGATCTAGAAGGCCACATGTGGCCTTGCAACTAGCTGCAGGTTCCCGCCCTTGACAGAGAATTGCTACATGTTAGGGGTTACCAACTTAATCATCAGTCTGGGGGAAGTGCTATTGCTTGTGACCTTTGAGAAGACTGTGGAGCAAAGGTTTAGTATGATTGCATTGTATACCTATGGGTAGAACAGACTTTAGACATCAATGAATGCCATTCTTTTTCCAGATTAGGAAATTTATGTTAAATGAAATTATTTTCCCAACATCACACAGGTGATAAATTGGATTCAAGTCCTTTGATTCTAAATCCAGCACTGTTTGTTGTACCATGTTTTATGGCAAATAGTGGTTAAGCCTGAATTTTCTGTTTGGGGGGAAAAATAGGTTTTTCTTCAATAATATGTGACTTGCAATATTTGCATGCATTATTTGCCTTTTTGTTGTTGGTCTGATTCTGACCTTAAAGGTTAAAAGACTACTTAAAGGACTACTCTAGTAAATATCTTCTTATTTCTTTGTGATATTGATATTTTTTTTGGCTTAAATTATTTTTCTTTGGTGAATAGCTCTGAAACTCCTCTCCTCTGCTCGGACCAAGAAAATCCCAACCTCATCCTTGCTGTTGGTGATGCCACTACTGCAGATTTTGTCATCTACAGCCTTGGAAGATTGTATTTCGGCAGAGGACATCAACCCCTGTAGGCAAGAGCTGGCTCTAACCCTCTTGGCAATGGTGCAGCAACAGGGCTCCGAAGAACAAACACAGTTGGTAATGTGTGGACTTTTGCTTCTCTTAGACAAAGAACAGCTGTGGGATTAGTGTCTTGGCAGGCAAAGATTCCATTCCTTAAGAGCAGTCAGTTCAGGTTTTAAACCAAACTGGAAAGCAGCTTGGTTGAGGGCAGGGGCCTAGCATTACCAGTACACCAGTGGGAATGGCTTTCTTTGCTTTCCACCCCAGTACACCAGCCCCTTCCTGTGTACTTACCCTTTTCATTGCTGCATCTGTCTGAGCAAGTAACTGCAGTACTTACTGCTCTAGCTCCCTCTTAGGTACATCCTTCATCATGCTCTCTTTTTATCATGTGGCAGATCTCTGGTTTAGTGCATTGAACTCTGATTCAAGTTCTATGCCCAGCTTTACCAGTCTTTTTTTTTCCTTCCCTGTTTTTGTCCTTTAGCCTTTTCCATTAGTGAAATATAGCTTCACCTCCCAGTTTCTTCTCTTAGAGGGACTGAGTGAGGATTAAACCAGATAATGCAGGTTAAAGCATTTTGGAGAGAGGCAGCTACACAAATACAAGGCCTTATCACTGTCCTTGTGTTTTCTGTGGAGGTGGATGTGACTTTAATCACAGATGCTTAAAGGAACTAGAGGGATAAAGCCATTTATTATTCCTTGTTCCAGCCATTAGAGAGAAATTGAATACATACTTTGGCTTCCTAAATCCTAATAGAGTAAATCTTTAGAATTTGTAATACATAATTTATTTGTAATGTGAGAGAGGGAAATAGAAAGTAGGGAAAAAAGCATGTTTTAGCTTCAGTAGTAATGTGAGGAGAAAATGAAAATGTAATCAAGAAAACAACCTGATCTCTCTCTCTCTCTCTCTCTCTCTTCCTCCCTCCTTCCCTCCCTCCCTCCTTTTTTCTCCTCCTCAGTTGTAAACAGCAAACAATGACTGATTGATTTCTGGGTTGCAAGCAGGAGGAGGACACATTATGTTTGACAGTTTTGGTCCTTTCAAAATCACAAGTGATATTTAGTGACAATCAGCTTCCATCCAGTGCCTGTGTGCTAAGTCAGTGTTTAATCAGGTGTATTAGAATGGTGACTCATTCAGGATAATGGTTAGTAAAGCAAGTTTAGAGAAGGTAGTGCAGTTAGGCCCATAAATGCACAGTTTATGATACTCTGACAATTTTGGGGGGATTTATTTGGATAGGACTTCTCTAGCCACCCTTTTATTTATTAAAGAGTTAAAATTTAAGCTGCACTTTAAATGCTTATTGTTGGCATCTGAAGACTCCTGCTTATGGCAATTGTTTTTGTTGCTCAGATCATCTCTATTCTGTAAATGAGAGATGTTTGTCTAAAAAACTCAGCTCTTCTTTACTTTCCTCAGGTTTGCCCTGATCAGTTCACAGAACTGGAATCAGGGTACTTGGTTCAGATTCTGATTCTTCCTCTTACGAACTTGTGTTGCCATCAGCAAGTTACTCTGAGCCTCAGTTTCCATATCTGTCCACTAAGGAAATTGGACCAGAGAGCCTGTTAGGTCTCTACCAGCTCTAAAATTTTGAGCTTTGAGCTTTAAATTGGTGAGCTTTAAATTCTGGTGTTTCATGTAAACTACAGTCAGTGTTCCATAGTGTTATATAAAATATTTTGCATATAATTAAAATTTGTAGTTATCTGTTTGTATCTATGGAAGTTTGCAAGGCTCTAAGAAAAAAGCTTAACTTTTTTCCAATTTCTAAAAACATCATAGATTATCCAAATTAGGAACTTGTCTTCAGTAATCCATAAAACACTATGCTTTCTTCTTTAAATGTATTCAATACAGAATTGCTTAAAACATTTTCACTTATGTTCATTCCAAAAACACAATGGACAAAAATACCTACACTTGTAATTTAAATTCTAAATTGCTTTTTATATTTCATTTATTCTCTGAGGTAATGGTGCAGGGGTGGGGTCCTAAAGTGAGGCCCTTTGACTGAACTTGGTTTTGGAGTCAGAGGGTCACATGTGGCCTTAAGGCAGCAGGTTCCCTACCCCTGGGAGGATTAAAGAAAGATTCGGAAGGACAAGGTTGTTTTATTGACCTTATTGCACTGTTATTTGTACACAGAAGTAACTCTGACTTTAATGTGGAATTTTCTCCCTAAATTTTGTATAAACCTTGTATACTGTTTTCCTTTTCAAAAATTATGTCCTTATTACTCCCCTAATATACTGCCAGAATGCATTTTTAAATTTTCATGGCCAGATAATAGTGCTGAATTCAAAAAGACCTTCCAACTTAAGCTGATTCCTAACAACTTAAACTAGGGCTTTTCTTTCAGGGGAATTGTGTTTTTTTTTCATTGATGATTTTTTTCCCTGTAAAAGTGACTTGCCTTTGATAATTATTTGTAATTAGTTCTTATTATCTCTACTTCAGTTGTTAAGTAGAGTTTTAATTATGAGGAATAGTTGTGTTAGCTACTCTTTAAGGGAGCTCCAGAGTGGTGTGTTAAGCCTTTAGTTCAGTTCCAGGCTGTGAGAATTCTAAATGTTAGAAAACCTTTTAAAATTTATTTTGAAGGAGAGAAGATTTCTTCAACAAGGATATTAGATACTGTCATTTACTTGGCCTTTAAAGCTTGCAAAGCACTTAATATACATTCTTCTCTTTCAGTCTCATTACAAACCTTTGTGGTAGATAATGACATTATCTCTCCTGTTTTATAGATGAAGACCCTGAAATTCTGAGAGGCTGTCATTTGCCTGTTGTTTTAACTCATGGATATAGTACTTTAGGTTTTGTAAAGTTCTTTCCTCACTGCATCTTGGTGATGGTTGTAATAGTAATAAATTAATGAAATATACTTTCCTTTGCAACAGAAATCTGTTGAAATTCCTTTCCATTTTGTCATTCGCTTTTGTTACTATTTTCCAGATGTCTTTCAAGCTTTGTTTCCCTGTAACCAGTATGTATTATCCAATGTTTACAACCTGGAGAATTCTTGAGCAAATGAAAGAAGAGTCCACAGTATGTGACTGGCTGTCGTCTGTAAAATCATTGCTACCTATCACCACCCATGTTCCTGTACATGTTTTCCTTCTTTTGGCTCACTTGCTTGTTCAAGAAAAAGGAGAGAATCTTCGAAGTGTATTGAAGGCTACCACGGAAATAGCTAAAGCTGACTCCTCTCAGGTAAGGGTCAAAGAAAAGGAGGCAGCTATCTCATGATTATGGGGTTCTGAATGTTTCATTTAGTGCATTATCCTTTGCACCATTTAAAAAAAAAAACAAAAACCCTAGCCTAATTTACTTGCCAGCAAGGCCTATGTTCAGGGTTCTTCCAGTGTTCCTCAGTCTTAAATTTATTTCTTCTCAGAGATACAAATACATTTTTCCACCCTAATCAAAGCATATTTATGAAAGGAAATCTGCTTGAAGTAGAGCAGTGGTAAGTGATATAGGAAGTCCTCCCAGTTCTTGTATTTCGTAGGCTCTTAGACTTGATGAACCCCAAGAGCCTTTTTAAGATTCTCTAATACTGGGAGAAATGAGCTGTGTGTACAGTTGAGGAAGTAAAGTTTGATGATGTTTTAAGTCAAGTGAGTTAATCATATGGCCAGATCATATAATGACTATAGCAGTTTTTTAATTTAGCAGTTTTATCAGGAAAGATTAAATATATTTCTCTCACAGGTATTTTTTCTTTCTTAAAGTTACTGTTTAATCATATCAGTTGTGCCTGACTCTGTGACCCCATTTGGGGTTCTCTTGGCAAAGAAACTAGAAGGTTTGCCATTTCCTTCTCCAGCTCATTTTACAGATGAGGAAACTGAGGCGAAGAGGGTTAAGTCACATGGCTAGTAAGTGTCTGAGGCTGTATTTGAAGTCAGATCTTCCTCATTCTGCTTCCTGACTGACTATTCTTTGTGCCACCCAGCTATCCTCATTCCTAAAATACCATCTTAGGAAATTAATTAAAGTTGATAAAGTGAAGAAAAATCTAAACTCCACTAGACAAAAGACATAATATCTCATTTACAGATACTGTAGTGGAAGTATTGGACTGTTTGCTTGATTTTGATGTTCCCTTAACTTCTGCAGGTGTGCTTTCTCATCTAGAATTTGGCTGTTGAGGTAGACTTCAAATTATGCATGACTCTTACTTATACACCACCACTTATAAGGTGACCACAGAAATTTGCTTTCCTTTTTTTCTTCTTTCCCTTTCAACCTTGGCCTGCCATGCATCTTATGGATTTCTCTTCTTTCTTCCCCATCTTATTCCCTAACCTCTGCTGCACCCTCACCCCCTTTTACTTCACTCCAGAAGAGGGTCTGAAATGATAATATAGATAATAACAAGGTGGAGGGAAGGTCAATTCCTGTGACTGCTTCTCCCCTCTCAGTCTCAACCTCTCCCTTGTTCTGTAGGATTGAGGTTTAATCTGTTAATTTGTCAATATGCCTTTACTAAATTCATTGGAGATACAAAGAAAGGTATAAAAAAAAAACTGACCCTGCTCTATAGGAGCCCATCATCTAATTGTTAGTGCTGCATTTGGAGTCTTAAGATCTAGGTTAGAAAACTAGCTTTTCCACTCTTTACCTGTGTAACTTGGAGCCAAGTATCTTAATTTCTCTAAGGGTAATCAGCGGGCCTCAAATCAGTTGGTGCGTTAGCTGGATATCTACCTCAAGCAAGTGAAGATTCCCCCTGAGGAAACATTTTGTACCAGTTTCCTTGAAGGTGGCTGAAGCAGGTGCTGGGGAGTGCTTAGAACTTGGTCAGACATTGAAGATGCCAAGGTCATGCACTTGCATCCTGGGCCACTGCTGGTTGTCTTGACTTCGTCTTACTGCTGGGCTTTGATGATTCTGGAAGATGGTGAGGCTGATGACATTGGGCAGCTCTGCCTCACTTAAATCCACTTCATGGGCAAGTTGGGACCTCTTGGATGTCCTTGGGCCTCTGAAAAAGGACAAACAACACAATTTCTCTGAGTCTTCATTTTATCATCTGCAAAATAAGAAGTTTAAACTAGATGGTATCTGCCAACCATATTAAAGATCCTGTAATACTATGATTGCTTGTCTGTGATATATTTGCATTGGCTGTCTTCAATCCTTACCTGTGCCTCTTTGAATTAACTGGCACCTTCTACATGTGAACTCTCTCTATTTTTCCCAATTGTCTGGCCCATAAACTATCTCATTTATTTTTGTATATATTTTTTATATACTCATTATATATGTACTTGTCTCACTTGATAGAACATAAGCTTCTGAGAGTATGAATGTTTATGTTTTTTTCCCCAATGTCTTTGTTGTGTGGTAGTAAATACTTGATTGACTCTGTTTCGATTGGTGAGTGACTACCCTCCACTTTGCATCTTCTGCTCTGTTGGATTTCAACTCCTTGGAACAACATTCATCTTCCAGGTTAAGCTCATTAAGTCTATATTCACCACCATGCTGCTAAATCAAACCTTGATTGATACCATCTCCCTCAGCCTCTTCTTCCCTCTGTTTGGAGGCCTATGTGCCAAACTCTTCCAGATGCCTTTATAGAGGACAGCACCTGGACTCTCAGATCTTTCCACCTTGCATCTGCTGCCCTCCCTGCTTCCAACCCATGGAACATGATACCCTCTGGTGTCTATGACTTTCTTGCCTCCTTTTGTGTGTTGTCGCTCCCTTTACATTGTAAACTTGTTGAGAGCAGGGACTGTCTTACTTTTTAGTTAATATATCCCCAATGCTTAGCACAATTCCTGGCACATTGTAGGCAATTAAAAAATGTTTATTGGACTGGATTTGACTAGATTGGAGTGAAAGAACATAGACTCGACCAGTCCACTAAAAGTAGCTGGCCCTAGACCACTCAACCTGACTATTCTTTTGGTATTCTATCTTTGTATTCATTCTAGCCATCTTGTCAACTGCTTCTCCTTATGTGAAACAGCAGGAAAATATATCAGGTAGATGGAAGAATTAATTCACTTAACTTTTTGGAATGTTATACTAGGCCAACTTGATTAGTGTGTGAGTGAATGAGCACCAACAATCCATCACATCTATCTGGTCCCATATCATTAGATCAGACCACCCAGCTAATTGTTCCTTGCATTTCCCCCATTTTCCCAATCTTGTGGTGAGTTCAGTGATCAAACCAATATTACTATTGTTTCTGGAAAGGACATGTCAATTGAATGCCTTTTGAACCAATTCACCCTCCCTGTAACTCTCAATTCATTCTCTTCCCTGGTCAGCATTCTCAGGCATGTATTATCTCCCACTTTTAGAAGTATACTCCTTGAGGACAGGTATTCTTGAATATTTGTATTTGTATCCTGAGTGAGCACAGTGCCTGGCATATTAATAAATACTAAACAAATCCTTTTTCATTCATTGCATTCCATAAGAACTAATCTTTGAGGTCACTTGTTGAGTTTTCAGTTGTGTCCAGCTATTTGTTACCCCATTTGGGGTTTTCTTGGCAAAGGTATTGGAGTGATTTGCCATTTCCCTTTCCAGCTCATTTTATCCAAAGACCTTCCCCCCCACCCCCGCCCCAGATTTCTCATATTCCTGGGTCTCTTTGTCATATTACATCCTTGACCATTTCCTTTTTAAAACTCCCTTCTTGGCTTCTGTAACACATCATTCTCCTAGTACTTCTCCTCTTTCCTTGATCATAGTGTCTTCTTTTTTGCCTCCTAATTTATGGGTTTTTTTTTTTAATGGTTCTATCCTTAGCCCTTTGTCGATTTTCTCTACACTGTCTCCATTGGCAGTTTCTTCCTCTATCTAGGACTGTGTCTGTGCAGATAACTCCAATTCATCTCTCTGGCATTGACCTTTTTCCTTAGTTTTTTATTGGCATTTCTACTGCCTGCCTGCCACATTTCTACCTGAATGGCTTGTGGATAACTCAAATGTCCCAAAATGAACTTTTACCCCACAAATCTATTAGGGATTTGCTCATTTTGTTTATTTGTAATGCTAAAAAGTGTTAGCTATCCAGGCTAAAAATTCCCACTGTCGTCTTTGACTCCTCTTTCTTCCTCATACGGTTCTGTTCAGTCTAGCATTTGCAATATCTCCTTTCTAGTCCCACTTCTACCCCTCTAATATAGTCCTTCATCACAACTCTGAACTGCTGCAGAGTTCCATACCTGATCATCCTGCTTCTATTCTCCTTCAGAGTATCTTGCATATTAATCTTCCCCTATGCATAGCTTTCATCATTTCATTATTTTACACAAAAACCTTTCACGGCTCCCTATGCCAACTCAATAAATTTCAGGTTCCTTTACCTTGTTTTTAATTCCTTACAGGAATGTAATTCAACCTCCTTTTGCAATGTCGTCTCCCACTCCTCCTACTCATGTACCCTAGGGTCAGCCAGCAATGACTCCTTATCATTCCATCCTCCAGGCTTTTGCTTACGCTATTCCATCATATTCCATCACATATTGTGGCCTGCCCCATCTCATCCCATCCCATCTTTGCCTGTCATCCTCCTACCTATCCTGTAAATCTCAATCCAAATGCAACATCCTCGATTTAGCCTTTTTTGATCTTCACTTATTTTTAGGTTACAAAAAAAATCTCTCCTTTCTCTGTACTCTCATGGCACTTAGCATATTTCTTATGTATTTATTACAGTTAGGTGCTCAATACTCTTAATGCCTTTGAAGCTCATCTCAAGAACCATCTTGGCAAGATTCCTTTCCTGATTTCCCCCAGTTATTAGTGCCTAGAACGTCCACATAGTGTTTAATGAACGTTTATTGCCTGACTGACTTACCTGTGCATCTCTTGTTTCTCCCTAGATGTAGTATAAACTTCTTGAGGACAGGAAGTGATTTGCGTTTTCCTTCATATATCCAGGACCTATCCAAGGATGGCATGCAATTGGTGCCTACTAAATATCTCTTAAATTGAATTTATTTCAATGGATAGCTCAAGGGATTATGATATATTTAGAAAAAAAGGTGAGGTGGTAATAAAAAATAAGTTTCCAAAGTTGAATACTTTTGAGAATAAATTTTGGAGAATAAACATTCAGGGTTTAATAATTATATATCTTCAAGGTTTTTTGAAGTTTTGGCAGTAGTCATCAATGTTTTACTCATTTGATAAAAATCAGCCAGAAATAATTGTTAATAACACTTGGTAGTTAAAATGCAAAACATTGCTAATGCAGTAATGATACTTGAAAAATTATTATTTTGTAGAAACTCATTCATCATTCCTAGAAACATTAACAATCATGACAAAGACATGACTCCCATACCACATTGGGTTTACTTTTTGGATGACACAAGCCCAGACACAAGCTCTTGGCAAAAGTCCAAAGACTTTTTGTTTTCTTGGAGGGAAGTTCATACGAGAACATTCTGGGTTAGTGATCCAAGAACTGAACTTCCTCTGTGAATTCCTGTGGTAGACTTGAAAGTTTTAAAAACCTTAATTTTGTTTAGAAAAGAGGTTTTGAAAATCATAAATGTGCTATGCTTTTGTTAATGATCTCTATTTTCTTAAATTAGTACCCATTGTATTTTATCTGGGAGTAGTAGTTGAGAGATGCATCTGTTTTTAGTATTTATATTTTAGCTACAATTTTTGCCTTTCAAAAACTAGGAGCAATGTGATAGGTATTTTTTTCTAAATTTGGATGGCTACAAACCACTCTTAACTGCCAAGAGCCTTTCTTTTGATGGCAGCAGTAGCATTTAAAGTCTTACTGATTATTTTACTTGTCTTTGCTTTATGCCTGCTTGGGACTCAGGAATTCTGTTGCTACCAAACCACATTCTTTAAATCCTGGGTGAGAGATGAGAGTTTAAGCAAGAAAATTGTGATAGTAGTGATCTTTGAACTAGAGTGGGGTAGTTATTTCCCACTCCATGGAAGGGAAAGAAGAAAATAGGATAGAACCTCAGGATTCCAGGGAAGGGGTACTGAGGATCTCCAGTGAGGAGGAACCCCTTGCTTTTTGAGGCAAGCTGCCCTACTTTTGTCTAGATATACTATTTAGAAAGCTTTTCCTTCCATTAAACCAAAATTTGTTCCTGTATAATTTCTGCTTATTACTCCTAGCTCTGCCCTCTGGAGCTAAGCAGATAATACTAATCCTTCTTTTTCTTTTCCTTGGATTTGTATCCCCAGTGCTTACTACACTGCTTGGCATGTAATAAAGCCTCTTGGTTCAGTGGATAGATCCTGAATCAGGAGGACCTGAGTTCAAGTCCAGCCATACTTCCTCACTGTGTGACCCTGGGCAAGTCATTTAACCTCTGTCTGCCTCAATTTCCTCAGCTGTAAAATAAAGATAGTGATAGCACTTAAATCTCATAGTTGTGAGGATAAAGTGAGAGCTTTGCAAACTATGAATTGCTATATAAATACTATCATCATCATTGTTAATTATGATTGATATAAGTTAAAGTTATTAGATAATAATTATAATTTAATAATAGTAATCAATTACTTATTGCCATGCATTACTTGATTAATCCTTCATCCCCATGACAGCTCTATAAAAATACTTGAAGACACCTAGGGCATGATCTCAAGTCAGCTCATCCTTAATACTCATCTTCTGCATGCTTTCTAGCTTCTTTGGATGAATCTTAAAAGTTTCCTGAACTGAAGATGTGATATGACCTGAATAGGGGCTAGAAGAACCAGTCCTGCGCACTTGGCCTTTCTTTTCTGTCTTTGTTGCATCATTGATTCATATTGGGCGTGCAGTGCAATAAAACCCCCATATCTTTTTCAGACAAATTGGTTTTTAACCTTAACTTTCTTTGATTTCTTTGAACCAAGTAAAAGACTCAACAGTTATTCCTATTAAATCCCATCTTTTCCTATTTGACTCAGTATTCTACCCTCCTGAAGTATTTTTGCATCTTAACTTCTAATAGATTAGTTGAACCTCCAAATTTTGTATCATCTTAAATTCTGATGAATGTTATTACTATCTGTGCCTTTATCCCAGTCATTGATAAAGATATTAAACAATTTGGGGCAGACACAGATCATTATGGTGCTTTGCTAGAGACCTGATTTTAAGGTTCCCGTACAAAAAGACTGATCTCTCAACTAAGTTATTTCTACCTAATGTACCCTCATTTAGCCCTATCTCCCTCAACCATTGTCCACAAGAGTGTTATAAGAGAGACTTTTTCAGATTTTTGGTTTGTAGTAAGGAAAGCACTTGTAAAACTTACCGTATTTTTGTGTCCTGCATTAGCTATCCCTCCAAATTTGGTGACATCTTAAATTTTGATGAGTATTACTATCTATGCCATTATCCTACCAATTTAAAGATATTAACCCAGGGTTGGAGAACCTTTGGCCTCAAGGCCCTCAGGTGGGGCCTTTGGACTGACTCCAAACTTCACACAACAAATCCTCTTAATAAAAGAATTTGTTTTGTAAAACTTGGACTCATTCAAAAGACAGCACCCAGGGATTTAGAAAGCCACATGTGTCCTTGAGGTCATAGGTTCCCCACCCATTTAACAGCTGGGGCAAACAGATAACTATGGCACTCTGCTAAAGTTTTGGCACTCTGTTTTCGTGTTCATATATGAGAGTTAAGTAATCAATCACTAATCAATAGTGAGTCAGTTGGGAAGCATTTGTTAAACATGTACTATGTGCCAGGCACTGTGTTATAAGTTCTGGATATACAAAGAAAGCCCCCAAACAGTTCCACTCTCAAGGAGCTTATATTCACATTGAGGAGATACCATTTAAATGGCTAGATACACACAGGATATACACAGAATTGTTGAAATTCTGCTTTAGAGGGGAAGGTATTAGCAATTGAGAGACTTCTCACAGAAAAGTGGAGTTTAAGCCAAATTTTGATGAAACCTCAAGAAAGGAAGGACAACTGACAGGGTCTTCAAGTTATGGGGGACCCTAGGTTAAGGCAACGAGATAAGAGATGAAGAATCATCTTTGGGGAACTGCAGATAGGCCAGTGTTGTTAGATTGTTGATGGCATGGAAGGGAGAAGAACGTTTGTGAAGAACTTTAATGTGAGAAGAATTGACATATAATCATACAGGTAATCAGGGGCCACTGAAGCCTGTTGAGCTTTGTGGTGACTTTTGTCAGACCCACTGTTCAGAAAAATTATTTTGGCAGTGGAGTGGAGGATGGAATGGAGTGGTGAGAAACTTGAGATGAGGAAACTGTGAAAGGGTTCATTTCAGTAATCCACATGAGAGGTGATGTGACCTTAACTAGAGTTGTGACTGTGTGAGACAATGGATAAATTTTCTGAATGGATAACTATTCTGTGTGAGGAGAATACATTTCTGAATGTTCTATGCTTAGCATTCAGATTTGTTTATTTTTTCTTTGTAAAATGCATTTAGAAAGTCCAATCATATTTTTCTGAAAATCAAAAGTTAAAGACTTCAACCTGAATAGCATATATTTTTTAAAAATTTCCTTTAACTCCCTACCTTCGCAATTCCTCTGTTTTCTTTTTAAAATCAGAAGTGTTCAATCTCTTTTTTGTGTGTTTTGTTTTATGGGTGTGTGTTCAGGAGCTGTGAATGATGGAAACCTTAGAAATTTTCTCTAATTTATTTTATCCTCTGTGACTTTTTCATTGTCTGCTTTTTCCACTTTGTAAAAACATTTCACATTTTTGGTTGAATTCAAACCATTTGTATGAATGGGTTCACAACTAATGTCCTGTTGGCTGGTTTTATGCCTGTATTATATCAAAGGTGGAAAGATAGTTCTCAATCTATTAAAATTGTGGATTTCTGCTTGGCTTTTTGGCAGGGTTATAAGCCACTTTTTAGCTTAGGAAACCTTTAGAATGAAACTCTAATGGTCTCTGAGTAACTGCTGTGAGAAAATGAGAAAATACATTATGTAAAAGAGAACTGACAGAGTCTCTGGTCAGATTGCCCTCTGTTCTATTGTACCTGATTTCTCACCCCCTGAAGTAAATCTGTACACCTCACCAAAAAGAGAATGGAAAATGCAGCATTTTTAACGAAGAACTCTATAGTCTATAATGCTTTGCTACTGTTTTCTCTAGCTAATGCATCAATTATGCCAGGGGAATGAACATGAGAAGAGTGTGTTAGGCATGAGGCAAGTAAACAGAGAAAAACTTGCAGGTATAAGGTAATGGTCCATCCACCCTGTTTGACATCCCACATATTTGGGCATAATGCGATGATTTGTGGAATGGAATATTTTTCACTAGGCCTTTTTTCTAACAGTGGTTTCTGTTGTTTGACAATGGAGCCATTGAGCACAACCCCCACAATTTATAGATAAGAAAACTTTGGTCCAGTAAAGTAACTTGCTGAAGGTCTTTTGCCTGCTAAGTGTCTAAGGTGAGATTTGAGCACAGATCAGCAGGACTCTACACTAAGCACGAAACAGAACGTGCCCATTTTTGCTTGTTTTCAAAGACGTACTTCTGATGGGCAATTTCTTGCCCCTGCATGGTGTCAGTTATCATTGGATTGAGTTATTTCTTGGTACACTTTTGATATTTTGAAACACCTTAGAGCCTTTATCATTTACATCTTGCTTCTTAATGAATGTGGCCTTTTATCATTCTATTAGTGTTTACCAGACAAAAGCCATTTTCACTGTTATATTCCCTGGGTAAGCATCTTTTTTAGCTACCTAGATTTAGATATTTCATATACTATCTTTGATGGTAACCTTTATCCAGGAATATACAATAGCACATGACACATTGGTAAAGATGAAAAACAAAGTATAACATGAAATCCATGAGGGAAAGTTCATAACTGGTAAGTGGCATGAGGGAAGCTTTTATGGAGGAGATGGAATTCAATAGATTTCAATTCAATAGGTGGGAATTCAGCTGCTGAAGAGGGAAAGGGAAGGCATCCTATATATGAGGAAAATTCTAGGTGAAAAGAAATGCTGGCATGAAGACTTTGAAAATGTAGGTTAGGGGTGGGAAACCTGTGGCTTCAAGGCTACATATGGCCCTCTAGGTTCTCAAGTGTGATCCTTCACTGAATCCAAACTTCATGGAAAAAATTCTTTTAATAAAAGGATTTCTTCTGTACAACTTGGGCTCAGTCAAAAGCCTGTAAGGCTGCCACTGAGGACCTTGAAGCTGAAGGTTCCTCACTCCTGGTGTAAGGTACATTTAGAAGGGCAGAGAATAGACTAATGTGACTGATGTATAGAGTTCATGACAGCAGGCTGGTATGGTAGACTACAATTAGATTATGGAGGTCCTTGAGTGCGAGGCAAAGGAGTCTGAACTTTAATTTTATTCCATTGGCTGTAGAAAAATCAGTAACACATTTTGAGGTGTCTGTAGCCGCATAGAAGATAGTTATTTGCTCAGTGGTTACTAGGAGTCATTCACAAATGAGTAAGAAAGCTTTTGGAGGAAACTTTGGCTGATAATGGTAGGTCCAAACTATATTTTTCTGTATATAAATATGTGTGGATTCTTTACCAAAATCATACTGTCTGTGTAGGTATGTATATGAATTCTGTATATGATTCTATTAAGTATGAAAAGGCTAGTGACCTGTAGCTTGGCCACTTGGTGGTGAATTCCTTGGTCATGAATACCCATGAAACAAAGAAAAATTCAAAATGACTCTTTTACCTATGTGTAGAAGTAGTTTTGTAGGGATAGTAGTAAAATAATGACAAAGGGGGCCAAAGTTACTAGTAATCACTTTGTTTTTAGGCTGTCTGTAGACTTTAACTGAGTGTTGGTACCCTAAGTATGAGGTCCTTGTTCAGTAACCAATGAGTGGCTTAGGGGAACTGGATTATTAGTCTGGGCATTCTTGATACAAAAATCAGAAGAAAGAAGGCAGTTACAAGTAAAGGGAAGGATAACGCATAGCTTTCCTTTGGGAAAGAAGATGAAGGAATCAGAAGAATTGTGTTTCTTGTATGTCTCAAGGCATTAAGAACATTTTTTTCCATGGGACACTGCTCCTGATCAGTATCTGCCAAATACAGTTGTGAAAGTAATAGAAGATTATGCGTCAACATATTTTGTAGTGGAAGAGGAGGTGGAAAATTTCTAAGAATCTGATAAAACTCTTCAGATTAATTCAGCATATATTTTGATACTTGCCGATTTCTTCAAAGTAAAGGTAGAAAGATAAGAATTCTAGTCATAGATTGAAAAACCTGGCTCAGGAATGGAGTAAGATCCTCCAAAGACTCTTAGATTAGATAGAAGTTGCATGACTATAAATTGAATATTTTCTTTGAGGAAATAATTTTATAGACACTGGACATGGTGGATAATGAATAGTATCATAAAAGATGAAATTATTTTACTGAACAGGAAATAATGTGGTAGTCACTCATGAATTATATGTCTATATAGTCAGATGACTCCCTTGTTAGAGCAATGTGAATAAAAAAAAGATATGGCATGCAACTGAAATTCAATCCTAACATATTAAACAAATTGTTGAAATGAAAAATGGGTAATGAAAGTAAGAAAAAAATCATAAACATAGAATTTAATAGTTTCCTACTGAAGTTTTAACTGATATAAATCAATTGCCATAACAAAGAGACCAAAAATGCTGGAGAAAGCATCTTAAGCAGTAAACAGTTGACATTCTTGGCAAATGAATAGAAATGGCAGCCAAAGGCAACACTCATTTAGAATATAAACTCTTTAAAAAAACATCTTACGGAGAAAGATGATGGAAGATTATGAGCAGTACTGCCTGATAAAACAGAAGTAGTGGAGGGTAATTTCAGTTAAAATAAAAGCTTAGCAAGATATACAATTAAGCAAAGTCATCCTGAGTGATTTAAGATGAAAGTAGAAGAACAAAGAGAGGAAAAAATATAAAGCTCTACAAAATTTTTGTAGCAAACTTAAGATAGTATCAAGGACATTAGAGCTTCTACTGTTTTACTTTGATATCACAGTCACAGATATGGTTATATTGGAGGCAAAAATGTCAGAAGAAAACAAAGATGGGAAAAGGAGGTGGATGAGGACAAGCCCATATAATATAGAAGAGATTTTCTACTAGAGGAGAAACATTTTTAAAAATACTGAGGGATATGCTTATAAGATGTAGGAAAGGAAGTGGAAAGATACTCAATGGATAAAATGTAATCAGACCTTATTAATACTGACAAAATTGAACTGAGAGCAAACTACTCCTAAAACTATAAGCCTATTTGGATGTTGAGTTTCTCCAGATGCTTATGTTTGTGGCTGAGACCCTCAGAACATAGCACATAACTTGGACGTATCTGCAACCATTCATGAAGTTGTCCTAAATATCAATACAGGAAAAACAAAGTAGGTGAACAAGGTTTGTTGCCCAAATCATGACATAGTTTTACACTGGTAATCTATGGAACTTGTCCATCAGCATATTTATCTGGGATGGACTTTATAAATGTCAGTTAGTAGTTTATGTGCTAGAGCTGTGCTAAACACTAGGTTTACATAAGCACTGGACTTACGGATGCTTCAAGGAGCTTATAAGTTAATGGGGAAAACAACAGATAAACATATACAGACAAGATATGAGTGGTTAAGAATGTCAGATGCAGCAGATCGAAAAGGATGAGGACTGAAAGAAGACGATTGGTTTTGATTGGTTATTAATCAGCATGCATTTATTTATTGCTTTATTATATGCTAGGCACCAAAAGCATTAGGGATAGAAAAAAGAAACAAAAACAGTCCCTGCTCTCAAGATCTAGTGAGGACTTTTCTCAGCACTGGAGAGACGTGTATCTAGATAGCAAGAAAGGAACCAGTCCTAAGTAACATTGAAGATTAGAGAATGAGAAGGAATAATTATAGGGAGCAGTCTGCAGAGGAAGTGGAAGGGAATATCTACATATATGTAGAGGACTTGACCTTTAGGTAGACAAATCATCTCTTCATCAGTAGCTGGAATGAAAATTCTTGACCTGACTCCAGTCTGGGCCTGACTCAGTCAGCCTTCTTGTAATTTTGTAAGATACTTGTAGGTCATTCATTCAGCAGATTAGAGAAAAAAGATTTACTTGGCCATGACCAGTGATAGCTATTCAACAAGGATCTGCTTTGAGGTTACTTCAAGTTGATTCAGTTGACCTAAACTCTCTTGCTTAAGGTGCCCATTATTTTTGTCAACCAATTATCAGAGCACCTGCTGCTCCTTATGGCTGTTTTGCACTCAGATGACCAGAAATTAATGTCATTAGAATGAATATGAAGACCCAATCAAGTCTTGAAGATGGCTTCAATAGCTTTTATGGAAAAATTAGCCTAACTTGCAGGGTGGAAGGGGTTAGGATATTGTTCCCACCACATGAAGGATGATATGTCTAAGGTTTTTGAGAGGTAGAGAAAGCAAGTTTAGGGAGTTTGTGGTAAATGATGTTGGCTTTTTCAGTAAAGTTTGACATGAGGCCTTCAGAAGGAGGAAAGAGGGAATGGTTTGGTAGGCATGAGAAGAGATTGTTTGGAGAAGCCTCTGTGGGACGTAATATAGGGGATCATTTAGGGAGGAGTCAAAGGATTATTTTCCTGCAATGAGGGAACAGTTGATAATGTACTGAACCTAGTTGTCTTGGTTGCGTGATTTCCTTCAGCTCACTTCAGCAGTATGTGAGTATTCTAGGAGACAGGAGGTTGGAATAATCTAGCTTTAGGTTTCTACAAACCGTAAGCATTAGTAGGATGAGAAGGCAAAGCCTTCAAGAATGAGAGGGCAATATAAAATTGAACTGGTTAGCCATGGTGTCTAGGGTAGAAATCAAAGATTGGTGAGGTTCAAGTTGGTCTGATAGCCACGGAGAGTACTTAGGGAAGGTAAGGTTTCTGTCATCACTATAATAGTAGATGGCTTTTGATTCGTGCATATATTGTATTTAAGTGAGGCAGAGTTGCACGAAGTCATCAGCCTCATTCTCTTCTCTGGAGTCATAATAGTCCAGTGTCAGGACAGAGTCAAGGCAGCATATCTGGTATTTGTATCTAATGAATGTAGTTTTGGTCTGAGAAGTCAGAGATTATCATTAGTAACAGTTTTACTCTTTTTTTTTTTTTTTTTACTACTGTACCCAGAATGTTGGGTTGAAAATGTTTGAGGGTGGTTGAAGAGGTTGAGTTGAAAGTATTTGTGCCATGTGGTGGCACAGATATATAGTGAGATGTCCTGACTGGATAGTTTGATGGGATGTGAAGATATAGCATGGTCTGGTGTCTAGGGTCAGCTAGGTGATATTAGTATGCTCTCATTTGGGGGCTACTAAAATGAGTGGATTAACATCCCCTGGTCTTTTGATATGAATTCTGGAGTTCAGGGTGAGGAGTTCCAGTTCAGGTGTGAAAGATGTCGGTCTAAGTGGGGAGGGATCAAAGGCAAATGGTCTCAATTAATGGCAGGGTAGGATGTGAAAGTGGAGCACTGGAGTTCTTGGTACCCTTCAATGTCAGGGGGAATTGAAGATTCCTAGTGATGAGGATGGGATCTAAACCACTAAAAGGAAAACACTATATCTTTGGGATCTGGACCCCAAAAAGGAAAAACCCCTGGACTTTCCTGAGGTCCAGGTCCCTGGCATTCACCTGGGGCACCCCACCCTTCCCAATTAATTCTTTCATTGTGGCCCTCATTGTCTACAGCTGGCTCCACCCTAGCTAGACCACCACTTTTTAATTCTATCTGGACCCTTTCTCTTCCACTCCTAGATCACATCTGGATCTTCCCACAGTCTTCTGTATAAAAAAGGTCCATTTTGCCTCCATTAAAGTGCTCTCATTCCGAATCTGGCCCTCTTTCATTTGCCATACAAAGGCTTATCTTGCCCACGCCAACCAGTGTTTTAATAAACCTTGTCTCTAATTGAAAGAAAACTTGGGTAAAATTCATTGCAGGCAGGACCTGCATCATTTGCCCTTGAATTAAAGGGTTCCCAACCCCCCTAGACCTCAGTGCTAGCACTTTGCATAAAACCTTTATGGTGAATACATTAGAAAGCTTGAACTAGAGTCAAAGAGGATAAACAGAGTGAAAACACCTAAATTGATGAGATTATGGATCCATTTGTCCTCTGTTTTTCTCTTTTCCCTTCAAAAAAAATAGTAATTTGTTCATGAAATTCAGCTTCCTCAGGGCAGGAATTATCTTACTTTGTGTTCCCATTGCGTTATATATGGTGGGCACTTGATTTTTGTTCAGGGGATTTAATTTTTTCTTCAAAATTATAATAGGGACTGGATTTGTAATTTCCTTAGTATAGGTAAGAAGATTCCTGTTTGTGAGAGGCTGTTTCTTCTTCTATAACTTACAGTTTTAGATTTGCCCAGGGCCATACAGGTAGTATGTGTCAGTTAGTAACAAATGTTTTGTTAAGTGAATTAGGCACAGTGCTAAGCCCTGGAGATAAAAACAATGGTAAAAATCGTCTGCTCTCAGGGAGCTCATATTCTAATGAGAGAGACAAGCAAGAAAATTAACTACATACCTACCACACACACATATGAGGATTAGAGGGTTAGAATCCTCCCCTAGCAGCAGGGAGGACCTGTCAGAGCTGTATGTGTGGGTTTGAGGGAAACTCTCTTAATCTATTCAAAAAATTTCAGTTGTTTCTACTTTGTTGGTGGTAAGACTCACACTGAGAAAATCATAGATAAGTGAGTATTTGGAATCTCAAGATTCTCAGTTTGAAAGATGGGAAGGTGTTAGGATTTCTCAGTTCTTATTGTACCAATAGATTTCCTGTGGGTTCTTGGAAGAGTTATCTGTCTCTCTATATTGTTATATTTTACAGGGTTGTTGCTAGAATAAGTGGATATAAAGATATAAAAGATGTAAATCCCTGTTGGAAAGTTAGTCAAATCTATTACAAATAGATCATTTAAGCTGAACTTAGAGTACAGACATATGATGATTATATTCTTCTAAATCAAGGGTTCTTAGGGGTGTAAGGATTGTGATTAGATTTCAGTGAGTCTGTGAACTTGGATGGGGGAAAAATACATCTTTATTTTACTAGTGTTTGATTTCCTTTGAAATCTTGTGTATTTTATTTTACATATATTCACCAGACTGCCACTGGGACCCAGGACACAGTAAAGGTTAAGAATTCCTAAATCCTCTATGTCTTCACACTAAATCATCAACTAAATTCCCTTTTGCACAGTTCCTTTATTTTATGTTATGTTATTTTATTTTATCTTTTGTGATTAATTCTAACTTGTCTTTGTTAGATTTAAATTGTGGGCCTACTGATTATAGAACATAGAAAAGATGAAATATCAAAGTAGCAACTTTAAATTCCCATAGTGCAAGAAGAACAAAACATAGGATTTTAATATCTTACATCTGGTCCCTAATGTAGTTCCCCCCTCCCTTCTGAAATAAAAAACCAGTTTGTAACACGTACAATTTTAAGTGACGACAGTAACTAAATAATTCCTCAAAATGGGGCCGCTTCTCTCCCAGGAATCTGCAGTTGGCAGATGTTTTTGAAAGGTCTTATAGGGTATTAATTTAAAACAGATATCTGTGAACCCTTTTGGCAGGAATGGGTGTCCTGGGAATTTGGAACAATTCTCTCTTCCATTGCTTTTGCATGTCTTTGCTTGAGGTCTTCATTGAGATTAAAAGCAAAACAAAACAAATTTGCTTTTGTGGCCATGAAATGGGAAAATATATAAAGAAGGCAATTGCTTTGGATTCCATGCAAGCGACTGACTCTGTTATATATTGTTTGCATAATGATGAAACGGTATGTCCATGTTTGTTATCACTGTTCTGGATTAAATGTTACTCAGGCACTTTGTTGTTCAGTTTTAACTTACTAGGAGTCAATGCTGTCATGTTCTTCAAATCTAAATCATTTGTTGACAGCATTATGGTTTTTAAATATGTACATTACATCAGTACTAGAATTATTCTAGATAACTAATGTATTATATATAGTTATTATGTATAATATAAGATTGTTATAGATTATATTACATATTTATTGCTGTATGTAATTATACATATAACTAATAGATAATAATATTCTAGATAACTACCATCTGGTTCAGCCAGATTTATATGTGATCTAAACTCTGCTGTTAGCAAGAACAGTATATTGTCATTTATCTTGAGAAAACAACATTCAGTAAATTTGTAAAAATTAGGTAATCATTTAAAAAGGTTAACCAGTGGTATTGAAGAGGGTGCTAGACCTGACCTGAATAAAAAGCTCATATTGACATTGAGGAAAGATGACAAAAGCCAAGATGACTTTCTTTTCTGCTGAGGAAGTTCACACACAAAAAGAAGTGTACTTGTTGAAAGAATAATGTTGCTTCAAGAATGAACGAATGATTTTGGAGATTAGACTAAAAAGTCATTTCAGATATGAGCAGCCGAAATAGCTGGAAAAAAGAATCTTGGCTTTTTAAAGGCTATAGAAACAATATCATGTTTGTAGACAGACAAATTTGACTTTATGAAAAGAATTCTGAAACAAATCTGCATTCTAAAAAGGCACCTATGTTAATTTTACTGTACAGTACTGTGCCCTTTCTTTCTGCTCCTCTTCTTGACTTGGTGCTTTGTGGGCTCCCCCACAAAAAACAACAACTCAAATACCTGGAAGCAAAAACAGAAGACTGGATGCAGGTAATGGCAGGATCAGGGGCTTGGCCTGAGACCTTAGGCCCCCAGAGAGGAGAGTTTAATGCAGTGTCTGACTGGCATGTGTCCATATTCTGTCTGGCTGTGGGTGCCAAGCGTCTGTCTCTGTTCCTTGCATGTTGTCTGTATCCAGCCTCATGTGCCACCTCTGCCTCTCTCTTTTTCCTGTTGGTTCTGGCTGGCCCCCCATGTGCATGTTCCTCCTCCTATTTTCATTTCTTGATTCTGGCCCTTCATGTCCTTGAACCATGTACCAACTTCTTTCTTCCACACCCCTTCTTCCCTCCCTTCCTTCCCTGAGTCCACTGGCAAATTTGCATTATGTTAAGATTGCTTCATGTAGATGGAAAGCAAGAATTGTCAGTACTTCCATATTTCTGAGATAGGTATTCTTGAAACTGTTTACTGAGCATCAGTATAATATACATCCACAAAGGAATGGTTTCTTTTAGGAGAACATAATATCCTATTGGAGTTGGAAATCAAAAGGAAGCAGAAAAATTACTAAAAGCACTATGGAGATATAGCTAGAATAAAAGAATAATTTGTTTTGGGATTCCAATTCAAAACATTTACTCAATATAACAAAGCACATCAGGACACTGTATATGTTATACCTGCTTTACTCATAGGTTGTGTCCCTTGACAACCATATGTCAAGTTCAAGATTTTCTGTGGGTCTGCAGTTGTTAAGGCTCATGAGCCCCAACTGATGTGGTTAATCTTTCTAGTCAGCCTGTAGAAACAGTTAGCTTAAAATAAAGGCACTTGCTGAGATGCCATTGAAAGAACTGTAGTAACAAAGTATTTCCCTCAAAAACCTTGAGTGTACTCTTCCACAGTAATGAGACACTCTGCTTCTTAACTCTCTGAAGTGAAATTCGACCAAAAGGTAGACTGAGGCAAATTTCTCTCCAAGCAGGATAACATTTATTGACAGGGGCACTACCCAATAATGAAGAAATTAGTGGCTCACTTTCTAATTAGAGACCCACAATTGAAGATGCTGTAGTTCATTTTTATAAGCCTGGAACAAAGAACAGAACAGAAGTCGTTTTACTGGTAATGGGATTGGTGGCATCATGGAAGTGAGGGATTATGATTGGTTACATTAAGGTAAAGAGTTTATACAGACATGGGACCCAGACTATCCCCCTCTGTCTTCAAGGAGTGCTTTGTGAACTTATGTGACCCAGCTGCATCCTGAGGTCATTGATAGTGGACTGGAGCAGCAGATTGACAGGTAATTGGGAATGGAAAAAGACCTTAAAAAAATTTTATTTTTATTTTGCAAGGATGAGGATAAGAGGAGATAAGGTCAGCTTGTCAGCCCTGAAGAATAACACAGAACTGTGGAGTTGCTCAGAAGTTGGAGTTATGAGGGATACCAAGCTTCCTTGGCAAAAAGTGATTTGCAGGTGGTGCTGAGATAACAAGTCCCTTAGAATTGTTTTGTGAGAGTATCAAACCTCTTAAACTTAGATCAGAGTTTTTCTTTAATTAACAGTGATTATGAGAAGCTTAAACCTTTGTATCTAACTTGAGAGAGGGAGACTGAACATTTGAACTCATGAGCTTCTACACAGAAACAAAGAAAAAGCTTGGGTTTTTACATCAAATATGGAATAGAGTTATAGAATTAAGGACAGAGTGAAATATAAAATACAAGATCAATGACTTAATTTTCACATCTCCAGGCATTTTCATTGACTCTCCTCCTGCCCTTTCTCATCCTCTGTTTTCTGACCTCCTTGGTTTTCTTTAAGTTCTGGCTAACAGAGGCAATTTTGGGGACAAAGATAATGAGTTTTGTTTTGGGCATGTTGAATTTGAAATGCCATAGGGATACTCAATCCCAAATGCTTAAAAGAAAGTTGGTGATGTAGGATTGGAACTCAGGAAAGAAAATAGGGCTGGAAGTATAGATCTGGGAATCATTCGCATAGATATAATCGAACCCCTGGGAGCTGACAAAATCATCAAAATAATTAGTCTAGAGTGAAAAGAGAAGAAAGCACAGGAAAAAGGCTTGAAGAATGCCTATGATTATTTGATGTGATAATGATCCAGCAAAGGGGGTTAAGATAGAGTGGTCAGTTAGGTAGGAGGAAAACCAAGAGGTTAACAAGTGTTATAATGACTCAGAGACAGGAGATAGTGATCCACAACAGCAAAGGATCAAGAAAAAGCTACTAAATTTGTGCTTTAAGGAGTCATTAGTAATCTCCATAACTTTAAAGAGAGCAGTTTCAATTGGTTTTCTTCCTGACTACGTAACCATTCCTTCTCAGTCTCTTTGCTGAGTCATCATACATCTCATGAACCACTAACTGGGGGTGTACCTCAAAGCCAGTTTGAGTTCTCTTTTTTCTCATCATATCCCTTCAGTTTAATGACCACCTGCTTGCTGATGATTCCTACAGCCCTGTATCTAGTCTCAGTATTTCTCACAATTGCCCTATTGCCCATTGGACATTGCAATCTGGCTGTTCTCTACACATCTCAAACTCAACATGTCCAAAACAAAATCCATTATCTTTTCTTCAAAATCTGTCTTCCAAACTTCTCTATTTCTTTTGAGTCTACCTTTATTCCAGTCTTTTAGCTTGGTCACTTTGGTGTTATGGTTGACCCCTCACTCTCCTTCACCCCATTTATTTAGAGTTGTCAGATCTTCCCCTTTTTGTTGTCCCAAGCCGTCTTACATCTGACTCTTCTCTATTCTCATAGCTACCACCTTGGGTCAAACCCTCATTACCTCTTACCTGGATTGTTGTAATAGGCCAATCCATTATCTAACCATTTCTCTCACCTACCTAATGAATTCCTCTGGCTCCCTATTGTCTTTAGGATTGAACATAAACTCCACGATTTGGCTTTCGTAATTTAGTCTGACTTTCTGCCCTTGCTTTTCATGATTACTCTTTATGCATTTTACAATCCAGCTAAGTTGACCCTCTAACTAGTCCTTAAGTATGGCACTCTCTCCCATATCTCCATCCTCTGTGATGTTTTTGTCCCTCCTCATCCATCTGCCTATATTGTATTGCCATCCTCACCTTTATCTCCTTAATTTCCTTCAAGCTCAAGCATCACCTCCCAAACCAGGGTTGGGGAAAAGTCAGTCAAAGGCCCTACTTGAGGACCTAGAAGGCCACACATGTGCCCTCAAGCCTGGAGGTTCCCACCCCTGTCCTAAACTGTGCCTTTCCCCATTCCCCCAATGGTTAGTATCATGAATTACTTTGTAAATTCTTCTTCTTACATCGTTGCTCAAATATTTTAATTCTTTACATATACATGGGGCAGCCAGATGTCTCAGTGGAAAGAGTGTCAGGTCTACAGTCAGAAAGATTTATCTTCCTGAGTTCAAATCTGTCCTCCGACACTAGCTGTGTGACCCTGGTTGAGTCATTTAACCCTATTTGCCTCAGTTTCCTTATCTGTAAAATGAGCTGGAGAAGGAAATCGCAGACCACTCCAGTATCTTTGCCAAATAAAATTCCCAGTGGGGTCCCAGTGAGTTGGACATGATTGAAATGACAGAAAAACAACAATATGCATTATATACATACACATCTTGAGAGACAGAATCATTCCATTTATTGTTTTTAAATCTCTAACTAGTATAAGGCCTGGAACATAGTAGGTACTTAATAAACACTTATTGTTGATTGATTGGTTGATTCTGATTTTTTTTTTACATTTTTAAAAAATTTAATTTATTTGTTTCCAGTTTTCAACAATCACTTCCATAAGTCTTAAATTTTCAACCCCTCCCTCTCCCCTCCTGCCCCGAGAGGGCATGCAATCTTGTATGAGTTCTGCACATATATTGTTATTAAACACATTTTCGCATTAGTCATGTTGCATAGAAGAATTAAAATGAATGGAAGAAATCATGAGAAAAACCGAACCAAAACAAAACATAGCACAAGAGAAAGTAGTCTGCTTCATTCTGTGTTCTGATTCTATATTTCTTTCTCTGTATGTGGATGGCATTTTGTCTCAAGAGTCCTTTGGGAATGTTTTAGGTCCTTGCATTGCTGTGAAGGGCTTAGTCTATCAGAAACAGTCCTCTCACACTGTGGCTGTTAATGAGTATAGTGTTCTCCTGGTTCTGCTCAATTCACTCAGCATCAGTTCATATAAGTCTTTCCAGGTTTTTCGGAAGTCTGCTTGTTCATCATTTCTTATAGCACAATAGTATTCCATTGCATTCATATACCACAACTTGTTCAGCCATTCCCCAGTTGATGGGCATCTCCTTGATTTCCAGTTCTTGGCCCCCACAAAAAGAGCTGCTATAAATATGTTTGTACATGTGAGACCTTATCCCATTCTTATGATCTCTTTGGGATATAGTCCTAGAAGCGGTATTGCTGGGTCAAAGGGTATGCACATTTTTGTAGCCCTTTGGGCATAGTTGATTGGTGATATGTTTTAAAGAGACAACAGTTTTCCATGTAGATATTCTTTACCATTCTTACTCTGTCTGAATCTATTTTATATATTTGCTACAGGTGAGTAAACAGTGTAGAAACAAGTCAGACTTTACCATATTAACCTTTGAGTCATTTGTTCAACAATGAGAAAATTGATTTTAAGTTGTTTTTCAATGCACTTAGCTCATTGTCCTATGTATTCTTTTCTTGCATGAGTTCACTTGCATGAGTTCTCTTGCATGAGATTTATTTTGATTGTTATATGCTGTGAATACTTTCTATAATATGTAAAAACATATAATTTGCTTATATTTGGGGGCGTTACTTGTGTTCTCACCTTTGGACAATAAATATGTGACATGTTATAAGAAAAGTGGGGATTGAAGTATTTGTAGAATAATTTTTACATATACATACATACATATGTATTCATATTTGTGTCTAATGGTAAGCCATCGGGGGAAGGGAAAAAAGCAAAAAAAAGAAATTTACATGATTATTCTATATTTAAAAGGAATACGAGTCATATGTAATAGATGTAGAGTTTCATGTGCAATCAACCTTTTTTATTATGCTATGTTATGGAAATGCTGGGTTTATTCCATAAGTTAAAAATAAATAAAAAATTTTTAAAAAGAAAATAAGAAAAGTGGGGTCTGAGAAGAAGCTGATAAAGTGTCTTGCCAGTAATTCATGTACTACTTTGTGGCATTTGAACCAGTATCTAAATTTGTCACTTTCTACTTTTGCAGTGAGGATAGAGCTTTAGTAACCTTCACTGATGAACATTTTCTGCCATTTGTTATATGTATTGTTCGTAAACTTTTTTGTATTGCTTGATCTACCTCAAGTTTCATTGTGTTGGTTTTCCTGTGGTCATGTGGATGACCAAAACTTTTGATTTCCTCCCCTTTTTGTGGTCTGTCTTGTCCCTGATTCTCGTGTTTTTTTTCTTTCATATTTTAATTTTGTCTGAATATTTCATCTTGATTCATAGAACCACTGATTTTTGTTTAGTCCAATCTAATCATCAGAGAGCAAGAGTTTTCTACTTCCCATTCTGTGCTATCATTCCTCCATTTTTTTCCTCTCCAGAGCTCTTCGGTATGTGGTCCTGACATTACTTTCCTTGGCTTCCATTTTCTCTCCCATGTGTGTACTTGATACGTTTCAGCCCCTACTGCATCATCAGGGATCTGTCTTGTATACAGGGGTAGAGCGCTCTGGTCTTGTGCCATCCTTTGAGTGTGTTCTTTTGAGCCCTGCTGACTCCTGGCCTCACTTCTTTAGCTGAGAATAGTCAGAATAATAAGGATTTCTAGACTCCTCTGGAGCTTCTTCATCAGAGTTGTCTGGGCTTTTTGCCCAAGGTAATAATTGCTTCAAGCTTCTTGTGTCCCTAGAGAGTCTCTTGTCCATTCACTGGGAAGCTTGCCACATTTTTACCAATCCTCCCACTGATTTTTCTGACAGCGCCCTTTTCCCAGTGTCCACAGGTGTCTTACTCTCTTTTTGGCAGTACAGAGCTGAATGAGAGCAGGTCCTTATTACAGTTTTTCTTTGGATTTCTTGGCTATTATTTGGTCTGATTTTTTTTATACCTTTTTTTGGGGGAGGGAGCACATGTGGGAAAATTAGGCTCTTTTGCAGCTGTTCATGAAGTCAGTCAGTTGGTAAACATTTATTAATCACTTATTGTGTACCAGGTGCTAAGCCCTGGCCATCTTAACCTGACTAAACTGGGCTCCTCAATCCATAGAAGAATTTCAATGTTTCATTTCTAACAAGATGTGTTACAGGTTGAGGGCTCAGCAGATGTCTCTAATATTTGATCGTAAGTCCTTTGAGTAGCCAGCAGCCACTTTTCTTTTTTATGATTCCCTGAAGTTAAGTAATTTGTAAATAGTGGATATTCTGTCATTGTTTTTGACTGCTCACATCCATTCATCAGCTTTTTGTGTTTGTATTTCATTTCTGGAAAGACCTTGTTTCATGGTGAATAAAAAGTCAGCTTTCAAAGTTAGGAGGACCTTTGTTCAAGTTCTGCTTAGGTGACTCTGGGGGCAAATCATGCCCTGGATGACTAAGATGGAAGTTCTTGGTGCCAGTAAAATTGTTTTAAAAAATATTGATAACTGTATTGTGTTTCATTACTATTGGTTTCCTTTGTAAACATGTATGTTATGCATTTAAAAAGAATTTTTCTGTAAAGGGATCCATAGAGTTTGCCAGACTGCCTTGAAGGGTCCAAGAAAAAACAAAGATTAAGAGCTCCTGTAGCTAAGAATTTAAGTTTTAGACAAATTTCCAATTTGCAATGGTAGAGGGAGTTTTCTCTTTTCCTTATAGTCATACAATCATGTCCCTGTCTTTATCTATCCCCTTCCCTAGTCCCTCCCTCCTGTTCTCCCTCTTGCCCCCCCCCCCCCAAAAAAAAAAAGATTTTGGTATGTCTTCTGATTAGTTATGTGTCCACAAAGCTACGCCTTGGTTGCTGGAGTTTAAGATCTATATATCTTAAATCACAGTGATATCAGAATGTTATGGGTCTGTTTGAATTCAAGAGGTATGCCTCCTGGCCCCTTTGTTGAAAAGAAGAGATTATTGAAATCACTTTTTTCCCCCAACTCCTCTGCAATGCTTGGTGTTAACCAGTACTCTGTGTCCTAGGTTAAAGAGAAACAAGTCTTTCATGGAGGGAAGTATGACATTAAAACAGACTTTATACCCCAAAGGAGGACTCTGAAACTCCCATGACCATGTGAAACCTTTGGAGTTTATTCTATTGATGAAGATCTTAACAGTGTTCAGAAAGTGAGGAGAAGAATTAGGTTTCCCACTGTAATTTAAAGTTGTGTGGACAGAGTAGTTAGTGATTTCCAGAGAATCAGAACTCAAGATGTTAAGAATGACCACGTAGTGTCCTAGAACTTCTGTGAAGCACAGAATTTTAGGACCTTTTAACTTTGCTATTCTAATCAGCTGAGAAGGTAATTGTCACAGGAAGGAGACACATGCTTGGAAATGTATGGCTTTTGGTTTTTGTGGGTATTGAATATCACAATGCTGTTTCGTAAATTAACAGCATAGTCAATAGAATCAGGGACACCTGGTTTTGAATGTGACATTATCTACTAACTTTGAGACTTAATCCTAGAAAGACTTTTAGCCAGTTTTTTCACCTGTAAATTGAGACTAGTAATAGCTGGAAGCCTCAACACTCACTGGGTTGTTGTGAGGCTACAACTTTGCAAACCTTAAAGTTCTGTATACATGTATATATGTACACTTTGGCCATCTTGTCTAATTCCTCCATTTTATAGATAAGGAAATTGGGGCCTCTATGTTTTGTCCAGGGAACCCAGGTCCTAAAGCTCAGAGGTGGGATTTGAATCCAGGACACCGAAGCAAGTGTTTTCCCCACTGTATTGTATTTCACTGTATTTCCCTAATGTTATTTTTGCTGTTGTGGTAATTGTTACTATCCATAGATACTGTTGCTAGATGGGCTTGTATCATTTCACATCTTTTACATTGTTTTCCCTTCTCAAATTGTCTGAGACTCTAAATAGTAGTGTACATTTCAATGTCAGGAAAAGCCTTTCTAGGCAGACACTGGATTGTCTTTATAATTAATGGTGCATTGTTGAAATGTTGTGAGGCAGAAAACTAATCGCAATAACCAGTTTGGTCTCTTTTGTCCTTCTTCATTTTTCCCCCTCAAGACACTAATGGGATTTCATTTAAACCATTTGGGAGTGCATGCAATATACCTGTCTCTGTTGCCTAGTGGAGACCAATCATATCTCGCAACACGTGATGATCCCTACATAGTTCTCAGTTATCTTTCTGACTTAAGGGATGGGGAAGTCTCAGGCAGCCACATTCCAGAAGAAAGTCATGGAATTATTTTATTTTTTTAAAGGTGGAAAAATGTACACATGATCTTCCATACATTTATTAGTTTGGTTTAAATCAAACTTGCTGAAGAGGCAATGGTGCATGCCCTTCACAAAAGCCTTAATACAGTCTCACTGTCTCTTTAATTGAATGAATTGTATTGTTGTGCAAAAACTGTTATTATATTGTGTGTAAAACCAACCCTGCTTATAAGCAGGAGACTGGGGCGGGTGTGTGTGTGTGTGTGTGTGTGTGTGTGTGTGTGTGTGTGTGTGTGTGTGTGAATTAAATCATCTCACTGAGGGATCACTTATGAATAGTAACAGAAGATGTATTACCATTACTGGAGGCTCTGGAGGACATTCACCCCTTTTATAGTCTTTCAACTGCTGAAATGAAATATTTTAGTGGTAAATGACACTCTTCTGGAAAATCTTTCTGAAGATTCATTCTCTGCTATTTTTCAGTGTGGAAAGAGTGAGGAAGAAAAAAAGGGAACTAATTGTTTGCATTGTTCTCTTCAGGTAGAAGTCAAGTTAAGAAAAATCTATCACATTTGATTTGGTTTGATGAAATTGCCTTGAAATGTTTCTCATGACACCATCCTTATCTGCATCTATTAATGCTATTGCTGGCTGGGGTGTTTTGTTGTAGTATATTCTCTTGGGAGAATGTTTGATGGTGTGTTTATTACTGCTTTTTTTCCTTTGTTTTTGTTAAGACACTAGGGTATTAGGTCTTTCCTGGTCTTAAATACTTTTGGTGGTATGAAATTAAAACTATTTTTCTTTATAATTTTTGCTTGTATCTTTTAAGAGTGTTTGGCTTTAGGTTAGGGGGATTATTGTATTAAATATTTTATATCTAATAGAATGCAAGCTTTTCACAGAATACATACTTGAAGGAATCTTTATAGAGGTGAATGAATTGGTATTGATCTGAGGTCCAGCTCTGTAACATAGTTATTAAATTGGGAACTGAATTTCCTTGCCAGTAAATTACTTTCATTATATATAAACTGCAAACCTATTTGACTGCAGTCTATTAGTTCTCTAGTGTCTGTCTCTTGACTATGAGTCTCCTCTATTACCCCTCCTTTTTTTTATTTGATTGGGGGAAGAGAGGGAATAGTGATGGTATAACAACTAATTTTGAAAATGAAATTCTGGAAGGATTTAAATTCATATTTGTGGGTTTTTTAATAAAATGGATTTTTTTCTTATTGTCATTTTATTCCACCATCTCCTTCCCCCCCACCCCCAGGTGCATTATTATAATACCTGAAAAGACACAAAACAGAGAAATATGAATAGGCATATAAATCCTGCTGGGTTTGGCAAGGGCTGCTTTTGTTACAGGTAAACAGTTTGATATATGCATTAAAACTTATTTACTCAAGTGGTCCTTGAGAGGAGGAACGAATGGAGCAGTGATAGTAATTTTTGTTAATAATACCTAGATTCTTGGGCTTCATTTAGAAATACAAATAATTTTATAAAATGAGAGCAAGAAGCCCTTTGTCAGGTTGCTAATGAGAGGCTTGACCTAGCTGCTGCTGCAGCATCTTTGGGGATAAGGAGAGATGCAAAATGCACTGTTGCTAGGCAACTCACTTGGCTGCCTTCTGAGCTGGTTCCTATGTGCTAAGAGCTAATGAATCTTCATGTCTGCTTTTTGAAACTGTTCAAAAGCCAATGTAAGATTTACCCAAACATTTAGCATTTATAAGTACCTGGACCATCCTGCCATTATTTGCCCATCAAATTAGGCTGTATTGAGCATTGGTTTATTCTATAAAGTGGGCCAGGATTGAAAGCACAATGAAGTTCTCAGTAATGATCAGCCAGAGGTATATTTTAGCTGCTTTCTGTTGTACAAATGAAACAATCTTTTTAATAAAGCTTTTGTTTAAATATTTATGCCTTTCAGCATGAATGATAACTAGCTACCACCTTCCTCTCTAGGCGTATCTCAATTGAACCATGTATATGCCATGTTCTACTAAAGGAAATCCATTTTGAGAGCTGGAGAAATATGAGTCCTTAAAGGAGCTTAACTCTTGACCTGATTCTTCCCTTTTTGCCTGGATGTGGTCAGGCTCCATGGTTGAATATCATAAGTCAAACAGTAGTGTATACCTCCTACACTATGTGAACAGGACTCTGAATACTAAGATCCAGCTGAAACCTCAGTTGGAATCATTGCAATGATTTAAAAAGAGGGACCTATATTTGTTATATTTTAAATTTTGTTGTATTGAACATTACTGAAAACAAGTTAGCTATTATTTGAGGCATGCTGACATTAGTATTGGATCTCTGGTGTCACAGTATTTCCTGTAACAGCAATTGAAGTGTATATTTTTCAGGATTTTGCTGGCTTAGCATCCTGTAGGATGGGTGTGTTGGTTTTGTGGAACAAATGTCTCACCTGTAATAGATACTCTTTAAATATTTTGTTGTTTTTAAACCTTTACATAGGTAATACAACAAATTCCCTTATTGATATGTTTCTAGTTTAGCAGGCAATAATGAAAGAGCAAAACTTTACACTTTGGGGTTATGGTTTGTATGTTTGTCTCTAAATTTAAAAATTATAGAGTAAGTTTCCAGTCTGAATTAGTGGAGGAAGTTTGCTCATTGGGTATTTCCTATAATAATAAAATCACAGGTAGGGACCCCTTTTTCCCCCAGCAAAAGAGAGCTGGAAGAGACCTTAGAGTTCCTGTCTAGTTTCTGTGTAAAACAACTGAGAACTTTAACATTAACAGAATGTGTTAATACTTCTTTATCTTTGGGAAAATGTAGAACTCTAGAGGATGAGACTTGAAAGATACATTAGAGAATCCAATCCCCTTGTTTTATGGGAAGTATTATGGTCCAAAGAGGATCATTGATTTTGCTTGATTACTTGCAGAGCTAGGACTAGAACCCAGGTCACTTAACTTCTGGTCCAAGTTTTTTCCCCTTGAATGATGTGTAAACTTATGGGCAGACATAGGTGTGGCATAAACATCTGGTTAATCAACCTATGTGGTCATAAGTTATTCCACAACGATATTTTTGACTGCTCAGTAGAGATTGGGCTAGTAATCCACCCAGGAAAAATGAGTTTTGTGAAGAATGCATATTTTCCAGATTATCACATGCATTCAGATGCCTTGTCCATTTTAATGGTTTATTAGTACATATGTCTTGGACAGACACTGCACGTACTTGCTGAGTTGGACCCAGTATTTAATAGGAAAAGGAGAGTGAACTAGATTCCATTTGGGAAATTATGCATCCTTTTTAATGAGCTCAAGCTGTTTCCTGTACCCAAGGCCTACCACATATCTTTTAATACTGATATTCTCCTGTTGATGCCATATGGCTGCTATTCAATGAACAGCACAGTCCCTTTTTGTTTGTATATCATTTATTCCAGTAATATATGTCTTTGGTGATGCCTTTTATACTACTTATTTCATGTAAGTCATCCTTCGTAATATGTTGATGTCCACCATGTCTTTTCATTGCTTTACTATATTACCCGTTACAATACAAAGTCATGAAGTAAGGGGCATAAAAGATATCTTCAAAGATATACATATATTACTGGAAAAGTGTTGAGGCCTATATGTACAACAATATTTATTATAGCACTTAGGTAGCAAAAGAATTGAAAAAAATTAGTTGATAAATGGTCAAACAGGAAATGAAATATTTTTACACTATAATAAATGAGAAAAGGGATGGTTTCAGAGGAAGAATTGTATCAACTGATTTAGTAAAGAGAACAGAACTAGAAAAACAGTTTGTCCCTTGATTACTGCATCATAAAGGGAAATATCTTTGAAAGACTTAAGAACGCTGATCAGTGCAGTAACTAATTGCAGCCAATGATAAAGCATGCTTCCCACATCTTTGCTGGTGATGGACTAGAGGTGCAGAATGAGGCAAACCTTATGTATAACCTTATTCTGCTTACAAGGAAGGGCTTGTTTTCTCCGTTTTTTTGAGAGTGGAATTGTGGGTAGGCAGTTATCAGGGATGTGTGGTAAAGGTTTTATATCCAGCTTTCTGAAAGAGTGTTCTTTTAGATTCAATCTGCATTATCATTTTCTCCTCACTTTCTTCAGTTTAGACAATAGTTATAAAAAAATAAATCAAGCCTTCATGTGTAGTGTTTGCCAGTTTCCAAAGCTGGACTGCTCAGATTGAAAATTTAGCAGTTGTTTTTTTGTGGACTAGTATCAGCTAACTCTTGCACACCCCTGGTAGTGACAGTGATACAGAAGAAAGAAGGAAGGAAGGCAGGTAGGCCAACGAAACAATTTTTATAATACACAGAAAATAGCAGAAGAAAATTCAGGAGACACAGACATGCAGGACATTGTTGGTATTATTACGTTAAATTTACACACACATAACAGTTGGTGCATAATGTGGCTCACTATTTTATATTCAATATGTTTTTCTTTTTATATTGATATATGTTTATATTTATGTTTCTAATTTTAAAAAATAATTAAAAAACCCAACCAAATCTGATGAGTAGCTTGAATGTTGCACTGATATGTACAAAATATTAAATGACCAAGAGGAAATTCTCTTCCTTTTTGTGGAGGATTTATGAGTGGAATTCATATGAGAAGAAGAAATGAATGGTTGTGATTGTGACAGTGGAGGGAGTGCCCATATTAATGAGATCTCTAGTTGTAATAGGCCAGGCATCACTTGTTCTTTTGCTAACTTAGGTTCAAGACTGGAACACTCATCGACCATCTGACAGCTAACAAAAAGGGATTTACTTTGTCATAGCAAGTAGGGAGAGGATGTTCAGCTAGGACATGGAATTGATTCATTTGGGTGCAACTTCCTTGCTTTTGTATTTCCCATTAGCCAGAAGCCTGAAAGAGGGGTAGCTGACTTTGAGGGCTCTGACTTTTTTTAGCTTCAGGAAGTTACCTCAACCACCCATTTGTCTTTGAGCCAGTTAAGTCTTGAGAATTGTTTCAGTGGAGTGGTTTAGTTGCCTTAGTGGATGGAGGGCCACCCTTAAAGCCAGGAAGACAAGTTCTATATATTTCTGTGTGACCTGGGAAAATCAGTCAGCCTCTCAGTCCTCTAGATAACTTTCTAAGATCTCTAACACTATGAATTGCATAGAAGGTCCTGACTAGCAATTGTAGAAGGAGTTGCCTCACCCTGGTGTTTCTTCTATCAATGGAATCACTGGTTTGGTCCTTATTCCTTAAGGGAAAGTTAGCATTGCTTATATGGAGATGGGCTATATGCCTTAGGATATTACTTCTTCCAGGAATCTTACTGAAATAGTTTCTTTTAATAAGATCAGAGGGCTAGGATTGACATGCTCTGTTGTCAAGCATAGCCTTACAGAATTTTAGATCTGAGGCATCTTAGAAGTCCTTGTGAAGTAGTAGATAGCTGTATTGCCAAGGCAGTATTCACAGCACCAACTTGCAACTGTGAATATGCCAGTGTAGTTCTGAATCACAAAGTATAATAGACTTGCCATATAGAAGGCAGAAGAAAAACATTTATTCAGACATCAGAAAACCAAATCCCAACACTAGAAAGCCAAATCCATCATAGTAACCAAGAAGTCAATACATATTATCACTGCAGGGGAAAACGTCGTTCTCAAGCCTTCCCCCTTACCCCCTTGTTGGGGTCTTCCCACAAACCAACACTCACAATCCTAGCTGTCTGCTTGTCTGCATTCTCTCTCCTCCTCTATAACTGCTCTCACTCATTTCTCTTGGATCTGTTCTACTCTTCTTGTTCCACCCAGTCAACAAGATCCTCCCACCACATGTGACTTAGTCTTCCATGTTATTTAAGCAGCTCACATGGGCCTATTAATGGATGGCAAAGATATTCAGGTTATAGCATACAAAATTTGGAGTGAAGAGGCCTGGATTCGAATCCATTCTCAAATACTATTTGTGTAATCATGGACAAACCATGGCATAATAGACTCTAATAAGCAGTCAATTAGATTCTCTCTGTACTGACATTAACTGTATTTGTTATTGTTATATTTGCAAAACAAATTCCTGATAGTGACTGAGTTTGTCCCCAAAGAAGGGAAGAGAAAAATACATCTGCCTCCCTTTTTTTTTGCTAGAGGTGGGGGAATATGGGTATGAAACATTACATTTACAATTAGACACAATTGGTATGATTACTTTTGCTGAACTCTTTTTCTTAATGTTTGTTCCTAGAGATGGCTTACTAAGGAAGGGAGGGAGGAAGGATGTTTTCAGAACTAAAAGTGATACAAAAACAATATATATCAAAATAAGAAAAAAAATCCCTCATTCTCTTCTTGCCTCATCTCTCATCATAAATTTTTCCATTTTCCCAAAAGCCAATTATGGCATGGGGCGGGGAGGGGGGAGAAATTCATGCATTCTGGCCAGTCATGTGGTCAGTCAAGTCCTGTGCTAAGTACTTGGAATAATTTAGATTTCACTGTATTTCAAAATAGAATATAACAGCACATGTTGAAGAAAGCCTTTTGGAAACTTGTTTTGTTATTTCTTCTCAACTCAGTGACTGTCTTTGTGTTAATAGAGTTATCTGACCTGATTTGTTTATTGCTCTCTTAATGAGGCTATATTTTATCACCATTTAATGAGCAGCAAATGAGATCTCTGTGTGTAGGAGGAGTGGGGGAAATTAGGATCTTGAATTTATTGCTAGAAGGGATGTAAAGATGATCAAGTCTAAACCTCTAATTTTTCTAATGAGGAAACTGATCCCCAAAGAAAGGCAAGGACTTGCTCCGTCTCACAGCTTAGTATGGAGCAGAAATAGGATTAGAATCCAGTGCCAGCTGTTTTTCCCTCACAGTGCTAGGCGGCATCACTGTACAATAGAGATACATTTGTTAGTTAAAGGACGCTCAACCACGTTAGCCCTCGATTAAAAAAATAATTTCTCAAATCACTGACGGGTTTGTGAGAAACCTGCAGTTTGTTTTTTCCCGGAAGTAAGTATTTTATTTTACTGGAGGTGGGTACCATTGTTACCCATTTATCACTCTGCAGGTTATTTTTTTCTGGCCATGCTTTGTCCAGGCTGTCCCTTGCCTTTATCCCAGGAACATTTCATGCAGATGAAGTATAAAAAGTTTTTATGAGAAGAGTTGGGAGGATGCTAGAGAGATGTCTTTTTAGGAAGAAATATATTATCAGTTATCCTGCTGATAGACCCTATGAATCCTGGTGTAGGACAGATGATACTTTCTCCTTTCCATTTTCCATAGCCTTTTCACAGGCCACATACATTTCCTCCCCCCACTAGGAAACATTCTATATGTTTATATAATATGAGGCTGTAAGAAAACGTTCATGAATAAAAAATATTCATGCCATTTTTTCTATTTATTTAGCTTCTTAATAGTGAAGGAAATTGTGGATCTTGGAATGTGACTTTTTTTAAAAGAAAAGAAAATTTTAATTAATTTTTAATATTATTGCCTTTATCACAAAGGAAAAATAGTTATCATTCTGTTGGTTCTGCTTCCTTCACTGTCATTTTTTACAAATCTTTATTCTCTGAATCCCACATATTCATCAGTTCTTTTGGCATAAACACATTTTATGAAATTTCTATCCTCTAATCTTCACAATATTCTTGCAATAAATAGGTATCTGCTTTGTTCTAGATGTTTTTCTTTTTGCTATCAGAGTCCCACTGTGATTTTTAAAATTTTAGAATTACAAATGTATCAATATATTTTAATGACCCTTATGTCAATTGAATATTTGAGAGGCATATACTTAGTAGTAGGATTGATGATTCAGTGGTTAAGAATAGTTATTTGTGTATGTGTATATATTTGTGTGTGTATATATATTTATATAGACGTATATGTGTATTTCCCAGGTCTGTCTTTCCCCCCTCTCTACATCACCTCTCCCCAGAGGAAAACCAACAAAACCTAGCCAAAAGAAGGGAAACACCAGCCATATTGTCAGATGAACACATTAAGCAAAGATATTTGTTGTTTCACTCCCCAAAGTATAATGAAAACATTTGCTTAAAGGCTACCAGTCAGAATATATTGTTTTATAAGATGCTAGTAAATTTCCCAAACTTCCTTTCTAGAATTAAGAGACTGTCAGAGTGTCTTGGTAAAAGCTGTTTCAGAAGGGATAATTCATTGAGACACAGGGGAAGGCAATCTAGGGTAACCTTTGTTTTTAATTAAAATGGGGATTGAGGAGCCAACACAAGAAATTTGTCTCACTTCAATTGCCGAAAGTGAAGGTGGTCGAATTTCTATTCCAATAATTGCTCCACTGGATGTGTAAAACATAAATCCTCCCCAAATTTATACTTTCTAAGGTTGTAGCCATTAAATGCATGCCATCAAACTCTTCTATGATGTATCCTCATCATTAAAAAATGCTTACTGAATGAATGCTCATTGTTTAGTATTCTATTTGGCCTTTAGGAAGGAATGAATCAAATACCTGCTATGCTTTCCAGGAGTATGGGTTTCTAAGACAGACAAGCACAGGGAGTAATGACAATAAAAAAATTTAACAAGTAGGCAAAAACACAGTTGTCCAGTGCAACACTTGAAAAATGGAATGTCTATAAAAATATCATGGACATGTTATTTGGTTACTTTTCTTCTGCTTAACAGTCATTGTGTGTTCAGAGAGGGAAGGAGGGCCTTAATCACTTTTTCTGAACTACTATCTTACTGTTTGTACCACACAGTTTAGAACTTTATTATACACTATGTTGTCTTCTTATTAATAGACCTATAGGGTGTTGGGGTTGGAAGGAACCTTATGGATCATTCAATTCAATCCCTAAATTTTATGGAGATGGGCATCTCGGCCTAAAAGGTACCTCCTTCTGTGTCTACTTTATAGAGTTCTGCTCTTCCTTTAAGATGTAGCTCACATACCATCTTCTCCATGAAGTTTTTCCTACTTCCCCAGCTGGTGGTACTTGATGGTACTTTCCCTCCCGTAGTATCTTGTACATAACTCTTCTGTGTTAATGCACAGAACATGTAGTTGTGTACTTATTAACTTTATATTTATGTTCTCTGTATTTATGCAAGGTACTTTTATGTTATTTTTTTTATGTACTTGTCTCCCCACTAGAATGTAAGCTCACTGTGGTTAGGGATTGTATTGTACTTTGTGCTGGGGCCTAGGATAGTACCTGGTGCACAGTAGTCCCTTACTGATTGATTGGTTAAGCTACTTGTTCAGGCATTTCCTATTCTTCATGACCCCTTTTAGGGTTTTCTTGGCAAAGATAACTGGAATGGTTTGCCATATCCTTTTCGAGTGCATTTTACAGATAAGGAAACCAAGGCAAACAGAATTAAGGGACTTATTTAGGGACACAAAGCTAGAAAGCCTGAGTTCAGATTTGAACTCAGGAAGATGAGGCTTTCTGACTTCAGGCTCAGCTCCCTATCCAGTGAACCTCCCAGCTGTCCATTTCATACATATACTGGTTCTGTAATAAGATTGTAAGTTTCTTGAGGGCTTTTGGGGTTAATCCTTTCTTATTACACATCATCATTAGACAGATAATTGTTCAGTAAGTGCTTTTCAAATGGAAGAGGAAAGGATAGAGTAGGAAGGAGACATCATTAGCAATAAGTTATTTAATGGTGCTGTTTTATTGCTTACCAACACTGATATTATGAACATTTTACATTAAATTTATTATTTAATTTCTGCTTTAAAATTCATTGGGGATAAGAAAAACGACATTTGTACTATTTTTATCTAGGTGAGTAACATAGTTAAAATACCCTTTCTGTTCTAGGTACCAAATCTAGTCCCTGTTTTAATGTTCAAGCTTGGAAGACCATTGGAACCTCTTTTGTATGTCGATGTTTTGTATACCTTACCTACTTTGGGGGTACATAAGGTGAGTATATGAACAGAATTTCCTTTCCTAGAAAATCTTCCACTGTTTTGGGAATTTTTTTTAATAAAGGAAACAATATTTTGAAACTGATTTTGTATCATGAACAAATCTTATAAATTCTTCAGTGTATGAAGTATTGTTTTTCTTGTTGGGTTAAGATGGCTAGAAGCATCTAGGTGGCAGAATGAACAGAGTGCTGAGCTGTGGGACAGGAAGGGCCGAGTTCACATCCTGCCTCATGTACTTCTGTGACTCTGGGCAAATCAGCAGACTTCTCTCATCTCATCTTCCTCCTGTATAAAATGAGGGAGTCAGCCTCAAAGGCTTCTAACTTCCCTTTCAGCTCTAAATCTCCGCTTTGGGGATGGTACAGGTGGTTGATGGTTCGTGGGAATTAAAGATGAAAATTAGCACAGATCCTTAATTTATCCCTTTCATTTTATAGAAGAGGAGATCAGGGTACAGCATGATTAAATGACATGATCCAGGCTGCTCAGCTAGTAAGTGGTAGAGCCAGAATTTAAAAGTCAGGCCTGTGTACTCTCAATCCAGTGCTTTTTCCATTATGCTGCTAAGTGCCACAAATGCCTTACTGGTGCATTTTGTAGAAATATTAATTATGACCTTCAGATTCCAGACTGCAGAATCATCTTGTGTCCATATTTGCCTTGGCAAAGCTTGAGTTTAATCCCTATTCCATCAAACCTGATGGTTGGTTTCCTTGCATTCACCTACCCTTCACACACATACTCAGAGGCCTATGAACTGCAGTCTTCTTTTAATTACATTCTTAAGCTTAATGTGAAGCAGCTAGGTTGCACTGAGGATTTAGTACGAAACTTGGAATCTGGAAGACCTGATTTAAAATTCAGCCTCAGACACTTACTAGCTGTGTGACCTTGGACAAGCCACTTAACCTCTGCTCTACCTTAGTTTCCTCATCTGTAAAATTATAAAAATAACAACATCTGAGGTATAACGAGAAAATGATGAGTTTGTTGTTCAGTAATGTCTGACACCCCTCTTCCCCATGCCCACCCCTCTATTTGGGGGTTTCTTGGCTTTAGAGAAGTGCTTTGCTATTTCTTTCTCCAGTAAATTAAAGCAAACATAGGTTAAGTGACACAACTAGGGAGGAGTGTCTGAGACCAAATTTGAACTCAGTCTTTTTACACTCCAGGCCCAGTGCTCTAACCACTGAGATGTTATTATATATTTATGTAATATTAAAATACCAAGATATATAATAAAACATGTAATATGAACAATCTATTAAAATTATATTGTTCTGTAATTATAAAATAACATCTGGCATTGCAGAAGGATATAATATTTGTAAAACTCTTTGCAAACCTTAAAGTCCTTTAATATGTGAGTTACTATTATTATGTGAGTTATTAGAGTTATTAATCTGAGAACAATCCCTAAACTGCTCCCATATTTTCCAGGTTTGTGTTTCCCAAATACTGCGAGTCATCCAAGTTTTGGGAAACACTCCCCAACTTCGAGCTGTCACTGTACGACTAATGACATCTTTGTGGGAGAAACAGGTGAGCCCCAGATAAGGTCTTTTGAAAATCTTTTGTTTCACAAGTGGAATGTTTTATCACTGTAAATTATGATTCATCTTAGGTTAAAAAATTGTATTAAATTTCTTGATTGTGCAAGGCACTGCCATAGGCTTTGGGAATATAGAGACAAAAACAAAACAGTTTCTGCTCTCAGAGAGCATACATTCTGTCATACTCTGGCAAAGGAAACTTAGAAAAATCTGTTAGACAATTAGGATGAGAACCAGGACAGAATAGGGTCATGAACATGTAGAGAAGAGAAAGTATCCAGGAGAGAGGAGTCAACAGTCCCAAATGCTTCAGCAAGATCAAGGAGGGTGAGGTCTGCAAAAGAGACCTTCAAGTTTGGCAACTGAGTGACTTTGGGAAAAGTTGTTTCTTTTGAGCAATGAGGTCAGAATCTTATACACAAGGGATTGAGAAGTGAGTGAGACAAGGTGAAGGAAGCAATCATCAGAAAGTTATTTTGGCTTTATAATGAATCATGCCAAAATCTTTTTTTTTTTAATATGATTACAGTATTGAGGGAATTCTAGACATTTCATGTACCAAAATTTTAGTAAAGCTTTGGATAAAGTCTCATGTTATTTTTTGGGACAAGGTGAAGAAATGAAGGTTAGGCATTTTATGGCAGTGTGAAGTTTTGTAATAATAATTACAGTCTGATTTGGAAATTAACTCTTTTCTAATAAATATAATTCTTCCTAGGATCGTGTATACCCTGAACTGCAGAGGTTCATGGCATTGTCAGATGTGCCATCTTTGTCTGTGGGCAAAGAGACCCAGTGGGAGAAACTAATTGCCAAAGCAGCCTCCATCAGGGATATATGTAGACAAAGGTAATTTGTAGCGTCAACACAAGTGTGTATACTTAGACAAGCGTACACAGTTTGAATTTTGGGTTCTTGGTGTTAGGAATCCTAGAATCATGAAGTCTGAGAGTCCAGAGGTTCTTAACCTGGGTTCCTTGAACTTTTTTAAAAAAATACTTTGAGAACTGTATTTCAATGTCATTGGTTTCCTTTGAAATCCTTTATATTTCATTTTATCCTTTCAAAAAGTTATTCTCAAAAGGGGTCCACCAGCTTCACCTGACTCCCAAAGGATTCTAAGAACCCATGATTTAATACAGCAGAAGTTTAAGCATCCCCTGGACAACGTCTGTCAAGTGGTCTGTGTTGGAAGACTTCCAGGGGGTTGAGGTGGGGAGGGAGTCCAGTATTTCCTCAGGTACCTCTTCTGCTCATAGATCTAATTATTAGGACCTTTACCCTTATATTGAACCTAAATCTGCTTCCTGTTTCTGTTCCTCTTTTTTACCCTGCTTCAAGAAGAGTAAACCTCATACCCCTTCTCCATGACATCTGTTCCAGAGCTTAAAGATGATTATCATATGTCTCTTAAATCTTTTCATTTACAGATTAAATATAATCTGTATATTATGTCATCTATATTATTTACTACATTATACATGTAACATGCATTATTTATTATCTATAATATAATCTCTCATTTCTTTTAGCCAGTCCTATATAGCATGATCTTGAGATCTTTCACCATTCTGATTACCTTGATCTGGACACTATCCATTTCATTAATATGCTTCCTAAAATATGGTACCCCAAACTAAGCATAGTACTACTACAAGTGTGATCTGACCACAGGGATTATCACCTTCCCAGTTCTGGACGTGAGCCTCCTTTAATGCAGCCAAAGATCACATTAGCATTTTTCACTTAGCAATCACTGTGGAGTCATTGAGCTTACATTACCCTAACCTCTTCCCCCCAGCTCCCCAGATATTTTTCAGATGAATTGCTGTCTAGCCATTCGTTTCCCAATTTGTATACTACTTAATTAGATTTGTTTTTTCCACCTCAAATATTAAGTTTACAATTATTCCTCATAAATTTCCTCTTTCTTATTTCAGTGCAGCCTTCTAAAGCAAGATCTTTTTTCTAGTCCATCTCTCCCTTCAGTTTGTTAGCCTAGTGTCATCTCTACATTACATAAGCATGTATTCATAGTAATTAAAATAAAGGACAGTGTATTAAAGTGACTAAAGAGCTGTAGTTAACTTGTAGTTAATATGACCTGGTCTCCTGCCTCTGACACATGCTGGCTGTGTCACTATTGACAAATAATACTTCTCAATGCCCCAGATAACTCTCCAAGAGAAATAATTTTTTCAAAACAGTAGCTGGTCTCTGTTGGTAGGAGTTTCCTTGTTGGGGAGAGTCCTACCCTAAAGAAATTAGGTAGAAGGTTTTAGCACCCACTCTCTCTCTGTCTCCCACTTTTCTTCTCCAGGGTGACAGACAAAACAATAAAACAACCCAACCTACTGATATTTATCCAGTACTTTACCATTTGCAAAGTACTTTATGTAAATTATTTCATTTAATCCTTTCAACAAACCTGACTTAGTAGGTATCACAGATATAACTCCATTTTGCAAATAAACGAATGAGCTCAAGTTAAGTAGCTTTCCTGTGGTCACACAACTAATACATTTTCAAGTTTGATTTGAACACATATCTCTGTGGACTCCAAGTCCAGCTTTCTTCTTAAAATAGAATGTCACCTCTCTTGTCATCTCTGCTGTAAGCAACATATAGCCAAAGCTATCCAGACATTCCACTAGAGATCTCCTTCCACAGTAACAGAACCAGTTATGATTGCATTTTGGGGCTACCCATTCCACCAGTTCCAAATATACCTAAACTTTTACTATTATCTAACCTATATTTCTTGATCTTGTCCTGAAAAATAACATGAGACTTTGTCCAAAGCTTTGCTAAAATTTTTTTTATTTTTTTTTATTTTTTAATTAATTTATTTATTTAACTTTTTACATTCATTTTCACAAATTTTTGGGTTCCAAATTTTCTCCCCTTTTATCGCCTCCCCCCACCCAATACCCCAAGCAATCTAATTTTCCCTACCTCCAATCTGGCCTCTCTTCTGTCATCCCTCCCTTCTCTTGTCTCCATCTTCTCTTTTCTCCCGTAGGGCCAGATGACTTTCTCATTAACTGTATGTCTTCTTTCCTAGTAGCAACAACAATACCAAACAATTGTTCCTAAAACTTTGAGTTCCAAATTCTCCCCCATCCCTCCCTCCCCACCCATTCCCTTTGGGACGGCAGGCAATTCAAGATAGGCCATATCTGTGTAGTTTTGCAAATGACCTCTCTGATAGTCGTGTTGTGTAAGACTAACTGGATTACCATCCCTCCTAACCTGCCCCTCATTGTTTCTCTTCTGTCTTTTGATCCTGTCCCTCCCCAAGTGTTGACTTCAAATTGCTCCCTCCTCCCTTTGCCCTCCCTTCCATCATCCCCCCCTTGCAATATCTCCTTCTCCCCCACTTTCTTATACTGTAAGATAGTTTTTCATACCAAAATGAGTGCATTTCACTCCTTCCTTTAGTCAAATGTGATGAGGGTAAACTTCTTGTTTTTTTTTTCTCATCCCTCCTCTTTTTCCCTCCACTAAAAAAAACTCCTACCTGCCTCTTAAATGACATATAGTTACCCCCTTCCATTTCCCCCTCTTTCCTCCCACTACATTTCTCTCTCACCATTTACCTTAATTTCTTTTAAGGTATGGTCCCATCCTATTCAGTTCAACCTGTGCTCTCTATCTCTGTATGTGTGTGCATGTGTGTACATGTGTATGTGTGGTCCCACCAACTACCCAGACACTGAAAAGTTTTAAGAGTTAGAAATATTGTCTTTCCCTGTATGAATGTAAACAGTTCACTTCTGGTAAGTCCCTTAAGACTTCTCTTCGCTGTTTCCTTTTTCATGCTTCTTCTCATTCTTGTGTTTGAAAGTCAAATTTTCTTTTCAGCTCTGGTCTTTTCATTAAGAATGATTGAAAGTCCTTTGTTTCATTGAAAGACCATATTTTCTGTGTAGTTTTTCAAATGACTTCCCTGATAGTCGTGTTGTGTAAGACTAACTGAATTACCCTCCATCCTATCCTGCCCCTCATTGTTTCTCTTCTGTCTTTTGATCCTGTCCCTCCCCAAGAGTGTTGACTTCAAATTGCTCCCTCCTCCCTTTGCCCTCCCTTCCATCATCCCCCCCCCCCCCCTCTGCTTATCTCCTTCTCCCCCACTTTCCTGTACTGGAAGATAGGTTTTCATACCAAAATGAGTGTGCATTTTATTCCTTCCTGTAGTCAAATGTGGTGAGGGTAAACTTCTTGTTTTTTTTTTTTCCTCAGCTCTCCTCTTTTTCCCTCCACTAAAAAGTCTCCTACTTGCCTCTTAAATGACATATAATTACCCCATTCCATTTCACCCTCTTTCCTCCCACTACATTTCTCTCTCACCATTTACCTTAATTTCTTTTAAGATATGGTCCCATCCTATTCAATTCACTCTGTGCTCTCTGTCTCTGTATGTGTGTGCATGTGTGTATGTCTGTGTGCGTGCATGCGTGTACATGTGTGTGTGTGGTCCCACCAATTACCCAGATACTGAAAAGTTTTGAGAGTTACAAATATTGTCTTTCCATGTAGGAATGTAAACAGTTCACATTTGGTAAGTCCCTTAAGACTTCTCTTTGCTGTTTACTTTTTCATGCTTCTTCTCATTCTTGTGTTTGAAAGTCAGATTTTCTTTTCAGCTCTGGTCTTTTCATCAAGAATGTTTGAAAGTCCTCTGTTTCATTGAAAGACCATATTTTCCCCTGAAGTATTATACTCAGTTTTGCTGAGTAGGTGATTCTTGGTTTGAGTCCTAGTTCCTTTGCCTTCTGGAATATCCTATTCCACGCCCTTTGATCCCTTAATGTAGAAGCTGCTAGATCTTGAGTTATCCTGATTGTATTTCCACAGTACTGGAATTGTTTCTTTCTAGCTGCTTGCAAGATTTTCTCCTTGACCTGGGAGTTCTGGAATTTGGCCACAATGTTCCTAGGAGTTTCTCTTTTTGGATCTCTTTCAGGTAGTGATCGATGGATTCTTTCAATACTTATTTTGCCCTCTGGTTCTAGAATGTCAGGGCAGTTTTCCTTGATAATTTCATGAAAGATGATGTCTAGGCTCTTTTTTTGATCATGACTTTCAGGTAGTCCCATAATTTTTAAATTGTCTCTCCTGGATCTATTTTCCAGATCAGTTGTTTTTCCCATGAGATATTTCACATTCTCTTCCATTTTTTCATTCTTTTGGTTTTGTTTGGTGATTTCTTGGTTTCTCGTAAAGTCATTAGACTCCATCTGTTCCATTCTAATTTTGAGAGAACTATTAAATTCAGTGAGCTTTTGAGCCTCTTTTTCCATTTGGCTCATTCTGCTTTTGAAAGCATTCTTCTCCTCATTGGCTTTTTGAACCTCTTTTGCCAATTGAGTGAGCCTATTTTTCAAGGTGTTAATTTCCTCAGCATTTTTTTGGGTCTCCTTTGCCAAGGTATTGACCCGTTTTTCATACTTTTCTAGCATCTCTGTCATTTCTCTTCCCAGCTTTTCCTCCACCTGTCTAACTTGTTTTTGAAAATCCTTTTTGAGCTCTTCCAAGGTCTGAGCCCACCTGCCACCCCCCTGGAGTGTCTGGGGTACTGAGGCCCCGCCCTCCACGTCTTTCCCTGATGGCAAGGATATGTCCTCGTCATCAGATCCAAATGTCGGGATCATTTGCATTTGTTGGAAAAAACTCTCTATAGTCTTATTTTTCTTCCCTTTTCTAGGCATTTTCCCAGCCAGTTACTTGACTTCTGAGATTCCTTTCCACCCCTGCCTGGATCCGCCCAGCTAGTGCTTGGCCTCTGAGATTCAAATGTGCTTTTCGCAGCACGCTTTAGTTCTGGCGCTGGGGTGGAGGCAGGGCCGTCTCCCAAGCTCAGTTCCCTCAGGGGCTTTATGCAGAGACTTTCAGGAATGGAGTGGGTGGGGGCGGGGTGGGGGGCCTGCCTCCCAGGCTCAGTTCTTTCAGGGGCTTTATGCAGAGCCTTCAGTAATAGAGCGGGGTGGGGGCAGGGCCGTCTCCCGGGCTCAGCTCCCTCAGGTTTTATGCAGAATCCTTCCGTAATGAAGCTCCTGCCTGCTGCTGGGGGATTCCTGAGTCTCGGGCCGCTGCCGCCTCAGCCGCCTCCCACCCCTCTGCTGCCGCCGCTTCCTCCCGAGGGGGCCCGAGTCACGGAGACACTCCGCTCCCCTCCTCTAGCCCAGCCTTCTTTCTCACTGACCTGTAGCTTCTGTGGGCGGAGGGACTTTCCCGGCTGCCGGAGCTTCCATCCCTGAAGCCTGCTCAGGTCAGCTTCTCTGGGGCCGCGGCCAGGGCAGCGTTGGGGTGGGGTCCGCTTTCCGGGGCGTGACGGACCCCGGGGACGGCTCTTCAGACGGCTCTCTGGCACGGAAATCTCTTCCACTCCGTTTCTGCACACCTTGTATTGACCCAGAAGGTATGGGGGTCTCTTTTTACATTAATTCTATGGGCTTTGGTTTTGGAGCTCATAAACGTGGGTCCTTCTACTCCGCCATCTTGGCTCCGCCCCACTAAAATTTTTGTGAATAAAATTTCTTGTATTCCTTTGATAGTGTAACCATATTTTTTTTTAAAAAAAGATTCTGTCATGATTCATTATGAAGCTGCAATAATTTTTTGATCATTGCTTCCTTTTCTAGATTCTCACTAACTATAACCCTGCCAAAATGAGCCCTAGAATTTTGCCAGAAATCAATCGGGCTAAGTGATCATAATTTGCTGACTTGATTCTTTTCTCTTTTGAAAATTTGGGACAATTGTCTTTCCTTAATTCTATTATCTATTATCTTCAGTCTTTTAAAGTCTTTGAAAGATCTTCTAAAATCTTTTAAGTTTTGCAGTTGCCTCTGCTAGCCTGCTTAACAGTATTTTGATGGTATCTGAGGTGGAGGAAATGTTTTCGGTAAGAAAATCTGAGGTGGTTACTTTGACTTTGTAAAATTGAACCTGACCTTTTTTTATTTCTGTAGCTACCTGTAAGACCCAGTTAATATTTTTTTACAACTCTTAGATAAATATTTCTGCACACAAATGTTGTTTGCAGAGCACAAAATGCAAAACATGATCATCCTTATTTTTTCCTAAATTCAGAGCCTTGAAATTGAAGTACTAGATTGTAGTCACAAATTATTTTACTCACTACCTTACTGTCTTATTATTTTATTATATGTAATTACAGGACTTTATCAGGGAAGGAATTGTTTGTGGCTGTTAGCTAAAAAGAAAGTAGCCTGGAATTGTTACTGATATTCTGTGCTTTTAAAAACTAGATAGAGAGCAATCAGGGAGATGACTTCTCCATAACTAAATAAAGTAGGAGTGGTTGACATTGCTTCCCCCTTCCCTCCCAGAACAAAATTACAGTTAGTGACATTCCATTTTTCAACAGCTTATTTTCTTTCCTATGCTGTTAAAAATATGTGGTGGGGGTGGGGTGGGGAGGAAGGAGGAAGAGAGAATAAATTAGATACTATTTAAAACTAATTATAGTTCTATAATTTAATGATCTGCCATCATGAATGTTTTCAAATTCCTATAAGACAGAAGTAGGACCTGGCAGTGATGTGCTTCAAGGTCCCACAAGTATTTTGTCTTCCTAGTAGATGCTCTACTACCCCCAGCCCTCCCCAAAAAGAAAACAAGACAAAAACAAAACAGGAACTTTGCCTTAATTGAAAAAGTATAACCTGAGGTAAAAGAGGCATAGCTTTACCTATTCTGTTCCCATCCTCCTCTCTCATCCTAGACTTTTGTCTGAGTTAACTGGAGTCTAAAATTGCCTTTTCTTCTTTGTAAAATATTTTCACAACCAGAGTCAGTCTAAAGAAGTAGGATGGAATCAGGTAAGTTTTTAATAGAAGGGGGGGTCAGTTCCAATTTTTAGGAAGGGCAAAGTGAATTAAACACAGATGTGATGAGGAAGTCTTTGCAGCCCTGATGCTTGTTGTTATATGTAGAGAGCCTGTAAGTATTAACACTGATTCGTTTTCTTCTTTTTTTCACATGAATTTTCAATAGACCATATCAGCATGGGGCAGATATGTTGGCAGCTATTTCACAGGTGTTGAATGAATGCACCAAGCCTGATCAAGCTACTCCAGCAGCCTTAGTATTACAGGGTCTTCATGCACTCTGTCAAGCAGAGGTAGGTTTCATTTGAGTTGTTTCATAGAACTTTGCAGAATTGAGTGCCTGGGCAGACGGGAGCCCAGGGTCCGACTGTTCATTCAGAGATGTTTCTTAGGTGACCCTTTTAGAAAGCTGAAGAAACCCATCTCACAATGACTCTTTAGTAGATAATAGAGAAAAAGGGCTCATTTATGTATCTTTTTCAGAGACTCTTGTATGATTTCATTTTTGCCTCATAACTGCCTTGCAAGGTAGATTCAGGTATGGTTATCACTAGGTTATAGAGGTGACAGTGTGGTCTTGGAGAGTTTAAGCGACACCCCTGGCCATACCTAGTAAGTGTTGGCAGTGGGATTTAAGCCCATCTTCCTGTCTCCAAGTCCAGTACTTCATTTATGTGTATTCTTAACATGGCTTTTCTTCAAGTTTTCAGGTTCTACAGGTGCTAGTGAAGATTAGGCATTGGACTGAAGGATAACTTGACAAACTGCATCTTCATTCTGTTTCGTTCCTTCTTCTTTCCTCATTCTCTTTGTAAGGTCACAATGGAAATTTTTGTTGAGAGTATTTTTGATGAATTCACTTCCAGGCAATCTTTCTACCCAGCATAGGCGTTAGTGATCAGATCAGTTTTACACCCAAGGAAAATTACTAATTACTTGAAGATTGGCAGAGTATCTATGCTCCACTAGAGATGTGATGTGAGACAATGAGTCAGGGTTAGATTCAGGATTTTAAATCATACTCTAAAGTTTTGCCACCTGGAAATCTTTTAAAGTCTCTTCAGAGTGCTACAAATGGCAAACACATTCTCTCCCACAACCAAACCACATAGATTTTATACATAGATTTTACAAAAGCATTTGATACTCTGAGAAGATCTTCATTGACTCTTGGAAATGATCATCCATCTTTAGTACCCTGAAAAAATCACTGAAATTCTGGTGTTTTCCCTCAGTTACATGACTGATTAAAATAGTGGATGACTTTGCCATCAGCAGTAGAATTTTATGGGGATTTTATAACATGATCACCTTCATTCATTCTTCCAATGTGAATGTTGGAGGAGAGCCAAATTTTAGATAAGATCTTTTCCCTCAAAGCCTTATTCTGTTTCCTCACAGAATTAAGAGGTGACTTGAGATTTTCAGTGGCTGTGCCTGCAGAATGTTTGTAAATGTAAAGCCGTCGAAGTTGGAAGAATTTTAAGTGTGGACTACTGATGGATTATGTGCCCATCAGTTGAGGTGATGAACTTGAGACTCAGTGGGTGATTTTTTTTTCAATTAGAATTCATAAGAACTACTGAAGCACAGAGGAGTTGTTATCTGCATTGATTAAGGATTATATACATTTGAGTAGAATATGCATGAAGGAGTATATACAAGTATGTACTTTGAAGTATTTTGAATTACAAAGTTGAATGAAATTTAAGGAGTGTTATTATGGAATAGAGAGAAGTCTGGAAGCGGAATGGAGGAGGTGGCATTGAAAGGATAGGGACTGAAAGTAAGAAGATGAATGCTAGATCAGAAGGGTCCAGGTCTCCAATATTCCCCTAAAGATAAGGTGCTAAACGATGACAAAAACCCAGAAATTCCTCCAAGATATTTCATAAGAAAATCATTTCACAGGAGAAGAAGGAAAAAAACTAATACTTCAAATAAATATTAGGCAATAAAAGTCTGAATTAGTGACATTGGAGAAAAACCAATGAATTGTCTTCATCAATGCTTTTAGAAATGAATCTGTATTTATTACAAGATTTATTATCATGGTTCACATGAAAGGAAATTTTAATTTGGCATTAATAGGAAAGAACTGACAAGAGTGAAAAAATTTTAAGAACATGGTACAATTTAGCAACTTGATATTTTTGTGGATAATTTTAATATGTGTTTACTGAAAGGTAAAATTGACATGCTTCAAGAAAAATCAGCAGAAAAATTTGTAATAGAAGCTAAAACTATCAGTATGTAACTGGAAGAAAATCTAATGATCAGATTGTGAATTTAGAGCTAAACAGGTCCTTAGAGGTTGTCTCATACAAGAGGAAACTGAAGTCAAGACAGGTCAAATACTGTGTTTCCTCTCACAAATAATTAGAGCAAGTCTGATTTCTAATTAGTCCTCTAGTTCCACTGTACCATGTTGCTCTAATGACCTTACCAACAAATGTGGAATTATAAAGAGTACAGAAGTTAGACAAAAAAAGTTTCTCCCTGAAAAAGAAAAGTGAAAAAAACGTATCTGAGCACTCTATTTCAGGAAATCAAAGGACAAAATTTTCTACAATTATGGAAAGAGTGAAAGAAATCCACAAAATATTGAGTTGTGAAATTGACTTTCATCTCCACCAGGCATATTCTTATAGTTTTGCTACTTGACAATAACATAAAATTATTTTTGCAATCAGACAAAGAGAAAAATATTACCTATCAAAAAGTGCACGTTTGAATTGCACAGCCTTTTTTTAGTTCTAAGGTGAAAAATTTTAGATAATGCTGGAATTTGAGATTTTACCATGCCAAAGATGGTCTCTTAAGACTTCATAAAAATTCTTGGGTATGTAAATTAACCATGCAGAACTAGGAGGTAAACTCTTCAGTAAACTCATATAAACTTAATACATCTTTGAATGTATTCTATGGAAATTTTGTTTAAGAATAGCAATTCAGTAATAGGTTGTTTAGATCAGGGTTTCTTCAGCTTTTTCCATTCCTGACCCCGTCAGTACTTATTAAACTGTGACTATGGTCATAGCCATATGATCAAGAAGCTCTTGATTACAATTTTGGTCATCTCAGCGTAACCACTTTAGGAGTAGAGAAGAAGATTACAGATGTGTTGATATGACTAAGTATTACTCAATATTACCCCCCTGTCATCGACTTATAGTGAGAGTAATGGTAGTTTTGACAAGATTAACAAATATAGTGTAAATTCCATAAAGGGAGATATTGATTGAATAAAACTTGAGAACATATTATTTTCAATAACAGTTAAAGGATACAAATAAACTTAAGCTAGTATGAAATAAATTTCCATTTAAAAGTAGAACATTCATAAATAATTGATGCTTCAAATAGATATATGTAATCTTATAAGTTTAAGAATTGCTTCCATAGACACAGATCATAGCTCATCCAGGCCTGATTACCTTTGTGACTCTTTCCATGTACTCCCAAAAGTTAGCCATATAGAGCCTATCCAAGGTTCGGGAGTTCTTCTCAATTTCCTCCTGTTATCACGAGGATACCAGTGAAACATTTTGTCCATCTGTCTGTGTGCTCATGCAGTCTCTTTGTCCCATTCCCCTCTCCCACCCAATATCCCATATTTTTTTTCTGTCATACAATTTCTTGATGACATCCTTTACTTGTGTTGTTCTTTGTTGGTTCCTCATTGATTAGATATTGACACCTGCTCACACTTATCATTTATTATAATTTATTTACTGCTTTGTGTGATATTCATCTTTAGTTCTTCAGAGAGATTTGTTTCAAATTTCAATGGCATTTGGCAACATTGGTGAAACGTGTTGAAAAGATGAGCTTTGCTGTTATCAGGAGGTTGGGGTTAAATAAAACTGCTTTGCAGTTTTCCAAAAGGAATTCAGATGCTCCTGTGTTTTCATGAGAAAGAGATCTATAATCACTCAAAAGTGTTTGTCTCTCCATTTACATAAGAATGTCAAAATGGATGAAATGTGTCAGTAGCTTAGATTTCATCATACATCTGAATGCATACTGTCCAACAGTATGAATATTTAGAGTAGTACATGTGGTCAAAAAGATAGAGCCAGAGTTAAAAACGAGGTGTGTAGGATCGGTGAATATGTCATACTGATTTAACTTTTTATAAAGTGATTATTAATATAAGAGGGATGCAAAGGATACTTGATTACCAGCATCACAAATGAAGAAAAAGGGGAGGAGGAAAAGTGGGAGTGAAGATAATTCCAGCACCACACTTTGTCATACAGTATAGAGGCTATGAATTAGAAAATTTTGAAAAAAGAAATTATATAACAAATGAAAATTTCAGAAATCTAGTTTTTTATGTTTGCAAAGCACTTTTCATATTTGTATAATTTAATCCTCACAATGCTCTGAGGTGAGTGCTCATTACTTATCCTTATGAGAAAACTAAGACTCAGGTTATATAAGTTGGCAGCAGTCGTATATAATAAGTGTATTTGAAACAGATTTTGAACTTGGGTATTCTTGATGCCGTTTAGCCATCTATCCTCTGTATAAACTAGCCATCCACGTTGGGGTATATGAGGATGTGAAAAGGTTGATATTAGATTAGTAGTAATGTAATCTTTGCGCATATATATATATATATTTAAATTTTAATCTTTGCTTATAAGGCAAGTTATATAATAAGATGAGTACATTAACATGGTAGAGGTAAAATACAAAGTCACAAAATATATGAGTTGAAAGAGTCTACCATGTACCTGACCAACCATCCCCTTTCTGACTTCCTAATAAGTGGTCATCAAAGCTCTGCTAGAACATCTGTAGTAAAATGGAAATTATTTTTCATAGTTATGAATATAAGATGGATATTATAATATGATAGAATATGAATAAAATGCTTTTAATTCTATAAAGAGAAGAAATCATTATGGAACAGCTTGAAAATTTTATTTTGCAGGACCTTGCCTAAGGGAATATTTAAGAAATATTAAGAAATACCTAAGAAATATTTAAAATAAGTGGATAGAATAAAATTTATTATTTTTCACCAGAATCCAGAAGGTCATAAGTTGCACAAGTGATAATAGACAAAATTGAAATCAAATTGGAAAACATTAAGAGATTTCTATATAAATCTAACTATATACTAATACTGACAATAAAAAACATCAGTATTAAATATACTCTTACCTAACAAAATAACAACTACATTTTAGAGAAAGCAGTTACTTGAACTCCAAAAAGCTAATAAAGAGAAAAACAACAGTCTCTGAAGAGGAGACCTAAGCCTCTAGTAAAGTAATACAACAAATCAAAGATTAAGAAAGACAAAGAACTCCAACAGAATGCTAAATACATTGAATTTAAGTATACGATAAGAAAGAAACTAAAATAGTTTTGAATTTTTATTTTTATTAAAAACTATATCCGCTCTATGTCATTTTATAAAATATATTTTATATTTTCCTTTATATTGTTGCTTCATGTTAATGTTAACTTTTGTTTATAAAAGCAACCATATACCACTTTTATAAACTGCAGCAGTCAGTCACCTTTGAGATGTTAACTCTCAGGGTACAGAGCACAGTAATATCATACTTGTATATCTTGTGCAATTCTTATATATATAGAACCTTATATATATATATAGAAGCTGAGATCTCTGATAGGTTTGTGTGTGTGTGTATCTATATCTATCTATCTATCTATCTATCTATCTATCTATCTATCTATCTATCTATCTATCTATCTATCTATATCCTGTCAAAACTTCCTCACAAAGGTCTATAGAAGCTACTGGGCACCTTCTTGCCATTCTTTTGACATCATGTGTATACCAATGACATGGACTGTCAAGCAGTTAAATTTTTTTTTCCTTTTTGGTCAGCCATACTTCAGGCATTCTTTATATCAGTTTCTCATTGGTTATGAGTTGCAGCTTGCTAATGTTCATCATGTTCTTTTCCATTGCCTTTCGAATGATCATCAGCTTCATTTCTTCAGAGAATATAGACTTGTGACCATGTATTGTCACTGGAAAAATATTGATATTAAGGAGCTAGATATTTCTTTGAGAAAAGCTTATGGCTGTTGTAAAAATCAAGCAATATAGCTTGCTATCCTTTCCCTGTTAAATTCTGGACCCATAGCACTATAAAAAATGATAAGAAGATATATGATCAATGGATACAAGGCTGCATAGAGACCTGAAATATAAAATGCGAAAATCACTTAGGTCAAAGACCAAATTATACAAACACTAAAAGTTATATTAAATGTAATGACAACATTAATGCAACATATAAATATTTATGAGTTTGAACTTAAGCAATTCAGGAACCAATTTATATCTCTGAATGTTGTGTTAATGAGAGAGAAGATTAATGAATTGGATTCACAGTTTAAAAATTAGAAACCGAACAAATTAACATACTAAATCAGCATAGAATAACAAAACTTCAAAAATGAGGTATTCATAAAACTAAGTAATTCTGTTAACAAATATGTATCTGTGCCAAAATGTTATTAATCACTGTATTTGCAATTGCTTGCTTCTAGTTTTTTGCTGTGTATTTAGTGTTCTGGCCTTGGTTGAATAAACCATGACATATAAATATCACACAGTATTATTGTACTATAAAAAATGACAAATGTGAGCAGTTCAAGAAGTATAGAATTTATATAAATTGGTACAGAATGAAGAAAGCAGAACTCAAATAGCAAAAACTAGCAACAATCATGGATTTGAAAATAGAGCGGCAGCAAGATTCAGTTAAATACACAAAAAAAGAACTTGGAGGGTCATGGAGGATAGGATGATTTTGATTCTACATATTAAAACTAAATGTCTTCTTGCATTTGCATGTTCTTGTGATTTTTAAACAATATGCAAATGAGTTTTATGATTATATTTGTAGTTTTGTGCATGCTGCAGAATGGTAGCTATCATTTGGGTTTTACTTAATATCTTGTTATCAGGGAAACGAGGGGAGTATCCACAAAGATTGTAGTTTAATCCAAGACGATGAAAAATATTTTTAAAAAGACTTTTAAGGAACTTAGGTAAATGTAGTGAGAGAGTGAATTTTTATCATAGTAGCCAGTGTTAGGAAAACTGTAGGGACAGCATGTCAGAGGTTCTGATTTGGAGAGAATAGTTTAAATAAAATTGTAGTAAAAAAAAATTTAAAAAGCAGGGGAAAAGTAATATGAGATAACCCTGGCAATATAGGGTGCTCCCAGATATCAGAGGCTTTGGTTTGTTGGAAAAGAGTTTGAATTTTACTCACCAAGCTAAAGGGAGCCAGCGAAGATGTCTGAGTGAGTAATATTTATCAAATTCATTACCAGATTTATTCAAATAAAAGATTTTTTTCAGACTTTGTTAAAAAGGATTGATTGGATGATGCAGTAGAATGGAGGTGGTAGTTCAGGACTTACACTAGTTTGCTAGCATTGGAAACAGAGAAAAACAGATTGATGTGAGAGGTGTTGTAGAATCTGCAGGACTTCTACTTTTTGGATGGTTGTTAGCCAATTTAGGGGTCACTGACAGATTGCCTTTAGCTTATTAACATAGGAGATAAAATTTGGTGGATACAGTGACAGAAATATCCACGTTGGGAAGAGGAGCTGGTAGTTGTAAGTGCAATTTTGGACTCCTAGTGGGACATTCTGGTAGATACGTCCTGTAAGTAATTGGAAAAATGTGTCTGGAGTAGAAGTCCAAACTAGAAATCTAGATTTGGGAGGTATCTGCTTAGAGATAGTAAATGAAGCCAGGAGCCTTATGATATTGTCATTTGAGAACATATGAAGAGATAAGAATGGTAAGGATTGACCTGTGGGGAATACACATATTAAGAGATTAGGAAAGAACAAAGAAGACATAGAAAAATCAGTCAGAGAAGTGAGTGAACTAGAAAGATATATTCTTTTTGAAGATAGGAGAAAGTATAACTTAGGACAATAACTGTAATTTAGTGAAGAATGTCAGAAACTTCAGAGATAAAAGTATATATAGACTGAAAAAAATTACTGTTATTTATGTAGAGTGATTTGGAGCTTATTGCCTATCTTGTATAAAACAGTTTCAGTAGAGTAATGGGAGTGAAATTTTGTTGACAAAGGAATTTGGCAGTGAGTGATAGATGAGGGATAGTTAGACAGACTTTAAAACATCGCAGGAAGATTTTTGGCAGGTAGGAATGAGTATAGAGAAAAGCTTAAGAATTCATAAGAGTGAGGGCTTGGCTGCTGGAACAAGGTTATAGACAAAGTGAGAGTGGATGAAGTTATATGTGTAAGCAGAAGGATTAAACTTTAGCCATCACCCTTAGAAGGAATAATTCCTGTGTAGACCTAGAGAAGGAATAATAAATAATGGTTCTGGGAAGTTTTGAGGGATGGAATCCTGGGGCCAAGAATGTCTGTTTTTTTGATTTCTTCATTGACCTAGGAAACTAGGTTATCAGCTGTGTGGGGATTTGGGAGACAAAGAAGAGAGAAGATAGGTTTACAACATTCTATGAGGAGTAGACAGTTTTTCAGAGGGCAGCAGAAAATGTACCAGGTTCCTGGGGGCACAGCTTTGGTTAGATCATCTCAGTTTTCAATTGATAAAGTATCATTGATATTGTGATTTTCTCTAGAGATATTCAGGAACCTTGGATCGGAAGTAGAGAAATTGGATGATGTTTGATTTCTGTAGATGAGGCTTCGCAGGTCCAGAATAGCAAAGGGTTTCTTTTAAGGCTAGAAGCTAGTAAAACACGAAAATAGCCAACTGTGAGATCCAGGCTCAGTATAAAAGCAGATAAAGTAGGAGTGGGGACGGTGAGTATGGACTGGAAGTCTTATTTTTTCTTCCATATAATCAGGCCTGCATAACCTGCCACTTATGGCCTTCAGGCGTCTTACAACACATCAGAAGATTTCGGGCAGCCTGTAAAAAATGTAGAGGAAGACATGCACTGTATGTAGAGGAAATTCTTTGTAGTATTGGATTACTATGAAAATAGTTTTCAACATTCATTTTTATAAGATTTTGAGTTCCAAATATTTTTTTCCCTCTTCTCTCTCCAAGATGGCATGCATTCTGATATAGGCTGTACATATTATGAAGGAAGAATCAGAACAAAAGGGAAAAATCATGAGAACTGTATTTTCCTCCATTCTATTGCATGCTTTCACAACCCCATCCCCATTTATTCTATTCTCTCTCCTTTCACCCTGATTCTCCTCAAAAGTGTTTTGCTTCTGACTAACCCTCTCCCCCAATCTGCCCTCCCTTCTATCAACACCCACTTTTCCCCTTCTCTTATCCCTTTCCCCTCCTATTTTCTTGTAGGGTAAGATAGATTTCTATACCTAACTGCATGTGTATGTTATTCTCTCTTTGAGCCAATTCTGATGAGAGTAAGGTTCACTTTCTCCCCTTCACCCTCCCCCCTCTTCCCCTCCATTGCAAAAACTTTTTCCCCTTTTATGTGAGATAATTTACCTCATTGTACTTCTCCCTTTCTCTTTCTCTCAGTCCGTTCCTCTCTCAACTCCTAATTTTATTTTTTAGATATCGTGTCATATGCAACTCACACCTGTGCCTATATGTGTGTGTGTGTGTGTGTGTGTGTGTGTGTGTGTGTGTGTGTGTATATATATATATATATATATACATATACATATATATACATACATACTCCTTCTAACTACCCTAATATTCTGGTCTTTTCATCAAGAATGCTTGAAAGTCCTCTATCTCATCAAATGTCCTTTTTTCCCCTGAAGGATTATACTAATTTTTGCTGAGTAGGTGATTCTGGATTGTAATCCTAGCTCCTATGACCTCTAGAATATCATATTCCAGACCTTTAATATAGAAGCTGCTAAATCTTGTGATACCCTGACTGTGACTTCACCATACTTGAATTGTTTCTTTCTGGCTGCTTTCAGTATTTTCTGTTTGACCTAAGAACTATAGAATTTAGTTATAACATTCCTGGGAGTTTTCATTTTGTGAACTCTTTCAGGACATGAATGGTGAATTCTTTCAATTTCTGTTTTACCCTCTGGTTCCAGAATATCAAGACAGTATTCCTGAAAGAGGATGTCTAGGCTCTTTTTTTTTTTTTTTTAATCATAGATTCAGGTAGTCCAATGGTTTTATGTATTCTGGATCTTTCAGGTCAGTTATTTTTCCAGTGAGATATTTCACATTGTCTTTTTTTTTCATTCTTTTGTTTGTATTTTATTGTTTCTTGATTTCTCATAAAGTCATTTGCTTACATTTGCTACATTCTGATTTTTAAGAAATTATTTTCTTCAGTGAGCTTTTGTGCCTTCTTTTCCATTTGGGCAATTCTGCTTTTTAAGGCATTGTTCTTCTACTCATTGGCTTTTTGGACCTCTTTTACCAGTTGGCCTAGGCTCTTTTTAAGGTGGTTTTTTCCTTCAGTATTCTTTTGTGTCTCCTTTAGGAAGCTGTTGAATCATTTTTCATTATTTCCTTGCATCACTCTCACTTTTCTTTCCAATTTTTCCTCTGCTTCTCTTACTTGATTTCCAAAATCCTTTTTGATTGGCCTGAGACCAGTTCACTTTTTTTTGAAGGCTTTGGATGTAGAAACTTTGATTTAGTTGTCTTTATCTGCATTTGTGTTTTGATCTTCCTTATCGCCAAAGTAAGTTTCTATAGTCAGAGGTTTTTTCCATTGTTTGCTCATTTTCCTAGCTTATTACTTGATTTTTAACTATTTATTTCTAAAAGTACGCTTCTGCTTCCAGTATGGAAGGCACACCATCCCAAGCTTCAGAGGTTTTATATTAAATTTAGCTTGATAAGGAAATTGTTATTATGATAAGTAATACACATAAAATTGATACATTATAAAAGGTAGATTTTTATAGGATTTCATCTACTCTTTGAAAGTAAGTTATGTCCACAAGACAGAACATTTTTTTTTCCTATTTTTTTTCTTTCTTTTCTTCTATTTGTCCCTCATCCTCCTAGAGATCATATTAGGAATGTTTGTTTGTCCTTGGCTCAGATCAGAGAAACCTTACAAATATTATTGTTTAATCATTTAGCAGTATCACAAATAAGAAATTTAAAGAGAAGTTTATTCCCAATTCCATAAAGGGTGAAATCCTTCTAAGTTCTTCCTTGCAAACAGAAAGACTGGTTCGAGGTATCCTATATTAGCACGATGAGTAATGTAAGTAAAAACTATTTAACGTTTCTTGGAGTTTGGGAAATGTGAAACTGCTTTTCTTAGGGTCAGTCTTTTGCTTTGCTTTGGGACTTGTTAGATTTCATTTAGAATGGAAATCGTTTCTATTTGTCCACTGTGAGTAGTGTCTTCTTATTTTCCAAACCAAAGATTTCCAGTTTTCCAATGAGACAGACAGTGGTATTTCATTCAGTCTTCTCTCTTTTTCCATTTCACGGGCCTCATCTTTTCTTGCCACTTTGGATTTTCATTTTTTTTTTACTCTAATTACAGAACATTGTCCTTAAGACTCTCTACCTTATACTTTAGTGCTCTTAACTTCACAGATCAGATGTTTCACAAAACAAACAAAGTTGTGTGGAAGGGTTCTTTCTGTTGATTTGGTTTGCCTGCCAAAGAGCTTTTTATGAGTTGCCTCATTTATCACTCTAGGTCCTTTTAGCTAAATGGCTCTTAATACCTGTGTATGGGGATCCTGAAAACTAGTACCTCCATTTATGAATTTTTCTCCCAGGGCAATTTACTAAAGCCATATAAAGTGACAGGGAAGCCTGCATATTTTCCTCTTTTTTTCCCTCCCCCAATAGCATTTCTCTACAGATGACATTTTGAAAGTGTTGTCTACGTGAGACAAGCATTATGCTTCCAGTCACTTCAAGGGCACTGGAAATGTTTCATGGTGATATGTCTGTCTCCAGTTGACCTTGACATTCACTGAAATTGCATGAGAAAACCTTATTTTTCTCATGCAAGATGTTTAATTTGTATATTGAGACTGGTCACACAGCTTGCCAATCCCCTCTGGCTCCCCAGTGTTTATTTGCATTGTTTATTTTGCTATCCTATTGGAGAAAGTGACTTGCTACTTGGGTATTATGCCTATAAAGCCTCAAAAAAAAGTTTTTTTAGGGCAAAAATCAGGAAGATGGATTCATATATTTTCATTGTCTAGACCTATCTAGGTCTATCTATCTACCTATCTGTCTAGGTTTCAAACTTTATTTTGTTTTATAGTACAGGAGTATGGTTTGCCATGAGTACTTGTGTCACAGTGAACATTTGGGCTGACAATACTACTTACCTTCAGAAGACTGCCGTGTACCCATATGATTGTTTTCCACATTATGCAGGAGACACATGCATGTGACACTTCCATATCACCCTTTACAAAATGGAGGCCTGCTAAGTGTGCTGTAGTCTGATTCACTGGTGTAGATGCCACCTTTAACCTCCTTCAGTCTCTATTTCCTTCATATCAACTTCTGTGAACTTGATATTTGAAAAATTCATCTATAAATTACATAAGATTAGGGACTTACTGATCATTATGCCACCCCATTATTCAATAGTGTGCTCAATAAATGTTTGAATGACAAACGAGTTCATGTTGCTAAGGAACCTTGCCATCTTTTATGAGTAGGCATCATATTCATTCCTTTTTTTTCTTTACATAATCCTATATTGCATTGACAAATCATTATTGCCCTCATATCCTTGAAGAGTCTAATTTCACATTAGGTCCGGCAGAGTCAGTTTATTGTACTTTATTGCAGAGTGCTAACCTGAGTCTTCTTCATTTAACATGCCCATTTATATGCTATTCTTGAATACTTATCTTTTTTGGACCCTTGGATATATAAAACAGAATTTTCAATAAGCTGTGTCAAGATAGAAATTGACTACATTGTGATAAGAGGTAAATGCCCTTTTATCCTACTTAAGGACATAATTTTTCCCCAAGATAGTCTCTCTTCATCTTGTAAATTCTTTAGTAGTGTGGTTAAGGGCATGGAACTAGGAGTCCAGTGATCTGGGTTCTAGTCCCAGCTGTGTCACTCACTAATCTTTTGACCTTACCTCTTTATATTTTAGTTCTCTTCTTATCCATAAAATGAGGGAGTTGGGCTCTCATTTCTAAGGTTGGTTTTAGCTCTAACAATTTGTGAGTCTGGGAATTAATGTCCTTAGTTAGCTTAGTTTTCTGTGCTAGTTTATATTTTTAATCATTCAATCAGTCAATGAAAATGAATTCATGAAGTTCTTCCTTTATGCCAGCCCCTGTGTGCTAAGCACCAGGGAACAAAACATGAATGACAGTTTCCCCTTTCAAGAAGCTTATGCCCTAATTTGCGGAGACAGTGTGGATAGGAGAAAAGGTGTGGTTGGTCCTTGGGTTTAAATAGTGGAGCCCGGCATTCCTTCGAGGGCAATGGTTAAATTAGATGACAATGTCCAAGAGTCTCGATGTTTTGAGGAAAGCTAGAATGTAGAATCTGATTAGCCGAACAGTGTTACAGGGGCCAGCTGGCTGGTGGTCTTCTCTCCTACCAAAGCCATTATAGTTGGTAACTCTCTTCAACGAAGTGATGTAAGTGTCTATGACACCTAGCAAAGCAGAGTACCTGGAGATAAATGGTTCACTGCTGTTGGGGAAGGGAAGAGTGATCCCAAGGTGTGGGAGGTGGGGGCTCTGGATTCCCTTGCTGACTTGGCTCCCTGAGCTCAGAGATGGGCTGCATTTGCTATGTAATCAATCACCTTTCCCCCTTTCTTCTGCCACTATTGCAAGTGAATACTCAAGTCTGGCATCTACTTTTCCTCCCCCCACCCCACCATATGAAGGAGGTACCCCCACAAATGTTTTTTTGCCTAAAATTTATTAAGGGGAAAAAAGATGATACAAGTTAGAAACTAGTCTATCAGTGTGAAACTCCTAGCAATATAGGAAAAACAAAGAAAACTACTCACTCTCACACTGCCTCATACTAGACTTTTAAATTCCTTTCACTAGCTAGAGTTTCCAAAGTCTGGCTTGATTCGTGCTTGCCGTTAGCCATGAAGTAAGTATCCATCTCGTTGGGGATGAACAAAATGCTGTTTTCTTATATTAGACCATCTTCACAGTGATTTGCAAGTCACCCAACTGGATCAAGCTTATCTGTAGCATGTATCCATTATCATGTAGCCATTCTGTAGCATGTTCTCAGTCAGCCACCAGGCCCCAATATTACATGGCAAGTGTGAGGGTATTGTATCCATATTTCAGCTACATCATCAGCTATCTAATTTGTCTTCATATCCAGAAATGAATTAATGAGTGAACTACAAGGAAATAAGAGACAGATGAATGCTCACGCTTTCTCCTTGGAATTTGACTTCCAGTTTTGTCAATCACTGGAAACTTCTTTCTTAACTGCCACATCTAGTGATCTTTGCTCAGTTCTCATTCTTCTTGAGCGCTCGGCAGCGTTTGGCACTTTTGACTACTCTCTTCTCATGGATACTTAATTCTTTAGGTTTTGGGGACTAAGTTTTCATCTTGCCTAATTGTTCTTCTCGTTCACACTCCCTAACTGGAGTGCCCTCCCAGGTTTTGTCTTGGACTCTCTTCTCTTCTTTCTCTTTTGATTCTCTCAGTGGGTGACATTGTCAGCGCAGGTGGATTTAACTGTTAACTATATGAAGATGATTCTCCTATTTGTAAAAATCAAGCCATAGGATTTTTTCCCCTTAGCTCTACTGTGAGGACATTGTATCCATATTTCTACTAAATCATGAACTGTCTAATTTGCGTTTCTTCTAATCAAGAAATCAACATCAATAACTGGCATTTGGACATTTTTTACTGGACGTCCAAGAAACCTCTTTATCTCTCCTCCCCGCCAAACCCACCTCTCTTGTTTCTTTTGGGAGTACCACATTTTCTTCAGTTGGGTTCTTCACCTCAGTATCATTCTCAACTCTTTACTCTATCATTCCACCTAGCGAATCAGTTTCTAGATTTTGTCATTTGTAGTTCCATAACATCTCATGTCTGTCCCTTTCTTCAGCATTCATCGCATGTCTTTTCATGGCATTGATATCTTTTCACAGCCTGCCCCTAACCCATATTTGAAGCCTTATTTCCATTACTGTGCTTCATGGATTTCTGGCTAAGCTGATCTCATGTAGAGTAATGTACTCCAACTTTTTCTCCACTTCTTAGACTCCTTTGGTTCCTTCAAAACTCAGCCTAAACATCATCTTCTATCGAAGTGTTTTTTGATTCTCATAGCTACTAGTTACCTTTTATTTTATTACATACATGTATATGTTTTATACATATATACATACATATGTATGTGTCTTCTCCCATGGTAGAATGTAAGGTCCTTGAAGTCAGAGGCTGTTTCATTGTTGTTCTTGTAGCCCTAGTGGAACTGAATAAAGGCTTGTTGATATATTAATTTGAATCACCTAGAAACAATATGCAAGACAACTCTGAAAATACTCAGTGAAGGCCTTCTGTGTCACTCAAATTGTATGAGCTATGGTTTGATTACTAATTATTGCTTAATAATTGATTAGCAAGCCTGATGGGACAGCTCTCTGAAAATAAGAATGGAATGCCCAGAATAGGTATGTGGGTATCAGGAGAGAGGGAAGAAGAGTTGTACTATCAGAGAAGGTAGGAGAGCACCAAAGGCACTAACTTTGCCCAGGTAGGCCCAATCCATGCTATTCTTTTGTCTCCCCTCTATCCAGGATCCCTGTATTTGGGCCTCTTAGAAGTTAGTACATTTAACAGATAGTTGTGTATCTGATCTGTCAAACTCTGCCTACAATACTCCAGAAGCAGATTAAAATGTAATTGAGAAATATTTCATAAAATAAAAATTCAATAGGACATAAATAATGTTAATATGTGGTTTTCTAAGTTAACATGCAGCCATCAGGGATCCTTAGGCATGGTTTAGTAGACCTTTTTTCTATTTGAGTTGGACACCACTCCTGTATACAATTACAGTGACAAAATTGAAGGTGATTTATAGTTAGTCCTGTCATTCCAAAGCCTCTTTTTATAAAAGTAGAAGAATGTTCTGCAAATGAACATTTTATTAAAATTCTGCTCCTGGTGGACTCTAGCTTTTGTGATAATGGATCATCTGATATTATGGATAAACTGAAGTTTTTGTAACTGTATTTAAATGGATGTTATTTTGGCCAATAATGAGCTATGATATTTCTTAAGGGATTCTGTACCTGGTGGTTCGTAGGGAGGAGAGATATATGACTGTGTTTCAGTTGTGTAATGGGGAGTATTCAGTCTAGATGATATACAAAAAAATTAGCCCTGATTTGTGATTTTATTAGTATATAATTTTCAGTGAAGTAACTCCCTCTACCAATGCAAGTGGGCACCTTTTCTGCAACAAAGAGTGTTAGATTAACCTGAGAGGTTAAGTGATTTAGCCAGGGTCACATGACCACCATGTATCAGAAGGTGGACCAGGATGCAGACCTTCCAGACACCAGAGCGAGCTCATTATCTGCTTTGCCATACTGCCTTAAACAAATGTCAAAAGGAAAAAAAAAACAACCTTAAATATTCTGTACACCAAAGAAGACCCTCCCCAAAGCTTGAGCTTGAGATGACTGGAGCTCTGAACTGTTCCCCCACTATCCCCTCCCCTTATCAGCTGTGATTCTATAATGGGAAAAATTAATAGGCGTCTCAGAATCATGAAGAAAAGCTCTTTCATCTCCCTCGGTTCCAAGAGTGTGCTGTATTTTCAAAGAAGAGCATTGTATAATTGAGTAATAGATATCTAGGATAGGGCATTTCCTGGGGATTCATGACCGGCTGGAAGAGTTCACTTCAGGCCATTTGTCACAGCCAGTGTTTTCCCCGGAAATGTCCTATGCCAGGGGTTTGTGTAGTGTGTGTGTGTGTGTGTGTGTGTGTGTGTGTGTGTATGTTTAAGTGCTATTCTTACTTTATATATTTATTTATTTTTAGAATTAAAAGGGGAAAGCAGCTTTCCTTGTTTTTCTCCCTCACCCCCACTCCCCAATCCTTCTACATTGCCCTAACCCTTTCATTGTCCATGGGTCTCCTTCAGAGCACCATGGGGGGTAGAGGGTGATTTTTTTTCAATGGGGCGCCAGCTGGGTGAGAATGTTTTAAGGGAGTGAGTGCCTTGTAAAAAGCAGCCAAGTGCAACTCTAGTTTTTTGTTAAGACACTTTTTTAGGGTTATAAAAATCATTTATTATGGAAATGTAATCCATTGCTACATGGCCAGTTTCCCCAGCTGTATACAGTAATGTTTCTGTCACCAGCTGTGGCTTCAGTATTTATTACATTCTGGAAAACTTTTGCCTTTGTTTTGTTTGTGGAGGCCTTTGAGGGTGGCCCTTTTGTGTGACTTTGCAAATCTGTGTGTTAAATCTGGTTTGTAATCCACCAGAGAATGGACTTTCTTTTTTTCTGTACTAGAGGTTATTTGTGTTGGGATGTGTTTTAATTTCTGTGCCATCCTTCTCATCTTTCTAGATATGAAAGTGCTCTTTCTAACGCTTTTCAAATCTCTTTCACTGCTAACTCTTTTATACATTGCACAGGAATTATTTTTAGTTGGGACCTTGTGCCTCATCCTTGTTTGTAACTCAGAAAGAAAAAAGTGTTTAGTGTTAAGATATGTTTATTTTTACAATTGCTCACCCCACCCTCATTTCTTGCATTAAAAATGAAAACTTATTGGTTGATGTTTTGCGAGAGAAAGACTTTGAATTTCAAGGTGGAACTTAACTTGCCTATGGATTTTCTCAGACAGGATTGAATGAATAATCCATGCTTAGAAACAAAACTACTTTTGGAGGAACTTAAATTGAAAAGGTGGGAAGAAGTGACTTTGACTTCTCACTATTCTTCACTTGATTGCACTTTAAAAAGCACAGTGAGGTCATATAAAGTTGAGTGGTATTCTGCAAACTGATAATAAAAACGTTTTCAGATGAAGGTACTGAAATTCTTTCTTCGTACATCTCTGTTTCTCGTTTTTATCCCCCTTACAGACCTTATGGTCTCTGGCACTTTGGAACCCCAACTTTTGAAGTTGTACTCTTAATGGATGACTAAATGGAAGGCAGTTTCACTCTTTAGCACAAATCACATTTATGTTGGTTTTAAAGAATGGCAGCAAGAATAGTTTTCGTACTTGAACTGGAATAATTATCCCAGTGGGTTATTAGGCAGTAATCTGATTGGACCATCTGCTTATGATGGAAAAATGCTTGTGTGAGTGCTCTGGGTCAACATGAACACTGTTCATGGTTTCCAGCAGTGAGTTTCCGGATCTCAATCACTTGCTGAAGGCATTCTTTAAAAGATCAAACGGAGACGGACACTGGGAGGATTTTAATTATGCCAGTTAACATCAGAGGAGCCAGGGTCTGTGGCCGCAAATCATGCTCATCTGAATGAATGGCACTGAGCTGGAAATAATGTAATGACTCAAATGATGATAATTGTGTGCCATTATGCTATTCCAGTGAATTAAGAATATTGATTTAAGCTTATATGTGGGTGTAGGGTTTTCTTCTGATGAAGGGAGAGGTGGGGGTGGTGGGTAAAAAGAGAGAAGCAGTGAAGGAAGGCGACAGACTTGATTGCATTGATGTTTTGAAATGGTTTGGGAATTTGAACCTTTGATTGAGAGTGTCATTTTGGTACTACCAAGGAAATTAATAAACCTATTAAAAAAAAAAACCTCCTTCAATATAGTTGCTTTTGATCCATTAAAAGACCAAGAACAGAGCAGCATTCTGTAGTCTGGTGACATTGTGTCTGAGGCATTCAAACTCATTTTATATGTCTTACATCCATGTGTTGATTTAAAAAATTGGGCCTCCACTTCCCTCCCAACAATTTATTTACATATGTATGTTTATATTCATATAGATACACATATGCGTGCATACATATACACTCTCATATATGTGTCTACATGTAGGGTGATATATGTAGTAATACCATAAAGAGGGCACAGGTGGAGTTCCAAAAGTAGACGTTCCCAGGATAGACCTTGCTGTCACTCTATTCTTTAATGCACACCACAGACACCAGCAAGGGGAAGAGAATTTTTACAAAGAAGTGTTGAGAATTTTGATATAGCAGAGATTTGACAGGATATGTTAAGGAACATTTGCACAGGTGTATTAAGGAGCAGTTACATACTGCTTCTCTAGCATAAATGAGCCAGGTTGTTGATACTCTTTTAAATCTGAGACTATTTTTATTTTTAAAAAGGTTAAAGTAGATTTTTAGGAGCTATCAAGAACATACTTATAGTTGGGGGAATGATTCTCTATTTGGGTTTCAGTTTAAAAGTTTGAAGCTAAACTTGTGGTGAGAGGACTTTGATGTCTTATGTTTTCCTTGAGTCTCCATAAATGTTGGACTTCTTTCACCTTGTAACAACAGCTGTTATCCTGGTGTTTATTGTACCTGGTGTGTTAAATAAGGTGTTCTCTTTCTGAAGAACAGAGGCTACCTGATGTTAATGGTCATTTGAGCAATTTGCTTGCTTAGGATGTTGACAGGATTATATAACTTTCTTCTGGAGTAGTCTGGCTTCCTGGAAACAAAAGGTCTTTGAAAAGAGGGGTTTTACTTATTTCCCAGTTAGGGCTTCAGTGGGAGTATACTTCCTTGTCTTTTACCTGCTTTTTAGGCCTCTTTATAGAAACTATAGAAATGTGTGAGAAAATGGAATGGCCATATCTTATTCATCCTACATCTGGCAGACACTCCTGAACCCTGCCATTCGGTGGGTGCGTTGGTGGGAGATTTGAATAATCCAGGGAATGTAGGAAGAGTGAAGGAATCACTGGAAATCACTAGATGGATAGATCATCGACTTCATCTTCTTGGGCATTAGACCAGCGGTGTCAAACTGAAATAGAAATGGATTCTTGCTGCATGTTGACTTAGAAAACCACAAATTACATTATTTGTGTTGTATTTTCAATTATTTTTATTAAACATTTCCCTATTAGATTTTATTCTAGTTATCAGGACTGGGAGGTCAGGGTTTGACTTCTGTTTTAGGATTCTAGGTCCATCTATGCTTAGACCTGACCCCTTGGCTTGAAGTAAAGAGATGATATAAGTTCAGGCAGAGTTATAGAACAGAAAGATCACTGGAATTACTTGCTTTCAGAAGACCTAGGTTCAGGTTGTGACCCAGACCTTTGCCAGGAGAACGCAATGCCAAAGGGCAAGCCTTGGAATCACAAGTTCATTAGAGTTGACAAAGGATCTTGGGAAGACTGAGGACTCTTAACTTTTTGTGTGTCCCAGACCCATTTGACTTCTTGTGAAGCCTACTGTTTCTCTCTGTGATGTTTTTACATGCAAATGCAGAGGAATATAAAAAGGAACCAATTATAATGAAATAGTCATCAGAATTTTTTTTTAAAGGCAAGTTTACAAATCTAGGTTAAGAACCCCTGCACTAGATGGTTGTAAGGTCTCTTTCAATTCTAATGGTCCATGAGCTAGTGATTCCAAGGTGTATACCCTTTTGCATTGTATTCTCCGGGCATAGGTCATAGGTCCAGCTTATTCAGAAGGTGGCTTGGGATCAGCAGCAGTGGTTTCAGTCTCCTCTAACTAGCTATTATTACCAACTCTCCTTATTCTTGAATCTCAAAACATATTACATTTAAGTGCAGTCAGTTAACTTTCACTCATTTTCAGGAAAGGAAATGGGACCTTTCATTATCTTTCCCTTTAGATAGCTGGGAACTATTAGAATTTGAGATTCCTACCTTTGTAATCTGCCTTTAATCACCAGACCTCACAGCTTCCTTTTACATAAATTTATTGACTACTTTTCTCTTCCCCCACTTCCAGATGTAACAGGAGTACTTAGTAGACTTAAATTTAGCTTTCAAACAGAGGTCAAAAAGAAGTTGTGGATAAGAGGAGAGAGAGAGAGAGAGAGAGAGAGAGAGAGAGAGAGAGAGAGAGAGAGAGAGAGAGAGAGAGAGAGAGAGAGAGAGAGAGACAGAATATGTAAATATAAATATGGGAGTACAATAAATATCTCCTACAGAATAGTAATGGCTGTGGCTTTCCTAGGATTAGTTGAGGTGTTAGAGACTACTGCATTTATTTGGTGCTGATTTGTAATAAATCATGTCAAATCAACAATTGTTAATCACCTTCTGTGTGTCAGGTATTGCTGGAGATACATAGCCAGCTAAAACAGTCTCACAGTGGAACTGGGGATACGATATAAGCCAACTATGTAAAACATAGTTTGTATCAATAACACAGAAATGAAAATTCAGTATTTATGTTTTTTTTTTTCACCATTCCTAACTTAATAAAAAGGGAGAATTTTAAGCTGTGAGGTTTACTCAGTAAGAGAACATTGTTAACCTTCGGTCTGAAAACAGGAATTGTTGTACATGGATAATTTTTCACCTTTGAATTGTGAGACTAATAATTTTCTTTTCTAAGCCTTCATCTTCTTAGTATTTATTTGTATTGCATTCTCTGGGTATTTATTTACTTGTGGTTTATCATGCCATGTTTCAGCTAACTTGTCATTTTTTCTTTGCTCTGTTCTGATTTAGGACTTGTTCACAGACATCCCCCTAACTCACCAACGGGTTGCCCTCAGAACATACTTACTATGTGGTATGTGTCGGCTGAAAAGTGGCACAATAGACCACAGATAAATAAATAGACACCCAGAGTATGACATACAAGTACTGAGAAGATGAAAGCTTAGAAGAGAAGACTGATATGGGCCCTGTGCTAAGCTCTGAGGAGTCAAAGAAAGGCAGAAGACAGTTTCTTATCTCAAGGAGCTTACAGTCTAATTTGTAGACTGCCATTGTGGCAGAATTGTCATTTCCTTTAAACTTTTCCTAAATACCAAACATGAAACATGAAGTAAATTGTCTCATTTATGGAATCTAACCCATAGAATCTCATCAAGTTGTTCTTGAATGTGTGTTAATGAATTAATTTATTTTTAATGCAAAAATTTCCTCGGCTTGTGGTCCTAGGCCTTCTTGCATGCACAGAGACTCCGGGAATAAAAAATAATTCTGTTCTAGGGAAAACCACTTTTCTTCTACTCCTAAGTGAAACTTTCGCAGAAAATGGCTGGTTTTGTATGTATGCAGAGTTGCAGAAGCATTCAGGAATCTGTGAATTTATCTTTGCAGATAGGTTATAGAGTCAGTTTTCCAAGCTCCTACCATATGTATAAAGGGATTTTACTCATTTTAATAATAATAGATGATACTTACCTTTATACTTTATCTTAACTTTAAGGTTTATAAAGCATTTTCATATCTCATTTGATTTAACAGCAATCATGGGAAATAGGTACAATAGGTTGTATTACACCCATTTTACAGATGACGCAATCGAGGCTCAGAAAAGTGAATGCCCCTGGAACTAGAGAGCAAATGCCTCAAGTGTGATTTGAACATAGGTCTTGCTTGACTTCCATTTCATTCTTATAGCTAGAAAGTTGGTGTGATTGAGCCAACCAATCATTCATTCAACAAGCATTTATTGATCACTTACTGTGTTGTGGGCATCGTTCTAAGCACTACGGATATAAAGGAAGGCCAAGAAAAAGTTTGTGTGAGAGGAGTCTTTGCTGTTGCTGAGCTCACATTTTGATTAAGGAGACCAAATGTGACACCAGAATCAATCTAGCCATACTGGCTTCTCTGTTTCTCACACGTAATACTTGGGACTTTGCACTGGCCCATCTCCCATCTTCTCTCTCATCTTCTTCCTTCTTTTTGGTGCATAAACTCCTCTCTTCCTTTAAAATTCAATGTGGGCACTCTGTTCTTCACTAAGTCTTTCCTGATCCACCTAAAAACTAGTACCCTCCATATCAAGTACCTTGTCTTTAAGTACTTCTACATATTTGTATTTATTCACCTAATATTTATACTGTAAATATTTTTATATGTAATCATTATCTCTCCTGTTAAAATGTAAACTCATCTGAAAAATAGATTAATTTTTTTTGTTGTGTCGAGCACAATACCTGCTATATTTGGATACTTAATAAATGCTTTTTGATTGATTGATGCTATATGAAAGTTATTTTGCTAGTTTGGGGATCCTTATAAGTCAACAACATAATTTCTCTAGTACTGACAGAGTTTAGGGACCTGAGATTGCGGTGTGGGAGAATAGCAACAGTTTCTTGGTGTAGGAGGAATTTAGACTGTTACCAAAGGGGCCTTCCTGCCTGTAGGTGATGGGATTAGGGATGTAATTTGGGTGCTCTTGGAAATAATAGGTCTGCCATTTCAACAGCTCTTTGTTTAGATGTAGGTGTGCTAGCATGAATATGTAATTAAGCTGTAGATGCTGCCGGATTTTCTGCATCTTTAGTAAAAATAATAGGGGGGGGGTAACAACTTGGGCTTTGGTTAATTTTATCAGAGCCCTGTGTAATGGCCATCCACACCCTGTAGAAATCATTAGGCAGGCCTCTTCTCTGGGACCATGCTTAAGTAACTCCGTTGGGATAGATGGAGAAAACCAAATTAGAGTGTCCTTACCGTAACGAGATCCTCTGTGTCGTTACTGGCAGGCATTTTTAATCTTCCGAGGGTAAATATGGCATCTAACCAAAAACATACCAAGAAAAGAAATCTGGTACAGTATAACAAATTCCCTTGTTATGGAGAGAGGAAGGATATCTTTACATCTTTCTGTGTTATAATCACTCAAATCAGGCCTACGGGGCTCATAGACTTCTCCATATACAGCATCACGCTTCATTTACCTATGAGAGAGAGAGAGAGAGAGAGAGAGAGAGAGAGAGAGAGAGAGAATCAACAGAGATAGAGAATCAACTTTGTTTTGTAAAGAATGCCCTCATAACGATCCTGTTAAAGCAAATGGACCATCAGGAAAAGGCTGAGGAAGTCAAAGGCTGATGTAAGCTTACTCAGTGAACAAATATTTCCTCTGTACCAAGACAATTTTACTAAGTACTGTGGATACAAATATAATAAATGAAGCAATCTCTACCTATAGGGATTTTACATTCCAACTGAGGGAGAAAATAAAGTCATACGTAAGTGTATCCAGAATAAATATAAAGAGAATAAAGACAAATTAAATACAGAGTCATAGTCAGGGTTAGGAAAGGCTTCCCATAGAAGGCAGTACTTGACCTGTGCCTTGAAGGAGGAGAAGGAGTTGTTGAGGCAGAGGTAATAGGGGAGTGTGTTCCAGGTGTATGCAAATGTGTGAAGGTTGGAATATGGAATATTGTGTGGGAAGACAAAGAACATGGCCCTTTGAAGTGTGGGAGTGGGAGTATAGTGAGCCTGGAAAGGTAGATTGAAACCTGGTTATGAAGTATTTTAAAAGCTAAACAGCAGAATTTATATTTCATACTAGATGTGTTATGAAGCCATTGGAGTTTATTGAAGAGAGGAATAGCTAACTTGGAGTTAAAGGGGACAAAGCAAAACTAAACAAAACCCTTGTGCATCTAGGTGGCAAAGTAGATAGAGCACAGGGCCTGCAGTCAGGAAGATCTGGGCTCAAATCTGGCCTCAGATACTTACTAGCTGTGTGACCCTGGATAAGTCAGTTAGCCCTATTTGCCTCAATTCCTCATCTGTAACTTGAGCTAGAGAAGGAAATGGCAAACCACTCCGGTATCTTGGCCAAGGAAACCCCAAATAGGGTCACAAAGAGTTGGACATGACCAAAATAACTGAGCAACAACAAAATGGTACCTTTATTGGATCCTAACTTAGCTTCATGAATCTAAGAGTTGGAGAGGTGTTTAGATTCTCACTAACATCTAGCCCTAACTACTACTCTATAAATGGCAACCTATTTGTTAAATATTGAGTATGTGATGTTTTAATATGTTGCAACATCCAGTATACCACTTAAGTGACTATTCTAGTGGAGTTTATGGAAATACATGATAGAACCAGACAGATTTTAGGAGGATGTTGGATGTAGTATGAGTGAAGGGGAGCTGGCACCTCCAGTTGTGGGGCACAGTCCTGGATGTCTTTGGAGTTCCTGGCCTTCCACCAGTCTTCAACATGTCTATGGTAGCACTAGCATCTTTGGGAGTAGTAAGAACAAATCTGTAGCAATGTGGTTTGAGGCTCAAGTACTGTCATGTACAGAGAAAAAAAAAACTCCACTTCTGATTGACTTTTCACCATTAGACTCATTTTTCAAATGACCTTAAATATTTAGGAGCATTAATTGGCTAGGGCACCTGTAGCTGAAGTCATGGTCAGTCTTTTCTGAACTCATGATTATTTCTTGGAGCTACTTGACCTTGGATTACCTTCAGTTGCATCTTGGAATGGTGTTTATCAGTCATTTGCAGTTGGCTATTATCTGGGAAGAAAGCCAGATGGCCATGTTCTCATCTATTGCCCAGGCATTACATGTAGGTAGTGATCTTGGGAGGCAGCTTTGTTTAGCCTTCTCAGCTTAGGTGCTAGTAATTCTCCTGAGAATAACTTGCAAGATATGTATAGGAATATAGCAGCACTTATTGTAGTGAAGAATTGGAATCAAAATAAGTGCTATAATTTGTGTTATGTCAGAACGAATTGTGTATTTGAATGTAAAGGATTCTTAAGAGATGATGGACATGACAGATTCAGTGAAATATAGAAAGACATATGAACTGATGCAGAGTGAAATGCATAGAATCAGGAAAACAATTTATATGGTGACCACTATAATAAATGTGAGGGGAATCAGTTTTGAAAGACCCCAGAAATCTGACTGGATTAGCAATCATTCATAATTTTGAAAGATGGACAACAAAATAGCTTCTTACCTCTTGGCAGAGATGTATGCTGATTTAGAGTTACAGAAGAAGACATGCATTCTCAAACATGGTCAGTGTGTTGTTTTATTTTCCTTAACTATGAGTATATATTATAAGGGAGAGCCTCTACTTGGAGTAAGAGAGGAGGGACTTTAATGAGTAACAGACATAAAAAAGGACATTAATAACATTTTAAAAATAAAGATAATGAGTTAGAAAAAAGCTACTGAAATACTGGAGAGTAGGGAGAGAGAGGGAAACTTTACCAATATTACCAAAAAAAAATTTAACTCAACATGCAAATGATAACATTACAAGTGGCTGTGCTTCAAAGAAAATCATTAACTCAAGAAATAAGCAAAAATAATTATGATAAACATTACTTAATAGAAATATTTCTTTTTCCATAGAAAAGGAGACTTCCTAAATTGTGATTTATATTTTATGTTTCAGTATATAGTAAATAATAAAAGTAGAGGTTTGGTCTATTGCTTATCCTTTCCTCTGTAGATAAAAATTTATATGCACCAGTAGTACCTTGAGCTATGAGGTGGGTCACAGCTATCAAAATAAGTCACTAGCTTATGAAAGACTACCCAGGATAGACACTTAATATGTACCAAATTTTGTACAGGTGAGTACAAAAATGATGAAAATGATGAAACTCCCTGTAGCTTGTGTAGACTTCTTTTGGAATATGAGCCCTACATTGTGAAGGATGGAAGTAAAAAGGATGGGGTACTACCAATGAAGTGATGCCTCATTGAATTTAATAATGGAAAAGGCCTCAGTTAAGTTTTGTGTCAGCTAGTCCATGTGATATCTTGTAAATTGGTTATTTAACAAGGTCAGGTAGTAAAAAATGAGGAAATAGGAAAGGAGGCAAGAAAAATAAGAGTAAATTAATCAGTAAACATTTATTAAGCACTTATATACCAAGAACTGTAGTAGGTCCTGGGAACACAAATTAGAAAAGGAAGCAGTACCTACCTTCAGGTAGCTTACAGGCTGTTGAGGGAAACAATATATATAAATATAAGTAAATGTTCCATTATTCCTAACTGGAATAACCATGCTTATTTGGGTCATCTTTGAACACTGAGTTTTTCAGAGCAAATACACAGATCAAAAATCTTGAAGGAACCTTAGGAAGTTTTTGCAATATAATTCAAATGGTATCAAGTGTGAGAAACCTCATACACTTTCTTTTCTAGCTACCTTTCTTAGGCTGTGTGTGTGTGTATGTGTGTGCATAAATATATACATTTCATTCCCTTGCCCCCAAACACCTGGACTATATCAAAATCATACTTCTTAAAAAACAAAACAAAACACCTTCCCTAGAACCTCCTGTTGCATTGTTTGTCAACCAGAAGGTTCTTCCAAAAATCAAATCGAAATCTTTAATGTTGATATTTAAAATTGTTTTTTCCTTTTCCACCCTTTATTTAACTTCCTACCCCCACCCATTTTTCTTCCCGATTCCTATCAATTTAACCAATTTGGCAAAAGTAGTTTTCAGTTGTTGAGTTATACTTGGTGGGGAGGTGGTGGTGGAGAAATGAGTCACTATAGCTGACAAATGGTTGTTTAAAAAACCCAAGGAATTATTTGTGGTTTCCCAGATGAGTTTCGTAGGTTTACAAACCCTTTGCAAGACTGTAGCTATAGCAAACTTACCAAGTGCTACCAAAAAGCTAGTCACTTTAAGTTTTAAAGAAAAGGTATCAAAATCCATTTCTGTTACAAAAAAGAATATAAAAACTTGAAATTTCTATTAAAATAATCCCTTAGCCAATCATCATTATCACTGCAATTATAGTGATACATGAATGATAAACCCATGCATATAAAATGAAGTTAATTTTATTGATAACTATCTATTTACATTCTGCCATTTATTCTTCTTCTACCTCTAGTCAGTATCAAAAAAGATCTTAGGATAGAATGGTAGTCCAAATTTATTAATAGGGAATTTTCTCATTTCCTACTCAATTCTCTACTTTTTCAGTGAGCTCTAGGGATCTCATCACTGGGAAACTTCATCTTGCAAATCATTATCCTCTCCCCATCTGTTTTGAATTCCATGTGGAAGCCATGGATTCCAAAAACCCGCATTTAAGGAGAGGACTCAGGAAACACATCTCCCCATTTCCCATCCAACTGCCCTACTTTGGAACTTCTCCTTCCCCCAACTCCAACTTTAAACTTCTTTTTGTATGTTATTTTCTTCTACTACACTCACTGAAAGTTTCTTGAGGGTAGAGACTCTCTCTCTCTTTCTCTCTGTCTCTCTCTCTCTCTGTCTCTCTCTCTCTCTGTCTCTCTCTCTCTCTCTCTCTCTCTCTCTCTCTCTCTCTCTCTCTCTCTCTCTCTCTCTCATATTTTTATCTACCACACTTCCAACAGTGCCTGGCACATAGTAGGCATTTTATAAATGTTTATTGATTAATAGTCCTCATAAACACCAGAGTATCTATAGCAGCAAAGTATTTACAACAGTATTTATAGTGTTTTCATGTTAACAGAGAATAGAAACCAAAGTAAATGCCCATTGATTGAGGAATGGCTAAACAAATTATGGTATACCAGTGTAATGGAATATTACTTAGCTGGAAGAAATGATTAATGTGATAAATACAGAAAACTATAGAAAGAACTATATGAACTGACACAGAATTTAAAAAAAATGAATACTGCAACCTTATAAAGAACCAGCGTCTTGAAAAAAAAGGTTTTGAGAAGTCACTCTCATCCCTCCCATTTGCTGAGTTAGGAGGCCCACAAATGATCCATATGGCAATTATTTTCAGATTTTGCTGGTGTATGTTATCCTATTTTCACTCCCTTTTTATGTTTTTGTCAGAAAAAAAATACTGTTATGTGAGATGGCCTTAGGGAAAGGATGGGAAGAATAGTATTGGAAAATATAGTGATTTAAAAACGCAATCTATCAATAAAAATGTTTTTAAATAAGAAAGATGAAAAATAATGGAATTTACTAAGTTTAATTGTGAAGTTTTGTCCTTGAATTTTTAAAATTGCCTTTAGAAGTCAATATGGATAGCTATAATAAGAGGACTTTATGGAAAAATGATCTTGTTGGTCTTAGAATAAATTCAATATAAGTCAATAGTACAGTTTAACACTCTCCAAAATGTATCAGGCTGGATTAAAAGAATCAAAATGTCAAAAACAAGGGAAGTTATTGCCCCACTATATATAAGCTGCTTCTTTTGGACCTGGGATATTGTGTTTAGCTCTATGTACCATGTTTTAGGAAATTTGGAGGACAATGAAGGATGTCGGGGGGAATGGACGTATAGACAATGCTTTGAATAATCTGGATGGATTACTTTTGAAGGATCTTGTCAAATTATTCAAAGAATTTCCTTATTTTATTTTCTACAGTAGATATTGGTAAATAAACTGTAATTATATGTCATTTTACTTGTAACCACTATGAATAATACAATGCTAGATGACCAGATACTCTTGAAAGGATGTTTCCTTTTAGTCTTTGGGTCCCTGATGAAATGTCATACTTTTATTTATCTTTCCAAAGAAAAACTCCATGAGTCATTTAGGTTCTTAATATTTGCAGGTTTTCGTTATAGTAAAAATGTCATAAGGTCTTAAATCTAGACTTAGAAGATATTTCTGAGGCCATCTAACCCAATCCTCTCAGTTTAAAGATGATGTCTGAGGCCCAGAGCGGTTGAGTAACTTGCCGAAGGTCATAAAGTTAATCAGGTGTAGAGTCTGGTTAATATTGATTTGAATGAATGCATGAATGAAAAATAAAGGCTTCTATTAAGTGCTTATATATGATCTTTACTTCCAATATTTTATAGAAAGGTATATAATTATTATAGAAACAGAGAAAGGTTGCACATATACAAGGGCCATTTTGTTTTTTCCTATGTGTCATGGGTTGCCATGGTCAAAGAATTGTTTGCTTATTGACCAAACTGGTGATGAGCCTCTGCTTCTCTTTGGACAGCAGATCAATTTGTAATAACCAGTACTGTACTTTCAAGACTTCTGTGCTTCCTCACTTAGAATCTTCCAGAGTTTGCAAATTCCTCTTCCCTTGCCTTTGAAGATTCTGATTTTTAATCCCACAAAGATTAGTTTTCAGAATAGAATGTAGTCAGCGATTCTTACTTAAAACAGTTTGCCCCCTTGTATCAAGATTTCCAGTTTTCTGTCAGAGTCACAAGCTTAGAAAGGACCTTGAGAGTTCAGAGAGGTCTCCATATACAGCATCATACTTCATTTAACCATCTCAGAGAAAAAGAGAGAGAATTGTTTTTTAAAGAATGTCTTTAGAACTTCCCTGTGGGAACAATTAGGCTACAAGAAAAGCTTGAGGGAATCAAAGATTGATCAACAAATATTTCTAAGTATGATTTATGTGCCACACACTTTGTATGGATACAAAAGTAGTGTGAATGAAACAATCCCTCCTCTAAAGGAGTTTTTTCTTCAAATGGTCTGATCATCAAGATCATGTACAAATTTGTCCGAGTAAGGGGTAATTGTGAAAATTAAATGAGTTAATATATGTAAAGCGCTTTGTAAACCATGACATTATGGTGATGACTACTCCTTTATTCATTTTTGTATATTCATCTGAGGGCTTGGGTTCTACATTTGGCTTTTTTCTTGGCTCTCCTCCCCTGTGAATTATTAGTCCTCCATATGGGTACTCTTCGTCTGTCCAGTTCTGGAGTGCAGCTATTCAGGGCTTCTCAAATGTTATTTCTCGCAGAGCATAAGCTGCAGCAGGTTCTCCTGACCTGAAATGGCTTTGAATATAGGGATGGTGATGGACCACATGTTTATCATCTCACAGTCAGCTTAGTTAGCTAAGCTTAGAGAAACTCATCATCATATTGGTTGTAATTGGTGCAATTTTTAGCTATAGGAATTTTTGAAGACTTTCCACATCATAAAGTACTTGTGTTGTCTTAGTAGCCTGTACTGATGACAACACAGGTTGCATATGCATTGGTGTAGGATACACCTGCTAATATCTATGGTTTCTAGCTTGACAGGTCGATATCCAGCAACAGTTTTCCTTTTCTTTTTTCATTTTAAAGCCCTCTTGATTAGATTCACAAGAGTCCAGGCAAATATAATTTTACTCATCTTTGTTAAGCATACTCCATAGCTGGCTAAAAGCCCATCATTCCTACATTTTAAGCCCTAGTTCAAAAATTCAAATCCCATTCTCAGGCACCATCTGCTCAACCAGCTGTTCACTTCTGAAATCCTTCTTTCTATTCTGAAGCCCTTAGCTTCAGCCAGCAGTCATGATGCAGATACCACTTGCACCCATAAGGTCTTTTGTTTCTTGCCCAGGATTTCATAATACCTAGCAAAGCTTTCTAAGAGCCTTCTGAAAATATGATTTGTCCCATAGAGGGGTTTTCAAGCTTGACCAGTCTTGGGAGGCTTTCTGTTGTGTTCTGAGTAAGTTGTTTGGAAAGATAGTTAGCTTCTTTATTCATATTTTCTCAAAAACTATATTGTGGGTCTTTTTATTCATGTTGTGTTGATCAATACACAACCACTTTTTCTTTTACTCCTGTGGTGTACCCTACTACCTACTGCTTCCCCTTCCCCTCTTCCTCCTATGGGATAAGGGTTCATAGGTAAGTAGCAAAGGCTAGCCTCTCTGCGAGGTAGACCACCACCCAGCCAGTGTTCTGTATCAGTCTGGGATAGACTGTGCTCTAAACTCAACACCACCAAATCCTGCTCAACTGAATTTGTCCAAGGTCCAAGAATTGCTGATCATAGTTCTGTTTGGAGATGCAAGCCAACAAAACCCAAGTTGGTTCCTAGACCATAACTGAGAATCAATAAGCATTTATTAAGCACCTACTAAGTGCCAGGCACCTTCCTAAGTGTTGAAGATGAAAAGAGAAGCAAAAAAAAGCCCTCAAGGAACTGAGATAACTGTGATTGCAGGGAGCCATTTGTCAACGTTTACTTATCTGTTTGTTTCATATCTTCCTAATTTAATCTTATTTTGAAGTTTATTTTAAAGTACTGTGAATGAAAAAGCATTTAAGTCCTTATTATGTGCCAAGTACTGCTAAGTGCTGGAGATATAAATAGATAAAGAAGATAGTTGCTGCTCTCCAGGAGGTTACAGTCTCTCTTAAAACCCAAAATGTGTCTCTTACTTAACATTGATCTTCTGAGACTAACTTCTCTTTCCCACCCCCACTTTGTTTTACCTCCATGTTTGTGGGAAAAGTTAATATGTTAAGTAGAAAGATTTTGTTACAGCATGAACTAAGTACCACCATACTTTTACACAGTAGCCATAGCTGACATCATAAATGATGCTTTTAAGTGTACAAAGCATTTTACACACATTGCATTTGATCCTTACAACCACCCTATGTATGAGCTGTACGTATTGATATTCTTGATTTTACAGATCATGAGACTTAAGACTCAAAAACATTAAATGACTTTCCCAGGGCCACACATCAAGTAAGGAACAAAGATAGGATTTGAACACAAGTCTTGTTACATTTCTTTTCACCATCATCTTTCATAAATAAACCCTGTTATAATGCTGGCAAGCAATCTCCTTTAATCTCCCCCTTTCCCTTATACCAGCTCCATCACTGTTTGTTTGCCCAGTTGCCTAAGACACAAATTTAATGGTTAACCTAAGTTTCAGCTGACCTTTGAATTCACCAAATATTTCTTTTACTTTGTATGGGTTTTGTGCTGGATGCTAGAGGTAGAAAGACAAAATAGTTCCTACCCTCCCAGAGCTAAACATTCTGTGTCGGATTCACTGAATGTATAAAACACAATATGTACAGAATATATACAGAGTAATTTTGGGGGGTGAGGGAAAGAGGAGGAGAGAATGTTAAAAACTTGATGGAGAGGGAACAGGAAAAACCTAACTCTCTAAACTGTCTTCGGGATCCATCAGACCAACTTTAGGAGAGAATGCCTCTTCAGTATGGGGGACTACTTATGTAAAAATATGGAGGTAGAGGGTTTAATGACTTATGTTAGGAATAGCTTGCAGGCTGTTTTTGTTATAAAAGACAGGGCATGCAATTAGACTAAAAAGTTATGTGGGAGTCAGATTGTGAAAAGCCGTAAAATCTAGGTCAGGGTTTTTCTTTAAATTTTTTTGTTAGAGACACTCTATTTTAGGAATATCAGTTGGTAGACATGTGAAGAGTGGATTGGGAAGGAGTAGAAGTAGGAAGACCAATTAACAGACTATTGATGAGGTCATGATCTGGTATAAAGGCTATGTGAGTGGAGTCAACAGGATATGTCAGAGACCTACAAGTAGAATTAGTGAAGCTTGGCAACTGATGGCACATGGGGGTTGAGAGAGAAAGAATGGGGTTAAAATAACTCTAAGATTGTGAATTTGAGCCATCAATAGAAATGGAGATCTTTAGAAGGGAGGAGGTGGTGGCTTGGGAAGAAATACAGTTCTTATTTTAAACATGTTGAGTTTGAGATGCCTATAGGACATCCAGGATGAGATGCCTACATACCCTTGAATTTCTAGGTAAATTAATTTTTCCTTGTATTCTACTCATCATTATGATTCTTGAAATGTGTCTAAAAACACTATTCTCATGGTTCTGTCTCTGATGATGTTTGTATAATGTGGTTTTTTCATGGGACAAATGAAAAATGCTTAGTGGTGTATATATAGTTATGATGCATGATCATCTCTAAGGAGATATTAAGTGGGCTTACATTGGTTCACTTTGCAAGTGATTTGCTTTATCAATAGTTTGTCCAAGTACAGAGTGATTCTTAAACTGTCTTTTTGGTCTTTAAGTGCCTAAGCAAGGATTCTTTTATCTCTCTAATAATAATAAAAATTGTAAAAAGCTGTAGTGGATCTTATCTTTTTAACATTTGAAGTAACATTTTAACATTTAAAAAAGCACACAACTTTTTTATGCTAGTTGCTCACTGTGGATGGACAGTTATTCTCCCCAAACCATATTAAGGTTGGAAGAAAAAAATAGTAGAAAGATTATGGAATTGGGCAGCAGGAGACCTGGAATCTAATCCTAACCCTACCATTAACCAGCTTTGTAGTTTGGGGCTAGTTGATTTGTACTCCCCAGTTTTCTCTTATAAATTATTGTAGTTGGGCTGGTTTCTAAGTTTTGGGATTCTACAGGGAAATTTTATTCAACATTGAGACTTTTCCAGCCATCAGTAAAGCAGTTAATCATTCTGGTTAGTGAGCTATCATTAAGCACTGATCCTTTGGATATTCCATTGAAGCTTATTTTCAAGCTGGTTAAAGTTTGTTAACTTTCTAGGATGGTTGAACGATATTCCTGAGATGGTTCATTTGGATATTCTTTTCTCTTTTACCTGTTTGAAATTTTCCTTTGTTTAGATGAACGGTTTCAGCTTTTCTGTTTACCTCGGGAAGTCACTTAACCACTCTGGGCTCCAGTTTTCCTCATTTGTACAATGGAGTGATTGGATTTAGATAATTTCCAGGTTCCTTCCAACTTGAAATGGTCCTGGAGCCCAAGACTCTCTTCAAGGACTTCTTCTTTCTATGAAATTAGACCTCTTACTGATCTGTCTCTAACTAAATTTTTCTAACATATTCTGACCTCAGAAAATAATTCTACCTTTGTCCATGAAGGAAAATGGATTTGTTTTGACTCCTAAATATCTCTGTGTGTTGGTGGTTTGTCAGGGGAGGGGAAAGGTCATTTTTATCAAACATATAATCAGATTCAGTTTCTGCAGCCATCAACACTGGCTATACTAGTATATTTGTGGAGCTGCCTGTTCATAAAATGGACTTAACTCAATAGGCATTCCTAAAAGCTCCATTTTTACAGTTCAAAATTGCTCTCTAAAGTGTTTTCTGGGCTATTGAAGTGACTGCTTAATTCAGCAATTACTTTTGATACACAGCATGCTGATTTTTCAATATAAAATGGCACTAAACTATATTCCTCAATGGAATGGAATTCATAACAATCCCTTTTTGGAATATGTTGATAACAATCCTTTCAGCTCTTTTTAAAACTTTGATGGATAGTATTGGATTCTTGTTGCTGGTGGAGATTCTGGTTGCTTTGCTTTTAATTTCATGTCAGCTGAAAAAAAGGTTCATCAGCAGATTGGCTTTGTGAATTTTAAATCATTTTTGGGAGGTGTGATTTTGTGGTATTTTTGCTAATTGTAATTGATTTCCGACTTTTGCAGTATTTAAGATTACCTGTCATTTGGGGGTGATTGGAGACTATAATCTATAAACTATGGACTGTAGCAATTTCCACATCGAAGAATATTTTCTGCATATTCTTACCATTGTCCTTTTGGTGCACATTACAAGGTATCTGATGAAGATTGTTCATGAGTCCATGCAGAATGCTGCATAACTGAAAACTAAACTCTTCTGCATGGAGTTCTTTGCCGAAACACTGTCAGATCATGTACGTAGGTGGATGTAATATGCATTAGAAGACACAGCTCTCTGTACTAAGACGCCTTAGATCTGCATCTTTTCATGGGAGGCAAAGCTGGAGGTGACTGCAGGGCTGGAGGAGAGAGATTTTACATTTCTTAACTGCTAGGTATTTAGGTGCTTGGGAATATGATAGGATGGGTCCCTCTCTTTGATACATTCCTTCCTGTATTTTTGTCATTCTCCTTATTATAGATCCATATGCCTTCCATTCATATCATGACCAAAGAATATAGGTTCATAGGTTTAGAGTTGGAGGGGACCTGGGAGGCAATAGTAACCCAGCCCCCTCATTAAATAGATGAGGAAACTAAGATGTAGAAAGGTGAAAGGGCTTGTTCAAGTTCCTATGAGAAGGAAGTGGCAAAACTGAGGTCTTATTTCCTTTATACCACTCTGCTTCCTAACATTGCATGTGTATACTAAAAGAGCAAGGTGAATCAAAAGTCTTCATGCACCTTTGCTTGTACACTGATGCCAAGAACTGTTCATGTGACAGTGGTTTTCCCATTTTTGTGGGGGGAAAAGATCTAGTATTTAAGGAATTAATATGGACTTGAAAGGGAGGTCATCTAGTTCAACCTGTAACTGACATGAATCTCCCCCACTTTTTGTCAGTCTTTACCGATTTATTTTTTATAAAGCAACAAAACAAAATTCCCTAGAACCTGTTCTACAGACTATGTGAAAGGCCTTCACCCCCAATGTCTTATTACCTATAGAGTTCTTCCTTATACTGATTTCCTCCTATCTTCCTTCCTATGATTTTCTCCCTGTAGTTCATGTTCTTTTTTTCTGGAAGCAAGTAGAAGGAATCTAATGCCTTTTCTGCCTGACAGCCTTTCAAACATTTCAGCATTAAAATCATATCCTCCTTAAGTATTTTTATTGTGCTCTTGAACAGAAGTGTAGGAGTAGGAGTTCTTAATGATCATTATAACATCATCCCTTTCTGCTTTTCTAGGGCAGATCCACCAGGAAACTTCTCTTCAGTCTTATTTTCTAACCCTAGAATTCTTGAGTCCTCTTCTTCTCATAGTTTTTAATTATACAGTTTAGAACTGAACATAACTGTGATATTAGGTTATCATCAGCTCTTGTTGATTGTCAATGTCTTATCAAGTCAAGTCAGTATGCATTGATTAAATACTTGCTATATGCCAGGCATGGTGTTAAATGTTTGAGATGCAAAGAAAAGCCGTGCCCCGCTCCCCCCCGCCCCCCTTCAACTTCCTACTCTCAAGGAGTTCATATTCTAAAAGGAGGAGATGGTATGAACACAGTGACATAAAAGACATAGGTGGGATAACCCGAAGATAACTTTACAGAAAAGGCTCTAGCCTTGAGGGGGATTAGGAAAACTGAGGAAGGGGAACAAACATTTATTGTTTAAAATGTGTTGTTTGTCACAGTGCTAAGCATTACAAATATAAAGGACCAGTAATTATTAGCAATATACCTTGGAGGTGTGATTCTGACCCCTTTCCCTAGGAAGATCACAAATCACCTGTAATTTAACAGGTAAGTTTTCAAGAGTCTCCTCAGTATTAGAGAAGCTAGTGAATTTTTGTACACATAGATAGTAAATTTCAGAGAGAATTTGACCCTAGGTCTTTCTGATTCTAAATCTATCACTCCACCCACTAACATACTTATCAATAATTTCAAAATGTGGGTAGTTGCTGTGTTTGGGAGTATGACATCCTTATATTATCTTTAAAATTTTTAAATTTCCATATTGTCTTGTTCATTCTTGGTTAATTTTCAGTCCATCAAGAATCCCTGTTTTTTTCTTCTGTGATTATATGTGACAAGTTCTATTCTTTCTTAAATTTGTGTAATTTGCTTTCTTTCCTCAAGTATTCTACCTTACTATTGCTGACTTTCCTGAATTTAATTCTGTATATTTTTGACCACTTTTGCAGTTTGAGTTGAATTCAAATCCTGGCTTTCAGGTTGTTAATGTACTTTTGTACTTAGCTGCAAATTCAGTGAATATGCCTTCTCTTCCAAAGGATTCGTTAAACTGTAAAAACTATTTGAGCACAGCCTTCTAGATGCTTCTTGTGTCCTTCTGTTGTCACTGTCATCATCACCGTGTCTGACTCTTGGTGACCCCAGAGACCATACTCTCCATGGGATATTTTTGGTAAAGATTCTGGAATTGTTTGCCATTTCCTTTTCTAGTGTATTAAGGCAAACAGAGGTGAAGTGACTTGCCCAGGGTCACACAACTGGTAAATGTCTGAGTCTGAATTTGAACTCAGATATTTCTGACTTCAGGCCCAGTGCTCTATTCAGAGAACCATCTGTTCTCCTATATCCTTCTAGGTTGCCACTAGTCCATCTTCTTGAGTATTGATACTTTACTCAGTTTTGCAGGCATGGTATGACTTGTGTGGCTTAGAGTTTATTTTCCTTTCTCTTTCAGTTAGTATGTTTTATGAGACAGAATAAGAGAGGAACTTTGATAAACCTAAACCAGAAAAAGATTATATTGATTGTTCCCTTGATTTAAATAATTTGTAACTGTCACGACAAATCCTAATAAAACAGGATTAAAAAAAACACATGTGGCTACAAAAATCAGATACTTTTTCAAAAAACCGTGTAGCTAGAGTACCTCTACACTTAATTATAATAACTGTTACTTTTTAACTTTGACAGATCAGGTCATACCCCCTCGATGATATATATAGTTTGTAACCCATTCACATCTTTTTCTTTTTTCTTCCTTTCTTTTAAAAATCTTGGTGTTATCTTTTTTTCTCATTTTAATTTCTAAAGATAACTCTCTTCCTTGTGATCCTTGTGAAAGAGAAAAAAGAAAAAAAGACAGTTCAATAACGCTAAGCAGCACACTGTGTCTGAGAGTATATATACTATTCCACATCAGTCAGCCCTCCCCCACCTGTGGCAAAGAGGGGAGGGAGGTATATTTTCTTAGCTCTTTTTCTTCAGGGCCAATCTTAGTTATTATACTTAACACAGCATTTAGTTTCCTTTTGTTGTTCTTCCCATTTGCAGTCATTGTGTATCTTGTTTTCCTTGTTCTGTTTACTTCATTCTGCATGAGTTCATGTAAGACTTCCCACATATCACTTAGTTGTTTCTTATGGTGCAGTAATATTCCATTACATTCGTGTACCACAATTTTAGTCATTCCCTGATGAATAGAAATTATGCAATTCCCAGACTGCTTGTCCAACTAGCAAAGTTGCATCCTACTTCTCTTTAAGAAATGCCAAAGTCAGATGGTTGCTTCTCTCCAAAGCCCCCAGTACTTTTAATCCTTGGTCATATTAAAGTCTTGAATTGTCTCCACTTTTTAAAGTCTCCGCTTTTCAATTTGGGTTTCTTAACCTTTTTGTGTGTCTCTTAGACTGCTTTGGTGCTCTGGTGAAATCTATGGAACTCTACTCAGAATATTTTTCAATTCATAAAATAAATGGAATTACAAAGACAATTATATATATTTAAAGTAAATGTAATTTTTCCCATTCACATTCAGAAAACCCCTGAAATGCAAGTGTTTCTGGACCCCAGCATGTAGCTTCTTTGACAGAGAGAGCTCAAAATTAAAGATCTACCATGTGTCTGTTGTAGTGGGGTTGTGATCTCTTTCCCAAACTCTTTTGTCTCTTTTCTTATTCTATTAATAGTCTGTGGTATGTTTCCATTACAGTATTCTTTAAAAATATTTCTCCTACTCAACTCTTGCTTTTCATATCAGTGTTCCCTACCATACTTCTCTTCTCAGGTTCCTGGATTTCCTCACATGAGTATATACCTTAAAAGGAATAGTAGAAATTCAGCTGCTGAGATGGAGGAAGGGAGGACATCTCAAGCAGAGGGAAACAGTTTGAACAAAGGCATAGAAACAAGAGAGTCCCATGTGCTTTTGATGGGGAGAGAGTGTGGCAGTTGGACCAGAGAAAAGTCAGATGAAGTCAGACTAGAAAGGTATTGGGGACTTAAGGCTCTTAGTTCTGAAAGGAATTGATGGCAGAAAAAGGGCCAATAAGTTTTCTCCTCATTAAAAGAACCCACTTTCCCTGCTCAAATTTTTTCATAAAGCTTTTACTTTGTTTGAAGAAGCATAGGGACAAAAAAAATTAAGCTGTGCTCATGAATTTCTAGAAATAGCTTTGATTGTCAATGAAGAAAAAGATAGCTATCTATTCCTCTTCAAAGGAACAAAGCCATACTTAGAGCACAAGAATTACTGGCAAAAACATTTTTTTTATTTTGGGAATCATATTTTTTTCTCCATTGGTTGAGGCAGTCTCTCTAGTGAGGCTGTCACTTTAAGCTGCTGTTTTGTTGTATATTTGTAGCAATCTGATTTATTTTAGAGTGGGCTGCTTTTCTTGTGAAACTAATTTGGCATCTGGTGAGAGAAATCACAAGTGGGAAAAAATCATCCCTCCTATAAAATTAATTGTAATCTTGTGTCAGTCAAAACAGATTGGACACTGTATGTTTTGAGGGAATTTTTAACTTCTTTTTGGCTTTAGACAGGCTTCAGACAGATTCTGGATAGTATTTAACACTACCCAGAGCAATCACATTAGTTCCCTTATATGTACTTACGTGCTCACTCAGTCCTCTATTTTTAGATGGTATATGTGTTAGAAAAAAAACCAATACATAATTCAAGAAACATTGGGAGACTTATATGAACTGATTCAGGTCAAAGAAAGCAGTGCTGGGGGCAGGGGGTGGGGCAGGGAACATGCACAATAGCTACATTAATGTAAATGAAAATAATACTAGTGGTCAATTGAACTCAGGTAGTGACCAATGTTATTTCTGAAGGACTGATGATGAAACACACCTCCTTCCTCTTGATAGAGATGTGGAAGACTACTAGTGTAGACTATTGTACAAATTGTTAGACCAGTTTGTTCTTTTGATTGGTTTTACTTAATAATTTTTCTTTGGAATGGCATTAAAATGGGATATTGGGAAATATCTTGGATGGAAGGGGAAAAAATCCCCTAAACAGACCAGTAGACATCAATAAAACAACAGAAAATCTTGGTAACTAAATAGATTTGTGGATTCATGTATAATCATTATTATCTGTTCTATATGGAAATGTTTGTTTTATTTGGGCCATGCTAAGTTCTGAATTTTAAAAATTATAAGAATAAACTAAATAAATTTGTTATTTATCTAAAATAGAAACCTCAGAGAATAAGGATAAATGAGCAACTCAAATTTGTAAATCTCAGTCTCTTATACAAATACAAATTCTTCTCTTATTGTAGCTCTTTGAAGATGTTTTCGGGTACTTTCAGCTTTTTTTCTGTTGTCTGAACATTCTTCTGCTCGTGAATGACCTCCATTATTTCAGTACCCCAGGTGTGAGTGTCTCCATAAAAATTTCTTTTTTTCAGTCCAGCATGGGGTCTTCTCTATGGCTCAACCTCATGGCTGTCTTTAGGCTTAGTGATGGGCTAATCAGTCTCTTAATACCCTCTCTTCCCCAAATTTCTTGTTGGTTATCTTCTTTTCTACTACTGGGGTCTCAACCACATAGTGACAAATTTGGGCCTGTAGCACTCCGGGTAACTGTCAGTCAGTCAGTTCACAAGCTGTATTTTAGTCAACAAGTTATATTAAATGCTCACTATCTAGACACTATGCGAAGTGTTGGTTATTCAAAGAGAAAAAGTGAAACCGGCCCTGTCTTCAAGAAATGTACATTCTGTTGGACAAAATAACATTTAAACATTTTGATAGGTTGATATATACATACACACACATGTATTCAAAGTAAATAAAAGGTAATTTAGTGGGTGGTAAAAGCACTAGTAATTGAGGGGGATTCACTGTTGTGGATACTACAGTGAGGAAGCTGAAACTATGATGTCAAACTTGGAGATCTTCCAGGTTAATGGATTACAATCTACTTGTAAGCAATTTTGAAATATCAACATACTTTGAAAGAGAGATCTATTCATAATACAAATGTCAGGTCAAGGAGTGGCACCCTTAAGTGAACAGAAAAAAAAGGAAGAAGTAGGAAAACATTGCTTTAGGAATGAGGCAGCACCCCTTCCTTCCACCCCTGTCCCTAAAGAAGTTTGGGGTTTGGAGATGGGAGACAGACAGACACAGGCACAGATTCCCTTGGTCTAACAGTGACTAGGATAGTAACAAACTCTCCCCTTAAGTCTGTGTTTACCTGTTCTCATTGGTTTAATTTATGTTTAGTTTTTGCTAATTTTTTTAAAAATGTTTTTAGCTAATGCTAAATTTTGCATCTCCATTTGGGAGTTTTGACCTTTTCCTTTATCTTTTCAGGAAAGTCTTCAACTACATGATTTTCTTGTTGAGATTATTCTTGTTAATGAATCTTTTTCCCCCCTTCCAGGTTGTTTGCATTCGTTCCACATGGAGTGCCCTCTCTCCAAAGCTGAGTTGTGACACGCGGCCTCTTATATTAAAGACGCTAAGTGAACTGTTTGCTCTAGTACCTTCACTGACCGTGAACTCAGCTGAATATGAGGTGTGTATTTGAAACCCACAGAGTCAGTCTTTCCTTTCTTTGTGGGGATGATTTTGTGTATGGTCACAACTTTTGATACAGTCACCTTTTTGCTTCCTTCTTCAACAAATAGTATTTTGGTTTTAAGAACGAAGGTTTGCACCCTACAGAGCCTGAAATATGACACTTTTTTACCTGTATTCCTCCAGGATCTTGACCATATGTCATGGAAAATTGGCATCTTAGTCTTGTGCTTTAATTGGTAGATAATATTGTCACTGCAACAAAATCAATCTTTTATAATTATAGTGGAAAAAAGAAGCCCCAAATAGTTTTATTTAATATAAGATTATTTATTTCACTTTTTACATTCATTTTCACAAAATTTTGGGTTCCAAATGTTCTCCCCATTTGTCCCCTCCCCACCCCAATACACCAAGCATTCTAATTTTCCCTATCAGCAATCTGCCCTTTCTTCTACCATCTCTCCCTTCTCTTGTCCCCATCTTCTCTTTTGTGCTGTAGGGCCAGATGACTTTCTATTCCCCATTAACTGTATTTCTTATTTCCTAGTAGCAAGAACAATACTCAACAGTTGTTCCTAAAACTTTGAGTTCCAAATTCTCCCCATCCCTCCCTCCCCATCCATTCCCTTTGGGAAGGCAGGCAATTCAATATAGGCCATATCTGTGTACTTTTGCAAATGACTTTGATAATAGTCGTGTTGTGTAAGACTAACTGTATTTCCCTCCATCCTATCCTGCCCCTCATTGTTTCTTTTCTGTCTTTTGATCCTGTCCCTCCCCAAGAGTGTTGACTTCAAATTGCTCCCTTCTCCCATTGCCCTCTCTTCCATCATCCCTCCCTCCCTGCTTCTCCCCCACTTTCCTGTACTGTAAGATAGGTTTTCATACCAAAATGAGTGTGCATTTTACTCCTTCTTTTAGTCGAATGTGATGAGGGTAAACTTCATGTTTTTTTCTCAGCTCTCCTCTTTTTCCCTCCACTAAAAAGTCTCCTGCTTGCCTCTTGAATGAAATATAATTTACCCCATTCCATTTCACCCTCTCTCCTCCCGCTACATTTCTCTCTCACTGTTTACCTTAATTTCTTTTAAGATATGGTCCCATCCTATTCAATTCACTCTGTGCTCTCTGTCTCTCTATGTGCGGGCATGTGTGTATGTGTGTGCGTGCACGCGTATGTATGTGTGTGTGTGGTGCCACCAACTACCCAGATACTGAAAAGTTTTAAGAGTTACAAATAATTGTCTTTCCATGTAGGAATGTAAACAGTTCACCTTTGGTAAGTCCCTTCTGACTTCTCTTTGCTGTTTACTTTTTCATGCTTCTTCTCATTCTTGTATTTGAAAGTCAGATTTTCTTTTCAGCTCTGGTCTTTTCATCAAGAATGCTTGAAAGTTCTCTGTTTCATTGACAGACCATATTTTTTTCCCCTGGAGGATTATACTCAGTTTTGCTGGATAGGTGATTCTTGGTTTGAGTCCTAGTTCCTTTGACTCCTGGAATATCCTATTCCACACCCTTCGATCCCTTAATGTAGGAGCTGCTAGATCTTGTGTTATCCTTTTTTTTTTTTTCATTTCATTTATTTATTTATTTGTTTGTTTTTGGTTTCTGAATATTTATTTATTTATTTAACTTTTTCATTCATTTTCACAAAATTTTGAGTTCCAAATTTTCTCCCCTTTTATCCCCTCCCCCACCCCAATACACCAAGCAATCTAATTTTCCCTATCTCCAATCTGCCCTCTCTTCTGTCATCCCTCCCTTCTCTTGTCCCCATCTTCTCTTTTGTCCTGTAGGGCCAGATGACTTTCTATTCCTCATTAACTGTATGTCTTCTTTCCTAGTAGCAACAACAATACTAAACAGTTTTTCCTAGAACTTTGAGTTCCAAATTCTCCCCATCCCTCCCTCCCCATCCATTCCCTTTGGGACGGCAGGCAATTCAATATAGGCCATTTCTGTGTAGTTTTTCAAATGACTTCCCTGATAGTCGTGTTGTGTAAGACTAACTGAATTACCCTCCATCCTATCCTGCCCCTCATTGTTTCTCTTCTGTCTTTTGATCCTGTCCCTCCGCAAGAGTGTTGACATCAAATTGCTCCCTCCTCCCTTTGCCCTCCCTTCCATCATCCCCCCCACCCCCCTCCTCTTATCTCCTTCTCCCCCACTTTCCTGTACTGGAAGATAGGTTTTCATACCAAAATGAGTGTGCATTTTAATTCCTTCCTGTAGTCAAATGTGGTGAGGGTAAACTTCTTGTTTTGTTTTTTTTCCTCAGCTCTCCTCTTTTTCCCTCCACTAAAAAGTCTCCTACTTGCCTCTTAAATGACATATAATTACCCCCTTCCATTTCCCCCTCTTTCCTCCCACTACATTTCTCTCTCACCATTTACCTTAATTTCTTTTAAGATATGGTCCCATCCTATTCAATTCACTCTGTGCTCTCTGTCACTGTATGTGTGTGCATGTGTGTATGTCTGTGTGCGTGCATGCGTGTACATGTGTGTGTGGTCCCACCAGCTACCCAGATACTGAAAAGTTTTGAGAGTTACAAATATTGTCTTTCCATGTAGGAATGTAAACAGTTCACATTTGGTAAGTCCCTTAAGACTTCTCTTTGCTGTTTACTTTTTCATGCTTTTTCTCATTCTTGTGTTTGAAAGTCAGATTTTCTTTTCAGCTCTGGTCTTTTCATCAAGAATGTTTGAAAGTCCTCTGTTTCATTGAAAGACCATATTTTCCCCTGAAGTATTATACTCAGTTTTGCTGAGTAGGTGATTCTTGGTTTGAGTCCTAGTTCCTTTGCCTTCTGGAATATCCTATTCCACGCCCTTCGATCCCTTAATGTAGAAGCTGCTGGATCTTGAGTTATCTTCATTTTATTTCCACAATACTGAAATTGTTTCTTTCTAGCTGCTTGCAATATTTTCTCCTTGACCTGGGAGTTCTGGAATTTGGCCACAATGTTCCTAGGAGTTTCTCTTTTTGGATCTCTTTCAGGCGATGATCGATGGATTCCTTCAATGCTTATTTTACCCTCTGGTTCTAGAATGTCAGGGCAGTTTTCCTTGATAATTTCATTAAAGATGATGTCTAGGCTCTTTTTTTGATCATGGCTTTCAGGTAGTCCCATAATTTTTAAATTGCCTCTCCTGGATCTATTTTCCAGGTCAGTTGTTTTTCCCATGAGATATTTCACATTCTCTTCCATTTTTTCATTCTTTTGGTTTTGTTTTATGATTTCTTGGTTTCTCAGAAAGTCATTAGACTCCATCTGTTCCATTCTAATCTTGAGAGAACTATATTCTTCAGTGAGCTTTTGAACCTCTTTTTCCATTTGGCTAATTCTGCTTTTGAAAGCATTCTTCTCATTGGCTTTTTGAACCTCTTTTGCCAATTGAGTGAGCCTATTTTTCAAGGTGTTATTTTCTTCAGCATTTTTTTGGGTCTCCTTTAGGAAGGTATTGACCCGTTTTTCATGCTTTCCTTGCATCTCTCTCATTTCTCTTCCCAGTTTTTCCTCCATCTGTCTAGCTTGCTTTTCAAAATCCTTTTTGAGCTCTTCCATGGCCTGAGCCCACCGGACATCCACCTCGGATGTCTGGGATAGAGAGGCCCCGACCTCCATGTCTTTCCCTGATGTCATGCATTGTACTTCCTAATCAGAAATGAAAGGAGGAAGGAACATCTCTTCCCCAAGAAAGTAGCTCTCTATGGTCTTATTTTGCTTCCCTTTTCTGGGCATTTTCCCAGCCAGTTACTTGACTTCTGAGATTCCTCTCCACCCCTGCCTAGATCTGCCCAGATAGTGCTTGGGGTCTGAGATTCAAATGCTGTTCCCCAGCCTCGGGGCTTTCCTCAGCGGCCGTGGCTGCTATTCAAGGTGAGTTTAAGTTCTGGTGCTCAGGTGGGGGCAGGGCCGCCTCCCAGGCTCAGTTCCCTCAGGGGGTTTATGCAGAGACCTTTGGTAATCGCCCTGAGCTCCTGCCTGCTGCTCCGGGAGTCCCTGGCCACAGCTGCCTCTGCTGCTGCCTCTGCTGCTGCCTCCTGAGTGGGCCTGAGTCACGGAGACACCCCGCTCCCTTCTTGGCCAGCCCAGACGTCTCTCTCACTGACCTGGAGCACCTGTGGGAGGAGGGACCTTCACAACCGCCGGAGGTTCCGTCCCTGAAGCCTGCTTGGCTCTGCTCCTCTGGGGCCACAGGGCCAGGGCAACACAGGGGTGGGCTCTGCTGTTCGGCGCAACGGACCCCTGGGGCGGCTTTCCAGGGCTCTCTGGAATGGAAATCTCTTCCACTGTGTTGGTGCGCGGCTTGCAGTACTCCAGAATTTGTGGGGAGTTCTTTTTACAGGAAATTTATGGGCTGTGGATTTGGAGCTAGCATACGTGAGTCTTTCTACTCTACCAGCTTGGCTCCTCCCCCCAAATAGTTTTTAAAATAATATGGTACATAAAAATTTTGGTAACAATTTTAATTTATTTCATAAATATTTGAATTCTAAAAAATAATTCCTAAATGCCTCATGGAAAGCTTGGTTGGTTTGCTTAATAATTCAGGGCCCCGTTGTCTGTGTATTTTTCCTTTACTTCCATGCTTGCTTGGTTGCTAACATTTATTTTACTGGAGAGTGCGAATTTAAGTAATTGTTCACATTGCCTTGATGTAGAAAGCTGAAATATTTGATAGGAGATAGGAAGTACCCTTCTATAAAATTCATGTACTGCTAGTTGACATTTTATTAAAATTATGTGGCTAAGTAATGATAAAGTAGTAATAGAAATAACATTTATGGACTCTGTTAAGGTTTGCAGGTTGTTTGTGTACATCATCAATTTGAACATTGTAATGACCTTGTGGAATGATATTTATTATTAATATTATCATCCCAGTTTTACAGGTAGGGTAATTAAGGCTCAGTAATCTTACGTGGTTTGCCCATGGTCACAATGCTGGTAAATGTCACTGGTTGAATTTGAACTCAGTTCTTCTGGATTGTAAACCAGCACATTTTATTTTGTGCTATAAAAAGCCTATATATGAGTGTGTGTTTCTACATTCCATCTTCTTTCTATTTTCCCCTAACCTTTATTTTCTTTAGCTCAAAATTTTATTTTAGCCTTAAAGAATAAAACCTTTTGTTTATTTTGCATGGTATTTAATATATTTTTGCTCTCTGTCATCTCTGCCCATTAGAGTTCTCTGTATTGCATCTTAAATATTAGAGGTAATGATTAGATAACATAAAATGGAAGATTTGTTTCCAACATCAGATTAATTCTGTATAGAATATAGTACATGAAGATATATTTGCCAAATGACACTTCACTTGATATGGTAGCTTCCATCTATTTAAAACCAAGAGCAGCAATTCTTTGTATTAGAGATAAATTTGAGAGGTTCCCAGGAAGAATAACATGAAACCCAGGATGTTCATTATTATCACTATTATTGTAGATATAGTGTTAGAAATTCTATCTACAACAATAAGACAAGAAAAAGAAATTGAAAAAAGAAGCCTTGACAAGGAGAAAACAAAATGAGTACTTTTTATAGATAGCTAAAAATTAATTAGTTAATAGTTAATAAGTAAGAGGATAAAATATATCAACAGTAAAACCAGTCAGGAAGAAATAGAAATTCCATTCAAGATAGTTATAAATTGTATAAAATATTTGGGACTCAACCTACTAAGACACATAGAGACATCTAGGTGATCTAGTAGATAGAAAGGTAAACTTGGAATTAAGAAGGCCTGAATATGAATCTTGCCTCTGACCCTATTTTACCTTATCAGCCTCAGATTTCCTCAAGGGAATTATATATATTTAATGGGGTTGTTGTTAGGATCAAATGAGATAACCTATGGTAAAGTATTTTTAAAACTTTAAAGTACTCTATATAAATTCTAGCTGTGTGAATATAGCTGGGCCATCTTCAGTCTTCCTGTCGACTATCTGGCCACTGGACCCAGATGACTCTGGAGGGGAAAGTGAGGCTGTTGACCTTGCACAGCTCTCCCTCCCTCAAATCAAAGTCACCTGCAAGTCATGTCATAATTTCCCTGATATCCTGGTCCTCTTCGAAAACGAAGGACAAACACAGCAACCATGTGAATATCACTGTAAAGCACTTTTCACAGAAATAAAGATGGATATAAATGTGAATCTCTTGTTAGATTGAGCTAATCTAATTAAAATAACAATACTATCTAAATTTATTTATTCAGTACCTTATAAATTATGAGATGATTTCTTTATAAAACTTAGGGAAAAAATAACCACATAAATCTAGAAGAACAAAAGACCAAAAAGGTCAAGAGAAATAATGAAAAAAGTGAGAAAGAAAGGGGTCTATGGCAGCAGCAAATTGCCAGCTATACTGCCAAGTAGTAGTCATCAAAACTGTTTGGTACTGATTAAAAAGTAGAAGCCAAACAGTGGAATGGATGGGATAGATACACAGCAGACAGAAACAAATATAATATTGGTATAGTGTTTGTTAAATCCAGAGATGCCAACTATTGGAATAAGAGCCCCTGCTGGCAAAGCTGGAAATCAGTCTAGAGGCTATTAAGGTGTAGGTTAGCATTTCACCCAGTCTACCAAGATGAGCTCTAAATGATTATATGGCCCAGACATAAAAGGTTAAATCATACCCGACTTAGATGAGCAAAGATGAATGAAATTTCTTTTTGTGCCTGTGAAGAGGGGAAAAGATCATGAGTGAACAATGAGTAGAGAGGGTCACAGAAGATAAAGTTGACAATTTTGATTACATAACATTAGGAAGTTTTTGCACAAACAAAATCACTACATCGAAAATTAGAAGGGAATCTGTTGGGGAATGACTGAGCAGAATGTAATGAAATACTATTGTGCTATAAGAAATGATGAACAGGAAGACTTTAGAGAGGCATGGAAAGACTTATATGAACTGATGCTGAGTGAAAGGAGCAGAACCAGGAGAACATGGTACACAGTAACAACCACAGTGTGCAAGGACTATTTCTGGTAGACTTAGCCCTTCACAGTAATTCAAGGACCTAAAACATTCCCAAAGGACTCTTGAGGCAAAATGTCATCCACAACCAGAGATAGAACTAACCAGAACGAAGCAGACTGTTTTCTCTTGTGTGGTGTTTTGTTTTGGTTCTGTTTTTCTCATGGCTTCTCCCGTTTATTTTAATTCTTCTATGCAACATGACTAAGGTGAAAATGTGTTTAATAAGAATGTACGTGTAGAGCCCATATAAGATTGCATGCCATCTTGGGGAAGGAAGGGAAGAAAATTTAAAACTTGTAGAAGTGATTATTGAAAATTGAAAACAAATAAGTAAATTTGAAAAAAAAAGTGAAATGTAAAAAGAACAAAATTCAAAGGGAAACAGTTTACTAGGGTCATGTGGTAGGAGGGGCAGAAAATTTTGCCTCAAGTTTCTTTGATGCAGTCTCATTTCCAAGATGTATAATAACTGATTCAAATTTATAAGAACATAAACAATTCCCCAGTAGATTAATAGCACAGTGTTTGGCACATAGTACATATTCAATAAATGTTTATTGACTGACAGATAGATGTGTGTATCTTTTGATCCAGCAATGCCACTACTAAGGCTATACCCCAGAGAGATCAAAGAAAGAGAAAAAAGAGGCCCATATGACCAAAAATATTTGTAGCCACTATTTTTATAGTGGTAAAAAATTGGAAACTAAGGGAATGTCCATGGAGGATTGACTGAACAAATTATGATCTATGAATATAATAGAACATTAGTATTGTGCCATAAGAAATGATGAAAGGACTGATTTCAGAGAAACCTGGAGAGACTTACATGTACAAAATCTTTCCTTCTGCCCTATAATATAATCTGTGGAAATGCTCATTTGATTCATTTGGTGTTTATTAAGTTCAGGATATTAAAAAGGAAAGAAAAAAGGTTTACATTTATGTTCCAAGTGAACATAAGGTTGTTGTGGATTTCTTTTCATGCCAATACTTTTGACTTGATGTCCTAACAATATCAGTAGAAAAAAGTTCCCATAGCACTTTAAGGTTTCTACTTTGATCTTCATAGGACCCCATAAACAAGGTTTTATTATTATCCTCTTTTTAACATATGAAGCTCAGAGAGCCACTGCTAGCATTTTAAATGGAATTCAGACCCAGGTCTTCTGTGGCCCTCCTCCAGGTCTTTAAACACTATGCCAAGTTGTATCAGTTTGCCAATAAAGTTCTCAAATTCTAATTTTGTATTGGTGCCATTCTTAGAATATTAGTGCTGGAGAGCAAGTCCTTATGAATCATGCAGAGCTTAAATGGTTAGGGTTGCAGACCAGACCTGTGTCTTTGTGAGTATAGGAAACTTCTTGGTGAAGAAATTGCCTCTCCCTGTGCTGGGTAGCACCTTATTTGCCTCTCTGGTTGTTGCTTCGAATACTGAATGGTTAAACGACTTTCTGGGAGGCCACACAGTCAATTTGCATCATAGGAAGAACTGTATCTACTTACTACACCAAATCTCCTCTCATTTGAGAAAGCCACCTTTACTTTACTCAGACCCTGAGAAGTTCATTCGCTTGCCCAAAGCCACACCTTGGCTTTCACACCTAGCTGCCCCATCTGCCTCTTTGTACAGTTCAAATTCCCTGTTCTATAAATTGTCAGCCTGTCATTGCAGGATTACAGAGAAGAAATGCACTTTGTGTCTCTCTGATGCAAATGATGTGCATTACATTCATCTGTGTTTTTGTCCGGTCCTCCTACTGGATTCCATCAGAGAGGATACTGATTTATCTAAGTCTTGTGTCTTCCCCAGTGCCTTCCCTGCTCAATGTTTTCACAGTAACCACTTAACAGATGTTTGTTAAATTGTTGTTGAAGTGAAGGAAATCATACTTAAAAAAAAAGAAGAAGAAGAAGAAGAAGAGGCAGGCTGTTTGCTTTCCTTCTCCGAAGCTGAAAATTGCATTTGTACATTTTTAGTTGATCAGTTATAATGCGATATATGTAAAGTGACTTCAGGCATTCATTGTTTCTGACGTGTTTTCCTCCAAATTGTGAATTTTCTTGTGGAGTAAATTTTATCAACACTTGAGGACTTACCTATTTGTAATCTATTGGTTGTAATCCATGTAAATATTAAGGAACTTGATTTGGCCCCAGGAAGGTTGCTGCTGGAATAGTTTGACCCCTTCCTTTGCTCTGGGTACCATGTTGGTATACTTTAGAATTTTTTCTCTTTTTCCATGTATGTGGTGCTCCCACTTTTCTAAATTTACTGTGCCATCATTTGTGGGGATAATAATGCCTACTCCACAAAGTTGCGATGAGACTCAAATGAGCTAATTTTTACAAAAGTATTTTGAAAACTACAAAACATTATGAAAACATACAGTAGTCTTGTTATTGGAGCAAACTGAAGTATGATGTGAGCCTGAGTTTTCTCAGTTCTCAAATGAGGAAGTTATACTAGATGGCTTCTGAATTTATAAATATATTAGAAAGATAGTAATTTCCTTCTCTAAATCCAAGATTCCTGTGATCGTTGATGTTTTTCATGATTTCTGACTTCTCTTGAGATTATTTTGTCAATTGTAAAATAAATGTGATAACTTGAAATTTAGATTTACTATTAAGTCAGTGTTCTTGTAAGCAATTGGTATCTTAAACTTACAATTTCATTCATTCATTCATTCATTCATTCATTCATTCATTCATTCATTCATTCTTTTGGCATTGATTTACGATGTGTTTATTGCGTTCCAGGTACAGGATACTTTGCTAGATGCTGTGGGGGGATGCAAAAGAATCTTATTTATATTTTTATTTTTGTTCAGATATTTGGTTTTATCGGCATAGGCAATTCCTAGAGCTTAAATTCCCTTTGTGACCATGATGGCAAATCTGTAACTTAAAACTCTGAGAGTTATTTGGATCACCAAGAAGTTCAAGTTATTTGCCCAGAGTTATGTAGTTAATATCTGTCAGAGGCATTCTGTCTCTGTCTCACCCTCTATCCTCTACATTATGCTTTTTCTCTTAACCTGTTGGCCAGTAGAAGAAATAAAAATGCATACAGTATCTTTAGATATGTTGTAATGCAAGGCTAAATGTCTCTGGTGCCATAAGAGGGAGTATCTACAAAATACTCAGAGGTGGGAGAGATCACAGATGATTTGGGGTAAGAGTGGGGATTGAGTAAAACTTCATGGAAGAAGGCAAACTTGAACCTTGGTGTGAAATTCTCCTTATACATTGAGAAAAAGTGCTTCTAAATTTGGCAAATTTCTTACGTCACCTGCATTTGTTTTCCACATGGTAGATGTATAAATTAGAAGAGTATTTATTAACCACCCACTCTATGCCAGACACTATGCCAGGCTTTGTAGATAAAAATACACAAAGATGAAATAATTCCTACCCACAATGAACATATTCTAATGAGAGATTGGATTTTTTTGAGATTTTCTGTTTATGATAAATTGATGGCATATTCTAACTATTCATTTCAACAAATTTAATACACTTATGAATGCCTACTATGTGCTAAGTGATTTAAAAGATAAAGAAATGGTCTGTGTCTCCAAGTTTACAACCTAGTAAGCACAATGAAACGTCCAGAGACAAATAGAATACAAATCAGAAAATAATAAGGAATACAAAATGACATGAGCTCAGATACAAGACTTCTTGGATGAAGAGACATTTGATTTGAGTTTTTAGAATGAATAGGATATGAATGGGCAGAGAGTGGAGGGAACAGATTCTAGATTTATTATAATAACAACTTTTGTAACTTTGCATACGTTTGTATTGACTGAAACTGGAAGGTCTTGAGTTTAAGTTGGGCAAATCAGTAAACTTTTCAGTTCCTCAGTCAACTCTTTGAGACTGGAAAGTGGCAGATCTGTAAGAGTGAAAGTAATTTCCACACTGCGAGTTTCCTAGCAGGTGAAATCATAGGTCTAATTGCCTGTCCTTTCAGACCCAGCCCTGTCTTGTTTGGTTTCACAGAACTTTTATCATTTAAAAATATTTTTGTCATGGGGGGATGTGTGTGTTCGTCCTTCGTTGCCGAAGAAAACCATGCCATCAGAGAAATGATGACATGACTTGTACTTTGTTTTGAGTGAGGGAGGGCTGTGCAGGTCACCAGCCTCACTTCTCCTCCAGAGCCATCTGAATCCAGTGACCATTCATCAGGATGACTGGAGATGACCCAGGATGAGAGAGTTGGGGTTAAGTGACTTGCCCAAGGTCACACAGCTAGTGAGTGTCAAGTACCTGAGGTGAGATTTGAACTCAGGTCCTCCTGACTCCTGCACTGGTGCTCTATGCACTGCACCCCCTAGCTGCCCCTCTATATGAAGTACTTCCTCAGATACAGAAAGAATCAGCAGATATGACTGCTAAGCTATTGTTATTAACAAATGAAAGATCGTAGAAAACAGGAGAGATGCCATAAGGTTGAAGAAGGGAAAAAATTACTCAGTTTTCAGAAAAGTGAAGAGAACAGAGTATATAAACTATGGACTTGCAATCTTTTGATTCCTAGGAAAATTCTACAAAGGATCATTAAAAAAGAAATTGTGATTTTGCGGCTACATTAATAACTCACATCAAGATGTGCGTATTCCATTTTCTGATACAAACATTTAATTGGTAGAATAAGTAAATGCCACAGACATATTTTACTTGGATTTTAGCAAAGAATTTGATAATGTTTCTTAGGTCATTTGGAGAAGACTGAGAGATTTAGACTGAATAATCTACTTGGATATATTCATAACTAGATGAATAGGCAAACTGTAACATGGCTAGAGGTTTCTAGTAGAGTGCCATGGAGATGTGTACTTGGTCCTGTATTTTTAGTGTCTGTGTCATTAACATGAGATATTTATAAAACATGTTATAATACTAAATAGTTACTAATATTAGTATCATACTCTTGGGAGGGTGAGGAACATAATAGCTGTTTTCAAACATTTGGAAATGAGATCATGCTAATGGCAGAACCAGGACCACAGGTGAAGGTGCAAAGAGAAAACTTTAGATTTGCATGGGAGGATAGGTAAGGGATGATGGAAGATTATATTTGGGTATGAAACTGATGTAAAAACAAAAGAAATTAGTAAAATTTTAAAAAGAAGATACATCGCTGGTCCTGAAACATTCATTAACCCCCAATTCTATGTCTGTGTTGGTGTGTACACCCTGTGTGTGCACATGCACACACGTTTTTAGTTGGTGATCTATATGTTGATTTTTTTATCTGTCTTGACAAAAATTTAATCTCCTTTTTTGCTGATTTTGCAGAATTTTAAAGTTCAAGTTCTCAGCTTCCTCTGGAGTCACTCTCAAAGCAAGGTAATATTAGCAGAACCAATGAAATCATAATAAAAATAGGGAAATGTTAGAAAATGATATTAAAGTTTTTAAAAGAATTCTTTCGAATTGTTAATTTGGGTAGAATTGGGAGGTGGGCAGAAAGATATGTGAATATAAATACATAATTTTACCTTTGTAATTTCTCCCCAATTTTTGTATTTTGCAATTTTGCATTATTTTAAAACTTTGCAATATTATATAATCTATCTGTCCATCTGTAGGTATATATGTATGTTTTTATATATACACACATATGTCTCTGTACATATATGTGTATATGTGCATCCTGCTGCCATACTCTTCCCCTTCAAAGTGTATTTACTTTTTAGCAAATTTTTCACATCTGAAAACTGAATAATAATATTACCATTTTCTGTTTCTATAAAGACCCTTTTTCGTTTAAGAACTCAAAGTACTTTTATGTATGTTATTTTATTTGTTATTATAATCTTGTGATTTAGCAAAGACCTAGCCATTATTTTTATTTTCCCAGTGGGAAAATTGAGACGTAAGGGGTTCCTGAGATGTTAATGGTAAAACCATGATTCAGACTCTGGATGCTTGATCAATTCTCCTAACTAGTTCTTTTCCCTTGAAATGCTGCTACCTCTAATTTGGAGCTAAGGATGTGAATCAGTCTCTCCCTTGAAGTATAAAATTAGTAAATCTTTCTTTCTGTCCTTCCTTAGGTCCTTTCACTTTGACAAACATGTTGCATCATAATTAGAAATTCCCTGACCCTTCTAAGATCAGAAAGATATGTCTTTGATCTGGAGAGCCAAAAACACTATTTGTGATAATACTGATTAAAGAAATTAAGGGAGAATCCATCATTCATTCAGTTCTTTCCTAGGGGGGCATGTGGGTTGATTTCCTTTAAATGACACTTTATTCTCCAAACTATCCATCTTGATTTATACATATTTTTTCCCTCCTTGCTAGAACTCCACTGTGGCAACTGCTGCATACAAATCCTTGTCAGCATTTGGTTCAGAAGAGCACACCATTCTTCATCTCCCTGAAGAGGTAGCTATTTCTGCTTTTTCATTTATGCTTCTTTGATGCTGAATTTTTGACTAGTATTTGTATTCCATTTGAAGATTATCCTTCTGTTGTATTTATAACTCCAGGTTTGTTACCCATAATAATAATTATAATGAAAATTATTTCCATCACACTTTAAATTTACAAAAGCTCTTTTCTTTATTAAAGCTCTAGATGCAAGGTAATTATTCTCCTCCCTCTTTTACAAATGTTAGGAAAGAACTTCAGAGAGGCAAGATGACAACCAAAACAATTGCTAAAAAGTGGCAGAGATGGAATGTATCTCAGGGATTCTTACAAAAGGCCCATTCTATTATGCCATCCATTAAAGATCCAATTCAATAAATAATCCAATAAGTATTTATTAAGTGCCCACTATGTCCCTGGCATTGTGCTGAATACTGGGGATACAGTTAATAAAAAGACAGTCCCTGCCCTCAAAGAGCTTGTAATCTAACATATAAGGGTGCAGGAAAGTGAGGAGACCACAGGAGGTGCCTGGCACAGGGTTATCTTACTCCATGAAGTTCAAACCAGGCAGAGCAGCAGATACAAAATGGAGGGAACTGAGAATTCAGTATCTGCCCTCTATAAAAGAAGGCATCGGGAGAGTTTGGTACTCTGCTCTCCAGCCCTAGGAACAGAGGGGAGATGAAGTTGAGGAAGGTAGAGTCAATCAAGGGTTAAGTTAGTATAATGGTGGGGAGATTAGAAGTGATGAGCTTATCCTGAGAATGGCATCTTATTCTGTGCAGTTGAAACTGACCAGGACAGCAGATGCAAAGTGGAGTGAAAGTTAAAATTAAATATTAATTTTTGGCTTAATCTGTGAAAAAATGAATAGAGTACATAACCTAGCAGCATTCTACAAGGCAAAGAACGTGGAATCTAGACTCTGAGGTTCAAATTTGCGTTTAAATCCCACCTCTTTCATCCTCCTTCAGTATGCTCTGCAGTAGCACATCTTGGGCCATCATGCCTCCAAATAACATCATATGAATCCCCATATTGAAAGTACAGATCCAGTGCCAGTCCTCTTCTGGGGGATTTAACCCTATCATCTTTGCAACTTCCACCATATGGCCCATACTATTCTGTTTTGTAAGTTAGTTGAGTGCAAAAATTACTGTATCTAGTCAACCTCAGCTATATTTCACATTCCACTCTGGTCACCTTGTCATCCACTGTGTGCATCATACATACATAACACTTGCCTTCCACTCCCCTATCCACCGCTTCCTTTTTGTGAACCAGTTATCTCACTGCTTCCAGGACTGCTGGGAAAAGTGTGTTGATCAATTTCCCTTTGACCTCACACACTATACCCAAAATTTCCCAAACTAAAATACTTTCCTTGATTACCTTGTCCTCATATGTGTTATCTCCTTCTATATTAATATGTCCCTTGAGGCGCTTATCTTGCTGTCCATCTGTATCTTCTGAGTTTATCACAGTGGTCCACACTTAGTAAATATTTAACACATGGTTTTTCTCATTCATTCATTCATCATTCATTCCTCTGTGACTTGATCTTTAGTTTTCTCATTTGTAAGGGGAAAAAAAAGGTGGGTGTATGTGGAGGGGGGGTGATAATAATTGGATTAGATGACCTAGCATCCATTTGAATTTATAAATCTGTGATCTTTGGAACAGGTCATACCTAGAAAAATTCTTAAAAGTATATGATCCAGAGAATGTTGCTGTACATCTGAATTCCTGTTCTTGTTTTTGAATTTGTGCCTTTGTTGCTGACTAGCTGTGTGAACTTGATCTCAGTTTATTCTTCTTGTAAAAGGATAGGTTTGGAAGTTCTTAATGGGTGGAGGCAGGGCTTAATCTGTTCATTTAAGAAAAAAAAACTTGTGTAACTATATTTCAGTATAATTGGTTTCCTTTGTAACACTGTGCATTTTATTTTATGCATTTCAAAGCATAATTTGGAAAAATGATCCATAGCTTTCACCAGATCCCTGACAGAGAGGTAGGTCTGTGACACGAAAAAAGGTTAAGACCCCCCTAGACTAGATGATTTCTAAAGTATCTAAGTTCTATGCACGCATGCACAGGTGTGTTTGGGAGGGAAGTTTGAAGGAAAGTGCGTCAGGCATGGATTAGACACAACCTTGATGAGTCTTACAGAATTATGGATCAGAAATGAGCTGTAAGAAAAATTTTACTGAGTTGACTTTCTATTCATACTTATGCGCAAGGCTTTCCTGTGCCATCAGATGTAACTTTTCATTATCACAGATTTTAATTTATTTAATTCTGTTCACTGTTTGTTGAATTGAACCGATACATGTGATTTCACAGTTAACTGGTTCAAGAGCAAGGCATTCAAGAATTTTATATATTATGCCCATGTGTTCACTAAATTCTACTCATTAGCTCTTTAGTTTAAACATGATTGAACTATACTTCTTAGAGAACACTTTTTTGTACATTAGTATATCTTTAAATAACAAAATTCCCACTAGGCTTAGTCTACAAGCAGCGAACTTCATATATACCAGCCACAAAGTAAAGCATCTGATCAAGTCCAAAAGCCAGCCTTTTACAAGAAGAGTAAACTGAGGTCCAGGCAGTTCACTTAGCCAAGGTCACATAACTAGCCAATATGTTTTTATTTTTGTTTTTAGAATTGCAGTGGCAGAAGCTACCTTCTGGTGGCCCCTGTGGTAAATAAACAATGGAGGACTTTGCCAAAGTTTTCTTTTCTCCTTGAGGGCAATTGGCATATTCCCCAAAGTCTGAGATTACTTGCATATCTCTCTCTTGTGAAAGTACTTCCTTCTCCTCTCCGCACCTTCTGAAATATAACCAAAATAAATATTTTGAATGATCTCCCTCTGTTGGGCAGAAGGCTATGAGACAATGACTTCACCAACATACACTTGCTCCCTTTAGCTACCTGAAGCAGCTTTAATGTGTGTAGACCTATATTAAACCCTATTAGTGAAACTATAGGGTGTTTGTACTTTCAGCAGAACTGGTCTATGTACTAACCCATTTATGTAGAACAGAGAACAAGGAGTTAGTTGGTATGAAAGGAGGAAGGGTGTGGAGGGTGGAGTAAGAGCAGTACTTCAAAGATGAGGAAGCCTAGATTGAAATAGTGCCAGTGATAAAGGCCTACTTGGAGAGCAGAAATGGAATAAAGATGCTGCTTTCAGATGCGCAGGAATTTAAAAACCACATTTGTTTTGTTGTCACCTTTTTTTGTCTGTGATAGATTATTAGAGAGCAGAGTGCAGAGGTTTCATATTGACTCATAGACATAGCAAGTCATTTTAAATTTCCACATTGAATCCTGGCATGAGCATTTGGAAACTTCTTAGGTTACCCATGGTTTCTAATGTTGGGAGATGAATAGAAGTAATTCCTTTTTGGTTCACGTTGCTGTGGCTGTTATTTTCAGCTCAGTTTTATTTTTGCTCTTTGTTGTCATTCCCAATCTGTTGTAGCACCAATAGAACTAGAGGATTGGTTTCTTGATAAATGCATTAGTAAAGGGTAAACATTTAAGTGATACATTCACTTTCCCCTCTGATTTGGGTCTTTTCAATTAGACTCCTTTCATTATAAGGATCTTAAGATGCATTATTTTGTGCAAATTTCATAGGTCAGGCCTGAAAATGAGTGGTATTTTAAAGAATGTGACTTTGCATGCAGGTTGTTATGAATATATAGTCTTTATTTAAGTGAATACCTTTGCTTTTATCAAAAGTTCTTTTATTTTCTTTCTGAATATCGAAGATAACTGAGAACTCTCTATGTATAATACTGGCATTTATATATGGATAAATTAATTTGCACAGAAATCACAGAGAAATATGGAAGATAATTTTATATCTTAGAAATTTTAGTTGCGCATTTTTCCCAACAAAGCTGCAAGTGTTTAAGTAGAAGTCAAGTTTTAATTCATTATATAATTGTATTTTCCATCTCTATCTCTGCTTTAATTTTTACAAAAAAGCTTAAGTGGTGCCTTAATTATTTAGTTTTTTAATGTATATATATTTTCCCTTCTATGTATTTCAGTAGCTAATGGAGTATAATTGCCGTAATTTTGTACCTATTATTGGCAGCCTCCATATAAATTTCCTCCTTTCTCTTATGGTCAGATTCATTTTGTTTGTCCAAAGTGTACAAACTATAGAGTGAACAAACACTCTATAGAGGCCCCTAAGGGAGGAGAACAGCATATGAGGAGCATGGGACAACGAGATGTAGAAAAGAAATACCATTTTCAAGGGTAGAATTGAAAGTAATTCAAACCATAGCCCACCATGAGTGAGCCAGGATTAACAAATCATCACATAGGAAGGAGTTAAACTCTTTTCCTTGGGATAATATAAATGAATAAAGAAATGCCATTATTATAAATAAATATAATGTATCTCCTCAGAAGTTCTACGATATCATATACTGTTATGGATATAGTTTGAATTGTCTACAACTATGACCATGGGAAAGGAAGAGAATATGCATGTATATAATATTTACTAAGTGCCAAGCATTGTGCTAAGCGCTTCAAACAAGTTATCTCATTTGATCCTAACAACCTTTATGAGATAAATACTGTTGTTATTCATATTTTAAAATTGAGGAGACTGAGGCAAATTGAGGTTAAATGACTTGCCCAGGGTCACATAGCTAGTAAGTGCCTGAGGCAGAATTTGAATTCAGGTCTTCTTGACTCCAGACCCAGTGTTTTATCCACTGCATCCCTCACTGCTTCAGTGGAGCACTAGCTGAGTAGTTTTCCCAGACTTGTATAGTTGTAATCCAAGCTCCAGTCTTCTAACTTTGTTTTGAGAGCCTGGCCATCACGTGATAAATATTTTTAGGAGCAGCTCATAAAGATCATGTTCAAAGGTCTTAGTGGAATCATAACTTTTATTTGTAGAAGTTCTCCACCAGTATTGAAATATTCTTCATAATATTCTTGATTTCACCAGTGTTGATATTCCTGCTATAATACAAATGTTCACTTTTGGGTCGGCCTTCTAGTGATAACTCTCTCTAAACTTAACTGATCTAGTCCTTAAATGAGTGACGTAGTCTCTCTGGCAGTGAGGTATGGGATAGCATTTGGGACCTAGAGTCAGGAATTTTCAATTTCAAATCTGACCTCAGATACTTACTAACTGTGTGACCCTGGGCAAGTCACTTAACTTCTCTTTACCTCATTCTAGTCATCTCTAAAATGGGGATAATAATAGTGTCTAACTTTCTGGGGGTTGTTGGGAGGATCTAATGAGATAACATTGGTCAAATGCTTTGTAAACCTCAAAGAGCTATATAAATGATAGCTGTTGTTTTTATTATTGTTAATGAAGTTCATACTCAAAGCTTTGCTGCTGAAAATAGGTCCTGACCAGATTCTGTGCTTTACTGGCATAGCCTTTGAGAATGTAGGGTCACATTCAGACATTCATCTGCTAGTAGAGGACTTATAAATGAGATTCATGTGAAATGCCTTGAAAGTGTTTTCTTCTAAAAAATGCACCCTCTGTATGAAATTTGCAGATTTATAATTATTCCGTTTAGCAGCACTGATGTGAAAATAGAAGTAAGTTGTATATACATAAACTAGTGGAAATATGAACTTAGGCAAAATTGGAATTTATTGTTGTTCTCAATTCGTTTCAGTTGTGTTCAACTCTTTATGACTCCATGAGGGGTTTGTTTTCTTGGCAAAGTTACTGGAGTGGTTTGCTATTTCCTTCTCCAACTCATTTTGCAGATGAGGAAACTGAGACAGAGTTAAGGAACTTGCCCAGGGCTGTCACGCAGCTAGACAGTGTCTGAGGCCGGATTTGAATTCAGGAAGATGAATCTTCCTGACTCCAGGCCCGGTGTTCTATCCCCTGCACCACCTAGAAGAATGAGAGAATAACAAATGGGCACTGAGACATCCTTTTCTAAGTCTCTCTATCAATAGACTCATAGTGACTCCAGGAAAGGTTTAATGGCAGGTCCTACTTACCACCCAGGGACAGCGTTAAGTAGGAGGCTAGGTGAAGGAGAAGAATGTGTGTAAATCTGGTCGGGCAATACTTAACTTTTATAAATTCTCGATCTAAGACATCAGGATATTTGGCATGGGTCACACCAGTGCTTAAACCTCTTTGAAGTTCTTTGGGCAATAGGACTCATGTCCCTTTAGGGCAGCTGATGAATCTGAGTATAAATGAGGGGTGTCCTGGAACCCTTCTGAGTTAGAGCACTGGAGCTTTAGTCAGGAAGGTAACCTAGGTTCAGATACTGCCTCAGACATTAGCTGTGTGAGCCTGGGCAAGTCGTTAGACTTCTCAGCCTTGGTTAACCTGTCGTGTAAAGTAAGGGGTTTGAACTTCACCTGGTTAGTTCTTCTAGTTCTGAAATGTCATCCTAATAATAAAAACATCAGCTAGCCCTTGTATAATCCTCTATAATGCAAGATACCTTTATCCTTTGTTTTTATATTCTCTCAAGTAACCTGTGGTGCTATTATCATCCCTATTTTTAAGATAAGGAAGTTAAGGAAGAGGTTTACCCCCAGGTTACACAACTAGTGTCTCAGGCAGGATTTGAAAGGTCTTTCTGATTCCAAGTTTAGCTTTCCATGCAGAAGAAAACAAAAACCAGATCCTGGCAACATAATGATTTAGAAAAACACAAATTACTATTGTGTCTATTTGGATTGCATTTTTATTTACTTTGTTAAACATTTTCAAATTACATTTTAGTCTGGTTTGGTGCTGGTCCTGCTCAGAACTAGGACCTGAGGTTGACAAACCTGTAATTTAGCACCTAGTTACTTTCTCTATCATAAAAGATGTAGAAAAATGTAGAACTGGTTCTTGGTCCTGAGAACTTCTCAATCACTGAAGTTTGGCTTTTCAGGATCTGAGGAAGATTCCCTGTGGCTTCTCAGGCTTGCTAAGCCTTGAAATGTGGTGTAGGCTCTGTGTGTGGGCTGCAGCAGCACCTGGAGATCTGGCTTATGAAAGCCATGTGTTGTCTCAGGAATCTGAGGCACAATGAAATAGGCAAATATTAGAATAACCTTTTAGAGAGGCATCAGAACTTGCCTCTTTGGTTGTGGCTGACTCTTCTGTGTTAGAATTTGATCTTTGGTTTTGAGTGGAACTAAATCTTGTCTAGGAAAGTGCTGGTACATTTGTGCTCCTTTAAACCAAATAGAGCAAACACTGGTTCTGGGTGAATGGCTTCTTTAGAATGGAGCTTATTATACTTAAGAGAAGCATTTCCCCTCTATTTTCCCCCTGACAAGAATCCTGACTCAGAGCAGTTCCAAAACAGAACAATGCTTTAGGGATCCATGAAGAAGTCAGTGTGCAGGAATTGTTAATTATATCTAAAAATAACATGAGGAGACAGACTTATTTTAATGGCTGGGCTCTAGCACTTTATGGTTATGGTCACCACTTTTGTATGTTTTGATTTCCTTCACTAATGTTTAATTGGCTCCATGTGGGCATTAGATTGGTTAGTCATCGAGAGTATTAAAAAATGTAATTAATTGTTTAACAGTTGTACCTTGTGGAAGCTACCACAGAATTCATCCTTTTAAAAAAATAGGCAGAACCCCAATGTAACTGATCTGAAAGTAACCACAAATTCATGCAAATTAGCTTTAATGAGATAGAGCTATGCAGTTAAAGATTTTCTTTATGCCTATTCACTAGAGCTACAAAATACTGAGCTCAACAAAAATGAAGTGAAGCATTTCAGTCTTTCCCCGTTCTTCCTTTCACACTGAATCGTCTAAAATGGTGGCATAAAGGAAAATGGTAGAAACCTGCAAGTTAAAATACAGTGTCTGCATAAAGCAGATTTCTAGTTACAAGTCAGAAAGCTGCTCAATAAATTGAATGTTCTGGGGTTTGCATTTGTTAACTTTTTAATTGGAACATGAATACTTGTGCTGTTTTCTTTTGCTATTATCGTAACATTTTCTTGCTTAATCACTTATTTCTGTGTCTAAGAGGACAGCTTGTTGTAATCTATTTTAACTGAATGGGTTGATTGATTTAGTCAATAACTGATCAGCTTAGGCAAGACAATTCGTCTGATTCCCTTTCCTTGCCTTTGAAATGTCTGGTCTCTTTGTGTGCTTTTGTTTTATTTTTGGTCTGGTAAGAAAAAATAAACAAGTAAAGCTATTTATAAATCCTTCGATTTTCTGTCTGTTTCTCTATCACACACACACACACTCTCTCTCTCTCTCTGTCTCTCTCTCTCTCTCTCTCTGTGTGTCTATCCCTCTGTGTCTCTAACATAGGCCTATGCTTGTAGTTGTCTTCTTTCTAATGGTGATGCCCTAATTATTCTAGGTAAGGCCAGAAATTGATCCCCCTGAAGAATTTAATGGAAATGAGGAAGAAGAAGAAAAGGAGGTAGACCTTTCTGTCCCTGGTTCTTCTTATATGAAATTACTTCTGCTCACTACTCCTTCAGTCTTTCCAGGTAATTTCCTTTTTCAGAAAAGGTAGACTTTATTAGCCTGTGATTTTGAATATTATACTTATTTTCTAAGTGCATATACATTATATACCAGAGAGTTTCCAGTCAAAAAACTAAATTCAGTTTGATGTAAAAAGCACTTTTAAAATGCTTACTATGTGCCAAGTCATTTCATAAATGCCTACTGTATGCTGAGCATTGTGTTAGGTACCAGGAAAGAAAAATGAAACAATTCTTGCCCTCAAGGAAATGATTTCATTTCAGTGGGTAAAGGCAGGTGAAATTGAAACTTTACAAATGCATTTGTACTTGTGTATTGTAAAAAATGCACTGGCTACTATTTCTTAGTCTAAATGTAATAACAAACAATAGGAATAAATATTCAAATAATTTATTGTTATTACTATTTTTATATAATTTATTTCTGCACTATGCATCACTTCTCAGTCAGTTGAGCATTTATTTATTAAACACCTATTACTTGAAAAGCACTGTGCAGTTATCATCCTTTCCACATCATGACTTTCCCCATTGTATTCAATATATCACTGGTTGGTGTAAGAAATTAAATGGAAATTTTGTGGAAGTTTTGTGGAAGCTGCAGATGGCATGAGGAGGCCAGAAGACAATACCAAAAAATACTTAACACAGTTTTACGATAAATTACTATAAATATCCCATAAAAGAAAAAACAAAAATATCAGACAAAAGGAGGGCCAAAAATTTTATGCTGATTTCCAGATCGCAGGGGCACCCCTCCCCATCTCGTGTTCCCCCACCCTGTGTGGAAGGGATAACTCTACTAGTTACTAAGGATATACATGAAGAAAAAATCAGTCCGTACTGTTAAGGAATTCACGTTTTAATTGGGGGACTGGGGTTACATGAAAGATGGATACAGAGTAGATGGAAAGTAGAAAGTACCAGTAGCCTGGAGGACAGAGAACAGCTTCCTGAAGATGGGAAAATCTGAGGTGAGGCTGGAATGAAACCAAGGAAGGTTGAGAACTGGAGATGAGAGAAGGCATTTCAGGAATGGGGGATGGCAATCACAAAGGCAGGGATGGAGCCGGGAGAAGAGAGCATTGACTGAGGAAGAAGAGGAAGGCCAGTGTAACTCACTCATAATTTGTGTAGAGGGGAGTCAAGAGTAGAAATATTAGAAAGGTAGAAAGGAGTAAAGTTAGGAAGAGTTAAATTCCAAACAAAGGACTTTACATTTGATCCTAGAGATAATAGGGGAATGACACTGTCAGCGTCATGCTTTATGAAAATCACTTTGGCAGCTGCGTGGAGGACAGTCTTGATGCAGGGAGACTAGGTAGAAGGCTATTATCCTAAACGTTTTTTAAAAATTTCTATTTATAATAAAGCTTCTGTGAACATTTTTCTGCAAATGTATCTTTCTTCCCTTTCTGTAACAGCTTTAGAATATAGAGGAGTCCTTGAGCCAAGGGATATGAACAGTTTTTTTTAACCTCTTATTTTCCCTAATTTTTTTCCAGTGTTGCCCACCATTTAATAGTGTTTCTCTGTGTCCGGATTCTGGTAACCATTGAATTTTGTGTGCTTAAGGCTGAATAGCAGAATTTCTTTAATTTGCATTTCTCTCATCATTAGAGAGTTTAGACAGTTTTTCCAAGATATAAAAGAATTTGTATTTTGGGAGGATCAAGAACTACCTATTCATGTACTTTTACTTATCCACAGGGATATAAATCTTGATGATGATAAATTTCTGTCAATTCTTAACAGGTTTTGGTGTCATTTACTTAGCAGAAATATTTTTAATAAAGGTTTTTTTCCTAATCAATTTTTTCCTCCTATTGTATTATTTATTTTACAGAAATTTTTAGTATTACATGATTATATTAATCTGCTCATTTAACTTGTTATATAATTAAGCATATTCTTCCTCGTCACAATTGTAATAGATAAAATATTCCATTTCCTCTTATTTCCTAATGATCTTTTCTATATTTAAATCATTGATGGACTTGGAATTTATAATAGTGTATGTATGGTATGAGTGTGTGTATCCATCCATCTTTAGGTGTTATGTGTGTTTTCTTCATTAGACTATTGATAACACATGTGACACATTTTGCTATTCTATTAATTAACAGTAAACAGAAACACAGATTTTCTTAGATTATTATATCCTATTATCTTGTTAAAACCACTAATTATGATGATTCATTAATATAATTTTTTTAAAAGAGTACAGATATTAGTCTCCCCCATGCCACATGTTGTTTCAGATAATTTTTTTGTTGAATCTCCTAGAGTTTCTTGATAGGTCATCCACTATCCTGTTTAATTGATTTTATGTATGTGTTAATATTTTTTCTTGCCTCATTGGTATATGTGTAATCTTTAAAACTTATATCAAACAATGATAGTGAGAGTATACACCTTTGCCATCTACTTATTCTGATTAGGAGACTCCATTACTTGTAATGTTAATTCTTGATTAATTTTATTTTTATGTTGAAGAAAAATCTCCCCATGCTTTCACATTTTTGTGTATCTTCTAAGATCATCTAGTCCAATACCCATTTTTGCAGGTGAAGAAACTAGGTCCAAAGAGACTAAAGAGATTTTCCAAGTTTCAAAGGTAATGAATAGGTGGCAAAGCCAGGATCAGAAGTAACCCAGTCCTCTGACTTCAAATCCAGCATTCATTCCATTGGATATTTCAACAGGAACTTTTTTGGGGGGATTGGAGCTTATGTTTAGGATTTTTCATCTTTGTAATTTATTATGCTGTTTTTCTTATGTTGAACCAAACTTCTATTTCTGGTATAAATCTTGCTTTATCATAATGAAATTTTGTATATACTTATGCATTTTTTTGCCATCACTTCGTTTAGTAGTTTACATTAAGATTAGGTAATATCAGCCTATAATCTCCTTTTTTTTTTGCCTTAAGATTGTCAGGCCATATTTCTCTCATAGAATGAATTAGATAGAATGCTATCTATCTGTTTTTGGAAGGATTTTATATAATATAGGTTCCTGGCATTTTTGAAAGCATCTACTTGTCTCTCAACTTATAATAGAAATTTTTCCTCCTGAAATTGATTTATTTAGGTTTTCTATTTTCTCTTTAGTCTACTTGGGCATTTTGCATTTAAAAAAAGACCTTTTTCTTTTGTAGTCCTAGGTTTGGTTTGGTTTTGGGTTCGGTTTTTTCTTTAACATTTTCTCTGATTTTGTTATTTTTCTCTATCTTTGTGATTTCTCTTTTCTTTTTTTCTGATTCTGGTCATTTGATTTTTTTTCTTTTTGATTATATTTGGTAATGAATTATCAATTCACCTGCATTTTCAAAAAAATTATCAAACCTATTTTCAAAAATTTTTCCATTGATTTCTTCCTTTAAATTTTTTGTTTCCTTTTTTATTTGTGATTTCTATAACTGCAAACTCAACTCATTAAATTTATATCCTTATGTTTACTTTATTCAGTATTTTAATAACAGAAAACCCATATGAAAGGCAATGTGATTTAAACTATATGGGAAAGCTAGCTTATCAAGTCATTTTATCTCAGCACAGTATTTGCATCAAAATGGAATTTTAGCTTACATGAACTTTCAGCAGAACTGGTAGACAAGAAAAGGATGATATTGTTTGAAATAATGGGTGAGGCTTATGCACTTAAAACTGTATAGGGACAGAATCCTTCACTAATGACCTCCTCTGATGCCTCATCATGGTATGAAATTTTTCCTTCAGTTCTGGAAGGTCATGGAGAACAGTAAGGAAGAAGCATAGTAAAATCTTGCCGAACTGGGGGGAAAAGCCCCATGGTTTCTGTTATCCAACCAAGCTAAGATCCCAGAGAACCAGTGGTAGAAGCTTTATCACCAAGTGATAGAACTGACTTGGTTCGGTTGAAGTAAGTAGAATATTATCTCCTTAGCCCTATAGGGGATATAATCTGCATTACTGAAAGGAGTATATCTAGCAATTAGAACTAAGAGCTTTTCAGGGACAGAAAAAGAGACCAAAAAAACCCCTGTTTTCTTGATAAAATTATCAAATAGGCCTTTGCTGCTATGATATTTAGCCTATAGATTGCTTCTCATATGCAGAGTTGATTGTTAAAACAACTGTGAACTCCATTTTGTAAGAAGATTAAATTCAAATACTATTCAGTCTCATTGACTTCTGAAAAAAAATTAGTAAGTCTAAAGAGGAAAGGGTTTTTGCAAGTTCAGTGGTAACACTTAGGATCCTCCCTCACATGAGCTTTCATCGATTGTTCTGGCATTTCCGGCTCTTGATGAAGGCATATTCATTATTTGAAGCAAACCTTGAGTGCAAATTCAATTTTTTTTAAACTTATATTTCCCTGCGTTAGTAGAGTATGATAGCATGCACAGCATCTGTTCACCCTGCCTGCAGAACCTTATGTGAGGATATACTCCATGTTATTATATGCCCCTCTAGAATATGTATTTGGCTTGAGGTTGTGATTTAGTTACACATAAGGATTTACTCTACAGTCAGTTGGGTAACAGGCATTTATTAAGGACTTACTATTTGCCAGGCTCTGTGAATACATATACAAAGAGAAAGAAAGATCCTCTTCCCAAGGATAGGGATGACAGTGCATACAATGGAGACAGAATTGGATAGATTGGGATCATAGAGAGTGTTCTAAGAGTTAGGAGTGCAAATTGAAGTGAAATGAAAATATGGATAGTCTGGATGTTCTTCAAATGGAAATTCTTGGAGGAACCAGCCAGACAATCAGGAGAGGCCACATGGGTAGAAGGGTGGAGTGAATCCTGGAGTATGCTTTCCAGGGTTAAGAGATTTCTCTAGCATGATAAAGACAGTCTGGAAATTCAGAAGTGTAGATTCGGAAGGAATAGGATCCTCTACTCTTTTGACTGTACTATCATAGATTTAAAACTGGATGAGATATAGTCTACCCCTTTACTCCATTAAAAAAGCCCCAAAAAGCATGTATTAAGGACCGCGAGACCATTGTGCTTGGCACCAAGGATGCAAGTACAAAGAATAACTTGAACTTTTAAAAAAAAACAGTGAAATGAATACACTGCATCAGACAACTTAAGTACTATTGTAAGCAAACCAGATTTGAATGAACAATTAAATCCAGTCCCTGGCAAAATAAGCAGAGTAATATTCAGGCTCTCAACAAGCATTTATTAAGTACTTACCGTGTGCCAGACACTGTGGTAAATGCTGGGAAGAGATATACAAAGTACTTAATTTCTCTTTATAGTTCATATTCCTATGCTATGCTTAAGACATATTTTCATATTCAAACTTGGGTATAAGATAGGAGGACATGCTGCAAAAATTTGTAGGAAACACTGTTTGTTAACTAAGGGATGGTAAAGGATAAATTCAACAGCTAAACATGGTAAAGTTTAGGTTAAGTCACCTCCACCCATTGCTTAGCATTATGATCTATTGAGTTACTAATGGGAGAGAAGGTGACTAAAAGTTTTTTTTTTACACAAGAATGTGACAGATTGACTACATTCCTATACCTTGGTTAAAACTACCCTTTGCTCTTGACCTGTGTGTTCATGGATAAGTGTACTTAGCTTTTGCTCATAGCTATCAAGATAGGAGTTAGATCTAAAAAGGCATCTTGGATATTCTGTCGTCTAACCTAATTTGATAGATGAAAGAACCAAGGCCCCAAAAGGTTAAATGTCATGTCCATAGTTAGACAAGTAGTAAGTGTTGCAGCCAGGATTTGAACATAGGCCTAATTAACCCTAAATCTACTCTTCATTATAGTGTTGTATTCAGGTACAGGGTCATTTTTGAAAAAACCATGAAAGCACAATTCCCCCCTATCATTCCAATAAAGGAGGTATGTGCTAGCCAAACTTGAAATACATCGCACATGTGAATATTCACATATAATATTCACACATTCAGTGGAGGATATATAAACTGATGCTGGCTTCAGTTCAACTTTTTTTTTTCTTAGCTTATCTATGGGCAATGAATTGGTAAATTTTTTTGTAGTCTCATTGGGAGTATGTGGTGGTTAGTTCTAGGCATTTAGAAAGTACTCATTGAATATTTATGGAGTCAAATCGTTCCCATTCTAAATAAACTCTTAGACCTGGGGGTCCTTGAGAATTAGACTTCAACACAGTTAAGAAAATCCCTGTTTTGTTGTGCCTGCAAAGGTTGCAAACAGTGCTTCCCCATTTTAAGTGGTCTGCTCTGCATTTTCTCCTTTGGCCTGTGTTTCTCTTTCTGTGTCTAGCAGCCTCTAGTGGTGCTGAAGGAAATGACAGTTATACTCTGCCTGTCATCTTAGATGATTGGCATTTTAGGGTCATAGGGTTAGAACTGGGAAGAACCCTGGAAGTTTTGTATTTGAATCCCCTCATTTTATAGATGAAGCAGCCAAGTGCAAGAGATCAAGTGGCTTCACTCAAGTTACACAGGTGTTAAGTGATGGAGGTGGGAGAGTAAGCTACTTTCTTTGGCCTTAATCCATTTCTTTCCATTCTATATTCCATCCTTCCTCCATCTTCATCTTTCATAGTCCCTAAATACCAAATAACGATGGGTGCAAGCCTTAATTAGAAGCACCACCACAAACACAGAAACCAATATTCTCTTTCTTATTTCCCCTCCCTGAAGTGTGTTAGCGATCATGAAGTAATCAGAACAGTGAATTATTTGTCTTCCCAGTGGGATTCTAGTTCCTAGGCAAAGCAGATCATTTATGTCTACATTCCCTTTATACATACAGTTTTTGTCCTAATATAAAACAGTTGAGTTATAAATTCTTTTCAATCACTCCTTAATAGATGTGCTAACAGACTCTCTCGCTGTTGCAGTCCTGTAGGTGTTGCTTTAATATGGGCCGCATGTTAGACTGCAGAAATATGAAGCCTCTTACCTTCTCTTCCAACTACCACCCACATCTACTGGCCATAAAGATTCCTTCGCTCTGATTTCACAGCCAAGTACAATAACATGACATTAATTCTTTACAATCCAAACACAGCACGAACTTGAAAACCCAGGGCCCCTCAGAGCACACACAGCCTTATAAATAATACATACCTCCATGATTCCTAAAATTGAGGAGTAGGTATTGGGCTTAATGACTACCAATTTTAAAGATACTTTAGGAAAAAGTTCTTTATTGACAATACTAAATTATGTTTCTCTGCAGAGTAGCAGTCTTATTATCATAGAACCATGATTTTTTGCATAATAGTAATGCAAAAGGAATATTGTCAACAGCTTAGATGGTTGAGGTAGGTTTTTTTTCTTAAACTGAGTTAAAACATCTGACATCACTTATTGAAAGCTTTCTGAGCCAGCCTTTGAGTGTGAATGAACTTGGTATTGTCCACAGAATCTATTTGGTGGCTGACTTAAAGAATTTGCCCTACAATTGACCCCAGATTCTACTATGAAGCCATTGACCCTTATAAGTCATTTCTGAACCCAGCCCATGTGTGAACTTGGGCCCTGACCCACAACTGACTCCAATTTTCTGACCTACAACTGATATTTTACCTCTTTTCATAACTTAACTTTGATCCCAACCTATAGATGACCACCAGCTATAATCTAAGATTGATATTTGATATTTCTCTATAGCCAACTTCTAAACCTTCCCTAAAGCTAACATCTGATCCTAGCCTAGATTCCCTCCAACCTTACCACATGTAAGAACCCTGGAAGTTTTGTAACTCTGATATGTAACCCTTCCTTACAACTTACATTTGACTCAGTCCAAAATTGACCTCAGACTCTACCCCATTAATATCCTTTGATACCTTCACAACACCAAAGCTGACCTGTGACTAACCCACATTTAAGAACCTACAGTTGACTCTATGTGTTGATTCACAATTGCTATCTAAATCAGCTTCTCTGAACCTCAGTTTCCTTAGCTGTATTAAAGCATCTTTGAAATAAAATATATTCATTCTGCAAGCATTTAAGTACATATTATGTTCACTTTAAAGAAAGTAAGCATCAAACCTAACACAATTATTGCATGTTAGATTTATTAAATTTAAATTTATTTTTTAATTTGTTATATCTGGGAATGTATGTCTACCTACAATCTATCAAAAAGTAAGAAGCATCTTTTATCTTCAGGTTTCTGGAGCTATGATCAGTTATTGTACTGATCAGAATTCCTAAATCTTTCCAAGTTCTTATCCTTTATAATATTGTAGTCAGTGTATAAATCATTCTCTTTCTGATCATTTCATTTTATCATTTTATCCATATCTTCCCATTTTCTCTGAATTTCTCCTTTTTGTTATTTCTTATGGTTTAATAAGAAGAGTTATTTGAATTTTTATTTCTCTTGTAATTAGTGGTTTGAAGTATTTTTCACACATTGATAGTAGCTTTCATTTCTTCTTTTGAGAATTGCTTGTTCATATCCTTTGATCATTTACCTATTGGGGAATGGCTCTTGTTTTTATATGTATGAATTAGTTCCCTGCAAATCTTGAATTTTAGATCTTTATCAAGCAAATCTGCTACAAACAAAGTCCTTCCTTCCTCATCCCTCAGTTAACTATTTCTCTTCAAATTCTGACTTCATTGATTTGCTTTATGCAAAAGCATTTCAATTTTTTGTAATCAAAATATAATTCCTATGATTCTCTGTATTCTTTTATTAAGAACTCTTCCCAAATCACATATAATTCCCATGTAATTGTGAAAGGTATTTCTGATTTATTTAGTAGAGTGGATAGGCACAGACCTCTGATCTCACTGATATAGGAAATCTTCTAATAAAGAAAATATCCCTACCAGTACAGATTGATTTTTTCTCTGCGTCTTACTGCCTTATAGAGTTTACTGGAGTGTGGGATGGTAAGTAACTTGCTTTTAGGACCACACAGACTGTGTGTTTCACAAGCAGGAATTCAACCCATATCTTCTTGACTGTCACATTCCTGTTTCACATGACCTTCAGTATGTAGACATACTGAACTCTTGTTGTTTGTGATGAGATGTGGATCTTAGTGTAACTTCTTCCAGGCCATTTTTTATTTTTCCTAGCTTTTTATGTAGAGTAATGTGTCCTTCCCCAAAGCTAGAATCCTTATTACAGCAGCCCAGAATGCTCTACTTAGATGCTTTACTTATATGTGTGCTCTTATGTACCTAATCTACTCTGCTGATCACCTCTTTAATTTTTTCACCCGTACTGAATAGCATTAATGATTACTGCTTTGTAGTGTACTTTGAGATCTGATACTTCTTTTTTCCCCTTATTTATTTTCCTTAAGAACTCTTGATTTTTTTGGGTTTTTTTCCAGATGAGGTTCATCACTAATTTTTTCCAGCTCTATAAAGTAATCCTTTGGTTTGACACAGAATCTATACATTAATTTAAGTAATATTGTCATTTTTGCTATGTTAGCATAGTCTAACCATGAGTAATTAATTCCTTTCTAGTCACTTACATCTTCCTTTATTTCTGTAAAGAAATTATGTAATTGTATTCGTAGGTTCCTGTATGAATCTTGGCATGTGGACTCTAAGATATTTTTATACATTCTAGAACGTGTTACTTTTAATAAAATTTCTTTTTCTCTCTCTGTTGGGCTTTGTTGGTATGCAGAAAGACTGATGCTTTTGTGGGTTTATTTATAGCTTGCTACTTTACTGAAATTATTGTTTCTTTTAATTTTTTTTATTAAAATTCTAGAGTTCACTAAGTAAACCGTAATATCATCTGCAAAAACTGACAGTTTTGTTCCTTCCTTGCCTGTGCACTCAGTTTCTTTTTCTAGTCTGTTGCTATAGCTATGTCAAATAGTAGAGCTAACAGTGATTGTTCCAGCCTCATTTTTGATCTTACTGGAAAAGCTTCTGGTATTTCTCAGGTACAAATAACACTAACTCTTGGTGTTTTATAGATACTGTTGACTATATTAAGGGAAGGTACATTTATTGCTATACTCTCATGTTCATGAAAAAGATTACTGTGTTTTGTTTAAAAGTTTCTATTTGTTTTAAATGGGTTTGTACTGTTTATAACCTGCTTTTTAAAACTAATTGAACCTACATTAATGATATAAATCCACTCTGATAATACTCTCTTAAGGTTTTTAATGTGTTGCTGTACCTTCATTGCCAATATATTAATTCAACATTTTTGAATAGATACCAATTTTAAATAATCATTTGTGATATTTTTTCTCTGCTTTATTTCTCCTAAATTTGGGTATCAGTTTCATTAGTCTTATATAAGGAGTTTTCTAGAATACCACATTTCCCTATTTTTATAAACAAATTATGACAAATTGGAATTAGTTCTTTAAATATTTGATAGAATTTATTTTTAAATTCATCTGGTTATGGGACTTTTTATTTTAGAAGTTCCTTTATGGTGAATTCAGTTTCTCTTTCTGAGCTTGGCTTTATTTTAATTTTTTATACCTTGTTCATTTATTCATTTGCATTTTTGTAGATATCCATTTAAGATAGCAATTTTGGGGCATATAATTGAATAAAACAGTTTCTGTATAGTGGCCTTTATTGTTTCTTCATCTCTTTATTTTTTGTTTTATTTTTGGTTTTGTTAATTTGGCTTTCCTCTCTTTTAAAAAAAGTTGAAATTAGCAATATGTCTTATTTTATTATTTTTCAAATATTACATTTGTTATTTACCAATGCATATTTTATTTTGTCAGACTTAACCTTTTACTTACAAAATTTCCATTCCAGGTGGATTTTTTAAAATGTTGTTTTTTTTTCTTTTAAGTTCTAATTCTTTCTTCAAAGGTCCTTTATTGATTATAATTTTTATTGCACTAAGATTTCTGCATTTTCAACATTTGTTTATGATGTTTTAATACTCTAGTCCAGGGTTCCCCAACCCAGCCCTAATACATGATCATTTTTTTGTGAAGGTGCTGTTTACAACTTAGCAATAAGTATATTTCTTTTTATTCCCATTCAGTAATTGTCAGAGATCTAATATATGTAATATTTCTAAAATTATCTTTAGATTTTTAACCTATATCTTTTTTAAAAATTTCATTAGCTTTTTCTTGTTCTGAAGGAGCACATTAATGTCTCCGCCCATTATAATTTTTCTGTGAGCTTCTTGCTGTAATTAGATTACTTTTTTAAACAATCGCTATGCTATTTGATGTGAATACATACATATATATTGATATTAATATTATTTCATTGTTCATTATTCCTTTAAGCAGAACATAGTTTTCCTACTTATCTTTTCAACCATGTCTGTTTCCACTTTTGTCTTTTCTGATACTAGGATAACTATCCCTGCTTTTTAAAATCCTCATTTGAGGCATAAATTCTGTTCCATACCTTCATCTTAATTCTATGTGAATCTTTGTTTCAAGGATATTTCTTGCAAATAAAATTTTTTAAAATTCTGTTTTCTAATCCTTTCTGCAATCCTCTTTCATTTTGTAACTTCATCTCATTTCCACTTATCGTTATAATTATTAGTCATATTTCCCTTTTATCATATCCTTTTTTCTTTCTCCATTACTGTCCTGTTCCTCTCTTCTCCCATCCTCTTTTACAAAGATTAAAGTCAGAAAAGAAAATAATAATAGCACTTCTGTAGTGCTTTAATTTTTTCAGAGGACATTATATATATTATCTCATTTGGGCCTCACAACATTTCTGAGTTCAGTGCTGTTATTATAAAAGGAATGTGATCAGCATTAGTAATCTGTAATTGAGGTGGTCCTCTTGCTCTGCTCTTTCTCTCTTCAACCAAATCAAACCTCGATCACTGGAGCTTACTTTTTTTGGCCAGTACCACTATTTTCTCTGAGTTTCTACTTTATTTTATTGTGGAGTTACTCTCCACTCCTGGGTTTACTTCTTGGGCTTCTCTCAACCCTCACTATTTGCCTAGCATTTTTTTTATCATGTTTTCATTTTTTTCTACTTACCTATCTATATCTCTAGGCTTAGTTTCTTGATTGAGACTTTGTGCTCACATCAGCCTCACATCACTCTTGGGTGGAAGAAGTCTGACTTTGCCTGTTTCTGTCCTCTCCTTAGTGTATATATTAATACCTTTGCTCTTTTGAATGAAGGAGTTTAGAGCAGGGTCCCTCCCTCCACAGCAATCCTTAATCTTTGCCTTATTCTTCTGGCTAAAGTGATATTTTTGCCTCTGTGGCTTCTCATTCTCCTTACAGTCTCCAGCTGGGCTCTGTCCCGTGCTATAAGAGCTGTGGACTTTACCTGGATTGACTTGATTGATTTGGTAGCAAGCCTCCTGCAAGACTCCTGCCATTTTGCCGCTGTGTTTCTAGCAATGGCTTCCAAGGTGCTGTGGTTTCTACCTGTCATTCTCCTCCTTCCTCTCCTTGGCTTTTTTCTGAGTCTATGCAGAGGCTTCTGAGAGTTGTCACAGTCATGAGTTGAGGGAGGAACTTACAGCCTCTTTTCTTTGGATTTATCATTCTTCCTTTTGCCATATTTAAGAACTTTATGGAAGTTATCATGGGAAAGCTGGACTTCTTTCAGTTCTTTTCCATCTCCATTGTAAGCTGAAGTCACTTGAGCTGAGTGTTCAAGAAAACTAGTGAGTCTGTGATATGGAGGTAAGGGATTCATTCTAGGCATGCAATGTTCAGGGGCATGGAAACAGGAAATGTAACATTTTGTACAGAGGATAGGAAGCAAGTAGAATCAAGAGTGCATAAAGAATAGTTAGGAACACTAAGTCTGGAATTGTAGACTGGAACCAGATTATTGAGAACTTTAAAAGTCAAACAGAGAGTTTATGGTTTATTCTAGGGATAAGTAGAACCTGCTGGAACTTCTTAATTAGAGAACTGAGACATGGTTAGACCTCTGTTTTGGTGATCTCATTTTGACAGCCTTGTGGAGTATTTATTGGAGAGAAGGAACTGAGAGCAGTGATGAGGAAGCTCTTGCCACAGTCAGGTGAAAGGTGATGAGATGAGGACTGGAAAAACTAAAGTTCTGGCTGTGTGAGTCAAGAGCAGATTGCACAAGTTATGTTGTGGAGATAAATCATCAACACTTGACAACCAAGGGAAGAGAGAGTGCAGGGGATGACTGAGTTTGTGAACCTGGGTCAGTGGTTGGGAACTTCAGCAAAATTTGCTAAGTTAGGAAGAGGAGAAGGTGAGTAGTAATAATTAAGATAATAATACTTCAGTTACCAAAAAAAAAAAAAAGAAAAGCCCTAGTAGCTTTCTCTACCCTTATAGTAGTTCACAACACATTAAATATAAAACAGTACTAGCAGTATTAGCACCTTGCCCTAGACCAAGGATAAGATTGAAATAATGCCAGCTGTTATCATTACCTTTTCTCTAAATGTTAGTTTGCTCATTTGAATAAGTGAAATTCCATTGAAATACAGTTTGAACTCATGTGACTGTTTCTCCTGTACCTCATGCTTTCCACAATCATGACCTGTTTTCATGCTTTTATCTTTTTTCAGCACTTGAAGAATTTTTTGCATCACTGGTGAAACAGGAGATGGTCAATATGCCCCGTGGTATTTATTATTCTGCATTAAGAGGAGGTGCTTCTCGTTCAGACCAAGGAAAGACAATAGCAGGAATTCCCAATTTCATGCTGAAAATGTATGAGAAAAACAAACAACCAGGCCTGAAACCTGGTCTTGCAGGTAAAATTTTAGCTTTTAAAATGTAATAATCTTCATGTACAGGTAATTCATCCAGTCTGAGATCCATTTCCCTCCAGACTAGTCTTTTTCCATTTCCCCTACTCCCAATAGTCTCAGCCTTTCTTTTTATACAGTGCTTGTAACTATCCAGCAGCAGCACATAGGCATCTTTTCTTACCGTCTAGTTATATACCAGGGTTACTGTTAGTTCTAGGGTAGTGCTGGTTCTCAGCAATGAAAAGATATGTGTGTAAGAGACAGATAGAGAAAGAGACAGTGTGTATGGTGGGGAAGGGAGGGCAGGAGAAGGATTGTAAGAATGAATATGTGTATGTCTAGTATTAAATGCTAAACTAGTGAGTCTGTGATACAGAGTTGAGGGATTTACTCTAGGCATACAATGTTCAGGAGCATGGAGACAAGAAATGAAACATTTTATACAGAGAATAGGAAGCAAATTTTAGCATTAATTTAAATGCTAAAAGAAAAGGATTTGGGGGGTGATTTCCTGGTTTGAATTATCTATGCTTGTATACTTGTTGAAAACATTTTATTTCTGTACTGTCATAATGTTCTTGCATTTCGTCTGAGACTGTCTTTTAATTTGTACACCACGATCTCATGACAGTAGGGTAAATTAAGCTGGGAAAAAGCCTCAATCATAGTCGTTCTCCACTAATTCAGAAATCACTTCATCTATCTGAAATTTAATTGAAATCCTAGAAGTAATCTCTGAACAACCAAGATGTTAATGATGATAGTAGTTATAATAGGTCACATTCGTTTAAGCCTTCCTTCCTAATGCAGAAGGCACCTTTATCTCCATCCAGTATGAATTAGGGGAGAGTCTGAATGAGTGAGGTTTTACTGTATTTATGATTTCTCATTTGTGCTTTTCTTCCCTCTTATGTAGCTGGGATGTTACTTTGCTATGATCTTCCAATCCATATGGGTAAAGATGGCAAACCTATCAATCGTTTTTTGGCCAGTAGAGGGCGGAGTTTCCAGCAGATATTGGTGGCTCTTATACATGAAGTAAGTGCAAAGTGCACTCCATCTGTTTTGTGGGTGTATGTTACTGGGCCTTTTCATTTTATGTCTGTTTGACTAGGGGATTGAGTTAGAAGGCACAGCGCAGAAAGCACTGGGATTGGAGTGAATCTTGGCTCTGCAGCTCCTAGCAATGTTACCTGGGATGATTCATTTCTTCTCTGTGGATCTAAGCTTCCTCCCTGTAAAATGAGAAGATTGTGCTAAGTTATTTCTAAGGTTATTTTTAGCCCTACTATTGCTCAAACTTGAATTCTCCCCTCTAACTGTAACCGAGGAAGGCTGCTATGAAAGGCTGTTGCCAGGCATTTCCATTCACAGTGTTTGCTTTCTAATTCTACCACCGTAAACTACTCTGGCCTTAACACCTGTAGGGATTTCCTGACTGGTTTACATACTTCCCTGGCTTTCATCCTTTCCCTTCTCCAATTCATTCTTAACACCACTGAGCAGTGTCATTTACGAAAAGACACTTGACCTGAAGTCAGTGGGTTTGAAGCTGCCTCTGATGCTAGCTTGTGTGCCCTTGGGCAAGTAATTCCACTGTATGACTTGAGATTCCTGATCTACAAAAGAAGGATAATTAAACCTCTGGTCTAGTACCTAAGTTACACAATTGTTTGGGGGCTCAGATTTTGTTTTGTAAAGTGCTTTGTGAACCTCAATGCACTGTATGCCTGTCAGCGATTGTCAAAATATTATCATTACATTGGAGTCACACTGAAAAACTTCCACTGGTTCCTTTTTACCTGCCAAATAAGAGTCTGCTAATCTTTAATTTGGCATTCAGAACCTTTTATAACCTGATGCACCCTTCCCCATAACCCTCCCACCTCCAATCTTTTTTAGTCTTCTTACACTTACCACCCTCACGATGTATTTTGCAACTCAGTGACACTGTTTTTCTTGGTCTTTCTGGAATTAGACACTCCATCTTCCATCTTTGAGCATTATCTTTTGCTGCCCCCTCTGCATGGAGTAATTCTCCCCCCTCATCTCTACCTCCTGGCTTCCTTCAAATCTCAACTAAAATCCTACCTTTTACAGAAAGCCTCTCCTGATCCCTCTCAATTCTAGTGCCTTCCCTCTGTTCATCATTTTAATTTATTTTTCTATTTTTTATTTATATTATATGTTGTACATATATTATTTATTTTATTATCTTGTTTGTACATTGTTGTTTACATTATTATCTCCCCCACTAGTTGCACTAAACACTTAATTAATGTTATTGACTCACTGAAGAGCTAAATCCTTCACTGACTAGCTGTCATCACTCTTTCCTTTAAGACTTCCCTAAGTCTTTTCCTAAAATCCCACTTTCTACCAGATGACTTCCCTAACCCCTCTTGATTCTAGTGCCTTTCTCTGTTAATTGATACCGATTTATCCTATATGTAAGCCATGTATGTATTTGTTCATATGTTGTTCCCCCTTATTAGATTTTGTAAGCTTCTTGAAGGCAAGGATTATCTTTAGTCTTTTTTTATATTCCCAACACAGGGCCTAGAAGCTAGTAGGTGCTTAATAAATGTTTATTAATGCCTTAATTACTCCTACACTTCTCCCATTATAGAATCATAGAGCTAGAAGGGTCCAAACTAATCTAACCCAGCCATCTTATTTTACAAATAAAGCATATTGAGGCCTGAAACAATTAAGCATCTTCCTAAAGGCTACATTGGTAAAGTGGTAAAGTCAGGATTTGAAACCATGTCCTGTAACAGGATCAGGTTCCTAATGAGAAGCGTTTCCTCCTTTGCACCTTTCATGCCACTGATACATTTAACCATATACTAACCTATATGGTAATTCTTTGTCCATATCTACAATTATAAACTCTGTAATAGTGGAGACTATCTCATTCAAAGAAGTATCCCATTCTTTGTAATTTTTAGGGATAATAGAGTATGGGATTGTAGAGCATCAGCATCAGAATTTTTGTTATGTTTTGAAATTAACAAGAAACAGTTAAATAAGAATGCATTCTTTTGAAAGATTTAGAAAAATACTTTGGTTTCAGCAGTCATAATTGAATTTATTTGGAATTCTTATAGCACACAAGAAATTTGATCATTACAAATTGTAGGCATGGGTGAAATATGCTAGGAAATGCTTAGAAAATAGATATTTTTGTTTGAGTATAGATATTTGTTATATCACAAAGAAAATTATTCAGTACATAGAACAAAATCAAATAATAGAAATAGTGAAATTTCCAAAAGATACTAAATGGATTGTCAATCTCTTTGATTTCAAAGTTCCTGTTGTTTATGTTTTCTTATAAATTTGCTACAGGTGGGCCTACCCCAGTGTACAAGGGACTTTACTTGCTTTCTTCTGACATTATAAGGCTGCGGAGCACTCAGATTCATATATTTCTTTGTAGTGTGAGTTTATGAGACAAGGTGTTTCTGAGGAACACCATACCAATACCCTATTCTGCTACTAGTTCATCTCCTTAATTCTGTCTCTCTCTGATTTAAGAGGAAGTCTAGTGGCTTTGTTCTTGAGTAATCTTAGCAAATGACTAAAATTATAAAAATTCTCTTCCTAATTGACTGACCCCTTCCCAGAGTAAAACCATGGAAATTTTGTAGACAATCACCGTTAAAGACTATGTTGTTTATTAGGAACATCAAATAACACAGAAGCATATCAACTTGCCATTGTACAGCATTAAGCCTTTGCCTTCTTCAAACATTTCCAGAGGAAATTTACCATTCATTAGTAACGCTGTGCTCCTCCAACAAGTGCTGGTGTTTGTACATTACATTCTGGACTCAATAGCTGTTCTTAGCCATATTTTCTTCCTTCTCTCAAGGAAGGTTTTTTTTCCCCTTCTCTAAATAGTCATCTGGTGGCAGGTTAGGGTTAGGGTTAGGGTTAGGGATTGATCCAGAAAGAAACTGTGTAGACACTGAGATGAATTTCTAAAACACTTGTCTTCATTTTTAAAAAGTCACATTTTAGATTATGCTGAGAAAAGTATGTAAGACCCCATTGAGGTTCACAGCTAGAATTGCCTCTTCCCCCACCCCCCACTTTCACCTTATTCTCGTCATATCTGAAATCAGGTTTTTGAAAAGAGAGATTGAGATTTAACTTCTACATGTAAATTTTTTCATCTTTTTTCTGGGTTAAAACAGATGATTAAAAATTACTGCTGACTGTACTTCACTGTTATCAACCTCCACAACTTCCACAGTCCATTTATTCCCATTTTCTCTCATCTCAGCATCTGTTCTGCAGACCCCATTTGCTCATATCTTACTCTCCTCTCTCTAAAAAAGTACCAGCAGTAAGACTTGACAGGTGGTTAGATATGGAAGCAAGGAGTTATAGATAACATTGAGATCATGAACCTGAGTTACTAGAAGCATGGTGGTACCTGCAACCGAAATACAGAAGTTAAGAATGGGAATGGAATTCTGTTTTGGAAATGTTGAGTTTCAGATACAGAACCCATGAGTGCTAATGACATCATTATTGGGGGAGAAAGGAAGGGGGAAGAAAGAGAGAGAGAGAGAGAGAGAGAGAGAGAGAGAGAGAGAGAGAGAGAGAGAGAGAGATCAGTGTGAGGGAGAAAAGAATATGTGTCATATAAGGGAGAAGAAAGGAAATTCAAAGAATCATTATGCCCATTTGTAATTTTGTATTAAAAAGTTGTGAAGACGTGATGGGTAAGGTATACATTCAGAACATCTAAGCTTAAACCTTTAATTCTAAACCCAGATAGCATTATTGTGTTGCAATTACCACCAAAATTCCCTCCTACCTTTCCAGTCTTATGTTGTATTTCTCACATTCTTTGTTCCAGTCAAATTAGCTTACTGTCTCTGTGTACAAGATGTTCCAGGACTTTTGCTCAGGTCATAGACTTTTCCATCTAAGGCTGGAAAGGATTGCAGAAACCATCTGATCCAGTTCTTCCATTTTAAAGATGAGGAGACTAAGGCCCAGGGAGGATATGTGATTGCTCCTCCTTTCTTCAAGGCAGGCACTTCTCATTTCTGCTTTTTTTGAGTCCCTGAATTCTTTTAAAGGACAACTCTTGTACCACCTTCCACCGGAGGCTTGTTCTGATCCTCTCCAATAGAAAATAAACCCTTTGAGGTCTGGAAATGTTAAATTCTTATCCTCTTCTGGCCTAATATAATATCTCACTTTTAATAGGTTCTTAATAAATGTTAGTTGAATTGAATTACCTTTAATACAATCCTAATTGCTACCAGTTTAACAGAAGCTGTAATTCAGCCCACTTCCCTTGCCAGCCATTTTCCTTAATACTGCCAGGAACTGGGTTTTAAATTAAACAGATCCCTGTTCAAAAGATTTTCTTTCAAAATTGCTTTTTTTCATTCATTGCTTTATCCTGGGGAGAGAGGAGTAAAGAACTTCCTTATAGCAAACAAGGTAAAATTCTATCAATTTGGGGGAAGGGGTGAGAGAAGGGAGGAGAAGCCTCTCTCAACTGTACTCTGAGTTGGCATAGTAAACAAGAACTTTGGTACCATTTCATTTTGCCTCATTATTTTTTTAAAATTGTACCAAAGACTTGCCAGTAGAGACTTACAGAGACAAAGTTAAAGCACAAAGTATTCAAAAAAGTTGCTTCTCTTCAGGGTTTCCTCCTGACTTGAACTAGGAGACAACTTTAGTGTTTCTTTGGGAAAAAATTGATCTGAAAGAGTTGATTTCATTGATGTTCTCAGAAAAGGAAATGAGTCTCTAGGAGCCCCCACTGCCCCCCAAAAAATCTCCTAAGGAAGGTAGCCATGTTGCATATGTTATAATAGGACTTAGAAAATGCAGAGATAATTAGATCGCCAAGGTAGGGGTCCTTATTATTTACAAGTCTGTGACAAGACTTTGTTCCTAATTTCCAGCTTCCTTTTACTTCAGCCTCCCCTTTTCTTTGCTTCCTTTATATGGGATGACTGAGCTCAGGAATTCAGCAAGCATTTGACTAACATTTATTAAGTGTCCTCTGCATGTAAGACCTTGGGGATACAGAGACAAAGAACAAAAGTCTTTACCTCTTCTATGAGAAAGTTGCAAGATATGTAAAGATAAGTAAATACAGCAAAGACTATTTTAGGGATAAAGAAAAAACACAATTGAGAGACTGGGATTTGAGAAGGAAATATCTTCAGAGCTGAGCCTTAAAGATGATCTGAAGGCTGAGAAGTAGAGGTGTAGAGGGAATTAATGGCACTTGGGGAAATGGAGGACGCTTTTATCGTGTGAGGTCATAGAGAGGCAGGATATAGAATACAGAATTTAGGGAATAGCTTGTAGTTCAATTTGGAAAATGACACAAAGGAAAATTTAAACCAAATTTTGTAGGACTTAAAAAGACATTTTGAGGAGTTTTTATTTTATACTAGAGGCAATAGCAAACCAGTGCAGTTTTTTAAGCAGAGAAACAACATCATCAGATATGTACCTTACATACAAAGATTATTTTCAGTTGTGTAGAATAGAGATTGGAGTGGGGAGGAAGTATATGGTGGGAGCCTAACTCAAAGGCAGTTTAATATAATAATTAATTAGAATTTGAACTAGACTTTTGGAAGTGGCAGTGTAGAGAAGATGATGGATGGATTTGAGAGATGTGGTGGAAACAGAATAGACAGGACACAGTAGGAGCATAATAAATGCTTATTGACTAAATGATTTTGACCAACACAACATCTTCAAATATTACCACTACCTCTGCTGCCCTCTCTCAGAAGAGGGCTTTCTTTGTACTTGTCTCCTGAGGACCTGCTCAAGCAGTAACCTCCTCCAAAATGCTTTCTTTGACTACTCCCATACCCCTAGGAACTTTCCCTCTCAACTCCCCCAACACTGCCATGTATCCTATACAGTTTGACTCTTAATTAGGTACTATCTCATGCTGTGTGCACACTTGCCTCCTCTGAGTATGCTACTCTTTGAAATAAGGAATATTACTGGCATTACAAATTCAGCAAGTCTACGTCTTTCCCTCCAAAACCCACCTCTTCTCCAAACTTATTTCTGCTGGGGGTACTACTACTGTCTCAGCCTCCTCACTATCACCTCCATGTCTAAGTTTGTCTATGTGTCCGGAACTGTGCTAGCACTGGGGATACAAGTACAAAAAAAGCCCTCTGCTGAGAGAGGGCAGCAGAGGTAGTGGTAATATTTGAAGATGTTGTATTGGTCAAAATCATTTAGCCAATAAGCATTTATTATGCTCCTTCTGTGTGCCAGGTATTTAGTAAGCATTAGAGGTTACAAAGAAAAGCAAAAGACAGTCCTTGCTTTCAGTGAGCTCATGTCTAATGGGGGGAGATGACATGCGAGCAACAATGTACAAGCAAGGTATGCACAGGACAGATTGAAGATGGTCAACAACAAGTTGATGCTACCAGCATCAACAGGGCATTGGGGAAAGCTTGTGGAAGGCAGGATTTCAGCCAGGTCTTGAAGTAAGCCAGGGAAAGCAGGAGGTAGAGATGACCAGGGAGAGAATGCCCCGTATGCAGGACAGCCAATTAAAATGCTGAGTATCAGGAGATGGAGTTTGTCTTATGTGATGAACAGCAAAGAGGCCAGGGTCACTGGATTACAGAATATGTGGAGAACAGTAAGGTATAAGAAGATTGTGGAAAGGTAGGAAGTGGACATATCATTCGAGAGCACTGGATGCCAAATAGAGGATTTTCTGTTTGATGCAGGAGGTAAAGGTGGTAGAGCTCCACCACAGTTGATTGAATAGAGGAGTGATATGGTCAGATCAGTGCTTTAGGAAGACCGTTTTGACAGCTGAGTGGAGAATGGCCTAAAGTGAGAGAGCCCTTGAGTCAGGCTGACCAACCAAAAGACTACTGCAGATATCTAGCTTTAGGGTCACAAGGATCTGTACTAGGGCAGTGACAGAGGAGAGAAGGGGGCATATTAAGAAAGTTTGCAAAGGTAAAATCAAGAGTACTTAACCAAAAAAAAATTGGATGTAAAGGTGGAAAAGAATGCGGAATCAAGGATCACACAACTAGGTTGTGAGGCTGAGTGAGATGGTGGTGGTACTTGACACTCACAGGCAGTGGTGGGGACAGGAGAAAATCAGCCTGAGTGGCATGGAGGATTCATGTAGGGGAAAAGAGTGACTGATATATGACTGATAAGGAGAGTGGTGTGAGATCATGTTGGAGATTCCTTTTCTCATATACAGCCACCTTAGACTGTATGACACATTACTCTTCTGGGAATTGGGGATGTAATTCTGTTGCTATTTCTGAGCCCAGTGACCTCTGATTTCCACCCATGAGTCAGCACCATTGAGCGCTTCTGGTGAGATCACGTTGTGGATCTTGAATCTCTCTCTGTGACCTTTATGGCTCATGATTGGCTGCTAGGTATGATAGTCTCTGCTGAGTATTGCCACCAGCTCCCATTTTCTGGATTCATCTCTTTCAGGGCCAGCAACCAGACCATCTTAGCTGTGGTTTCCTAGGGTTATAGGGGCTAAAAAGACCACATTTTCAGGGCAGTCTGACAGCTCTTTAGTTGTAGCTACCACACCCAACTATCAAAAGCCCTGAGTAGACCCAGGAATGTATCAAAACAAGTTTATGAACAAAGCGACAAAAATTAATTGAAAGCATCTGAAATAGCTCAAAGTACTTTGACTAGATCTCTCTCCTTTGCCCTTAGAATCCTAGATTTAGAGCTAGAAGGACATCACCTTGTCTCACTTTCTCATTTTGTAGATGAGAAAACTGACTCCCAGAGAAGCTTTGTAACTTATCCAAGGTCACATCAATCAATCATTCTGCATCAACAAGCAAGTATTTCTTAAGTGCTTACTATATTTTTATGCTGACTTATGAAATGCTTGCTCTCAAAGGAGATAGGATAGTATAGTATAGATAGTGCTTGATAAATGCTTATTCCCTTCACCCTTTTTCCCCTTCTGTGTGCCAGGCACCTTGCTAACCACTGAGAATACTCCCCCCAACCTCTATCTTCTCAAAAAAGCAAAATGAAGCCCTGCTTCACAGGACCTGACAATTAAATTTGGAGAAATACAAGTTCGTAAAGGCATCAGAGGGAAAGTGAGGCTCTGACACTTATTAGCCATGTTATCCTCAGAGTTATTTTTGATTCTTCACTCTCACTGTAAATGTCCAGCTGCCACATCTTGTAATTTTTTTGTCTACAACATCTGTTGACTTGTCTTCTTTTTTCCACGCAAACAGTTATCACTCTTGTTTAACCTTTCATCACCTCCTGCCTAATTGGCCTCTGCCTGAAACAGTCTCTTTGATCCAGTCCATCCACTAAGCAGTTGCTAAAGTGACTTTACTAAAGTACAGGTCTCTAGCCATATCTTCTACTCAGACAATTACAACAGTTTTCTATTACTTGTAGGATTTTTTTGTAAATTCCTCTTTAGGATTTTTTTGTAAATTCCTCTTTGGCTTTTCTTTTTTTCCATGTAAAACATTTCCATATTAGCCATGTTGGGGGGGTGGTGCTGCGGAAAGGCCAAAAAAAAGCAGCAAGGAAAATAAAGAGTAAAAAAAGTATGCTTCATTCAGAGTTTATCAGTTCTTTCTGTGGAAGTGGGTAACATTTTTCATCATAGGTCCTTTGGAATTCTCTTGAATTATTGTCTTGATTAGAGTTCACTAAGTCTTTCACAGTTGATCATTGTACAATATTACTTTTGCTGTGTACAGTGTTGCCCTGGTTCTGCATACTTCACTTTGTATGAGTCCACATAAATCTTATCGGGGTTTTTCTGACACTATCCTTCTCCTCGTTTCTTACAGCGCATTAGTACTCGATCACACTCCATATACCACAATTTGTTCAGCCTTTACTAAATTGATGGGTATCCTCTCAGTTTCCAATTTCTTGCCACCACAAAAAGAGCTGCTATAAATATTTTTGTATTAATATAGCTTTTCCATCCTTTTCTTTGGGATATAGACAGTAGTGGTACTGCTGGGTCAAAGGATATGCACAGTTTAATAACCTTTTGAGGGTAGTCTCAAATTCTTCTCCAGAACGGTTGTACCAGTTCACAACTTCACCAACTGTGCATTAATGTCCTACTTTACCATCTCCCCTCTAGCTTTTGTCATTTTTCCTTTTTTGTTATGTTAGCCAATCTGGTAGATATGAGGTGGTACTTCAGAGTTGTTTTTAATTTGCATTTCTTTAGTCAGTGATGATCTAGAGTATTTTTTTATGTGATTACTAATAGCTTTGATTTCTTCACATGAAAACTGCCTGTTCATATACTTTGATCACCTGGTTTGGTTTTTAAAACTCTTCACAGCCCTTTAAGACCTTAAACACTTCTAGCCCTTTAAGAAGACCCTACTAGTCTCTTAAAATTTTGTTCTACCATATTGCTGTTTCCTCCCCTCTTCTCCCCCACTCTCCACTGTTTCTTACCCTCAACAATCCATCTTCTGTCTCTGTATCTTTGTCCTGGCTATCCTTTATGCCTAGAATACTTTCCCTCCTAATGCTTCTTAGAATCCCTGGTTTCCTTTAAGATCCAACTCAAGAGTGACTTCTTTTAGGCAGCATTTTACTAGTCTCCTCTACTGCTAATTTCTTCCCTTCAAAAGCTATCTTCCATCAATTTCCACATATTAGTCTATGTATATGTTGTTTCCCCCAATTTTCTTATTTAACTTTCTACTCCCAGTGTCTTGCAAAGTATCCTGTGCCTCACCAAGCACTTAAAAATTTGTTAGATTAAAAAAAAATAACATGTTCATAAAATACATTTCTAAGTGTATTAGTAAAGAGGTAGATAGTTCAGTGAACAGCTGTAGTTAAGTTACATGTCAGAATGAAAAGGTGGTATTAAAAATCTATGTTTTTTGCAGATCCACTAACTATATTTAAGCTATTCAGAAAATGTAGAACTCCAGGTTCCAATTAGATGAACCTGAATAATATCTCGACATGAAGTATCCTACTGAGGAGTCCCAATTCTCCATCCAGAGTCTATAGGGGGAAGGGATGAAAAGCTTCACTATTTCTTCCTCATTGATAGATGTTTCACCTTCAAAGTGTATATGATTAACTGACTTAATAATGTTCTGTCAAGATATTTGCCCTGAAATGAATTTAGGATTTCTTCATTATATGTGTGCTCAATTTCACTCAAGCCATTTATAAGAAATTACCAAGTTTTAGCATATTTCATAGTGCAAAGAAATCCCATTAAGGGAAACTTTTAGCAAGGTTCTTTGAATCAAAAGAAACAGGAAGAACAAAGAATCATGTAGTTAGAACAACAAATGTAAATGGGGGGTGGGGGAAGAAAGGAGGAAATCAGAGGTTAACAGTGAAATAAAAATTCACAGGTAAGCAAAGCATTCCTCATTAATGTTAAGCACACAGCTCATAAAACAAGGCATGTTAATGCTCCCTTGATGTACATATTATTTATCCAGAAAGTGAAAGTACTCATTTTCAGCTGTGCTACAGACACAGTATTAAAAAGTATTATGAGATGCCACATTTGGTTCTGTGATCACCTAACTTCCATCTTCAGAAAAGAGAGCAGTGTGTCAGTGATATTAAACACACTTGATATCTGGTAATTATGTTGAAACAATGCCAAATTCAAAATTTTCTGCTATTAATTTTATTTTCAAAACAGTTTTTCCTATTCTTGTTCTTAGGAAAGTGGAAGTTAGGCACAGGCACCAGATGAATAGTGGAGAGAAAATCATTCCAACATGAAATGGCACCCATTTCCACCTCGATGCATTTCTGATCATTTGTTTAAATACTACATTGGGCCCTCTCGCTAGGATAGCATTAACTTGTGAACTAACGATTCAATCATACTTTAAGCAGCCATTTACTCTCCTGTTAATAGAAGGAAAAAATCCAGTTACCATAGCAACTCACACATCACACAGTAATTAGGGAGTACCTAAAATCACCAAACTCTATTTCTGACAGTGTTTTCTTTGGGAAATGTGTAATAATAAAACATAAATATGCTTCTTCCCCTTATTCAAAATTTCCCCTAGTTGTTTATTCTTCACTCTTGCCAACTTTCTTCCATCTAGTCATGCAAAAGAAGTTTTTAAATAAAAAATAATAAAGAGACAAAGGAAAAAATGCTGATTATATCATAAACAGCATACAAAACCACCAATAATTTTATGAGTTGAGAAAACATCAGACTGGGTTTAACCGAAATTAAACAAATAGAATAAATAACACACAGTTAAAAACTAGTATCAAATGTCCTTAAAACACATCTGAAAGAATTCACTATGAATTGAAGAGTTAGGTAGAGAGAAAGATAGCTGAAAAATCTAAACAACCTTTTTTCTCACTTAACAGATCTACATGTTTATATAATATTTGATCTAGAAGTCACCTTAGACCTGTCTGTCTGGTCCAGTACCCACATTTTTCAGTTTAGGAAACTGATGTCTAGTGACTTGCTTAGTATCACACAGGAAGTGATATAACTAGAACTTGACCTTTTAAACTACTCCCCCTGCCCCCTTTTCCCCTGGAATTTTACTGATAGTGAGATACTTTTATAGGTTTGTATTGGGTAATATACAGTAACTTGAGGAGTTGGTCCTTTTAAATGTCCATTTATTAAGCAAATGTCTATAAATTATATGAATATTATATAAAATATCATATAAATACCTATTGTATTACTTACTGTAGATAAGCATTGTGCTTTATCTGCTTGGGCTAAAAAATAAAACAACAGTCCTTAATGTGCAGGAGTTTTTGATATCTTATGGGACAAATAAAATATGTATACAAATAATTGCGGTTACCAGTAGAATTTTAATTACATGACCTGTGATTTTACAGAAATACCCCATTTATTTTCATTCAGTAAGGTGCCTTAAGTCCCTGTTGACGGGAGGATGAATACTGGGGATGAGAACTAGAGGGGAGGAGCAGGGTTAATCAACTCAGTTTACGATCTCTGGCCCCAGGCCAAGCTGTCTTGACTGGTATATGACTGAACAAACAAAGTTTAGCTGGCCTGTCCTTTCTAGCCAACCCTAGACCATCAGGCTTGACACCCCATCCGACTCTCTGCCATGGCTATTTTGCCATTTTCACTCATCTGCAAATTTTCCTCCCCTCTCACCCTTTTTCTCCAAAAATTAAATCAACGTTATCATACCGACATTTTCATAGAAAGAGTTTGTTATTTGACCTCCCTGTTCATCAGCTGCTCTTACATTCCCTTCCCCCTATATATTTGTGACCTTCCCCTCCTCCTCCTGTTTGAATGAATGTGAACTCTTTGAGGTTAGAGACTGTCTCATTTTTTTATTTGTATCCCTAGCACGTAAAACCTGCTTGGCACATAATAAATGCTGTTTTGTTCATTTATTAAACAGCTCTTATGTGCCAGCAACTGTGCTAGGTACTTCAGGGAGCTTATATTCTATTGGAAAGAATGGAAGAAAGAAAGAAGTAAAATATTCCTCATGAGCATGGAATTAAATAAAAAAGAAATCTTAGAATATATAATTTGCTTCATTCCTTGCTCCATTAGAGGCTAAAATTTATTGTCAATAATCTCACAGAATTTGAGAGTTAAAGGAACTTCAAAGACCATTTAGTTCAATTCATATATGACAGCAATCCCCACTGTAACACACCTGACAAAGGGTTGTATAGCCTTTGCTTAAAGACCTCCAGAGAGGTCAATAATGACTCATATTTAGATAATATTTTAAGGATAACAAGGTACTTTGCCTTCAACAATTCTATGAGAAAAAAAATAGTGCAAATGTTATCCCATCATTAGTGATATGGAAACTGAGACACAATGGGGTTATTAAGGAAGGAAACAAGCATTTTTCATCACTTACTATGTGCCAGACACCTGGGAGATAGATGTTATTATTAGCCTCATCCCTATTTTACAGTTAAAGAAACTGATGCAAACAGAGGTTGAGTAACTTTCTCAAGGACACACCATTAACAAGTGCCCAGAATTCTATCCACTTTTATCTATTACAACACTTAGCTTCCTTTAATGAAATAATAGTTAAATGTAAATGTATAAATATTCAGCATTTCAAAGTTTGAAAAATGCTTATATGCATTACTTGATTATTTATAGAATGTTTCCCTCATTTTCAAGAACAGATTTATACTGAACTCTTTTTTAAAATTTTTATTTCATTATACAATTACTTTCCTTCAAATTAGAAATTTTTGAGCTTGTTTTCTTTTAACCTAAAAATCCACACTACTTTCATTTAGATATTTCTCAAAAGACCTTGTTGGTTGTCATTTTCCCTAGAAAGATTTTTTTTTTTAGTAAGCAAAGATTTCTATACTTGAAGGGAAAGGTTAGATAAAATCATTTAAAAATGATTTTATGGTAATAATTTTGTATTAAAATGTCTCTCTAATTAATATTGTGATTAATTTGTCATCCAGGTGAACATCCAGCCATCAGAGTGGCATCGTTCAATCCTGCTCCCGCAGTCCTGGCTTGGATTTATGAGTAGAACATACCACGCAGTCCTACAGGTATTTAAATATCTGGGATGCTTTGTATGTAGTGGAAATGCTACTTTGTCATTGTTGAGATATTTTAAGCAGCTCTCGTTTGCAAAACTCACTTTGTCAGAAGAGTAACAATCCTTTTGAGTCACAGGTATATTGGAGATGTCTGCAATGTATCATAGCTTAAGGAGATCTGAAGTAAGGAGCACACGGTTTATGTCTATGCTCCAGCATTTTCAGTTGTGTGATTCTTGGGCAAGGCATTTAATCCAAATGAGCCTCAGTTTTGTCCTCTATAAAATGGATAATATAATACATAATACTTGAGAAAAAACAGCATGACATAGCAGAGAGGGTACTAGCTATCTGGAAACAGGACAATGTGGTTTCAAGTCCTGTCTCTGAAACATAATATGATGACCAGGAGGAGGTCACAGTAATCTCAGTGCCATAAGGAGATCTTTTGTGACTCTGTACATTTCAGGAGGAGGTGCTGATCTGTATCAGTGGAGGGATTTGCCATTCCTGGACTTTTCCATACTGATGAAAAAATAAGTCTGGTCTACATATTTGCTCCTAAAAACTTGTGTCACCTGTCTGGGGATTATTTTGAAGTAATTGCTTTATAGACTGAAATGAACTATTTAAGCAATATCTCTACCAGGTCTATTTTCAGATATGATTAGGGGAAAAGGAAAAGAACTTCTGTGTTCTAAAGGGTTTGCAGCAGCTCTTTGTGGTGTCAATGAAATAGAAATTGCAGGGATGTCTATCAATTGGGGAGTGGCTGAACAAGTTGTGGTAGATGATTGTGATAGAATACTACTGTGCTATAAGAAATGATGAGCTCACTGATCTTAGAAAAATATGGAAAGACTTGCATGAAATAATGAAGACTGAAATGAGCAGAACCAGGAGAACATTGTATATTGTAATAGCAATATTGTTTTAAGAATGACTTTGAGTGAATAATTCATTTTAATTATTATAAACACCCAAATTAACTATAAAGGACATATGAATAAAGATGCTGTCTGCATCCAGAGAAAGAACTGATAAGTAGAATTATTTATAGAATAATTTTACACATACACACACACACCTATTTGTGTCTAATGGTAGCCATCTCTAGAGCACTGGAAGTGGAAAGGAAGAATAAAAAAGAAATTTACATGATAACTTCATCATATGTTTAAAAGAAATTTCAAGTTGTGCATAATAGATTTACAGTTTCATATGCAGTCATCTTTTATTATACTGTGTTGTGGAAATGCTTGTTTTATTCCATAAATTAAAACTAAAATAAAAATAGCGAATGTGAGTTATATATTAATAACAGTTTTCAGATTTTTTTTTATAAGATGCCTGAGTTAATCAGCATGGACACCTCTGGGTGGGAAGCTTTTTTTTTTTTTTAACCAGTGCAGTGCAGCTCACCTCCAATCTCCATCTTAGTGAATTTTCTGTGGGAATTGAGATGTCAAGTTAACTTACCAGAAGCTACAAAGCCAAAGAACTCCAGCATGAATTGAATCCAAGACTTCCTGATTATCCCTCTGTAACTTAGTAGACTTCTTAGTAGAGTTGCAATTAAAAAAAAAAAATTCTCCTCTGGCCAGTCTGGGGATGAACCTCTCAACATATCTCAGCTGAATTTTTCGTCAGAGGCCACTCTCGTGGCCACTCTTGAAGCATCTCCTATTTGGTAGAACCTCTTAGAAGTGTTCTCTGCACTTCCCACTGATCCCAGGGTGTCTTTCACATCCAAGGTGAGATGCTGGAATAGGGCTTTACAGGAGGTCTCAGATGAGGCTTTAAAAAAATAAAGAACACAAAAGTTTTCATTGAATTCAGAACAAGTGATAGTGTCCTAGGTTTTGCAATTTTTATTCCTAAAGAAAGTATTATAAAAGAGATTGGAATATTGTTTATCTAGCACAAGGGAAAAAAGCAACTACTTAATCCTTCTTCCCCCACCCGCACTATGGAGAGAATTTCAAAAGGAGTCTTTGTAGTTTTAGAAAGTAGGGTAAAGACAGTAGAAATAAATGGTTTGCTTTTAAATTAGGGAAAAAAGGTGACTCCTAAATTTAACTTTTGCAGACCTTTCCCAGTCCTCCTTTATCTTAGTGCCTTCCCTTTGAGATTATCTCCACTTTATCCTGTATATAGTTGTTTGCATGTTGTCTCCACTATTCGACTGAGAGGTCTTGAGAGCAGGGACTCTTTTTTTATCTTTCTTTCTATGCTAGGGTTTAGCACAGTCCCTGGCACCAAATATATGCTTGACAAATGTGCGTTGACTCAATCTAAAACATGGTTCTTTCAAGTGAGGTTTCGCTGGAAAACTCACTATTTCCTGCCTGGAAGTAACTGAGAATTCTTAGCACTGGTCTGTCTTAGATCCATCCAAGATCTATTTAAATTTCATTTCCAAGTCCAGTATTTCTCACAATACTTTTTGAAGAAATGGGTCTCCTGGTAAATATGGAGATAAAAAATACGTTGTGATTCAGTCGATAATCTGGTGTTAGAGAACTGGCAGTGTCAAGTTGTGTAGTTTATACCCTTCATTTTCAGTTTCTCCTTCTCTCCTTTTTTGAGGAAAAGACAGCAGATATCGATTGTAGATAAAGACTATCAGGATCTGAGAGCATTCTCTCCTGGTGCTCAATCAGTATTTTTTGATTGGAACTTCTCTGGAAGGATTACCCGTTAACACTTACTTAGCCATTCTTGAGGTTCTCATTAGAGAAAAGAATCTGATGTCAGTTTTGTAATATTTTTTTTCCCCTGTCCTTGAGTAAGCAAGGTTTATTTCCTTATTTGTGAATCTAATTGCTTCTGGGAAAGAGCATTTTGAAATGAATGCCAGTGAGATGCCCCCTGTTGATTTTCATTCCTTTGTCATTTAATGGATGATAGCTTTGGATGATTAGTGAAGTATATACTTTGTAGCTTTTTTCTTTTTTTACCCCTAAATAAAGCTTTATTTATCAAGGATCAGAGAGTTTATCAGGGTAATGATCACCTTCCCTCTGTGCCTTAGTTTGAAAGTTTTCATCACTTGCAGTGACTGAAAAATACCATGATCCATGTGTCACCTTTTGGGTAATGAGCCTTTCTAAATTAATTAGGCTACTCCTCAGGTAACAGTTATTTCCTTGTTAGGGTTATGTCTGAAGCATTTTTTATGTTTTCTAGCACACATGGAAGATTTGTATCTTATTGGTACATAGTATAGTTTGAGAACTAAGGGTTGCCTCAGTCCTGTGATCAGGCGTCAGAGAAGGATTTTATTGGAGAAAGGACTTACTTAATTTAAAAAAGTATAAAACATTAGTAATAATATGATCTTAATAAATAATCAGTGCTTATTGATTGAAGGAAATCTTTCATTCTCTACTAAAAAGTAGCCTGCTAGTAGTTAGATTCTGTCATTATCCTAGAACAGCTCTGTCAAAGTCATATAGAAAGGGGGATGTTAAACCATATATGAGGATCTCTGCAGAGTTAAGATGACCACATTTAGCATTATCTGTGTTCTAAGTATTTTGATTTATCTCATTTAATATTTCCCAATTATATTTTAATCTGATTAGGCTGCACTCCATGCTTAACACTGTGCCCTAGACTACTTTCCCATCATGAATACATGTTGTGTCATCATATTGCCCTAGCCATCTTGCTTGTCAGACATACATTAAATATTCAGTGTTAAGTGATAATAATGTTGATGGTAAAGAGATTTCAAGCTGATATGAACCATTCATTTTGTTCCTCCTTAATCTCTGTTTGTTTTTTAATAGCTTCTGTCATGGATTGTTAAATGCTTTTTGATTGGTTGGTTGATACTTGTCTCCTCTTTTTTTCTATCTGTAAACTATCCTTTCATGATCTGATCAGCTCACTTTAGTTTAATTATCATTGACAGATGACTATCACATCTTTATAGCTCCCTCTCTGAATTCTAATTCCACATAGCCAACTCTGTGCCAGACATTTCCACCTGACTGTTGGCGCCAAATGGAATTTATTATTTCTCCTGCTAACCCCACCACTCTCTCCAAACTTTCTTACTTTTGTTGTTGACATTACAATTCTTTCAGTCTTCGAAGTTTGGAACTTCAGAATCCCCCTTAACTCTTGCCTCTCTGCCTCTCAGTTACTCCCCAGCTAAGTGGCTCAGTGAATCAGACATTGAGCCTGGGGTCAGGAAATTCTGAATTCAAATCTGGCCTCAGACACTTTTAGCTTTGTCACCTTGGCCCAGTCACTAGACCTGTGTTAGGCCTCTGCCTGCCTCAGTTTTCTTGATGTGAAAGAAGGAGAACAATAGCACCTATTATCGTTATGAGGATCAAATGAAACAATACTTGGAAAGTACTTATATAGTACATGGCAAATAGTAAATCTTAATAATTCTTATTTCCTTCTCATTTCCCCTTCCTTCTCCCACGTAACTATCAGTTGCTAGGTCTTTTAATCCAACTCCCCAACTTCCCTTGCCTCTGTCTCTTTTTCTCCTTCTCATGATCACTAAGTTCACCTCTCTCACCTCAATTATTGAAGCAGCTTAATTGATCTACCTGCATCTAGTCTTTTTACTTTATGATTCGTCCTCCACACCCCTGCTAAGAAAATGTCTATGACCCAAGTCATATGATATTTCCTTGCTCAGCAATCCTTAGTGAATTCCTATAACTTATCTTGGCACTGAAGATTTTTCACTGTCTGACTCATTTTTACCTTTGCTGGATTTTTTAATATTATACCCTTTTATGTCCTCTCTGTTCTAATTAACCTAGACTCTGTTGTCCCCCACACTTCCTATTTCATCTGTTCCTTCTGTGTCTCTACACTTTAACTGCTTAGTATGTCCTCACCCGCTACCTCACTTGTTTCACGTCTCATAGGTCTCATTTTCTGATCTTCACCCTTCTCCCAAATTGTTTCTTTCTCCCTCCTCAAATTTCTTGTATTTTTATATCTATGCATATTACACATTGTATTACCTGAGTAAAATATAAGCTTCTTGAGAGCAGATAAGACTTCTTTTTCATGTTTGTATCTCCATTGGCTTATACTTGTCCTATCATTTTTAAAGTCATGTCTAACTGTTCGTGATTCCACTTGGGGATTTCTTGGCAGAGATACAGGAGTGATTTGCCATTTCCCTCTCCATCTCATCTAACAGATGAGCAACTGAGGCAAACAGGGTCCAGTGTCTGAGGCTGGATTTACAGTCAGGAAAACGATCTTTCTGGCACCAGGCCCACGCCTCTGTCCACTGTACCACATAGCTACTCCAACCTTATACTTAGTAAGACATTTAATGTCAGTTGAATTAAAATGAATTAAAATCTGGATCACCTAAATCAAAGGAAGAGAGACATGGGGGGTGGGGCGCAAAAATGTGCTCTAGCACATTACCAAGATAAAATAGTTCTCCAAAAGTAGTTTAAACATTGTTGTCAAATTGGTGTAAGAAAAGGAGATTGGTTGGTCATGTACCTAGTCTGAAGATTAACATATAGAGAGTGTGTGTATTGTATTGACAATCTACATAACATGAACTGACATAGGCCCCCAATATTTTGGATAGACCCTTTGTGGAGGAGTTTCAAGCAGAGGCAGACAAAAGTTTGAAAGGATGAGAAGGCAGAAATGTGCTATGATCTATATTGCTAGAGAGTATTCATATTGATAAAACCATATGTCCATTCAAATATTTTCTACCTCAGTTGTAAATACAGATCTCAATGATTTTAGCATTATTATTTCTGATTTAGCTGCCAACTGCATAACTCACCATTCTTATTATTCTTTAACCTTATCTTTTCAAAATTTTTTCACCATTTTTGGTTCTCATACAGATGGGTTGAGCTAGCAACTCACATGTTTCTGTTTGTTTCTTAAATGCTCTTAAAGCATTTGTTGGCATTATCCTTTGTAAACATTTATTACTATTATTATCTTCTTATCGATCCTCTGTTTCTCTTTTAACCTCAGTTTGGATTATATGTTTATCCACTTCTCCACAACAGAAAAATAAAATTAACAAAAAAAACCCTGAGGGTATTGGCATTACATTTGCAGGTGAACAATAGCTATTAAAATTTGCTCGTTTTTTCAACATTAGGTTATATGTTTTATTTAGAAGCACAGAGCTCTTCAAATAATAGGAAGTTCATAAATGGTTGTTGAGTGAATGAATGACTTTCTCACCATTGACACCTACTGCATGTTTTAAAAAGATAACCACTAGTATTCAGTTTTAATGTTATAATTTAAATAGCTTAAAAATTACTGAAGTGGATTGATTGTGCCTTCCATTTAAAAGTTTTATTGATATATTTTGTTGTTAGAGAATTTTCATTTCTCATTATGCGTGCGCGCACTCACACACACACACACACACACACACACACACACACACACACACACCCCTCCCTCAGTAACCTAGTGAGACTTTCTTATAAAGGATTTACAGGAAAAAACATTTCTGTAACACTAATAAATACATCAAGTGAGCTTGACAATATATGCAGTATTCCATACACCTGATCCCCTATCTCTGCAATGAAAGAATGGAGGTTCATTTTCTCATCTCTTTTGGGACAAGAAGTTTAGGTATTATAATCAAACAGGCAAGCCACAAGCAGTTATTAAATGTCTACTATTTTCCAGGCACTGTATTAGGGCCTGGAGATACAAGTAAAAAGAATGAAATAATGCCTTCTCAAAAGGTTCTTGGATTCTAATGGGAGAAACAAGTGCATATTAAAATATATACAGAATAAGTATAAAGTGAATAATTACAAATAAATATAACAGTTAAATGAAAGGTAGTAAAGGAAAGCAGACCCTAGCAGTTACGGGGATCAGGATCTGCTTAATACAAAAGATGTTCCTGAACTGTGTCCCAAAGGAAGAACAGGGCATTGTGAGGTAGAGGTAAAGAGTAAGTTCATTCCAGGGATACTGAACAGTCAGTACAAAGATATGGATATTGGAAATGGACTATCATGTATGAAGAAGAGAGAAAACCGATTTGACTCTATTGCACGGTACAAAAGGGAGTATAATTCCTAATGTAGCTGGAAGGACAGATTGGAGCCAGGTTGTAAGGGACTTTAACAACCAAATAGAAGAGTTTCTATTTTAACCTAGAAGCAAGAGTAAACACACTGGAGTTGATTGAGTAGAGGAATCTCCATCATTAGCTCTATAATCTAGGGAAGAGGTGATGGGAGGCCTGAACCTCAGTGGTAGAATGAGTGAGTAGTGGAAAGGGGTCAGGTGCAAAAGATGTTATGAAGTCAGGATTCATAAAATTTAGTCACTGATTGGAAATATGGGGTTAGAGAGATTACCAGTCGTCTGAAACGATGGTGAACAGAGAAGTTTGGGAGATGTCATTTGGCAGGAGGTGGTAGTGGAGAGGATACAATAATGAATCATATTTTAGGCATCTTAAGTGTGAACTGTTTTGGGGACATCCAATTTGAAATGTCTAATAGGTCATGTAAGACTCAGAGGAAAGGCTTATGCTATATAGAAATGCCTATATTTCTAATCTATCTCTGCTGAAAATATAGAGACTATCATATTCAACTGTCATATCTATGCAGATGACTCACAAATAGATAAATATAAACTGCATATTCTATTTATCAGTGAGTCTTGTGCATAGATATGATAGTCGAACCCATGTAAACTAATGAATTTTGCAAGACAGATTGTAGAGGAAGAAGAGAAGGTGTAGTACAGAAACTTGAGGAATACCCATATTTAAGGAGCATGTGATACAGATGACGACTCAGCAACACACTCCAAGAAGAAGTTGTCATACAGATAGGAGGCAAACCAAGATAACCCAGATTGGGGAGAATATCCAAGAGGAGAGGATGATCAGTAGTGTCAGATGTAACAGATAGGTCAACAAGGATACATGCAGAAAAAATCTGACAGTTTTAAGAGATCATCAGACGAAAACAGTTTCAGTTAAGTGATGAGGTTGGAAAGCCAGATTGCAAAGAATTGAGGAGTGAGTGAGAGGGGAGGGGAAGTGGAGATAGTGACTGAAGACTGCATTTTTCAAGGAGGTTTGCTGGGAAAGAGTGTAGATAAAGGATAATAATAATAACTAGCATTTATACAGCACTGTAGGTTTTCTAAGCACTTTCGCCTGATCCACCTGATGACTTGGGGCCTTGTAGGGTCAAGCGAAGGTTTTCTTTTTTTTTTTTTTTAAGGATGGGGCATGTTTAAAGATTATAGGAAAGGAACTATAAGATAGAAAGAAGTTAGGATGCAACAGAAAAATTGAAAAAGAGGGAAATTTATTGAGGATGCTGTATGCTGGAGAAAATTGAGTGAGTGAGGGTGGTGTGAGAGAGGGCACACAGGGGTTAGCAAGGAGAAGGGCCATCCCTTTGCCAAACTAGGGAAAGAGTGGAAGGTAATGGCAGAAGCAATTGAGATGAAGAGAATGTTTCAGTTATGTTTTGTTCTTTCTATTTAAATTGTTATGATTTTATACATTGTTTTACCTTTACTGCTTTGTGTCCAGCATTGGTTTACATGAGTTTTCCTATGCTTCTACAAATTCTTCATAATCTTTGTTTTATGGTACAGTAATATATTCCATTATATTCACGTACCCCTTAATTTATTTATCCATTCCCCAGTTTGATGACAATCTATTTTTCTGCCATCTACTACACAAAAGCATGTTTGTGGGACTTTTCACTTTTTGAAGTCTTTTAGGTATACTCCTAATGGTGGGATCTTTTTCAAAGGGTACAGACATTTTAGGGACTGAATATATTTGTGAAAACCTAGTTGAATATTTTTAGCAGTACTCGTCAATATTTCTGTATCCCTGTCTTTGTGAGTGATATATGGTAATAGGACATGCATAGAATTTAGTTGAGAAGGTGAAATAACTATCTCTTACCACCCTTTAAAAGAATACCTTTTCGCTAGTTTGAATATGCCAATAGTATTTGTGACAATGGAAGTATCATTCAGAAGATGAGAGGAATCTAACAGCAACCACAGAACGTACAAAGTACATGTTAAATGAAACTAATATGTAGAAATTATTGTATTTAGTAGAGCTAGAGCAAAGTCTCCCTGTCTCCACATTACCAAGGATTTCTCTCCTAGAGGACACTCCCTTCTTAGAAGCATTATAATCTTTTTTGCAAGCTTGTGTCAGGCATATTTTGGGGTATTAGTCTAGGAGATTATTTATGCAAACATCTTTTGATACATTTAGTCTAAGAGATAGTATTTCATTGTATTCTATCTCCTAGAACTTGAGTGCTATGTATCCTAGGCTGAACTCTTTACAAAAGCCATTCACTCTGTGTCATTGGCTCTGCCTACAGCCTGAGTCAGGGCTACTGTTGTCCAAGAGGGTAACCCTTGGTGATAATTGGCCAGCCTTTATAGAGATTTTGGTGTCTGGCAGCACTAGCCATTGACCAGCTGCCACCAAAAAGTACCATAGAAGGGAAGAGAGGTCCAAGGACAAGGGCAACTAAATCAATACAACCATGATGATTCTTTGTCCAGACCCCGTTGAAGTCTGCCCCAGAACTCTGCACCCGGGATCCAAAGCCTTCAACCCTGCTTCTAGACCAGACTTCTATTGTAGTCATCCAGGCGAGCATCCCTTGTGGCAATGTTGCCCAGCACTTATGGTGCCTGTCCTGTGGTCCCTGCCTTCTCGGTAACCATAGCTATTGAACACCCATAAATGAAAGCTCTTATCACCAAAAAGGTCCTTGCCATTGGCAAATAGTTCAATGACAGAAACAGATATGGCTTTATCACTTAAAATGACATGCTTGTACATCAGCCTTATGCCTCCACCATACTACAGCCAAATTGAACTACTTGATATCTGGACGATCAGGTCTTCCAATTTGTCCTGACATTGGACCCTCCTATATGTGTGTGTTTCTCTGTACTAGAATGTGAATTTCTTGAGAACAGGGTTGTCTTACTTTTCTCTTTGGGCCACAGTGTGCTTAATTAGTGTTTTTGTTTGATTCTTTCATTGCATCCATTGTTATGTGTTTCTTTCCTATCAACTTGGTGTTTTGATCAATACCCTTGTGAGGATTTTAGAGTTTATAGAATACTTTTCTCAGAACAAACTTTGTGAGATGTGGTTGATGTAAACATCCATTTTATAGGAGAGGAAACTAAGGTTTGGTCAGGTGTTCTTGTTTCTATTAAGTGGTGGATTTAAGACTAAAACTTAGATCTACTATTGCAGAACTAGCTTATATTTATTTAGATAATATTTACTGTATTCTTCATATCATTTATATTGTTATATTGAATATTTATTTTTATATTATAATATTCTTTTGTTGAATGATTTGTAATTATTCTCCATCAATAGTCAAAAACTTTTATTAAGTGCCTACTGTGTGAGTCACTGTGCTAAGCAGCATTACTCCTTTCAGTGTTATCTGGGCCCATTCTCCAATGGTGCATAATGGTACACACGGGCACGCATGTATGCATGTGCACACACACACACGCACCCTTATCCTTGTAGTGATGAGTCTATGATTTGTGAAAATCCCAACCATCTGTAACTCCTCTTGTCTACTATCTCATTCCTATTAACCTTAGTACTGACAGCTACCCCGCAGGCATGTTCTACTCCATCTGCCTCTTCCACTATGTCAGTGGAACTTCTGTTGTAATTAAGAAATATCCCCCCATTTTAGAACTGTTTCTCACACACAGCTTCCATTTTTCTGTTCTTCGTTGAGACTTGACTCCTTCTACATGACACTACATTCCAGCCTCTCCTTTCTAATGCTGGTTGTACCCTCTGTCATAACCTCCCGTGTCACTGTTTTTATTAGGAGCTTGTATACTCCTTGCCCAATTCCCATTACCACTTCTAGACCTTGCCTCTACTATTGTAACTCAATGACTTCTCTTTAGCTCGCTCAAATGTGTTGCCCAATGTGACCAACCCAGAGGATACTCTTATCTTCCTTTTCGAAGTAGTTAGTACCTATTACACAGTAGCTTTCTGCACACTGGAGAACTTCATATTTATGTTCCCTCAAATCCCCAAGCCCTATGACATTTTTTACTCTTCATCATTTACAGAAAGATGGTAATACTCTTGCTGTTACCATCACCTACAAGTGCTCCACTTTCATGATCAAGAATCTGTAAGTTCCTTTGTTTGATCACAGCTCATTATTACTCTGTCTCAGAATCTCCTCACCATGACCTGCAGAGAGCTCCAATATGTCGCAGATACCCTGCTCTGTCTTTATTCTCCTTGGGACTCGTTCCTGGTTCTCTTCCTTTCTCTCTGATCAGTCTTCTGTCTCCTTTGCTTATTCATCATCTGTACCATACCCAGTGACAGTAGGATATCCCGCAAGGCTCTATCCTAGATACTTTTGAATTCTTGTTAGTTAGCTCTTCCTTTGTCTCTCTTTTTTTTCTCTCTCTTGATACCTCATCAGCTTCCAAGAATTTATCACCTCTATGCAGATGACTCCCAAATCTATACATCTAGTACTAGACTCTCTCTTGCGTACCATTCTCAAACCGCCAATTTCCTATTAGACATTTCTTACTGGATACCCTGTTGGCACCTCAAATTCAACACATTCACAACAGAAATCCTTATATTCTTTGACTCCCAAACTTCTATATTACTTTCTATGTCACTATCATCTGTCTAGTCACTGAAACCTACAATCCCTGTGTCATCCTTATCTCCTAACTCTCACACACCCCGCATATTCAGTCATTTACCAGATCTTGACATTTCTATCTTAGACCATCTCTTCACTCTGCTCGGTTTAAACTGCCACAACCCTAATTCACGGTCTCCATCACTCCTCACCTCTTTAAGTCTTTTTTTTTTTAAATATAAATTTATTTATTTAACTTTTTACATTCATTTTCACAAAATTTTGGGTTCCAAATTTTCTCCTCATTCATCCCCTCCCCCCACCCCAGTATACCAAGTATTCTAATTTTCCCTATCACCAATCTGCCCTCTCTTCTATCATCCCTCCCTTCTCTTGTCCCCATCTTCTCTTTTGTCCTGTAGGGCCAGATAACTTTCTATTCCCCATTAACTGTATTTCTTACTTCCTAGTAGCAAGAACAATACTCAACAGTTGTTCCTAAAACTTTGAGTTCCAAATTCTCCCCATCCCTCCCTCCCCACCCGTTCCCTTTGGGATGACAGGCAATTCAGTATGGGCCATATCTGTGTAGTTTTGCAAATGACTTTGATAACAGTCATGTTGTTTAAGACTAACTGTATTTCCCTCCCTCCTGTCCTGCCCCCCATTGTTTCTATTCTGTCTTTTGATCCTGTCCCTCTCTCGAGTGTTGACTTCAAATTGCTCCCTTCTCCCATTGCCCTCCCTTCTATCATCCCTCCCTCCCTGCTTATCTCCTTCTCCCCCACTTTCCTGTACTGTAAGATAGGTTTTCATACCAAAATGAGTGTGCATTTTATTCCTTCCTTTAGTCGAATGTGATGAGGGTAAACTTCATGTTTTTTTCTCAGCCCTCCTCTTTTTCCCTCCACTAAAAAGTCTCCTGCTTGCCTCTTGAATGAGAGATAATTTACCCCATTCTATTTCACTTTCTCTCTTCCCACTACATTTCTCTCTCACCATTTACCTTAATTTCTTTTAAGATATGGTCCCATCCTATTCAATTCACTCTGTGCTCTCTGTCTCTGTGTGTGCGTGCATGTGTGTATATGTGTATGTGTGTGTGTGGTCCCACCAACTACCCAGATACTGAAAAGTTTTAAGAGTTACAAATATTGTCTTTCCATGTAGCAATGTAAACAGTTCACCTTTGGTAAGTCCCTTATGACTTCTCTTTGCTGTTTACTTTTTCATGCTTCTTCTCATTCTTGTGTTTGAAAGTCAAATTTTCTTTTCAGCTCTGGTCTTTTCATCAAGAATGCTTGAAAGTCTTCTATTTCATTGAAAGACCATATTTTCCCCTGAAGTATTATACTCAGTTTAGCTGGGTAGGTGATTCTTGGTTTGAGTCCTAGTTCCTTTGACTTCTGGAATATCCTATTCCACACCCTTCGATCCCTTAATGTAGAAGCTGCTAGATCTTGTGTTATCCTGATTGTATTTCCACAATACTGGAATTGTTTCTTTCTAGCTGCTTGCAATATTTTCTTCTTGACCTGGGAGTTCTGGAATTTGGCCACAATGTTCCTAGGAGTTTCTCTTTTTGGATCTCTTTCAGGCGATGATCGATGGATTCCTTCAATACTTATTTTGCCCTCTGGTTCTAGAATGTCAGGGCAGTTTTGCTTGATAATTTCATGAAAGATGATGTCTAGGCTCTTTTTTTGATCATGGCTTTCAGATAGTCCCATAATTTTTAAATTGTCTCTCCTGGATCTATTTTCCAGGTCAGTTGTTTTTCCAATGAAATATTTCACATTCTCTTCCATTTTTTCATTCTTTTGGTTTTGTTTTATGATTTCTTGGTTTCTCAGAAAGTCATTAGACTCCATCTGTTCCATTCTAATCTTGAGAGAACTATTTTCTTCAGTGAGCTTTTGAACCTCTTTTTCCATTTGGTTAATTCTGCTTTTGAAAGCATTCTTCTCATTGGCTTTTTGAACCTCTTTTGCCAATTGAGTGAGCCTATTTTTCAAGGTGTTATTTTCTTCAGCATTTTTATGGGTCTTCTTTAGCAAGGTATTGACCCATTTTTCATGCTTTTCTTGCATCTCTCTCATTTCTCTTCCCAATTTTTCGTCCACCTGTCTAACTTGATTTTCAAAATCTTTTTTGAGCTCTTCCATGGCCTGAGCCCACCGGACATCCACCTCGGATGTCTGGGATAGAGAGGCCCCGACCTCCTTGTCTTTCCCTGATGGCAAGCATTGTACTTCCTCCTCAGAAATGAAAAGAGGAAGGAACATCTTTTCACCAAGGAAGTAGCTCTCTGTGGTCTTATTTTGCTTCCTTTTTCTGGGCATTTTCCCAGCCAGTTACTTGACTTCTGAGATTCCTCTCCACCCCCGCCTAGATCCGCCCAGCTAGTGCTTGGGTTCTGAGATTCAAATGCTGCTTCCCAGTCTCAAGGCTTTCCGTGGCAGCTATTCAATGTGAGCTTAAGTTCTGGTGCTCAGGTGGGGGCAGGGCCTCCTCCCAGGCTCAGTTCCCTCAGGGGGTTTATGCAGAGACCTTTGGTAATGGAGCTCCTGCCTGCTTGGGGAATCCCAGGCCGCCGCTGCCTCTGCTGCTGCCTCCCGAGGGGGCCCAAGTCACGGAGACACCCCGCTCCCCTCTCGGACAGCCCAGAAGTCTCTCTCAGTGACCTGTAGTGCCTGTGGGTGGAGGGACTTTCCTGGCCACCAGAAGTTCCATCCCTGAAGCCTGCTCGGATCTGCTCCTCTGGGGCCGCACAGCCAGGGCAGCTCAGGGGTGGGCTCCGCTGTCCGGGGCGCAACAGACCCTGTGGATGGCTTTCCAGGGCTCTCTGGAATGGAAATCTCTTCCACTGCGTTGGTGCGTGGCTTGCAGTACTCCAGAATTTTTGGGGAGTTCTTTTTACAGGAAGTTTATGGGCTGTGGATTCGGAGCTAGTATACATGAGTCTTTCTACTCCGCCATCTTGGCTCCTCCCCTCTTTAAGTCTTTTTTGTCTGTCTCAAGCTTTTCCCACTTCAGTCAATCTTACGTCAAATCTTATGAAAGTTAATTTTCCTAAAGTACAGCTTTGATCATGTTACCCTCCATACTCATCAGACTCCTGTTGCTCCTTAATATGTAGAATAATATATAAACTACTCATTTTGGCATTTAAGCCTCTTGACAGTCTGGCTCCTTTCTGCATTTTCAGTATTCATCTTCTTGCCATTCTACCATCTCCCATCTTGTGGCCCCCCCAGCCAATAATGCATTCCCTCCTCATCTCTGCTTCTTGGAGTTCCTGGTTTCCTTCAAGACCCCACACAGTTATTACCCTCTTTATGAAATCTTTTCTAGTCCTTACAGATGTTAGCACACACTCCCCAAATTACTTTGTATTCACTTTTTCTATTGACTACATATAATCATGTTTATGTTTTGTCTATTGAAAAATAAGCTTCTTGATGTCAGGGCCTGCTTCACTTATTTTTCCCCCTGCTTCTTAGCACAGTGCCTCACACATAATAAGCTCTTAATAAATTCTTGTTAGTTGAATTATTCAGTATCATTCTAGGTTCTTTTGGAATTAAATGTCAAAGAAAGACGTAGAAAATGATTCCAAGGTCTTCTTACTTGAGTTTACAGTTTATTTAGTGAATAAAACCAAATAATTAAGAAAAATTACCAAAATAATTAGCCACCTAATTAAACAAAAATAATTAAAAGGCAATATATTTCCAAGCATAATTTAAATTGTATGTGGATATGCTAAGAAGGTGCCACAGTAAAGAAGTGTTCTTGCTAGGAACATTAGGGAAGATTTTTTGAAGCAGCTGAGTTTTATGTTGGGTCCTAACTGTAGTAGTATCTGGTCTCAGATACTTACTAACTGTATGACCTTGAACAAGTCACTTAACCCTATTTTCCTCAGTTACTTCATCAGTAAAACGAACTGGAAAAGGAAATGGCAAACTACTCCATGACCTTTGTCAAGAAAACCCCAAGTGGGGTCATGAGCAATTGGATATGACTGAAAAACTACTGAACAGTGACTTTAGTAGTAGATGCAGATTAATGGAAAGGGATTGGAGAGACCACTCCAGGAGTGGAGCAAGCAAAGGCACAAAGGCAGGAAATATTTTTTTTCAAGAAAGACCTATTTATTGTGAAATAAAAACATTATAAAAAAATTCACAAAATGTCTAACTCAGTACAAAAATCAGATCCATCAAAAATAACTTCAAAAAATAAAGGGTTTTGTTTTTAATCGGTCCACTAAAGAAAACAGACTTTTTTTTTTTTTTTCAAATAGGGAGAGAGCTAGATGACTATCTCTCCTAGTTCCATTTGAGGTAGCCTTTTTTTTTTCAGGAAATAATTTTTTAAAATTATTTTATGATGATTTAGTGGGACCATACCAAGTAATGATGAGAGATGAGGTTGGAAAGGTAGGCTAGTTGAGAGCCATGGTCACTGTCTTTTCAGGAAAAGGTAGCTTTGAATGTAAGGATAGACATGGCAGCTTGAATATCCTGCTCCTCTTTTTTGGTCAGTTATTTCTGTGCTAAATCCATAGGTGTGAGTTATGTTTGTAACGAACCAAAATCTAAAAAAATGAAAAGAACTTTCTTGTAGTATATTGTATTATTCAGTTTGTGGTGTTTATCTGCCAAGAATTGAAACAGAAAATAAATGTAGAAATTTTACCTAAGTATTCATCCTATCATGGAAGTGACTTGAGCTTTTTCTTAAAGGCTAAGCTAGCAGGCAGAAACTCTGGCAAGTAAATGCTATTACAATACCAGAAGGCTGGCCATTGGGGAGTGAATTCTTTATGTGATGACAACCCATGGACTGAAGAGCACAGATAAGCAAAAACTGGCAAAAATGTTTCTTGTTTGTTTTATCATTTCCCCAGTGATTTTAATCTTTTCAAGTTGACTTTACTTAGTTTTTTTTCCTTCTCACTTCTATGAATGAGATAGTAAACTATATTTTTTTAAATTATTGATATTTTCTCTTTTTCATTGCTTAAATTTCCTCCTACATGCTTTTCAATATTTTCAAAAGAAAGAAGGAAAAAAACAAGCAAAAATTATCAGTATATGAAAAAAAAATCTAGAAATGTATTCAATGTTTTGCCCATGTGGACCTTCTGCCTATACAAAGGAATTGGGGCAGATGCTCCCTTCTCTTACTTTTTTTGGGGGTGTAGAAAGTAAACTACTAAAGAATATTTAAAACTGAAAGGTAACATATTTGTGAGAGAGTTCATTTTGCCTATTTTTGATTCCCTGTTCCAAGGGATAGAGAAATTTCTGTATGATACCAGATGAGAAAGATTATAATTCTTGATATTATAGGGATGGAGGCTGAAAGATAATATTTATGAAAGTATACAAAAGCTTAAAGGATATAGATAGAATATTCAGTAAATCACAGAATTGAATCTTGGAAATTGAGGGCATCCTTGAAGATTGATAGAAGTAATTGAAGGGAAATAATAAGAGTTACTGCCTACATTACCAAATTAGGTAGTACACTTTTGGAACATATTACCCATAGTGATATATTGCAGAAATACAGTTTCAAGAAAGGATTAGATAAATTAATACATCATACTTTCACAATATTCTCTAAAAGGAAAGTATGGATATTTTGGAAATGCTCAACCTTCTGACATTAATTTCATATTAAGGAAACTGTTTTCTTTCTTAGTGTCTCTTGAGGCCACTGTTGTCATGAAAACTGAACTGCATCCATTCTAGAAAACAATTTCGAATTGCCCTCAGAGGTTATTAGCCTGTGATATCCTTTGACCCAGCAAAACCACTACAAAGTCTGTATCCCAAAGAGGTCAAAGAACCAAGGAAAGAACTTATTTGTACAAAAGTATTTATTACAGTTCGTTTTGTGTTGACAAAGACTTGGAAACTGAGAGGATACTCATCAGTTGAGGAAGGGCTGAACATCACAATATGATTGTGATGGAATACTATTGGGCTGTTAGAAATGAAGAGCATAATAGTTTCATAGAAACCAGGGAAGATTTATATGAACTCATGCCAAGTGAAGTAAGCAGAACCAGAACATTGTGCACAGTAATAGCAGTATGGTAAAGATGATCAGCTGTGAAAGAATGATCCAAGACAGTTTCAAAGGATCCATTATGAACAATGCTATCCACCTCCAGAGAGAGAACTGATGAACTCTGAGTGCTTGTTGAAGCATACTTTTTTCACTCCCTTTCTTTTTCTTGGGCTTTTGTGTGTTTTCTTTTTCAATATGGCTAATATGGAAATATATTTTGCATGACTTCATATATATCATCAATATCATATTGCCTGGCTTCTTAAGGAGAGGCAAAGGAGCAGGAGGGAGGGAAGGATTTTTTTAAAAAAATTTTTAAAATTTTTAAAAACAAAGTTAAAAAAAATTTTTCAGTGTCATTGTGAAATATTTAACAAAAGTAATGAAATATATTATTAAAGAAAAAAATACTGAACTGGATCAACCATTGATTTGATCCATTCATTCTTGTGATTTACAATATTCTTGAATGAGGATTGAAGTCACTGGTGCTCGGATCGTTTATGGCTCAAGCTATCCCAAGACACAATTTTCAGTATCTCTTCAGTATCTTTAGTATCTTCCTTTTTGGATTTGACTGTGCAACATGGGAGACAGTGGCACAGGACTGCTCAGCATGGCGTGCCCTCATCAGAGAGGGTGCTGTGCTCTCTGAGCAAACCAGAATTGAGACGACACAACAACCATCTTCCTCTAAAGAAATTCACATCTGTTAAGGAAAAAGAAAACAAAAAACTGAGGCCTTGCCCATTTCATCCACATTTTAATTTTACCTTAATCAAGTTGGACATTATCTGCCTAAAATCGATATCAGTTTTAAAAAGAACTAGCAAATCAGAAAAGATATAGCTTGCAAAGTGTTAGTAATATCCTTTAATGTTCAGTATTTACCATCACTTGTCATAAGTAAACTTAATATATGAAAAATTAGTTATTGAGCAATTTATGGAAAAACAATTATTTTATTACCCAACTCTGATCATAGCACATTTTCCAGATACTTATTACACTGTTTTGTAGAATTTGTAGAATATCTCTGGTAGAATATTTATTTTTATAATGTTAGTTCAAAAACTAGCCAGAAAGAAGCAGTTTGAATATCTTTTGTGCATATATATTTGTGTGGTCACAATAGATGTATGGGATGGAGAAGAGGGATGGAAGATAGGACAGCCAGGATGATAATATAAGCTTTTATTGAGACTCCCCCAAATTTTTTATTTACACACAGTATTTCAAGATTGCACCCATTAAATAAATTATGGAATGACTGTATAGTAGTGTAATTCTATTTTCTTAATCCATGATCTCTCAAAGTAAAAATATCTATCAAGAACAGTTAGATCCAATTATGAAGTTGCCCTCAAGTAACATCTGTTACTCAAGTCTTTTCCATAGAAATTTAAGCTTATTTCAGCTGTACAGTTTTCTTCATGATTTATCCTGTGATTTTTCAGGGACGACAGGCAGAGTTGGACATGCAATTAAAACATGGAAAAGATGCTCCTGAGGAGATACAGTACAAGAAATTTACAGCCTGGCTCTGGTAAGGGAATGATTCTTCTCATCCTTTGTAGTGGAAAGTAGAAATTTAGGGGAAAGGCTATTTAAGAGGTTTTAATGTTGTGGGATGTAACTTCTGCCTGAGTGTTAGGGAGAAAAATCCGGATGACTTGCTAGGTAATTCTTACTAAAAACAAAAACTCAACCCCCTTCTCCCCCACTCCCCCCACACACATAGAATTATAAGTGGAGATTCATTCGTTGTTTATATTTTTCCAAGAAGCCTTGGATAAAATCTCAAAGGGGATATTTTTTTAATGATTCAGATTATTTTATGTGCTCTTCAATAAAAATTACCCTCTGTGCTTCCTCCATGGCTTCCCACTCCATATTTATCCAAGATTTCTCCCCCTTGAAATGGTGCCTTGTCCTTTAGGCACCACTGTACCACATCAAGATTTCCATTTCTTTGGTAGTCCTGGAAGAACTCTACTAAACTTGAATTCTTCTGTTTGTGGGTTATTTCAGCACTGGAATATAAAAAGCAGTTAGAGTTGTTAGCCTTTATTGGGAAAAGTAGTGCAAAGTCATGCAGTTCTACCAGACATAACCCAAATAAAAAAAAAAGTTTTATGAGTCTTAGCAACTTTGTTAATAATCAGTGGTCACTTTTATTTAAAGCTGAATATAGAAGTTAACTTTGATTAGTTGTGATTTCCACATTGCTAAAAATTTGTAGATTAAAAAAATGAAAAGTTCTGGTATAGCTCTGGTTTTGAAGTGTGATCCTATCACCATAATATATTTATTCCCTATTTTTTTACAGTAATATTAAATTCATTGCTAATTTTGGTGAGCTTTACTCTCAGTAACAGTTGACATAAATATAATACTTTAAGGTTTACAGAGTACTTTGGATATTTTTCATTCAAACTGCATACCTGAGCTGCAGGTATTATTATTCCAGTTTTACAGATGAAGAAATTGAAACTCAGAGAATTTAAATGATTTGCTTATGATAACACAGCTAGGAAGTATTAGAGACAGGTTTTGAACCATATCCTCCATCCAAGTCTATTACTATGTCCATTATGTGACTGCTCTTTCTCAGAAAGAGGAGATGTAAGAAATAACGTAGAAATAGCTCATTATTTTTTAGCAGAATTCCACAAAAACCCCCTCAGGTTCTAAAATTCTATGAGACAGACTATTGAGTTCATGAAAAAAAAAACAAAACTACTCTATACCTTTCAAAACATTCCCACACTCTATCCTCTTACCTCCTTGAAGTTGTTTAAATTTATCTTTTTCATAGTATGAAGAAGACAGTAAGTAATGAATTACTTCATTTTAAAATATAAAAGCATTTATTTTTAACTCAAGGCAATAGACATTTATTAATCATCTATTATGTCCTAGGAACCAGGGATGCAGAGATGAAAAATGACAACATTCTACTCTTTAAACAGAATATAGTCTAGCCCAGCCTTTAAATTAGACATAAAATTCACATTGAATGGAACTTGACTTTTTTTTTTTTTTTAAAAACACTTTAACCCTGATTTTTATTTTTATCACACAGTATTGTCACATAACTAAAAATTCTACCCTTACTAAATTTGGCTTAAAACATGGGTTTTGGTTAGATTAGTAGTTACATTTTAATATAATAATGTGACTGTTCTTTCATATTTCTGTCATGGGGGCAGCTGGCAATATAAGAAGGAGTGAATACTATCCTAGTCTTGAATCAAATGAAAAGCTATACAAATGCAAGTCTGCAGTGTACTAAAAAGTGATTACTCAAATGTTTTAAGAGATGTGAGCACGTCAGTGGCTCTTGTTCCAATAAATTCAGATGATTATAGCACATGATAGCTTAGCCAGTTATTTTCTAAAGTATAATAAATGCTACATCAATTTTCACATTATCCATTTTAATTTTGGACACTAGATTTTAGTATATTTATTGCTTTGGAAAGCTCTCTGTAAATGCAGGAGGATCAGATTTATACAAACTGTTTTGGACTTTCATTTCCCAGAACACATTAGGAAAGTCAGGGCGGAGCCTTTTGAAGATAACTCTTGGTATAATTAAGCCAAAGACAGATATTGAAAATGAAATCCTTCTTAATGGCATTTCCATAACCATCTCACTGTATACTAAATACATTAGTAGTTTTAAGAGTCAAGTATAAGACCAGCTAGTTCTTATTGGTTGAAGAACAAGTGAAGAAACAGATTTTTAACTGCAGTATGAGATATAATAACAGTTTTCTTTTTATTACAGGGTTAGAGATATGCTGACTGACCAGATTATCAAATCAGCTTCGAAGTAAGACGTACTATCCATTAGAGATGATAAAAGAGTCATCTTATATTTAATTCCCTCTTTTGTCCTCTGTTTCTTACTTATGTTGTTCACTTGGACACACATCCTATTTCACTTGTAGACAGTTTAAAAACTCTGTCATTATATTTATTTTTTTAAATTTTCAATCAAGTAAATACTCGGTTTATCACATATGGGTATTGGAAGTTGGGTTTTACAGGTCCCATACACCAGGCTGATAGAGAAAAGTTGAATGTTTAGTCCACTAGTTCTCAGACTAGGACCCTGTTACCCTCATAAAAATTATTAGAATCCCCACGAAGAGCTTTTGTTTTTATTGGTTATAGCTGCCATTATTTACCACATTAAAGGTGAGTCTAATGAGTATGGTGATGTTGATAACGATGACAATGATGATTTGACTTTGTGGATCCCTCAAAAGGATCTCAAGGACTTCCATGGGTCCCCAGACCATGCTTTGAGAACTACTCGTTTCACACAAGTTTATGTGATCTGTAGGAGAATAAAAAAGTGAACTTGGTTTCTTACTGTGATACACACACACACACACACACACACACACACACACACGTACACACATCTGTGTATGCATGGCCCATGGGTCAGTGTGGAAATGCCTCATTTAGGATTGGGATAAAGTCTTGGATTTGATCTGTGAACTTAATGTCATAGAAAAATGGTTTTTTGTAAGCTATCCAGGCCTTCAAAAAGCATTTTTCTTAGAATTCCATAGTTATCACAGAGAAGAAATTTAATTAATTAAATTGTAATGTGTACATTTAGAGGCAACTGGCTTCTTGCTCCCTCCCCCATCTGTACTACCCACTGTCCTGCCTATATTTGTTTGCATTTAAGGATTCATAGACTATAAGGAAACTTACATTCTCCCCTCTCTCTCCATAAAAGAGAAGAGATGGAGAAAATATTCACCTGCTAATATGGGGTGTAGGGCAAGGGAACCTAATTGGGTACAACTGAAGAAGAATGACATACTGACTGAGTGGTAAAATTGCTACAATGACCTAATCTTCACATCATCATAGACTTTTTCATTTGAGTTTTGAAAACACAGACTGGCTTTCTGTGACTCAGTCATTTACAGTGTACTGTGTCCCTTCCCTAACTTACTATATATACACTGCCTTCTATAAGAAGAAGATAATATGTTTTACATTATTTTTTTTGTTTTAAGCTCTTTTGTGGGTTGTTTAGTTATTCACTACATGTTTATTTTGTATTTGAGAAGAAAAACTCACAAAATGGTTTATCGTTTAGCACTTCACCAAGCTTATCTTCATAGCAACATTATAATATGATCCTAAGACCAGAGGACTAGTCCAGGTTTGAGGGAAAGGATACATGAAAAATTAAGAACTTTTTTGAATTCTTTATTTTTATTATTTCTTATGGCACAATAATATTCCCATTTCATTAGTGTAACACAATTTATTCAACTTTTCCTTTGACTACTAAGAAAGAACAGGGGACACACTTGTAAGAATAATATTATAATCATATTTTTCTTCAAATACAGAGTTTGGTTGTTTCATTTGTCATGGTGATGGTTTTTTATTATTCCTTTCATAGTCGCTAGCCTGGTCCCTATTGCTAGCAACAGCATGTATTGGGGAAGTGCACAACTAGACTTAGCGGCATGCCACAAGGATCCTCAGCAGATTTACATTTATTGAAGCTAGCTAGACCAAATTGACCATCTTGCCATCATTGGTGTATGTTTTTGCCAGTTGAACTAAGAATTGTCTTGAAAGATTAGGTTAGAAAGAGCCAATTTTTAAGATCTCTGCTAGACTTCCTGGGCTGTGATTTTGCTTCATTATCAAAAGAAAAGTTGGAAACTTACTTAAAAATTCCTAACCCCTCCCCAGTTTGGCCAGTGATCATAGAACTAGGCCAGAAGCAATATAGAGTCACATTTTAGTTTTTAAAGTGTTTATCATCTACCCGATGGATCCTTAACCTTAGTGGAGTGGGACAGGCAAATAGCTGAGTTCTCAGAGTATTCCTTGTCTGAAGTTGTGGCTTTGTTGCAGGACTGCATGGCAGTATAGGATGGCACAGTTGGGCCTTCTGTCTGTAGGTTATTTCCAAAGTTTCAACTCAGTCTAGAGCTGAAACCAAAGAATGATTATAGAACTGGTTATATCTCCCATTTCCTTTACTGATTTTGACTCATAATCTTAGAGGGGGCTGAAAACTAGACTACCATCTCTTGGTTTTGGGGAAATGCTGGATGAATATTTTCTAGACCACGTCAGACCACCCCAAAAACAATTATTTTAAAGCCAAGGATGTCTTGGCAGTATTAAAGATCAGTGTAAATATTTCTTTTGTGTGATAACTGTGGAATTCTAGGAAAATGCTTTTTCAAGCCCTGGATAGCTTACAAAAGACCATTTTTCTATGACATTAAGTTCACAGGTCAAATCCAAGACTTTATGGCTAATAAAAAATTACCATTTGAATGACATGAGGCACAGTCTTCACTTCCTAATAGTCCAGAAGTGAGTCCTTTGTACATCTCATCCAAAGTCCCCAAATTGTGAGCTATTTGAAAGAAAAAGAGAGGACCATAATTACTGGGAAAAGTGTCAAATTGCAAGTGTGTTTTTGTGTCTGAAGAGGCCCAACATACAATATAGCCCAACACACAGTGTACTAATAAAAGGTAGGGGTCATCTTGTTCTGACTAGCTCTCTGCTGTTAAACATTAGGTGAGTTAGATTAAAAGAAAACAGAACAAAAAAAATAGCGACTAGAAAATATGCACTTTAAGTTTTTGTTTCAAATTGTCTCTGTGAAAAAATTGCAAAATTAGGCTTGTATTGAAGGGCATAAAAAAATCATCAAGCATGATAGAAAAAAGAACAAAGGAAGAAAAGAGAAGGAAAGCAAAGAATAGGTAGTGGGGAGAAAATAAATCTATTCATTGGGATATAGAAGAGACTATAAAAGGGCTTCCTTGATTTCTTCACTCTTCCTATTCTTCAGTTTTAGAATCATCACCGGAATCTTCTTGTTGTCAACAGGGAAAGCCCAGTGGTCAAAGGGAATGCACTCCTGGCATTAACCAGTCTTGCTGTTGTTGTATCTAAACATGAAAACAGCCTGTCCTCAGAAACTGATGGGGCACCCGACGTGAGTTTAAGGGACACTGAAAACATTTTCTTTTTTTTGACCATGGTATTTTGAAAGTTAAAAACGTAGTAAACATTTATTAAGTGTGTGCTATGTTCCAGGTGTGGTACTAAGAGCTATGGTTAAAAATAGGAAAAAAGAAAACGTACAATCTCAGGGAAGAATACACAAAAAGGAAGCTGAAAAGTAGAGGGGAGGGGGATACCTATCGCATGCAAGGGTGGAGAGGTTGGAGAAGTTCAAAATGGGTGCAGCCAGATGGAAAATGAGGAGACGACTTTGTGAGGGTGACTTTGGCTATGCTACTTAATCCTGAAGTTTCACGATTTAAATTCCAACATCTCAACACCCAGGCCCTATCCTTGGTATTTTCAAACTTCTTCTCTTTTTTTATCTAGTCAAATATAACTGAAATGAGAATCCCTTTTACATAATCTAGAAAAAAAGGGTCATGTAGCTTTTGCTTGAAGAACTCATGATGGGAAAATCTTCAACCCACTGTTGGCTCTGCCCGTTCCGTTTTTTAGTAGTTTTCCTTCATTCCTTTAGTCAAGGCTAAATTTGACTCTCCATATCCCTTCCTCCTGACACTTGTTAATTGCTCTCTTACTTTTGGAAATATTTCATCTATATTTTTTCATTTCCTTTCCTGTGAATGAGCTGCTTGTAGTAGAATGTGATCTCCTCAAGAGCCAGGGCTATTTCATCTTTGTCTTTGTGTTATCAGCACCTACCATAGTGCCTTTTAGTTAATAGGTTTTGAATAACTTTAATGTTTATTGAATTGAATCCACACACCTCTTCACCACATTTTTCGGGACTCAGAGATATTCCACATGCATAGCAAAGTCATAGCTTCTTTCTTCCACAAAACACAGACACTATTGAGTGAGTGAGTTTCTGATAAAGATTCTTGAGGGTATCTGATAACCTGTGATTCACTTCATTTTCTCCTTAATTTTAGACTTCCACCATGGGTTAGCCTTTAACTGTTAAACTTAAAATTCTTCTGGAAGCCATCACCTGCTTCTGGACTTTGTGAAAGTTAATGATAATAATAATAAAATAATTTTGAATGTTCTTTCTTTTCTTTTTTGTCTCTAGATTGAACCTGACTTCCTTTCCATGAAACAGTGGATTTCTATGGTGCTCAATACTCTCCTGGTAATTGTGGATAGCCACTACCAACCCAAGGGACAAGTCTTCTCCTGTTTCTATCATGTATGTGTGAAAGCAAGAAGAAAATTTTAAAGCAAGTTTGGGGGCCTTGAGATTCAAACTTTGTTAATGTATTATCATTGTTATCTATTGCTTATCAAGAATCACAAAATGGAACATTCTCCATAACCTTTTAATACCTCAGCTTTTTCTTTTGTTGAAACCTAAGCATTTATGCAAGCCTGTAGTGTGTTGCTTTCCACATAACATCATTTTGTCTTAGCACATCCCCATTCATTTATTAGAGAATTATCTGAGTCATGGGACAAACAGCTGAGCAGAGAGGGTTACAGCTGGTTGGGATAAAAATAAAGAACAGATTCTGAATTGTTGCTAAGATCGTGAATTTAACCTGAAATCCTGTTATCTTCTGTGTTCCTTTTACAATTTTTCATATTTCTACACCCTCTGCCTTCATTTACGCCAGATATGTACTTGTGTTTAGAGTTGGATCTGGAGCTGGACTTTAAAATTTAAAGGGGAAATTGAATCATTTGTTAGAGCTGGATGAAATTGGTAGGCTAGTTTTATTCCAAAGGGACATTCCTTCCTAATAACTTGTTTTCTATTACAAATGTACTCATTAGTGTTTTAATTAATGATGAGAGAAAGGTTTAGAAGCTTATGTGGATTTCTTTGATGTAGCTGTCAGGTTCACATTCTTGTAAGGACAGGATATTGTACAAAGTTTTTAATAAATACAAAATTCTGAATGCTCATACATCGGCTTTTTGAGAACAAATAAAATGTATTCCAGAGTGCTTTATAAATTTAAAACCTGGTGCTTTTGTTTTTTTCTCATTCTACTATGGCAAGTCCTATTTCAAGTCATCCTTTTTCATTCCCCTTGTCTTGGAGTTGGGCTTTCTGAGTAGTTCTTTCTTGAGTAGCCATATTAATTTCTCTATATAGATCTTCATTCTCTCACTTATCTACTGACTTAATCCCTTTTGCTTCCAAACATTCTCTATTATTAAAAAATCTTGACTTGACTCTGTCATCCCCTCAGGTTCCTGGAATATGCATAATCCCTTTCACAATACTTATATTATGTACTGTACTATATCTGTATTCCTTTTCATTTTCTAATAGGAAAAAGCTATCTCTACTAATTTCTTTGCTTTCTCCCATTATCTTATTATTCAGCTAAAACAGCTGTCTTCAGTTGCCAATGAAACTTTGCCCCATCCCAAGGCCTTTTCTCAAGCTTCATCTCTCTCTCTCTCTTTTTTTTTTTTAACGTATATAGTAAGCAGCATTGTTTACCATCTTCCTGGATTTTCTGTCTGCACCCATTTTCCACAGCTCTTCTCCTATTTGTCATTCATAACCTAACCCCTAGCACTGAGTGTTCTATAGTGCTCTGATCTGAACCTCCTTCTGTCTCCTTACAGCTCTCTCTCTTCTCTCTCCCTTTGTCCCTCTCTCTCTATCATATCAACGCCCATGGGTTTAATTATCCTCTCCAAGCAGATGGCTCCCAGATATACTTATTTAGTCTCAGTTTCTCTCCTGAGGTCCTGTCCCACACCAGTATCTTCATGCTGGCATTTCCTTATCTCAAACTCATCATGTCCAAAACAGAATTCATTATCTTTCGTCCTCACACCTTTCCCTCTTCCTGATTCCCTTATTTTCTATTAACTGAACCAGTTACACAATTAATTTCTAATCACAAAGATTCACATTCTCTTGAGTCGCCATGGATTCCTCACCCTCCCTCATCTATTTTCACACCTGATCACTTGCCAAGTATTGTCTCTTCTACCTTTGCATCACCTCTCACCTGTTTCCTTCTCTCTACTCACAGAACTACTACCCTAATCCAATCCATCCTCTATATACCTTCCAAATTAATATTCCTGGAGCACACGCCTGACCTGTTAAAAAAAAAAAACCTTCAGTATTTCGCTTTTATCTCTGAAATAAATTCCCCAGCTTTCCATCTAAAGCTTTTCATCATCTGATTTCCAGCCTACCTACCTTTCTAAACTTATTAATTTTATTAATATCACTCCCCTTGGCCAACTTGACTTTCTTACTGTCCTCATCCATGGACCATCTTCTTTCTTCCCCTCTCACTGCCATTTAGAATTCTCATTGTCTTTTAAAATTCAGCTCCTACTTTGCCTTCCTTCTTGGTCTATCCCTTCCGAGCCCCCAATTCATTATGTTGTATTTGCTTTGGGTACTGTTTATATTTACTTAGGCATACATGTTGTTTCTTCCTGCTTCCCCCATAGAGCATTAGTTGCTTGAAATCAAAGAGCATTTGTTTTTTCTTTGTATTCCTGGCCTCTAGCCTAGTGATTGGTACATAGGAGGTACTTAATTAATGCTTATTGATGGATTTTTATCCTTTGTATAAAGCACTACAAGCTTACAGGCTGAATAGCATGGGATAGAAAATATTTTGTAGCACTCTAGCTGCAAGTGGTTATATTGACTTTAAGCTGTATCTGAAAACATAGATTATAAAATCATAGAAAATGACAAATGAGCCTATTTTTCCTCCCACTTGAAACATTTATGAATGTATGTAATTGTATAAACCCTATTATCTTAGATTTCTTGTAGGTGTTCTCATGTGGCTGTCCCACCATTTTTTTTACATTATTATCAATTTCTTTCCCCTTAATTACATGTAGCTTGTAGTATACATAACTCTGAGTTTCATTTGGAATCGTTAGTTGTTCCTTTGTAGCTAGAGGCCTTTAGGATTTCTATTTTGTTTTTAATTAAAAGGAATTAAGTCTTTATGAGAAATAATCCATCTACTTACTGGGAATTGTTCCCACCAAAATTTTGGGAGATGTGCCAACAGTTCTCTACACTAAACATGAACTCTTCTTGCTATTACTGCAGTATTTTTTTTTTTTTTTGCTCCCAGTAAATGCCTGGTTTGATAGAATCCCTTTTATTATATGATTTGGTAGTCTACTTCAAGCATGGGTTGCTCAGCGGCTCTTTCTCTTTAGTTTTTCTGCAGAGACCCTTTTAAAACTATGAAATGTAATGCAAGCTGTCCTCAGATTGGATAGCAAGGGAATTCGCATCTTTTAAGGAAAGGAAAGTTTCTTTTCCTTGTTCGCTCTTCAAGTAAGAAAATGGATGCTCATTTACTGGGGAACAAAACTGACCCCTAGTCTCCTCTCAAATAAGTATGAAATGCTATATGTTTTAATTTTTTTGTGAGTGAGAACACTAAACCATCCCCCAGAAACACACTGACACTTTTGTAGGAGCTCTGTTTTAAAGGTTTGTCATGACATAGTCTTTTCATGAAGAAAATGTTCTTCTACCTAAAGACCTAAAGATAACTAACTTAACTCCTTTTTTCTTTATTTCTTCCTCCCTTCCATCCCTCCCTCCCTTCCTTCTTTTCTTCTTCTCTCCCTTTATTCCTTCCTTCCTTCCTTGCTTTTTTCCTCTTTCTTTATCACCCTAGAAATCCTACTCTGGTGAAAACACAGCAAGTGCCATTGCTCGATCCTGTGCCGCCATGGCTTTATCCCTCCTCGTGCCAGTTTTCATTCTGTCTTGCAAGGAGAAGGTGGAGGAAGTCTTGAGCATGCTGACTGCTAGGTTACCTGGGAAACCAAGCGCAGAGGAATCTCAAGCTGTTCAAATCCACATGGGCCTTGCTTTGGGGATGTTTATCTCTCGTTTGTGTGAGGAGAAAGTCAGGTATGGTTGATTCAAGTGCTGCTGCTTCCCCCTCTGTGATTGAGTATTTGTGTATATTTTGTTGGTTGGGGTGGAGGAGGGCAGGCAGTGGTTGGTCTGGCTCTGTGATTTCCTCAGAGTAGAGAATGGCCCTTTACTAATGTCAATCAGCAGTTTACCTATAACTGATTAGTCGTAGAGTTGCCTAGTGCACTGAGAGGTAGTGAGTTAGCCTTTGGTCTCACAACTAGTATGTATCAGAAACTGGCCTTAAACCCTGCTGTCTTCTAGACCCTGAGATCAACATTTTGTCCACTATATCATACTGCCTCTTACCCATTCATATATACCTACTTTTGTTGTATGTAATAAAATTGTGTTCATCTATTATTTTGCTTTCCTCAGAGCCTCTAACCTTTCAGCAAGGAGGAAGCTAACACCCTTTGTTTTAAAACATTGTTTTATATAATTTATATAGTTTTGCTTTAAAAAAAAATAATGTCTACCTTAATAGAAGATAGCTAGATTTTTCATTTGCTTCTGCATTGATTCTGCTGTGATATGTTGTTTCCACTGGAGAATATAAAGAAAATCCAGCCTCACATAGATATATAGTTGGAAAGAGATAAGTATTTTTAATAGAGAAAGTGTATTATTATGAAAATAATTTTAACCTCATGGACCCATGAAAAGGGTTTCAAATTATATACTTATGTAGGCTATTTTGAACCAATTACTCTAAATATATGAAAATTTTGATGATTGAGAGAGGTAATTTGCAACACCTTCCTTAAATAAGAGAAGGATTAAGGGCATCTAATAGAATACAATATTTATTTATTGTATAACCAGATTCAGTTTTGTTCTATATTTAGATGAAGTAGATAGATAATATTATTACTAACTTGAATTTTCTGTTTGAAATAATTAACTTTTTTGTCTCCAGTTTATATATATGCTAACATAAATACTGAGGAACAGACAGGACCAAATGACTTTGGGAAATCATTTCAAGTTTTTAAATAATAAATGTGAGCTTTTAGAAAAGCTAGTTTAGAAAAAGGGAAAAAAGCTGAATTAAAAGATTAAGGCAACCTTATCTGACTGTGGTTGAACTATAGATAGAAAACTTGGTTGGTTTAGTTCACCCAGAGTTATTTTTTAATTACATTCCAACACCAGGTTAAGTTTTAGAGTGTATGAAGTATGGCTGGACCAGCTAGAGTGAGTTTTGTTATTTCTTTAACATGCTTCAGTTTTCCTTAGGAGCTTACGTTCACCTAATAGTAAAGTGATGATGTTGCCTTTACATGTGAATTGGAAGACAGAGAAGACGTTTTTTAAGCCTTAAAAATTTTATAGAGGTAGTATAACATAGCAATTGTTGTTGTGTATTGAGTCAGAAGGACCAGACTTCAAATCCATCTCTGACACTTATTAACTGACTCTGTGATCCTGGGCAAGTCACTTAACCTCCAGGGCCTATCTTCAGTGTTAGGCAGATTGTGGTCTGTTTTGCTGGAGGACTAACCTCTTGCTAATGTTATCATAGATTTAAAAAATTTCAAAGTGATTTCATTTTACAGCTTAGAAATTAATAGCAAGAGTCATCATCATTTGTTTTATGGTTTCTTCCTTTCTCTTCCTTCCTCCTTTCTTTTTCTTTCTAGAAATGTGATTTTTAACTCATCTTTTCTAATTTCTGGAAGCATACTCATCTGAGGGACCTACATTTTGGTTCTAATCCATCTTTTTTACCTTTTTGCTCCATAGAAAATGAATGAAACAATTTGGTGTATGTAGTAAGCTATACAGCAAAATAATCCAATTTTTCTAAAGGCAGAAAACTCTGAAGGCTGTTGTCTACATATAATTACTCAGTAATATAAAACGAATTGCCTGAAAGCCAGGGTTTCCTCTTGAGGGAACAGGGTTAGAACACAATGTTAACTGTCAGGGACAAAAGTCAATTTCATTTAAAGATAGTTTTGTCAACAGAACAGAAGCTTTTGCTCTGAATGGTGAGGGCTGACTCTATGAAAGAAGGCTTCTTAAAATTTAAGCACTGTTCTGGAATTTATTTAGAAAAGTATTCAAGTTGGACTCTGAAATGTTGCACCAAAACCTCCTGAGGCTATCAGTTGATTGTAAATAGGATTTACAGGTTGGGCCCTTGAGAATTCATTTAGGATGCTCAACAGTGTCTTATTTTTAAAAAATCAACAACTTAAGACTTACTTAATTCTTAATAAAGGGTATTGAAAATGAGGAGAATCAGAATGTGCTGAAAAATGAAATACTTTGCCTCAAGCAAAATCACCTGTTTCTTAGACTGTGAATAAATTACTAAGAATGGCTTTGTGAGCGATACATTACAGTGAGGACTGTAGGCAGGCATAAGAGTAAAGTTGAAAAGACACCTTGATAATATAGGTGTTGATGAAAATCCAAATCCCGGCCTAGAGGAAGGCAGTAAAAAAATATTGTTAGATTTTGAGTTGCCAGGGATGACTTAATACTCACCAATACTATTCTTGGAACCATAGTATATAAGTTGCAAGAAGTTGAAAAGCAGAGTTAGATAGGTTATTTCAATTTTCAGTTTTTCCCCATTTTTCTAAGGCTTGACTGCCATATTAAAAGTTGAAATTGGCATTAGTAGGTTTTATACAGAAGGGAAAGCATGGGGTGGCTTGGGAAATGTCAGCATAGGGAATTTGGTAGATTCTGAATAGCATTTCACTTAGAGATTAGTTGGCTTACAGGTTGACTTCTACTTTGGTCTTCAGATTTCAATGATTTGAAGCTGAATAAACTACCACCCTCCCCCAAAATGGAGAAGTAGGGCAAAAGTAAGAGCTTAAGGGTTTATTGGACTATGTGAAACAAAAAGATATGGCATGGCAAGGTGGAGAGAGGACTGATTTCATATAAACTTGAATTCTGCCTCTGACCCATACTGACTGTGTGACCTTGGAGAATTCCCTCACCAGTTGCACCCAGAAACTGAAGAAATCACAAAGCCCCGTTTGAAAGTAAGAAAAAGGAAGAGAGAGAGGGACAAAGGAAGGAAAGAAAAAATCATAAAAGCAAGTGGTGATGACTTATTATTCATTTCATGGTTGTAAAAGTAAAATAATTTTGAAATTTTTAAGATCTATGTTTTCATTAGCATAGGGCAGCCTTCTGCCAGCATACAGACTGCAACCTGTCTATTTGTTAGGAGAGAAGTCCTGGAGAGTTAGTTACCTCTGGCACACAGAAGATGAGTGACTTCTCCAGAATCATATAGCTCATACATCCTATGAAGTTCAGTTGGATTAATATCTCCCATATGATTCTCTCTTTGCAAAGAGGACTAGATTTTATTGTATAGGAAAAATTGTTTTTTATAGCCATTTTAGCTCTTTTAGCAGAGCACTGGCAGTAAATTGTAATTTATAAGGAATGTTTAAGTAATTGAATGATTTTCAGTGATTCTCTCTTTTTTGCTACCCATTTTCAGTGATGTATCTGGCCAACAGTTGAACCTTCTTCTGATGACATCTTTGGATGCTTTGGAAAATTGCTGCTTTGATACCAGTCTTGAATACAAGTATGTTATTTATATTCATTCTCTCTACACCATGAATTTCAATGCTAAGGATTTCCCATGCTGCTGCAAGTCTTGCATATTGTGGTAAAAACTGTTATAGGGGTCTGTCAGTATTAGGAAATTATAAAATTTTCCTTCTATCGGTTTTTAGACTATAATAGCCACCATAGGGGGTTGACTTGTATAAAAAGATTTGTACTTTGTGGGAGAGGAACATAGAAGTTTGTTTTAACTAAATTTTCTCTACTCATATAATCCCTTTCCATTCTTTTCACTCAAAAGTACTTACTTACTTTTTATACTTCATTATGGCTTCTTGAAAACTAGTCTGGGCTTTAGAGTATGAGAATTCTATAGAGTCCTTCGGTTTGTAAAAATACATATATTGCAGAAGGACCAAAAGAGGAGCAAACCCTACATGGTCGCAGGTTTTCAGCAAACTCCCAAGATCACCATTCAAAAATTTATTAAATTCTAGTCAGAATGGGGTGATATAAAAATATAGTTAAATCAATGTAAGTCCCTCCCCTTCAGGGGCTTTCAGTCTAGATAACCATCCTATGGACTGATACATTAAAGTCAGACAGAAGAAGGAGTAATGGCCAAATAGATACATTCAGTGTTTCAGTTGGGAGGGAAGTGGCTAAATGCAGTAGTTGGGTGGTGATTTTAGTTGCTGCTTAAGTGAAGTTGAAATTGGGAAAACTGTCATTACTCTTCCAGTTTGATAGATTCCATGGAAGAACTGGAGTTTTAGGGATAGTGTGAGTAAGAGTATAGAGAGTGGAAGCTTCATGAACCAGGCAGGTAAGGTTACTCACAGTATATTCTTTGGTATGAGAAAAGTCTCTAGAGTTTAGGAAGTAGGATTTGAGAGCATAGAATTTAGAGCAAAAAAGGACCCTTAATGCAGCATCTCTTTCATTACAGCACACTGAAGAGTATTGAGTAAATATACTTGAGTATAGTGCAAAGCTAAGGATTATGGTCTTCATAAGGAATGCCTTTTAGAAATTTGTTTGTAGATTCAGATCATCAGGATATTAAGTCTTGTGACTCAGGGTACTTGGTTCACTGTTACATTTCACTTTTGGCATCTTGATAATTGAGTTTTTTGGGGAATAGTTGCATAGCATTTGATCTTTCCAAGGTCTACTTGTTTTGTTTAACCCACATAGAAGTCTTCATAGTGTTACATGTATAGTTCATTGATTCGTAAAATTGAAACTTCCTTCTGCATATCAGAATGTGAATAACAGCCCTTGAAAAAATTCCAGTATGATATATATATATTCAATGGAAATTTGAGTTCAAATTCAGCAAAACATCTTTTAATTACTCAATCATCAAGCATCTATCAGGTGCTAACTATGTACTAGGCACCATGCTAAGGAATCAGGATAAAAAGAAAGGCAAAAACGGTCTCCGACCCCAGGGAGCTCACATACCATTAGGAAGACTTTTATGCAAACAACCATGTCCATGCAAGATAGGTGCAGGGCAGATGGAAGGTAATCTCAGAGGAAATACACTGGCGTTTTCATTTCCAGAGTATCACAGTGAATGCTAGTGAAAAGGCAGAAAGACATAAGATATGGTCTTTGACTTCACCATCTGGTAGGGAAAAGTGTATACAGTAATTCTAGTACAAAAGAGAACATTAGTGCACACAAGAAGTACAAAGGAAGCATTGTCAAAGTCTGAGGAAAGGTGATAATTTTCAAATGGTAAGACTTCATGAGGGAAAGGTGGCATCAGAAATGTTTCCTGGTAGGTATGTGGGATTTTCGCAGTCTCAGAGTAGGGTGTAGCAGTATGATGACATCTGAAGCAGTCTACCTGGTGTGTGAGGCAGAGCCGGATGACAGAGAGTATCCCAAAAGACTTCGTACAGATTTAAGAACTTTAAAACCACTCTAGGACTTTCAGGGAGACCCTTCATAATGTTTTACATTTATGAAAGGCTTTATATTCGTTATCTCATTTGACCTTTGTGATTAACCTCTTAGGTAGTACAAAATATTATCCCTTTATACAGATAAGGAAACTCAGTCTCAGAAAAGCCCCAATGACTTGGTCAAAGTCACATAGTTGGTCATTGGCATTCTGAACATAAACCCTTCTTCTTACTCAAAACTTAATGTTTTTTTCTATCACAAACCATGCCTTAGTAAAATGATTCATATAGAATGTAGTTACATCTCTTTGGACATAGCAATAATAACAAAAAATAGCATTTATGTAGTGCTTTAATGTCTGAAAAGACATAATTACAAATATTATTTTATCCTCACAGTAACTCTAAGAGGTGAGTGATGTTATTTATTTCCATTTTACATATGAGAAAACTGAGACACAGTCAGTAAACATTAGGTACCTATCATGTATATGCCAGGCACAGCACCTGGCCCAGAGTAAGCACTTAATAAATGATCCTTTTTTTCCCTCATCTATGCCAATGAAATCCTGTCCAAAATGAATAAATAAAAAATATAATTGTGTTGTTTTTCACCTGTTTCAGTTGTGTCCAACTCTTTGTGACCCCTTTTGGAATTTTCTTTGAATACTGCAACCTCAAAGACCTGGGAGACATCTTAGCCTCTGCTTATTTCCAGTCACACCAATCTTTTCCCCACTGAGTTCCTGTCATAGCCAGCACTATTCAGTTCAGCCCTTAGTTCTTGATTGTTTTAGGTGTGTGTGTATGTATTTTTCATATGCATGTATACAAACATATATGTATATTATAATGTATAATATATTGTGTAGAGGTGTGTTTAGGGAAAACATGATAAAATCAGAAAAGCAATTTAAAACCTGATGCTATGATATGTTGTTGTTTTCCATTAAAAAAGTATCGTCTACCACAAAAGACACCTCTTTATCCCCTTTGGGCCATTGTGTGCTGGTCAGCTCCAGAAGATGCAGTTCTTTAATAAGTTCCTGACAACAAATCATGTTATCCCCCATTTGAATGAGATTGTATGAATCCAGGAAGATCTTCTCTTTAGTGAGATTTCAGGAAGGTTTCTATGAAATGTTTAATAGACTTGAGAGAGAGTGATTTCAGAATTAACCCAGAGCAAATTTGGCACGCTTCAATAAATGTGCTCCTGCTGACATAACTGAGCACCTGGGCTTTTAGCAATTGTAGTTATATGGCTTGTAGCTTACTGCCATCTACTGGAAACTTAATGTGATACTCTTGGTGCAGTTATACCACTTGGATCTAAATGGAAAACAAGAATTTTACTACAGTGTTCCTTGACTGAAGTTATGCTACTCTAAGAGTAATAGCCACAACCGAGCCTAGTGGTGGCAGGAGAATCTCTCTCCCCATCTACACTAAGGAGACCCTCTGCTGTGGACCAGGCTCAGTTCTGGAGGAACTCTGCCTTCCTGTGAACTGAACTAGCCTCTTTTTTCTGATACTTTTCAGCTCCCTGATCCTCTTCCCCAGTACCCTAGGTTTTGTTTATAGCCAGGATCTGCCCAAAGTGAGGGAGTAGAGAGGTACCTGGCATATACTGTGAATCAGATAGGGGGCTGGTATTTAATCTTTACACAGAAAAGAAATGCTAAATACAAAACATTTAGAACCACCTGTTGACAGAAAGATTTAAAGGTTTCTGTAACTTCTAATTACAATGCAATTCTCTTCTTTATACTCTGAACTCCTTGAGGGCAGGGCTCTTTATATCCCCAGGGGGGCAATGCGTGCCCTCTTAGTAGGTGCTTAATAAATGTTTATTGATTGGCTGACTGAACCCACATGTAGCTTATTGTATATACTTTGTTTCATGTCTTCTACTCCATAGATTGTGAGCTCCTTGTGGGAAGGGACTATCTATCTTTTGCCTTTTTATCCCCAGTGCTTAACACAATGTCTAACACATAGTGGGTGCTTAATAAATGCCTATTGATTAGACTGACTGACTTTCTTAGTGTACTAAGACTTTAACCTCTTCAGAACATACAGCAGTTTTGAAAGCTGTTAATTGGGCTCTTTATGTTTTACCCAAGTTCTGGACTGTTTCCTTCAAAGTCTATGTCTTGGCAAACCAAGCCAGAGTTGGGTTTATGTTCTTTTTGATGTTTATCTGCTCTGGAGTAGTTTCTGGGAATTCCTCCATTTAGCAGGAGCCAGTTTCTACAGAAGGACCCAGGACTACCAGACTTCTGAATGGTCTCTAAGCCTGGATATGTCCATCTCAGCCTTGATACCTATTCACTTAATATCAGGAAACATCAGACATAAAAAGGGCAGCCCATAACCTAGGATCAGGCATACCTAGACAGGAAATGAGCTTTGGCCATTATGCATTTGGCAATTTACTGTTTTCAAGTTATTTGTGAAAAGAAAAAAATGCTAGGAAAAAATATCACCATTGTGGGGTCACTTCCTTTTTCAGGGTGCACTGAGTCTGCTTTTCTAGCTCAGCAGCCAATAGAAGATTGCTTCGTCATCTCCCAAGTACCAAGCCTTGCTCAACTCTGAGTCACACTTGTAGCCAAATGGAAACAGCTGAGGGTTAGGTCATCCCCAAAACACCCAGGCCCTGAACTAACACATGTGCTCTGCCAGATTTAGAAAGGATGCTTTTGTGCACGCCTTGTTGTGTCTCTATACTATCTGCTGAATTGAGCACATTTTGGTTAATTCCTTATTGAGCCTTTACATAGATATGTCACTGTCTTATTTGCCAAGCATCAGAGCGTTAGATTGATGTTCAGACCCTTGCCCTGGTCATTTTGGAAAAAAAATTATTATTGTGTCATATGATATTAACTGTGCATGCATATAAGGATTGCACAGCATTGTCAGCCCTTAGAATTCTTTTGCAGAGATGATGTTTTAACTGACTAAACTGACTCTTTAAATTCTGGTACAGTGTGAGACTTGGATCCTTATTATTGTCAATTAAGATTTTTATAGTACACTCAAGTTAGCAATCATAAGGTCCACTATTATCTATTTACTATACTTTCTCTGACCATATTTTCTCCTTTCTAAGATGCTCATTCATCAACACATAGCTGCTCTTTGTTCTTGTGGGACATAAGACATCTGTAAAGAAAAAAATCCATCCAAGTTGTGTGTGGACTGGCAAAAATAGGAAACTGAGGATGGAAACAGACAACTCAGTAGTGATGTTAAACTGAATGCTATAAGACAGAAATAAAGCCCTTAAGGTATCAGGGAACTTGAAATTAGATGAGATTAACTCAGAAACCAAGATTTGAAGCTGTTCTTCTATACCTTATGAAAGATACAAGATAAAGGCACAACTTAGAAGATAAACATAACAATAATCTATTCATTACAGTCATAGTAATGAATGAATGATTTCATGGAAGGAGATTGACTGAGAGAAAAAGTATAATTTGAATTTTAGGTAAATAAGAAGTAGAAAAAAATCATCTGTAGAAGTAAGTCTTAGGTCATATATACCCATTTCATATTGAGATAATGGAAATTTCAATATGTTTCAGATTTTTCTGTAAGAGAGAATACATCTTGGACATTTATTAGTTTGTAGGGAAGCGAAATGCTTTTTTTCTAGAATACTGTTTCTGAAATTGTTCTGCAGAACCTCTGGGATTCTGAAAAGTAATACAAGTAATTCCAGGAAGAAAGACTCTAACGGTAATCAGACATATCCTTTGACTATTGAGGGAATAGCACTTGGTGTTAATATGTTTGGATCAATTTCTTGTACATTTTGGACCGCATACTTTTATTGGTGATAGTTGATATAAACATTTTTCCCATTCCATTGTTTCTCTTCTAATTCTGTATTCTATTGATTTTATTTGTGAAAAGCTTTTAAATTTTATGTAATCTAAATTGCCTATTTTATGTTTTATGACTTCCTTTGATCAGTCAATAATTCTTCCTTTAGCCACAGTTTTTACATTTGATCTCATTTACTTACATTAAAAAAAAAATGTTGTGAACTTTTTGATTCAGGCTATATACTCATTTTGAGCCTGCTGTAGTATATGGTGCAAGATATTGGACTAAACAATTTCTGCCAAATTGCTTTCTAGTAATTCTTATCCCCTAGTACTTCAAGTTCATGGATTTATCAAAAATTGAACTGTTTTCATTTGCCTCTCTTTATTTTGTTTATTGTTTCATTGCCTTACTTTTCTGTTTGAAGTATAAATAGGTGTATGTGTGTGAGATTTCATTTGTATTGACCTCTTTGGGAGGAAATTCTATCTGTCAATACCACTGACCTATTGCTACCTGCACATCAAACTTTATAGAGTTGCTTTGTACACACTACAAGGTCATATGACTTGCCTAAGGTCGCACATAGTATATGTTAGAGAAAGATAGGTCTTGAACTCATGTCTTCTGAAACTCCAAGGCTCGCTGATTTTCCACTACTCTTAATTAGCTTTGTTCATTTAAAAATATTAGATACTTTTATTTTCTTCTTTTTTTCTTAATCAGGTCAACTAATAGTTTATAAATTTCAATTAGTATTCTTTTTAAAACAATAGTTCTTGGTTTTATTTATCCTATTCTGCAATAGTAACCTCAATGAAGGAATATATAGCATCATTATAAAATTTGAAAATGACCCAAAGGTAGGAGGAATAGACTAAATTGCAATTTTAGGATTCCAGAAGATCTTTTTGGCCTTCAATAATGAGCCAAGTGTAATAAGGTAACATTTATTAATACCAATATGAAGTTCCATAATTAGTTTCAGACAATTAACTGAGGCTTAACTAGATTTTGAAGAAATAGCTAACTCACAATGTGTGTGAAAATGTACTGGGTGTTTCATTTGATTTCAAGCTGAGTCATTTAGTAAAGAAGCATTTATTAAGCATGTACTATGTGTATAGGCTCACTGCGCCAAGTCCTGAGGATATAAGAAGGGCTATAAAGCTCAATATTTCAACATTATGATAAGCAAGTTAAGAAAGTTAACATGAGTTTAGGCAGTGGAGGTGATATATTCTATTCTGCCATGATCAAATCATATCTAGAAGATTATGTTTCCTTTTAGGAGCTACTATTTAAGAAGACATTGACAAGTAGAAGCCTATCCAGAGAATGTTAGTGATAAAAGTATGAGAAACCATGCCATCTGAGGATGACACAACTGAAGATTTTTTTTTAACCTGAGGAAGAGAAAACATATGCAAAAAGCATTGTAATTTCTATCATTCCATAAGAGAGATTAGGTTTGTTCTACTTATTTTTCAAGTATCAAAACTAGTAAAAAGGGTAGAAACTTGAAAAAGGAAGATTTTGATTTATAGAAAGAAAATCCTACAAATAATTTGAGCCATCCAAAAGTATAATATGCTATGTTTGGATAACCATTTGTTGGACATTGTATCATAATATCACAGATTTATAGAAAATCTCCAAGTGGTTATCCTAACATTCAAAAAGGGGAAATGTGACTTTGACATTCTGTTGCAGTTTACTTTTGATAATTTGGTCAACGAAACACTAAAAATATAAGTTAACCTTATTATATTGCCATGGACACAGAGTATCCTTCCAGTTATTTAATTTGTTCTTTATTTCCTTAAGGAGCAATTTATAATTGAATCTATACACATTTTAACTGTACTTTGTTAAATTGTCTCCCAAGTATTTTATAAAGTTTATACTTATTTCCATCCTATTATTGAATCCTATATTTTGTGATTATGTAGAAATTCTGTTGATTTTTGAGGGTTTATTTTGTAGCCTGTAATTTTACTGAAGTTGATAATGGTTGCATTTAGTTTTTCTATTGATTCCTTAGAATTTTCTAAGTACGCCATCATCTTATCAGCAAATAAGACTAATTTAATTTCCTTATTGCTTATTTTTATGCTGTTGATTTCATTGTCTCATCTTTGCTAGGATTTTTAGAACTTTAGAAAATAATGGCTAGAACAGAATCCATCCTTGCCTTCCTCCTGTGTTTACTGGGAAATCTCCTGGTGTGTCCTCATTTCGTATAATGTTTGCTTTTGGATTTAAAGAGGTGGGGTTTTTTGTGGTACTAAAAAAGATTTCTTTATACCTCTGCTTTGTAGGGTTGTTTTTTGTTGTGCTTTTTAAACATTAATGAGGGTTGAATTTTGTCAGAGCCTTTTTGTGATTCTGTTGAAATGATCTTGCAATTTTGGATGTTTTTATTTTTAAGATGATTAATTATTTCTGATTTCCTAATGTTAAACCATACTTACATGCCTGGTATAAATTCAGCTTGATCAAAAGAAATTATTTCTTGGACAAATTACTATATTATTTTTGAGATGATTTAATTTAAAAATTTTTATTTGATATTCATTAATGATACCAGTCTATAGTTCTCTTTCCTTTCTATTTCTATGCTTTAGATGTAGTAGGACTACATTTGTCTCATAAAAGGAGTTTGGTAGAGTGCCTTCTTTCAGAATTTTTTAGAATAACTTTTGTTTGGTAGGTACTAATTGTTTTTTAAAAATAGAATTCTGATAGAATTCTCCAAGTCCATTAGGACCAGGAGTTGCATCCTCCCTTCCTTCACCCTTTCATAGTTCTTTTGTAATTGTAATTCCTTTTTGTGAGTAGATTTTTTTTTTAAGATCTCTATTTGGTTTTCTGTGCGTTTAGATTTTTTTTATTTTTGAAGTAATTCTGTCCTTTTGTGTTCTCACTTATGTTGGTCTGTAACTGTATAGTAGGATCTAATCATTCTTTTTATTTCTTCTGGTTTTGCTGTAATTTTATCTTACTCTTTTGCCATTTTCTCAATTTGATTTTGTCCTTTTTTATCAGATTGATTAAAGGTTTATCAATTTTGCTAATCCTTTCAAAGAACAAGCTTTTTTGTTTTATCACTGCCATTGACTTTTACCTGGTTGAAAGGCTTGAAGTGGGAGAGACCTTTTCTTTCCCATAAAGTCTGTGCTGCTTAATCTTTCTTACATCAGGAAATAAATAGAGGAAAAAGATGTCTCACTTGAGCACTTTGAATAGTGAAATTCTGTCTTAAAGGTCTGCCTCCATTTCTTTCTGAACAACTGTAAGAAATAATACTTAGCTGTCTGCTTTCTTTCCTTCTCTTTTCCTGATCTTGAAATTACATACTGAACCATCCCAAATGTTTTTTATTCATTTTATCAATAGGGTGCAGCCCAAGAGGGGACATTTCTTAATCATGTTTTTGTGTAATATTTAAATAATTAGGTTAGTAGTAATAATAACTAGTGTTTATATAACACTTAAAAGTTAGGAGAACACTGTGCATATATTATCTCACGTGATCCTCTAAACACCCCTGTAAGGTTGGAAGGTATTATTATCCTATTTTACAGAAGATGAAACTGAGGCATGCACCAGTTAGGGGCCACGCAGCTAGTATGTGTCTGAGGCAGAATTTTAATTTAAAGAAGCAATTGGAGTTATAGCCCAAAATTTTATTTTACTATTCTTTTCCAGTCTGTCAAAGTATAATTACATTTTTATTTTGAATTGATTTAGTTCACCATGCCACTAGAAGCAGTGTGTTACAGTGGGCAGAGAATTAATCTCACTCAGAAAGGATTAGGTCCAAATTTTGGCCCAGCCCCATTCTGGCCATGTGACCTGGAGCATTTAAACTCTAGGTGCCCTGTCCACTCTGTAGAGGGACTTTCTACCCTTCAAGTTACCTAGAACAATAAACTCTTCCCCCCCACACCACCAAAAAAAGTTCATCACTTCAGCTTTACCAAATAAAGTTCTGCATAATTCTTCCATGCTTATCAAATGGTGGGAAATTTTAGTGACTAGAATAGATTTTATTTTTCCAAATTTTTTCTTCATAAAATCTGCAAATTATTTAGGTAACATTAAATACAAATAATTATGGAATATATATGTGTAATATTTGTCAAATTTTACATGACAGTCAATTTCATAGGGTGGGGGGTACTTTTCTTAATTCTTATGCTTCATTGGTCTGAAAGTAAAAAAGTGTTCTTTTTTTCTAGATCTCAGAATAAAGCAAAGGGAGTTTTTGCAATCCATATTAAACAAGAGCCCTTAGCTCTTGTTTTTCTCTGCAAAATGTGATTTGTCTCAAAAGTATGCTGCATTCAGATGTTAGATGGTGATTAAACCGGTTGCAAAAACATTATCGTAGTCGAGCTTGTTGTTTAATTCATGTAAATTCTAACAACAGTTGTGCTTCAGTAATGATGAACTGATGCATTGGCTTGTTTTTGAAGGATTTTTTTGATTGCCAGATTGTTCTGAAATAGACATACTAAATTGAAACAAGAACATTACATTTTTGGAATGTTCCTTTTTTCTTAAGTATTCTAATAGGCACCATGAGGGTGCCTTGGTCTGACATATGGAGCAGAAGGCCAGGAATCAGAAGCTCATTTGTTCTAGTACTCATGGTGCTGTAAATTCAGTGTATGACCTTGGGTGAGCTGCATTTCTGCGCTATCGAGCATCCTGCCTTGGCTTTTCTTTCCTAAGGTAGGCTTTGCTTTCTCTCATCATGGGAAGGCTTTGCTTTTCAGAGACATCATGCAAAATAACTAGTAAATATTTAAATACATAAAATGTTTTTTTAAAGGGTATCAGTGCTTGGGCAATAGGTATTATTCTGGTGTAAAATTGTAATACCTAAGTATTTTAAAGAAGGCTGTTGGAGAAATGCCTTGGAAAATATCCTCAAGCAGATCACTGAAGGGAAAATTGTGAATTGTGAATGAGGAAGATTTCCAGTGAACTCATTTTTTTTTTAACATTCAGCACCACCATTTGTTACTTCATCCCTTACAGACTTATGATCATACTAGTGATGGTATCTAGGTAACATATTGGATAGAATGATGGACTTGGAGTCAGAAAGATCTGAGTTTAAATTCTGCCTCAGATATTTAATCACGGTAATCTTGGGTGAGTCACTTAACCTCTCTCCCTCTTGTTCCTCCTCTGTAAAATGGGCGTAATGATAGCACCTACTTCACAGGCTTGGTATAAGGATCAAATGAGATAACATGTAAAGTGCTTTGCTAGCCTTAAAAACACTAAGTAAATCTAATATTTTAAGAGGAGAGCTCAAGACTCTAAATGTGCACTTGTGATTTCAGGAGAATTGTAGTATATAGTACAAACTACAAACAGAATTGTCACATGGACTGACTTGTGATAAACCCACGTATTCTGACTCAGTGACAGCCAGAGAAGGCAGGGGTTGGAATAAAACTGATATACATATGTACAGAGGAACTTACAGCTTCTTCCCTTTATCCTTTTATTTCTAGCTGTTAAATATAAATAGAAAATACAAAGCATGTAAGAATAATCCATAGTGATGCCTTGTTTTTAATCCATAGTGATGCCTTGTTTTTACCTGTTGTGTTCTTCCTTTCCTCCTTTGCCTTTTGAATTCCTTTTAATTGCCACTCAAATTGACCTTTCTTAAAGCTTCCTTGAACTCTACACCCTCCCATATGGACCTTGCAAAAATTTTTTGATTTATGACTCTCTAATGAATATGTCATATAATATATTTATTACACAATTTTCTGTCTCATGTCTCATTGTCTGATAAATCTGTAAGCCCTGTGAAGGGAGGAAACTTATCTTCTCCAAACTTTATGTCTCCCTGCAGTATATATTTATCTAGCACACAGCAGGTGGTTCATAAACAAAATTAATTGAATGAAACAGACATCAGTTTTTCTGTGCCTTTTGAGGAAAGGGGCATGCACACATGGGTGGAGTAGGAGATAATGGATAGAGTATAAAAATATGTACTTATAAATTCATCTTTACTTTAAAAGATTTGATTTTAATGAGTTTTCCCTATACTAATGCAGATAGCAGGTCTTCTGCCCTGTAGCAGAAAGTTTAATGAGTTGCTATTGCAAAAATGTATTCCTCAGTCTCTCTTCCCATTGTGAGGAGTCTTTCTGAACTTCGGTTGTTCTGTATGTCTTCAAGCTCATACTCAAAGCCTTTCATAACTTGAGTACAACCTACCAGAGTTTATACATTACTCTCATAGCCACTCCAAACTGCAGAATTAGAATCCAGTCTACTTCCCAGTATTCTCTGCATTAGGAACTTCCCTAATGAGAGTCCCTTGAATTCCTGTGTTTGCAGTATGTTTTTTCTTCTCTCCAAGCACTGGTTGCATCCTGGGAGTAGGACTTGTCCTTTCCTTCATGAGCCACAGCAGTCAAACTGAATCCCGGGTACACATTGCTACATCTCTTCGAAAGCTCTCTGCATACCTGGATGAGAGTGGGGATCAAAGCAGAACTTTTCAAGAGGTAAGAGGCTTAGGGTTACATTATTTAAATCATTATTTTTTTGCTGCTAATGTTTCACTTCTCTTACTTCATCTTGTTGCTTTCTGTGATGTAAGAGAATATGGATCAGTCACCAGGTTATGTTTAGGCAGTGCTTTTTTTTAAGCTGTTTGCCTCTTAAGATCAACTTAGCTTTAAGTGTGGCAGTTAAGATGAGAATCTTCATTAAAAGCAAAAACCCAAGTTAGCTTCACCAAGATGCCTTTTCTAAGAAGAGATATAATCCAGCCTGAAGCTAAATGTAACTTTTCAAAACTGTGTTGAAGCAAAATATAACCACCACCACCCCTGGAAAAAAAAGAGAAAAGAATTGACTGTGAATGAGCCAAAGATATGGCAGATCAAATAGTTATTTATTTTATGAAACTAGTTAATGTGAGAAATATCACAGGAATTCCTTTGCCACCCAACAAACAATGGATTCTGTATTGCATTGTGAAAACATTCTTATTGGACTGCCCTGTGCATAACTTAGGTATAGGGACTGCAGTCCATGGGGCATACAGCCTGTTTAGATGGAAGCTAATGCTGGGATCCCTTAATGCCTGCCTCTCTTATACCCAGGTGGAACTAAAGAGCCTGTTCCATTTTCTTGGAGGAATAGAGGATGACCTCATGACCAGCCAGATTCCCCCCTCATTAAAGCAGGTTCTCTTTTATCCCAGGCTGCCCCAGGAGCTATTGATGAGCACATAATGGCCTCTGTGTTTCCCTGGGTAGCTCCCCTGCTTTCGGCAATGGGGCTCTGTTGAATTGGTGAATTTCTTTGGGACACACAGGGTTGAAGTTTTGTTCTAGGACATGCACTCTATTTCCATTTTTAAAGGAGTGTAGGGGGTGATTTAATAATATTGTTTTTTAAGTGAAAGGAGACATTTTTCAGATAGAGGAGCAATTTAACTAATAAATGAAAACAAGGTTTTCACAATTAAAGCAGCTGTCTTGCTGTTAATTTCTTTGTTTCTTTAGATCATTTCATTTATGAAGCCACAAGTGAATTGTTAATTCTTTTTCCCCTAGAACGATGTCCAATTTTTAGCTTTAGAAATCAGGGAACTTTGTAGCACTGGAAAAATTGCAAGCTGTAGCAAATTTTCCATTTTATATTGAACAGACATAGAAAGGGTATAAAAATATAAACAGTATATTGAGTATAGTAAATGTGATCTGAGAAACGTACTCCTTTTAATTTTATATACATATATATATATATATATATCAGTTGTAACAAATTATTGTGTGCACAATCATTTTTGCCCTTAGCCTTTCCTTACAATTTCCTCATTCTCTGTTGACTTTAGACCATTTTCCATGACCATTCCATGTTATTTAATTATTCTTTTTTCTAATGTCTCAATAGTAAGATTATATGACTGGTTTTAGGCCTTATGTATGTACCCATAAGCCTTCATAGTGTTGGCCCAGTGTATTTATTATACAGCATACATAGACATTCAGTGGGTCTTGTGGAAGATTTATGGGAAGACTTAAACAACAGTTGTATAGGTTGGGCTGGTATTGATGAGTGGTGATCAGTATCATTGGAGGGAATGCCTCCATCGATGAGATCAGCTGCACTGAAGCACCGAAGCGTGGTATGCATATTTATATATTAACCCAACCATGAAGAAAGATATTATGTGCCTAGGGCATAAAGGAAATCATACAGCAAACCAAAGAGGAAATATAATATACCATGTTCTGTCTTCTATTTCCCTTACCCATTGCCATTTTTTTTTTTGAAGGGTTCATAAAGTTCTCTATTTGTGAGGGAGTTCCGTCATGGTGAGATGCCTGTTTTCCCTTAGCTTATTGAGTTATTTGGCAGAATGTTTGTGAGGATTATATTTTGTTCTTTTTACTTCTAGTTCTCTTTATCATTTTCTCCCTTATGCTTTCTTTAGGTCCTTGCCTACTCTCTCAGTTGTGTGTGCACCTCAGCTTTCAGCGCTGGAATTATTGAGGCAGTGGAGGCTGAAGATGTTATGAATAAACTTCGGACATTAGTTGAAAATAACCAACAGGTCATTGGATATATCCTGGATTCCTTCAGAATTATTCATCTCTTTGGGTGTCTTCATATTTTGAGCTTCCTTAGATAGCCAAAGTTACGTTGGAGATCTCCTTAAATCCAGAAAATAATTGAGAAAGTTTAATTGAATCATCAGACTCCTCTATTAGTGTGTGTTTTCCTGTGTATCACTACAAAGCAGGGATTCTTAACTCTTTTTGTGTGTCATGGACCCTTTTGGCAATCTAGTCAGGTGTATGGAACCTTTCTCACAATATTGTTTTAAAATTTGTTAAAGTCCAGAGTATTACAAAGGAAACCAATTAAAGAGGAATACAGATAGCAGAATTTAAAAAAAAAAATCACAGACCCCACCCTGAAATCTAATGATACAATCCCAGGTTAAGAACTGGCACACTGGTCTCTTCTGCCTCTTAGCTCAGTCTTTCACCTCTAAAGGTTTTGCCTTCCTGATGCCTTCCTAGTAATGTTTCTTCCAAAGTTTTCCTCTGAGACAGAATGAAAAGCCTTTCATGTTCTTAATCATTGCTGAAGAATTAAAAAAAAATTCAGATTAAAATTTCTAAAATCTTAAATTATTTGGTTGCAGAATGTAAAAATTCTACAAAATAATTAGGATAATCTTAGGAACTAGAGTCAGAAGGGAGCTGAATTATCATTGCAGTCTGCCTCAATTCACAGATGAAGATACAGACAAAGTGACCTAGGGCCCCTGAGAATGTCAAAGGCAGCATTCAAACTCAGGTCTCCTGACACCTCTGTTGCTATTTTCCCTACACCGTACTTCAAGATTCTTCAGAATGTCTTTTAAAGCTGAGAGAGGTACCAGCCTGGTTACATGAATAATTTTAAGTGTCAGTAGCTTCACAGCTAATGATTAGGTAATGAGCAGGTTATTTCAGAAGTAGCTCTTGCCTTTCTCTCATCCTTAGGTTTAGTCCTTCGTTACAGCACAGTGTCACCGAATTTGGAATTAGAAGAGACCTCAGAAGTCATGTTGTACAATTTTTGCATTTTACAGATGGCAAAACTAAATCTTAGAGAGACTGTGACTTATTTCTGGTTACTCATATACTAAGTGATACAACTGAGATTTGTCCCTAGGACCTTATTCTCCACATTCAGAACCCTTTCCAGGGTACCTTGCTGCTCTCCATTATTTAGATTTGTTTTCTTTGGTCTTCTTCTTAAAGGCAAATTTTTTTTAAGGTTTTTTTTTTCTTTTGTTTCTTCTTGTTGTTTCTCATGTTCCTTTCTTTTTAAAAGATTGTATATATCTATCAACATATATCTTAATATCTAAAAACTTCTAAGTTTATTCAGTACTTTGCATTATTAGACATAAAAATAAGATCCATTCTGGTTCCTTTATATGTTATTTTAAAGTCCTGATCTTAAAGATCCTGTGGTTATTGAAAGAGTTACTGGTTTGCAGATTGCATTGGTGAAGTCACTGTTTCTCTTTTTCTTTACATCCTTGTGCTCATTCACCAACATACTCTTATTCTTGCAACAACAAACATGTTGAAGTATGCCTTCAGGCTCACCCTGTGATTGCTGTGGTCACCTCTGTTAATCATGTCAAGGAAATTAGTCTGCCTAGTAGGGCACACCCTAGTAGTTCTATTCTGACCCTTTGAAGACTGAGCTCTTTAAACCTGTTTGGTTCAGGCTTCCCTGACAGTGCAGTGCTACTTCCTGAAAACAGAACACTCAGTACAGCTGAATTACTTGTGTTTGAGCTGTGTGGTTTCTGTTACAAACCATAGTCCACCCGCCTGTAACATCTGTTAACTGCTGGTTTTCTCACCATCGTTCAGTTGAATTGAGCAAACGTTTCTTAAAACCTAGGAATGAATGAGGCATTTGTTGAGTGCTTCCTATGTGCAAAAGCAGAGGATACAAATAGAAAAATAAGACAGCCCTTGGTCTCAAGGAGCTTATATTAAAGTGGGGGAAACAATACATATGGAAGGTTTCTGCTGAAAGTCAGATGGAAGAGGTTCCATGTTCTTTAAGGTGCAGCAGCAGAGCATTGATGTATCGGGTATCAGATGTATAAAAACAACAGTAACAGAAACTCTCGCTCCAGTCAGCTTACCAGTCTGCAGGGAGCGGGGAGATGATAATTACACAGATAAGTAGAATACAAGGTAGAGTTTCAGAGGAACACCAAACAAAAATGTAAGAAAATTTGAGGATGCAGAGAAGGCTCTCATTTTGGGAGATCAAGGAAATCTTCTTGAGCTGAACATTTATTTTTTTTAAAAAAGATTTCAACAGATTGGGATGGAGAGTGAGTAAAATCAGGCAAATGAAAACATCAGCATGAATATATAGAGGTAGGAAATAACAGGATGGGATGAGGAACAGCCAGCCATCCAGTTTACCTGGAATTGTAAGAAATAATTATGGAAAGATAGGAAGTTCAGGCCCTGGAAAATGTCTCTGTTACTCTGTATGGTCATTTCTAATCTATGCCATTTTCTTTCTTTTATTCCTTTCCCTCCCTGGCTTTTTTATTAAAACCCAATAGAATTCAGGCTTTTCCTTGGCATTGGGCAACATTGTTCATGGTTTGTCGGTCTGTGGACATGGAAGAGCAGAAGACTTAAGCAGCAGGCTGCTTCCTGCATGGATAAAAATTGTTCTTACAGAGGTAGGAATCATTTCTTATCTAGTATTTTTAAAGAAATTACCCAGAATGCGAATGTCTTAAAACATTTTGAAGATGCTAAGTTATACAACACTGTAGTAAAGTGGCATTTTCAAACTTTAATAAGCATTAAAGAAACACATTTTATCACCAAATCTGCTTATGCTTCCTGATCTTATTCTTGTAGCTACTTCTTTCATCAGTACAGAGTGAAACTTATTCACTCTTTGTTATAATGTGTAATTTTTGTTGGTCTTCCTGTAAATCTTCTATAGAATATCCATTCAATGTGCTGGAAGCCCTTATCTGGTTCTTTTGAGAAGTCATGGATACCTAAGTAATTAGTCTAACCCCGTTTTCCGTGATCTGTGTACTACCATGCTAATTCACTGGACCAGCCATCCAACTTCATGTTATTCCTTGGGAAATATGCAGTATTTGTTTCTTTATTTTTTCCTGTGTTGATGCCTTGACCCACTTCTTTTTGAGTAATTATGGATCACTTTACAGAATGATAGAATCCTTAGAGTTAAAAGGTATCTCAAAAAAAAAAGATCTTACATTCCAGCCCACATCTGAGAAAATATTTCTACAATATTCTTACAAGTGATCATCTAGCCTTTCCTTGAAGACCTCCAGTAGAGAGAAACTGACCACCTCCCAGGCCAGATCTTCACGTTTTTGAATAATGCTTATTTTTATAGGCTTCTCTGAAATATATTCCTCCTTTTAGTCTCTAGGAACAAGCAGAGCAAATCTTCTTCCGTATAACCACCATTTTAATACTTGAAGACAGCTATCATGGCCCACAGAGGAGGGCCTGTAGTGTGCTAGGGCTTGGTGCGCTTTAGCAGAGTGTTACCTATCCATAGGATAATCTTAACGATAATCTAGTCTCCAATGACCTTGTTAACATCTTTCATGAGAATGTCTCTCTCTTATGCCTCACCTGATTTTGATGGAATGAGAATCACATAATAGTTATCTCTGTGATCACATCTATCGTGTAATTTTATATGATCTTAAACCCAAAGACAATGGGTTACTCCACTAAGTCAAAGTTATTTTTTATAATAAAAGTCAATGAATTCTTTACTCACATCCCTTAGCCAGCTCTGTAATTGTGATAATGTGATCTTTACTGGAAAATCATCTACAAAATTCTTTCTTATGCTATTGTTAAGGGCACCTGTGTGGTATACATAAACCATTCTTATCAAGTTTTTGGAGAGATGAGGAAATAGGCACGTGGGGAAATAATTGATAGTGTCTTTTCTTCCTTATCTTTTTTTTAAGGATATTTATATTATCTGGTGTTTTTTTCATTCTTGTAGAATTTTTCCCTTTTGGAAATATCTTGGAAAATTGATTTCTGAATGTCATTAAAATTGTGTTAGCCCAGCATGGATGTTTTTTCATATGTACATTTGATAGGGTTAATTTCCCCAAATTATTCTTCTTAAGTGACATTGCCCTTTCCTCATAGAAAATCATATATAAAGTTGGCAAAATAAATATATGACAATTTTGTAACTGCCTGATTGACCACAAATAGATAACTCATTACAGAAATACTACATCTATGTCATTCCATATCTATTTGTTTTCTCCTGTCTTGCTTGATCTACAAATATTCTTGAGATGAACTGGCTGAACTGATCTCACACCAAAGTTTCAGCAGCTTCCTTCCCCCTTCCTCTACTTTTTTACTCTTTATGAAGTAATACTGGTTATAATTTCTCATCAAGCGCTTGTGGGATGTTTTACAGATGAACTTACGTTCTTAGTTAGTATTGTTTTTAGCTATCATGGCTCTGCTTGTAAAGAGTGTGTATTTGCCTCTTCATTGAAAGCATCACTTGGAAGATAATATCTCTGGCCAACCCTCACTATATTTCATGTTCCATTATGCTATCTTCTCACCCCCCATCCTAGATGTTCACCATTAACACACATTTCCTTTCCCTATCTCCTAATCAAAACAACTTTGTCTTTTTGCTGCTGGAAATGGTGTGTTAATCAATTCCCCTATGGCTTTGTTCACCATTTTGGTGACTTGCTAAACCAAAACACAGCTCCACTACATGTGTGGTAGATTGTAAGCTCCTTGAGCACAGGGGCTACATCACATCTGTATCACCAGTGCGTAGCAGAGTACTTAATAAGTACTTTTGTACTGATTGATTCATTGTTGATTAAACTTCTAAAAAAGGGCAGTAATTTTAGTGTCTTCTTTTATATCTTTAACATTTTTAGAGGTAATGTTTTGTTTTAAACATGTTGGGTTGTAACCTGTACTTATATGCAGTTTCTTTTCTTCTTCTGAATTGCTATTGAACTTGGCCCTCCCTTTCATCAGCCAATGTAGGATTTTATCTAGACAACTGATTCTGAAATCACTTTGTAGTTAACTCTTTCATGTCATAGCAAGTTTTAATTTTATGATGTTCACCATGTCTGAAAATTTCCACATTTCTTTTGGAAGTTACTCTTTTTTGACATACACTTGTGAGACTTGGTAGTCTGAAAAATGTTCAGCTTCTTTTATTTCTTAATCTGAACCATATTTCCCAGCATATATACACATACAGGTGTACATATTTGCTGTTCTTTTTGCTCATCTTTGTATTATAGTCACCAAATTTGAAGATGTGTTTTGAAAAATCTTTATCATTTTAATATTTTATCAGATTATTCCTAAGATTTTTCTCCTTCATCAACTGTGACTCTAGTCCATTGCTGAAATTAATTTTCAAGGTGTTCTATTTTCTTACACTTATCATAATGGATTAAACGCATTCTTATTATTTTAGAAAGGTTCCTACTTGATAGATGTTAGCATCTTTTAGTTTGTCATGTGTTAACTTAGCCCTGATATTTTTTTATTATCTGCTTATTTGTACAGTCAGGTAAGATAAGGAGCTCTAGGAATCAGGATGAATTGAATTTCTAAAAGGATGAGTAGGTCAGATTTTAACAAATCTCAATCATTTGACTATTTTCATTCTTTGAAGCTTTTTATTATTTGATTTTTAGGGTTCTCCCACAATGCAATGCCTAGCAGCTGTTAATGGTCTGGTTGCCTTGGTTGGTTCTGAAGGTGCAGTCATGCAGGTAAAACAAAAAGAAAAGAGAACATATACACATGCATCAACCATATGTTCCTCTATCAAAGAGATAATAAATGTCCTCTATTTCGTTTTGAGACAGAGAAGGAGGATCTCTTTTTTAACTTCTTACTTTTAAAGGAGACCTATAGATTTGCTTCTTAAGGCCATAAGGACCCAGGCAGAATGGCATAGTAAACAGTCTGGAAGGCCTGGTTCAGGGCTAATCTCTGACATATATATATATTAGCTCTATGACTCTCTCTGGGAAGGTTCTTTAGCCTCTCAGACCCTGGGTAACTCCAGAACTACATGTTCCCCCAACATTTACTGATGTCCATTGATAGAAGAAATCTCCTCACTGAAGTGCTCTACACTGGTGAAGCTAATCTACACTGGTGAAGCTAACTAATGCCCAAACTAACTAATTTAGACTAAAAACGTTTAACAGAATAATAAAAATAAATACAATCTTATGATAATATTTGAAGAAGATTCTTCTTTTCAGTTTAGTTCATGCATCAGATGAGCCTAGCTTTCCAGAGTGGTACTGAGTGGAATATTGCCTTACATGCCAAATTCTTGCAATTAGAATTAATTGATTCAAGGAACTAATGAAAAAAATGTAAAGTCATTCCTCATGTGGGTTTGCAAAGCTGAAATCTGATAAATTTGGGGCCAGCCTGTTAACCTAAGAAAAGGTGGTTGAATGCAAAGGATTGGAACCTTAAGATCAATCAGTGGGAAACTCCATTTCATGCTAATACTGTTCCTTTGTTCTTGTTTCCTTGTCTTTATACTTGATGTTTCCCACTGGTAACTTTTCTGACATGTTAGACTGAGTTTGGGAGCAAGAACGTATACAGAAAACATCTGCTAGCTTATCAGATGATAGTAACTGCATCTGGACTGCCACTGTTTACTCTAATCTTGCTTTAATTTGTTTTCTTCATTCACAGCTGAAATCAGAAACAATTCAGGCTTCTCACATTCAAAGTCAACTTAATGAAGTAATCAGAACCATAACTCAGGTGAGAATGGGAGCTTTCTCCTTAACTTGAGAGTTCTCTGGGCAAGAACAGTTTTCTTCTCAGTCTACATCCTATTACCTGCAAATTTATTTTTTGTTTTTCCTTTTGCTGAAAATGTGGAGCTCTTGATGTAATTGATGCAAACTTGGAGGGTGTTTCAAGATAGGTCTGTGAACTTTCACTTATTTGTTATTAGAGAGTCCTTTGTGTGCTAGCTCAGGTTTCAAGCTAATGGATTTTCATTTTAGATATGCTACTTTTCTGGACCAGAGTTTTGGGGGGAAAAAACCCAGACCAAGGTCCCTCAGTGGTCACAATGTGAGGGATTGGTTATCTAATATTGTCTGTCACATACATATTTTTCTTATAGACCTAACACTGGAACTAGTCCCGAGACCTCAAGGAAAAGATAACTGGATAATCAAAGAATTAAAAACCAGTTAAAATCAGAAGAGACTAGTAGCTGGCATAAAGACAGATCAGTTTTGATACTTTCTTCAGATGGATTGACAGTGTGATAATCCCTCATTAATGTTTGAAGGAATTTTTGAATCACAGTGATCATAATCCTGTGTGGATTTCAGTTTATCTTATTATTAATATTGGGGGTGGGTACAGTATGGGGAGGAATTCATTGGCACAGAGTTCCCTCTCTGATGTTGCAATTTATTATCTTTGTGTTCTCCATCGTGGTCAAGCTATGGCTATGATTATCAGCAGTGGCATTTTGTGAGTTTTTTATTAGGTATGAGTTTATGAGGCATTTTATTAGGTATGAGTTTATAATTTGTCTCGTTAGTAAATAGTTTTTCTCTGTAGGTCATCAGTTTCTCTGGAGTGATTGGACTTCAGACAAATGCAGCTTGGCTTCTTGGACATCTTCATCTATCCAGCTTGTCCTCAAGTCAGAGTAGAACATCTGGTAAGAGTAGTTCAGATTTCATAGTGTCCCCAGGTTTCATAAACTATCTACATATGGTCCCGTTTTATGTGGAATTTTTTTGTTCTAAGAAAAATAATGGGATAGATTTAAAGAATTGGAACTCATCTTCCTTTGAGATAAAATTATGGACCTTAATTTCACAAGTCTTTCCTATTTCTAGCTTTTTTTACTGAAGCCTTACAGTTCTCATGCATTTATTTAGGCTCATCCTAGGTGGTTTTAGGTGAAGGGCTTCACTATTAATACATCAGGGAGTTATAACCCAACCTGTGGATTATGGATTCTAGTTCTGATGCATCCTCAGACTCAATTCTAAATGAGCATTGTTACTAGGAGTTCGTTTTTTAGCCTACTTTCACTTCCAACATAGTAATATGTATCCTAATCAATTAATCACTAAGTCTTTATTAAGCCTGGTACCATGTTAGACCATCGAATCTGAGGACAAAGACAAAACAAATGATCAAGGATAACTAATGAACGCCTTTAAAATGAGAGTCCACTGTAGTAAGTTTCTCCCTCTTTGATCCGTTCTGCTTTGTACTAAGATTCTTTCCTTATTTCCAGGAAAAATATATGTTTCTCAGAATAGTTAGCCTCAGTTAACTGTAAGAATATGTCAGAAAATTTTTATAGGATTAGTGATAAAAAATGGATCTAACACTATCCACATACAGCATGTAGCCTGTATCAAGTCTTTCCTTTTTTAATTAGGCTTCTTTTTGTTATATTCTAGAGAACATGTTTGACCTGTAGAAAATTCAGTCCTGTGCAGTGATGAATTGCAATAGAATTTACAGCTGTACCAGAGAATGTTAAAATAGATGATTTCTAAGTTCCCTTCCAGCTCTAAATCCTGTAATCCATCTATAAAATAAAGCTACTGATGCCTTCTTTATAATGGAACTCTCCAAATGAGTCATTCATGGCAATGAGAGAACCATTAGGTAAAACAATTATGGGAAACTGAGAAAAAAAGACATTAAGAGACGCCTAGGACTTTACCAGCAGATATGTCAGTGATTTCCTATTCCAGATCAGTTGCTAGTGTTGGTCACTTAGTGACCTTAAGAAATGAGTTGTTGCCATTGATACAGGTTTTGCATTTCCATGCACAATTCAGTATGTCTTAGAGTGGCCCACTTGACAGTACTTTCAACAAAGCAGTTTAGCATCCCCTAAGAGGTCACCCTGTTGAGCTCATTGGTGGAGCATTAAGGAGGTGTTTACTCCAGTGCACACCCTCCTCAGTGGGTTTCCAAAGCTATCCAGGCTTTGTGATTGGCAGCCTCACAACTTCTGCCATTGTTTTAATTTGCTAGCAAAGCCTGAATGATTACTTGGACATCAGTCACTTAACGTAATAGAATTAGTTGCAGCCACGGAGCATTGTGCAGAGATTAACGGCATAAACATCTCAGCTTTGTCTCTAGGTTGAAATGGCAGCAGGAGATCATTATTTTTCCTTCATTAGTCCCGCCAAGTTCACTGGCTAATTTGATGGTTTTCTGTCTCTGCAGTTCCTGCTGACTTTAGCTATTTGCCTGAGAACAGCTTTATTAGGGCAGCTGTTGACTTTATCATTGAAGGAGGGAAGAAAGGTAAGAGAGCAAATTCCTTGGTTTTTAATCTTTCTTTCTACTTATGCACCATAGTAAGTAATTGTGTTCAAAAGTGTGCCACTCCAGAACTAAACAGTATAGAGTTTCTGTGGGGTACAATGAGTGTGGAATGGGAGGGAGGCAGAGAAATGTCTTCCCTTGCCTTAAACCCTAGACTGCTCTGTGAGTCTGGGGCTTGGGGGACCTGTTGTAGATGTTACTCCTTCACTGAAAATTCTCAACAGAGATTTCTTTTTCTTGCCAGCTTAGTCTTGGGTGCCATTTAATTGTAGATTACGTGTCCGGTACATTTTGTTTTGCTGGGCCTCCCTTTATAAGCAAAGTCTCTGTTGTATTCCCCACACATGATGTGTCAGTCAACATGTATTTAGTGTCTGTTGTCAACTTTTATTACATTGAAACTATGTGTTTTAATGTTTATCCATACGTAAATAGTTTATTAAATTCACGTTTCTATCCTCTATACTTTTTTCTGTAATAATGCCATGTAGGCTCTTAATAAATGCTTTTTTAAAAAAATATAGTAATGTTCCATTAAGGGCTTTGGAATAAGTTCAGTTGAATACCAACCTGGCTAAAAGATGAGTTTTATTGGGGAGAATTGCTCTCTGCACTTGACTGGACTGCTCTAGGTAAAAACAGCTCTGCATTTTTTTTAGAGTTAAAAAAGTCTCAGGCTTACAGGAAAATAATGTCATTTTCATATTGGAAGAACTTCGAAGAAGCTGTCCAGCCAAGTATGTGCCTTCCAGAGGTCATATACCATCTTCAAGTTGTGCAGGGACCCTTAGAGGTGAACTCCCCAGTCTTCATAGCCAGCATAGGAAGCCCTCAAAGTTCGCTGTATGTCTAATGCAAACTGCTTTGATATGCTTAAAAAAAAATCACTTTAAATATCTGGAGATCTAGAAAACATACTTTTTGTCCTTTCACCCTGATATGTTGCCATTTGCTTTAATGTTTCCTGAATTAAAAAAAAAAAAGTTTTCATCATTAATGGCAGCAATGCTTAACGCCCTTAACAAAATATTATAAAAAAACTAGTTTGATTATTAAGAGTCTGAAACCTAACCAAAATAGCTCATACATTTCGTGACAAAAACATAGCTAGGTTCATGGGATGTTTTCACATCTATCTTTTTAAATAAAAAGAATATGCAGTTGCTTTGTGAGTACAGCCAAGGCATAAACCAACCTCTTTGCTCTCCTTTATGCCTTATAACTCAGGTACAACTAAACTGGTTACTGTCTTGTACTGTCAACTTGCCACTCATTTGAAAACAGGTACAATAAGTACTCTTTATAAAAAAAACAGGCATTTCACACTTATGGGTTGTGAGAGAGAGCTGCCTCCTTGTTGAAGTTGCTGACTAGATTCAGTAGAAAATCCATTCAGCCTTCCAAATTACTGATGATGACCCTAGAGGCGTGGGGGCCGTGGGAGGCTGACCTCAGTCTCAGAAGCCCATTTAAAACAAACAAAACAAAACCCTGTTCTGTGAGACTAAATGGGATGGCCAAATACAGAGGTGTGCATGCAAACCAGTGTTTTCTTCTTCAATATGCTCAGCTCATTTGAATTTTAATAACTCCCTTCTGTAGAAGCCTTTGAATTAAAATGTCTGGATGTCACTCACTACAGCCTAGCAGGGATGTAGTAGGGAAGATGACAACTTTGGTGAGCTGTCCTGAAGAAGAAACTCTTTTACAGGATAAAAAATACCATTCTTGGCATCAGTAGAACAGAAGAAGCTATCGGGTGACTTCCTGAGCCTGTCTACTAGAAGACTATCAACTTTTAATGTCAGTAATTTAAAGAATGAGAACCATGTGGTAAATTATTTACCCTATGCCAACAGCAGATGAGTTAAGAAACATTTTATTCTTTAGACAGCCAAGTTTTGGTCAATTAGTCTTTATTTTTGAAGAGGGGAACCTCTTGTGAAAGACTCAGGTTTTTATCTAGATGATCCCATCAGGACTTGAAAGCCATTTATAAGTACCTGAGGCGGTGAGGAGGCCTCTTGCTTTTAGATAGAACCACATTTAAAAAAGCCCATGCACAACAAAGCTACTGTTTCTAAGGACCTCCACTCAAGATTCTGAATGTTTACATGTTTTCTCTTATCCAATGTGACTTTTTCTTTTCCTGTCTCAATATTAAAAGCCTAGTCTTTCTACATTTTTTTTATGACTTAGCTGAGATATCATCATATTTCCTCAAGGACATTACTTTGCCACACTGCATCTGTCTGATATTTTTTTGGGGGGAACTGGCTTTGAATTTTTAGATCATTTTATCCATACCTTATGTCACACTCATTGGGTACTCAGGCTGTCTATCCATGGATATCTGTTCATTCTTGCTACCTGACTAACTCACCTCTTTTTCTAGCTCCACATTTGAAAGGCCATGAAAGGAAAATATACTTAGTAAGTATTTACCATGTACAAACATGGAGAAAAATGGCCCATGTATTACTTCCAGTATCACTTTTTTTATACCTGTAGTTGTTTCTTTAAAGATATTCAATATCTGATTATATCTTAGATCCCCATTTGAATAAAGTAGAGTTATCCAAAATATTCCTTTCCTTGATAAGGCAGCACCACAGAGGTGATAGAACAAATATAGTGTAATATATATGTAATATATATAGTGTCACAGTCTACCTCTGGACTGGGAGGTGTCTGATTTAATCCTGGGGGGGAGTGAGAGAGGAGGTAGAAGGGAACAAGCCTTGATTATGTACCTATTCTGTACCAGATACTGTGCTAAGCAGCAAACCTGGGTGATAGTTGCTATCATTGTCCCCATTTTACAGTTGAGGAAACTGAAGTTAAGTCACTTACCCAGGGTCATGCAACTGGGGAATATGTGAGGCCCCATTTGAACTCTAGGGCCAGTGCTCTATACACTGCACCAACTAGCTTTCTGCAATTAACTTATTATAACCACAGATAAGTCATTTCGTCTCCCCTGTGCTCGGTAATGTCTAAGATGTTTTCTTACTGTTTTATTATTCTAGTCAAGCTCAAATATTTTAAGTAGTGTTCAGTAGGATTATGGTTCTTGCTGGTACTTATCACACTCCTAACCTGCCCTCTTTTCTTACCTCTTTTCCTCCTTCTTCCCAATCAAAATTTCTTTGAGGTTAATCCCAGCATGGTATATGTAAATAATGTGTAAATAAAAATTGCCGTACATGCCAAGTTATGTAAATTTAATATTTTGATCCAAGTGCCATCCCTTTCCAGTAATAATGATTAGTTACATGATAACATTCCTAAAATCTCCAGAGTTCTCACTTAAAATGGAGGAGTAATAATTTTCATTTATTTCAGATGCATATTTTGATTGGCAGGTGTGCTTTTGCCTTGAAATTTTACAAGCAAAAGTAACTTATTCACCCAGGTCATTTCTTTATAGGAATAGAGTTAGATATATGTTGATGAGGAAGAAGGAAGTTTAGAATGTACTGACCTATTGTGCCCTTAGTTAAGTGAACAGACAAAACCTAAACATTTGAAGAATTGGGTAGCTGATTGATACAGTACATATAGCACTAAACTTGGTGTTAGGAAGACCTGAGTTAAAATCTTACTTCAAACACTAACTGTGTGACTATGGACTAGTCACTTAGTTCTGTCAACTTCAGTTTCCTCATCTGTAAGATGGGGACAGTATAGCACCTGCCTCACAGGATTCTTAGGACGATTAGATGAATTACCATATATAAAATGCTATGTAAATGCCCATCATTATTATTGTTATTAATTATTCAGTCATGCTGCATAAGAAGGAGTTTGTCCTGGTATCCATATTAAAGAGGGAAGAGGAGCTAGGCAGACCAACAGGGAGAAGTCTCCCCTAAGAGTAGGTATCTGACTTGTACAGATATATGTCCTCTTCATCTTCTCCCTTTCCCACCAAATCAGTACTTCACTCAAGTTCATATCAATGAGTTATTTATCAGATTAGAACAGCTGACATTAAAATATTAACATGTGAATGAATGATATGCTCAACCCTGGTGGTGAGTATATTAGAATTCCCCCTCTTCCCCCAAAAGAATTTGTTAATGTAAATGAATCTCTCTTTGGAGGAATGTGTATCAGAGGAATGACAGAAATATGTATTTTGGCTGATACTCTGTGAGTACTCTTAGTGGTCACCAAGTTGGCCCTTTGTCTCCCAGAATGGTCCATATGTGAAAACACATTTGCTTAGTATGGCTCTAGCTGCCTGCCACTCACTACCCTTCTTTACTTTGGATATTACTTCTCTGTTCCAAACTATCATAAGGCTTGAGGTTGGGAGTGGAAGCAAGTATTGCTGAGCACAATGAAGAAACTCATAGAAGAGGTATCCTCTTCTACTTCTATTTTTTCATAGATCTCTTTGGTCATCATTGTTTTCTTTGAGGAAGTCTTTTTGTGGTGGTGATTCGTTTGTTTCTTCTCTATTATAGGTCCTGAGTCTGTTCCTCCTTCCCTTGTGAAAGTAGCAATGAAACCCATAGCAACTGTTGGAGAGAATCACCAGTACCCTCCTGTGAATTGGGCTTCCCTTCTATCCCCTCTTATGAGACTGAACTTTGGTAAATATGGGTTGAGTATCATTATCTACATTCCATGCAGTAAATGACTTGACTGGTGAAATGTGTGCTAGACCACACTGAGAGTCATTGGTGGTTTTTTAGAGCTGTTGAACTTAATCCTTTCCATTCCTGAATAGTGGTAATATGATTGTTATTGTTTAAGGAATTTCACTGATTTAGGGAAGTGCTGTGATGCATTGATTCACAAAGTGTAGTCCAAAGACCTCTAGGGGTCCCCAAGACCCTTTTGGAGGTCTGTGAGGTTATAAAAGTACTAAGATATTTTAATTTCTAATATAGTAAATATTGATAGATATAATCCACATGAACCAAAGCTTTAGTGGGGGGGTGTAACGTTTGAAACCTGCTTTCCTAGTGGAACTAAAACATGCTGATGAGAGGAGGCATGAAAATCCAGACCTAGTCTGTTCTCTCCAAACCAGGGACTCTTAACCCTGTTTTGTCTTAGAGCCAGCCAGAGATTTGAGAATACTAGGCAGAATGTTGGAGGCCACACAAAAGTTTTGTCCGAGGATGGCAAGGGACTTGTCAGGTCCATGCCTCCAAGGAAAGCAAAAATAAAAGTAAATTATCCATGAAGATGTTCTGTACCTGAACATGTGGATTTATTTCATTGTTTTTATTTTCCTACAGAAGCCTTTTGAGGGAAGCAAACTCACTACTATAAAAATCTTATCGTGCCACAATTCTCCGAGCCATCTCTAGTTATTCTTCTAGACTTGTAGTGTCAAACTCAAATACAAATGGATCCCTACAGGTTACATAATGACTTAGAAAACCAAATCTACATTGTCTATGTTTTGTTTTTATTTATTTTATTAAGCATTTCACAATTATGTTCTAATCTAGTTCTGGTAGGAGTTTTGGAATTTTGTGAGGGGTAGAAAATTTGACACCTCTGTACTCTAGATCTTACTGTTCTTAACCTTTTTTGTGATATGAATGGACCTCTTTGGCAATCTAATGAAGTCTATGGAAATCCATAAAATAAAATATACAGGATTATAAAAGAACAAATTATTTTGAAATACAGTTATAATTTAAAAACAATTCACAGACCCCAGGCTAAATGGCCCCTAAATTGCACAACAATCTTTTGGCAACAGTGTTGGAATATGTCTGTTATTAGATTATTCAATTTGAGTCCTCAAATCCTGAATGAGAGCTGTTACAGCTTTAGTTTAAAACAAAATTCAGAGAAATTGAAATGAGGAAACAGCTGTGCGGATGTGTGAATCTGGAGGCCGTACTTAAGTGATTCCAGGCACAACGGCACCTTCGTGCTATGGAGTCCTTTGGTGTAGGATCAAGATGTCAAAATCCTCATGGTTTGAGGCCAACGTTTCTTCATCTAGCGTCTAAGACGATTTTGGATTTGTGCCTCTTGATCTCATGGAATCCTTCTAGTTGGCAGGGAGACCCCTGTCAGTTATATGTTGATTTGAGAATATGCTTAACATGGCTTCTTCTGCCACCCAAAAGACATCTTAGAATCATTTTAAGTGATATTCCTTGTGTTTATGGGAATTAAAAGTGTGTCTCATACGTTTAACCTGAAATGTCTTAAATTATTGGAGAAAATACTATATTGTTTTTCCTTCTCTTTTAGGTGAAGAAGTTCAGCAGTTATCCATTGAAATTATGGTAACCCAGGCACAGTCTTCTCAGAATGCAGCTATGCTGTTGGGGATGTGGGTAGTGCCACCACTGATCCACAGTCTGAGGGTATGTAGTAAATAAGAATTTGGGTGCTATTAAAGAACCTACTTCCTTTTCTAAAGAATTTCCAAAGTTTGCGTTTGACAGCTTAAAAAAAAAAATCAGAGGGTCCTCTATTCCCACATGTTAGGTAACAGTTGGAAAATGATTGATTGATTGACTCTCGATCTCCAACATGTAAAATATTATTATCCTAATTTTACAGCTGAAGAGACTGGTGCTCACTCGGGTGATTTTGTGTGTGTGTATATTGCCAAGAATGACAGCCGATCTTCTGACTCCAAGAATAGTACTTGTTCTTTCCACATGCCTCATTGCTGTGGAGTGTATAATTGAAGTCATATATGTGTCCATAATGCATTATGAATTCTCATAGATATTTGCATTGATAGTCACCAAAGGAAACACTTCACTGCATCTTTATTTATAAAAAAAACAGAATTATACATATTTTACAACTAATTATAAAATTTCCTGTTTCTGTAAAACACTTTGTCAGATATTATTAAAAACAAATTAATGAATGAATGAAAATGGCACTAAACACTATGCTAGGGGCTGGGAATACAAATTCAAAATGGTGCAGGCTTGCCCTCCAAAGCTTCCATTTTCCAGTAATGGCCAATTCCTCACCTATAAGGGCATGGTAGCCAGGAAAGGGAGCATTGATCTGAAAATGCACAGGGGACTGTAAGTGACGTTCTTGGGCACTTGACTATCAGTAATAATGGTTATATGGATTTGATTAACCAAGAGTAAGAGGTAGAAAGTTGGTTGGGACCAAAGCAGGTGATATTACGTGCCTTATGCATCAGAGGAGATAACAAAATAGCCCAATCAGCTTCAGTTTCCTGGTAGATGGCTGAATGGGATGTTGAGGATGCTTGGACTCCCTTCTTGCCCAAAGTAGATTCACTCATCCACCTACTCACCAGTTAGGGCAGATTGGCTGTATAGCATAGTTCCAAAACTAGTGGAGGTAGGGAGTAGGGGCATTGTCTCTGGAGAGTTGATCTGTAGGTAGGTAGAAGGAAGCAGAGAGAAAACAAATAGGAAGATGCTCAGGGAGGCCTTGGTTTTCCAGTGGATACTGGAACATGAGGCCATAATTCTGTCTTTCCACAGCAAATCAGAGAATTTTACATTTGAAATGTCCTCTTCTAAACTTATAGGTTCCACTGAATACGCTAGAGGCCTTCTTCACTTTCCCTTGATGTTGTGAGAGCCTTAGTGAACCATTCCGCCTGCTCACTTACCATCCCTTGCCATGTGAACAAGCCCATTTCCCTGATGACATCTTTTACTCCTGTTCTTTTTTGAAGTTCCTTATTGGTCCTATGTGGTAGCCTCCCAGCACCTACCATTACCTTTCCATTGTGCAGAGTGATATTTATCCTAAATTCTTCAGAGACTAGTGTATTCCATTTCTTGTCACCCCACAGTGCTGGTAAATTGCTCATATGGAAAACATATACCTTTGTAAGGAATGGCAAAATAATTTCCAAGAAACCTGGGTAGAATTTGTCTGAACTGACACAGAGTTAAGTGAGCAGAACAACAGAACAGTTTATACAATAACAATACTGTTTTAAAAAATGTTTTTTAAACTTAAGAACTCTGATCAGCATGACAGTTGACCACCATTGGTGAAGGATGCTGCTCATCTCCTTTCAGAGAAATAGTGGTGCAGAATAAGACCTATATTTTCAGACATAAAGATCAAGGGAATTTGTTTTCTTTGATACTATGCATATGTGTTAGAAGGGTCTTGTATTTCTTTATTTTTCCCCCCTCAATTAAGGGAAGTTTCCAAAGTTGGGGGAAAGAGAGTAATTGAATTTTTTTTAAATGTACAGATGAGAACAATATAAAGGCTGAAAAGAAACAAATAAGCTTTTCAAGCTAATGTTGAATTTATCATAAACTTATTAAGAAAAGAAAGCTGTATGTGGTTGAGATTTCTAAATTTGTATACGCCCTTTTCCTTAATGTACTTTGTGTATATAGAAGTAGTTGTTTTATTTGGTGTCTAAATTCAGAACTTTAAAAAACTTGAAAATAACGACACCACCAAATATCCATGAGAAACTTGGGGAGCAGAGGGGGTCATTAAAGGAGCTTGATCATTTCCTGAAAGCAATCCAACCTACTCTCCATTTTCTGTCCTATATTCTGTCCCAATTCTATATATACTGATAGATTTTTTAGATTTTATCTCAAAATACATGGTGTAATCTGGGCTACATTCTTTATCTACTTATATATACCTTCTTGTGTGGGTAGTAAGAACTAACTTACAAGATGTGCTTATGCACCTCTAACTAAGAAGAGGTCCTGCAGTGTCCCAGGGCTTGCTGCAATCAGTGCACACTTCACTATCCACAAAGAAAGCCTCTTCAATACGAATTTTATACTGAATCTCTTAAATTCAGCGGCATCTATCTTAGATAAGCGTATATCTCCCTGTTTTCTTCCTCATCTGAAGATCACTGAACAGGGTTATTTCTGTCATTATATCTTTAATTGTGTCATTAGATCTTGTCTAAGAAATTTCTGTCTTTATATCTTTTAAGGAATTTTGAACAGCTTTGAGCACTTACAGCAAGTAGATTACTGCTGCTGAATCAAGTGGTTGTTCATAATCAGTGAATAGTAACGACAATGATACTTATGTTTTCTGCTTTATTCAGTAAATTTTAAAATTTTAAGATGAAAGTTTTATTTTTTTTCCTACTAATATCCTCATAAGTACCTTCAATTTCTATATAGATAGTCTGAAAAATGTTGTGTAACTGGTAGAGTAGGAATATAGTATAGTAGTTACTAACGTTTTCTTAGTTGTCTTTTTTTTTCAATAAGATCTAAGATTTCTTTTCTATACCTTTGGTGTGTTCCCTTATTTCCTATACTTGAGATGATCCTTGAGTGTTTTCACAGTCTCCTGTAGCACAGATCTCTTTTATATATACTTGATCAGGTTCAACTGCTCCTTCCATCTTCTCTATCATGGTATTTCTTCATTCCCTATATGCACATTCAGCCTGTAAAGTTAAATTGTGGTTCCACTGTCCATGATGGTAAAATCAATTTGTTGTGGAAGTCATTACATATCTCTTCCATCTTTCTATTTTTTATCTTTCAGCTTTCATCCTCTTAAGTACTCTTAAGATGCCTTTAAGTTCTGTCTTTTCCCAAACTCTCTTTAAACTGGGTTTATCTGACACTGCTTCTGTCAGTGAACAATCTCATCTCATTAAGTAGTCCAACCCCTCCACAGTTTAAAAGCCCTTCCTCAATATACATTATAAGCCTTTCTTTACATACCTGTCACTTAGCACAATACCTGGACATCTAGCTTCTGATTAAGGACCTCTAGTGATGGGGAGTTCACTACCTTCTGAAAAATTGGAAATGTTTCTGAATGCTACACATTGGGCTCACAGTTTTTCTGAGAATATAAGGTCCTTGAGGGGCCCAATACTTGGCACAGTGTCTTCCAAGCACTAGATGCTCAGTTAATGTATGTTTAATTAAATTAAAGACAAAAATGGAAAAAGTGTTTTAGTGACTAGTTTTCATATCAGTATTCAGCTACATTGGATAAGGATATAGTAATGGTGTTCTCCACCTTCTTTTGCTATTAAGATGCAGCACATCATTTTTTTTTAACAAAATGTCAGAACAGTTGGAATTCAGTTAAATATTACATAGGTTTTTTCATTTGTACACTGAAATATAATTTGATTTTATTCATTATTTTATTATACATGTTATATATTTTATATGTAACAATTATTTATCTATAGTATTTTTATTACATATTTTATTTCATTTATTTGCTCATTTGATTGCTAAATACAATTTAATAGTATGATTCCAGAAAATTTAAACTCTTACCTTTTAATTCGTAGTTGTGTTTTCAGTTATTTTATGGGTCTCAAGTTCTCATGGCCAGGAGGAACCAGATTTCAGCTTCTATTAAAGACTTTTGGCTCCTGTTCTTCTCTATGCTGAGTCGTTTGAGAAGGCAATTTATTAAGCTATCTATTTCTAATCTTGAGGGGATTTAATGGTTGTTGAGACCTATTAAGTCCTAGATAGGAGGATAGGCGAGTATCTACCAATTTAAGAAATTGGTACTAGTGCCTTCTCTCTGTTGATTATTTCCAATTTTTCCTGTATATTTCTTCTTTGTACATAGTTTATAAGTTTGACTGTGAGCCCCTTGAGAGTGGGAAATGTCTTTTGTCTTTCTTTTTTATCCCTTTCACTTAGCACAGTGCCTAGTGAATAGCAGATGCTTAAATGTTTATTGGCTCACTGACCTCTTGATCAAAAGTCAAAAAAAAAGAATCTTATAACTAGAGAAAGTATTCATTACTTTCCACTCTTATGAAACTCTGAGTGCTCCCTTGTTAGTAGAAATGTACTTTGCTCTTCCTAAGTGTAAGAACTTTACCTCTCCTCCATATGCAGGAATTAGAATCATCTACTATCTGAACATTTTATATAAAGTTATATATATATTATATATAAATATATTATATATATCTTAATGCATAATTTTTAGAAATGGTTTTAAGGGAGTAAATGACTGAATAACAGCATCTGAAGGCAAGCAACCTTTATCCTAAATAGTTGCTTAATCATTCTGAAAATATTTTTCTAAGTCTTTCTAACAGTTTTTAATGGAGCAGGAGACACAAAAAAAATACCTTATGGGTATGGGAATTTTGAAAACTTCATTGTTTTCCAGCTATATCCAGCCTCACCATAACTTAACTTGTGCTATTGTGTGTTTTTGCGTAGAAGGGTGATACAGTGGTAATCTAGAAAAACTGAATCTGTTATCACTTTTCAAGGCACTCGACCTCTTTGCTGGAGGTCAAGGGAGAGAATAGGAAAGGGAGATCAGCTAAAAGATTTGTTACACCCTAGACATACTCTCCCTAGAAGAGTTAGCTGACAACTTCCATTTGTCTTCTTTGGCAAGAAATTAAATGTAGGGTAATCTGAGGGGCTCTGCCTCATTTTAATTAAGAGTCTCTTCTTGTGGGCTATCATATTTTTATTTCAAACAAAATCTACTACAAAAAAAAAACCTCATTGAGTTGACAATGATTTATTCAGAATTGTTGGAAAGGACAGCTATTCCTCAACTGACAAGATACCTTATTCTTTAATTGAAACAGTAGATTGCTCAATTATTGCTAGGTCATAGTTCATTTTTTCCAGACCTGTGTGTTTCAATTTAAAGAGCTAACACTGTCATTTTTAGTAGTATTAATGTTGCAAGGTAGCAAGCTATAGTAGAAAGAATGTTTCAAGGTATCTAGGTGCTCCAGTGGACAGAGTGCTGTTCATGGAGTCAGGAAAACCTGAGTTCAAATCCAACTTCAAATACCTATATGCTGTGTGACCCTAGGCAACTCACTTAACTTCTTTATCTCAGCTTCCTCATTTGTAAAATGTGGATAATAATAGCTCTTCCCAAGATTGTTGTGAGAATCAAATGAGATAATTCTAAAACATACTGAAGTGCTATATAAATGTTAATGATAACAGTGATGACAGGGGGCTTGAGTTGTGTAGCCTTTAGCCTTCCAAGGAATATTCTTTCATTAAAGTATGACTTTCCAGACTAAAGAGAATATCCACTTCTGTGTTCTTTGAGGAACAATATTTTATTTTTCCATTTCCATTTGGATTTCTTCCCCCTCCTTTTGGAAACTAGTTTTGGACTCTCCTAGGCTGGAAATTCAGTGTTCACTTCTAGTGCTAATCAGCACAGACACTTTAACTTGCTCCTTTTTTTCTATCTTAGGTTGGTTCACCCCTCCTTAGGCAGCCCGGTGGCACTCTGCTTCTGTGCTTCACTCCGTTAATATGGACACCTTATAGATTTTAGCCCTATATCAGCTCAGAATTTCTGAACTCAAGTTCTGAACAAGCATCAGCTTCCCCCAGTAGCAGGATTACATGTGTTCTCCACCATGCCTGGCTATAACACTTTTATTTCGCTGGCCGAAAGAATATATATTTAAAGCTGAGTAACTCATGGCCACAACTGAACACACAACTGAACACACACACACACACACACACGTCAGTATTACTAAGAGGAAACAACAACTATTATTGCCTATATCAGACTTGGAGACATTTGTGTTGATAGACAAAGAAGAGCCATAAATATCTGTAACTGTTCATTGCATGTATCAGTTGACAAGAAGGTGGGGTTCTTTGTAGTACAGGCCTTCGACTCTAGTCTCTACTGTTTACATCAAGTGCCCTGTTTTGCTTCCAGCTGAAAACCAAGAAGTACCTTTTGGTGTCTCTGCCATTGTGGATGAAACATGTTTCTGAGGACCAGCTTCAGGTTTTCACTGAAGTGTTTATGGTGAAGCTTTTTGAAGCTACTTCTGCTGTCCAGAATCATGAGTTATGTCAGACTGCCTTACAGGGACTTAGCCAGGCTATGAAACTACCCAGTCCAGCTCAATACCTCTGGAGCCTCCTCTGCTGGGCTACTGAGAAAATCTTTGATCTTTTGCCAAACAAGATTCGGGTAAGGAGCAAAAATATTTGCATTCCTTTATAATTTATACTTAGGATTTTTTTTTACAGCCATTTTGGCAAGGCAGGGAGGTAAATGTTTTAAGAAAGTGGGTGGGGAATTAATGAGAAATGGCCACATTCTTTTCTTTACTAGGAGTGTTTTCTCTTTCAAGATCTGGGTTGTCGAGGTTTAAAATTTAGAACCATGGTTTTGCGCAGACTGGACATAGATCATCCAGTAGTGAGCCAGAGAATTCATTTAAAGGCTCTCTGCAGAATAACTGACTTTAGAAACAAAGTAGAAGAGATTTAACATGAGAGCCTGCCTAGAGAATATTCAGGCAAGAATATTTTCCTAAGTTCACATATTTTAAGAAATTACAGAAGTTTACATATTTTAAGAAATTTCAGAAGTATTAGAGTACTCGTAGGCTGAAGACACACCTATACCTTGATTTCTTTAGATTGACAAAAAAAAAATTCTCACAGCTGACAGAAGCCTTTTTTTTTTTTGAGATGTTAGAAATACACAAAGGAATGAAAAATATCAGAGCCCACTTATTTTTTCTCTAACTATGCAATGGGCAAATTAAATACAGTTAAAAAGGATTATCAATTCTTTTATATTTGATTAAGGTAGAAAAAGCGATCTCTTCACAGGTACAAAGGAATGTCAAAAAGATGGTGGTTTTTCTCTTATTTAAAAGATTTGAAATAGACTTACTTGTTCTCCTACTGCCTGAATGCATTTTTTTATATGCTTATTTGCCAGAGAAGTGACGTTGACCTGTATATCAATGCAGCAAAATGCCTTTCAGAAATGACAGATGCTGAGATAGTTCGCGTTGCCCATATTACTAAGGTAATGATATCAGAATCTTACTTCAGAAGTAATTAATTTATTTATTCATTTGCTGATTTGAAGATTCACATTATTTAGCCAGTGCAGCATTGGCTCTTTTTGGCTGATTCCATCTTGCTTCTAGCCTTTAAGTTACTAATTTCAAAATGGCTTCAGTTTTCAATTTGAATATAAGAATCTAAATTCATTAGCCTGATTGTGCTCAGGTTATTAAGAAGCCACAAACAGTTTAGATACATTTATGTTCCAACATGAGCATTGGGTACTTGGTGTTGTTTCTAAAAATAGTTTTATTATCAACTTAATAAGTGAAAATGGTTCAACTAATTAAAAGAAAATTATATATGTGCCTGTTAACTCTTAGATCTTCTCATTTGTTAAACATGCTATATCAACTTTGAACAACATAGCAACAGCAGTATTTTGTTTGCTTTGGTCTCCCCTTCTGTTCTCAGATTTTGTTGCTGCTATCTTTTATATAGTTGTAGTCAATGTGTACATTCTGAGTCTCTGGTCTTTGATCTGTGACTCTTTGTATGAGTCTTTTTGTGTTTCTGAAAGTTCTTCATGGAGATCACTACTTATGGTGCAATAATATTCTATTACACTGATAAACCATGGTTCATTCTGCCATTTCCCGGTTGTTGGACATAGAAATTGCACTAAGCACTTTTGCAAGGACACAAAAGAAATAGGAGATGCAGCCTTTGTCTTTCACAGCCTTGTAATTTTGTTAGAGGTGTGGTGTCTAGAGCAATTCCTGGCAGTAAAAGGCCTATGGTTGGCATGTTACCCATTTAGGTTCCTAGAGTACTATTAGCACATGACTGCTACTGTGGAATAAATGGCCCAAAAGAGTTATTGTGCCACCCGAGAGCCTGTTGTCCTGTCATGCACAGGGAACACTAGGGCCCATTATTTCTGGAATGTATTTATCAAGTGTTCTCACTAATTAACCTCTAAACACATTTGTAATATCGATGAAGAAAGATAGTGCCTGTCATCAAGACCTACTCTCTCTAATGGACAATTTTAATAGAATACAGAAAAAGGCAATGTAGCCTCTGCCTCTGCCAGGAATAAACTGTTCTAGCATTTGGAGTGGTGGCCAACTTTGGAGCCAGCCTCTCTGCTTTTAGCCTTGCCCTTGGGGGCATACCAACACAGAGATAGATTAAATTAATGGTAGCTAAATGACTTGCCATTTTCAGAACAACATAAAGAAGGCTGCCTTTGTCAAAGTATATTTAGTCTCTCAAGGTCGATTTCCCCTGATGCACTGGAATGATGTGATCGAGGCCGCAGTTCGATGTCAAGGCAAAGAAACAGTTGCTTGGATGATGTTGCATGGTTTATATCATGCACGGATTATAAGCCATACAAACACAGGTGAGCACACGCTGAAGCAAAAGTCAGTTTATTTGTTTTTAAAAGGAGAGGGTGGGCGATGGATCCCCCATCATCTGTTTTCAGTTTTATTTGTACATTGTTTATCTTAAACTTCATAAAAGGAATATTTAGTCCTTTGGAAACAAGGTTCATACTTCTCATACATGAGAGAATTTCATGAGTTTTTGATGGCCCCAGATTATATTTCTGTTTCTTCATTATGTCAAATCAACTAGCATTTATTACATGTCTACTCTAGGAGGTACTGTATGAAACCCCTGAGCTGCAGATAGTTCCCACCTTTGAGGAGTTCACATTATAATCTTCCAGACTACTTTGTTCATGTAAGTGATATACAGGAAAATTGAAGGTAATCTCAGGGAAGTCACTAGTACTGATACTGGGAAAGGACTCTCACTGAAGGTAGGATTTGTGCTGAAGATTGAAGGAAGCAGGGAGACCAGGAGCTGGAGATGAGGAGAGAACAGTCCAGGAATGGAGGACATATTGGTCATCCTAATTAGATAGATTAGTGAAACATCAGACAGAAAGGAACAATTATTTTCAATTCATTTAAAACAGAGTACTGAATTTAGTCAAGAGACCAGGTTTCTTGTAACAGCTATAGCATGTTTTAACCAAGTGTCTGTAAATAAGGAACTCACTAACCTCTTTTAACCTGTGTCATCATGAATAGTATGAGGGGGATTTTACTTGCTTCATGAGTTATACTTTATAAATCTTAGAGCACCATAGGAATAGGCATTTTTATTTATGATTACTCTGTTCAAAGCATTGTGTTAGTGATTGGGGAGACAGAGGTGAAAATTGACAAGACCCCAGCCTTGAGGGAGCTTCCAGGGAGAAACAGTGTGATCCAGTGGTTAGAGTCTGTACGGGGCTCCAAAAGTCCTGGGCTCAGATCCCCACATAGTGGCTGGCTGTGTGACCATGGGCAAATCAATCATTTAACCTCCCTTGTCCTCAGATTTTTCTCTCAAATGAGAAGTTGGGATTAAGTGACCTCTCTGTCTCTTTCAGATCTGAATCTGTGATCACAGTTTTAGGATTAGATTTTCTAGGATTAGAAGTAGAAGTATCCATGTTAAGGGCTTTCAGCTTTTTGATTGTAATATGCTCTATAGGCTCAGTAAAGTTCTAGTTCATCAGATGGTAATACTAATATCGAGGCAGCTAGGTGGCACAGTGGAGAAAGTGTTGTGTGTGTGTGTTCGTACTTCATTGCCAAAGAAGACCATACCATCAGAGAAATAATGACATGACTTGCACTTGACTTTGTTTTGAGTGAGGGAGGGCTGTGCAAGTCACCAGCCTCACTTCTCTTTCTGAGCCATTTGAATCCAGTGACAGATGACTGGAGATGACCCAGGATGAGGCAATTGGGGTTAAGTGACTTGGCCAAGGTCACACAGCTAGTGAGTGTCAAGTGTCTGAGGTGAGATTTGAACTCAGGTCCTCCTGACTCCTGCATTGGTGCTAGAAAGTGTTGGACTTGGAAGAAGACCGGAGTTCAAATCCTGCCTCAGATAACTTATTTAAGACCCTGAGCTCACTTAAACTCATTCAGTCTCAATTTCAGCAACTGTATAATGGAAATAATAAAGCCAGCTATCTGACAGGATTATTGTGACGATCATAAGAGATAATGTAGGTAAAGCATTTGGCCAGTATATAAGTGGTAGCTAGTATAAGCTAATTATATGTGTGCATGTGTATATATAATTACAAGCTAATTAATGGAAGCATAAATTTACATAGTGCTTGCAGTGCACCTTTGTGAGGATCAGATCATTCTCACAATAATTCTGTGAGGGTAGCTAGTTCAAGGGCTATTGCAGTTGGATTTTTTTTTTTAATTTACAAAGTAAGCAGTCTTACGAAAGGCTGCTGTTGAGGTGATTGGTATAGAATCTGACTGCCAAATGGTTGACTCATAAAATGGGCTGCATCTTCTAAAATTCCCAAATGTGCATAAGATTTAGACCAAATGCTTTCTTTTAACACAAATATAACACATGGATCATCACATGCGTAGAAGGTACTTGCCTAATGCAAAGAATTCTGCCTTCCCTGCCATATGTTTCTCTTTTAATAACTCTTGGAGCAGGAGATCTTAACATTTTTTTTTAGTCTTGGATCCCTTTGGCAGTACAGTGAATCCTATGGACCATTTCTCAGATGAACATTTTTAGAGGCATCAAATAAAATCATAGGGTTACAAAGGAAGACAGTGACATTGAAATATGGTTATCAAATATTTTTAAGAAACAACTCCACAGCTGCCAGGTAAAGAACCGCTTTCTAGACTTAGCATTGACATTGAGAATAGTTTAAGCAAATAAGAGTGACCTAGAATGTCAGACTACATCTCATGGTTCTATATACCTTTCTTGTCCTAATTTCCTGTCAGTTACAAATGTTACTGGATGTATGGGGCAGAAACCAGCAAATGTGATTACAGTGCACTTTGGAAGATCTAAGGGGTTTAATTTTCTTAGTCAATATCTTGAGTTGCCAGCTGTGTGGCATTCAGGAATGACTTTGAAGCTGGCAGCTTTCCTTTTACAAGATTCATAATGATGCCTGTTTCAGTGCTTACCCCAATGAACTTGTAATGAAATACTGTATTTCTCACCTAAAAACCCATTTATTAGTTGAACACAGTAGACATCCCTGACATTAGAATATGATGGATATATAATTTATTCAATGTGGGCAATTTCCAGTGGGAACTTCCTGTGTCAGTGCTAATGCTACCTATGCCTAGTCCTAGTCGTGTGCCTTAGGCACATTAGAATTATGATCTGGGCAACATCAGACACCTAATAAGCCTTTAGATGCTCCAGCACCATTTTGCCTCTACAGGCACTCCTTATAGACATCCAAGAAAGTGAATGAGCAGCTCATCAGAACAATCTAGAATGACTGAGTTCTTGGAAAATCTGGCTGAAGCTGAGAAGTCTTTGTTGTCTCCAAGTCATTACTATAAAAAAACAGACTTCATGCTGGTGTTTTCGCTATTCATTTCCCCTGCAGTAGCTGTTTGTTTTTGTTTGTTTGCTAAAATGAATGAATTGATCATTTTTAACCCCAGCAAAAAAGAGATTTTGACCCTAAGACTCAAAGTTTTACTGCTAGTGAAAGAGTCCTTTGATTTTTTTTAACACTGAAGAAATGTTAGTAACTTAATTTCAGCTCTAGTGTAGTATTAGTAACAATAGATTTAAAGAATAAATTAGTTCAAAGAAGCCAAGCCAACCATCTTCCTCAAACTTTAATAACATAACCCTGATGTTCACAGTGTCAAAGAAATACCTTTTGTTCCATCACAGGTCAGCACTGCTGCAGTGAGAACTTGGGATTGTTTGATGGAGTCCTCACCAGGTGTTCCTCTTTGGTTACCATGGTTATTACTGCTCTATTTTGCATTTCAAAGGAAAACTGTTACCCATATTCCTAGTCAGAAAATGTCCTTGTCTTTTCAGGAGTGCTGAAGAGAATGGAGTGGTTGTTGGAACTGATGGGTTACATTAGAAACGTTGCTTACAAGTCAACATCTGTTGAGAATGTGGCTCTTGAAGAGGTACAATCTATAGAAGTAATTTGTAGCTTCCTTAAAATTTAGGGGTTGTATTTATGCTCCAAAGAGAGAATGTTTTAGTGCCTTGTTGCTTTTATTTTCCTCCTGCCTTTTATTTTTGAAAAACAATAGTGCCATCATACTGCTGCCAGAAGAAAGTGGGTGTTCTTACTGTGCTATTAAATTATCCAGAGCTGCCTTTTGAAAATCTTTTAAATGAAACAGACTTCTGGGCCTCTGGTAGGACAGCAGCACTTAAAGAACAAAAGCCATGAGAGGCCAGGCTTAAGTCTGTGCACCTGAAAAAGGCTTAGGTGATAGGCGCGCAGGGATTGGGAATTTACCCTTTGGTGGGTTCTTAATATGGATAAGAGAAACAGATTTGAATCTGTGTTCCCCCTTCCCCAAATAAAATGCAAGCAACACTTTCCCACTTTTTGTCATTCCTCTGACTCTGCTCTCCTTTCTGCGGTTTTATTTGTTTGTTTTACTCTTGGTAAAGTCCTTTGGCATCATGCTTGCTGAGTAAAGACTGCATGCCCTAGGATATTCTTTTGAGCCACTGCCTGGATTTCCTGTGGAGTTCTCTGTCTGTGTTCTAAGTTTCCACAAGTGACATTAGTGTTTCCTAAAGATTGAAAAGGGTTTTATTTTTTTCCCAGATAAGGCTTATTTTCATTTTTAAAAAAATCAAGATAACTTTCCTCAGGAAAAAAAAAGACAAGTCATTTCTCACATTGCCTTCAGTCAGTGTAAATTTTTTATAAAACATTTCTTTAAATGTATTGTTAGCTTTTTTGTAGCTTCTAATTAAACAATGTTTCACTGTAATGTCCAAGTGTTTGGTTTTTTTTTTACTAAGAAGGGGAAGTGAACCCCTAAAGTATCTTCAAAACAGAGCTTGTCTTCCCTTAGCCTTAGAAATTCCATTTCCTCTATAGTTCCTGTATCTTCTTTTGTGGATAGGGAAGGGAAATGTTGAGCTGGACAGTCTGGGTGGGTTTATATCTTTGAGTTGCTAAAAGTTGCTACTTGACCTAATTTGTGCCTGTTTCCTGTTTAGGCTATCAGCTTCCTGTTACTGCTTTTTGCAGCTTCTGTGGTTGCATGGGCTGACCACGATGCCCCTCTCCTGCTTGGACTCAGTGCCAGCTGGTTACCATGGCACCAGGAAAAAGATGTGGCTGGGTTCTGTCCCTGTTATCTTGGCCAGAGTCCAATCAACAGGGTCACCTTGCAGGAGACTCTCACCCTCCTTCCCAGCAGCATGCCACTTCTGCTCAGCAAAGAACCGTGGAAGGAACAAACACAAAAGGTAAAAGCTGAAAGTCATCTTCTCATCAAGACTGGCAGCCTTTTTTTTTCCTTAGCAGTCACTGCTGGGGAGTAGGGCTGTGGTAGCCTAAATGAAACTTGGATCAAAGCAGAGGCTATACAATGCAACCTTCTCCCATTGCCAGAAAAATGTAGAGCTTCTGTGATATAGGGTAAATGGAATAATAGAAAACATACTTTAGAAAAAAAGGCAGCATCTATCTTGTGTGGTATTAAAGGCATATGCATGCATGAGCACACACACACACACACATGCACATATGCACATACACAGTCATGAAACCTTAAAGTAGAAATAAAATGATATATAGAAGAGGCTGGCAAAGATGGTGTTACGGCCAGTGCTAACTCTCCTAAGAAATTTTGTAACAGAACAGCAGATGAAACGGCAATGACGAAAACCAAAGAGTAAGCTCCACTAAGCAGCTTGATTTCAGTCAGGATTGTAGAGAAGACAGGTGCCTCATCTGGGGTGTGATACATCTGGGGTGTGATAGAAGCCTCACCCCTCACCTAGAGGAGTCACAGAAGAGGACAGAGCCAGCTCCCAGTGAAAGTATGCCCAAGGGGGACAGACATGGATGGTTCCCAGGTGAGTCAGCAAGCGTTATTGAAAGAAAGCCAAGCAGTAGTACCTAAGTACATAAAAAAAACCCCAACATATTTTCCAGTTTCTAGTCAGAGCCACAACCGGGGACAAAGCCCTGCAAGGTAATTTACAAGGAGAAAGTTACAGAGATGAGGACAAATCAGCAGTCAGTAAATATAATTAAATGCCTCCTACTTACCAGGCACTAAGGTTTAAGGATACTTATGAAAGATAACCTCTGCCTGTAATGAATTTATAGTCTTATATAGGAAGACAACGCACTAAAGGAAGTTGGAGGGTAGGAGGTGTGGGGGAAGATGGCAGGTGTAGTGGAGAAGTCAAAAGTCCCAGGAGTCCTGCCGCCAAGTGGGAAATGAAGAGATGTGTGTTCTGAGCTCCTTCCTGAAGTGGAGGTTTTGGAGCTGATGTCTCCCACGCTCTAGTAAGGGGCAGAGAGTAAATGATGAGGCATAAGGACCAAGGCTGATTAGATCTCACAAGATGAGATTTTCCAGCTTCCTGGAGCATGGTAGAGAAGTCAGGAGTTCCAACATAATACAACCAGGTGGGAAATGGGGAGGCCAGTAAGAAACAGGCAGGAACCAGGGACTTAGGCTGGGCCCAAGGCCTTTCTCTCTACCCAAGTCCTTGGCTTGGGTGAGAACTGCAGAAGAGAAGGCCCGGGAGAACCAGAACCCCTCTATACCATTCAGAAGCATGGTAGGACATTGGCAGTGGCATCTAAGTTGCCAAAGGATAAAATTGGGGCCTAGGCACCCCAAGCAAGGGCAAGAAAGGGGGCAGAGCCACAGGAACTGAGAATAGAAATATAAGTAAATAGTAAAAGACCTCCTAATGTAATAATGAAATACCATGGATTAAGAGAATCCCAAGATGTAAACCTGGAAGGAAAGAGAATTGTGAAGGAAGGACAAGTAGAGCATGAGAAAAAGAATGAGTTTGCCACAAAGATTCCCAGAGTATGTGAAAGAAACTGAATGAGGTTTAATAAAAAAGGATTAGAACTCTTAAGGAAAAAATTAGGAGACTAGAACAGAAAATAGAAACCCTTCCTCAAGTAGCAAACTGAAAAAATAGAACATAGCAAGCCAACATAGTGATTCCATGAGACAATAAGAAATATTTGAACAGAGACAAAAGACTGAAAAAATTAGAACATGTAATATACCTGTTTTCAAAAACAACAGTCTAGATACCTGGGAGTCTACTTGCTATAATAAAAACCTAGGAACATGATCATAATTATAAAACACTTTTTATAGAAATAAAGTCTGATTTAAATAATTGGAGCAATAGCAATTTGGCAGAATCAATATAATAAAAATGACAATTCTATCTAAACTGATCTACTTATTCAATGCCATCTCAATTAAACTACTAAAAATTATTTTATTGAGCTAGAAAGAATAATAGTAGCATTCATTTAGAAGAACAAAAGTCAAGAATACCAAAGGAATTAATGAAAAAAATGTAAAGGAAGGAGGTTTAGCAGTACCAGATCTTAATAGGAATTACCAGAATTATCTGGTTCTGACTAAGAAATAGAAAGGTGGATCAGTGACACAGAAGAGACATAAAATACATAAGAGTAAATTACTATACTTACCTTATGTTTGACAGATGTAAAGATGCAACATTTGACAATAAGAATCCATACACTATTTGGTAAAAATTTTTGGGAAAGCTGGAAAGCAGTCCGGCAGAAATTGGGTGTAGATCATTATCTTACACCATGTACCAAGATAAGGTCAAAATGACTACATGACCCAGATAAAGGGAGATATCATAAGAAAACTAGAAGAACATGAAACACATTACTTCTGAATAAATAAGAGAGAGCATGGTAATATGTGAAATGGATAATTTTGATTACATTTAATTTTAAAAGTTTTTGTAAAAGTAAAACCAATATAAACAAAATTAGAAGGAAAACAGAAAAGGGAAAAGAAAAGTATATGGCCAGTCTTGGATAAAGGTCTCATATCTCAAACATATAGAGAACTTTTATCAAATTTACAAGAATATGAGTAATTCCATTATTGATAAATGGTCAAAGGATATGAATAAGCAGTTTTTCAGTGAAGAAATCAAAGCTATATATAGTCATATGAAAAAATGCTCTGAATCATTACTGATTAGAGAAATACAAATTAAAGCAACTTTAAGATATCACCTCACATCTCTCAAATTGACTAAAATGATAGAAGGGAAAAATGACAAATGCTGGAGAGGATGTGGAAAAATTGGGACATTAATACACTGTTGGTGTAACTGTGAACTGATCTAACAATTCTAGAGAGCAATCAGGAATTATACCCAAAAAGAGATAAAACTGTGTATACCCTTAGACTCAGTAATACTACTATTCAGCTTCCCAAGGTGATCATGGAAAAAGGAAAAGAACATAGATGTTCTAAAATATTTATAGCAGCTCTGTTTGTGGTGGAACATAACTAGAAATTGAGGGGATGCCCATCAGTTAGGGAATGGCTAGACAAGTTGGGGTGTATGATTGTGATGGGATACTACTCTGCTATAGAAATGATGAGCTTTTTTTTAGAAAAAGAAGGGAAGACTTATATGAAATAATGAAGAGTGAAGTGGGCATAGCCAAGAGAACATTGTATACAGTAACAGCAGTATTATGTGAAGAATAATTTTGAACAACCAAATTATTCTGCATACTATAAATATTTAAATCAACTATAATGAACCTGTGAAGGGAGATTCTATCCACCTCCAGAGAAAGAAATGATAAATAGATGTATGCATAGTATAGTTTAACATATATTTATAAATCTTTGTCAAGTGGTGGCCTTCTCTAGTTGCAGGGTGGGAGGGAGGGAGATGGCTTGAAATTTAAAATTTAACTTTAAAAGGTTAATTAATTTTAAAAAAAACAAGCCTAAAAATCAGGTAAAGGAAAGATAGTTTAAGAATCATCAAACTTTGTGAAAATCATGACCAGACTAAAAACCCTAAATACTATATTTCAACAAATCATAAAAGAAAATTGCCCAGAACTAGTAGAACATATCAATGGTCCGTCAACCAGCAAGCATTTGTGAAGTACTTACTATGGGTTAGACACAGTAGGTTACCAAGAAAGACAAAAATGGGCTCTACCTTCCATGAACTTGAATTCCTTTTTTTAAAAAAAAAAAATTTTTTTATTTAACAAGCATTTGTTTTCTCTCCTTCCAATCTGTACCCCATTGCAAAAAACAAAACAAAACAAATACACATAATTAAAGGAAATTGGGGACTTCTGCACATCTTTTTAGACCTAATGTTAAATCTAATAAAAGTAAAGTAATAAAGAAATTGAGGACTTGAGTAGAATTTTAGAAAAATTGAATAACACAGTTCTCTGGTAGATTTTGAATGAGAATCAAAAGGAGTATACTTTTGTCTCAGCCTGGCATGATACTTTAACAAAAACTGACCATATATTAGAATATAACTACTAAACATCTGCTGATTGACAACAGTACAATAAAAATTATGGTTGAAAAAGGACATTTGAAAGGATTTAAACTTAAATGAAGAGTAGGTAATATAGTCTTAACTGTGGATAAAAGAATAAATCAAAAAGAAAGTAGATAATTTTATCAAAGAAAATGAAAGCAGTAAGACAATAAGCAAAATCTTTTGGGATGAAACCAAGGTACTCATTCAGGGAAAATATATAATTCTAAACACTTTCATCAAAAAGGAAAAACCAAATGAATTAATTGGACCTGAAACTAAAATAACTAGAAAAGTAGCAAACAAACAAAAATCCAAACACAAAAACAGAAATTCTAGAAATCAAAAACAAAAATCATTGCATTACTAAATATAAAAGTGACTTTTTGAGAAAAATAATAAAATGACAAGCTAGTACCTTAGCTAATTTTATTTTTTTTTTGAAAACAAGAAAAACAAAGTTAACAAATGAAAAATATAAAAAGATTCATGATAATATAAAGAAGTTATAAAGGAAATTATTAGAGATCATTTTGCCCAACAAAACTGAATGAAGTAAATGAACATTTATGAAAATGTAAAATTCTCAGATTGATAATAGAACAAAACATGGAGAATTAAAATGTCTCTCTCAGAAAATGAAACCAAACTCACCATAAATTAGCCACCATAGGGGGAAAAATCCCCAAATGATGTGAATTCTATTAAACTTTTAGAGAACATAGGAATTCTGTGAATACATCCACAAAACACTTTTTATAGACAGACTTAAGTCACTGGAAAGATAATATTAACTCAGTTTTGGGCTGTGCTAATGTAAGAAAAATGACTAACTACTTGTATTTATTTGCATATTTAGTGGAATATAAAATTGCAAAAGACTTTTTTATACAGATATTCATTATAACAAAATTCATTTGGAGAAACAAAGAATCTCAAGGAAAGAAATGAAACAAGTCAGAATGAAGGGAATCTAGTTTTATCAAATCTCAGACTATACCACAAAGCAGTAATTATCAGATCTCTTTGTCAGTGGTTTAAAAGAAAGGAAGAATGAAAAGAAGAAAGATAGAAAACAAAAGGTGGTTTGGAATAGATTAGATGAACAAGACCCTGAAGCAATCAAACATGGTAGCATGGTATTTAATAATCCAGGGACATTAACTGAGGGTAAAGACATTATTTAGCAAACACTATTGTGAAATCTGGGAAGCAGACTGGTAGAAATTTGGTTAGACCAACATCTCTTATGGCATACTATAATAAATTCTAATAACTGACAATTATAAAAGATCATATCACAAAATTAGAGGAGATACTTTTTCTCATACATTGATAGGAAGGAAGTTCTTGACTAAACAAGGGAGATAGAAATGATCTTGCAGTAATTTACAAATTATTTGGGATAAAGTAAAATAACTAAGTTGACTTGGGCATTAAAGTTACAACTTTTTAATTTTTAAAAATACTTTCATATGCAATAGGTTTTCCTATTGCTGCAATCATTTATTTTGCATGAACTTGGCATTAATTACAACAACTAGGATATATATGGTAGCTACTATGGGCCAGGCATAGTGCTAAGCACTTTACAGATATCTCATTTGTTCCTCACAACAATCATATCACTTATTGTAAAATGAGAATATTCTCAAAGTTGAGGAAACTGAGGCAGTCACAGAGTAAGTGACTTGCCTAAGATCACACAGCTAGTAAGTGTCTAAGGCTGAACTTGGACTTGGGTCTTCTTGACTCTAGGTTCATCATTCTTCCTACTGTGCCACCTAGCTCCATGTTTCAGAGGTTTTTAAATCCTTAGCAAGTAAAGCATGTTTATCTCCATCTCTTGGATATGTTGCTTAACCTTTTGTGACGTGTGGTGTGGGTCTAGGCTAGATTGCTATATGCCATCCCTGTTTGGAAATTTGTATAATTCTGAAACAATTCTGTTTCTCAGCACATAGTATTTATCAGAGAGAATTCTTCATTTCTTCAGTGTGGACAAGACTCTCAGACCCATAGAAACAAAAAAAAAAATCCCTCATTATTTCTGGGTAGCTTTTTATACCTTCTGATAAATATGCTGAGATCATACAGACTCACCTGAATTTTTTCAGACAATGGTTTTGTATTTGGCCTTGAGTGAAAGAGTGATACCTTTTTCCAATCAGAAGTACTCCAGTGTTTACTTTTACAGTGTTTTTTTACTCATCATGACAATGGTTAGCAGCTGTTTTTTACTGTTCTCACTTTTCTTCCCACTTCAAGAAGCCTATAGCATACATTATAGAGGAACAATAAGCAACTCCTTGAGTTGCCAGGTCCTTCTGAAAGTTTTAGTTTTCAGAGAATTAGGCTGTTTTGTTACAATAGTTTGTTAATTCTTAACAATTTTTCTTTTCTTTTTTTTTTAAGTTTAACCACACTTTCCATTTTTCTTTAGTGAAATCGGCCCTCTTTCATTGTGGTATTGAATGAGCCATGAAACACTTAATTTTCCCACTTCATCTGCCACTGCAATGGTCTTTAATAGTCATCGAAGTTTGTCTTTAGAAGCTACAACTTTTTTATCTTTTCTTGGAGTAATGTCTGTTCTTAGAAACTGCTGAATTTAAAACATAACAAAAGAGTAGTAAACCATGTGTGTATTGCACAAAATCTACCACTCAACTGATGAGGGCTAACTAAATGTGGGGAACATAACTCAGTCTGATTTCACCTGATCAAGTTTAAATATTCTGAGTTAGCTTAATGTGGAAAGAATTCACACATGACTGTTGCTGTCACAAAATGAAACTATCAAAATTAACACTTGTCCTAAGTAATTTGCGTGCTATTTTAATTGACCACAAACAGTTTTGATTATATTAAGTTAAAAAGTTTGGCAGAAGAAAAGCAGTAGTTAGATTTAGAAGGGAAAAAGATAACAAAAATCTCTGTAGGAAATTGCTCTGATAAATGTCTGATCCAAGATATAGAGGGAATGAATAGAAATGTATAAGAAAGATCTATCCCCAAATAGATAATGGTCAATATAAACAAGCAGTTTTCAAAAGAATAAATTTTAAACTATCCTCAACCGCATTAAAAATGGTCCAAATCACTAAAAATAAGAAAAATTGCAAATTAAATAACCTTTGAAGTTCTTCCTTGCTCCTGTTGTATTAGCTACCATGAAAAAGCAAATAATGGTAATGTCACCCAGTTATCCCTTCCACATTGCAACTTTTCCTATCATGGTATCGATATATTGTAGGCCAACATTGAATGGGAATTTAGGGGGAATTTTACAGAAGCCACAAACAACACACAAAGGCCAGCAGACAGAACAGAAGAAGTTTAGAAACTCAGAAATGCATAGAATGTATGTATAATACTGTATAATATCAACCCAATTTGGGGGGAGTTTTACAGAAACCACAAACAACACACAAAGGCCAGCAGACAGCACAGAAGTTTAGAAACTCAGAAATGCATAAAATATATGTATAATACTATATAATATCAACCCACATTTTACAATGAAGTACTGAAAATACCTCATAAAAGAAAAAGAAAACATTCAGATTTCTTCTGTGGTGTGAAACAAGGGCCAAAAATTTTATACAGATTTTCCAGGTCACTGAGAATGGGAATGGGGGTAGTGCTGCATTCCTAACCCCTGCGATATGGAAGGAATAATTGTATTCCTTCAATATATTTTTCGTGTCTTACTGCTAGAGCTAGCATTTCTAGCTAAATGGGAGGTTCACCCCCACTACACTGTTAATAGATCTGTAAAGCAACCCAACCATTCTGGAATGTAGTTTATAACTAGAGCTCCAAAGTCCTTAAACTGTACATACCCTTTTGCTCAGGGATATCACACTTTAATTCTACTCAAAACCGAACCACCAGACTAACTCAAATACCACTGAGAAACTACCCTATGCTCTCTTCGAAAACTTTTTAATATTTATTTTATTACATATTTCCCAGTTATATGGTAAAAAATTTGGTTCTGCTCACTTCACTTTGCATACATTCATATAAGCTTTCCCAGGTTTCTCTAAAACCACCCCTTCATTATTTCTTAAAGCACAGTAGTATTCTATCACAATCATGTACCACGACTTGTTCAGCCATTCTCCAGTTGATGAGAATGCCTATATTTCCAATTCTTTATTGCCCCAAAAAGAGCTGCTATAAATATTTTTGTATAAATAGATTCTTTTCCCTTTTCATTGATATTTTTGGGATACAGACCTAGAGTGGTATTGCTGGATCAAAGGGTATACACAGGTTGATTGAGCATAGTTCCAAATTATTCTCCAGAATAGTGGGGCTAGTTCACTTTCCCACCAACAATGCGTTAGTGTCGCAGTTTTTCCACCCAGCATTTGTCATTTTCCCTTTCTGTCATGTTAGCCATCTAATAGGTGAGGTGGTACCTGACAGTTGTTTTAGTTTGCATTTCTGTAATAGTAGTGATGTAGTTAAATGTTTCATGGGACTATTGATAGCTTTGATTTCTTCATGTGAAAGCTACATGTTCATATCCTTTGACCATTTCTCAGCTGGGGAATGCTTCTTATGTTTATAAATTTGGCTCAGTTGCCTATATATTTGAGTAATGAGACCTTTATAAGAAAAACTTGTTGCAAAAAGGTTTTCCTGTTTTTCTTTTAGTTTTGGCAGCATTCATTTTGTTTCTTTGTAATGTCCTCTAACTCTTGTTTGATCATAAACTCTTCCCTTATCCATAGATGTGACAGGTACTTTTTTCAATGCCCCCAATTTACTTACAATATCAAACTTCATGTTTTTTTCATTTATCCATTTTAACTTTATCTTGGTACATGATGTGAGATGTTGGCCTATGCCTATTTTCTACCAAATTGCTTTTCAGTTTTCCCAGCAATTTTTATCAAATATTGGAGTTTATTACCTTAAAACCTTGGATCTTTGGGTATATCAGACACTAAATTACTATGATAATTTGCTACTGTGTATTATGTATCTAATCTATTCCACTGATCCCCCATTCTATTTCTTAGCCAATACCAAATTGGTTTTGATGATCCTCACTCTAGGCCACCTCCTTTAACATTTTTTTACTGATTTCCTTGAGATTCTTGACCTTTTGTTCTTCCAGAGGAATTTTGTTATTATTTTTCCTAGTTCTATAAAATAGTTCTTTAGTAGTTTGATTGGTATGACACTGAATAAGTAAATTAATTTAAGTGGAATTGTCATTTTTATTATATTGTCTTAGCCTATCCATGAGCAGTTAATATTTCTTCCACTTGTTTGCATCTGTCTTTGTGTAAGAAGTGTTTTGTAATTGGGTTGATATAGTTCCTGGGTTTGTCTTGGCAGGTAGAATCCCAAATATTTTATACTTCTTGCAGGTATTTTAAATAGAATTTCTCTTTCTGTCTTTTCGTGCAAGTTTTTGTTGTTAGCATTTAGAAATGTTGATAATTTATCGGGTTTATTTTATATCCTACAACTTTGCTGAAGTACTTAATTGTTTCATCTGATTTTTTAGTTGAATCCCTAGGGTTTTCTAAGTATACCATCATCTCCTGCAAAGAGTGATTGTTTTGGTTTCTTGTTGCCTATTTTTATTCAATTTATTTTTCTTGTCTTATTGCTACAGCTAATATTTCTAGTACAATACTAAATAATAGTGGTGATAATAGACATCCTTATTCTCTCCTGATCTTATTGGAAAGACTTCAAGTTTATCCTTTACAGATGTTTACTCTTTGTTTTAAATAGATACTTATCACTTTAAGAAAGGCTACATTGATTTCAATATTTTCTAGTGTTTTTAATAGGAATGAATATTGCATTTTGTTACACGCTTTTTCATCTATTGATGTAATTGTATTTCTGTTGCTATGATTTTTGATATGGTCGAACTATGATAGTGTTCCTAATATTGAACCAGCCCTACATTCCTAGTAGACCTCCTACCTCGTCATAGTATATGATCTTTGTGATATATTGTAATCTCCTTGCTAGTGTTTTATTTAACATTTTTGCATTGATATTGAGGAAATTGGTCTATGGTTTTCTTTCTGTTTTTGTTTTCCCTGATTTAGGTATCAGCACCATAATTTGTGTCATAAAAGGAATCTGGTAGAACTCCTTTGATTATTTTTCTAATAGTTTATGTATTGGAATTAATTGTTCTTTAAGTGTTTGGTAGTATTCACTTCTGAATCCTTCTGGTCCTGGGGATGTTTTCTTAGAGAATTCATTGATGACTTGGATTTACTTTTCTAAGACAGGATTATTTAAGCATTCTATTTCCTCTTCTGTTCATTTGGGCTATTTATGTTTTTGTAAGTATTCATCCATTTTACTTAGATTGTCAGATTTATTGGCATGTAATTGGGCAAAATAACTCCTAGTAATTGCTTTAATCCATTTTTCATTGTTGATACAGTCGGTCTTTTTCAGTTTTGATACTTTTAATTTGGTTTTTTCTTTTTATAATCAAATTAACTGAGTTATTTTATTGTTGTAGTTTTCACTAAAGTAAGCTCCCAGTTTTATTTCTTAGTTTAGTGGTTTCTTTCAAATTTTATTAATTTCATCTTTGATTTTCAAGATTTCCAATTTGGTGTTAAATTAGGATTTTTAATTTGTTCTTTTTTCTTCATTTTTAATTGCATCCCCATTCATTGCTTTGCTCGTTTTCTCTTTTATTGATGTATACATTAAGAGATATAAAAATTGTCTTTAAGTACTACTTTGACTATTCTCACGTATTTTAGAAGTTGTCTTGTTGTTATTCTCTACTGAAATTATTTATTATTTCTATGATTTGTTCTTTGACTCACTCATTCTTTAGGTTTAGATTAGTTTCCAAATGTCATTTTTATTGCATTATGGTCTGAAAAGGGTGCATTTAATAGTTTTGCTTTTCTGCATTTGACTATAAGGTTTTTGTGCACATGGTGAATTTTTGTGAAGGTGCCATGTATAGCTTAGGAAAAGGTATGTTCCTTTCTATTTCCATCCAGATTTCTTCAGAGTTCTATCAAATCTAACTTTTCTAATATTCTGTTCATCTCCTTATGGGTAGATTTATCTAGCTGTGAAAGGGGAAAGTTGAGATCCCCCACCAGTATATTTTTACTATTTCCTCCTGTAATTCATTTGACTTTTCCTTTAAGAATTTGGGTGCTATGCTATTTGTTGCATATATGCTTTATACTGATAGTATTTCATTGTCTGTGATCTCTTTTAATAAGATGTTTCACTATTTATTCTTTGTAATTAATCTATTTTTGTTTTATCTGAGATCAAGTTTACTAACCCTGCCTTTTCACTTAAGCTGAAGCTCTATTCTGCTCCAGCTCCTTATTTTAACTCTATATGTATTTCTTGTAAACAACTTTTTGTTGGATTCTCGTGTTGAATCCCTCTGCTGCTTCCATTTTATGGAAGAGTGCATCCCATTCATATTTATAGTTATGATGCTAACTCCACTTTTCCCTGCATCCTATTTTCTTATGTTTATTCTTTTCTCTCTATCCTGTCTGTCCTCTGAAGTCTGCTTTGCTTCTGAACACTGCCTTCTTTTAGTTGCCATCTATTTTATTACCTCCCCTTTCTTTTATACCATTCCTCTCCTATTTCCCTTTTGGGTAAAATACATTTCTGTACCCAACTGAGTGAGTGAGTGAGTGAGTGTGTGTGTGTGTGTGTGTGTGTGTGTGTGTATGTGTGTGTGTCTGTATGTGTGTGTGGATATGTATTTTCCTTTTTGGACCAAGGTATGTGAATAAGGTTCAAGTGTTGCCTGCCCCAGCCCCATCCTCATTTTCTCCAATGTCAAACCTCTTCCTGGCATGCCTCTTTTTCGTGAGATAATTTTCCCCATAATTCCTTTCCCTTCTTCCTTCCTCAAAGGGATCCTTCCTTGTTGTCTATCTATTTTTTTATATCATCTCAACATAATTAAATCACTCTTGTACCCTCTTTCTTTGTCAACTCCTTCTAACTTCCTTAATAATGAGGAAATTCTTAGATTAACATGTATCATCTAACCATATAGAAAGGTACACAGTTTTATTTTACTGAGTCCCTTGTGATTTCTCTGCTTGGTGGTTCTCTATTTCATGAAATATCCCTTTTCTTCCCATGAAGGATTATACTCAGTTTTGCTGAGTAGGTGTAATAACGGGAGTTTAAAGATCTTCCCCAGTCATTAGTAGGCTTCAGGTGGACCCCATTAAGGGAAGCTTAATTAGGGAGGCTTGTTTTGTAGGGAGGCCCACATCTTTTGCTAATTGTTAAGGAGTCACTGGGTTACCAGTGATGTCCTCCAGCTCTGAGAAGTATACACACACACACACACACACACACACACACACACACACACACACACACACACACACACACACACACACACACTCTGAGGTGAGGTTTTGCTTTGGGGGCTTACCCTTTGAAAGAAGGTTGTTTGCCAGATGAGACTCTGGGTAGCCTTTAAAAAGCCCCACCCGGCTTTTAAAACCCAGATGTTGGTACTTCTCTCTCTGGTAACTGTGTATGTATGTAATGGTCAGACAGAAGCTCTGTCTGTTGGTCTTTATTTCTCTGCAAGTATTTTTTCTCTTGGTATATGTATTTAAAGAAGACTGTTGATCCCTCAAAAGTTGCTTTCCCTTTAGAAAAATATATTGAAGAATCTGTACCAACAGGCCATCCTGGATGTGTCAGGATGCTTGCTGCTACAGTAGGTTACTCTTAGTTGTAATCCCAGCTCTTTTGCCTTCCAGGATAACATATTCCAAGTCCTCCTTTAAGGTGGTAGCTGCTAAGTTTTGTGTGATCCTGATGGTGACTCCACATACTGGAATGGTTTCCTTCATGCTACTTGGCATATTTTCTCTTTGATCTTGGAGCTCTGGAATTTGTGTATAATATTCCTAGAAATGTTCATTTTGGGATCTGGTGATGGTTGGTTTATTCTTTAGATTTTTATTTTATTCTCTGGTTTGAGGATAGCTGGGCCTTTTTCCTTGAAAATTTCTTGTACTATGATGTGTAATCTCTTTCTTTGACCATGACTTTCTGGTACTCTAATAATTCTTAAATTATCTTTCCTGGATCTGTTTTTCAGGTCAGTGTTTTTCCATTGAGATGTATCACATATTCTATTTTTTTCTGGCTTTTGATTTTATTTTATTATGTCTTGACATCTCATGGAGTCATTAGCTTACACTTGCCCCATTCTAATTTTTAAGGAATTATTTTTATAGTGAACCTTGGTTCCACTTTTTTTTTCATTTGATCAGTTCTACATTTTAAGGAGTTATTTCTGTTAGTGAATTTTTTTACCTCTTTTTCCATTTGGCTAGCTCTTCTTTTTAAGGTGTTGTTTTCTTCAGCATTTTTTGTGCCTCCTTTACCGAGCTTTTAATTGTCCTTTCATAATTTTCTTCCTTTGCTTTCATTTCTTTTTTTTCTTTTTAAATTTATTTATTTAAGTTTTCAACATTCATTTCCACAAAATTTTGGGTTCCAAATTTTCTCCCTATTTCTCCCCTCCCCCACCTGAAAATGGCAAGCATTCTAATTACCCCTATCACCAATCTGCCCTCCCTTCTAACATCCCTCCCTTCTCTTATCCCCATCTTCTCCTTTGTCCTGTAGAACAAGGTAACTTTCTATACCCCATTACCTGTATTGCTTATTTCCTAGTTGTATGCAAGAACAATACTCAACAGTTGTTCCTAAAACTTTGAGTTCCAACTTCTGTTCATCCCTCCCTCCCCACCCCATCCCCTTTGGGAAGGCAAGCAATTCAATATAGGCCATATCTGTGAAGTTTTACAAATGACTTCCATAATAGTCGTGTTGTGTAAGACTAACTATATTTCCGTCCATCTCCTGCCCCCCATTTATTCTATTCTCTCTTTTGATCCTGTCACTCCCCAAGACTGTTGACTTTTATTTGCTCCCTCCTCCCATTGCCCTCCCGTCCACCATCCCCCCAACACTGATTATGCCCTTCTCCCCCACTTTCCTGTATTATATGATAGGCCTTCATACTAAAATGAGTGTGCATTTTGTTCCTTCCTTTAGTCTAATGTGATGAGAGTAAGCTTCATGTTTTTTCTCTCACCTCCCCACTTTGTCCCTCCACTGAAAAGTCATTTGCTTGCCTCTTTTATGAGATAATTTGCCCCATTGCATTTCTCCCTTTCTCCTCCCAATATATTTCTCTCTCACCTCTTAATTTCATTTTTTTAAAAGATATGATCCCATCCTGTTCTATTCAACCTGTGCTCTCTGTCTCTCTGTCTCTCTGTCTCTCTCTCTCTCTCTCTGTCTCTCTCTCTCTGTCTCTCTCTCTCTCTCTCTCTATGTGTAATCCCACCAACTACCAGATACTGAAAAAAGTTTTCAAGAGTTACAAATATTGTCTTTCCATGTAGGAATGTAAACAGTTCAACTTTAATAAATCCCTTATGATTTCTCTTTGCTGTTTACCTTTTCATACTTCTCTTAATTCCTGTGTTTGAAAGTCAAATTTTCTTTTCAGCTCTGGTCTTTTCATCAAGAATGCTTCAAAGTCCTCTATTTCATTAAAAGACCATTTTTCCCCTGAAGTGTTATACTCAGTTTTGCTGGGTAGGTGATTCTTGGTTTGAGTCCTAGTTCCTTTGACTTTTGGAATATCATATTCCACACCCTTCAGTCCCTTAATGTGGAGGCTGCTAGATCTTGTGTTATCCTGATTATATTTCCACAATACTTAAATTGTTTCTTCCTAGTTGTTTGCAATATTTTCTCCTTGACCTGGGAACTCTGGAATTTGGCCACAATGTTCCTAGGAGTTTCTTTTTTTGGATCTCTTTCAGGAGGTGATCAGTGGATTCTTTCAATAGTGATTTTGCCCCCTGGTTCTAGAATATCAAGGCAGTTTTCCTTGATAATTTCATGAAAGATGATGTCTAGGCTCTTTGTTTGGTCATAGCTTTCAGGTAGTCCCATAATTTTTAAATTGTCTCTCCTGAATCAATTTTCCAGGTCAGTTGTTTTTCCAATGAGATATTTCACATTATCTTCCATTTTTTCATTCTTTTGGTTTTGTTTTGTGATTTCTTGGTTTCTCATAAAGTCATTAGCCTCCATCTGTTTCATTCTAACTTTTAAAGAGTTGTTTTCTTCAGTGAGCTTTTGAACCTCCTTTTCCATTTGACTAATTCAGCTTTTTAAAGCATTTTTCTCCTCATTGGCTTTTTTGAACCTCTTTTGCCAATTGAGTGAGCCTATTTTTTCAAGGTGTTATTTTCTTCAGCATTTTTTGGGGTCTCCTTTACAGGTGTTGACCTGCTTTTCATGCTTTTCTTGCATCTCTTTTATTTCTCTTCCCAGTTTTTCCTCCACCTCTTTTACTTGATTTTCAAAATCTTTTTTGAGCTCTTCCATGGCCTTAGACCATTGAATATTTATTTTGGATATTTGAGATACAGAAGCCTTGGCTTTTATGTCTTTCCCTGATGGTAAATATTGTTCTTCCTCATCTGAAAGGATAGGGGAACATATCTGTTCACCAAGAAAATAACCTTCTATAGTCTTATTTTTTTCCTTTTTTTGGGCATTTTCCCAACCAGTTACTTGACTTTTGGGTCCTTTGTCAAGAGTAGGGTATACTCTGGGAATCTGTAAGATCTCAGTTCCTCCAAGGTGGCACAGTCAGGCATATACACTGATCTGGAAACAGGAAGAGATTTTTGTGCCCTGAATCTTAGCACTTACCTCCTCACAGCCACCTGGTCTACAGTTCTGTCAAGTCAGCACTGGGGGCTGATTTTCAGATAAGTTGGATGGGCAGGGCTGCCATTCAGTGTGAGATAAAGATCAGCTCCCTCAGAGCCTCTACACAGGGCTGAGGTAATATTCAACTGCTCAGTGCCCCCAGGGTTTTTATGATCCAACAGTGGACGTGGGCTGCCATAGGGGCTGCCATGTGAACTGCTGCCACCTGCCCTGTGTGGCCTCTGAGGGCTGCTGCCTGAGGCCAGAACTATGGGAAGGCCCTTCTTCCTTCCTGGCCAGGTGAAAAAACCCTGTCACTGACCTTTGGCACCTGTGAGTTGAGGGATCTGCTGATCTCTGCTGCTGAGACTGGAGATTAGCTGCTGCTACTGTGACTGGGGATTCCAAGACTGGAGATTCTGCCCCAAGGTGTCCTCTTCCCAGAGTCGCACCAGGCCGACCAGCTAAGGTTGGGTGCTCCGTGTGTGGTGTAACCGATGTTTCCTTTGGGCCTTTCAGGTCACTCTGGGCTGGAAATCTCCTCCACTCTGTTGTAATTTCACTGTTGCTGCTCCAAAATTTGTTGAGACTCCCTCTCTACAGATATTTTATGGGCTGTGTGGGGAGACCCTGCATATGTGTGTCTTTCTACTCCTCCATCTTTGCTCCTCCCCCCGCCCCACTTTCATTTTTTTACCTAATTCATTCTCTACCAATATTATTCAGTTTTGAAAGTAGTTTTGTTTTGTTTTTTGCTCTCCCAGGAATTTTTGTTGGGCTTATGTCCAATTCACGTTTTTTTCTCTAAGGTGTTGCTTGTAGCAATTTTGATTTCATTGTCTTCTTCTGAGTGTGTGTCTTGATCTTCTTTGTTACCTTTTTAGCTTTATATGATCAGGTTCTTTTTTGTTGCTGTTTGTTCGTTTTCTGTCTTGATTTGCAGCTTTATGTTAATATCGTGCTTTGTTCTTGGCATAGTGAAGGCTCTATGTCAGGCTTTATACTTTTTTCCACACTGTTTTCATAGCTTGTTTGGTGGGATGTGAGGGGGTGTGTTAGGAGTTTTCATTCCTTCCAAGGTTAGGGCGCGGTATGGTCACTGCTCTTTTGGTTTTCACTCGGGTCCTTACCCAGAAAGGGCCCCTGATCCCTTGGGACTAAAAACAGTACTGTTCCTCAGGGTCTCTAATCCCTTTGAAGTGATACTACTCCTAACAGCTTCAGTTTTTGCCAAAGAGTGCACCTCTCTAACCTTGAACTGTCACCCAAAGTGGGAATAGGCAGTGGAGTTGCCAAACAATGTCCAGTCCTAAAACAGAGGTACACTGTAATGTCTTTCTGACTAGTTTCCAGATCCCCTTAACTCTGGCTTGGGGATTGCTGCTGCTTCTGTCTCTAATACCTAAATACCTAAAACACCACTGGTGTTTTATCCACATGAACTCTCCCTGTTACAGATCTCTCTTTCCAACCTTCTGTGTTGTCCTGTGCTGGAAGAATGTCTCATTCTGATCTTTTATTGGCTCTACCCACTCCAGATTTTCTACTTGAGGTGTTATTTTAAAGTTGTTTGGAGGGGAATATTGGGAGAACTTGGCTTAGTGCTTTTGTACTCCAAAAAAAAGTACAAACTTGGCCAAAACTATACTACATTTAACAAAAAAAAATGTTTACATAAAGGATATTCAGGCAGCATACAGCATTAGCTTGGATAGACCATAGGAGCATTGATTTATTTTTTTTAAGTTGGAAGGGATCTGAGAGGCCATATCATCTCACCTTTTTATTGATGAAGTGACAATAGTGGGTGTGACTTGCCTAGTCCTACAGCTATAAAGTGTTGAAGGCAGAATTTGAACACAAATCTTCTTGACTCTAGGTCCGGGATTCTATCCATGACATCATACTGCCAGCCCATTTAGAGTCAGTTCTGGTCACCAGGGTGTATCAGTTCACCCAAATAGAAGGAAATCATCCAGCAAGTATGAGTGGCACTGACTCTTAATGCCTTTTTCAGAAGTCACATCAATGACTTATGCTTTAATCTCTTGACCCAATTAAGTCTCAGGCACAGCTCCCATGCTATCTTAGCTTATATTGCTCCTAACACAAATGGATAGAGAAAGCCGGGAAGACTTGTATGCACTGATACAGTGAAGTAAGCCTGCACGGTGCCTGTATTACGTACCTAACACTTATTAACTTGAATAAACAACACGAGGAGAATAATTTATATAGTGACTACAATAAAGGAGAACACTTGAAAGACTTAAGAATTATGACCAGTGCTATGACCAGTAATGAACTTTACAAGACTTATGGTGAGGCATATGTCCTGCCTCTTAGATTGAGAGGTGATAGAACAGAGCAGGATTGGAGTACTGCTAGAGGAACAACATGGGTCACATGCTCCTGCACACCCAGTTGTAAATGCTTATAACTGTTTATTGTGCAATTTAGTGAATCAAGATACTAGATTTAAGTTTGGTATAGTCAGTTCCCCTCATGAATAATACAGCCCATTTGACCATGTGCCACCATTGTATATTGGCCAGGTTCCAAATTCCGGGAGGCTCCAATATCCCCATGTTTGTTAATATTCTGGTTTTTGTCTAGTCCCAAATAATTGGTTCTTGATGCAGAGATCTCTTCACTAATACTGGGTTTCATTTTATCCTAGTTCATTGATTGGTTATTCAGTATTATGGAAAGTCCTCAAGAAGCACTCTCATCAAGTTCCAGAGATCTTTTGAAAGGTATTGTTTTTTATATTTTCTCTATCACCTGGGTAAAGAACATCTCATGATGCATTCTAACTTCATTGTTTTATAGTATTTTTATTTATTATTTCACAATATTTTCTGAGAGATCTCGATTTTACAATGGGAAAGCAAATGTATAAGAAAATATTTTGTAAATTGTGTATCTCTGTATCTATGTTTTAGTATTGCTTTTCAGTTGTGTGGGTAGGTAACATGAATGGTGAATCCCATGAAGTGGTCTCATATATTCAGATTTTCACTATTTGAATTGAATTGTATTAAAAATATGGTAACTTGTTGCAGGCCTCATTTAAGGTGTTTAGGCAGACAACTGTTCAAGGATGTTTAGATTCATTCTTCAAGTAGATAATGAATTAAAGACTTATAAGTTCTCTTCCAGTACTCAGATTCTCAGTCTAATATTCTTAACTTTTTTCTACCCTTAGAAACCTAGATTTTATCTTTCCATTTTTCTTAGAGTTTCATTTTATTTTCATTAATAGTCATAGGCTTGGCCCACAATCTTTTTACCCCTAACAGATATTGCCTCAGAGCGTAACATCAACCGACAGCTCATGTGTGTCAGGTACGTGGAAAACTAGTTTAGGGAAGTACATATTTACTGGGATCTTGTTGAGTGCAGTCTCTTCTGTATTCTTGGTTCCATAAGGGCTCAACAACCCTCACACTGAAATTTTAGACTCTTCTTTACTGAGGAGACTTAAAACTCTTGGAGTCATAGGTTAAAATAATTAGAAAGGTAACTTAAGAGAGTGTAACAGGGCTACCTTAATTTATACTGGTTCCTGAGAGATCATGTATTAATAGTTATAAAAGGATATATATTTGTGGGTATATGAATAAACAGTGCAATGTAATCAAACATGCTCCCCTGATCAGCTCAATTAAAGTGATAGCTTTTAAGTTTAATTCAGGTTAGAGTATCTCAGTCATTACTTTGTAATCTGATAATTTTTTATAGGATTTTCTGTTGGTCATTAAGATTTTTACCAAAAGCTAAAGACCATTCTTGGCCTTGAACAATGGTCAGATGAAGGTGAATTAGACCTGAGGGACCATAAGGTACTGGATTTCACAAGTAATGAACACTTGGGAAATGAGGGAATGGAAGAGAAGTCAGTAAGCATTTAATAAGCTCCTACTGTATACCAGGCACTGTGCTAAGTGTTTTATAAATATCTCATTTGATCCTCACATCTACCCTGTGAAGTAGGTGCTATTATTATCCATGTTTTACAGTTGAGGAAATGGAAGCAAACAGAGGTGTGACTTGCCCAAGGTCTCACAGCTAACTCAGTTGTTACTGTCTCCAGACCCAGCATTCTATCTATAACAGTGCTGATTATGCCTTTACTAAGGTCATTAGAGGCTGCTGGAACATTAGCAATAATGGTGAAAGTAGGATGAAATGTCTGTGCTTCCCCTAGTGCCTCACAGAGACATGCCCTTGGTTCCAAAAGCAGAAGTCCCCTCACCAGAATAGTCAGCGTCTCACCAGGTTAGAATAACAGTAATTCCCTTTCTCACAGATGGCTTTTCTCACCCCAAATGCTAGATGTCATGTCAGCTTGTTGGTCACTTAGGTAACTATCAAAAACGTGGAGCAACATGGATCAAAAATTTCCTCTATCTTTTGTATGTCACAGTGCTTCAAACTGAGAACACCTAAATTCAAATCTTGTCTAAGAAGTATCTGTGACCATGGGCAGTAACCTCTCTCAGTCTCCTCACCTGTAAAATGAGGGGTTTGGATTTGAAGGTGCCTTCCACCTTCTAAATCTTTGATCTTACAACTTTGTTCCTTCCTGCTTTTACAGATAAAGACATTTTCCACACAGTTAAATTTTTTTTTTTTCTGAAGTAAAGTGCTTTTTTACTCTGATTCTACATCTACAGCTGGGACCAAGTAGGGGTTGAAATAGGACGTGAACAAAACTGACTACAGAACAAAAGGACAGGTTCTGTTCCTGTACCATTTTAGATAAAAACTGACATACACATCCACAAAAAATGTGATAACATACTTTGTGTTTTTTGTTTCCCTAGCTACAGTTCTGGCCTTGAGGTTTTTCCCTGAATTTAAGAAGAAAGTAGTGTGGTCCAGGGCATATGGTTGGTAACCATTCTGCCAAAAGTCAGCATTCTCAGCTGGAAAAAGGAGGACTTTTAAGCTTAGTGTTTGTCCATTCCGGACATACAGCAGAGAGCAGAATGACGTATTGCTGCCTGGATAGTTGGAAGATATATACCAGGAGTCACCGTGGACTGGTTTGATTAACAGACTAAATTTGGACTGGAACCCTAGAATTATATTTTCCTTAACTTATACAGATTTCAAGCTCTGTAGTCTTTGTTTTACACAGCCTTAAAATATGACACTCAATATTCAAGTAAAAATAATCTTGTGAATTTATTGTATGTAATCATATTTATTTGGAAAAGATGAAGAGTTTTTCACTTTAAAACACTGAAGAGCAAAAAGCCAGGTTACAAGGTAGATCACAATGTCATCCCACATTTCATATATACTGTGTAGTGGATTTGATTAATTTAGACATGATGTCTTATTCTTATTGGTTAAAATACTTTTTTATCTGAGTTAATATACAATTAAGTAACACACATTGAACTGGCTTAAGTAGGGAAGGACATTTGATAAATTCATTGAGTGACTCAGTTTACACTGCTGTTATAAAGGTTAATCATTTAAGAAGTTATACCTTGATTAGAATCACAAGTGGTTTAGATCATAGAAAAATATATTTTTAATTTCCAAAGTTTCATAATAGGGACCTGGGCTCAGCATGGTATTATAGAAAGAACACTGAATAAGGATTTGGGAAACTTAGATCCTAAGCCCTATTTCTATTTTGATAATAAATATTTTTATTAGTTACGTGACCTGGGCAACCTATTTCAGCTCTCTGGCTGGTGCTTAGTTTCATCATCTATTTAAAAAGGGGTTTGAACTGTATAATATCAAAGGTGCCCTCCTAATTAAACTTTTTGTGTTCATCTTATATAGAGAAAAAGTTTGCTAGTTTTTCTTTCTATATGTATTTAGCCAGTGTTCTGTTTTTAGTCTAAAATATATGCCTATGTCTATATGCATACTTATATATGCCTATATAGATATGCAAATCTGTTCACACAAAGGTGAAAGAGATATATGATTGAAACAGATAATGTAAGATAGCTTGAAAAATGCCTATTATTGTTGTCGGTAATAACAGCAATAATTACTGATTTATATAGTATTTTAAGGTTTATAAAGTACTTCCAATAATTTGTTGAGATAGATGAGGCAATAGTTCCCATTTTATAGCTGAAGAAATTAAAATTGAGAGAGGTCCAAATGAATTGTTCATGTCCAGAGAGCAAGGAAATGTTGGAGTTGGGACTTGAACCTGTATTTTTTTTACCCTAAGTCACATGGTGCTGCTTAGTCTTATCATTCTGTCTTTGAGGTATTCATATGAGTTTGACAGACACAGCCAATGCTTACTTAGCCTGGTCATTTCTCCTGTCTGCCCTCTGGGTTAGTAGACCCTGTCATTGCTTAAGACTTGATTTTCTTTTGTATGGGATACATAATAATTCTATACAAGAAATCCCATCATGGACTCTTGTGCAGCCACTACTCACAATTAATCTGCCTTGTTTGATGATGTATTTCAGTACATCTTTATAACCTTCCTATTGCCCCCCTTACCTTCTGTGGTGTTCATGCCTAAAGTAACTACAAGACCTTCATCTTTCCAGCTTTTAAGTGTCCTTTGTTGTACTCAGGGCTTCTTGTAGCTCTATTGGATTGTTGTGGATGTTGCCCAGCTTTGATACTAGAAGACTGAACATTGAAGGACAAACAATAGAAGGTGAAAGAAACTACAAAGACCTACCTCTTCATACATCCCTTGAACTATACATTAATATGAGTTAACTAACTGTAGCCTTTTAAAATTCAAGTGTGGGATATTATAGGTCCTTTATATCTTGGCATTAGCCTGGAAATCTGAACAGGGCATATTTTTTATCACAATGGGAAGGACAGTGAGCAATTTTGTAATAGAAAGGCTGTAAAAATTTTGGTCTTTTAGTTGTGATGGTGGGGACTTTGAACAACCAGAAGACAGCATGCCTCAAACACTAATTATTCCCAAGGGATGAGGAAATACAGAAGATGAGAGAATGATAAAGGTTAGTATCATCTACTTTTTAATTTTACCTAGGACCCTGCAACAGCCAGTGAGTCAATAAAACCAATGTTACATGTTTTGCCATACCTGGGTTATAATATCAGCATTAATTGAGAGATCTAGACATTTCATTTTTCCTAGATTCAACCCAGGCATTCGATTAGACGATCCTGTTCCAACTTCTCCAGTATCCTCAGTGTTTTACCATATAATTTGCCCTACTCCCTCAGAGAGAAAAGAATTGCAGGAAGGAAAGACGAAGATGAAATGAAAATGAAAGTGAACATATACCTCCTAACCCCCCTCTCTACTCTCCAGCCCCCAAAAACTTCAGTAGAGGACAGTAGGCTTAGGATTTTCCTATTTAGGAAGAACTTTAGAATATATCCTTAAGCACACCAAACATCACTGAAATTGCCAGGCTGTTCACTATTTAGTTAACTATAATACTATTGATTATAGGTATGAATAAGGGAGTTTCTTTAAAGCACTTTATTTAGTTCCAAATAGTTTTCAAAACAGAGATCTCAAAATTTGTAAGGTGAGGTGCTGGGTCTGTGGTTTGGTCTATCTAAGGGAACTCCCAGATAAAAAAATTTCTCAATCCAGATTGTCACCTAAAGTTGCCTATTTCTCTGAGATTTTTAAATAACTTTTGAATGATTTTAAAAGAGTCACATTTGCAGACTTGAACTGAGAGAAGCTGCCCAAGACATCATTAACAAATTAATGACTATGAGATGAGCATTGAGGGATATTCCCTAGAAATGAATTTTGCCCAGGGCAACTTGAAATCTGCTTTTCTATAAAGCTGCATTCTTCTATCAGTAAGAATATCAATCTTTGATAGTCACCTCTTGACAAAAAAATCAAAATAAAAAAACTTAGAGATTCTTATTTGGCAAATTTAGGACAACTATATAAACAAAACAAATTACTGTGGTGGTTGCCTCCCTAGAACAGAGAATTTGTTGTTGAGGTATTTCACTCATCTGACTCTTTAAAACCATTTGGGGTTTTCTTGGCAAAGATACCAGAGTGGTTTACCATTTTCTTCTCCAACTCATTTTATAGATGAGGGAACTGAGACAAACAGGATTAAGTGACTTGCCCAAGGTCATACTGCTAGTAAGTGTCTGAGGCCAGATTTGAACTCAGGAAGATGAGTCTTCCTACTCCAGGCCTGGCACTCTGCTTTATACCCTCCTTTAAGTGAAGAACACATAAAGGAATAGTTTCTGCCTCTAAGAAGGAAGTCATATCAAAATTGAGATTCATTAAGACTATATAAGAAAAAAATAACAGATAGGATGTCTGAGGAACAGTAATCATGAAAATGAAACAGATAACATCATGGCAAAAAAAGTAAAGCTTAAAATAGTTCACTTGAATTTTAAAGTATCTTTATACTTAGCACTATGAAACTCGGACATATACTTAAGGTCTATACATGTACAGAAATGTGTACAGGGTGTTTTTTTTTTCTTAAACATTTTTACAATTGTAAAAAACATTCCTTCCAGAACGTACTCTGAATATTATACAGTGTTAGAATTTACATCACTAATTCAGATTGAAACTGAACATTCGCTCGCTACCAAACACATCCTTCCTCTTTTCAATGTTTCCTTGTCTGAAGGATTCTAGATCTTCTGCACTATCTAGTAACAGATTTTCTTGAAGACCCTATGTGATGATTTTCAGCTGCACATGTGCATATACATATATATATTTTAATGTGCTTAATAAGTGATGATTCTAATTATTAAGCACTGGAGAAAATATCAAATTTATATAGGATAGGATACCTGTATTCATGGAAGTTACTATGTGACAGTTAAAACTAAGGTTAAATGTTTGTTCATCAGATATTTAAGTTCAAAGACATAACATTATGAATAAATGTAGCAAAGTAAAAATGCATTTCCTGAAACTGAAAAAAAAAATTAGAAAAAATGATAGTTGCAAAGTTTTAGTCCACTGCCTTCTTAATGGAGGAACTGAAAGGATGTGCTGATAGCACTTAAGATATGTTAGGTTGAAAGGGATCTGCTAGGTAATGGAAACTTAAAAAAGAAATGTCCAGAATTGGTTTTGATACCGTTTGTCCTCTTCCATGGTCCCAGCAGCACTCATTGATAGTGGTCCATTATGTCCATTAGCATAAGTGCTGAAGAATGTTTTAAGACTTAGGAATTTCTCCCTGACATTTGAAGCCAAAAAGAAAAAAAAAAGTAAGTCCTACACTTTGTAAATATTTAAAATATTCTCTTTCATGTGTTTATATTATATTTGAAACACTGGCATACTTCAGGAATATTGCAGGTTCGTGTCACAATACCACAATGAAGTGAACATTGCAATAAAGCAAGTCAGATGAACTTTTTCATTTCCCAGTGCATACAAAAGTTATGTTTACACCATATTGTAGTCTATAAAGTTTGCAATAGTATTATGTTTAAAAAAAGTACCTACCTTAATTTAAAAAAACATTTCACTGCTAAAAATGCTAGCCATTATCTATGCCTTTAGCAAGTCGTTATCTTTTTGTTGAAGCGACGGTCTTGCCTCAGTGTTGATAGTGGTTGCTGAAGGTTGGGATGGAAGTGGTAATTCTTAAAAACTTTTTCTTTTTTTAAAAATAATCTTTTTCCCTAGTTACATGCAAAGATGTTTTTAACATTCATTTTTTAAAATTCAGTTACAAATTTTCTACCTCTCTCATTTTCCCCTGCCTTGAGGTGGTAGGCAATTGGATATGCATTATACATGTTCAATACGTGTTGTGAAAGAAGACACAGACCCAAAGGGAAAAAAAGGACAGAAAATGAAAAATTGTATGTTTCCATCTGCATTCAGAGTCTTATTAGTTCTTTCTCTGAAGGTGAATAGCATTTTTCATCATGAGTCCTTTGGAATTGTCTTTGATCAGTGTATACTGGGAATAGTGAAGTTATTCACAGTTGCTTATTGTTACAATGTTGCTGTTACTGTGTGCAGTGTTCTCCTGGTTCTGCTCAACTCACTTTGCATCAATTAATATAAATCTTATGTAGAAAACAATGAAGTTTGCTATATCGACTGACTCTTCCTTTCATAAAAAATTTCCCTGTCACATACGATGCTGTTTGATAACATTTTACCCACAGTTACAACTTACTTGAAAATTGGAGTCCATTTTTCAACCCCTGCCGCTGCTTTATCAACTAAGTTTATGAGATATTCTTCAATATTGTCTCAGGGAAAGGGGAGGCCAGAGGAGAGGGAGAGAACCAGTCAGTGGAGTAGTCAGAACACACACAACATTTATCAGTTAAGTTTTCTGTCTTAGTGGGGTAAAATCATGGTCACCAAAACAATGACAATAGTAACATCAAAGACTGGCGATCCCAGATCACCATTACAGATATTATAATAATGAAAAGCATTTGGAATGTTGTGAGAATTGCCAAGTGATACAGAGACATGAAGTGGGCACATGCTGTTGGAAAAATAACACCAATATCCTTGCTTGATACAGGACTGCCACAAACCCTCAACTTGTTTTTTTTAAAAATACAGAATCTCCAAGTGCTATAAAGTTAAGGTATGCCTGTACTAAGTCACTGTATAAAGCACAAAATGAAATTCAGATTTAATCATTACCTACTTCATTTGGTCAAAATAATAATTGAGACTAATGAAACTGACTTTTGACACTTGGATATCATTCATAGCAGCTCCATGTTTTGATCAAATTAACTAGGTAATTGCCAAACCTCTACTTCTCTGTATGTTGCCAAAGCCGTGGCTATTTACCTCCCTTCTTGGTAACCTGAAAGGCTAAGTGATGTACAGTAAAGAAACCTGGACTTTGAGATAGAGGGTTCAATTTAAATTTTGAAAATGGTTTCAATATCTAACCTAACTTGCATGGGGAGAAGGGAGGGGTTGGAGTGGCCTGGAGAGATTAGGAAATTGCTCCAACCACAGCATTCTTCCATCACTTCTTTGTAATTCTTTGTGCACTCACTCTATACCTCTCTATTGTCCTTTTGGTTAATGCTCATTTTCAGTTCCTCAGAGAATATAAAGCTAAATCACTCAAAGTCATACAATACAACAAAAGAAAATTGATACTAAAAAGATGAGTCTTTGTTTCAGGGAGAAATTTGAGGTCATCAGAAGGACTTTTCCATTTTCCAAAGACAATGTGACCACACCATGCTCAATGGGTTCAGCTCATCCATTTACAGTGTCTGCCCATAACATAAATATTCCAGGCATATATAAATTATATAACTTAGATGGAATGATTTTAGTTTCTTTCAGCTACAACTCTCAAAAAAGAAAGTTATTATGTTCCTCGGCACTGTTTCAGGGCCACAATGACTTCTCCAAATAAAAATAATAATGAAATTTTATCTTCTGTTTTTATGTTATCTACTTTTCCCAGTGTATCCCTCCTGCCCTCCTTTTCCAGAGAGTCATCCCTTATAACAAAAAAAAAAAAAAAGAAATCTTTAGCAAAACTAACCGATAGGCCAATAAAGTCTAAAATTATCTTCAGCAAGGTACCCTGGAAGATAGACAGCATGTGTCAGACAAATCAAACCACCACTACTACCTTGACTTACCCTTTAACCCCTAATCAGCTCATCTCAGGACTCTGAACCCAGGAACCTTAGGATTCGCTGTGGCTCCAAACCAGCAGACCTACTTCTAGTCCAGCCCCACATCTGTCTAGGAAAAGAAGCATTTTGGAGAGAGGGCCCACCTTCCCCACCACCAGCAACAACTGCTGATCAACCACCCTCACACAGATGGGCACAGATATATGTTGACTTAAAATCCCTCATTTTGGCAGAAAAGCCAGAGGAGGAGCTTTGGAGGCCAAGGTTGACCATTATACTTTATAGCATTCAGTTTTGGCTGTTCTGTTTTTGTTGATCTTTTTCTTGTATATTTTTGTAGCGTATAATTTTGCATCAGTTATTTTGTTTCTCTGCGTTCATCACTTTATTCTTCTTTTGCAGTTCCATTATTGATGTGTATCTACTTTGTTTCCAGTTATTTGTTACAATTTAAAATGCTGCTGTAAGTTGAGATATATATATATGTATATGTATATATATATATATATATATATATATATAGGTATATATGGGGGCTTTCTTTTTTACCATAGACCTTCATAGTGTATGTGCCTAGCAGTAGAATTTACTTTGATCAGATGAGATACTTATAAAGTGCAATGCCTGACACATAATAAGCAGCATATAAATGCCATCATCAGCAACCCTACCACTTGGTCAAAGGCATAGACATTTTAGTCACTTTCTTCATATGATTTCAAATTGGTTTTTTTAAAAATGGTTGGACATGTTTACAACTCCACCAATAACGCATGAGTGTGACTATCTACAACCCCTCCAACACTGATTATTATCTTTTTTTGTTGTCTTTGTCAGTTTCCTGGGTGTGATGGGAAACATAAGTTTTTTCCATTTGAAACTTTGATATTATTAATGATCTGGAATATTCTTTCATACAACTAAAAAATTTGTAGGTTTTTTTGAGGAATGTTCACATCTTGACCACATCTTTATTGGAGGTAATATATTTTGTTCTAATATGTTTGTTAGTTGCCTATATATCTTATATATCAGCAATATCTAATATAGGTTTTTTTCCCACTTCACCCCTTTCCTTTTTATAGTACTTCCATTAATTTTGGGTTTTTTCGATTTATTTATTTTTCAAATTCATTTCCACAAAATTTTGAGTTCCAAATTTTCTCCCCATCTCTCCCCTCCCCCTACCCAAAACGCCAAGCATTCTAATTACCCCTATCACCGATCTGCCCTCCTTTCTAACACACTCCACCCTTCCCTTATCCCCATCTTCTCTTTTGTCCTGTAGGGCAAGATAAATTTCTATACCCCATTACCTGTATTGCTTATTTCCTAGTTGTATGCAAGAACAATACTCAACAGTTGTTCCTAAAACTTTGGGTTCCAACTTTTCTTCCTCCCTCCTTCCCTACCCATCCCCATTGGGAAGGCAAGCAATTCAATATAGGCCATATCTGTGAAGTTTTGCAAATGACTTCCATAATAGTCGTGTTGTGTAAGACTAACTATGTTTCCCTCCATCCTATCCTGCCCCCTATTTCTTCTATTTTCTGTTTTGACCCTGTCCCTTCCCAAGAGTGTTGACTTCTAGTTGCTCCCTCCTCCCATTGCCCTCCCTTCCATTATCCCCCCAACCCTGCTTATCCCCTTCTCCCCCACTTTCCTGTATTGTAAGATAGGGTTTCATACCAATATGAGTGCATTTTATTCCTTCCTTTAGTCAAATGTGATGAGAGTAAGCTTCATGTTTTTTCTCTCACCTCCCCACTTTGTCCCTCCCCTGAAAAGTCACTCACTTGCCTCTTTTATGAGAGATAATTTGCCCCATTGCATTTCTCCCTTTCTCCTCCCAATATATTTCTCTCTCACCCCTTAATTTCACTTTTTAAAGATATGGTCCCATCCTATTCAACTCACCCTATGCTGTGTGTGTGTATGTATGTGTGTGTGTGTGTGTGTGTGTGTGTGTGTGTAATCCCACCAACTACCCAGATACTGAAAAAAGTTTCAAGAGTTACAAATATTGTCTTTTCATGTAGGCATGTGAACAGTTCAACTTTAATAATTCCCTTACGATTTCTCTTCACGTCTACCTTTTCATATTTCTCTTGATGCCTGTGTTTGAAAGTCAAATTTTCTTTTCAGCTCTGGTCTTTTCATCAAGAATGCTTCAAAGTCCTCTATTTCATTGAAAGACCATTTTCCCCCTGAAGTATTATACTCAGTTTTGCTGGGTAGGTGATTCTTGGTTTTAGTCCTAGTTCCTTTGACTTCTGGAATATCATATTCCACACCCTTCAATCCCTTAATGTAGAAGCTGCTAGATCTTGAGTTATCCTGATTGTATTTCCACAATACTTGAATTGTTTCTTCCTAGCTGCTTGCAATATTTTCTCCTTGACCTGGGAACTCTGGAATTTGGCCACAATGTTCCTAGGAGTTTCTCTTTTTGGATCTCTTTAAGGAGGTGATCAGTGGATTGTTTCAATGTTGATTTTGGCCCCTGGTTCTAGAATATCAGGGCAGTTTTCCTTTATAATTTCTTTTTTTTTAATATAAATTTATTTATTTAACTTTTTACATTCATTTTCACAAAATTTTGGGTTCCAAATTTTCTCCCCTTTTCTCCCCTCCCCTTACCCCAATACACCGAGCATTCTAATTTTCCCTATCACCAATCTGCCCTCTCTTCTATCATCCCTCCCTTCTCTTGTCCCCATCTTCTCTTTTGTCCTGTAGGGCCAGATGACTTTCTATTCCCCATTAACTGTATTTCTTATTTCCTAGTAGCAAGAACAATACTCAACAGTTGTTCCTAAAACTTTGAGTTCCAAATTCTCCCCATCCCTCCCTCCCCACCCATTCCCTTTGGGAAGGCAGGCAATTCAGTATGGGCCATATCTGTGTAGTTTTGCAAATGACTTCGATAATAGTCATGTTGTGTAAGACTAACTGTATTTCCCTCCATCCTATTCTGCCCCCCATTGTTTCTATTCTGTCTTTTGATCCTGTCCCTCCCTGAGTGTTGACTTCAAATTGCTCCTCCCTTCCATCATCCCTCCCTCCCTGCTTATCTCCTTCTCCCCCACTTTCCTGTATTGTAAGATAGGTTTTCATACCAAAATGAGTGTGCATTTTACTCCTTCCTTTAGTTGAATGTGATGAGGGTAAACTTCATGTTTTTTTCTCAGCTCTCCTCTTTTCCCTCCACTAAAAAGTCTCCTGCTTGCCTCTTGAATGAGAGATAATTTACCCCATTCCATTTCACCCTCTCTTCTCCCACTACATTTCTCTCTCACCGTTTACCTTAATTTCTTTTAAGATATGGTCTCATCCTATTCAATTCACTCTGTGCTCTCTGTCTCTGTATATGCATGCATGTGTGTGTGCACGCACGCATGTACGTGTGTGTGCGCGCGCACGCGTGTACATGTGTGTTTATGTGTCTGTGTGGTCCCACCAACTACCCAGATACTGAAAAGTTTGAAGAGTTACAAATATTGTCTTTCCATGTAGGAATGTAAACAGTTCACCTTTGGTAAGTCCCTTATGACTTCTCTTTGCTGTGTACTTTTTCATGCTTCTTCTCATTCTTGTGTTTGAAAGTCAGATTTTCTTTTCAGCTCTGGTCTTTTCATCAAGAATGTTTGAAAGTCCTCTGTTTCATTGAAAGACCATATTTTCCCCTGAAGGATTATACTCAGTTTTGCTGGGTAGGTGATTCTTGGTTTGAGTCCTAGTTCCTTTGACTTCTGGAATATCCTATTCCAAGCCCTTCAATCCCTTAATGTAGAAGCTGCTAGATCTTGTATTATCCTGATTGTATTTCCACAATACTGGAATTGTTTCTTTCTAGCTACTTGCAATATTTTCTCCTTGACCTGGGAATTCTGGAATTTGGCCACAATGTTCCTAGAAGTTTCTCTTTTTGGATCTCTTTCAGGCGGTGATCGATGGAGTCCTTCAATACTTATTTTGCCCTCTGGTTCTAGAATCTCAGGGCAGTTTTCCTTGATAATTTCATGAAAGATGATGTCTAGGCGATTTTTTTAATCATAGCTTTCAGGTGGTCCCATAATTTTTAAATTGTCTCTCTTGGATCAATTTTCCAGGTCAGTTGTTTTTCCAATGAGATATTTCACATTCTCTTCCATTTTTTCATTCTTTTGGTTTTGTTTTATGATTTTTAGTTTCTCAGAAAGTCATTAACCTCCACCTGTTCCATTCTAATTTTTAAAGAACTATTTTCTCCAGTGAGCTTTTGGACCTCCTTTTCCATTTGGCTAATTCTTCTTTTTAACCATTCTTCTCCTCATTGGCTTTTTGAACCTCTTTTGCCAATTGAGTAAGCCTATTTTTCAAAGTGTTATTTTCTTCAGCATTTTTTGGTCTCCTTTAGCAAGGTGTTGACCTGCTTTTCATGCTTTTCTTGCATCTCTCATTTCTCTTGCCAGTTTTTCCTCCACCTGTCTAACTTGATTTTCAAAATCCTTTTTTGAGCTCTTCCATGGCCTTAGACCATTGAATATTTATTTTGGATGTTTAGGATACAGAAGCCTTGACTTTTATGTCTTTCTCTGATGATAAGCATTTTTCTTCCTCATCTGAAAGTATGGGAGAAGATATCTGTTCACCATGAAAGTAACCTTCTGTAGTCTTATTTTTTTTTCCCTTTTTTGAGCATTTTCCCAACCAGTTACTTTACTTTTGGATCCTTTGTCAAGAGTAGGGTATACTCTGGAAATCTGTAAGATCTCAATTCCTCCAAGGTGGCACAATCAAGCATGTATGCTGGTCTAGAAACCTGCCTTGATTTTTGTGCCCTGAATCTTAGCAGTTTCCTCTCCACAGCCACCTTGCCTCCAGTTCTGCCAAGGCAGCACTGGGGGCTGAGATTCATATAAGCTGTATGGGCAGGGCCGCCATTCAGTTTGAGATAAAGATCAGCTCCCTCAGGGCCTCTACAGAGGGCTGAGGTACAATTCAGCTGCTCAGTGCTCCCAGAATTTTTACTATCCAACAATGGATGCAGGGGCTGCTGTGGGAACTGCTGCCACCTACCTGATGTGGCCTCTGCGGGCTGCTGCCTAAGGCCAGAGCTATGGGAAGGCCCTTCTCCCTTCCTGGCCTGGTGAAAAAGCCCTGTCAGTGACCTTTGGTGCCTGTGGGTTGAGGGATCTGCAAACCGCTGTTACTGTGACTGGAGATTCTGTTTCCAAGAGCTGTTCGCAAGCCACACTCTGGGAGGCCAAGGCTGGGTTGGGCTCCGTTCCTTGTCTGGTGCAACTGACGTTTCCCGTGGGCCTTTCAGGTGATCCTGGGCTGGAAATCTCCTCCACTCTATTGTTCTCCACTTCTGCTGCTTCAGAATTTGTTGAGTCCCTCTCTACAGGTATTTTATGGGCTGTGTGGGGAAAGCCAGCATATGTGTGTCTTTCTACTCCACCATCTTGGCTTCGCCCCCTGCATTAATTTTGTTCATGCAAAAGACATTCAGCCTCCTATAAATGAAATTATTTTATCTCTTATAATTGTTTCTATACCTCATCTGGTTAAGAATACCATCGATGCATAGCTGTGAAAGTACTTTTCTGGTCTGGTTCTCTTCTAATTTTTTTATCTTTAATATTCAGGTTACATCCATTTTTATTTTTCTCCTACAGTGACAGTCTAAAGGACTGAACTCAATGTTTCTCTTCATTACAAGATTAAATAAATTTGAATTTTATTTGTCTTTGGGCTCTTCTAGAAGCTGGATATTTCTAAAAGGACTCTGGTTTATGAAGTAAGCTCCTCAAAGCTACACTTAGGAAGAAGTGGGTCTATGGATAAATTCTGTCTAAGTATTTCCCCTTGCAATAATAGCGTTAACTCTGTGTGATTCTAGATAATGTCAGTTCTAGATGATAATTCAACCATATTCTGGAACCCGCTTTGTTCATTTTAAGTCCTGGGATATGGCATCCAAATGCATGGAGACAGAAGGCAGAATAAGACAAAGAAATAGCAAATAGCCTAGTTTGGCTGGAAAGTAGAATGTGTGAAAAGGAGTAGGATGAAAAAGTTAATAAGATTGTTAGAGTCAAATTGTGGAGGATCTGAAATACAGGTATAAGAAGCTTATATTTTACTGTACAGGCAGTTAGGGCCAGTGAAGGCTTTTGTGCAGAAGGATGTATAGATGTATAGATTGTATAGATTATGCATGTATATATATAGATTAACAGCTTGTATCTATATAGCATTTTCTAGATTTCACATCACTTCTCAAAAATACTATCTAGATAGGTATACTTGAAAGGAGAGGCAGCTTGATCTAGTAATGAATACAGAGCTAGCCACAAAGCTAGAAAGCCTGGGATCATGACCTATTTTTGCCTTATATGAGCTGTGTGACCCTGGACAAGTCACCTAAATTACAATGCTTTGGGCAACTCTCCAAGGATATAAATTGCAGATAAGATGTTGACCTCCTCACTAGAGAGTTCCCCATATCCATGAATTCCATTTATCTAGTCCCTATCCCTATATTAGGAGGAGTATTTTGCCATGACGGAGTACAGAAGGAAGAAACTAGAGGCGTAGAGACCAGGTAGGAGGCTGTTGAAGTAATCCAGGCAAGAGTTTGTGAGACATGACCTGGATAGTGACAGTGTAGATGGAAGAGAGGCAGATTTAACAGATTGTGAAAGTACAACCAATAAGACTTGACAACTGGTGGGATGGGAGTGATGAAGAAAAGGAAACAGTCAAAAATGGTGGTTTTCTTTTGAACTAGGATAACAGAGATGTTAGTACTACCAGTATAAACATGGAAGTTGAAAGAAAGGGTAGACTATCCAGTCTCATCATGAGTTTGAATTACCAAAGGCCCATTCAAATTCCTTTGGTATTTCAAACGTGATTTTTTGAAATGAGTACCACTCCCCAAGCTAACATGTCTAGGAAGCAACTAGAGATTTGAGATTAAATCACAGAAGAGAGATGGAGGCTAGATCTATAGTTTGAGTAGTCATTTGCAGAAGTGATCACTGAACCCATAGGGATCGGCAGGGAAAGGGATTTGAATTCTACAAAGTCATTAGAGCTCCCCCTTTTCCCTTTGTCATTGGTTAAATTTTATTTTATTGATTTGAAAAATTAAACAGACAACATTATTCTATCTTAAATGAGATGATTATTTAATATTTCTCCATTTGAAAATTTCTGGCAAACTGAAAGTTGATAAACAGCAAACCAAGTATCTTTGGTTACATATGTATAATTGCTTATTTCTTGTCAAATATTTCATTCAGTAAAACTGATGTTCCCTTTTCTAAAAAAGAAAAAAAATATTCTAGTGGTATCATGACATGATCTAACATGATATATCATTTGTGTCTTGCTGAAATGACAAAACTTCTAGGCTAATTAAATATCTTCTTCAAAGTATTAGCCCTAAATAACTTAAACTCTTAGTTTTGTAGTGAAGGAAATTAAATGGTTTTGCTTGGCATAGCCTTTTCCAGGTGAATTTAATACTGATAGGAGTTTAGATTACTAACTGTGGAAAACTTGAAACACATCCCATAAAGTGGGTTGTTATATAGGCAAGAGCAGGATATGTTTCATTAATATCTTCCATATATGTTGACTCTCAGCTTGCCCTGACTATGTTTTTACTTTGAGAACTCAGACAAGAAAAAAAAAATGCTAAGAAAAAATGTATATAACTGGAAGTAATTTAGACTACTAGATTCTGTTTCAAAAATTGAGACTCTCTTCCAGTTGAATTTATTCCAGTTGTTTAGCTTATAAAGGCAAAAAAAAAAAAACATAAGCTTCTGCAAAAATGTCCAATATAACTTTCAACAACAGCAAAAACCCACAGTGGTGGTGAGGCAGGAAGCACATATTAGATGCAAAATGCATATGAAACAGAGAACAACCATATTTGAATGCCCAGGGCTCTTTGAAGGATTTCCATTTCATTTCAAGTTAAGAAAAATATTAGCTATTTTTCAAACATTTGGCATTTCTTCAATCTAAGTACTTCACATGGTATGTTAGCAGCACATTGCACAAGATGGTCTTCATGACAAAGTCTTAGTTTTTCTTCTCTTTGACATGAAAGGTTCTGAGGATATTTTTTCTTTCCGAGTAGAGGTGATCATAAGTAAAATACATACCTGATTGGGGAGGAGGGGGATAGGAAAGGCAAGGAAAATTGAGTATTCATTCATATTGTTTTGAAAGAATTCTAAAAGACAGTATGGGTGCTTTTATATATGGGTGATATTATCCTGTTGTTAACTATGGTTCTTTCTCAGTTGATGCCAGCCTACAGCAGAAATTTTCACAAGACTTTCTGCAAGTGGGAAAATTCACTTCCTCTCCCCATCTAATGATAGTATCCAAATGGGCTAAGCATTTCTTTTCCTCCCCTATTTGAGATCGCTTCTTACCCTTAACTAAAATATAACATTTGTCTGCTTTCCATAGGAATAACATTCTCATCTCTGAGATGGCAGGTATATTTGGGCTTCTAGAGGTCATCAAAATAACATTTTGTGAGATTGCACAGACAGCTGAAGTTGAGAACTGCTTTGCCAGGATAGGAATTTTACCTTGGTTGCCCAGCCAGAGCAATCGAACTTTTCATGCTATTTGGTGAAGCACTGGAATAGATGTCATTATCCTACTCCCTCCCTGAAAGAACACTCTCCTCCCATCTGCACCAAATTGCCCATGAATTAAAATTTTTTTGAATTCTCTCCCACCCAAAACAACTCAACCTCTCAGTGAAGCATAGAAGAAAAAAAATGAAAAAACTTACCTATAAAAAGCACCACAAGGTATATTTTTAAAACATACGGAAAATATATTGATAAGTCAAAGGGGAGTTTGGTGGAGTAAGTGCCAAAGGTTTCAAAATAAGGCAATGATTGGTAGCTGACAAATGCTGTTAAGGTAGAAAAGAAATCATGTTAAAGTATCTGCTTGACGTGTCTCCATAGTATGGTAGGAGACTGCAAAGGAAAAGCATTTTTAAAAATTTCATTAAAGCAGCTCAGTGCTTTGGTAAATCAATCACTAATTTGTCAAACTATCTTGGTTGTTAAAAAAAAAAAGTAGCGTATTGTGCTGTATTGTTTCATATCTGCTGCTCTATTTTGTTTGTAGAAAAAAAGGGCCTAAATTAATTGACAGTGATAATGATAATGACATTTATATAGAACCTCCTGTGTGCCAGCCACTGTGTTAAACACATCCTCACAACAACCCTGGGTAGTAGATGCTTTTATTATCCTCATTGAACAGGTGAGGAAACAGAGGCAAACAAGTTAGGGGACTTGCTCAGGATCACCTTTTCAGTAAGTTTCTGAGGTTAGATTTGAACTCAGGTTTTCCTGACTCCAGGCTTGATGAGAAGAGAGGGAGAGTCTTCTGTCAGGTTCAGCACACCTTCTGCGGCCCTCCTATTCCCTCAGATACTTATTAGAGCTGTCACATTTCAAATTTTGGATGCTATTTCTTATTTTTCAAGTTGATAAGATTTGCATTATTTCATATACTTTCTATGATTTAAGAAGCAAATTCCCACTACTCTGATTGATGGCTGCATAAAAGCAATCCTGGGTTCTCAATGCCAACTGAGTGCAGGATCTAGGTGTCTAGATTAAACACTGGGTGATAAATGTTTCAGTGACAGCTAATTGAAGCTTACCAAGTTGTAGTAGACAGACATAAAGTAGTATGGGCAAAGGTTTGCAGCAATTGAAGTAGTAGTGGTGGTGGTGGTGGTGGTGGTGGTAGTAAGAATTTTTTAGTTCACAAAGCACTGTACATGTGCAGCAAGGTTTGTGGCACTCTACCCTCAGCCTTCATAACAATGCCATGGATGAAGTTTTGGTGCATATTACAAATGCAACACCTCTCAGATGCTCTTGGGAATAAACAAACATTTCACTCTACTATTTGACTCATTACCATATCAATTCTCTCAATCAAGGGGTATATTCTGTATTACCTAATCAGTTACCACAAATTTAAAAAGTGAGAGCATGGTATGGTGGATAGGGAGATTTACCTGGAGTTGAGAAAGCCAATCAAAGGGTTCACATCTGTCCTAGTCACTCACTATCAGGGACAAATCATTTAACTTGTCTGTGCCTCAACTTTCTTACCTAAACAATGATAGGCTTAAATTTGGTAGCCTCTGCTTTCTAGCTCTAAAGCTATAGTCTGATGAACCACCTCAATTATTTAGCTCTGACTTTATTAAAAACTCAATTATTTAGTTCTGACTTTATTTAAAAAAGAAAAGAAAAATCTATCCTCATAAGCCTCTTCTCCTTCAGTAAAGATATGTTAAGATATCACCCAGTTCATATGCGAACAATTTGAATGCTGAAAAGGGACAGAAAAAGAGCAATTGTGTACAGAAAGAACACTGATAGAATCTATTTGTGAACAAACACATGTCTTTTGGACAAATTGCTGAGGAAAGACATGCACTATTCAGAGGACCAGATAGAGATTTATGTACTAAGGATATATTTGAAAGCAGAGAAATGACTGGATTAATAAAGGCTGTACAACATTATGATCCATCAGCTCACTTGCAAGGGATGATTTTTTGAATCTTGAAATTTATAACTGATAGAATCATAAATTAAATAACTATAGGAAGTTTATGAAGGATTACTGAACACACCTAACAGAAAGATATTTTGAGTATTAACTCATGAGGTAAATATGAGTCATTATCTACTAGGAGGCTTTGATTTGAGGAATTATGATCAGTTCAGAAGTCAGATTTAAAGCATGAGAGTGTAGACTGAGGCCATACATGGGCTATGTGTATGTATGTGTATATGTACATACATAAATTGCTCCTCTGAAGTCTCCCCACACACACACGCACATGCATGCATGCATGCATGCTTCAACAGCAAATTGACTATGAGACCTCAGTCACCTCTAATCATTCTCTTGGATTGCTGACTCTTCCACAGACACTGAAATCACAGTCCAACAATTCAGGTCTATCTAGATGACTGTGAAAATGTCTCCATAATTCTCCTTAGGGTATCTGCTCCACAGAATAAGAGTTCAACTCAGTTCTCACTCAGTCTCTAACAGACTCCCTCAAGGATGACACAACCCACCAAGTCATTCAGACTTTATGACAATTAACTGCAGTCTCTCTTAAGTTTCCTCAGGAAAACAATTCTCTTAGTCATCAGTCTCTTTCACAGACTCCCTTAGCCATGACAATTAAACTCTCTCAAGAAGTCAATTAAATTGTCAGTCCTTAAGATTCTATTCCTTCTCTCTTAAAGGTACAATAACATTGAAGTCTGTGAGAGAGGCTGTCTAGAGAAACATCATGATAATTCTGTAAGACTGTTGCTATTGAATTTATTATTTCCATTTCACAGATGAAAAGAATAAGGAGTTAAGTGATTTGCCCAAAATAATATAACTAATAAGGGGTAGAGATGAAATTTGAGCCCAGGTCTTCCTGACTGAGACTAGCACTCTATTCATTCTGTTGCCTTCCTAAAAGTAGATAGATATCTACTTTTAATATATTTAATTTAATATATCAAATATATATTAATATATTTAATTTAATGTATTGAAATGCACAAAACCATGCTATTCTCTAAATAACACCTGAAGTCCTTTTATTTTTACAAATGGAGTTAATTGGGCTGTTTGCATTAAAGTGGCATTTACCTTAAACATAGGTGATTGTATAAAGTTGAGATTATAAAAACCTATGGTTTTGCTTATCAGAAAGCATTTTGTTTCCAACAGTACCAAGGAATCTGGGTATGAGTAAAACAAGATAAGGAATGTGCCAGGACAGATGGGGCTGAATGAAAGAAATGTAGGCAAAACATTATCTAATTTCCTAAGAAAATTAATTTAACTATGATAACTAGACTGCACTAAGAAATATGTTGATAAAATAAACCACTGTTTCCTTACCTTCAGCAAGAACACAGAGAGGGTAAATGAACATCCAGAGCGTTTGACTGAGCCATGTCAAAATGTGGTAGTAAATTCCCACCACAGATAACATGCTATATGTGTATCTGAAAGGAAAAAGTATGGTCATAACTTGTTTGGGTTTGGTATTTGGGGGATAAAGAGATAAGGAAATATTTTGCTACTTCGTTAAATCTACACATATGATTGGAATGTGTCACTTTATTTTTATTAACTTTAACTTCCGTTGATACACTACATTAAGAAGTATCAATTTTGCTTAGCTATAGCTCACTGCTACATACAGACATCACTGAAATTAAGAAACAAAATCTATTTCTTTTGCTGTAAACACGTTAACTCCCCAAATGTCCTTATTTTCAACCATTCTACTGGGATGGATATGCTTATTTTGAAATAATTGACAACAAGAAAAATGACAGAACATAAATGAGGTTTTTTCCCCCTCAATTTACATTCATGTTCTATTGACTAAAAACCATAACTTTTAAACAATACTTAGGCTTCCAGACAAGACTGCTGTCTGAACAAGAGACCAGGCTAATTTCTTCACACCAGGTCCAGCAAAACCCTGAAATTTGTATCAGATTGAATAATGATCAAGAAGGTTAATGAGAAACTTCAGTAAATGACTTCTTTCAACCTGAACTCTATAAAAAGTCAGCCAAAAACCCACTGGAAAGGGGCACCTCCAGCAAAATGAGCACCAACACAACCAAAGATGGGATGTATGTAATTTCTGAGACTATGTTTGGAAGCAGAAAGAGAGCAAAGGGCTCTTCTGAGAAAGCCCTAGGCTGGTCACAAATTCCCAAGGCAAGGTTCTTGGAAGCTCAGGAGAGTAGAAACAGACAGTGACTAGCATGGTGCCACCCAGGAACACTCAATTTGAGATGCCAGAGAATCATATGGGGCTAGCCTCAAGAATTTAGTACAAGAACCCTGGGAATCCATGGTGAGACGATGATAGGACCTCCCAAAAGTCCAGCAGGGGGTATTGTAAAAGCAAGCACCCCAACATACACAGGGGAGCCTGCTATCACAAGTTTTTAGATCTGCATTTCTAAAAGGAAAGCACCTTTTGAGGGGGTCAATAATCACTTTAATCAAGCACATGTATCATTCACTTAGTTCAGGAGAAAAAGTTCTTTGAACTTCAGAGAAAATACAGAGAAATCAAGATCAATAGACAGGGCTTCCAACTGTCTGACATAATACATACATCATAGATCAACAGACAGATCCAACTGTCTGACCATTACATACATACGTGAGAGGGAAGCACCAACATGCCAGGAAATTGCTTAGTGGCTTCCCAGAGTCTCATCTGGCACACAAACCTTCCAAAACTAAACCCCAAAGTAAAACTGTACCTCAGAGTCTTTATACTCTTTTTAGAGCCAGAGGGCATTACAGCCCTTGAAAAACAGTGCCTTACCAACAAAAGGGTGTGGGCTTTCCTACAAATCTTCCCAGGTCAATTAATGGGTAGGGAAGATCTTCTTTAATCACATTATTCAATCAGAGGCACTAAAACAAAAACAGCAAAAGATCCTACTTTGCTTGCCATTACTGGCACAAAATCCTAATTCAAGAATTATAGCTGGAGATTAAACCAAAATAAACACCAGCCAGAATAGATAATGATTGCGTCTCTTGTTCCAAAAGAATTGGGAGCAGAGACTCAAAGGAAAATATTTCCACAGTAATTACATGAATATCTTTAAGAAAAGAAGCAAGAGGTAAAAAATAAATAAAAGCTTAAGGAAAGAATTGGAAGGAAAATAAATAGTTGAGAAGACAAAGGGGGTAAACCTTATCTTAGAAATGGAATTCCTAAAACTAGAATTAATCAAAGAGAAACCAATGGCTTCACAAAACAACAAGAATAAACACAAAAGAGGAGGAAGAAGAGAAAAAGTACTGCAAACAGCCAGAAATGGTTTGTGTACCGAACTATTACAGTCAAGATCACACAAGACTTGTCAGCTTCCAGTAAAAAAAACAAAGAAGGCCTTAGAATACAATATTCCAAAAGATAAAAGATGTAGCCTTACAACCAACCAAGAATAACTAACCCTGCAAAGCTGAATATGGTGGGAGTGGGGGTGGAGAGAGAGAAATGGATCTTTAATGGAACAGAAACCTTTCAAGCATTTTTGATGAAAAGACCAGAAGCTTAGTAGGATCTTTGATATACAAACATAAGAGAAACTAAGAAAGATCAATTAATTTGAGGAATTGGAATGAGCTGTACAATGGGGTAGTGCTCTTATTCTAAATGGGTGGGGAGGGAGCAAGGAACAAAATCATACTGTCCCTTCAGGACCGTAATGTCTTCCAAGGGTATTAAAGAAGATAAGTAAGAACAACAGAGGTTCAGAGAATGAACTGGTTCTATTATGAGAGTTTGAAGATGAGAAAAAGAAGAAGAATACACTACTGGTGTCTAAAAGGGGAAACTTAATATTTCTCATAATTGGGATACATGAAGAAAATACATAAACATGGAAAACGTCTCTAATGGTTATAACAGCATGAATGAAACTAATTCAGAACCCTATTTGAAATGTCATGAATGGCAATAACTAAAACTATCACAATCTAGGTATTACTATTTTTATTACTGTCAAGCATTTTCTCACTCTACGTATCTCTAAATTTTCTTCAACATTCACATTTATGTAGTTAAAAATCACATTATTGGGTAATAAGTCAAAGAAAGATTCTATGAGACTGACCTATTTTTTCATGCTGCATAATCTTAGGAAAAACCAAGGAAAGAGACCTGGATTTGAAGTTATAAGACAGATTCCAATCTACCATTTAGTATGGTAGCAGTGTGGCCAGTGGCAAGGCATTTCCACTCTCTTAGGTTTGGTTTTCTCCTCTGTAACATGAAAGAGTTTTTGCTGTTTTTATTTTGTGTTTGTGTGTGTGTGTTGGGGGCAGGGATGGTGTGGTTGCTGCTGGTTTTTTCCCCATCTAGAACTGTGACTTCATTAATTTAGGGAACTCCTACTATGGAAACTTCTCCTTGAGCTGGTCAGTAATTTGGCTGTAGCTTGCAGTCTTTCTAAAATTCCGCAGCTATTCAGAGGCAAGACAGGTATTCCTCACTGCTGCTAGCTCTCTGTTCATTACATCCTTCTGTCTCTCCTGTGAAGATTAAATGAGATAAAATCATCTATTTTTAGCAATATAACACTGAACCAGATGGATGAATATATGTTAAAAAAGATCATATAAAACAAGTGAATGTGAATGAATGGAAAGAGAATCCCAATATGAATGTAGAGAAAATGAAAGCATTGTAGTATTTTATGCACTGAAATAAACTAATTTAAAGGTAAATAGTTATTGAGCAAGTATGGTTACTTTTACTGGTCATGCCTACTAACCATTGGTATTTGACAAGGCTCTGTACCTCGCCCTCTATTGTTCTCCCTCTATATGTACTTAATTGATCAGCTTTAATGAATTTAATTATCATCTTTATGCTGATGAATCTTAAATCTACCTATCTAGCACTAACCTTTCTGCTCACTTCTCACATCTTCAGCTGCCTTTCAGACATCTTGAATTGGATATCAAGAAGACATCTTAAAATCAACATTCAGAAATTTCCCTTAAACCCTTCCAAACTTTTCTGTTACTACTGAGGGCACCACCATCCTCCCAGTTCCCCAGGTTTACAATCTAAATATCATCCTCAACTCACTATCTCTCATCACCAAGCACCCACCCCCATACCTCCATATCCAATCTGTTTGTCAAGGCCAGTTGATTTCACCTTTACAATGTCTCTCAAATACACCCTGCCCCCATACGATACCTCCTCTAGTGGAGGATCTCATCACCTGATATAGCCTTCTGGTGGGTCTGCCTGTCAAAAGTCTCTCCCAATTCCAGTCTATTCCTCTATTCTTCCATTCCTCTATTCAACTGCCAAAGTCATTTTCTTAAAGCACAGGTCCAACCATGTCACTCCCTACTCTATAAACTCCAGCAGCTCCCTATTACTCCAGGAACAAATACAAAATCTTCTGTTTGTCACTCAAAACCCTTCACAATTTACCACCCCTCCCCCATCATCTCCTACCTCCCCAACTACTTGCCAGTCTTCTTATACTTTATATGTACCCCACATACTCTTCAATCCAGTGACACCGACCTCCTTGCTATTCCATAAATAAGACACTCCATCTCTTGGCTCCAGCCATTTCTCTGACTGTCCCCTATGCCTGGAATGTTCTCTCTGCTCATCTCTGCCTCCTAACTTCCCTGGCTTTCTTTAAGTTCTGCCTTCTACAGGGAGTCTGTCCCATCCTCTCTTCATTCTAGTGCCTTTTCTTTTTTTGATTACTTCTATTTATCCTGTATATACCTTGTTTGTATATATTTGTTTGTTCACTATCTCCCCCATTAGACTGTGAGCTCCTTAGGGGTAGGAACTATTTTACCTCTCTTTGTGGCTCCAACATTTACCATGGTACCAGGCACATAGTTGGAGTTTAAAAAATGCTTATTGACTGACTAGTAAAGCAGTTAATTTTTTTAAAATTGTTGAGATAAATGCATGTAAGGTACCTTACAAAGCACTACAATCACAGAAATAAAGAGAAAAACAGAATCTTATAATTGGAGAAAACATCAGAGGTCATTTAGTCTCATCTACATATAAAAGAGTCTATAAAATCTCTGAAAAAGTGTCATCTATTCTCACCATAAAGGCCTCCAGGGATGGGAAATCCACTACTCACTATCTTATTTTTTGACAGCTCTGATGGTTGGGGAGCTTTTGCTTTTATCCTGTCAAAAATCAGATTCTCTTCTACCTAGTCATTGTTTCTAGTTCTGCCTTTTGGAGTCAACAGATAAGTCTAATTTACCTTCCATATGACAGCCATTTATGTACTTGGTACAGTTGACATGGTCCCCTCTTCACTCCCCCTTCTCTTGAAACATTTCCAATTCCTTCACATCATTATATAGGTTGATTAAATTTTTCTTGACTCACCCAAATGTGTCAATCAAAGTCAACAATTTAATAATGATTGAATGGTAATACATATTCTTTATGTTTAGCAATTTTCCCAAAATATGATGCATGTTCTCATCGATGCTGTTCCTCCTTTGTTTTCAAAGAGGACCAGCGACATCATGTATGATGCCTTCATTTGGGTATGAATTGGATTTATGCGAGACAGAGTTACACAAAGTTATCAGCGTCACTCTCTCTCACTAAGTCATTGAAGTCCAGCGGCAGGACAAAAGTCAAGACACCTGGTGATGACCCAGGATGCCAATGGTGTCTTCAGTGCCTGACCAAGTTCTAAGCACTCCACAGCTGCCTTCATGGGGTTCTCATTGCTTCAAGCCAGGACCATTGCAGTAACCTGCCTCAAGTCTCTCTCCACACCAATCCATCCTACACTTGGCTGTCAAACTAATCTTCCTAAAGTGCAAATTTGACTATGTCATCCCACTATTCAGTAACTCCAGCATCTCCTTAGTATCTGAGTATCAAATGTTTGGCTTTTAAAGGCCTTCATAATCTGACCCTCCTTACTCTTCTCCAAGTATCTGGTATTCTGCAATCCGGTGACATGGGTCTCTTTGTTATTTTTCCCTTATAACCTTCCATCTCCCAACTATATTTTCACTGTCTATCCCCTGTACCTGAGACACTGTCTCTCTTTATCTCCATCTCCTGACTTCCTTGCTCTCTTCAGATTAGCTGAAGTCTCATCTTCTATTGGAGGCCTTTCCCATTCCTCCTTAATCTTAGTGCTCTGAGAGTACCCCCAATTGATCCCGATTGCTGTTCATACACAATTGTGTGCATGTTATCTTCCCTCATTAGACTGTAAGCTCCTTGTGAGGAGAAATTATTTTGCTTGTCTTTGTATCTTTAGTCCTTAGCACAATGTCTCACACATAATGGGGACTTAATCAATGCTAGTGGCTCAGTGACTAACTCACTGCCCCACACTGAACACTGCTCTAGATATGGACCCAATCCCCCTTGCTCTGGACAGTGTGTTACCATTTAATGCACATTAACATTTATGATTTCCATATGTTGCTGACTCATGTTGAATTCTCAATATTCTAAGATTCTTAGGTTTTATTTTTTCCAATTGGATTATATTCTAACTACATCATCTCAAAACTGTGCTTATATAGTTAATTTTTTAAAGTCCAAATAGGAATTTATATTTATCTATGTTAAATTTCATCTCATTAAGCTTAACCCATCATTCTGGATTGTTCATATACTTTTGTGCCCTGATTGTATCATCCACTAATTATTTCTTCCAACTCATGTCATTCAAAATTTAATAAGAATGCCTTCATTTAAGTAATTAAAAATATAAGCTATTATTGAACAAATGAGTGAAAAACTCTTCATTAAGTGCTTACTTACTATTATTGTTGTTTAGTTATTTCAGTCATATCAGACTCTTTGTGACCCCATTTGGGATTTTCTTGGCAAAGATAATGGAGTGATTTGCCATTTCCTTTTCTAGCTCATTTTACAAATGAGGAAACTGAGGCAACCAGGGTTAAGTGACTTGGCCAGGGTCACACAGCTAATAAGTATCTGAGGTCATACTTGAACTCAAGAAGATTAATCTTCTTGACCTCAGGCCTGGCCCTCTATCCTCTGTGCCACCTAGCTGCTTACTATGCGTGTTAAATACAATGCTAAAGATGAGAGATACAACTTACATTCCATTGGGGAAATAAGACATGTCAGAGAGTGGTGGCCAAGGAGAGGCTCTATACAGAGACCATGAATTGGGCTATCAGGGAATACATATCATCAGGACTTCATTTGATCTTGGTTCCAAAACTAGAAACAATGATGGGGAGGAAAGGGTACTTGCTCAGAGGCCAAGCCATTGACCTTAGGAGTTTGACAGGGAGTGGCCAGAGAGGAAAGAGTGAAGTAAAGAATGGCTGGAGATTTCTGGAAATGGCATTCCAGAACAAGGAGTCACCACTCAGTGGAACAAGAGATCAGAAATAAAAGTCAGTGTATTTAAATAGCTTTTCCTAAGAGTTTGTATGAGAAAGGGTGGAGCTATATATGATAATAACTTGTGGGGATAGTAGGGTCTAGTGAGGGGATACATTTTTTAAAAAAATATGTAACACCTTTTACAATAATTAGCTCATTTCAAGACTGGGGGCAATAGAATAGCCCATAATGTCCATGTAGTTTCATGCTCCATGTCTGCCCCAACCTCTCAAATCCAGGTACTCAGAATTATTTATTCCCATATTCTGAGTTTCTCTCTTTTATATCAAGTGCTGATGGCATGGCCTAATGTCTCGCACAGTGACTTTGATTGATACAAGAAAGTGCATGGGTACTATTCCCTCAGTTCTTCTGATTTTTTGATTCAATTTAAAAATTGTGTTTGTACCTAATCAAGGCATCAGAAATCAATGGGGTGGGTTTTGACTGCTCTACGCTTGGATAGTGGAGCCTTGGGTGTGTTTCCAGGTGGCATGGATAGAGACCAGTAGATAGAGACAGACTGAAGAATAAAGAGATAGAGCAATCTTCCAGAAAAGATAGGAGAGGGTGGTAACAAGGGAATGTGCAAAAAGGTTGGCATACACATTGATATATAGCTTTTAATACTGCTTACATAGCCAAAAGAGAATAGTTTAGCTGACCACAGGTATATTACTTAAAGAAGAGCTTAAAAACTAGAGCAAATATAAAAATAAGTTGAGTTGATGGGGCTCTGTGCCTAGAAAAGAAAAGGACTAGATTCTTGTAAGTAGAATTCCAGTGAAGGAGATAAAGAGTTGGAGATTTGGTTGGTCCCAAGAGAGAATCGTTTTGACCTCAAGAAATGAGATTGATTTGAGATCTAGCAAGGGAAGGATCTGAGAAGAGCAGGGAAGGACATTGATAGACTGGATCATATTCAGAAGAGGCTGACAAGCATAGTGAGGGGAACAAAGAGAATATTCTGAAGAATCAGTTGAAATAGCCAGGTATATTTAGCCCGGAGAAGACTAAGGATAGACGTGATTGACAGCTTCTGGGGTCTGAAGAGTTGTCACAGAGAGGAGGGATCAGATAAGTGAGTTAAACTGAGTCAGATGGATTTAATTAAGCCAACTGGTGTGACATTTAAAAAGGTTCAAGAGACATAATTTCTGGGTAATTTAATCATGTTATTAATAATGCCAGCATTATGCCATAACAAGACAGTCATTTGGCCGTCTCTTTTTTAGACCAAAGACTCCTAATGGTAGTGGGCTCACAGTTCACATGCTCTAGAAAGAGGATGACAGTCAACTCTGATTGATTAATAATTAATGAGAGAATGAATGTTACAATGAGAGACTGTGCTATATCACAATAAGGGTCTTGGGGTAAGTGACTTGGATCACCCAAACCATGTTCAAAGAGACATCAATTTCCACATCATTGTCTGACAAAATCAACACTTACCCAGACCTGTCTGAGTAAACAATTAACCTAAACTTAGAATTTCTTTTACTATGTGATTAGATCTCAGCCTGGGTAAATCTTTAAGAGAAATTTCCCACATTGGTTGGTTTCTAGATGAGGAAGTAGAAAAAGGGAAAAACCTTTGTCCTAATAAAATAATTAGCAATTAATATGAGAGAGAAATAATCATTTTTCACACTGGGTATTTGAAAAAACTATTATTCTGTTACTAGGAAACAATCCTTCTTGTGATAAGGAAACTGCTTATTTGTGGAAAATGCATGAACTGTTAGGCCACTGAGGTGCTAATTATTTTAGAAAAATAACTACATACTACTCCAAACTGAGTTACATAGAACCTCTTTATGTCACTGCTGTTGAGACATCATCTCATTATATCAGATGTTTTATATCTATCTAAATATATATATATATAGATAGATAGATATAGATATACACACATACATATGTATAGATACACATGTGAGTGTCTGCATATATAATATATATATGGATGGATGGATGGATGGATGGATGCTTGGAGGAATCTAAATATCTAGGCTTGGAAGAAGAGATGATATTGTCCAAGGATTCTTCACTTCTTTGTGAAATAATACCCTTTGACAGTCTGATAATCTCTCCAGGCTGTACTCCTGACTCTCCTGGACTTCCTCTACTATGTCAAAGAGATTTCTTCCCCCTGGAAGTTCCCTCTGCCCCTGGACTTCACAACCCTGTGACTTCTTCCTCCCAGAACCTCCATTTTGAGGACGATGACCAGGATGCCCATGTCCTTGCCTCTCTAGGGTGCATTCTTGACTATCCAGGTTTTTTCTTCTGTCTTTTCCTCACTATTTTTTCTTTTCTTTTATTGTCACCACCCCTACTCCCCCTTCTTGAGGATGATAACTATCTCTTTGTGTTTGTATTTTGGATTGTTGACACAATATCTGGCAAATATTAAGCCCCTACTAAATGCTTGTTGACTTCATTCAGCAAAATAAAGCACACAGGATAATAAAGGCGATCAATTGTATTAAAGTGCAGTTAACCAAATACTTTCTCCATGCAAGTTCATGGACCCGCTGTGAAATCTCATTTCACAGATAAGGCAGCAGGGTCTCAGAGAAGTTGTATCTTTCCTCAAGATGACACAGTGAATGAATGGTAAGCTCAAGAGCTTAGCTTCAACTTTCCTGGTTCAGTTTTATTTCCCCAAATTCTTGTAATAAATCCATGCTATAAGAAGGCTCTTTTTGTACTAGGAAGATGAGACACTACTTTTTTCACTATTTTTAAACTAATAGAAACCTGGCTTTAGATTTCTCTATGAAACATATAATAAGAGGCCATGCTTTGTTGATTGAAGCCGCATGCACCAGAGCATTAGTGAGGAATGCCTTTCATTAGGAAACAGCTGTGAGGTTTTTGGTTTTTTTTTTTCCAAATTGGTGTCATGCCAAGTCTTTTGCTCTGGAAAATTGAATGCAGTGATTTGCTTTTGTAATATCTTGAGAGGTTTTAATTATCTCTGATATGCTCATTATAGAAAGCACTAAAAATACATTTTCATATCAAGATAAAATAATTCACATAAGGGTTATGTTTTTCTGTCCTATTCAAAATAACCAAATGTAAGCATGTAAAAATGCTTTTCCCATATGAAGCAATTTGGCTTTTGTTTTCGAGATCATTCTGACTTCTTACCTAACCACGTCCAATAGATTCCAGAGGAAGAATAAAACACACACGACATATTTTCCTTGGACTTCATCTTGACTGGTGATCACCACAAAAAGTATGATTATTCTCTCAGTTAGCTGTAAGAGAAATTAGAAGATGAACTTTGGAATTTGGGACAGTTATTCTGCCAAATTATATATGTGATTTTCTCATTTTTACATACAGAGTTTCAATTCTCTTTTTGAAATCATAATTATAAAATAAAGAGAACTATAAAAATAATATGTAATGACAACAGTGTAACGATGAGAAACATCATTATCTATCATTATGACCAAGCTTTGTCTCTTAAAAGAAATCAAGAAAATGCACTTTTCTCCTTTCAGTACAGAAGTCAGGGTTTACAGGTGTGTAATGGGTAGGTGCTGTCAGATAATGGGTGTGGCAATTTGTTTTGCTCAACTCTGTGTGTGTGTGTTTCCTCTTTATTATTTCTTATTACAAGGGAATATGAATACTCTCTGGACAGGAGAGGGGAGAAAGATACATTAAAAAATGAAAGTGATATAAAAATAAAATATGATAAAGAAAAAAAATTAAACTTTATATGAACTAGAATGCTTCCTTTATTGTCATCTTTAATAATCTAGTTTGTGAAGTATATAATGCTGGGACAGAAGTAAGGAAGACCTGTGTTCAAATCTAACTTAATAGCTGTGTGACTGTAGGCAAGTCACTTAACATCTTTCTATCTAAGTTTCCTCAACTGCAAAATGAGGATAATAACAGTACCTGTACTTACAGAGGATTAAATGATAGAATACATGTAATAGGTGCTTAACATGATGACTGGCACAGAGTAATTACTTAATAAATATTTGTTTCCTTCTTTTAAATCACATCCATACTTACCTTTTGTTCCTAAGTATATACCTCAATCCCAATATTCCCCACATTACTGTGATCAATTTTACATCCAAACTAATAGTGCTGAAAGGCATTTTCTATGAATCCAAGCATCTTACCCATTATAATTATTACTATTTATTGTAAGCCAATATCCACATATTACCGAAAGAATTACCTAATTTACACCAGTGAGAATAAATGTGTAAGGCACTATTACTATGGCAGCTTACTCTATGCCAGGCACTGTGCCAAATACTGGGAATACATTAAGACAAGTTCCTGTCCTCAAGGAGATAACATTCTAAAGGAAGGAAGTTGTTGTTTAGTCATTTTTTTCAGTTGCATCTGACTCTTCATGATCCCACTTGGGGTTTTTTGGCAAATTTATTAAAGTGGTTGGCCATTTCCTTCTCTAGTTTATTTTACAGATGAGGAAACTGAAGCAAACATTAAGTGACTTGTCCAGGGTCTCACAGCCAGTAAGTGTCTGAGTCTGGACCTCAGCTCTGGTTTACTATCCTCTGGGCCACTTAGCTGCCTTTAATGGAAGGAAGACAACACTTAAAAAAGAAATGAAAAGGGCAAAGAGGGGAAACAAAGGTCCCGGACAAAAAACGTCCTATGGAAATGAGTCAGCCAGACAGCCAAGAGAGAATTGAAGAACTTGTTGGCCCGGGCCTCTTCCTTAGAATGGAAGCTCTGGGAGGAACCAGCCCATCAAGGTGAGAGATCACATGGCCAGGAGAATACCTCTAGTGTGAGAAGCTTTCAGGGTGAAGAGTTTCCTGTGGCATGGTAGGTTAAGTCCTCTGGAGAGGAGTTAGCTGTATGGCCTGGGGAGGGTCACCTAGCTATTAAGAATCTACAGGTAGAATTTGAACTCAGTCTTCCTGATTCTATCTACTAATATACCATGTATAATTGCTTGTTTGTTTTCAGCCAGTCCTACTATCCCAACGTATGTGATATCTTAGCATAGTATACTATCTATTATCCCATCATATCCTTAAGAAATATATCTGATAAATTACATTGATGTAATTTAAAAATTGCCTTTCAATTGCCTTGTGTCTAGAAAAGCAGGAATCAAACTTTCATTGAGGAATTCAATATGTTTACAAATTCAGTTCCAAAAAGCTTTGCATTCCCATTTATACTATGTTCTGGAGAGGTTAAATAAATTAAAAAACAGAGTCCACACCCTGGAAATTGGGTTTTACCCTTCCCATACTAATGTTTCCATTTGCACCAATCCTTATAATAAGCCTGCTTGCAGGCACAGTATTAACTGCATTCAGTAACTACCAAGTGAAGACCTAAATAGGATCCACACTTAATTCAGTAACTTTGATCCCCCTTTTTTGGGAAAATTTATACATATATACATACATATATATGTGTGTTTACATATATGTAAATATATATGTACATACACACATCCCCACGAGCCACCTATACTACCACTCTTTGCCATTATTAATAATGCATGACTCACAATCCAGTGAACCTTGATACAACTCGCAAACTTGTCACCTTCAACTAACACAATTTATCAGTCCCGGCAATAAATCTTACTCTATTTTACTTTGGCATTTTGCTCAAGAATTAATTTCCTCACATGATGAAAACTAACCCTAATTTCAATCTTAGAATAAATTACAGGATTCTCTTTTGTGTCCCTCAGACACTTTTATTAAGCCATCTTTCTAAACTGGTGGATTATGTTCCCACAACTTCTTAGTTAACAGTGAAACATCATAGACAATTGGCTTTAATTTATGAGACTCTCCCCAGCGCTATTTTAAAAACCAAGAAGACTTGGCAGTGGTTCAACTGTTCTTCAAGCCTACATCCATATGAAAACTGTGGTTATAGTTTTAAAAAAAGTGATACTTCAAATCTTGACTTTATAGGTTAATGTTTATTGCTCAGTCATTCTGCCTTATGTTCACTAACCAATGATTATTTATTATTATTATTATTTTCAAGTAACCATGCAGATACTGGCACCCTCCACTTACTTTCTGGTACATGAACAAGAATAGTTAGCACTTGCCCCCACTTTTGTTAGAAAGGGGAACTCAATCATCCTGCATCTTTACTTGCATATAATAGTAATGGATTAGTCTTTTTTTTCTTTACTATAGAACAAATCAGGTTTAGAGGTTTTGGAAACTGACTAGTTGACATTACTAATTACTAGTCCTTGATATACTAGTCCTCAGATAAATTATACACATTTTGGATTACTTCTCCCATATCATCCTTTTTGACTAAAAAGGACAGTATTGGTACTAGATGAAAAGACTACGAAGTTCTAAGGAAACTTTGTCTGTTTAGTAGCATCTGTTTACAGTGATTTTCTCATTTCATCTCGCCAACATTTAATAATTTAATTTAAATTTAATTTAAATACTTTAATATTACTTATATTATATTATAGCATATTATTATAATATAATTTAATAAATTTTATTTGTACTTAATGTTATTATAATTTTTAACTATTTGAATTTTTATTATGATGAACTTGACAAACATCCATCAACATGAACATTTATTTTCCTATCCAAAGAAGAAAAGAAAGAAAGGATTAGCCATAGAAGTGGTTTAATCCATTGAAGTTTTTGATATAGCTGGCTCGGATGTGATGTCTTCAGTGTTATGTGGGGCACCAGGGTACTGAGCACTGGTGGTCCAAGCCTTGTGGGCCTATGGTTTCTTGTTCTATAATAAGGAGAAGCTTATTGTCTTGGAGAGAGAGATTATGATGGCTGCAAGGAATGATTTGAATACATACAATATGCTAGCCCCAAAGGCAGCTCTAGGGACTGAGGAGGAACCCAACCTGGTACCCTTCCATCACTGACAAGTGAACAGTGGGATGCATCTGTGAAGAGGACAACAGTAAAGTCCTCTTCTGACTTCACAAAGGTGAGACATAGCATTGCCCTAACTATGGAACCCATTACAAGCTGATTCCCCACCAGTTTAGCCACTGAGCCCCTGGATTGCTTTACTTGAGGTGTGATATAATGTGTTCTTTGATTCCATAAAAGACTAGTTATTTCCCTGGTTTTGCCATTTTAAAAGATACATAGAAACTTTTGATTTTGTAGACTAATCAAATCAGAGATTCCATTGAGAGTGATCTTCTTTAGATCCAAGGGATTGAAGTGCTCCCCATAATCAGCCTCATTTATTAAAAGTATATGTTATTTCTTCAAAGAATTGTTTAGAGGTTTCATTCCTGAAGTAATAGCTCCATTTATCTAGAAACTTCCAAGTCTAGGGACAATAATGGCCATACATATCATTTGCTGGACTTTCCTTAGAAGCTAGAACCTGCTTAGGTTATTCCCCATCTCAATTCTATGCAAAAGGCTTATTCAAGGGCATCTGCTCTCTCTCCTAGCCACATTTCAAGTTAGGCTCTGCTAAGAAGAGCCAAGGTCCCAAGAGACAGGTCATAAGTCCAAACACATACTAGGAAAGGCAGTCAAACAGCTGACAAAGGTACACTAATATGCAATATTCATCACCTGATAGTCAAACCACCTGCTGAGATGGTTTCATAGTAGGCAGCTAGATGGTCATTGGGGTGACAGTTTGGGAAATCTCAAGTCCTTGAAGATCATCATAGACATACACTAACATACAATGAGGTCATTAATCTGCAGTGTACGTTGTGCCCAAGATTTTAAAAGTCCCAAAGGACTAATGAGTCAAGTAGCCAAACGGCTCACAAGTGCCCTTAGTAGTGAGACTTGGAGATGCACTTCTGATGATGGGAAACATCTGTGAACTTGCAGGTTGACTTCATTCCAATAGTTGTACCTATGAATATTTTTCTTGCTATTACTGCCGTGTGTTTATGGTGGATGGAAGGCTTCACCACTGTTGCTAAGAAAATCCTTAAGGAATTGTTCATTCCTGTTTGGATTACTACTCAATTCTAGACAGTAATAGAATCGGTGAGATAATTACATTTTTCACTGCTACAAATTAGCATCAGTTCATTGAGGTATCAGGAATATGATCACGTAAAGGATGGAGACAATGTGGCCAGTTGGTGATGAATGGTTGTTTAATGGATTGTTGATGGTGATGATGGTAATGGTGGTTCTGCCAGTTAGCCTGTGATTTACATGAATATTAGAAAGTTGGCTCTAATATTCAGAAGAAATCTGTGTAATGGAATGCAAGATTAGGTTTCATTTTTCAGAAGTATGAATCAACTCTATACATATTACCCACAATTCAATGGGGCTATTGAACACTAGAATTCTAAAATAAAAATACACAAAATATATGCACAAATCAGCCTCAAGTGATCTGATATTCTGCCCATGACTCTCACACACGTTAAAATCACTGTGAACAAAGTGCAGGAACTTATACTATATGAAATTCTCGTCATATGCCCTTTGTGAATTCCAGGCAGAATTCCACATGTGCCACATTAAATAGATCTCCAGCTGACATATGAAACTGTGCTGAATTACTGTAAAACATTAATGAAATATGTTTAGTCTATTTGCCAACAGGAATCAAAAATCCTCCCCCAACTGCTTCGTTCCCTGTCACAATCTTTGGCTGGAAGACTGGATCTACACAAAAGCCCATCCAAAGAAGAAAGCACTCCAACCTTACTGGAAGGGCCCATTCAGATCTTGCTGACCACTAACATAGCAGATCACTGTCAAGGCCATCAGATGTGGCCCCATGCATCACACTGAAAAAATAATATTCCTCCACCTTTAGACTAGGGTATCATTCACCTCCTCTCCACTGTGTAATTAAACCTCAAAGGTTCAGCCAAAACTAACCATAGTAACATACTCTGACCCACCACTAACAACTACACACAAACTACCAGAAATTAGAGAAGATTTTGAAGCAAAAGTCACAAAACTGAATACTAATAAAACATCTAACAAGGGTACAAAATATATCATGATTTTTATATTAAGTTTAACCATAACTAATGATATGAAAAACCACTGCTGTAATTCAACCACAAAAACTAATAACCAACATTCAGAATGCCTACATCTTATTAAAATTACTAAAAAAATATAGGAACTAAATTCATCTTTATTTCTTTTTTTAGGGTTTATTTCTGATGCAATTGAGTGCTTTAGAGTTCTACCTGATCTGATTTGATCATCACCACAGCCCTCTGACTAAGTGGTATTATTATCCTGATTTTTACAGAGAAGGAAACTGAGGGTGAGAGAGGCTAAGTGATTTGCACAGGGTTGCCTAGCTAATAAGTGTTATGAGTCAGAATTCAAACTCAGTGCTTCCTTATTCCAATTCCACAGCACCACCTAGCTGCTAGGATTGGTGTGGTTATAAGTCTGCCAAGATGCGGGAACCTGAGTTACTGATTCCAAGTCCTATAAGAGCTTGTCCTGTTTAGGAGGCAGAATTGTTGAAGTGAAAATAACAATAATAATCAGCACTTATATGACACTTAAAAGTTTGCAAAGCACATTATTCCCTTTGGAATTCACAACAATCTTGTGCTGTAACTGCTTTAGGTATTATCCCATTTTTACAGATGAGAAAACTGAGACTCAGGGGTTTAAGTGACTTGTCTGTGGTCACAAAGTTATTAGTCAATCTATTTTAAGCTAAAATAGGGGATTTTGTTTTAGTTTGGGGCAAGGAAGGAGTAGAAAATATTATTTTGGGGACCAATGGATGAAACAGAGCAACAACCATGGGGAGTTTTTCAGGTCATTCTGATGCCCAAGCAGAGCACTCTCTCTACTGCACCACATTGCACCTGGGACTTGGAGTCAAAAGATCGGGGTTTAGATTCCAGCTCTGACATATAGTTAGCCATGTGATCTTGGGCAAGTGACTTAAATTCTCAGAATTTCAAGTTCCTCTTCTGTAAAATGAGGATAATAATATTTATCTACCCACATAGGATTGTTCTGAGGAAAATGCTTAGGAAACTGTATAGTGCCCTATAAATGTGAACAGCTATTCTTAATAAACAAGGTTGGAGCAGTTCCACTAAGGATAATGTTTATAGTTTGTTTATGGTTCAGAACAAGTGAAAAAAAACACCCTGCCTCAGAAAAGGGGAAGTACTTTACATTTTTCAACATGCCTTTCTTCTTATAAAGACTAATGAAAAACTGCTGAGCTACTAATCTATTCCTTAGTGGGGATAAATATAGAGTCAAAGAAATGTCCTGCAAGACAAAAGATGGAAACTGTATAGTGAAAAATAGTTGGGTCCAAAAACAAAAAGTCAACCCATGTTTCTGGCATTTTGGTCATGTGTCCCAGACAATAACTAAGACAGGGTGACTGAGACTTTGCCTTTGTACAATGAATTAAAAAACAAAAACAAACTAATAACACTGGTAATCAGAACTTCAGCTTGAGAGACAAAGCTTAGCAGAAATAATTAGTCAAAAAAGCTACTGCATAGCACATTCAATGCCACAGGGCAGTTGTTTCCAGAGGGAGTTCTGCATTAACATAGTCCACCCTGCTCTCACACAAACCTTTGGTCTTTCCCCAGGCTGTGTTTTATTCAGATCCCCCCAAACACCAAAATTGCTACTTATAGCTCTGCTGGAACCCATTCGCTACAATCATTGAACTGAGTGCACAGAGGATCAGAAAAATAACATGCAACAAAAATTAGTTTGACAAGGAAACAGATTTTTTCAGTGGTTACAGAACCATTGAATGTTATTGTGCAATGACAAAACAAATTAGATCCATTATTAGGATAGGCACGTTATTAAATCAATCTACTTTTCTGCCAACTTATTTATTTCTGGGGCTAATTCAGTGCCCCACATTCTGTTCAAATTCCTCTCCCAAACACTGAAACAGAAAAACCAAGAAAAGCCATTGATATAGTACAATAGTACTATAATATATACTATATTATATATATATTATATATATAGTAATATAGTACAGTAGCAGTCTCTCTAGCTGGGAGATATACTGATTATTGATTTAGATATTGAATTATCTACTGAATTAGATATTCACTAGCCATGTATTGTATACATCCTATTAGCAATATATCTTAAAATGAAGAAAGGTGTATATTTTCACTGTTCTCTGTGCCACATTTTAATGTAGACAATTAAATTTAAAACCGACCAAAATTAAAATATAACAATTATTTAGTTAAATTTAACAGACATTTATTAAATGGCTAGTATGTGTCAGCACTATGCAAAATGCTGGGAATACAAAGCCCTCACAGAGCTTATTTTCTGCCAGTGGAAAAGCAACATGAACAAAAAAAAGTAAATAAAAATAGACACCAAAAGTAGTTTAGGAGGTGGGGAGGGGAAGAACTTTAACAACTGAAAGAATCAGGAAAGGTCTTTTGTAGAAAATAATACTTGAGCTAAGCCTTAATAGGAGCTAGGGGTCTCAAGGGCCAGATATGAGGAGGGAGAATGGTCCAGGTAAAGAAACATCCTGTGCAAAGTCTACCTAAAATTATAGCAATAAAACAATCTTGCATTTTAAACATTTTACTTCTGGGGAAACTGAAGTTAAGGATGCGAACAGTGACTAAAAATGAATTATTGCTGCATAAATCTCTTTTAATAGCTTGTATTTTATCTATTGAAAGAAAATAATATTTCAATTGTAGGGAATTGAAAGTATCTTTTTTGGGGGGGAGTGGTCCAAGTTATTTCACTTCTGTGAAATTTTAGCGAGTACTTCAGTCATTGTCTGAAAGGGACATTTCATCATATTTTGCAGGGCTTGAAGATAATTGTAGTTTCCTTGCCAACATGTTTTAGAAGATGAAGAAATATAGAAAATTCAGAAAGTCTACTAAGAACATTGGAAAGGTAGGCTGCAGAAAAAAACAGCAAAAAATCATGGAAGTGGTCAGAAATCATCAAAGAGAATCTGTTGCCTTTAGTATTTTCACGGTTTTGAATAAACAGTAGAGTATAAAAGCCTTATCCTGAAAAACTTCAAAAAAACCAAATGGGTTTTGAGAGGTTGCTTAATCGACTTACAGATTAGCATTTTACCCATTCTAGGAAAGAGATCCTAGAATTCAGAAGAAGAAAAGAAAGGAAAGAAGAAAAAGGTAAAAGAAGAGGAGGAGAAGGAAGGACAGTAAGTATTGAGGGTGCATGGGTCATATTCTGGAGCTAAGGTCATAAGATAGATTTTATTCCACAGTGAGAACTCAAGTCTCTAACCAACTCAGTGAACTCCTACTCCCACTGAGCTTTCTAAGTCTTGCCCAGGTGTGGGAACTCTCAGGGAGCTGTTGGGGAGGATGGGTCCTAGAGATTTGAAACCCTAGGTCTTCCCTTTGGATAAGTGTTGAGTGTTGACTTTTTGGGTAGAGAGTGAGAGAAAAGGATAAAAATAGCCCCGATTTGGGCAAAAGGCCTAGATCCAAATTCCAGTTTTGATACCTTTTATTTGTGTGATTTGGAGTGAAATAACTTCTCCTGGCATCAATGTCCTCATTTCTAAATTGAGGGTATAATCTTTAAGATCTTCAGACTCTGTGCTACTTGTATTGTAAAATAAGATTTGTGATTAAAAATGAGGATGGGGAGGCTAGGGTTTAGAGAGTTTTCAAAAGTCAACACGTGTATATCAGATACTTTTTGTGGTGAGCACTTAATAAGAATATTAAAAATGAGATTGGCCATATATTAATCAAGAAGAAATGACTGGTTATTGGTGTGGGAGTAATTTCATAATCAAATGTCTCTGTCTGTAATCATTGCTTGGTCAGAACAAAGATCTAAATAAGATATAAATTAGTGGAAAAAGATAAAGATGAGAGGAACTGGAGTTTAACCTAAAGTATTTAAATAAGCTGTTGAATAAAAATAAAAATGGACAAAAGTAAAAACAATTTAAATCTCATCAAATCATAATTTTAACTGACACAAAACAATTGTCACAGAAAGGAAGCAGAAAGGACCCAGAACCTGTTTCAGTCAGTAAATGCTTGATCTCCTTATTAAATTAAATTAGCAGAGAAACATGGCAGCCCCAGGCAGATATTTTCAAAACATTATGGAGGAAAAAGATGGAAGATTAAGTGCAGTACCACCTCACAAATCAAAGAACAATGAAAAGCAGATGAGAGGGAAACAAGCCTGCAGAGAACTTGGCATGAGGCTTAGTTAAACTAGATTATCTTAAAAGAATTTGTAGATGAAACTGAAGGACCGCAAGTAGATATGAAATGAAATAGACCTACTGTGGTTTCTCATGAAGGATGATAGCTCAAACCATTGTATTTGGATTAAAAAATCTGATTATCAAATGTACTATTTGAGGAAATGGCAATTACAACCAAGAAGATAAATCAGAGTTTGAATGATCTAAAACAAGTAGACACAGAAGGAATTCCTGCTGCAGATAATCAATCATCTAGCATTATTAAGAACATTCTATGTGCCAAGCTCTTACTAAGCACTGGGAATATAAAGAAAAGCTAAAATAGTCTGTGTTCTCAAGGAGTTGTTAGTCTAGTGGAAGAGACAGCATGCAAGCAGCTGTTTACAAGTAAGATACATACCAGATTATTTGGGGGTGGGAGTGGGTAGGTGGTGCAGTGGATAGAGCACTGGTCTTGGAGTCAGGAAGACTCATCTTTGTGAGTTCAAATCACTTACTAGTTGTGTGACTCTGGTTAAGTCATTTAACCCTGTTTGTCTCAGTTCCTCATCCATACAATATGCTGGAGAGGGAAACAGCAAACCACTCCAGTATTTCTGCTAAGAAAATCTCAGATGGAATTGGACATATTGTGTTTGTCCTTCATTACCGAAGAAGACCATGTCATCAGAGAAATGACGACATGACTTGCACTTGACTTTGTTTTGAGTGAAGGAGGGCTGTGCAAAGTCATCAGCCTTTCTTCTCCTCCTGAGCCATCTGGATCCAGTAATCATTCATCAGGATGACTGGAGATGATCCAGGATTCAATGGAAGATAAAGCAACTGAACAAAACAACACTCCCAAAGGGAAGGCACTAAGATTGGGAAAGGCTTCTTGCAGAGAATGTGCAACTATTTATCTTTGAGACTTGAAAGGAGTCTAAGATGAGGAAAGAGAGAATTCCAGGCATGGGGAACAGCCAGTGGAAATGTTGGGCATGTTACCAGATGTGAATGCCACTGGACTGTAGAATACTTGGAGCAAGCGAGGTATAAAAAGACCAGAAAGGTAGGAAGGGGATAGGTGAGGAAGGGCTTTCAAAGTCAAATATTTGATCCTGGATTCAATAGGGAATCATTGGAGTTTATTGAGTAGGGGATGATATGATCAGACTTGCATTTTAGGAAGATTAACTTGATAACTGAATAGAGAAAACAAATTTGAAAATATTCAGGGGTCAATTTTCAAGGTTTATCCAAGAGGAGTTCTCAAAAGAATTAAAAAGAGACAACTGAAACGTAATCTCCTAAAAAATTATCTGTACCTTCATCAAAGCTATCCTTGATGAAAATATGGGAAAGGCACAGTCTTCATGTTCTTAGACAAATTTTCACAGTAGATCACATCTTTTAAAAACATTATTGATATACATGTGCAGTTATGCAAAGCATATATCCATATTAGTCATCTTATGGAAGAAAACACAAAAACTCCAAGAAAAAGAAAGCAAATTTTAAAAAGTTTGCTTCAATCTACATTCAGATTCCATGAGTTCTTCCTCCGGAAGTGGATGACACTTTTCATTGTAAGTCATTCTTCACTGTCATAGATCACTGTAATGCTGAGAATAACTAAGTCATTCACAGCTGATTATCATACAGTACTCTGTCACTGTGTACAGTGTTCTCTTGGTTCTGCTCACTTCACTTTGCATCACTTCATGTAAATCTTCCCATGTTTTTCTGAAAGCATCTTGCTTGTCATTTCTTATGGCACAATAGTATTCCATCACAATCACACACTACCACTCGTTCAGTCATTCCTCAACTGATGAGCATCCCTTCAATTTCCAATTCTTTGCCACCACAAAAAGAGTTGCTATAAATATTTTTGTACACATAGGTTCTTTTAATTTTTTTGATCTCTTTGGGGTATGCACAGTTTTATACCCCTTTGGGCACAGTTCCAAATCACTCCTCAGAATATCACCTTCATTTCTAAATATGTCCCTCCCCTACTGAGATAGCCATGACATAACAAAGAATGTAGAAAAGAAAAAAAATGTTTAGGAAAAATATCAATACATCGACTGAGTCTGACGACATGGTACAATTCTCTACACTTATGGTTCCATAACTTTGCAAAGAAGGGAAAGGGAAAAAATATATTTTCCTAACTGATATTAAAAAATCCCATTTGCATTTTTATTTCTTAACATTTCTCCTAATGATTACTAGCTGCTCTTGAATCTTTTCTTTTTTTGCTTTCTCTTTTAACAATTAAATATCTAATGTTTGTTCTTTTCTTTCTTCTTTTCTTCCTTCCTTTCTACTTTCCTTATCTTACCCAACCTGAAAGAGCAGCCCAGTGGCCACTCACATCTTAAACCTTCTACTGATCAGCACAGAGCCTTTCACCTCTGTTTCCTCCTTAGGCATCCTAATGGCACCCTGATCCGAAAGGCTCACCATAATGGTTCTAGACTTAGAGCAGACATCAGATAAGTTTTAGCCCTACTACTATTCAGAACTCCTAAGCTCAAGTGATTCACCAGCCTCAGCTTCAGCTTCTCTGGTTAGTAGGAATAGCAGGCACGTTCCATGACCAAGGCTATGTGAAATATTTTTTACAAATTACTCAGCATTAATTTCCTACTCAGAGGTCTCATTGGAGGTAGAAGGTCAGCCTTGGGTTTTTTAAACGTATGCCAGCAGAGATCAATCTTCAGCAATTCCTAACAACCTGAAAAGGTATCAGAAGCTTGGGCCTGGTAAAGAATGGCATTTCTCTCAAGCTAAGATCAATCTGACTAAGCTCAGAGAGGCTTATCACTAGGGTGGCCTAAGGGTGGTGAAGTTTTGATCTCAACAAATAACTTGTAAAACTACTCACTACTCAACAACTACTCACCCTCTACTCTGTGTGTCATGGACCCAGAGGTGTGCTGAGCTGATTTATCTTCTCTCTTAAGAGCTGATTGTTAAATTTTGAGTGCGAGCATTTACACCTTGGAAATCATCAAGCTACAAATTAGGGCTCGATTTAGTGTTTTATTGGTTATCTAGACTTAAGGAAGTGATGGAGAAAATGTTAACCATGTAGATTAAACTGAAAAGTGTGTCAAGCATACTTTGTTTCCTTCAAAGAGTCATTTGTTAAACATTTACCAGCATACCTTTGGCATCCTGGTGAGGCCTATGAATCTCTTCTGAGAATATTAATTTAGAAACATAAAATTAAAAAAAGAATATAAAAGAAAGCAATTTTATTGAAATGTAATTATCGCAATATTTTTTTTTAAAAGTTCATGGGCCCTGGGTAAAGAACTCATGCTCTTCTAAGTTGTGGTAGTTTAAAGAGCTACAACAGTAGAGGAAGACCAGTGGAGATAAATCATAAATATTTGAAGTAGTGAGATATTTGTACATTTCAATAATGTCACTAATATGTAAAATGAGGATATATCAATTTTTTTCTTTTTAAAAATTTTATTTTATTTTAATTTATGGAATAAAGCAATCATTTCTATAACAGTATAATTTTTTTAAAAAAATAATTGCACACGAAACTGCAAATCTCTTCTGTACAACTTACTATTCCTTTTAAATATATGATAAAATTATCATACAGTTTTCCTTTTTTCTTCCCTTTTCCCTTCCCATCCTAGAGATGGCTACCATTAGACATAAACAAGTATATATACAATGTGTGGATGTGTATGAAGTCATTCTGTACATACTTCTATTCATCAGTTCTTCCTCTGGATGCAGATAGTGGCTTCTTTCATGTGTCCTTTGTAGTTAATTTGGATATTTATATCTCAACATATTAATGATATTTAAATGACATGCTACATTGATACATTTAAATCACACATATTTAAATGGATCAACTGACAATTACAAAGTTCTTTTAGGTTTGTCAAATATTTCACATATGTGAAATATATATTATATAATATAATATGTATATTAATAGATTTTATAATATATGTTATCTAATAATATGTATTATATTATATATAGAGAGAGATGTATCTATAGATTAAGCTCTCATCTGAGCTACATACCAAGCACAAGACTAGGTAGCACAGCTAGGTGGTATAGTAGATAGAGCACTCAGTATCGAGTCAAGAAGATCCAGACTTACTAGGCAGGTGACTCTGGGCAAGTCATTTGATCTCTAATTATCTACATTTTCTCAAATGGGGAAAAATGTTAGCACCTACCTCTAACTGTCATTGTGAGGTACACAGTACCTCACACATAGTATGTACTATACAAATACTATTGTCATTATGATTGCTTTTGTCTAAGTTTTAAAGATAAAGAAAGCAACTCTCAGGAGATAGTAAATGACTTGTGTACGGTCAGAAAGGAAACATTATAGGAAGGATTTAGACCCAGGTTTTCCTGACTCCTAGACCAGTGCAATACTTATTATGTTATGCTACATCTATAAATTATTTTCAAGCCACGAAAAGAAACAAAATTGAAGTCTCTTTTATCCTTACATGTAAAAAACTCATGAAATATATATATCAATGACTATTCTGCTAAATTTAAGCTCTTTGTTTCCCTTTTTCTCTACCAAGCTGTAGAACACATTTAAATTGAGTATAATTTTAGAAAGTCATAATGGCTTTCCCTAGCTGTCAGATAAAGTAAGGCCTTTGAAAAGAAAAGAAAAAACCCCACATCTGGCAGCTCAACCAAATGATAAAGGAGCTTTCATTTCTAGGGTGAGTTTTGGCTTCTTAGAAAATACAATAGAAAACATTGCAGATAGAGTGTCTCACCTTGAGTTTTTTGCAAGTTTTCACAAAGGCTAGACTGCAAAATTTTATCTTACATTTAAAAATTAATGCCAACTATTAGAAGCAATTATAGTGACTTATTTTGCTTACTACTTGAAATTAACCAGCCCCATGTAATTTTCTAATCAAGTATGATTAACTCTTACACAAGTAACTTGATCAATATTTGCTCTGAGTATTTTTTCTTTTAAAAGAAATGGGAAATAAGGTTAAGAACTATTACACAATTTTGTTGTCTCAAAAAGAAGGAGAGGGTCCTAGCATTGCCTTAATTCTCAACATAGTTTATAGGAGCAGGCAATAGAGCAATCTTCTGTTCAACTATAGTCCTTGAATAATAGAAGAGAAGGAAACTTTGGATGGGAAATCATAATTTTTGAATTTTTTCCAAATCCTAATTCATTCTGCTAAAAAAAACATGGAGAGAAGTATGTGAATAAAGAGGCAAGAAAAGACAAAATCTTAATCATGCCTCATGTTAACTTTAAAACTTTAAAAGATGAAAAAGTTAATATTCTACCCTGGAAATTAGATGGCACAGTCAATAGAGCATTGGATTTGGAGTCAGGAAGACCAGAATTCAAAACTTTTTTCAGACTCTTAGTAGCTTTGTGACCATGTTCAAGTCATTAAATCTCTGCCAGCTTCACTTTCTCTATTTGTAAAATGGAAACAGTAATAGCAACTACCTCACAGAATGGTTTTGAGGGGAAAATGAAATAGCATAGGAAATGAAATGAAAAAGCACTGTACAAACTTAAAAACACTGCAAAATCTATCGTTATCACAAATAATAATAACAAAAATGTTCTTTTCTCTCCTACCCAAAGGCAACACCTTGTTTCTCCTTTCCCTTTTCTACTCTTCACCCGTTTTTAACTCATTAGTTTGTGATTACTTAAGGGAAAGTACTGGCTTTTGCCTTTCTTTGTATCCCCTCCAAGAGAGGGGAAGCTGCAGCCTCGAGGTCATATAGGGCTGCCCTTTGACTGAATCCAAATTTCACCGAACAAATCAACTTAATAAAACGATTTGTTCTATAAAACTTGGACTCAGTCAAAAGGCTGCACCCAAGGATCTAAAAGACCACCTGTAGCCACCAGACCTTCCTGGTACATAGTAGGTGATAAATAAATGCTTACTGACTGTCTGACCAACACCTCCCTCCCCAAATGTTGACAAGAAGATGTTGAAGATTTAAAAAGTGGTTGGCACATAGTATAGCAACAATAACCATATTATACCCAACACTTATTTAGGTAGTCATGGAAAGCTTGATCTCTTGAAAAAACAAAACAAAAGAAAACAACAGCCAAGGGGTCTAAATGAAAAACAGAGTTCAGGAGAATATAATGAAAACTGAGCAATTTAAGGGTATAAGGTATGTTCTTAACATATATATGACCCATAATATAGGCATCTGTTGAATTTTTAAAATGCTATTTTACTCCGAAACCAATATAACATAATTATTCTACTACACTGCCAAAAAACTAAGCCACAGAAAACAGTTAAAATATGGCACATGTGGTATTAAAATAATATTTCTTCCTTTTCCTTACCCACCAAATGAGGCATATACATGGAATAGCTGTTTGTCTCTTAAATAACATGGGTAACTAACCATGGTCACCATCAGTAGGAAGGCAGGCTTTCTACTTTGTCTCTTTTTAAAACTCTAGTAAAATAAAACAAACATCATTCTCTTGTGTCAGACCTATATCAACTCCAATTTTTTAAGGAAATAGATTCAAGAGAATCCCATTTGAATTCGACTTAGCTAAAGAATATTTCTTAATTAGAATTAGCTTCTGTGATAGTCATACTCAACATTGAAGTAATATTTGTTTTATACTTCTACTCCTAGATGTCAACAGTTGAAATGCATGTCATAGAAAACATTTCTTCAGATCTCTAAAATTAAATTTTCACAGATTAAAAATGACAAAGTGTCTTAATCTCTCTAGGATTTTATTACTTTTTTATAACTTCTAATCCTTTGATAATTTGTCAGGAATATTTAAATATCGCAAGTGATACTCACATGCAAAACCCTATACGTATTCTGCAATGATATATGGCTGAGCTGAATTCTGATATGCTTTGATTCCTCAAACCTAATACACTCTCAGAATCATTTTTTTTTGGTCAGTTTAAAATTGGTAAAGAACTTGATAGATATCAAATACTAAAATTTCCATATACTAAGAAATGATGATTCCATATGAAAGCGTGAATTTCTATCACATACAGTTTGTTTTAATTTAACTCTGTAGTACCCACACTGCCATTCTTGTATGACTTACCTTCTATATTCCCTTCTTTTTGTTTATTTTTAGAAATGTTTCACTGGCATTCTTTCCTTCTTTCTTTCTGTCTTCCTTCCTTCCTTTCTTTCTGTCTTTCTTCCTTCCTTTACCTCTCTTTCTTTATTTCCTTCCTTCTTTCTTTCTCTTTCCTTCTTTTTTCTTTCTTTCTTTCCTTCTTTCTTTCTTCTTCTCCTTTTCCTCTTCTTCCTCCTCTTCTTATTCCTCTTCTTTTTAAAAACATCATTATCACAGACACATGCTAACTGTGTGACCCAGTCTCTCACTGCTCTAGGTGATTCTCTAAGACTGCAGCAATGTCGACCTACACTGGTAGAGGAGATTTTTTTAGCTACTTGTTCTCTATATTAATGACATCATAGATCCAGACCCTCTTCTTATCTGTTATCTCTACCCTTCATTCCTCTCCCAGGGAAATCTCTGTTAGTTTTCAAATTAATTTAAATCATATTTATGTGCATATATTCACATTTCCTTCCAGTCTCCTTTCTCTGTAAAAACATTACCATTCAATTCTTTACCCTCCTGTCCATGCCAAAATGGGGCAATAATTATGTTTGTGATACTTGGTCTCTGTTAGTGACATTGCTGAAATTCAGTTCACCTTTCTGGGCTCCTCTGTAAAAAGAGAAATTTGGACTACAGTTATCCATTCTACATCACAGGGGTTAGGGGCATGCACTCCCACAATTTGGAAAATCAACACGAAATTTTTTGGCCCTTCTTTCATGCCAGAGAAGTTTGAATTTGTTCTTTTTCTTTTATGGAGTGTTTACAGTACCATATTGTAAAATTTGGCTTAGGTATTTTTGGTCATAGGCTATATGCAGGTCAATGTTAAGTAAAAAACACTATGGTTTTGCGACACTTCCTCAAAATTCCCATTTATAGCTATTTCTTATGCCAGTTCATGATATATTGAAACAGCAATGGAAAAAACTGCAATGTGGAAGGAGTATGTGTATATGACCTCTCTGATTTCAGCTGCGTTTTCATTACTCAGTTAACATTTCTCTATGATATCTCGCCCTGAAAGCCCATTACTTCATTGAGGAAGGAGTGACATGACAACAACTAACAGAAAGGTACTCTATTCTGAGAATATGTAGTACGTAGGGATAGAGAAGAGGGAATGGAAATGGCTGTTAACATTTTTCTCCAGTTCAGTACATCAATACATCTATCATTGTCTCACAGGCTAAGATTTCTACTAGAGTCCCAATGGCTACTCCAGCCAAAAGTCATTACTTTAGGTTGAAGGCATATCTCCTCTAATACTGTCATGACCTTGGCATAGGTCCCCATCACTTCACACCTTCCAATTTTAGTCTTCCTGCCTCAAGTCTCTTACTACTACAGTGCATCTCAGCTAACAAATGAATCTTTCTGAAGGGTGCATCTGATCATTCTCCATCCCCATTCCCATTTGATTAACTCCAGTGGCTCTCTGTTATCCCCCAAGATCAATTATAAAACCCTTTGTTTGGCTTTTAAGACCCTTTCATAACCTGGCCCTTTCCTACCTTTCCAATCTCCTCACACCTTACTACCCTCTAGGTATTCTGCAATCCAGTAACATTGGCCTACTTGATATTTCTTGATCAGGACATTTTATCTGAGTGTTTCCTCTATCTATCATGCCTTGAATTATCTTCCTCTTCACTTTCAGCTTCCTTCAGGTCCCAGATATAATCCTACCTTATACAATCCTCCTTAATACTGGCACCTTCCCTCCAATATTATCTCCAATTTATCTTCTACATATTTTGTTTGTAAATTATAATTCGCATATTGTTTTCCTCCATAAGATTGTGAGTTCCTTGAGGTCAGAAGATAGTCTCTGCCTTTCTTTGCCTCCTCTGGACTTAGCACAGTGTCGTGTATATAGTAGGCTGTTAATAAATGTTTGTTGACTTGACTTAATATGGAATTCATCCCAGTTATCAGTGACTTGAGGTAATGATTGATTTTCCAACAATTATAATAGCAGAAGTTCATAATCTGAAACAGATTTTCTCTAAATTCTCTAAAGATTGAATTAAAACATACCTGAAGAAACCTGGGCAAAAGCTGATCTGATTCAATCCCCACATATATGTGCAGCAGCTCCAAAAGGGAAAGGGACTGGCAAAGGCGCATCACAAGTCCAATAGCATAAAAAGTGTCTACCATAGAATCTGTCCCCAGAATGAAAAATATAGTTGCTACAAATTACAGGAAAACATAAAACATGATACTAAGACACAAGTCTATGAAACTTTTAGTAAAGTATTTTTACTGGTTATTTGTCAATCAAGATTGACTTCATGAGGTCTCATTGTTGAAGAGAGGCATTCTGGAGCTCTTGAATTACAAGTTCCAGCAGACCCTCTGGCAGATATTTTTTACATGGCATGACAGTAGGTAGCTAGGTAGGACAGTAGATAGAGCACTAGGCCTCCAATCAAGAAGGCCTGAGTTCAAATCCTGCCTCGGACACTTATTAGTTACATGACTTGGGCAAATCACTTAACCCCTGTGTGCCTCACTTTCCTCCTCAATACAGGGGGGATAATACTAGCATCTACCTCCTAGGACTGTTATAAGGATAAAATGAAATAATATTTGTGAAGAGTTTTGCAAATCTTGAAGTGCCACATAAACGTGAACTATTGGATTGTTATAAATGTTAACAATCATCATCATTATTATAAATTTAGACTATTATTATCATCCTCATTTTATAGGGATAGAAAATATTTGAGAATTAAAACTTTTCATATTCAATACTCTTCACATTCAAAATTTTGAAACAACTTAAGAATCCCCGAAGAAAAAAATGACTAGAGAGTTTTGTTCACTTAACGTTTCTTATTCTTCATTTTCACATTTTGTAAACAATAATTCCCATTTCTCTAAAGTACAGAAAGCATTTTCCCCCTAACAACTCTCTGAAGAGGCAGGATAAGTATGTTTATACACATTTTAAAAAGGAGGAAACTGAGAACCAGAGATTCCCCTTATCACTAAGTAGGTTCCTCCCTGTTACTGTTGCTGTTTTAGAAGAAATGTGCATTGTAAATGCTTATTTATAGATAACTATACAACCCCAAGATTATCATGGGGCTATGAACTATGCCGGAATTTACCATGTGGAGACCAAACTGAAGTCAAAATATTATTTAATAATTTATAATTGTTTAATAATTTTATAATATTGTTTAAGAAATTATACATTTTTAAAGACCTGAAATGCTGCCAAAAATTAGTCTAATTGTTTTTAGGAAAGGCTATTTGTTAGCATTAATGATTGAAGTATATTTATGTAATTAGTCATCATAATACTTCATCCACAAATAATGAATAATGAATTTTTCCAGTGAGAATTTGCTACCAAAGACCAAAAAAAGTCTTTTTGGTGAAGACCCACCTTCAGAGTAGGTAACAAGTCTTTCAGAATCAGAGGGTATCAAGGGCACTGCTTCTGGTTGCATGACATATTTACATAATTTTAGGAAAGAAGTTAGAGTTGAAAAAATCTAGTTCATTAATGATATGCCTGAGGATGTATAATTAATAATATTGAATTAGAATTGCATTCTCCAAAAAGAGATAGGAAGTCAGTCAGAAATTCAAAATTATATATGTATGTTGTTAGCTCTTATTTTAATTTAGTTTCAAGCCCAAAAAAGAATGGTAAGATGTTGGATGTAGTAGAAAGAACTTAAAAGGAGGAGTCTTGAGTTCCAGTACTGTCTGTGTCATGGACTATGTGGACAAATCATTTAAACTCTTTGAATATCAGTTGTTTCATCTGTAAACTAGAGAGAGTATAGCCTCTTGAGCTAGATCAGAGGTTCCCATACTTATTTGGTCTACCACCTCCTTAAAAAAAATTATTCAGCATCCCCCTACAAATCTAGTTTCTTTAACTCTTTAACAGTTTTTTTTTTTTAAAAAATTACATCATTTCAAAAAATATATATATTTTTAAATGACATATCTTAAATTTAATAATTTATTGTAAATTTGTGGGGTCTTATCCTGCATTGAAATTTTGTTGACACAATATAGTGTCATATTGTAACAAGTCATTACATGCACATATTTCCGCCAATGCATAGGGACTTCCCAACAACATGTGACACGATTGTCTGCCAACACTTGCTTGTTCAGACCTGTCAGTGGACTTGACTACTGAAAAGTTATAATTTGTACTTTGTGTTTTCATGAGGAAAATAATTCAATCACTATAAATTTAACTCTTACACAACAGATGAAACATGTATGAGCAGTTTTTCAAAATTTTCTTATCTTCTCCTTTCCTTATGTTTCCTCTGCCCCCTTATTTTTATTCTATGCCCTCTCAATTACATCCAAAGCTACTACTGCCCCCCTGGATGGTTTCAGCAATCCCAAAGGGAAATATAGTCCACTTTAGGAACCTTTGATGGTGTACTGGATTGGAATCAGGGATATTTGAGTTTATATCCTATCTTATTCATTTAGTAACTGTATTGCCCAGAACAAGTAACTTAACCTCTATTAGGCTCAGTTTCCTCATCTTTAAAATGCAGATAATAATAGCACTGAACTTATAGGTGAGGGTCAACTGAGATAACATATATAAAGTGCCTTGTAAACCTTAAAGTGCTATGTAAATGCTACCTACTACTATTATTGCTGTTGTTAAATGAGAGTATACAAAAAGCATTTTGTAAATGTAATATGTAAGATATGATTATAAAATTATTACTCCTCTAGGCCTAAGATTCTTCATTTGTACAATGAGGATTTTCCCTTTTCTCCCACTGGACTGGGACTAGATAATTTTTAAGGTCTCCTCTAATTTTGGTTGTTGGGCAAAAAGCCCAATGATATGGTTCTAATAATAAAAGCTATCATTTATATAGAATTTCCTATGTGTGTGGCACTGTGTCAAGCACTTTACAATTATTATCTCATTTATCTCACAAAAACCCTGGAAGGTAACTGCTAGTATTATTATTCTTATTTTACTGCTGAGACAGAGGTTAAGCAACATGTCCAGGGTCACACGACTTAGTATATGTATGAGTCTGGATTTGAGGTAGGTCTTTCAGACTCTGGGTCCATCATTCTATCCACTGCATCACTTGGGTGTCTTGATTGTAAGATAGCAGACTCCCTGATCAAGAGGGAGACTCATAAAGGAATTGAATTTGATAGACATTTTAAGGGCAAAATAAAAAAGTTTTGACTTTTGAGGAAAAAGTGCAGTAACTGACAATATGTGAAAGCAATTTAAGGATAAAAGGTGAGAAACACAAAATTAAAAATGTGTGATATGAACATATCAAAAGGGTAAACATTAAAAAAAGAAAAAAAAACCTAGAGATCTTACCTTTCCCAAATGAAAAAAATCTGACGGTCATATTTGTAAATATCCATGAGTGTCCACAAAACTGGATTAAATAATAAATGAAAAGGTAGGTATTCATCCTATACCTGCGAATGAGAAGCTTAATTAAAATTTTTATTTGGAAAAATACCCAAAAGATGGAGGAAAAAGCTAAGAGTGTGGTGCTTTCAGATTTGAGTGGATCAGTTTGCACTTTGTAAATAACCTGAAATTTTTGAGTAAGTTCTTTTTCACTGGGCAAAAGATAGAAGACTTTGAGTAGCTCATTTTCATGTGAAATGATCATTAAAGCAGCTGAACTACAAGTGGAAATAATGAACTTGAGCCCTGGGTATAGGCTGACTGTGTAACTTTTCCCCATTCACTCATTTACTTGAACTAATAAGAGAGTCTTAAAGTTAAAAAACTGGATAAACTCCAGACTAGTTTTGAAGTCACATCATCATTGCCTGGTTTTGGCCTAGTCTGCAGTGAAGATTTGGGAAATGAACTAACAAATCTCCAAGAGTTAGAATTAGGTCATTCACTAGGGAACTCTGAAGGGTTATTGAATGAAAGTTAAGCCTAAAGGGCATTGTCTTAAAGGAATTTCTTAGATTTCTAGCTTCTTGCCTGGGAGATGAGAGGTCTTAGAACGAAGGTACCAAGGAAGCAGAAACCTATCCTTGTTCTTTCTGAAAGAACAAAGTCCAGTCAAGGATCATAGCTGAGGCCAGAGAAGGAAGAGGCTCATGAGAAGCAATAGAAAACCAGTCAGGGCTCTAGAAAGAATGCTTTCTTTTCCTTATGGGGACCAGAAAGTCTGTTTACTTTTATTTGTTTTAAATGCTTATTATGTCTTTATAAACAGTGTTAACCACAGGCCTAAATGAGTCTAAGTGTACTAAGTGGAAAAAAGAGTAAATGAGGGGGAAACATTTCCAGGGAAGAGAAAAATGGGAGCTAGCATATAGGTGTTTTGTTAGAGTTAAGATTGTGACTGGGGGCTCAGAGTTAAAAAAAAGAAAGAAAAGAAAATTAAAGGTCTTTTGATATAACTTCATTTTTATCAAGAATGCTATATGATGAAAAGATAACATTTTTTAAAATTATATGAGAATCTTACCAAATTTTAAAAAATGCATGAATATTGTAACTAGATAATGTAATAGATGAAAAGCTAGGTAATTATCCTATTGTAGTAGTCGGTAGTAAAGTGAAGAAAGGGCAGATAGGAGTGGCTGAAAAAACTGTACTCACCCTGTTCCACAAATACTACAAAATAATTGTCTTGGAAGATCATGTTTGTTTTTGCCACTCAAAAGACGACCATTCATTTGAAAAATAATCCTGCATCCATCTTTCACTTTGTTACTCCAAATCTGACCCCACTCTTTGAAGGGATTCCTAACAGGTAATACTGTATGTTGTTGATAGTATTGCTCTATTGATTGTGGTGGTTGGCGATATGCATTCTTCATTCATTTCCTTCTTTTTCTAAGGGAATTATGAGATTAGTCTCTTTGAGCTACCATAGATCTCCTGAAGAAAACTGTAGTATGGGACAATGAAAAGAGCAATGGATTTGGAATCAGATGACCTGGGTATGATTGCTGGCTTTGTTGCATACAACTTGTATTATTTTGGACAAGTCACTTACACTCTCTGGGTCTCTATTTTCATTTGTAGAGTGAGGGGGTTGAACTAGATGACCTCTAGGTACCCGCTTGTTCTAATTCTATGAGCTTTTGTTGTGGTTAATAGCAGTAGTAGCAGAAGTAATAATATTTCTTAACTACCTGTTAACAGCTTGGGTTTGTTTAAACACAAATATTCTATGAATATTGCGACATTATTTCATAATCCTTGATGAATGTCTACTCTTGCAGTTCACTGAGAATTTAACAAAACAAAAACATTTCTGAAGTGATTACAACTAAACAGAGACATTAAGACTCATGCTATGAAGATTTGGCACAAAATACCTGTTGGAATCATTCCTAGAGTGGTAAGTTTTGAGTTACATAAATAACTGACCAGTTTATAGCTGTGGTATGAGGACATGAGAGAAAATGCAAACATATACTCTCAGATACAGTCGAGTGTTGTTAGATTTGTTGAATTACTTCTTCCTCTTTTAAAATCTTTTTTTTCTTTTACAATAGATTATAGGGTAAAGGGATATACTCAGAAACAGATGTAGGGTAAAAAACAAAGGGCATTAATTAAAAAAAGATAAATTGAATAAAGTCCCCATATCTGCTCTTTGCTACCTGTGTGACCTTAGGTAAGTCACTGAATCTTTTCATATCTATATAATGAGGTGAGCTTTGAAGACTTCAAAGGTCCCTTTCAATTATGAATCTATGATCCTATGGACTATTGATTACACATAGAAATAAAAAGTTGTGATTAAGCACATCTTTAAACAGTGGAAAGACAATAATCATATGCACATAAATTACACGTACACACAAATGACTTTGGAATGTACTACTTTTTATTCATTTATTTAATTTTTATTTTTAGCGTATTTACTCTCCAGCATCAATGGAAGGAGTTTTGATAAAAATTTTCATTTATTAGTCATATGTAAACTGAGAAAAGTAGAGAGCCCAGAAATCTCTGCCTCCTTTCCTCTAAAATTTTAAAATATAAGAAATACACAGCCTGGAACTCAAGGTGTACCATAGAGACAACATGGTATAGTCATACCTGTATTTGGAATCAAATAACCTAAGTTTGAATCACAGCTCTGTGATTCCTACCTGTATGATGACCTTGGACATCATATCATCCTATTATTCCTCTCTGGGGCTCAGTTTCCTCACGTGTAAAATGAGAGGGTTGGATTAAATGGCCTCCATGGCCCCGTCCAAATCTAAATTCATGATACTATGAGAAACATAGGTAATCAAGAATAGGCTATAGGATAGAAATAATTAAGACATTTCATATAAGACTACAAAGCTAAATTGCGTGGTAGTAGTCACTGGGTGACCGTGCAAACTGGGAGTTGTTATCCAGGACAATCCAACCAGGAATCAAGGAGAAATTTAGCTTCAGTGTGGGTTATCTAAATAACCAGGGGCTTCCTTGCGCCAAACCTTTGCCTGACCCCCTACAGAAGACAATGACCATTCTTTCTGAAAAATCTCACACTGTCTGCTTAGCTCCAGCAAAAGAGTATTTTGTCAGAAACCTCAACTCCTCCTCATCCTCCCCCACATGCCCCACTCCCAGGACCACTACTTCCTCTAGCTTTCTTGGCAAGAAAGAATAGAAAGGCTGGAGAAAGTCCAACCTGAAGGATAATGAGAGGTAGCAGGTTGGCGGGGAGTGTGGATGATAGGTTTGGGAACTGTCAAGAGGCAGGAAGTATCTTGGCAACTTATCCTGATCCAAGATGCCAGTTAAAACTCTGTGGTCTACGCCTGTTTTTGTCTACTTCAGCTCACCCTTAGATTTCCTCCCTTTCTCTCATGCCCCTTTTTTCCAAGGTACATTTCTCATGAGACGGCCACCAATAATTTGGGGGCTCCACTCACAGTTTTACTCCAACTAGCTCAGTCCAGCCAGCTCCGCCCCGCCCCTCCCTGCCCAGCCTTGTCTAGCTTTGTCCGTCCTCTTTTCTCCTCCCGTTTCCCCCCTGGCTACTCCCCTACCCTCTCTCAAGCCCCCAAAGCCAGACCTGTTGTGCCCAGCACCAGGGATCTCTGCGGCAGTTCAGGGTCTAGCTGTCACTGCCTCGGGCTGTTGGCTCTTCTCTGCCTTCCTCTGGGAACACAGAAGTCCGGGGTAGGGGAAGGGGTGGAGCGACCAGGGCTCTCCGTGACCCCGCCCCTGCCCTGGGGCGCCCAGCCTTTTCTGTTTGCCCACTTCCCTTAGCTCCAGCACGACCGCGAACTCTTTAGCCACTGGTGGCTGCCTTCAGCCTCTTTCCCTTCCCCTCCTCCACATCCTTTAAGGAAGGGCTTTTCATTTTCTTTCCGCTGCACCCCACGACTCCCCACACAGCTGGACTTTTAGCCCTGGTTTTGTGGAGGCTGGCATTTCCCTCTCCCTCCCCACTCTTCAGAGGAGGGAAGTTGACTCTTTTGCTTACTGTTTCCTAGCGATTTGAGAAACCATCAGTAAAGGGATCTCCAAAGTCCCCTCCAGGACTAAATCTTTGAAAATGTGATCCCATGTATACGCCCCTTGGATCAGGGCGTGTAGTGGTTCCAAATCCCAAATTCCTCCTTGCTCTGGGATTCACTGCATTGTGAATGGTAATGTTATGTAGTTATTTTCTCTGAGAAACTCAGTGCATTTTACAGGAATTGAAAATTTTCCTTGTGATGAATTAGCCCATTCAAAGTTCTTAAGATGAGAGAGATCCCTACTCCTCTTTGAAATCTGGGAAATCGAAAGAGCTCTGAGTTACAAAGGGTTAGGGGTGGAAGGCAGTTTTGGGCTAAAGAACACCCGATTCGGGGGCTTTATAGCCATTTACTTTTTCTGATATGGATGGTTCCATTTCTCTCACCGTGTGTCTCTCTGTATCTGTCTTTCTGTCTGTCTATCTGTCTGTCTGTCGGTCTGTCTGTCTATCTATAACAATAAAAAAGGAAATTCAGAAGAAGTCAGCAGTAGAGGTCTATCTTAATGGGGTGAGAGTGGAGCGCAGTCCAGTGCAAAGCCTGACAAAACAACAGCAGGCAGTGCCTCAGCAAACCAGCAGCAGGCCTTGGGAGGATGGGAGATGAATGAACACCAGCAGCTTCTGGAGTTATCAGTCCACAGACAATAAGGGGATCACACAACTAGTCAAAAGGAGACAAAAGGGGTACCACTGCTGAAACTGGATACAATGCCTATATATGCATTGCCTATATATGGATCTTAGTCACAGTCCTGGGTTGCAGTGCCAGGGTGAGGAGGAGCACTAGCACACCAGATGCTGTGGCCACAGCAGAATAGGGATCCTGGTCACAGTTCCGGAGCAGAAAAGAGTACTTGTGGTCACTCATGGACCAGAGAGCATTGGCCACACTTCTCCTTACATCATACCACCTTGGAAAAACTGAAGACTCATCAACCTCCAGAACTAGCTCTGAAAACAGCTGCCCCCAAAATCTTGGGACAATACCCCCTTCACCATAGGAGCAGAGTCCAACTTTAACATAAGATTAAAAGTCAGGAAATAGGATAACAAAATGAGTGAACAGTAGAAAAAGACCCTGACCATAGAAAGTTACTATGGTGATAGGCAAGCTCAAAACACAAAGTCAAAAGAAAACAACAAAATATGAATTGGTCTCAAGCCATAAAAGAGCTCAAAAAGGATTTCTTTTTTAAGGGAAAACTTGATTACTGTTTTCAACAAACAAGAAGTAATAAGGTTTTTTTCAACATTCATTTTCCCACTTGCTATTATTTTATTTTCCAATTAAATGAAAAGATAATTTTTGATATTCATTTTGATAACATTTTTAGTTCAAAAATTTACCCCTCATTCCATCCTGTCCCCAAGACAGCAAGTAATATTATATAGCTTATACATAGGAAATCATGTTAAACATATTTCCACATTAGTCATATTGTGAAAGAAGAAACAAAAGAAAAAAACCAAAAAATAAACTCAACAAAGAAAGTGGAAACAATATACTTTGATCTGCATTCAGACTCCAGCATTTTCCATCATGAATCTTTTGGAATTGCCTTGGACCATACTGTTTCTGAGAAGAGCTGAGTCTATTCCAGTTAATCATCACACAATGTCGTTATTACCATATACAATGTTCTCATGGTTCTATTCACTTCATTCAGCATGAGTTCATATAAGTCCAGATTTTTCCAAAATCTGCCTGCTCATTATGTAATGTATTCCATTATATTCATATATCACAATTTGCTCAGTCATTCCTCAGTTGATGGACAATTCCTCAATTTCCAATTCTCTGTCACCACAAAAAAAAGAGCTGCTATAAATATTTCAAAAAGGATCTCAAAAAAATCAAATAAGAGAGGAAGAGAAAAAATGGGAAGAGAAATGAGAGTGATGCAGGAAAAAAAAGTCAATAGTTTGATAAAGGAGGCACAAAAAACACCAAAGAAAATAACACCTTAAAAAACAAAATAAGCCAAATGGTAAAAGATGTACAGAAATTCACTGAAGAAAAAATCTCTTAAAAAGTAGAATTGGTCAAATGGAAAAGGAAGTACAAGACTTCACTGAAGAAAATAATTTCTTAAAAATTAGAATTGGGCAAGTGGAAGCTAATGACTCCATGAGACATCAAGAATCAATAAAAAAAAAATCAAAATAAAAAAATAGAAGAAAATGTGAAATTTCTCATTGGAAAAACAATTGACCTAGAAAATAGATCTAGCGGACATAATTTAAGAATTACTGGACTACCTGAAAGTCATTATCTTTCAAATAATTATCAAGGAAAACTGCTCTCATGTTCTAGAACCAGAGGGCAAAATAGAAATTGAAAGAATACACTGGGCATCTCCTGAAAGCAAGATCCCAAAACAGAAATTCCCAGGATATTCTTGAAAAATTCTCTCTCTAAGAGAAAAGAACTGATTTACTCTGAATGTTGCATACTCTTTTTTACTTTATTATTTTTCTAGGGTTTTTTTTGTTTGTGTTTTCTTTTGCAACATGACTAATACAGAAATATATTTTGCATGACTGCTTATTTATCAAATTGCTTACCTTCTTTCTCAATATATGGGGAAGGAAAAGAGTAAAGGAGAAAATTTGGAACTCAAAATTTTTTTTAAAAATGTAAATGTTAAAAATTGTTTTTACATGTAATTGGATAAGAAATATTAAATAAAAAAAAGAAGTTCCTATCCCTTTTAAAATGACTTTTCTTTTTAAAATTTTAGGTCAGGGAATATTATTTATTCTTTTCCTGAAGTATTTGATATCTTCTCTTCCATAACTTCAGGTTCATATTAGATTATGTCAAGCTTTCTTTTCCTTTTCTATCACAAAATCTAAGACAGAGTAAACATCTCCCGCCAAGGTTCCCATCCTTCCCCAACAGTCAATTTCTCCTGTTGGTGACAGTATCCAGATTGGAATTTCCTCTTGTTGTTTCCCCAAACTTTTGGAGAATGAAATTATCATTAAGGCAGGTCCAGAAATTCTTAGTTGTTCTGCTTTTGGCAGAGAAAGAGTTCTAGCTCTAGCAGAGACCAGGATAACTCTATCACTATATCATGCTTTTGTGCTAGACTTGTGATCTATTTCCTGAATTCTTCATATATGTCTTTTTTTTTTGTCCATATAGTTCATCTCAAATCAAAAGATCAAAATCTCTTCCTCAAATTTTATTTCCTTAAGTGGCTCTTTGCTTCCCAAATCTGACTTTCCTTTCCAAAGTCCTTGCCTTCAAGGGGCAACATTCATGAAAATACCACCTGTGCCACTATGATCTTTAATTTCTTGCCCAAGATGTTACAATCTTTATCAATGTTTTCTTGATTATTCCTGGAAACATTTTTTTGGACAGCTATGAATCACTAGAAGGGAGTAGAAGTTACAAATAATGGTCAGCCTAATGTGGAGGAACAATGAGAGATTTTTGCTCTTTTTTGTTCTAGTACCATAAAACAGTAAGATACTTTTAACAAATATTTTTAGAAATTGGTTCTTCCTTTCTTATCTAGGCTGATTTTAATAGCCGCTTGTGAGCCTGATTCCACTGCTAATTGGCCCAGAATATTTAGTCTTATTTGTTGGCTACCTTGGCTGGTTTGTTCCTCCTTAGGCAACCTGATGACACTCTACTACTTCCCAAAGATAATGATCTTGGTGCCAAATTGGGCTTTCATAGCAATCACTATGGTCTCTAGGCATTCGAAATTTCCACTGTAAATCACTCTAGTACCAGTATTATATAATAACAACATTTATCTTGAAGCAAGGATTTTATCCTGCTTTATGTAGGAAAATAAGAACCAGAATTATTTTGTAAAAGTTTGATGTATTTCTACTAACAATGAAGAAGTCTTCCCACAACATGGTGGGCTAATACTGGAAATTCCCAAAGCCCTATGGAAGGACCTGGTAAAGTGGATGGTCTCATTTTTTCTTGTACTGTTCTCAGATAAGAGATATTTTTGCAAAAAGGACTGCTTTTGCAGTTACAAAAGTTTTTGATCTCTTTGTCTCCTTGAACAAGGAATGTTTTCTTATTCTGATTATAAATCTTGCCACTTATATTCAAGTACTCCCCTTTCATCCTTTGACTGATCCTACTCAGTCTCTACCCCCTCCCTCTCCTGTGAAATGCTTTACCTTTCTATCCCAAGTTGCCATAGAAGGTCACTGATTGCCTATGTACTCTAAGCAGATCTGAAAGGTTATAAAAACCAAATCTGTACCTCAGGAATCTGAATTTGCTATCAGTAAGAGCAGATTCCTTATCATTCTAATAAATCTTTTTACTTTTAGGTTGGCCTCCTACCAGACCCACAGTCATAGTACCCCTGCTACTCAGAGGTCAAGAAAATTCCCTGACAGTTACAACAGCGCCCCCAGTTCCAAGTCACACAACAGTTACTACTACAGAACAATCACAAAAATAATTACATCAAGCCTATTTTAGATGAACTAAAATATTAAATTTAGGAGCTATTGAAATCTAAAGAGAGAAAAGTAGAAGAATCTTAGGTAACTGAAAGTCTTCCCTTAATATAAACCACTCAGATTATATCTAATAATGAAACAGATGTCAAAAGTGACACTGAAACTCCAAAGGATTTTGAAAAGGATAATAGGTGTACTTAGACTGTAATTCTTAAAAGCCTTTTTGGGAGGGAGTTTAAGACTAATTATGCAAAAAAAAGTCATTCGAAAAAGCAGTTATAGAACTGCTGTGAATGACCATGTTATCTCACTGTGTTTGATAGAAAATGTCAAAGCATTTTAGGGCTAGTACACATGTAGCTGTCACTATGGTAAGAACCATAGAGGGTGCTATCCGGGTGAAATAACTTGATATCTTGTCAGAAGCAACTTGGAAAAGCTCTTAAAGATCTGCAGAGTAGGACTGCAACGTTGTATCTATCTGGCCAGTAAAAAGTTTGAATGCTATATTAACCAATTAAAGATAACAAAATGAAAGAAGTGCAAAGAAACGGGAGCAAGGAGGAAGCATGTTAGAAATTCTAGATTCCTTTAATCAAGGATTGAAAATAAAAGTGAAAAAAATAAAGTGACACAAAGAGTTGATGCTATATACAAAGACCTGGAGCAGACTGAGTTAATGCTTTGTTCCTCTCCAACTCACCTCAACATGAACTAGTGTTATTGCAAGACAGAACATACTGGAATAGTTATGGAGCTCACCACAATCCTGTGAGTTAGGCACTTGTAATCCCTACTTTGCAAATGTGAAATCTGATGCTGAACAGGGTTAAGTGATTTTCCCAGACTTAGCACTCAGGTGTGAGTGCTTTGGGCAAAGAATGCAGGATGCCCTGTTGCTTGAGCAAAGGGATTCTAAGGTGCCCACAGAAACTCCTTGAGGGCTGCTTCTACTGGAGGATCGCTGAGCATGTTTTTAGTCAAATAATTTCTTTTTACTCTTAGGCTCCAAGTGGGTTGTACTAGATGTGGAAACCCCTCTGAAGATGAAAGCAAAGAATGCAAAATAATAAGTAATTCAGTATCAATCAAAAACTTTATTTCAGAGACCTGAGAAGTAAAGAAATAGAAGGAAGGAGGGTAGAAAATTTCTTTCTTCTCCAAGCTTGAGCAGAAAGACCGTAGCTGACTACATTCAAAGACTTACTGGCCTCTTAAAAATTCAAATTGAATGTGAAAAATAAATTTAAAACCATTAGCATCTATGCAGCACTGGTCTTAATGTATACTCTTGGAATTATAATATGGATCATAACATACTTCAAAAGCACCCTAACAAAAACTCACATGAAATTAATAAAATAGATCTCACCACCCTGAAGCACGGATAGATTAGTAAGTAATTTCACACTAAAAGGGAGGAAGAGCATTGATAAGCATTCTTAGAGTACAAGAAAAGCAAGTTAAAACTTTTGAAATAAGCAGATGTCTTGTCAAATAACTGTAAAAGTTGGCAATAGGCCCATGTTATTGGATTTGTCAGATATAAGAAAAATGGCTTATTTCCAGATGGAGATTATGAAGCATCCAAGATGCAAGAGTAGAATCAAAAAGTTTTCCATGGGTAACAACAAGAAAAGATATTAAAGAAAAGGCTAAGTTATATGGATTTGTCTGGAAATGGAGGAGTTTGTCATGGTAAGTCAGGACCAGGTCATTTCTACCAGAAATTATGGAAGGATTATTCTTAGGGAACCCAGACTTAGTGATCAGTACAGATTTTGCAAGGAACTACATGTCCTTGCATGTAAGGAAGCAGAATAACATATTACTGCAAGTTGTAAAAATGTGGCTTCTACTGAATACCTAGCAACATACAATCTAAAATTACAGAATCTTAGCATCAGCTACTTGCTCAGAAGCTCAATATCATGAACTCACAGACAACAAACTCCTACAGTACAAATACAGTCCTCAAAATATCCTACAGCAGAGATGCTAAACTTTTTTCCCAAGGCTTGCAAAATATCTTAGTTTAGGCTAAGCCAGTTAAAATGTAATTGGGAGAGGTTTAGCAAAATTAATAAAAATACAGTATAACATAGATAATGTGAGTTTGTGGTTTTCTACATCAATATCTGACCTTCACTGATATGTTTCTATTTTAGTCTGATGCCACTGACAAAGAGAACTCAACCAATATACTGGAAATGGACCATTATCACAAACTGAACTGTTTTCCACAGTCACCAAGCTGTGACATCAATTCATAGGAACTTAGGAAGAATGTTGTAATAGGTGTCACTATCTCAAATACCAAATCTCCAAAAGAGATAAAATAAAAATATTAAAGCTACAAAGACCTAAAAGAGATCAAAATCACTTAAGAGTAGAATGATGTACACTTTCCCATTATATTACTTGCTATTGCAGCTGCGCATGCTTTGAGTACCCTACAGAAGAAGAGCATATTTCTTAATATTAATTCAATTAAAAAGAATAGTTATTTTATCTACCAATGCAATAATTCCCATACTGTTTTTATGAGAACTCCATTGAAATAGATGAGATGAGAATTCTAATACTTCATTCGTATTCATGTTGTGATGGGAGTATGGGAAATGCCAAAAAAAAAAAAAAAAAAAAAAAAGGGGAGTACCAATCTGGGTGATGAACAGTGGGAACTCTGTGTTCCTAAGACCGTCACATATCTGTGAAGGTCTAGTAGGAACCCTAATATGTTGGACCTGTTACATAGGATTTAACATAGGATTTATATTTGACTTGGTAGTGAATTATTTGATTTTTTTAAAAGCAGGTTTGCTTGCTTAATTAAGTTTTCCTTAGGCTAATGCTTAAAATTAATTTGCATTTCTGAGTGAATATCCATGGAAAGGATCCCTTTCCAAAGCCTTGGAAATAATGAATGGAAAGGGGAAAAAAAAGGCTGACAGGATTAAAAATTTACAATAGCTAATTCACAAAGTCTATTATCTTCACAAGAATCTGATGTGAATTAAACATGCATGACAAATGCCTTGACTGTTGACTCTGCTATCTGCCCATCTATCATGCTTCTATAATTTTTGCTTCCTTTGTCAACTTAGACATTTTGTTTCTTGTTAATAAGATCAGTGTTTTTGAACACTGTTGTCAATTACTTAATACGATATTTGATTAAGGCAAAGGTCTCAAGGCAAGTGCAGCAACTGTCATAATCAACTCCAGGTGGTGTTGTTTTTAATTAGATAACTTTTAGCTCCAGATTTTGTATGGCTTTTTAGGGATAGGTGGAATTTTCAGGGTCCATCAGAACACCACCCTCCTCTAAACACTTCCTTTCTATCTCCTCTAGCACTCATCTTTTGACAGATTTAATTATCTAATTAAATCCTTTTCCCCTCCATACAAACAACTATAACCTGAATCCAGGTCCATGTTATAGAGACCCCAACTTAGACTATACTCTTCAGGGAATCATATGATCGTAGATTTAGAGCTGACGAGATTTTACGTAGTGTGCCATCCAACCCTTTCATTTTATAGAAAAGAGTACTAAGGCTTATGAAATTGAAGTGTTTTCCAAGGTCTCATATAGCAAGTGGTAAAGCCAGGATTTTGTCTTCAATCCTCTTTCTTTCTTCATCATAGTTCAGTATCTAATACCATCTCCCTCCAGCTAATCGAGGCACTGCTTCTAACAGAGACTTCTATGCCTTTTGTTTGCTAACCTTCTCTAGGTCAGAAGCCCTTGTCCTCCGTTCTTACACCATCCCTTAATTTGCCTCTATGGCTTCTCCTACCCTTTAACCTCCCCACTTTTTTCCTCCCTCAGGAAAAGTTGATCAGTTCTTCCTTTTGCCCCTAGTATTGTACTACTGCCTTTTAATTTTTTTCAGGTTGAATTCTATAATTATATCCTGAGATTCTTTTAATGTGGTCCCATTGAAAGCCACACCCAGGTTCAGGATAGTTTTTGCAATAACTTCTATTCAAATCTAGAGATCATAAATTCTTACCTGATTCCCTCTTTTAGCAGAGCAAGAGATATTTTAAGAGATGTTAATGAAACAGAAAAGAAAACTGGGGGGGTAGGGGAAGTATCTGCACCATGGCAGTCTCCCATGAATTTTCATATAATCAATGGGAGAGAAAATAGTTCTTCTTGAATAATTTGTGCTCCTAGGATTGCATTCCACCGCGAGTGCCTATCTACCTCTGAATCAGCTGCTAGGCTGCAACTTTGCTGAGGTTCTGTAATATAATGGAGTACCATGTACTCTATTGAACTAATTCTTCTATACTTATTTATAGCTGCTAAGCCACTTCATCCTCACAGGGAGTCTTTATAGCTCTTTTGAGAAATAGCCTATGCCTAGGATCATTTTGGCACTTTTATTTTAGGCCCACAGGCTATGCCAGAGTCCTTCAAGTGAAATTTGTATTTTTGGCATTATTTCTCATTAGCAAGAGGTCCAGGTCCTCCTAATATTTGGCTCTGGATAGCAAATTTCCATACAACTCCAACCATATCACTGGTTACTACCAGAGCCATGCAAATTACCACAGAAATTCACTTAGCAACTTTGGAGGGATAGAGATAAGCTTGTGCCCTTTTCTCTGAGTTACTGTAATCTCCAGTCGTTCTGATGAATATGAGGTCACTTCACCCAGATGGCTCTGGAGGAGAAAATAAGACTGGTGACCTTTCATAGCCCTCCCTCACTCAAATCCAAGTCAGTTACAGGTCACATAGATGGGGTGCTTGGGTACATGTGCTTGGGCCCCAATTCTAAAATCACATTTCTCTTTAAAAATCACATTTCTCCCTAGCCTCAAAACACTATCCCAGGCAGTTTCTCTTCAGCCCAAGGACACAGTCGGCCCCAGCAACAACCATTATCTCCCTTCCTAATACAGCAGTCAGCTGCACTTATAGAATTTATTAGTCTGAACTAAGTGAACGGGCTGTGCAGTGGGTCATAACTGACATTTACTACTCACTGACCAATCATATGTATCCTAGACTTATACATACATATACTCCCTTACATTTATCTTGTCTATCAAGATTGATGAGAACAACCTGGTATATCTGAGCTAGCCCTGACTGTTGCTTGATTTAGTGACATTTCAGGCCTAAAACCACACCTCCATGTAGCTCCCCCTTGGGCTATTTCCTGATTAATTTTGGGTAAAATGCCTACGCAGTCGATACCAAAAGTGCATGTTCTTTGAGAACTGACCACTCCTTAACCACTCCCATATCTTACCCCCAAACACCTAGTTAGCATATGTAGCACATCTCACTATAAAATATCCTATGCAAACTTTACCTATACCCCTCTAAAGTTGCAGGATCCCTAAGAACAATTGCCTGCTGAAAAGCGTAATAACCTCAACAATTCTTGAGTCCATGAATTCCTTCCAGGCGTTCTGCCCCTGATACCCTGGTCTTTGTGGGGGTCTCACCACCACCCCCCTTCCAGCCCTCATCAGTGTCATCATTCTCTGATGTCACAGTCATCTTCGAGAATGAAGGACAAGCCACATCTCTCCTCCAGGTCGCTGCCCTTCCTCACATAATAACAGTTCATATTTCCCAGAGTGTTTTACAAGTTTTGTAACACTTCACCAGTTCTTTTGTATATCTTATAAGCTCATTTTCTATACCTGTTTAGAGCTTATTTGCTAATGTTTTCTTTTCCTATATGATTAATTCAGCTTATTTTGCTTACAATAATATATCAATCTATCTTTTGTCTATGTCGATGTGTCTTCTAAAAGAATGAAAATTTTCAGGAGACTAGCTCATGTCTGTTAGTTGACCATATACTTCTTAAGGTATTAGCATGCAGGCAGTCAATACAGCAAATAAATTTTGATGAAGAATGTTATTTGATAAATGTTTAGCTTTTTAAAATAATGAATCATATTGAGATGTTAATAAGAACATTTAAAAAAAACTTGACCTTCTTATCTTGGAAAATTTGTTGCAGCATATTCTGGGCACCCTTTGAGGAAGTGTTGGCTTTTGCTGTTCTAACATAAGAGACCTTAAAAACAGCAGAAGACAGGAGCTTAAGAATTTGTTTATGGAAGAACAATATGCCCAGCAAAAGAGAACTGCAATATTGTTATATTTAGGACAGTCTTCTATGAATAGGGAAAAATACAAGGGGTAGTATGTGAAATATGCAAAGCTATTTAAATCCTTGAACAATTGAAACTGTATCATAATTGTACAGTTATGCAACTTCACAGGTTTAGATCAGAGGAAAGAAATGGTCCAGGAAGAAAAATGGCAGAGAGAGTCCATCTTTAACAGTGGACTTCTGGTTTAATACACAGAGGACCTGATTAGTCTTTCCTCTCAAAAATATGTATATCTTTAAAGGAAAATTAAACCTGCTAATATTTTCTAAGTATCTACTATAGTGGTATCAAATTCTCAAGTTCCTGAGTGCTACTGGAACCAGATTAAATGTAATTGAAAAATATTAAAAAAAAATAAAAAAATACAAGGCAACATAATTTTAGCTTGAGGTTTTTCTAAGTCAGCCTGCAGTCCAGGTTAATTTCTATTTGCTCTACTAAGTATAATGAACTATGCTAATTGCTAAACAATCAAAGATGAATGACATATTTCCCAAGGAACCTGCAACAAACTAGGAAGGATAATGTAAATTAGAACCCTTTATGTACATGAGAGATTAACAAGAAATTTGAAGAAAACCAGCTGATATTTATAAAATAACATTTTGTAGTTTACAAAATATTTTACATGTTACTACATTTTATTCTCACAATGTTATGAAATAGTACAATTATTTTTATTCTCATTTTAAAGATAAGGTTCAGTGTGGTTGAATGACTTGCCCAAAAAGGGAGATATCACTTCTAGCTGGACCCTAGGGAAGATAGTTTTTTAAAAAAATAAATTTTTACTGATATTTTCTGTTTCTTCTATCACCATAGCATCTCATGTTTCTTTTTGACAAATAGGTTTTTTTGGAGAGGAAAAAAAAGCTCAAGTGATAGATACATTGAAAAAACCCCAAAATGTGCAATATGTAATACTTATGGATTCCCACTTCCATGAAAGGGTATGTTGAAGGTGTCCTACATATCTTATGTCTTTTCATGGGAGTCCCACTTGAATTTTATAATTTTCTTACTTATATTTTTGATTTTTTGGTGTGTGGTTGCGTATGTGTGTTTTCATTTATATTGTTGTATAACATGTATATTGTTTTCTTGGTTTTGAATACTTCACTCTGCATCAGTTCATGTAGATCTTCCCCTGCTTCTCCATATTCATCACATACATCATTTCTATGTTTCTGTGTTTTTCTGTGTATGTGATATTTTTCTCACATGTGGCACAATATCTGTTTACTCTTGTCCTTTGATTCTTAATTTACTAGGGGAATGGCTTTTGCTGTTATAATTTATATCTATTCCCTCCATATCTTGAAAGTCAGACTTTTATGGGTGATACAAATACTTTTCCCATTCTGTAGTTCCTCTTCTTTTTTGTCCTTTTTTGGTTAAGAATTCTCCTACTTGCCATAGCTAGAAAATAGTATGTAATCTTGGTTTCAAATTTGTGTGTAGTATACTTTTAGAATCAATTTTGAGATTATTGTATTCTCTGCCTGACTATCAAGTTCCTGAAAACTTTTATCAAAAAGGGAGTTCTTCCCAGGAGGGTTTATCAAATTCTGAGCTACTATTTTGTATTATTTCTGTCTTTAGCTTAATTAATCTGTTTCTCTGAACTATTTTTCTGGGTTTTTTTTTAAACAACTACCAAATGATTTGGATGAGTAATAGTTTAAAGTACAGTAATGCTTGATTCCTCTTCAAAGTGAACTTTGTTATTGTTTTGGCTAGTACTATAAAGAATTCTTTCAATAACACTATCAATATGTTAATTTCTACAACATTGTCATTTTTATTATATTGTCACAACCCAATAGCAGTAAAATTCTTTTAAAATGATTGCTTAATTTTTGTGAAGACTTTTGTAATTGTGTTTTTATAAATGATGTGCATGTGTGTGGGGGGGCAGGTTAACTCCCATATATTTTGTATATGTTATCAGTATGTTGAATGGATTTAAGCTGTTAATTTTCCTCCTGAATTTTGTTAGTTTTAAATAGAAATGGCAATGATTGCTAAGAATTTATTTTATAGCTAGCATTTATATATCATTTTAAGGTTTTCAAAGTGCTTTATTTTATATATGTTAACTTATTTTATGTCCTGCTTCGTGTGTGTGTGTGTGTGTGCGCGTACATGAGTACGTGGGTGTCGTTGTACGTGTATATGTGTTTTGCTGATTCTCTGGGGTTATCCTAAAGTGCAACATCATTTTCTCTACAAATGGAGACAATGTTATACCTTTTTGTTGATGTTCATGCCATTAATTTTGTTCTTATCTTGTTGCTATAGCTAAAATATCTTAAACTGTGTTAAATAATGGTGGAGAGAAGATTATTTCTGTACCTTACCCTTTTTGAACGAGGCAAATTTATAGTGTTTCTCCATTATAAACAATTTAGAAGAGACATCATGTTTTTGGTTATATTAAAATACTCTTCCCTGCATATATTTTTTAAATTAAAATTATTTTTTTGCTGTTGATTTCTCATCTTCAAACATCTCCATTTTCCACTATATCCTTCCCATCTCCTCTTCCAAAAAGTGCTCTTTTTTAAGTGTAGGAATATGTACTGCTCATATGGATTAAACTCGACTACGTTGGTTGTCTAAATGTAGCTCACAGTGAGGAATGAAGAGATATCTCTGGAATCTTGTCCATTGTTCTTCAAGGGAGATATTCATTCCTACATAGAGAGAGCTGGGGAAAAAAGGTTTCAAATTAAAATAACATCTCTCTATACCACAAAATATTGCCTGTCTAGGACAACGATTCTCTTTTAAAATTTAAGCTGTTCCTCTGGTCAGTTCAAGCTACTTCCCTAGGAACAGCTAGATGGCACAGTGGACCGAGTGCCAGTTTTGGAGTCAGGAAGATTTCCTGAACTCATGTCTAGCCCCAGATACTTGCAAGTTGTGTGACATAAAGGGAGTCACTTAACCTTGTTTGCCTCATTTTCTTCATCTATAAAATGAGCTGGAAAAGGAAATGGGAAAACTGATGCAGTATGTTTGCTAAGAAAACACCAAAGGGTTCACAAAGAGTGAGATGTGACTGAAAAATGACTAAACAACTTTCCTAGTCACCTCTAGTCATCTCTTAAAGGAGAAAAGGTACCTCAAGTTTACATCCACAGGGTTTGAGTCTATTCCATCAAATACTAGTTATACAGAAGACCATCAAAAATCATTAATAAACCCATTTATCCAAGCATATAGCAAACAGAAATCAAAGAGGTCATATAGATGGCAGTAAACCACACAAAGCACAGAGTGAATGAATTCTGCCACTGAAGCAAGATATCTCATCTCATATGAGTGGAAGAGGCCAAGGAGAAATTCTCTAAAGTCTTAGGAAGGCAAGCTACATATCAGGTACATATATTGAAAAGCTGGTTTCCCCCTACATTTCTATCTTCCCAAGTCTGTTGTCTCCCCTCCACAGATCTCTTTCTGAAAAGAGTCTGGGACCATGTTTTGTTCTTTGCTGAAGAAGGAATGGAGAGTGCATTCCCTCTTGAATGCTTTCACACCAACTCTACCCATCACAGAGGCATGTATAGCACTGCCATCATTCTCTACACCAATGAGAAGAGGTTTCTGGGTATGTTTGTTTTCCAAATGCTCCAGGCTAACACTTGGGACATACAAGGAAGATTTTTTTTTTTCAAATAGGAAGAAAAAAATTCTACAAAAGTAGACCAGTAAAAGAAAAAGTATGATGTAATTATATGTGGTATTCTATTCACATTATTCCCCAGTTTTCCAAAGAAGCAAAGGGAAGTGTTTTCTTATATACATCTTTTTTGGGGAATAAGTTTGGTAATTTTCATTTTGCATTATTCAATTTATTGAGGTCATGAATTTTATTTATAGATTTTTAAAAAGTACTTGAGTGTCATATCTTGTCAACTTTTTGCATTTGTTTCAATAATCATGTTTTTAATTTTATCAACTATATTATCAATTATACTAATCGTTTTCCTAATGTTGATCAATTCCTGTGAAATGGAGGGTCTAGTACATGCACAGAGTACCTTGAATGGTGCTTTCCCCATGGAGATGAGAATCTGGTGTTGAGAGACTCAGCCTAATATATAAGGAAAGTGCCTAGGAGGAACTCTAGAGCATGCATAGGATTCTGTCACCGGTTCTGGTCTGCTTACCACATAGTGGGAGGCTCTTTGATTGGCCATGAACACATTCAAAAAATTAATTAGTTTTTACCATCTCTCTTGCCTCAGTTCTTTCAGCTGTTCCATTTGTTGTTGGATTCCTTTTTGCTAATGGTTTCTGGTGAGAAACAAAATTGTGAAGGACTTTTCTCCATCCAAATCATGTGCTTAAAGAAATGGTCCTCAGTCCTTTGCCTCCAAATTTGTTCTTTCTGTTTTAGGTAAAGCAGTTTAATGTGAAAGTCTGGAAAGTGAGTCACAGGAATCCTGGAATCAATATCTAAGTCATGTTTTGTAGCCATCCCCTGTAATGATGCCTTGAAGAACAAAAAACGGTCTTTTGAGTTACCTTTGGAATCCCAGATCAATGGTAGTTTCGACAAAAACTCATCTGGAAGCTGTGTCACTTCTGCATGTGAACTTGATGCAATGAGCTAAGTCTGAGTTTGTTTGCCTCAGAGCCTGAAGCAGTGTATGGGAGATGATACTCTTGAGATAATGAGGAAAACCTATGTTTGTTTTGGCTTTATCTTTAAGTAAATATCCTTTGTAAAAGATAATCAATGTGAAGCGGTTAAATAGAATTGGGACTGTAGTCACTGGTTCCTAACAGTGGTGGCAGGGATGTAGAACCAATGCAATATTCACAGCACCAAGGTGGTCATAAATATCCCACGCAATTCTTAATTGTGAAATACAACAGACTCTCCACTTGGAAGACAGAACCAAAATATTTATTCAGACACCAGAAAGTCAAGTCTATCATAATCTATGCACAATAACAATGCAGAGAACAACACTATCCCCAAGACTGCCCCACACTAGGCTTCCCACAAACCAACTCCATTAAACAAATCACAAGCAAGAAAATCCCTTAAAATAAAAATCAAGTTCTTTAACTTACACTAGCCAGCAGCCTGCATCCTTCCTAGTTCTGATTGCTCTCATGACTAACTTCCTCTCAGCTCTGCTCTAACTCTCCCTCTTCCTGTTCCACCTGTTCAGCAAGCTCCTCCCACCCCATGTGACTTAGGCTTCCATATGATTTAAGCAGGTCACATGGACCTATTAATGAATGGGAAAGATCTTCCCATATAAATTACCATTACAGGGGGAAAGGAGAGAGGGAAGGAACAGAGTTGGTAGAGCCTTGAATCAATGATACCAAAGAGATACTTTAGAACTCTCAGGACTTGATGTAGCAGGCCTGTCTTTGGGAAAGAGAATCAGAGTATACTTGTCACACCTGCAATCCCAGTATGAATCCAATTTGGATACTCTGTTGTATCCTTGTGAAAATTTTATTTACAATTTTTACAACAATATTCGTTAGTATTATTGGTTTATAGTTGTCTTTCCCTGCTTTGTCTCGCCCTTATTTACATATCAAGATCCTATTTGTCTCATAAAAAGAGTTTGGTAGTGTACCTTGTTTTCAAACATAGGTACTAATTATTCTTTAAATGTTTTATAGAATTCACTTATAAATCTCTTTGGCCCAGGTAGTGAGTTTTATTTTACACCCTCCCACCTTTTTGCAACCCATTGCTGGCTTACTTGATGTTTCCCTCCTGAGACTGTGTGATTTTATTTTGTTATTTTGGATGTTATATTTTTTGTAGATACTCATCTATTTCCTATGAATTTTTGGTTTTACTGGCACTTGCCATAATATCAACACCAAAACCCACGTGATTATTTCAATAGATACAGAAAAAAGTCTTATACAAAATATAAAATTCAATTTTATTTAAAAAAAAAATACTAAAACTAATATGGACAAGATAGATCCTGGTGTAGAACAGTTTTTGGTAATTCCTTTTATGTCCATTCTGTTTACTGTGACCAAAATTGTCACTGTTAAATCTTTTGAGTAATCTTTTATAACTTTAATATATTATTCAGAGGATGCACCTTGTTACAGGAATAGAGTATGTCAGTGCATTGCTCGCTCAAATCAACATGATCCATAAAGGAAGAGCGTGGTGGGATCTGCTTCTTTTAGTCAATTGTGGGATTGTAAAAATGTGGTCTTCTGGAGAAAAATCTACTACACAATGCCTGTCCTCTTTTCATACCTTCTTCAAAGAATATGACCTTGATATGGGTACAAGTTCTTCTCATAAAGATTTTGGTAGATTTGAGAAAGTAGGCATATGAATACTTATGGCCATAAAAGAGAAATGCATAAATCAGTGTGTGAATTTTTTTAATTACTTATTTTAAACCTTCTTTTCTTTTTAAATAGGTTCCAAATTCTCTCCCTCCCTCTTAACACTACCCACTAAGATGGTAAGCACATGAAATTATGCAAAATATATTTCAATTTACACTCTAAGTTCATCACTTCTCTCCTTGGAGATGAACAGTATTTTTTTCATCATGAGTCCTTTGAAATTTTCTTGAATCATTGTATTGGTCAGAGTAGCCAGGTCATTCACAGTTAATCCTCATTACAATAGTGTTGTTACTGTGCGCAGTGATTTCTCAATTCTTCTCACTTCACTTTGCATCAGTTCATAAATGTCTTGTCATGTTTTCCTGGCTACTCTTCTAGTCATTTCATATAGCACAATAGTATTCATCATAATCATATGTTACAATTTGTTCAGACATTTCTCAATTGAGCATCCTCTCAATGTCCAACTCTTTGCAACCACAAAAAGAACTGCTACAAATAGTTTTTATACATATAGGTCCTTTCCCTTTTCTTTGATCTCGTTTGGATACAGACCTAGTAGAAATATTGCTGGTTTAAAGGGCATGTACACTTTCATAGCCCTTTGGGCACAGTTCCAAATTGTTCTCCAGAATGTTTGACCAGTTCACAACTCCACCTAAAGTGTATTAGTGTACCTATTTTCCCTCATCACCCCTAGCATTTGCCATTTTGAATACATCTTACTGTTGTTTCATATGACTATAACTTTGATTTCTTCTTTTGAAAACTACTTTTTCATATCTCTTAACCATTTATTAATTAGTGAAAATCTCTTGTTTTTATAAATTTGACTCAGTTCTCTATATATTTGAAAAATGAGAACTTTATCAGAGAAACTTGCCATAAAATTTTTGGGTTTACTTTATTGTTCATGGTACCTTATAGTAACATGCAATTTCCCTGATTATCTCTTTTAATTAGGTCTATTTTTGCTTTTGCTTTGTCTGAGGTCATGACTGTTATTCCTGTCATTTTTATTTCAGAAGAAGTATAATAGATTCTTTTCCAGCCCTTTGTTTTAACTCCATGTGTGTCTTCCTGTTTCAAGTGTCTCTCTTTTAAACAAGGTATTGTGGATTCTAATTTTTAACCCATTCTACTGTTTCTGTTTTATGAGCAAGTTAATCCCATTTACATTCACAGTTGTGATTACTATGTATCCTCCATCCTATTTTCTTCCTGTCCCTGTCCTTTCCTGCTTGCTTCTCACAACTGCCTTCCTTAATCTATACTCACTTTTATCATAGTCCACCAAGTATTATCCTCTTTCTCTCCTATCTCTCTATTAGAACTCTATACCCAAACTAATGTGCATATGTATTCTTCCCTCTTTGAACTAATTCCAATGAGAGAGATTTAAGCATTCCCTACTATGCTCCCATTTTCCCATTCTAGTACAAAGCTCTTCTTTCCATGCCATTTTTATGTGAGAAAAATTTCCCCATTTTACCTCTACCTTCTTCCAGTTTATCACTCTTTTTTAGATCATCCCAACACAATTAACTCACATTCATGTCTTTTATCTATATAGACTCCTCCTAATTGCCCTAATGAAAATGTTCTAAGGAGTTACATAAATCATCTTCCCACATAAGAATGTAAAAGTTTAACTTTATTAAATCTCTTAGGATTACTCTTCTCTTGAGTCTTGTGTTTAAATATCAAATTTTCCATTCACCTCTGATTTTTTCATCAAGAATTCTTGGAAGTCTTCTATGTCATTAAATATCTATTTTCCCCCCTAAAGCATTCTACTTAGCTTTACTTGGTAGTTATTCTTGGTTGTAATTCTAGCTCCATTGCCTTATATTCTAAGTCCTCTGCTCCTTTAATGTGGGAACCATTAAATCTTATATGCTCCATGACATGTCAATAGTTTCTTTCTAGCTATTCAAAATATTTTCTCCTTGAGTTAAGACTTCTGAAATTTGGCTATAATATTCCTGGAAGTTTTTATTTGGGGATCTCTTGCAGGATGTGATTGGCTGATTCTTTCAATTTTTATTTCAGATATTAAGGCAAGTTTTCTTTTAAAATTTTTAGAAATGAGGCAGTCAGCGTTAAATGACTCTACTAGGGTCATATCAAGTATCTGAGGACACTATTTTTTGTTAGTTCAACATAGGCATGAGACTTTGCACCATCTATAAAATTCTAACATCTGTTTCTTACTCCAAAACTATACTTTCTAATGTTTTTCTGAAATCTTCTCATATCTATCCTTATCATGGTGAGACCAAAAGAGCCTAGAAACACGGAAGCTACCAAGTATCAAAATACGTTAAACTTGGGGTATCACCGTTATCTGCACAGAATGTCTCTATCTCCTCATCTTTAGCAACAGACTTTGACACTTAAATTATTATTTATCATCATTGTGGTCTTTACAAATGTGTTTCACAAGCATTTCAAAAGGAGATGGCCAAATGTCCTTTGACATATAATTTCTTCATGACTTTGTATTTATGATAAAATCAGTCACACTGGTTCTTTCATTTGTTTCTCTAGGGAGAATTTGTGATACTTGCTTTAATGGCAAATTCTTTTTGCTTTTTCATATCTAATTTTGACCCTCTGTGCCACATTGCTTTCTCTATGACCTCTACCATTCTATGTTCAATATCCCATCCCTAGGACCCTAGATTTTGATTGATGAGCATTTGGTTTCTCTCAGGGTCACTTTCCAGCTGTCCCCATGACATACTGGTACCCACAATGTACAGCTTCTCCCCAGATATTGTGCTAAATGCTGGAGATATAAAGAAAAGCAGAAATAGAGCAAAATAAAACAAACAAAAAACTCATTCCCTGTCTTTGAGGAGTTCATATTCTAATGGGGAAGACACTATGTAAATAAAAGGTAGTTGCAAGGAATATACAGACTAGAGAAGGAGTAATCTCAGAGGGAATCTCAGCCTGAGGATCAGAAAAAAAGACTTCTGTCTATGAGATTTAACTTGAGGATTAAAGGAAGCCAGGGACTTCATAAAGAGGACATGTGCCCTATGACTTGAATCACCATTTTTCTCTGAATGCCTTGTCTAAATCATTACTCCTTGACCATCATTCTCCTATATATCTTATTTCCCCTTATGAAAATATAAATTCCCTGAGGGCAAGGACTATCTTATATTGCTTAATTTTTTACTTGTATTTATAACACTGTTGCATGTATTTGTAACATGGAAATTATTATAGTGCTTGGCACATACTAAGCCCTTAATACATGTTTTTTCATTCATTCATTTTATTCTAGTTTAATTTATAGCAAGAATATCAAGATTTATGTAATTCTGTTTTCTCCAGTAGGATGTTCACTAATTGGGCACTGAACAAGAGTATCAAATTCAGCAGCCAACTGAATGTTTATAAGTAATAGAAGAGTTCTTACTTGTAGCACCCACTACCTCCTTTTATTGCCACTGCCACCATTGGGGTGAAAAGGGTTCATACAAGGCTAAGGGCTATTTTTTTTTCTATGTTGGATATGTTGCTGGGTTGTGTGATTTATAAAGAATTGTCCTTGGAGCCAAGAAGAGCTTGATTCCAGTCCTGTCTCAGATACATAACAGCTATGTGAATCTAACTAAGATACTTTCTAGGCAACTTGAAGCCTTAGCAGACAGAGTGCTGACCTACACTGGTAGAAAGAGGTTCCTTATCTAGGAGCTCCCTTCATTAGGGAAGTCACAGATCTAATACCCTATCCCTAGGGGGTACCATGATGGAATAATATGTCACCAAATGGCAAACCTGTTGTGAAGGAACTCTCTGTACTTCGTGTACCTGGTCCTCAGAGAACCGATAAGGTCTTTTCCAGCATGGTAAAACTTTCCAGATCTCATGTTCCTCTGATTTAACTTTCAAAAAGCCCTGCTTACCTCCATACTATTATGGGGAATTGGAGTAAGATAGAGGTTCTTAACCTGGGGTTCATGAATTTGGTTTTAAAAAATATTTCAGTGGCTATTTTTCAGTATCATTGGTTTCCTTTGCAATTTTATGTATTTTATGTTAGGCATTTAAAATTTATTCTGAGAAGGGGGTATGTAGGTTTCCCCAGCTTGCAAAAGTAGCTCAACATAAAAAATGGTTAATAACTTCTGAAATAAAATCAGTGTAAGAATTTTATTTTACTTAACATCAATTTATTAAAATAGAATTAGAAAAATAAATATCCAGCAAAATAATCATATAGCATATTAAAATGAAACTAAAAGATTTGTGAATTTTCTATGGTTTGGGATTATTTGGGCTGCTCTTTCCATATTCCTACTTTACTGTTTTAGGATTGTATCTTCTCTTCCTTTTCCCTCAATAAATAATTTTTTCTGGTGCAAAGCAGTTTTTTTCCACTTTATTTTTCCACTTTATTTTTCTTTTGTATGGAAGTCAAGTTTCTCACATCATTCTCTTAGCACTGTTTTGCTCTTCTGTCTAAACAAACATCTCTTAGTTCTCAAATGACTCCACAGAAACTTATAGCTGGTTTACACTGATAACAATATAGATGTAGTACTTTAGTATTTATTATCCAAACATTGTATAAATTTGTTTTAACTTTTTTTTTGGTCCTTGCTATTGGTAATTAATATTACCCAGTTCAACTGATATTTATTAAAGTAGAAACTGAATTGGAATCCAGATATTTCTTCTCATCTTGTCAACCCTTAGATAAGATCTTTTTTGACTGTCCTAAATATCTAGCAACTGTGGGTAATTTTAAATACAGATTTATACACATTTCAGCTTAGGCATATCTCAGGAGTTAAAGTAATGACCTAAGGATATGAAGAACTCTTTACTCTAATTCTGACTGTAGAATGTGCAAATCTGAACTTTTCTCTCTTCCCTTTCATCTATGGTTTAGTGCTAATAAAGGTATATAACTCAAAATAATGGTCACCAAGACACAACCAAGGTTTTATTAAAAAAAAAATGAATACATACATATAATTTCCATTTAAATTGTGGTGAATGTAAAATCCAAATTACTACTTTGAGAATCACCCAAGACAAAGAGTGGCAGTATTGATGGAATTATTTTGTGGTTAGTTGGCTAGCCTCAAAAATCAGCAAGACCAGAGTTGAAGTCCTTCTTTTCACACATACTGGCTGTGTTTCTTCTGAGAAGTCATATAATTCTCAATGCCCAAGAAAAACTCTCTAAGATTATAAATTGCAGAATGATTTATCTACCTTTGTAGAGGGCATTCCCTCATCAAGAGCTCAATAAATACACACTCTAGACCCTTCCAAAACATAGTTCATTGAAAAAAAGTTGCCTATTCTTCACACTTATTTCACAAAACCTGTTGAGTATATGTCTGTATGCCCACTCTGTGTTCCTTATTCTGTTCCCTAGGAGCTAACAGAACAAATGTAATCCCTCTGCCTCACAAAAGTCTTTTGAATACTTTGTAGCAGCTATCATGTCCTTCCTTCCCCACTCCTCCAAATCTTCTGTTTTCTAGGCTAAATATTGCTGTGTCTTTCAACCAGTCTTGATGATACAGGCTCAAGATGCTTCATCATACTTGTGATCCTCCTATGGACACACTTCAACTTAATGTCCTCCTGCCAAGGAAGTGCCAATAAGTGAACACAAAATTTCAGATGTGACTTGTCCAGGACAGAATACAGAGGGGACAATCAGATTTTTTATTACTAGAAACAAACTGCTTAAAATTGCCTTATGTGTCCACTTCTATGGACATATGAAACTTGAATTCCACTTAAAACTCTCATATAATTTTCAGACCAACTGGTGCCTAACTATGCACTTGTGAAATAAAATTTTTGAGCTCACACATAGGACATTAGGTTGACCCCTACTGAATTTCATTTTAATAGACTGCCTCCCATGCTGTAGTCCAAGGCTTTCTAAGCTGTGGGGTCCATGAGCTTTAAAAAAAAAATAAAGAAAAATCCAATTAGCTTTCTTTGCAATTCTACACATATTATTCCATGCATTTAAAAACATTATTCTGAGATGGGTTTCATCAGATTGCCAAAGGGGTCGATAACACAAAAATGTTTCAGAATTCCTGTGCTAATCTTCAAGATCTTTTACGAACACAAATCTGTCATCCAATGTGATAGATATCTCTCCCAACTTCGTATCATGTCAAATTTTATAAGCATACCATTTATAACTTTACTCAGGTCATCAATAAACGTAAAATAACAGATAGTAGGGGGCACTTTGCTAGAGATTGTCTGCCAAGCTGACATGTAACCTTTAATTATTTTCTTATCTACTTGTACATCTCTACATCTTTCCTCTGTGAGAATAGTGCATGACATTCTTTTGAATACTTAGCTAAAGTTTAGTTAAACTTTATCTCTGACATTTCTTTAATCTGCCAGTTCAGCCACCATGTACAAAAGGAAACAAGTTTAGTCTGGCAAGACCTCTTCTTAATGAATCCATGTTGGGTTTTTCCAGATGTTCACTAATTACTTTTTTCAAGATGCATTCTGTATCATTTTCCCGGAAATGGAAGGCAAGCTCATTGGCCTATAGTTTGTGGTCTCTGTTCTCTTCCTTCTTTTGAAGCTCAGGAAAATATTCATTCATTTCCACGACTGAGGTGGTGCTCCCATCCTATACAGTCTTTCAAAGACCTCTAATATTGACTAAAAAATCTCATCTGACTTAACCAAAAAAAAAAAGAGAGAAAGAAAATGAAAGGAAAGGAAAGAGAGAAAGAAGGAAAGAAAGAAAGAAAGAAAGAAAGAAAGAAAGAAAGAAAGAAAGAAAGAAAAGAGAAAAAAGAAGGGAAAAGGGCCTACTTGTCCAAAAATATTAATAGCAGCTCTTTTTGTGGTGGTTGAGCATTGCAAAATGAAGAGATGCCCATCAACTGGGGAATAGCTAAACTACCTGTGGTATATGATTTTAAAGGAATGTTATTGTGCTGTAAAAAATGACAAACAGGATGATTAAAAAAAACAAAACATGGAAAGACTTACATGAACTGATGCAAAGTGAAGTGAGTAGAACCAGAAGAAAATAGTGTACAATGAAGAACTATGAATAACTTAGCTATTCTCATCAATATAAAAATCCAAGACAATTCCAAAGTACTAATGATGAAGTATACTATCTGCTCTCAGAAAAAGACCTGATTCTGTCTGAATACAGACGGAAGTATGCCATTTTTCATTTTTTTCTTTCATTCCTTTTCTTTTATTCAAATTTTCTTGCACATAATGACTAATATGGAAATGTTTTACAATATTGCACAAATATAGTCTATATCTGCTTACCATCTTTGAGGGGTAGTAAGAAGAGAGGGAGGTATAGAATTTGGAACTCAAAAAAAAATCCCAACTGTTATAAAATTGTTTTAACATGTAATTGAGGAAAAATATTTTTTAAAAATCTCATCTGCCATTTTCCCCCCAGTACCTGAGGATGTAGTTGTAGCCTTGGGCAGAGGAAAACCTGGGTCCAAATCATTGGGGCAGTAGGACAGCAAGAAACACAATGTGGCAGGAAAAGAAACTGTTATTTAACGACCTTCTGCCTTCAGCTCTCCTCTGATCTCTCTTTCTCAGATCTAGTTCCTCTAGGCTTACCTTGAAGTGGGGGAGGCTAACCTCCTCAGCTCTGAGAAAGTGCTCAATCAGGCAGCAGCTAAAAACAGTAGGAAGATCTAGATCTTAGATCCATCCTAGATCCCTTCTTGCCTTCAGCTCTGTGGCTCCATTTCCCAGTCTCAGTTCCTACACTCCAATTCTCCTACCTCTTATTGCTTTCCAGGTAACAATTAAATTTGGTTGGATTCTGTGGAAACCTCTGTTTCCAACATCCACATCAGTCACACAAGGAGGAAAAAGGTCTCTACTCACAAACAGTCGTAAGTGCTAAATGGCTGTTTGACATCATTTTCTCTATTTCAATTTTATGGAAAATTCCCTTCTCCATTCTTTTTACTTCCAAAGATGGCATGATCCCACCTTGGAAGTCCTACTTTCTTGCCACGAGAAAGGGGGAGCCAAAACAGTGAAAATGATTTTTGTGCTAACAAAAAAACCCCCCAAACTTTTATTGAATGGAGATAAATTCACAGTTCCAGTGGCAGTTAAATGCAAATTATCAGTCTGTACATTAGGGGTTCTTAATCTTTTTTGTGTCAAAGACCCTTTCAGTAGTCTGGTGAAGCCCATGGACCCTTTAATGCATACAATGAAATACACAGAATTATGAAAGAAACTGGTAATGTTGAATGGTTCCCAAAAATACTTTTTAAAAGGTGAAGGACCCGAGGTTAAAAACTCAAGCATATAGGAGAATATTCTGGTGTCACTAACTGCATCCAATTGGAGCAGGCCTGCACGATATATGGCCCCAAGGGACCTGTCAATGGATTTCTGGCTTCTGTGGAAAAATGTAGGGTTACCACTGTGCACACTCCTGTTTGTCTCATGACTCACAGCAACCAACATTGTCAATCTGTCTCTAGTCTAGCTTGTCTACACTCACCAGCCCACCTGAAGTTTATAAATTGTGCAGGCTTCCAAGAGTCTAACAGTGGTAGCTTCCTTTAGGTTAACTTGCCCCTGAGTAGGCTACTTGGAATCACATACCTCTCTAGGCAGTTTTTACAGAGGGAGTGGTTCTTTTCTGTAGTAATTCTGTTCACTATCGACTGAACTCAGACAAGTTTTACCATTTTAGCTAAAGCCCGAGACGTTTTTCTTCAAAACTGTCTTTCTTATTCTGAAAATTCCCTGTCTCCCTACAGTAGCTCCTCTGGTGATTTGAAATCATGAATGAATGAACACAATTCATTAAGCATTTACCATGTTCTAAACACTATGCTAACTGCTGGATTTTGTAGGCCAGGTTTCAAGCAAATTCAAGGTTTGAAATGAGATAAGTTTTCCCAGAGCACAATTAAAACCAACTTTACTAAGTAAGAATTAAAAGAATCAATTAAAAAAGGTATAAAGTTAAAAGAACATCACTTTAGTTCTTTCTTGAAGAATCAATGCATCAAATAGGAAAACATTCCTCTGAAAGCAGCAGGACAGGTAAAATAAAGCTGTTGATTTCAACTTCTGTTGGCTTTGTTTTTTTTATATCTGAGCTGGGAAAGGAAGTAAAATAATTTACCCTCTTAAAGGACCTGTTGAGCCTGCTTAAAACCAACCTACACAAAATGGATGTTGCTCCTACCACACTGGAGATACAAATATTAAAATGAAGCAGTCACTAATCCTCAGGGATCTTACATTCCAACAGAAATTGAGGAGCAGTGATCAGCGGGGATTGTTGGGCCTAGTATGATTAGACTTTTATTAAGGGAATTTGTTTTGTGAAGTTTGGTCTGCACTTGAGGACTCACATGTGGCATGGAGGTCACAGCTTCCCTAATCCTGGAAGACACCTATATAGTAAATGGAAAATTAAGGTGGTTTGATGACATGCCCTTTCCATAGGCAATGTGAGTTTTGAATTGATTACATCTCTCTGAGCAAGAGGTGGAAAATGGGAGTGGGGATTGGAAGGGGTGGTGCGTGTGTAATGTCACAGTGGAAAATGGTCTCAGATGAAAATGAGGACACTCAGTTCAGGAAGTTCAGGGCTGAGTGGGTTGGTTCTTGCATATGATTAGCTAAGTGTTCTCTTACTATCTCCTCATTTATCTTGTTCTCCATTTTTGGTTTGTCATTTCCATGCCAAGCTCATTCTCCTTGGCAAGGAAAACAAGCAAAATTAGAATTCGGTAGCTCTATCTCTTTCTGTTGTCAGTTATTATCTCAAAACTACTTAAAGCAGTGATTTTCTCCCTTATTTAATGCTCTGGTTAAATTAAGCTCAATAGCTTAAACCTCCAACCCCTTTTATCTATTCTCTTCAGGTTTCTTCTAGAGGCTCAGCTTATTTGGGAATTTAGCTCTTCTGATTCTATTTTTTAAAAATAGTAGACATATTCTTATACTAATCTTCTGTCTGACTTCAGTTCCTTTGTTTCTATTGATCTTTAAAAATTCAGTTTGTTGGGGGAGGAGCCAAGATGGCGGAGTAGAAAGACTCATGTATGCTAGCTCCGAACCCACAGCCCATAAATTTCCTGTAAAAAGAACTCCCCACAAATTCTGGAGCAGTGGGAGCCATGCAGCAACTCAGTGGAGGAGATTTCCATTCCAGAGAGCCCTGAAAAACCAAAGGTCCATCACGCACTGGACAGAGGAGCCCAGCCCTGGCTGTGAGGCCCGGAGAGGAGCATATCCGAGCAAGCTTCAGGGACAGAAGGACCCTCCACCCACAGGCGCTACAGGTCAGTGAGAGAGACTTCTAGGCTGGCCAAGAGAGGAGTGGGGTGTATCCATAACTCAGGCCCCCTCGGGAGGCAGCAGCAGAGGCAGCAGCAGAGGCAGCCGCGGCCAGGAGCTCCTGGAGCAGACAGGAGCTCCGCTCCATTACTGAAGGTCTCCACTTAAACCCTCTGAGGGAACTGAGCCTGGGAGGCAGCCCTGCTACCACCTGAGCACCAGAACTTAAGCTCACATTGAATAGCAGTCGTGCCCGCCACTGAAAGCTCCGAGGCTGGGGAGCAGCATTTGAATCTCAGACCCCAAGCACTAGCTGGGCAGATCTAGGCGGGGGTGGAGAGGAATCTCAGAAGTCAAATAACTGGCTGGGAAAATGCCCAGAAAAAGGAAGAAAAATAAGACCATGGAAGGCTACTTTCTTGGGGAATAGATGTTTCCCCCTTTCATTTCTGATGAGGAAGTACAATGCTTACCATCAGGGAAAGACATAGAAGTCAAGGTCTCTATATCCCAAACATCTGAAATAGATATCCAATGGGCTCAGGCCATGGAAGAGCTCAGAAAGGATTTTGAAAAGCAAGTTAGACAGGTGGAGGAAAAACTGGGAAGAGAAATGAGAGAGATGCAAGAAAAGCATGAAAAACGGGTCAATACCCTGCTAAAGGAGACCCAAAAAAATGCTAAAGAAAATAACACCTTGAAAAATAGGCTCACTCAATTGGCAAAAGAAGTTCAAAAAGCCAATGAGGAGAAGAATGCTTTCAAAAACAGAATTAGCCAAATGGAAAAAGAGGTTCAAAAGCTCACTGAAGAAAATAGTTCTCTCAAGATTAGAATGGAACAGATGGAGGCTAATGACTTTCTGAGAAACAAAGAAATCACCAAACAAAACCAAAAGAATGAAAAAATGGAAGACAATGTGAAATATCTCATGGGAAAAACAACTGACCTGGAAAATAGATCCAGGAGAGACAATTTAAAAATTATGGGACTACCTGAAAGCCATGATCAAAAAAAGAGCCTAGACATCATCTTTCATGAAATTATCAAGCAAAACTGCCCTGAGATTCTAGAAAAGAGGGTAAAATAAGTATTGAAGGAATTCATCGATCACTGCTTGAAAGAGATCCCAGAAGAGAAACTCCTAGGAACATTGTGGCCAAATTCCAGAATTCCCAGGTCAAGGAGAAAATCTTGCAAGCAGCTAGAAAGAAACAATTCCAGTATTGTGGAAATACAATCAGGATAACACAAGATCTAACAGCTTCTACATTAAGGGATCGAAGGGCGTGGAATAGGATATTCCAGAAGGCAAAGGAACTAGGACTCAAACCAAGTCACCTACCCAGCAAAACTGAGTATAATACTTCAGGGGAAAATATAGTCTTTCAATGAAATAGAGGACTTTCAAGCATTCTTGATGAAAAGACCAGAGCTGAAAAGAAAATTTGACTTTCAAACACAAGAATGAGAAGAAGCATGAAAAAGTAAACAGCAAAGAGAAGTCATAAGGGACTTACCAAAGGTGAACTGTTTACATTCCTACATGGAAAGACAATATTTGTAACTCTTAAAACTTTTCAGTATCTGGGTAGTTGGTGGGACCACACACACACATACACATATACACACATGCACGCACACACAGAGACAGAGAGCACAGAGTGAATTGAATAGGATGGGACCATATCTTAAAAGAAATTAAGGTAAATGGTGAGAGAGAAATGTAGTGGGAGGAGAGAGGGTGAAATGGAATGGGGTAAATTATCTCTCATTCAAGAGGCAAGCAGGAGGCTTTTTAGTGGAGGGAAAAAGAGGAGAGCTGAGAAAAAAAACATGAAGTTTACCCTCATCACATTCGACTAAAGAAAGGAATAAAATGCACACTCATTTTGGTATGGAAACCTATCTTACAATACAGGAAAGTGGGGGAGAAGGAGACAAGCAGGGTGGGGGGGGATGATGGAAGGGAGGGCAATGGGAGGAGGGAGCAATTTGAAGTCAACACTCTTGGGGAGGGACAGGATCAAAAGGCAGAATAGAAACAATGAGGGGCAGGATAGGATGGAGGGAAATACAGTTAGTCTTACACAACACAACTATTATCAAAGTCATTTGCAAAACTACATGGATATTGCCTATGTTGAATTGCCTGCCTTCCCAAGGGGAATGGGTGGGGAGGGAGGGATGGGGAGAATTTGGAACTCAAAGTTTTAGGAACAACTGTTGAGTATTGTTCTTGCTACTAGGAAATGAGAAATACAGTTAATGGGGAATAGAAAGTCATCTGGCCCTACAGGACAAAAGAGAAGATGGGGACAAGAGAAGGGAGGAATGATAGAAGAGAGGGCAGATTGGTGATAGGGAAAATTAGAATGCTCAGTGTATTGGGTGGGAGGAGGGGATAAATGGGGAGAATATCTGGAACCCCAAATTTTGTGAAAATAAATGTAAAAAGTTAAATAAATAAATTTATATTAAAAAAAAAGTATATTGCAGGTTTTCACAATCCTGAATATTTACTAGCATGGCTCTGGTTATAGGGAATACTATTTTAAGAGAAAGAAAAGACAGATGAGGAAGTTCACATCGGAGAGTCTCAATTTTCTGAATTCAGTGAAAAAAATTCCTGCTCTGTGCAGCTCATTCCATAAAATGCAAGACAAGGTTGTATGTCAAGAACAAGCATTCTTAACTATTTTTTGTGTGTGTGTGTCATGGGCCCTTTTGACAATCTGGTGAAGTCTGTGGATGCCATGTCAAAATAATGCTTTTAAGGACATAATATAAAATACATAGGATTATGAAGGAAATCAGTGATTCTGATCACGTTAAAAAAAAAATAACTCCCGGACCGTGGGTTAAGATGAAATGCTGTACACTAAGGTTTTTCCATTTAATACCCTAGATCAAAACACTAATCACCAAGACATTAAAATACGTCTTAGTTGAAAGGGCCAAAGCAATGACCACCACAGTCAAGGGAGCAGCACAGCCTTTTGTGGACTTGTTTGCCCTCTACCGATCATCAGCAATACTGCTACCTATTAAAGACTGGTTCAGTACCCTGAATTTTACTAGGGAGAACAGCTTGACTAGTTTGCCACCTGGTGGCTACTGCGGATGTTACACGCTGATATTTTTAAAGCTCCTTGACTCAATTTTTACCTTATGTGACAGAACATAGAGATTAAACACTCCAAGCAAATACCTTATAGGCATTTACTACCACATGTGTGTCTAGCACATAAACAAGTAATAATTAATGTGTTTGTTACACAGGAGACCAAATACTTTCAAGAAATTTTCAAGAAGACTTCCTTGGGATCTTCAAGGAATACATACATATATGTGCACACACATATACATAAGTACACGTTCATGTATACATGTGTGCTATAGAACACATACATGTATATAAAACATACATAAATGGTAAGGCACATGCACACATGTACATATATACGTGTACATGTGTATATATATAATACATACAACATACGTGAATATGTAATGGGAGTCTGGAGCATTGCAAGATGCCTGAGAGAGTCATATGAAACATGCACAAACCCACTTTCATAATGTTCTTTACAGTGCTCAGTATCATCTTTTTTAAAAAGCTTCTACCCAGAAATATTTATTTCAAAGTACAAATACAAATTTACAAACTTATTCCCCCAACACGTGGGAGTCACAATATCTCTCCTCCCCTTCTTGCACCACCTCTCTCTAGGGAAAGGAAGGAGATAAAATTCACAACTTAGCTCAGTTTCCATAGAGCACAGTCCAGGTTCCAAATCCAAAATTTGCATTGGTCTCAAGTCAAGAAGCACCCTGGCTTCTCGGAGCTGCAGCATCCTACAGCAGTCCTCCATGATTCCAACTCCCAGTCCAATAGGGATCACCTCCAGTACCTGAAAGTGAAGAGGACAAACTAAACAGAACAGAGACAAATATGGTCAAGTCCATCTCTGGGAAGGGGAAAGTATCAAAAAGAGGGGACAAGGGGAAGAAAGTCCTTCCCCTTCTTACAAGTTCAGTTAATGGCACCTTGCTGAGGATGCCCTGGTACCTTCACCCTTTGGACACAGTCAAAAGAATCACTTGAAAACAGCACAGCAGAAAAATTTATAGTATCATTTAAAAAGCATTTTTTTCTGTTTAATAACTCAAAACTAACATTCACTTCTCTTGAAGTATAGAATAATCTTTCAATTACAATGACAACTGATATTTATATAATGCTTTAAGATTTGCAAAGCAATGTATATTATATTTGGAGAGAAAATGAGAGTACATGTTACACATTTCATATGTCAAATGAGATTGTAATGTAATATAATCTCATTTGATCTCCATAACAATGCTATTACTATCTCCATTTTACAGATAAGGGACCTTTGACTAGGAAAGGTTAAATGACTTGTTTGTCTTAAATGTCCAAGGCAAGATTTCAACAATGATCTCCCTGACTGAATCCATTACTCTATTCACTATGCTACCTACTTGTCAATATACTTTTAAGTATAGTGTATTCTTTCAACAGTGAGCTTGATGTGGCAGTAGATGCAGAGCTGGACTCACAGTCAGAATGACAAAGATTCAATTTCTGTTTTTGACACCCATGATTATGTGAAACCTTCTTATGGACTTCAGTGGTTCAAACAACTCTAGGATTATCAATTGTAGAGAAGATCATCAATTATAGCACTCTGAACTTCTTTGCTTGGCTTTTGGAAGTAGCCTCCCTGTAGTTGGATGTTTTTTCCCAGAATCTTGATTTAAGGAGGGTTCAGTCATATTTTCTTTCCTCAACAGGCTGTACCATGCATCTGAAGGGGGTATTTTCATCCATTCCCTTCCTCTTTTCAACTTCCTTTTGTTTTGTCTTTCCTCATTAGAATGTAAGTTCCCTGAGGATAAAGACTGCCTTTCTTTTTGCTTATATTTGTGTTCTCAACATTTAACACAGGGTCTACCTGGAGAGAAATAAAAGAAATTTATAAAGACCTGATCAACAGTGTCAAACATATTAGATAGGTCAAGAAGACCTTAGCACTCTTAGAATGAAAAATCACTGGGGATTTTGGGAAAAGCAATTGAGTGATAAGGTCAAAAATTAGATTGCAAAGCATTGAGGAGTAAATGAAACAAAAAGAAGCAGAAGCAGAAGGCATAGCTAACATTTTTTAAAAAGTAGTTTAAGAAAGAAAAAGAGAGATATAGGATGATAACTTTAGGGGATGGTGGAGTCTAGTGAAGCATTTTTTTTTTATGGTTGAGAGAGAATTAAGAGTGTTTGAAGTTAAGGGAGAAAGGTCAGCAGTAGGGAGAGGTTGAAGATTTAAGAGGAGAGAGGGATGATTTAAGAGGAGGTTGCAATCTGCTAAAGACAGGAGTAGATGCAATTGACTGCATATGGAGAGGACTTGGCCTTGGAAAGGAGAAGAGTCTTCTCTATCAGTCTGGAAGAAAGAGAGAACTGGAGACGATATCAAGAGAATTTGACATGAAGAGAATTGGAGAAGAAGGAGTTCACATCACATGGTCTTCCGTTATCTTGGTAAAATAAGAGACAAGATGGTTTGAGGAAGAAGAAGTTTGGAATAAATTAGGTGTAGAAAGAGATAGGAAACAAATAGGGAGGACTGCAAAGATTTCTTGGCTGAAGTGAAGACCCAAGGCATCTAATAGATCATTTTCTTTAAACTCCTCTTGTGTAGCATAAGAGAAAATGAAATATCTACAAATAATGTGAATTTGAATAATGTTATAGGATTTATTGCTTACACTGATCAGACCTAGTTATATTTACTTATCTATGTAAATGGTATCTTTTTCTAAGTAGACTGTAAATTCCTTATATGATGATTTCAAACATTCAGGATACTGAGTTTCTGACAGTTTCTGAGTAATTTAATCATTTTAGTGGTAAGGTCAGCAGGTTATTAATAAAAGGATGATCATTTAGTCTTCCTTCTTAGACCAAAGACAATCATGGTGGCAGTGTTCACAGTTTAAATAGTAGGTGTTTCATGAGGAGACATCAGTCATCCTTTAACAGAGAAATTATCTCTGTACTCTCAGTCTCGGACTTTCTAGACAAAAGGATCTGTCTCCATCCAAGTTTGAATAGAATACAATGGGCTTCCGAGCCTTAGATTAAATGCCTTGTAAGGAAGGGTGGGGTCTGACCAAGGTCAGGAGAGTTAATTTAATCTCATTATTAGTAAAGTTCTTCAAGAGACTGAACTTTTAAAATCAAGTCTTTGGATGAAAGGGAAAGCTCTGAATCTTTCCCAAAATACTAAGAATATTTGCAAAGCACTTAGCATAGTACTAGATACATAGTAAGTACTTAAGAAACGTATTATATAAATTACATTATTATTGCATTACATTATTATCATATTATCATATATATACAACAAATTATATTTAATAAATGTAAGTATTTAATAAATGTAAGTACTTAATAAATGCTTATGCCCTTCATTTCTTCTTTCTCTATTCCAAAGGGGCCTGGAGTGAAGAAGACATCTTTCTTCTGGCCTAAGGCACTAGCTATGACTGAAGGAATAAGTTTTAAGTAGCCTATAAAAGGGAAAAATTGATGGAACAAAATAAATATATTCAAGAATTTGAAAGATATCTGTCATGTTGGAATGGGCTTGAACCAACAGAAGAGAATCAACTGTTAAATTTTCAATGTGAGCATTTTACAATTCAAACATTTCCAAGTGCTACAAATCAGGGCTTGATTCTGTTGACCATCTGGACTTAAGGAAGTGATAGAAAAAATGCTAAAGATGGAGGTTAAATTTTAAAGTGTGCTATGTATGTATGGTCCCACATGTCTTAAGACCCAATTGTTAAAAATTCACAAGCATATCCCTAATTCTAATCCTTAGAAGAGGGATTGGACTTGTATGGTTGAGTCTCAGAACTAAGAGTAATGGGTAAAAGCTATAGACAGATTCATTTGGACCTAGAGCAAAGAAAAAGTTGCCCTCTATTTGAACTATTGCAACATAGAATGGTTTGTACCTACAGGTTGTATGGTTTTTTAAATTAATTAATTAATTTTCAGTTTTTGACTGTCATTTTCACAAGATTTTGAGTTCCCAATTTTCCATCTCTCTCCTCCCTCACCCCAAGACACTATGCATTCTGATTGTCCCTTCCCCCACTTTGCCATACCTCTTCTGTCATATCTCTCCTTTCCATTTTTCCCATCTTCTCTCTTTTCTTGTAGGGCAAGATAGATTTCTATACCATATTACCTTATATTCTCATTTCCCAGTTGCATGCAAAAACATTTCTCAACATTCATTCTTAAAACTTTGAATTCCAACTTCTCTCTCTTCTTTCCTATCCACCCATTCCCACTGAGGAGGCAAATAATTAAATATAAGCTATATATGTGTAATTATGCAAAAGATTTCCATAACAGTCATGTTGTAAAAGACTAACTATATTTCCCTCCATCCTATTCTGCCCCCCATTTGTTCTATTCTGTCTTTTGACCTTGCCCCTCCCCAAAAGTGTTCACTTCTAATTATTCCCTCTTCCTGTTTGCCTTCCATTCTATCATCTCCCCATACCCCACTTATCCCCTTCTCCCCCACTTTCCTGTGGTGTAAGATAGATTTTCATACCAAACTGCATGCTATTCCCTTCTTAAGACAAATGTGATGTGAGTAAACTTCACTTTTTGTGTCTTACCTCTCCCCCTTTTGCCTCCTGATAAAGATTTCTCTTGTTTCTTTTATGAGAGATAATTTTCCCCATTCCATTTCTCCCTTTCTCTTCACAATATATGCCTCTATCACCCCTTAATTTTATATTTTTTTCGATATCATTCCCTCCTATTCAGCTCACCCTGTACCCCCTGTCTATATGTATATAGTCCCTTCAACTACCCAAATACTGGGAAAAGTCTCAAGAGTTACAAATATTAAATTTCCATGTATGAATGTAAATGAAATGTAAGTCCCTTATGATTTCTCTTTCCTGTTTACCTTTTCATGCTTCTCTTGATTCTTCTGTTTTAAAGTCACATTTTCACTTCAGCACTGGTCTTTTCATCAAAAATGCTTGAAAGTATTCTGCTTCATTGAATGACCATTTCCCCCCCTGAAGTATTATAGTCAGTTTTGCTGGATAGGTGATTCTTGGTTTTAATCCTAGTTCCTTTGACTTGTGGAATATCCTATTCCAAGCACTTTGATTCCTTAATGTAGAAACTGCTTGATCTTGTACTATCCTGATTGTATTTCCACAATACTCAAATAGTTTCTTTCTGGCCACTTCTTGACCTGGGAACTCTGGAATTTCACCACAAGGTTCCTAGGAGTTTTTCTTTTCAAATCTCTTTCAGGAAGTTATCAGTGGATTTTTTCAATATTTATTTTGCTCTCTGGTTCTAGGACAGGAGGGCAGTTTTCCTTGATAATTTCATGAAAGATGATTCTTGGTTCTATTTTTGATCATGGCTTTCAGGTAGCCCCATAATGTTTAAATTGCCTCTCCTCAATCTATTTTCCAGGCCAGTTGTTCTTTAATTAGATATTTCACATTGTCATATATTCTTTCATTCTTTTGGTTTTGTTTTGTAATTTCTTGGTTTCTCATGAAGTTATTAGCTTCCATCTGTTCCATTCTCATTTTTAAAGAACCATTTTCTTCAGTGAGCTTTTGAATTTCCTTTTCCATTTGGTTAATTCTGCTTTTTGACTCATTCTTCTCTTCATTGACTTTTTGGACCTATTTTGCCATTTAGTTTAAACTATTTTTAAAGGTGTTATTTTCTTTAGCATTTTGTAGGTCCCCTTTAGCGAGTTGTTGAGTCACTTTTCATGATTTTTTTTTAGAAGGCAAAAAGGAATTTATTACAGTCTCATGACAAGGGTCACTTCCTGCAAGACCATGGGTGGTGTCAGCAAGGGAGTGCCTTTTCATGATTTTCTTGCATCACTCTCATTTCTCTTCCCAATTTTTCTTCCACCTCTCTTATCTGATTTTCAAAATCCTTTCTGAGCTCTTCCATGGCCTGAGACCATTGTATATTTATTTTGGGGGGTTTGGATGCAGAAGCCATGACTTTGATGTCTTCTGATCATATAGGTTCTATGTTTTTTCCCAAGTATATTGTAGAGGGAAGTCTTCAGGTACTCATTGGACTAGATGACTTCTGTTGTCCCTTCCAACTACGACAAGAGAGTCAAAACAGTTAATGTGATTTATGTGAGCAGCAGCAGCAGAAACTATGTTCACCCTTCACTTTCGAGGAGGACCATGACATCAGAGAAATGATGACATGACTTGCACTTGACTCTGAAGGTCACCAGATTAACTTTCTCCTTCTGAGTCATCTGGATCCAGGGACCAGATGTTCATGAGGATGACTGAAGATGGCCCAGGATGCAATGGGAGACGTTGGCCTTTAGGCTAACCTAATACCTTTTCAGGTATTCACTTAAAGTGAGGTAATGCCTATTCAGTGAATAGTCCTCTTTAAAAAGTAGTCAGAGGGATGGCCCCTTTAATAGAAAAAGAAGAAAATAAATAGATAAATCATGCTGGGAGGGGCAGGATCCTCAGGGTTGGTGTTTGGAAGAAAAACTGTTACTATTGACATTCACTCTAAGCCAGGAGAGTCCAAAAACAGCCATGGAGTGGAGGTTGGGCAGGGAACCATTGTTCAATCCATGGACTTCAGAATGTACTGAGTCTAAGGTTTTAGGGGAGACAGAGAGAAGGAAAGAGAGAAGGAAAGGAAAGGAATCTAGCCAATGAGCTTCTTCCCATCAGGACTTAACTTCTTTTGGACAAGAGAAGGAAGAGGAGAGAGCTAGTTTGAGAGAGGATGTTAGACACCTCAGTCTACTCACAGGTTTCATCCTTTGTTTTCAAAGAGGACCATGACACTAGAGAAACGGTGACATGATTTGCATTTGACTTTGTTTTCAGCAGCAGCAACCAACTAAATGGCCAAGTGGATAAAGAATGGGACTTGAAGTCAAGAAGATTCAAGTCCAGACCTGGCCTCAGACACTAGCTTTGTGATCCTGGTCAAGTCCCTTAGTCCTCTTTGCCAAATGGGGTTACAAAGTTATGACTGAACAACAACAATAGTAGTAGTATACAGAATACAGTAGTATACAGAACATGGGAGGTAATGATGTGGGGTTGGGGTGTTGGGAACCCTGAAATGAAAGAGTATGGGGGTGTTGCCTCAAAAGAATTAGACCACTTAAGCCTTTTTTCAGTAAAGAGTAGAGAGGTGGTGCCTAACACCAATTAGGCGGCCAAGATTCCTGGTAAATCTGGGTATTATAAGGTCAAATGAGATTCTAAAAATCTGTGCAATTTAACAAGAGTAAAATTAATACTTATATACAAGAAAAGACTATGAGCTGATCTAAATGGGATTAAGGAGTGATAAATAGCCTGAAGTGGGGGTGGGGCAACAGAGAAATTGTGTGAATGGGATTAGGAATGGCAGATAGCCTAGGGCTATTCAGGTGCAGACAATGAAAGGAATTGAGTGGTTGGAGCGAAAGGGCAGTTAAAAGAATTATTGAGTATCTAGGAAGACTGGGATGGACCAGATGCCTCATGTGAAATACCAGTTTAAGAAAGTTCAGGGGCTTTTTTTAGGGGTACAATTCCCAAACACATGGTCTTTTCCTTTTAGGAGTCTAGGTCCCATAAATCTGTAAGTAATAGTCTGGTCACCCTTGTCTGATCATATTCAGATGTTAGCAATGTGGGTTATCATATTTCAAAGGGAAGAGGTGATGTTGTATCCAGCAGAGGTGTTAAGTATGCAGCCTGCTAAATGAGTTCCTTCCACAACATTCCCAAGTATGGCTTGAACTAGATTAAAATGTAGTTCCTATTTGATTTTAATATCCTTGTTATTCAGTCATTTCAGTTATTTTTTTCTTGGCAAAAATACTGGAGTGGTTTCCCATTTCCTTCTCCATTTTACAATGAGGAAACTGAAGTAAACAGGTTTAAATGACTTGCCCAGGGTCACACAGCTAGTAAGTATCTGAGGTCAAATTTGAACTCAGTAAGATGAGTCTTCCTGACTCTAGACCTGGCACTGTATCCACTATGACATATTGTCTATATTAATAATAAAGAAATATGGGGGGGGGGGGGTGGAGCCAAGATGGCAGAGTAGAAAGATGGACCTATTCCTGCTCTTCCTCCAAAGCCCTTAAAATACCTGTAAAAAAATGACTCTAAACAAATTCTAGAGCAGCAGAAGACAGAAAATGAGAGAGTGAAGAGAATTCAGGGCAAAGTAGCCTGTAAGACCAACAAGGAGATATATCACATGAGGTTTAGAGTGGAGCACAGCACACAGAGCCCAGTATAGCCTTGGACATGTGGCACTGGCAGGAACAGGACTGGAAGAGACCTGGGGTGGAAATCCCTGCCAGAAGCTGCAGTTCTCAGATCCCTCAACCCACAAACTCCAAAGAAAGCTTCAAAGGTCAGTGAGAAAGCTTTTTGACCTGGGTAAGAAGGGAGCAGGGTCCTTCCCTAGCCCCTGTTCCAGGTGACAGCAGCAGTGGCAGCAGCAGCATCCATTTTGGGGGGCCTCAGCTTAAAACCCCTGAGGGAATTGAGATGCTGATCTGCATCTCAACCCTGAGTAGTGGCTCTGGGGTGAGGAAGAGTGTTGGCATGGTGGAGCTAGTAGGGGCTCTGGAAAGGGAATTCTACTTGCAGATCCTGGGCAGAAAAGCTTTGGTAGCTCCCAGGTCAGAAAGGAACTGAGAACTTACAAAGCCCCAGAGTATACCTTCCTCTTGACAGAGGACTCAAAAGTCAAGTAACAGGCTGGGAAAATGCTCCAAAAGGGGAAAAAAATAAAACAAGACTATAGAAGGCTATTTTCTTGATGGAGAGTGATTTTCTTCTATCCTTTTGGATGAGGAAGAACAATGAATACCATCAGAGGAAGACCCAAAAGTCTGAATCCAAAACCTCCAAAATAAATATGCAATGGTCTCAGGTCATGGAGTAGCTCAAAAAGGGTTTTGAAAATCAAGTAAGAGAGGTGGAGGAAAAAGTGGGAAGAGAAATGAGAGAGATGTAAGAAAATCATGAATAGTAAGTCAACAACTTCCTAAAGGATACACAAAAAATGCTGAAGAAAATAAAACTTTTAAAAATAGACTAAGTCAAATGGCGAAAGAGGTCCAAAAAACCAATGAGGAGAATGCATCAAAAAGTAGAATTAGCCAAATGGAAAAGGAGGTTCAAAAGCTCACTGAAGAAAATAGTTCTTTAAAAATTAGAATGGAACAGATGGAAGCTAATAACTTATGAGAAACCAAGAAATCACAACACAAAACCAAAAGAATGAAAAAATAGAAGATAATGTGGAATATCTCATTGGAAAAATAACTGACCTGGAAAATAGATCCAGGAGAGACAATTTAAAAATTATGGGACTACCTAAAAGCCATGATCCAAATGAGCCTAGACATCATGTTTCATGAAATTATCAAAGAAAACTGCTCTGATATTTTAGAAGCAGAGGGCAAAATAAATATCGAAAGAATTCACAAATAACCTCTTGAAAGAGATCCAAAAAGAGAAACTCCTAGGAATATTGTAGCCAAATTACAGAGTTCCCAGATCAAGGAGAAATTATTGCAAGCAGTTAGAAAGAAACTATTTGAATATTGTGGAAATACAATCAGGATAACACAAAATCAAGCAGCTTCTACACCAAGTGATCAAAGTGCTTGGAATAGGATATTCCAGAAGTTAAAGGAACTAGGATAAAACCAAGAATCATTTACCAAGCAAAACTGACTATAATACTTGAGGGGAAAAGATGATAATTCAATGAAATAGAGGACTTCTAAGCATTCTTGATGAAAAGATCAGAGTTGAATAGAAAATGTGACTTTCAAACAGAGGAATGAAAAGAAGCATGAAAAGGTAAGCAGGAAAGAGAAATTATAAGGGACTTACTAAAGTTGAACTGTTTATATTCTTGTATGGAAAGATAATATTTGTAACTATGGAAACTTTTCTCAGTGTTTAGGTAGTTGGATGGATTATACACACACATATAGACAGAGAACACAGGGTGAGTTGAATAGGAAGGGGTGATAGCTAAAAAAATAAAATTAAGGGATGAGAGAGGAATATATTAGAAGGAGAGAGTAATGAAATGGGGCAAATTATCTCCCATAAAAGAGGCAAGAAAAAGCTTTCTCACTGGAGAGGAAAAGAGGGGAAGTGAGAGGGAAAAAGTAAGCTAGCATTTGGTATAAGGAGGGAATATCATGTATACTCACTTTGGTATGAAAGTCTATCTTACACTACAGGAAAATAGAGGAGAAAGGGATAAATGTGATGAGGGGGATGATGAAAGGGAGAGCAAATGGGAGGAGGGAGCAATTAGAAGTAAACACTTTTGGGGAGAGACAAGGTAAAAAGAGAGAACAGAGTAAATGAGGGGCACGATACAATGGAGGGTAATACAGTTAGTCTTACACAACATAACTATTGTGGAAATCGTTTGCAAAACTACACATATATAGCCTATATTGAATTGCTTGCCTTCTCTGTGGGGATGGGTGGGGAGAGAGGAAGGGAGAGAAGTTGGAACTCAGTTTTAGGAATGAGTGTTGAGAATACTTTTTGCATACAACTGGGAAATAAGAAATACAGATAATGGGGTACAGAAATTTATCTTGCCCTACAGGACAAGAGAGAAGATGGGGATAAGGGAAGAGAGAGGTATTATAGAAGGGCAGGCAGATTGGGGGAAGGAGTAATCAGAATGCATGATATTTTGGGATGGGAGAAGGGAGAGATGGGAAGAAAATTTGCAAATCAAAATTTTGGGAAAATGAAAGTTGAAAACTAAAAATAAATAAATAAAAATAAGGAAAAAATTAATGAAGAAATTATAAAATCTATAGAGCTTTCTAAGTCAATATACGATCCACAAGGATATGGTTTAGAGGTCTCCATTTCTATTTTGGCTTGACATCACTGGTCTGGAGAATAGTCTAGAAGTTCTGGATTAAAATTCCCACATCTTATGAAGCATCCTGAGTGAAACTAACCAAGTCAGTTAACATTCCCAGTGTCCCAGTCCTCTAACCCTATAATATTGGAGAATTGATTTACATTGGCACTGAGGAATTCCCCATGACAATTCATCATAAGTCTGAACAAAGAAAATTTGGAGAAGGAAATTGACAGGCTAGGGCACACCCAGAAAAAGGTGACTCAGATAATGAAGGGACTTAGATCTGTACCGATCAAAGATTTCCTGAAGAAACTTGGGATAATTAGCCTGGAGGAGAAAAGGCTTAGAGAGGGCATTATAGTGGAAATATTTAAAGGGAAGTCATGCTTGCTTTTTTGACCCTTGTTTCTCAAATTCTGAATAATTCACATACATGTTTGAAATGAAAGTGGATCCAAATTATTTTGGGTTTCAGAATTCTATCTTATCTTTTCATATAACTGGAAGAACTCTTAGGTGATGCAAAAGCAAAATTTAGAACAACCAATATGGTGCTTAGTAACTTAAAAAGAGCCAAGGAAGTTTGGATTTTAATTAACTGCCTTCCCTAGTAGAAAATGGAACTTCTAAAAATAACGAGCTTTCGTCTTATTCAGCATTCCATTAGCTGGAAGGCTCTGACACACGAGCACATCTATATGACAAATAGTCATAAGACTGACTGTGAAGCTCTGTAAGATCCTGAAACTTATTCTTTATTAAAGCTTATCTCTTTACCAGTACCTATTTCCTCCTTGACCTTGCGTAAGTAGTCATTATTTTTCTCCTATGCATTTTCACTACTTTCCTCACCATTGGCTTCTTGCTATCTTCCTGTAGAGAAAAACTCAGACCTTGGAGCTATAAGAGCCTTCAAATATCATCTAATATAGCCTCTTGATTTCCCAAAGGGGGGACAATGAGGCCCAGAACCTCAAGAGCTTTAAATTCATTATTCCAAATCTTGGTTTTTGTATCACCTAAGAGTTCTAGTTATTTAAAAAAATGTGATGGAATTTTCAAAATGAATTTACTTTAATTTCAAACACACATGTAAATTATTTAAATGACTTTACAAGATCCCATGGCTAGTAAGTAAAAGAACGAGGATTTTGCTTCATATCTGAAGCATAACTAGGATGAAATGCCTGTTCATTGGAGAATGACAGAACAAATTGTGGTATGTGATTGTGATGGAACCTACTGTGCTATAAAAATGATGAGCTCAATGACCTTAGAAAAACATGGATAGACTTGCATGAAATAATTAAGAATGAAATGAGCAGAACCTAGATAATGTTGTATACACTAAGAGCAATATTATTTTGAAAAAAACTTTGAGCAAACAAGTCATTTCAACCTCTACAAATACCCAAATTAACTACAAAGCACTTACAGAGGAAGACACTATCTGCATTCAGAGACAGGACTGATAAATAGAAGCATGTAGTGTTGAAGAGAGAGATGGGAGAGCTGGTTTAAAATGTAAATGAATTCACTCAGATCTTTGCTGTGGCCATTGGGAGCTTTATTGATGCAAAAGCAACAGAGCCTCAGATTTAGCAAGGAGCTAAACAAAGGCAATAAACAAGGCTCAAACTTATATAGGATGATTTTAGGGTTTCCTTGTGGGGGTCGGACATCTAAGGTAAGTCCTACAAGACAAAGCAGTCTTACAAGATAAAAGTACAGGGTGAGGACTATGAATGATACAAGATAAGGAAATCCCATTTCCCAGGATGAGGGTAGGGACAGGGAATTTTACGGTCCAGGGTAAGGGGAGGCTTAGGTCACCAAAGGCTTCACAAAGTCAATTATTTTAACTCTTAGGTTTCTATCCACATCTTGTAGAGAATGATTTTACATATATACCTGTAGCGGACGGCCCATGTCCCTACACTGCTAGGTGATGTGGTTGAAAGAAATGAGTCACGGGAGGCGGGAAAAGATAGACCAGTTCCGTTTATTGATCTGAGGGTTAGGGTTTACATAGACAGAATCTGCAAAGTCTACATGACATTCTGCTCATTTCCTGTCCCAGTGATTAAATCAGTCAGGGTGATTAAATCAGTCTGACAGATTTAATCAGACTATGAGCTTCAGGGCATCTATTTTACTTATCCCTTGTTTTCTGTAATTCTCTTGTCTCACAGAGACAACAACTTCTAGGGGGCATGGAGAGCCATTCCAGATGATAATGAGCACAGTGTCAAAAATCGTTTTCCCTGAAGGTGTATCCTGATCTCATCAACTGCACTCCACCCTCGACCTCAACATATACCTACATATACACACATACACACACACATACATACATATATATGTATATTTATGGAGGTTTACAGTTGTTAGGGTTGGTTCAGGTGTGAAGAATTCACTTAGACCTCTGTAGCCATTGGGAGCTTTATTGACACAAATGCAGTGGGCCTGAGATTTAGCAAGGACCTACACAAAGTCCATGATATAGCAAAAGGATCAACTTTACATAGGATGATTTTAGGGTTTGTTTATGGGTGTTGGAGATCTAGGTTAAGTCCTTCAGGATAAGGAAATCTTGCATGATAAAGACACTGGATGAAGACTCAAGATAAGGGAGAGAAAAAAAACCCTTTCCCTGGGGTGGGGTGAGGGGAATGCAAGGAATTTTATGGTCCAGGATGAGGGGAAGTTTTGTGTTAAGGGGAGACTTTAGGTTAGAAATGCACCAGGGGCTTCACAAAGTTAATCCTTAATATTATTTTTAAGTCAGAGCACTGTTTTTATCCACATGACATACACACACATGCATGCACAGACATATACACACACATGTATGCACACACATACATACATGTTTGTGTCCAATGGTAGCCATCTCTAGGATGGGGGGAAGGAAAAAGGGAAAAAGAAATTTGTATCATAACCTCATTATATATTTAAAAGGAACAGTAAGTTGTACATAACAGATTTGCAGTTTCATGTAAAATCATCTTTTTTATTATACTATGTTATGGAAATGCTTGCTTTATTCCATAAATTAAAAATAAACACAACATAAAAAAGATTTAAAATAATTTTTTAAAAGAAGAATTTTACCTATGGCAGCATCAAAATTTAAAATGCTTGCAATCCTTTAAACCCTTTCTAAGTCAAAGAAAAAACTGAGCTTGACACCTACTGTAGTTAGCAGGAATAATGAGACAAAATACAAAACTATCAGAAAGCATGTGCTTTCTTCCTGCCAAGGACACACACCAGATATATTGCTTCATGATTTACCCCTTTCTGCTTCTCACATTGTCTTTAGGTTTCTGTCCTTCCCATACACATCTTCGTTGGTTTGTGCCTCCCATTCCCATCACCAATTATATTGCCTTGGGCATCAATATTGTAAGTTAAAACTTTGTTCCTGATTCAAATCTTTCTTCCACTCTGACAAATTGCCTCTTAATTTTATCCTCTCTGATTGGAAAAAAAAAAATCCTCCTGTCCTTCCTCCTCCCCCACATCCCAGCTGCCATTTCACCTCTTTCTTCTTCCACATTAGTAAACTTCTTGGAAAAGCTGTTTATATTCAGTTCATCCATTTCTTCACTGCCCATTTTGTCAGCAACCTTCTGAACTGGTTTTCTGTCCTGAACAATCTACTGAAACTACTCTCACTAAGGTTACCAATGACTTTCTAATTGAAAATTCCTTTCCTTGCCTTCCCTTGCTTTCCTTCCCTTTGCCTTCCTTTTTCTTCCCTTCTCTTGCCTTCCCTTGTTTTCCCTTCCCTTCCTTTGCTTTCCTTTCTTTGCCTTAACTTTTTCCATCAATCTGTGTGTTCGTCCTTTGTTGCAAAAAAAAGACCATGCCATTAGAGAAATAATGACATGACTTGCTCTTGTTTTGAGTGAGGGAGGGATGTGCAGATCACCAACCTCACTTCTCCTCCAGAGCCATCTGAATCCAGGGACCAGATATTCATCAGGATGACTGGAGATGACCCAGGATGACGCAATTGGGGTTAAGTGACTTGCCCAAGGTCCCACAGCTAGTGAGTGTCAAGTGTCTGAGGTGAGATTTGAACTCCGGTCCCTCCTGGGACTCCTGCACTCATGCTCTATCCATTGTACTATCTAGCTGCCCCCCATCAATGTAATTCATTCTCATGACTCCAACTACTACCTTTATAGAGATCTGCGTATCATAATTGTATATACAAACTAGACCTCTTTTCTGAGCTCCATGCCCCGATCCCTTATTCTGAATATTCCACACTGAAAAATATGTTGTATGAAGATAATAATAATAATAGCTAATATTCATATAGTACTTATTATATGCTAAGTTCTTTATAAGCATTACATCATTTGATCATCATGATAACCCTGCAAGACCCCTATCTTATCCCCATTTTGTCAATGAGGAAACTGAGGCAAAGTTAAGTGACTTCCCCAGAGTCAAACTAGTAAGTATCTGAGGCTGCACTTTACCTTAATACATCTTCCTTGACTCCAGACCTGATGCTTTATGCACTGTACTACTTAGATGCCCAGATGAAGAGTATATGCTAAGACTATGGGAAAATATGGAACCTGATTACAGAGGATGAAACAAAAGAAGACACTGTAGGCGTGTAAGCTTGGGGGTCAAGTGGTTAGAGCTAAGAATTAGGAAAATTTCTCTGGCAAATGAGTTGCAGGATGAATTTGAGAGGAAATATCCTGGAGGCTATTAAAAAACTCATGCCAAGAGGTATTGAAGGCCCAAATTAAGAGGGTGGCAGTGGAACGAGAAAGGAGATACTAGATGGGAGAGATATTATGAAGACAGAGTCTATAAGACATGATAACTAATTAGATGTGGGGGCAGATTTGGGGAAAAGAATCAAATGGGGCTGTGTGACTGGGACAAAGGTAAGGACGTTCCAGGAAATAGATAAGGAATAAAGGAAGGGGAAGACTTCGAGAGAAAGTTAATGAGTTCCATTTTGAATATATGGCATTTGTGGTAATGGTATGATATCCAAGTGCAGATATCCAGTAGACAAAGGGTATATAGAACCAGAACTTAAGAGAGAGTTTAATATAAATAGGAAAAAAAATAGAAGAGTCAAGTTGATATTATACTTGCACACAGATCAGGGAGTTAGTCCTGGCAATATAATATCTTCTCAGTATTCAACGTATTCCTTTATTAATCTTCAAATACATCTTCCATTTTCAGTATATATCTTCCATTTTGACCAACGGAGTAATGGATTATAGTGCATTTGCAAATATTACCCAAGTAAGAAAGATAGCTTGTATTGACTTCACTACTGTAGATAAGATATGTGGATATTTGAACTTTACATATATTAATTTAGAGCTTTCTCTTTAGGTGAACTGCCAAAATGTGTTTCCTTGCATTCTTATTGGCTTCAATAGAGCAAATGCAAAATACTGATAGTAGAAGGAAGAAAAAGATAGCATAGTCAGGTTGATATAATACTTGGAGACAGTATAGGGAGTCAGTCCTACCCTAGAATACCTTCTGAGTACTCAATGGATTTGTTCAGTCATCTTCAAATACGTCTTCCATTTTGGCCAATGGAACAATGGAGAATGGTGTGTCTGCAGCTATCTTCCAGGTAACTAGAATACCTGGATTGACTTCACTGCTGTACATAAGATATGGGGACGTGACCCTTTACCTCCATGACTTCAGAATTTTCTCTTCAGGTGAACTGCCAAAGTGCGTTGATTGGGATTCCTATTGGCTTCAATAGAGCCAACGTTGAGTATGATATAACAAAGAGGAAAAAGAGAGAAGAGTCAGGTTGATATAATACTTCCAGAGAGTTAGGGAGTCAGTCGTGACAATACAATATCTTCTCAGTATGAAAGGAATTGGTCGAGTAATCTTGAAATACGTCTTCAATTTTGGCCCGTGAAACAATGCAGAATGGAGTGTTTGCAGCTATCTTCCAGGCAACTAACTGGGAGACCTATTAGGTAGTCAGGCCTGACAATAGAATACCTTGAGTACTCAATGTATTTGTTGAGTCATCTTCAACTATGTCCTCCATTTTCACCCATGAAACAATGGAGAATGGTGTGTTTGCAAGGATCACCCAGGTAACTTAAGTAGCTTCTATTGACTACACTGATGTAAATAAACTATGCGGAGGTTTGCTCTTTACCAATATTACGTTAGGGGTTTCTCTGAGGTGAAACACCAAAATGCGTTAAAATGCGGTTATTTGCATTCCTATTGCCTTCAATAGAGCAGTCGCTAAGTACTGATGTAACAAGTAGGAAAAAGATAGAAGATTCATGTTGTCTTGGCAGTCTTGGCAATAGAATTTTTTCTCAGTATTCATCCTATTCCTTGTGGAACCTTCAAAAAATTTTCCATTTTAGCTAATGAAGGCATGGGGAATGGTGTGTTCGCAACTATCTCCCAGGCAACTATCTAGGAGACACAAGAGGTAGTCAGCTCTGGCAATAGAATATCTTGATTACTCAATGTATTTGTCGAGTCATCTTCAACAATTTCACCCTCCATTTTCACCCATGAAACAATGGAGAATGGTGTGTTTGCAAGGATCACCCAGGTAACTTGCGTAGCTTGTATTGACTACACTGATATAAAATATGGGGAGGTTTGCGCTTTGCACGTATTACATTAGGGTTGTCCCTGAGGTGAAGCAGCAAAATGCGTTTATTTGCGTTCCTATTGCCTTCAATAGAGCAGTTGCTAAGCGTTCATATGACAAGTAGGGAAAAGATAGAAGAGTCAAGTTGATATAATACTTCCACACATGTTAGGGAGGCGTTCCGATAATAGAATATCTTCTGAGTATTCAACCTATTTCTTGAACAATCTTCAAATACATCTTCCATTTTGGCTAATGGAGGAATGCAGAGTGGCGTGTTTCTAACTATCTCCCAGGTAACTCATAAACTGTCTTGCCTTCACTGTTGTGGCTAATGGAGGAATGCAGAGTGGCGTGTTTGTAACTATCTCCCAGGTAACTCCTAAATTGTATTGCCTTCACTGTTGTTGATATGTGGAGGTTTACACTGTCCATATGTTACTTTGGAGATTTCCCTTTAGGTGAACTGCCAAAATGCGTGTGTTCGATTCCTATGGGTTAGAAAGAGCAAGCGCTAAATACTGATAGAAGAAGCAGGAGAAAGAGAGCAGAGTCAAGTTGATATAAGAGTGGGAGACAGTTTAGCCAGTCAGTTCTGGCAATAGAATATCTTCTGAGTAGTCAATGTATTTGTCGAGTCATCTTCAAATACATACTCCGTTTACGCCAATGAACCAATGGAGAATGGTGTATTGCAACGATGACCCAGGTAATTTGCGTAGCTTCTATTGACTACATGATGTAAATAAACTATGCGGAGGTTTGCTCTTTACAAATATTACGTTAGGGGTTTCTCTGAGGTGAAACACCAAAATGCGTTTAATTGCCTTTCTATTGCCTTCAATAGAGCAGTCGCTAAGTAGTGATGTAACAAGTAGGAAAAAGATAGAAGAATCAAGTTGATATAAAATCCTTCCACACAGTTAGGCAGTCAGTCCTGGCAATAGAATTTTTTCTCAGTATTCATCCTATTCCTTGTGGAACCTTCAAAAAATTTTCCATTTTAGCTAAAGGAGGCATGGGGAATGGTGTGTTCGCAACTATCTCCAGGCAACTATCTGGGAGACACATGAGGTAGTCAGGTCTGAAAATAGAATATCTTGATTACTCAATGTATTTGTCGAGTCATCTTCAAATATGTCCTCCATTTCCACCCATGAAACAATGAAGAATGGTGTGTTTGCAAGGATCACCCAGGCAACTTGCGTAGCTTGTATTGACTACACTGATATAAAATATGGGGAGGTTTGCGCTTTGCACGTATTACATTAAGGTTTTCCCTGAGGTGAAACAGCAAAATGCGTTTATTTGCGTTCCTATTGCCTTCAATAGAGCAGTCGCTAAGCGTTCATATGTCAAGTAGGGAAAAGATAGAAGAGTCAAGTTGATATAATTCTTCCACACAGTTAGGGAGGCGTTCCGATAATAGAATATCTTCTGAGTATTCAACCTATTTCTTGAGCAATCTTCAAATACATCTTCCATTTTGGCTAATGGAGGAATGCAGGGTGGCCTGTTTGTAACTATCTCCCAGGTAACTCATAAATTGTATTGCCTTCACTGTTGTAGATACGTGGAGGTTTACACTGTCCGTACGTTACTTTAAAGCTTTCTCTTTAGGTGAACTGCCAAAATGCGTGTGTTGGATTCTTATTGGCTACAAAGCGCAAACGCTAAATATTGATAGAAGAAGCCGGAAAAAGATAGGAGAGTCAAGTCGATATAATAGTGGGAGACAGTTTAGCCTGTCAGTTCTGACAATAGAGGATCTCCTGCATCGTCAATGTATTTGGCGAGTCATCTTCAACTATGTCCTCAATTTTCACCCATGAAACAATGGAGAATGGTGTGTTTGCAAGGATCACCTCCTCATATCTTATCTACAGAAGTGAATCCAACACAAGGTATGAAATTTAGCTTGGAGTTCGTTGTGAACACACCATACCCCGTGGCTCCATTAGCCAAAATGGAGAAATCTCACACCTTGACTCTTCTCTTTCTTTCCTATTTGCTATATCAGTACTCAACGTTTGCTCTATTGAAGCCAATAGGAATCCAAATCAACGCACTTTGGCAGTTCACCTGAAGAGAAAATTCTGAAGTTATGTACGTAAAGGGTAACCTCCTCATGTATTATCTACAGCAGTGAAGCCAATACAAGCTATGATTTTACATTGGAGATATTAGCAAACACACCACTCTGCAGTCCTCCATTACGCAAAATGGAAGACGTATTTGAAGATTCCTGATCAAATATATTGAGTACTAAGAAGATATTCTATGGTAGGACAGACTCCCTATGCTGTTTCGAGGTATTATATCAAGTTGTTTCTGCTATCTTTTCCCTGCTTCTCCTATCAGTATTTAGCATTTGCTCTACTGAAGCCAATGGTAGTGCAAACAAACGCATTTGTGCAGGTCACTTAAAGAGACAACTCTGAAGTCATATGTGTCAAATGTAAAGCTCCTCAGATCTTATCTAGAGAAGTGAAGCCAAAACAAAGTATGAAATTTACCTTGGAGTTCGTTGCGAACACACCATTCCCCGTGGCTACATTAAACAAAAAGGAAGATGTGTTGAGAATTCCTCAAGGAATAAGATGAATACTGAGAAGATATTTTATCATCAGGACTTACTCCCAAACTGTCTGGAAGTATTCTCTCAACTTGACTCTTCTCTTTCTTTCCTATTTGCTATATCATTACTCAACTTTTGCTCTCTTGAAGCCAATAGGAATCCAAATCAACGCACTTTGGCAGTTCACCTGAAGAGAAAATTCTGAAGTTATGTACGTAAAGGGTAACCTCCTCATATATTATCTAGAGCAGTGAAGCTAATACAAGCTATGTTTT